>CM070665.1:29870221-32270221 GCA_036346575.1 Dendrocalamus sinicus
TGAAGAGAAACTTACATGTGTGACCATCACGTACATCAAATTGCCGATTGTAAAAGTAACTGAATTCTATAACATAGTTAAAAACCGCTTCTACAGAAGAACATCCGGATGAAAGTAACTCTTGTGCCATCAATGGAGCAGAACCAATCTCTGCAATAGATTCCTCATATTGAGTTGTGACAATTAGAACGTATTGCACTTGCAATACCAAACATTTGCATTATCTATGTAGATAATTAACTCCTTCTTGCACTTTAAATCTTTAATCTCGAACTCATATTTGGAGCATAACCTTCACTAATGAATAAGAAACTCAAGAGACTATTATGCTAGCTGCATTAGGATGTCGTCAAACTTCTAAAATTGAATGTCATCAAAGCCTCCATAATGATTGTGTAAGAGATCCAAATTGTAACATATCCAAACGGTGATTGAAACACCAAATTCAATTGATCCCACAACTGATATTGTTTTTTTAATGCCTCAAAATCTGGATACTTGCAAGCCTCCACCTTGGACTCCACATGCGCGGCCGAATAATTGCCAAGAACAATCCAATGGATCTGGCCACAATAACCCGAAGTAGACGACGGATCATCGAAGAAATTGCCAATGCTTAATCCCGCATAGAGGTCACCAATAATAGGCACAATAGCCTAAATTACAAGGAAATCAACCTCCAACAAAAAACATGCAGAGCTGGTGACACAGCTTCTTTGATAGAAGATGATAATCGATTGACGTAGAAGATCATCGATGGAAATGGCACAACACAACGCCATGGCATGGCACCGGGTGGCGCGGGCAATGGTGTTGATGAACTTGGTGCTAGAACAGTCATCGAGGTAAAGCGCAAATTAATGCTCGATATGAAGTCGCGTCGTTGAACCGAGTCGAGGGGAGTCGAAATTGCCAAATTGCGGATGCTGAAATCTCTTGATATGATTTCTTGTGTGTATTGAGCAGTAAACTGCAAACTTCTTGGTACATTTTCTGTGTACGCAAATTAGAATTGTTAAAAGCTTCCTAGTAGCCTTCTTGGGGTGCACGTAGCAAATTCAGCCGAAATTAACCAAGCCAACGGAATCTCTGCCTTTATTGCTGCTCGGGTTCTGTGTTACTCTATGTAACGCTTGCTTCTTGAGACGTGATTGGCTGTTTTGCCTAAGGTGCCATTCACCTGGGCTAAAAAAGTGATTTATGGCTAAAATTTTACTGTAGCTGGCTGAAATTGTACTGTAACTGATGGTAGCTTATTTGACATAATTAAATTTAAAAATTTTAAAAATAAAAAAGTAGGTTAGCCCATCACGGACAATACAAACGAATACGGTAAAAAAAGAACCGGCAAAAAAGCTCAAAAAAAGCTAAAAAAACCAGAAAAAGGCGAAATTTAGAAATAATGAAAAATAAGTCAAAAGCTCAAGCCAAAATGGGCGAGGCGTAAGTCTGTCTTTGCACCAATTTATTTCGCTTTCGAGGCGAAACGGTTTGAGAGTCTTGATACTCTTCGGATTCAAAGATCTCTTCGGGCTCGGCCTATGAGGAAAACTCGCCGACTCGACGTATTGATCGGGTGATTTTTTTTTTCGAACTCTCCCGTGGACTGCCTCATGTGGATACCATTCCTAACGTTGATGCCACGTCCTAATGCTACATAGATGACGCCGCACGATGGCCGTCTCCAGTGGTGGCTTGATTTGAAACCTCGTACTTTGGTACCATTTGTTATCAAAATGTACGGTAAAAAGTAGAGAATCAAAAGAATATAAAATATAAATTTAATATGAAAAACTCTTACGGAAAAAATCAGACACATGAAGGTAGAATATCACTATACAAGTAAAAATTACAATAAAACCCTTGTCTTCCATATGGTCTACAGAGTATATTTATATTGATTACTATATAAGAAGAATTCTGTGTTGGAAACGAAAAGAAACAAGATTCAGATCAGAAACTCAATAAATACTTTCATATAATTATACTTTGAATAATTTTTGCTAATGTATAATTTAAAAATATAATGATCCAATATATTATATTAAAGATCACATGATGTTCAAAATGACAAAGAATAGAGGCAGTACGTCTGAATCACGAAGGACTTGGACTTGCCCCGTCTCTCAAGCAAAACCGTGCAGGTTAGAAAGATATAGTGCCTATTTTTTAGCTGAAGTTAATGGTTTTTGGTTGTGGTTTGTAACTTTTGGGTTATTCGTACGAGAGATTACAGAATAACAGAAACTTATGTGCGATTTTTGCTGATATAAATGAAGTCGGTACAGTATATACTATAATTAACTAATGGATTTTATCTTTAAAATACTCTATTTTAAACTTAGTTACTATAAAAAAAGTTGAAAACAGATTGAAGCCGAAAAGAACAGCCCATACTCCATCGTCCGTTGTAATCATCATCTCTCAGCTACGGAAGAGTTTGGTTGACTGAACGAGTCTTCGTGGGACCATGATTCAAACAATTGAGAGGTTCCAGTACGTAGAGCGGGAATGCGTGCCCGATTATTCCCCGGCCGCTTGCATACAGGTATTATTAAGGGTGTGTTTGGTTGCTTTTGGGTAGTAGGATCGTATATCCTAGATGAGGGGAAGCTGGACGAGGAGAGTCATATTTTGAAAAAGAAGAGTGTTTGGTTCGATGTATCTGTGGATACAGGCTGAATGAGTCTGTGATTGGTAGGCTGTATATGAGGCTGTATGAGCGGATACAGTAGGCTGAGAAGGTGTTTGGTTGGCTGTATAGTGGGGTATAGTGACCCTCGAATGTGAGAGGTGGTATGGTTACCCCCTTCACATGTTTTTTCAGTTTTTTGCACAAACTAAGTTATTCCTAATAGTAATTTATTTATAGTATGACATATTAATTTTTTTTAACTTCTGAAAAGGACGTATTTGACAATATGATGATGTATATCAGGGGAAAAATGCGACATGCAATTATTTGGTATGAACACATGTTTTGACTAAATATTTGCAACTTTACTCTAAATCAAAAGACATTAATAAAATGAACACTCCAAAGACAGAGTACATAAAGAAGCATAAGCATAGTCATATATCTTAGTTTACACTTCAAGCAAGTAGCCCCTACATAATTACAAAAGGTGTGCCTTGAAGACACCATCAGCACATCAGTCCACATGCAGTAATTAAGCCCTACATAATTACAAAAGGTATGCACCATGCACACATCACACAACAGATGTCCATAGTTTCATCTTACATAAATAGTTAGGGCCTGTAGGGGGAGGATTATCCATCAACCACCAACTAATTAGGCAAAAGGTTAGTGGTCAGTGAGAAATAGCCTACTCATTGAAGTAGTGCTTCTCAATCCAATGATTCATCCACATACGACGATGTTCGTCACTCATCTGCACAAAACCAATGCTTTGTGCCTTGTGTTCATAGAGCCAACCAAGAGCAGACAGTAGGGCATCTGGAGTGAACCCAGAGGGTTTCATCACAGCATTGTAGACCCCTGGGTGTGCCTCAGCATGTGCAGATTCCCTGATAGCAGCTCCCAAGTCCTTCACTGCAGCAATCATGCCATTGAAGACAACTACTTCCTCATCACTGATCATGCCTCTCTTCCTCTTTAAACCAGACCCACTGCATGAGTCCTTACCCTTGTCTTGAGCTGCCCCTCCTGAACCATCCTCATTTGGTGGAGTCCAAGTTGGTGGAGGACCATTGGTGTCGGTACCTCTAGCAGCTGCATTCTCCCCAAGGACCTCCTCAAAGCCTAAACCCTCATTCGCAAGTTGAGAAATGGGGGTGGCAATAGGGTCACTTTCCACAACATCAGAAGGTTCTCCCAAAGGCTCATTTGAGCCCATGGCATACCTCCCAGTGGCTTGTCCAGCAGAGAATATGGCAGCCATCTGGTCATAGTTCTCAATAGGAACATGCAGGTATGGAGCATCCTCGGGGTGGTCCTACATGTGAACACACAACAAGGTCATGATGTTATGGAGCATCCTCGGGATGGTCCTACATGTGAACACACAAATTTAATACCTTGATGTGGCCTTTGTAGTGCTCATCCTCAAGTAATATGGTGTTGGTGGTGTCATCCCATAGAGCCCCACTAAGGTCCCGCAACTTGCATATCTTTGCCCATGCTTTCTTCCACTTCCGGAGGTGGTTACTCACCTGACTCCCAGTGACCTCAACACCGGTTTGCTCAGTTACTTGTCTGCCAACAGTGTTCAAGTGCACCTCCTTGAAGCCTTTCTCTGGCCGCACCCCACTTTCCACCAGCTCAGTTAAACGGCGTAGCATTATGTTGGACATGTGAGATGTCCACTTCATGTTGGCCCTATGCTCAGCCATAACCTACCATGAAAGTACAAATGGGCATGAATAAACGCACAAAGTAGTAAGCAACACATAAGGTAGTAAGCATAGGCCAATGGAAAAAAATAAATAAGCACGACCGGTTATTATTACATGCCTCAAGTCAAATCATTACAACAAGTATCAGTACTAATTATTACAAAGTCTTGAACAAAGTCATTCACACACGCATGTTTCCCCTATTGTTCCACATAGCTAGTGCCCACTCATTCCTCTTTGCTGCCCAGGTGTTGTTGTCATACTCAATGTCATGGTGTTGTTCAGGATCTACAGGGTTTGGAGTCCATTGTTGTTCCCCAGGGACACACTCATCTTCCCCATGCGTTAGTATCCAATTGTGCAAAATGCAGCAAGCAAGCACTAACTTTACTTGAGTCTTGTATGGGTGGAATGGTTTATTATACAAAATTCTGAAACGATTCTTCAATGCACCGAATGCTCGTTCCACTGTGACCCTCAGAGAGGAGTGCCTTAGATTGAACAACTCTCTTTGGTTACGAGGATGGTTCCTTCCACTATACTCATTCAAGTGGTACCGACAACCACGATATGGTGGGAGAAACCCTCGCCGAACAGCATAGCCCGCGTCTACAAGGTAGAATTTACCTACAAGCGACAAATACTGGTCAAGTAAGTTTTTTCCGAACTACTTGCACTTACTAAATGCACAACTAATTGCACTTACCCGGTGATACCCTTAAACCATCATCCCTCTCCAATGCATCTGCTAGAATAGTGGCATCATGAGCTGAACCCTCCCACCCAGCTAAGACATATGTGAACTTCAGGTCGAAGTCCACAGCAGCCATGACATTTTGTGTGGTTATACCCTTCCTACCTCGAATGGGTTGAATCTGCGGTTGGTTGCAATTTTTGGGTGGATGTCATGGGACGGTGGCCGAATCATCTCCCCACGCAGCTCTCCAATAGCATACAACACTTCTTGGAAATAACGACTAATAGTTTCCAAACCCCTTCTAAAATTAAGCTCTATCAACCTAAACCTACAATTGTGCCCAACCACTTGTAGGAACATGGCAACTTGTTCCTCAATTGAACAATTAATTGTGTCTTTAAGCAACCTTCTTGTTCTAAGCAATGTGCACAAGTGGAAAAAGGGGGCTCTTCTCATTGAAGTTGTTCTACACAAAGCCTATCATCATTATGAAAAATGAACCTAAGGTTTGCCATCCTGATTTGGTCTCTTTCAGCTAACGGACCATATGTGATGGGTGGTGTACGACCAGCACGCCTATACACAAATAAGGTGTACGCACACATGGTAGCAACTACTCCAGCTGCATTGCTAATGATTTTACGGCACTTGACAGAAAAATCGTCCATCTAAAAATGCGCACAAACAGTAAATTACATTACTAATTATTTTACTAGAAGGTATGTTTTGGTTAATCAAAATATTATACTTGGCAAAGTAATGGAGGAAGGGTAGGATTTACCGTTTCCGAAGCAAAGATTGAGGGCTAGTGTGGTTCTTGCAGGCAGTAGATTAAATCCCTGCAATAAAAGAAATATGTTCAGCCCAAATTAGCGCCCCTGCCAGTACTAAACTACTAATCTCTATGTTTACATTTATAAAATATGACGTAGCTTCCTGTAATTTGTACAAACAGTAAATTGCAAAGAATAAAAACGACGGGCAGCTGAGAGCAAGCGGAGAGACAGAGGCGTGCGCCGAGAGGAAGAAAAAGCGGGGGGAGAGAGAGACGGGCGCGAGGCGTGGCCGGCAAGGAGGAGAGCAGCCGGGGAGAGAGAGGGCGGCGGTGGCGACACGGGTGGCGGCAGCGGCGGCGCCGCGGCCAGCTACCGCATCTCAGCGGCGAGGGGAGAGGAGGCACCGCGGGTGGCGGCGGTGGCGCCGCGGGTGGCGGCGGCGGCCGGGCAACGGCCGGCGCCCCCTCCAACCGCGCGAGGCGGCGGCGACTCCAACCGTGGGCGGCGGCGACTCCACCCGCGGGAGGCGGCGGCGATTCCAACCGCGGAGCGGCGGCGACTCCACCGGCCGAGGCCGCCGAGCTGGATCCGGCCGAGGGGAACCCGCGTGGCGCCTCCACGGGCGCGGTCGGGCAACGGCCGGCGGCTCCTCCACGCGCCTCGCGCGCCGCGCTTCTTTGGCGGTGCCGCCGTGCGCCGCCACCCGCAGGCCTTCGCCGGATCCGGAGGAGGGAGGAGAGGGAGAGGGAGATCACCTGCTGCCGACGCTGAGGACGCGGAGGAGAGTGCGCGAGAGGTAACCCTAGCCCGCCCGAAGCCTGGACTCCCTCGGTCCTGGATTGCCACGTTCGGCCGAAATGGCCTTCTCCGCTGGTCCGGGATCGAGACCGTATGTGGAACGAGCGGATCCAGTCTGCTACAGTGAATTCATTCAACCAAACACCAGATTTTTTAGTACTATACGGTGCAGTGGGATCCGACCGTCCATGTACAGGCAACCAAACACATCCTAAACGTCTTCCTGGGATATTGATCTAAAGATTATTTGTGTAAGTTTTTAGGTGTGAAATCGTCTTAAGAAATATTAATGTTGATTCACTATCTAGAAATTGTCAAGAAGTCGTTGGCATCGTACTTACCCGGCCAACTTGAAAGTTAAATATTTTTTCGAGATTGTTTCGATTTCCTGGTAGACACCGAGATTAAGGTGTGATCATTTTGGCTTATTTTGAGTGGCTTATGGCTGAAAAGCATGTGGTGGCTAAAAAATCAGATGTGATGAGGCTTATTTAGCATAATTAAATTTAAAAAATATAAAAAAATGTTAGCCCATTACATATAATACAAATAAATACGGGGAAAAAAGCTCCGACAAAAAAGCTCAACAAAAAGCCAAAAGTTCAGAAAAAGATGAAATTTATGAATAACGAAAAATAAGTCGGAAGCTAAAAGCTGAAGCCGAAATGATCACCACAATCATGCTTTCTCGGCCCATGCATTGACCACGTATGTCATTCATCGTCCACCAATGCTTTCACTGTAGTAGCTCTCAACGGTCCTGTTTTTTTTAGCTTCTAAAAGCTGTTTTTCGGCTTTTCTGCAGTAATTAACTTTTAAACGTAGTATCTTTTGAAGATAGAGTCTACTAGTTAATTGTAGTATATACTTTACCGACTTCATTTATATCGGTAAAAACCGCACGTGAGTTTCTATTACTCTTAATTTTTTTTGCATAAATAGCTCAAAAGTTACAGACCACAGCTAAAAACTATAAGTTTCAACTAAAAAGAATAGGCCCAATGACTGGCTATCTTGGCTGGTGCCCTTGATTTGTCGACGCAGAATGATCGACCACGTTGGCTCTTTCTTAGCTTTGCAAAATGCCGTCTCAATCCCGTCACCTACGCTGCGGTCTCGCACTCGCGGAGTTAGGTGGTGATCGGTTCGGCTGAAAAGCTCGTGGCTTATGGCTGAAATCACTGTAGCTAGCTGAAAAAAAATACTGTAGCTGACAGAGGCTTATTTAGCATAATTAAATTAAAAAAATTAAAAATAAAAAAATATGCTAGCCCATTACGTATAATACAAACAAATACGGGAAAAAAGAACCGGCAAAAAAGCTCAACAAAAAGCCAAAAGTTCAGAAAAAGACGAAACTTATGAATAGTGAAAAATAAACCAGAAGCCAGAAGCCGAAGCCGAATTGATCAGGACCTTAATCCTATCGGTATGAACACACACCGTGTGTGAGCAGTGAGGGCATCATGCTGCATTCTGCTAGACATTTTAACGCAGACGTCTGGAGAATTAGTCATAGAGATGTTGTACTAGCTAGTTGTGATGTACCCTGTTTTTTATAACTGCGTTTTATAATTTTTAACTAAAATTTTTAATTTTTAATTATTTATAATAGATATTATGGAAAAAAAGATACTTACTTACAATTTACGATTTTAAAAAGATGCTCCATCGTCCGTCTTAATCATCAGCTCTCGGCTACGGAAGAGTTTGGTTGACTGAACGAGTCTTCGTGGGACCATGATTCAAACAATTGAGAGGTTCACGTACGTAGAGCGGGAATGCGTGCCCGATTATTAAACGTTTTCCTGGGGTATTGATCTAAAGATTTATTTGTGTGACAGTCGTTAGGTGTGAAATCGTCTTAAGAAATATTAATGTTGATTCACTGTCTAGAAATTGACAAGAAGTCGTTGGCATCATACTTAACCCGGCCAACTTGAAAGTTATTTTTTTTCGAAATTGTTTCGATTTCCTGATAGGTACCGAGAGTAAATCATGCTTACTCGACACATACATTGACCACGTACGTCAGTCATCGTCCACCGATGCTTTCATTGCAGTAGTTCTCAACGACTGGCGATCATGTAGACGCAGAATGATCGGCCGCGTTGGCTCTTTCTTAGAGCATCTTCAGCAGGAGCACTCAAAACAGGGCCTCTACTTTTAATTTGAAGGCTCCCCCTACTTTTGAGGGTCCTGTTTTCTGGGCTGTACTTCAGCAGAAGCCCTAAAAAAAGGGCTCCTACTTCTTAATTCTCTCTATTTCCTCACACATTATATGCATATGTATTTGAGAACATCACATTATATAATAATTTATTTAAACTATAACTCTAAAGCACTATACTTAAAACTATGAATGAAAATACAAATATTCAAATTTAAATTCAAAGACAAATTTGGTCCGAATTTAAGGATAGTCGATCACAACATAGTTCATAACATCTCTGCAAATCAAATGACATAATCATCAAACATATAGTCCGACAAAACAATTAAACAACTAACGTGCGCCATGTCGCGCCCACAAATGCTCCATAAGATCATTTCGGAGTTTCTCATGCCCCTCTTTATCTTCAATCTCATTGTGTATCCTGAGAAACTCGGACAACACATTTGGATTACGGCGTTGGTATTCCTCCTGCCTCAGCTCCTCACCCCCATCTTGATCATAGTCATATCCCCCAACATCGTCGTCATCTCTCTCGTTCTCAATTATCATATTATGTATGATCACACATGCTGTCAATATGTACCATAGCTATCCTTGCCCCAAAATCTTGCAGGGCCCCTAATCATGGCAAAGCGTGACTGCAAAACACCAAATGCTCTCTCAACATCCTTCCTAACCGCTTCTTGAGCTTGTGTGAAGTGAGACTTCTTGTTACCTTGTGGGTTTTTGTAGCTCTTCACAAATGTAGTCCAAGAAGGATAGATCCCATCTGCCAAATAATAACCCATGATGTACTTGTTGCCATTCACCGTATACTCAATTGGAGGTGAAGTTCCAGAAGTTAGCCGCTGAAAAAGGGGAGACCTTCGAAGAACATTGATATCATTTAGTGATCCTGGTAATCCAAAAAATGAATGCCAAATCCACAAATCCTCCGATGCAACCGCTTCAAGGATCATAGTTGAACTGCAATCATTGCAATATTTGTTTTGCCATCACCTGTTGGAGCACAAACCTGAAAATTTATGCAGGTTAGCCATGGTAACAGAAATACACATAATGGCACAAAGGCACTTGTTAAAAAAACAACTGCACAGATAGTGGACTTAGTTACGCACTAGAATATTCTCATTGGTGTAGTATGTGGCTTGAAAAATACGGCTCTGAACACGGTTGAGTGACTTGTATCCCTGGAAAGCAGCTTGGGCAAACTCATCCAATTCTCTTATTTCAATCTGGAAAAGACAGAGAGAATTCTATATTTATCAACAGAAAGCTCCCATTAATGATGTGCAGCCAGTTAGCTGTTCAAACCTGCTAGTGCTCCAAGTTAATTAGATCAGTGCAGGTGAAGTCATTTTGCCAAGCAAATTAAGATCAGAAAGAGGACTACTGTAATATTTTATGCATGCAAAAGTGTGTTTTTTTTATCCACAGAGAAAAGCAGTAAACAAAAACCGAAAAACGTGAAGAAAATTGGTTCCTTCATTGTTGGTACTAGGTATTCATCACTCCATATTCTCAGCATTCAGTCTAGGTCACATAGTTAACTAAAGAGTTCTCAAAGTAGAAAAAAGATCAACTATGAAATCAGACAATTACAAAAGTAAATAAAGGATACAACCATAGGCATACAAGAGTGAGGTTGATAATTATGGCAAACAAATGAAAGCATCCAACAATTGACCACAGTGAAACCATAAACAAAGAACTTTGCAATCATGAAAGGAAACCTTGAACTCCTGATATGGAAAAATGCTAAGCAGTCAAGGAGCACCCACAGGAAAAGTGCAGCAATATCCATCAGTCAGTCGTCACTTCACATTTCCAAATGGTCAATAAAATGTCAGGTGCTGGTACATTAATTTTTTGAGATGCACATATAGTGTTAGTCATACCAGAATTCAGAGAAGCAAGCATTACACCTGTAACACCTCAGGGTCCAAAATTTGCTAATTGGGCCGAATGTTACAAAACCAATTGTTGTTGCTCTACCATACCTCTTGCTGTACCAGTAAGAACCATGAAAGAATGTATTTTCAACTAAATAGAACATCGTTTATGAGAGGAAAGAACATGACAATAATTAGCCAAAGTAAAACAACAATTCCAACTCATTATATACAACTGCAGATATAACAAGGAATCAAGAAAGAAAATAAAATGCTTTAGTGTTCTCCACTAATGTTCTGGTTTTCTCCCCTGGATAGTTTGATACCTGAATTTTGGCCAGATTGAAGCCTTTGGGCATGCAGTCAATTAGTAGGTTTTTATAATATTATCGTGTGATTTATACTGGTAATTGAGTCCTGGAGTATGTCATGTTTATATGCCATAAATAAGTTGCAAGGATGAAGGACTAAGAGGTGTAACATCCAGTTGAACATCAATAAAAGTTATAACAATTACAGGTTACCCCCAAATTCTTTCTTTTAGTTATCTGATCACTGTTTTATGTAAGAATAACTATATGCAAACTACACTGTACATAGAAAATAACAAGATCTATCTCTCTTACCAAAAGAAGATCTTGGACTATTTCAAAGGCAGCATCGCCAACCAGGTCCAACAGTTCACCTGCTATCTGTAAAGTGGGAATATTAGATGATGATTATAGTAACAAATAGAAAACTATAAACAGTTTACAGCAGAACGTTGCAAACCTCATCGCCTGCTTTATTTGACAGGAGCACTCTGCACAAAGCCATTGCAAGTTCATCGCCTGAGAGCATAGAGCTGCCACTTCTAGTTATCAGATCACACTGATCTTTATTTGACAGAAGCATTCAAAAGACTACAAAATCAGGTGCATCATCACAAATTGCCTATGGATTACTTCTGTAGTTCACTACTTGTTACTGTTGAATAAATCGCAATCTAATTCAAGAGAGCCCTTTCTCGTGCAAAGAGATTTAAACTGGAAGTAAAATTACTACTACATGGTGAATGAAAATTTCATTTCCCAACAAAGCTACAAGTCTACAACCCTAATTAAATCCTCTTTTCATCTGAATCAAAATATTCTTATGAACAAAAGATGAATTGTAAATAATAGAGGCAAACCATAGCCCTCAAAAGGGGGCAGATCATCATCTAGCAAATAATTCGCAGACATGAAACATCAATAATCATGGGAAACCATAAGTCATACAAGCATATTACATTATTCAGTACTGAAATCCATCAGCAGCAGTACATTGTTAAGCAAATAACCAAACACCCATATAAAGCATGATAGACATGTAAGGTATTTGGGCAAGCACAGATCCCATAGGTTATCATCGATTCAGAGATGTATTATCAGCACCATTCAAGCAACAACAACAGAAATCAAGACACCATGCAGCCAGTAAATAAAACAGAGGGATGCGATGGAAGAACACCTCACGTAGCAGGTATAGCTTGAAGTTCACGTTGCAGGCGCGTCGGCCGGCAGCGGCGCTGCGCGAGAACTTGAGGTCTTGGCTCTTGGGTCTTGAGTATTAGTTGAGGACTTGAGGTCTTGGCTCTTGAGTCTTGAGTACTAGTTGAGGAAATCTGGAAATGAGGAGTTGAGTCTTGAGTAGGGTACTAGTTGAGCACTTGAGCGAAATGAGGATTGATGAGTGTACCAGTACTAGTTGAGGTCTTGGCTCTTCCGCTCTTGGCTCTTGACGCTGTGACGGAGACATGGAGTGGAGTGAGGAACTGACTGAGTGAGGAGTGAGGACTGAGGAGTTCGCTCTCGCTCGCCAGTCGCCGGTCGCCGCTCGGGACTCGCCGTCGCCAGGCAGTCGCCAAGAAGCCAACTCTCGGCTGAGAGCGGAGAGCCTGAGACAGCCACTCGCCAGTCGCCACTCACACAGTCGCACTCGGTTGACCGAATGTGAGTCTTGGCGTCTTGCAGTTGCAGTGAGCCAGTGCTGTCTCCGAGAGACCGAGACCGAGTGTCCGACTGCGCCGCTACTCCCGCCGTCCCAATCCCGCGCGCGTGACTCACGCCATCCCGCCTTGGCACACGCTTTGGCGCCTTTAGTGCCCGCCAAATCGGAATTGCCAATGCGGCTGTGCGCGGCGCACCTGTGCCACTGCGCCATAGACCCGGACACCTGGTAATACGAATACGAATACGAATGTTCTCGAATATGGATACGAATACGAATGTTCTCGAATACGGATACGAATACGAATATTCTCGAATACGGATGCGAATACGAATGTTCTCGAATACGAATACGAATGCGAATACGAATATTTTCAAATACGGATACGAATATTGTCGAATACGAATACGAACATTTTCGAATACGGATTTTTGCTTACCACATTCACGTTTTCTCGAATACGAATATCGGATAAAACGAATTATCCGTTATCATTTTCCACCTCTAGCGAGAAGAGTAGAGCAAGTTAGGAGAGGAAAGAAGAGAAGCAAGGAAGCAATAAGAGAAATAAAGCTAGCAGAGAGGGTTACGTGGTTTTGTCTTGTGTTCATTAATTGTCTCGGTGTTTTCGTGTCTCGTATCACGCGGAGATAACCAGAAGCAGAGGAGTTGCTCCAACTTTTGATGTGCTACACACAGGAAGAGCTAGGTAGGCGCAGTACGTGAAGGACAAAAGTGAGCACTGCTTCGTGCTAATCCTTCGTACAGGAGCAGATGTCAGATCTAGATTTTATAATATAGAATCTACTGTGTTTAGTTGTACTATTCCCTGGATCAGTAGATAGTGCACACAGTTACAGTAATGGACATCAAATTATATATCATGCGGAAGCGTAATTAAAATAATAAACTTACTCATAGGCCGATTAGGCCGAAATTCAAAAGTTGCAGCAGCGGAAGAATGAAGCACACATGTGGGACCTTCAGGACATGCCCACAGGCAGCCAACTGGAGGGTCGCGGCCTAATTCTCGACATCTTCATCTTCCTTGCCATCATGATCCAAAAATATTGTTGAAGCGCAGTGATCTGATTCCCACTTCTGAATTTGTCGCAAAAGCGAGCGTGAGCACTCCGACCCCGTGCTCAGCGAGCCAACACACAGAATGCAATATGTAACATGTATGGCTTATCAAAGGATGGCTTAGGTTTATTTTATTTTTGCGAAGAGTGCTTTTGAATACAATAATATAAAAATTCTTAAGACCTAGCAATTTGAACACCAGTATATGTTATGATTGAATGCAACATTAATAGTGATTCAGATTCCATCCACCGTTACATGGCATCTGCACCATATAACAATTCTTCAGCGTTATAGCCGCTTAACTTACCACTGGGACGACACCCAGGACAATTCCAAACCAGGGCAGTCCATCGCCCTTCCACTTTTCCATTCCCACCCATAAAGCATTTTGAAATAGAACTATATCTGGTTAAGTTCCCATGTCCGCCCTTGACCGTGGGCACGGCTATTCGAATAGTTTTGACTCTGTAGAGTTTGCACACTCTACCCACAAGAGATAAATCCACCCGTTGCCCCACATGATTTCTTAGCCATGCGGTTGAGTAGACTATCACAGGATTGTTACAATGCATAGTCCTACTGTGGTTACGCCCGCTAAGGTCTATCTTCCGTAGGATACGACCATCCCTCGGGAAGGGTCCCTCGTGAGCCATCACGGGCAAAGACGGGGATACGACCATCCATCCCTTTGCTCGTGTTCATACCTTCACGCAACCACCTTAGAGCCATACAAATTAGTAAACCCTGCCTACATTTTTGCCAGCTTGCGGTTGTGCTTGTCATACACGGGGTGACATGACAAGATTCAGTCCTTAGGGTTATCTGGGCGGTCTGCCACTATCCCAATTCTGGTCCATCATTAACTCAATTTTGTGCTTCCACTGCACCACACATATACATACACATACACATACACATACACATACACGTACACACCCTCGAACCAATCCGCCCAGACATTAAAACAAGTTGGGAATTTTGGGAGCATAAAATAATCATATCGAATATATCAGTCATTATTCCCATGACTTCCCAATTCAATTCTCATAGTTAAAAATGTTGATGATGCTTTGGCGCATTTCAGCGCCCCGTGTCGTATATCTATGCAGTACTAAGCGTAGCATATTAATAGGGACTTATTTTTCAAAATGTTACTGGTAAAATTTTACTAGGGCGACAAGGTTCAGACATTCAAATATTTCAATGGATGGAATATTATTACTCAAGGTAAACAACGGCATATAACTACAATGTTGAATTTAGCATGTATTTGCATAGAAATAACAGCATGCAATTTGTTAATTTAAAACAAAGTAATTTGCTTGAAATGTAGGTTCAATATGATCAAAGTATTGACTCGCCTGGCGCGGTTTACCGCGGTCTTGAGCTCACGCAATGCTTTCTCTTGAGCTTCGGATCTTTTCTTCGCTTCGCTCTTGATCTCGCTTGATCCATGGAATCTTCGAACTTCAGTTTCTAATTACGCGACAAACGACTGAATCCAAAAAGAAAGCAAATAACTCAAAAGATCCAAATAACTCCAAATAAATTCAACTTTTGTATTATTATGAGTTATTGGGTGATTTGGGTAATTTGAGGCAAGGCTGGTGGCAGAGAATGATGTCTTGACCTTTTATTAATAGTTTCTTTCATTATTTTTATATTTATCAAGGAAGTTCCATGAGTCGGGTTATACCTATAGACTGGTGCAGGAGTTTAATGTATAAATTTTATCTTCAGGTAAGTTTTCCTTGCAACTTAGGTAAAGGCAAACTGGACTGATGGATGAGATCTGTACTTATTCTATAAATCTTTTAGTCAAAAGTATTATAACACTTGGATACCTTTATTAAGTTTTTGATTAAGTGTTTACTTTGGAATGTTTATTTATATTAGATAGGTCATTTTAATGCCCGATGCCCTAGTGCTATTATACTTTAGTATCTCTATATTAATATGGCCTTTTAGGGATGTAGGAATGATAGTCATACTTTAGATGGTTACTTTTGCATCCCTTTACTATTCAAACCTGCTACACATGATTACATTTTATTACCTCTACTAAATTAAAACTACTACCTCAGATTTCGGGTTGGCAATATGTTAATGTTAGGGTTTATATTTTCAATAAGGCCTAAGGTGTTTAAAAATTGAACTAACATATTTACTAATGGCGCATATATGTGATCAACATTTTTCTAACTATTTATCTATATTCATTTGCTTATGAATGTCTCTAACTTCAATGGACATCCTTTTACTAAATTTCAATACCAACCAAGGATACTTTCCTTTACTAATGCCTTTAATTAACATTTAGTCCTTGAGTTAAATATTACTTATTCATATGCGATAACTAATCTATAGTTATATATGAAATAAGCTGGTGTTATAATCTAGGAAGAGATCTCGGTACAAGGTAGTACTCTATTATTCTATTTAATAAGGTACATCATTGAGATTTATTAGGTGACATTATGATAAATATTGAACTTATGTTTTAATTTATGATTTAAGAGCATCTTTACTAAGTTTAGATGTTTAGCCAAAGTTGTTCCTCTTTATCAACGTCTTAACTAATATTTAGTCTTTTCAATTTATTTATGCAACCACATTAAATATCACCAAAAATTCAATGGACCTCTAAAATTTATGGTTTCAGTTCCACTGGACAGATCTTGAATTTATATGAATTTAGAAATTTGTCTCATCCAATTTGGAGTTAAAATGAATAAGTTATGCTCCTTTGAATATTTCGATTCAGTTAAATTCAAAAATCTCTGACAGTGGGTCCCACATGTCATTTTCTTAATTTTATCTTTTTCTTTTATTGTTTTCCTTCTGTGTCTATGGCCAGTGGGGCCCATATGTCAGCGGCGGCAGCCGACAAAGCGGGACCAGAGGTCACCGCCCACCGACCAGCGGGAGAGGCGCGAGGAGCGGTCGGCGGCGGCGAGCGAGCGCGCGAGTGGAGCGGCCCGCTCGGCGATGAAGGGCGGACGCGCTGGCCGCCCGGCAGCGAGCGTCTTTGCCGCGTGTGGAGTGAGGGCTGGGCTGGGGTGATGGCCGGCCCGGTTTTCCTTTTTCTTTTCTCATTTCTTTTATTTTTATTTTCTGCATTTTCAGTTATATATATACACATATACTTATATATACAAATTCAAATTTTATTTGCTCTCTTAAATTTCTGTAGAGACCACTTTCATGTTATGCCTAGGTGTATGCATATATATATATATACTCATATATTTATATTTGCTATCATTTTTATTTTGTTTACCTCTTTACTATTTATTCCATTATTTTTAGAGGTGAGATTTCATGGTCAAACCAAATATTCCCCCTTACCTTTATGGATCATCTTTTCAGATTCTTTATTTGATGCTCATGTTTTATCATTTTATGTGTTGATTCCTTCCCTCTTTTTATTTTTGAAGTTCCTTTATATTTATAATAAAGTCCATAAATTCCAAATTCATATAGAAAGCAATTAAAATAATCCAAAAGCTCCACAATTTAATATTTACATTTTTCAGGATGTTACAGCAGGCGAGCAGCTGGTCTAGACAGATAAATTGTAACAAGTGGTATCAGAGCATGGGTGACAAGGCGAAGGCTTAGGGTGGGCTAATCTCCCTCCAGTATCCTCTCCTGACAATCAACAACTACCCGGTGTGGGCAATGAAGATGAAGGTGAACATGCGCGCCCAAGGAGTCTGGGGCGCATTCGATCCGAAGGGGAAGGACAAGGAGGTGGACAACAAGATAGATCAGGCGGCTTTGGCCCTCATCTACCAGGCGGTGCCAGACGCTATGATGCATCAACTCATCGGCAAGGAGACGACACGGGAAGCGTGGAAGGCGCTTCAGACGATGCACGAAGAAGTTGATCGTGTCAAGAAGGTGCGGATCCAGAATTTGTGAAGCGAGTTCGAGAATCTGAAGATGGAAGAGACCTAGTCGGTGGACGAGTTCGCCAGCAAGCTGAGTTCGTTGTACAATTAGATTAACTCTCTTGGCGACAAGATAGAGGAATATGTGGCGGTAAAGAAGTACCTGCGCGTGCTTCCAGAGAAGTATATACCTGTTGTCACAACACTTATGTACTCCCCCGATCTGGATAAGAAGAAGATAGAGGAGATCACCAGATCACTTAAGGCGCATGAGGAGTTACTGAAGGTGTTTTAATCATGCAAGGAGTAGGGATCTCACAACGAGCAGGCGTTGCTAGTAAGGGTAGATCCGAGAGACGGTTGTGACTCATCATATAACCGCGGGAGGTAGCGCGGTCAAGGTGGCCAGAGTGGTCGAGGCGGCAAGGGTGGCCATGGAGACAAGGCTGGGCAAGGCGATGGTGAGAGATTCTATGATTTGTCACATGTCAAGTGTTTTGAATATGGCGAATACAAGTACTACGCGATAAGATACCATGCAATAAAAAATGCTTCAACTGTAACGAGTTTGGGCACTTTGCTTTGGATTGTAAGAGCAAGAAGAAGGACGGGGAGGTGGTTTTTCGATTCGTATGTGGAGTCCGTGTGTTATGCTATGATGCAGTCTTTAAATAGCTATGCATGTAAAATGAGAAGAGTAGAGCAAGTCAGGAGAGGAAAGAAGAGAAGCAAGGAAGCAATAAGAGAAATAAAGCTAGCAGAGAGGGTTATGTGGTTTTGTCTTGTGTTCATTAATTGTCTCGGTGTTTTCGCGTCTCGTATCATGTGGAGATAACCAGAAGCAGAGGAGCTACTCCAACTCGTGACGTGCTACACGCACGGGAAGAGCTAGGTAGGCGCAGTACATGAAGGACAAAAGTGAGCGCTGCTTCGTGCTAATCCTTTGTATAGAAGCAGGCGAGCTGCTGTTTTAGACGGATAAATTGTAACAGAAATAATCTTGATTTAGAGTTTGAATCGAGTCGGAGAAGTAATAGAGTCTATCTCTGTATGTTATTTAAATTGAAGTCATGGCTAATTTGAAGTTCTAATACGTATGTTAGTCAAAGAGTAGCTTATATAATGAAGAAGCTTGCAACTAATTTTGTAAGAGGAAGAAGAAGAAGAGAAGAAAGAATTTCAGAAAACTCGGCTATACAGTTGCAGCTAGAGCAATTCTTCTATGTTATCCCTATTTATTCTTCTTCTACCGTAAATTCATACAATGTGAGAGTTTTCTCCAGGAACTAGGCCAACAATCTCGTACGCAGGGAGGGCGTCGGGTTGGCGGCTCAACACAAACATGCCCCTAGCTACTAGCTTTGGAAACTGACTGTACGTAGCACTCGCGGTGGCGAAGTACCTCGCGTCGTCGAGTTCACAGGGCCGGTCTCGTCGTCCGGGAAGCGAAGGTGATGATGCAAGCCTGCGACCAAGAGGCGAAGGTGGTCAAGGTGATTTCAGAGCAAAGTAGGGTAACGCATGAGCTCGTGCAGTTAGCTAGAAGATCAGGCCACATAGCGCCGTCTGGCTGAATCAGAGTCCTTAAAAACTTACCCTGTTTAATCAATAACATCTCTTTTCCCTCGAAAAAGAGAACTACAATTTTCTTAATTTTATTTCATTGCACTCCAATTTTAGTGATTGGTAGCCAGTCAGGCCGCTGGTGTGAAGTTTCAGCACACGAATCACAACTTCTGCACGTTTCCGGCCGCCGCAACTCTCCCCACGACGATTTCCTCACCTTTCCTCCTACTCGTGTCGCCCCACACGCAAATAAAAAAGCACCGGCGCTTGGACCCCTCCGTTGCTATCGCCGAGCACAACCAATAACGGTTTGTGAGTCGCAACTCCATGAAGTTGTTGCAGTTTTGATCTGTAGAGTGCTAGAGTTGGCTTGGGCTAATACTATATATACCAGGGTTGTGCCGCCTTAGCTTCTTCTGTCTATAACTTTGTCTTTTGAGGCGGATGTAGCATGGCTTAGAAACAGTGGATTTGGATTTCAGGGAATCCTACAGAATGTGTACACATGTATATACCTTACAGGAGGAGCAGTGAATTGTTCCTGAGGAAGAATGGTATTGTTTCATGAGTATGCTCCGGAAGCCATTACCAACCATCAGAATTAACGCGGTTGCGAGGTAATGATGTTTGCTCTTAAGTAACAATCTACTCGCACATGATTACTGTAAGGGATGCGTTTTTATGTTTTCCTCAATAGTGATTTGCACAATTAATTGTGTTTATTTGATCTGACAGATTGGCTTTAATTGAATTGAATGGCAAAGCAAGTGACTTATGAACTGTTCCTGTCAAGCAGTATCTGACTTTGAACAAAAGCACATCCCAAATCATGATAATAGGATACAATAGTTTGCCATATTAAGAGATGACCAAACGCTTTCAGTTTTTCTTAATCCAACCCACTTAATAATTTATTTGAGGTTCTATGTTCTACACTTCTATGTGAATTACAACAGATAGGCTGTCCAAATGTAAGCAGCTGAAAATACACCTATAATCATTACTGATCCTAACCCCTTAGGAGATGTTGATTTGCATGTTAGCAATATTATTTGATTAAAAGTTGCATCAATTATAAAATAATTACCTTAATAGATAAACTCCAAAATACACCAGCAATGAAAACCACTACCTTGCCTTTGCAACTTCAGGACAATACAATCACATATGGTGACACATTGAGTTTTACAATCACATATTGGGCATCGAACAAACCATCATCTTCTTGGAAGTATCCCCAATATCTACAATCCATCTGACCGCAGGCGTCACAATTCCGAACCGGCGGCGCCAGCCACAGACCATGAATGTCTGAAACTGGAAGCACAACCGCTGCCAAACAAATAATTCGAATCGGCAGGCAACGCAATCCAAGGAGTGGCACGCAGCATAGGGGAGCCCGGAGCCAGGGTTGGGGGTCCAGTCGTGTGGCCACAGCGAGCCGGGGGTGGCGACCGGCAGGGTATCGAGCAACGCAAAAACATCAGACAGCAACTGAGCATAAGGCAGCTACACATGTGCAAGCAATTTTTCTTAATTATTTTTTAAATTTTTTTAAATTATTTGAGATGTTGTTTGTAATAGGAACAATATGTACTTTTTTTTTGCTATCGTGACCCCTTATATTTTACGTTGAAAAACATTTTTATAATCCTGAACACTCATTCTGGATGTTGACTCCATCCACATGAAAAGGAAGCAACCCACCACGTCTGTTTATTTCGATGTGGCTTTCTTCTTCCTTGAATGAAGCACAAGGAAGAAATGTGCAACATCCAATCCAACACTATTACAAGCACGATTATCCAAATTTACCGGCTGGCGGCTGCCCTCGCGTCGAACAACAAAGAGCTTAAGAAAACGAATCTCCATCATTAAGGTTGCCGATTCGACTAAATTAACTGACTGCATCATTAAGCAACTCTAGTTCCTCTATTGCTTTTTCCCTGAAAGAATGAAAAGTATGAGTTGCGGAAGTGAATAGTACTTCATACACTCTTGGAATGACTGTTTAACCGAACTCCAACTGGGCTTACAGTAGTTTTCTTTTAAGGTTCTCTAAGTTCTCTAGACAAACTAGTTGGCGACAAGTCAATAACTTAGCAAAACGTAAAATTGTCAGCAAATATGTAACTGAACTCTTTGAGACAAATGAGCACAGATAGTACTTCTAACACATTTCTGTTAGTCGCCTTGTTTGGTAGTATTCGGGTCCAGGTAGCCAAATGTGCCTTGGATAGCTGTTGTAACTCCTGTTTGATCAGTCGGAATACCTTGAGAAACTCTAGTCTGGCACTTTTGCTGTTAAACGATCATCAAGTAGTATTATATCGGACTTGATATCTCTATGGATTACTGATGTCGAAGCCAAAGAATGCAAATAAGCTAGTGCACTTGCAGTTTCAAGAGCAATTCTCAATCTTTCCTTCCATGACAATGATTGGGGGCCTTCAACATGGAGATGATTAGAAAGGGTCCCATTTGAAATAAACTCATAAACCAATAATGGAACTTCTGTCTTGAGGTAACACCTGATCAATCCTATAACATTTCGATGGTTGATTTGAGATAGGATGGCAACCTTATTTATGAAACCGTCAATCTCTCTTTGTATTGTATTTTTTTATCTCTTTATAGCAACAACATGTTGGCTTGATAAGATACCCTTGTATACCGTACCATGTCCGCCACTGCCAAGCTTGCGCTCCTCATCGAACTTGTTTGTTGCTTTCTCTAGTTCTTCTAAGCTAAAGATCATCCTTTTAGTGATATCTTTGTCAACCAACTGTTGAAGTAACAACCCTCTGTTCTGCTCGAAAAATTTAGCTCTTAGTTTCTTGGCCCTCAGTGCCTTGAGCTTCTGTTTTACAAGGAGGATACCAAACACCATAGCTAAAAGACTCGTGCCACTGCCAACTCCTATGCCCACCAATAAACCTTTGAATAGAGCCATGTGTCAATTCGAAACGAAACATTGTGATCTATTAGCTGCAAGTGCTAATGGAAGTAGTTGCTTAAGCCATGTTAATCTAGTCTAGTTATAGAAGAAAGCTGAGCCATGACAGTCGCTGGCGACGGGGAATTCCATCATGTGCAAATTGCAATGTCGCGCGAAGGACATCAAATATATTGACGACTACTGCGCATGCCTTTATGCCAGAGGGTGCATTGATCCGTGCCATCTCACACTTGTGCCGCTCATTTGGGCTAAAAAAATGGTTTATGACTGAAATTTTACTGTAACTGACTGAAATTACACTGTAACTGATCAAGTGAAGGTGGCTTATTTGGCGTAATTAAATTTAAAAAATTAAAAATAGAAAAAACAAGTTAACCCATTACAGATAATGCAAACGAATACGAAAAAAGAGTAAGTAAAAAGCTCAAAAAAAGTCAGAAAAAGATAAAATTTAGGAATAGTGAAAAATAAGTCAGAAGTTCAAGGCGAAATGAGCGGGCCTAAGACTGGAAATCGTTTGTTCTGATCCTGGTTGATTACATTATTGGAAAACAAATTGCAATTAATAAATTGCAGTTTTGTATGACCAGGGGGTGAATTGTGCATTCTCCGATTTTCCCTCAAATACTATAAATCTTTCACTCCAAACTAAAGAGGTAAGAAGATCAGATTTCACAGCCACAACTAAGCAACAACCCGAAAACAGCGAAGATGTATAAATGCTGCACCTGATTGGTTTGACCAACTACAAGCCGACGGTCTAATCGGCCACCAATTTAACCGGGCCTATGAGTGGTCTGACCGCTTCTCTGACCAGCTACAAGCTGACGGTCTGATCGGCCACCAGTCTGACCGGGTCCAGGAGCCGTCTGACTGCTTCCCTATATTCAGAACAGTAAATCATCCCGAGTCAAAACCTCTTTTGGTGTAAACTCCAATATCAATGATCAAATGAGTTCAGACTTTGTACACATCTTGCTGAGTGTCTCAGGAACATATTCCATCCGTATATCAAGATGATCTTAGCCAAAGTCCCAACCTTTCCTCAAAACATGCAAAACTCAAAATCTTGAGAAACAACTTGTTTGTAGGTTAAGAATAATCAAAATAGCTCTAGATGTGTTCCCATATGTCATAGCAAGCAAAACCAACCGATGAATCAAAGACAAAACCCTCATATCACGATTTCTCAAGTAGGGGTCCAAAACATACAAGAACTAGGTAACTTTGAGATCTTGCAAATTGCAATGCCTAAATAGATGAAATTTGATCTACATATGTTATCTTCATTACTTATATGTCCTTAACATACAGCAAGATCAAGAAGAAGAGAAAAATAGCAAAGAACCAATAAGAACAAAAAGAAATCAACTAAGACAAAAAAAGGATTCATATGAGATGAATAAACTTGATTATATTACTACTTGAGAATAAAGATTTTACAACTACTCTATAAGAAGGACAAGAGTGCATACTACAACATTCACTTTTCTCTCCCAAACTCTAATCCTAATTCAAGAATGGTTGGAATAGTTAGCCGCATGCCTCCATCCTCAACCACTAAATAGATGGAGCAAACATCCCACATCTAACTCTAGTGGATACTATCCACTAGCATAAATAGAGAAACACGTTAACCCCACACAACATGAATTTTACACTGACGTCATACATGCTTTTCAAAGTATACAAGCTTGAACCCGCTAAGTCTTTAGTCTTTAATTCACTTGATCTTCTTAGTATCTTTTTGACCAAAACCGTTTTTCCAAATGCCGCCCCAGTATTTAGGCTCCGCTCCAAATGATTTCAGCTTCTAGCTTTTTTTGGCTTTCGACTTATTTAAGTCAGAAACCACTTGGAATGCATTGGCTTCTAATTTCAGCTTATTTCGACTCTTTTGGCTTCTTTTACCTTTTTTGTATTTTTTTCACTTATTCCTTTATATTGTTCATGATGATATAATGGTTTTTTTAATTTTTTTTCTTAGAAAAACTAATAGCCGATATAATATAATTTTAATCAAAAGACAAAAACCACAATCATATAAGCTTAAGCAATAAGCTAGTAAGGATATCAGATGGAAACTAGAGCGGTAAATGTCTCAAAAAGTTTAGGATATATATCTAGCTTATAAAGTGAAACAAAAATTGAATGCTCGGACCGGTCATTGGTTGGGAACTCGACCGACCCGCTATTCCAAGTTCCCAAGTCATTAATGATGCGGACATCACTAGATGCCTGTCTAGAAGACTTGGACTCGCCGACGAGTCTTCAGTTCGACTGATGACTTGCACTCGATGTGATCGGTCTTCGGATCGAGTAAGGCGGTGGGACACTGATTGTTAAGAGACGGAGAACACCCACGTGGCCTAGTGGTAAAACACAATGGTTGGGTTTTTTTGGCATCATGTTTATGTTTTCTGTTTTTTCTAAGGTAATTAAATTTAAACATTGTATTTTTTTAAAATAAAATCTATAAATTAATAGTAGTAGATACTAAATAGACTTTAGCTATACTAGTCACAATCGTAAGCCATTGTCTCTCTTTGTACTTTTTCTCACTTTTATAAATAACAGCCTCACAAATTATGGCAAGATTTCAAGTCTTTACTTTCCTTCTCTAAATAAAAATAGATATTCAAAGTTATAAATAACAGCCTAAAAACTCACCTAATATTATGGCTGTTGAGGTTTGAGATTTCAAGTCTTTACTTTCCTTCTCTAAATAAAAAATAGATAGCTTCTCCTATCTATTCTCTCTTTTTAGTGTTAAGAGACCTACTAGTAACTCTCAACAAACAGAGGCTGGAAGACTTGGCGAGCATTCCTCCTGGGGCCCTGCCCTGTTGGTAGGGAGTGGCGCGAAAGGGAGCAGCGCGATAAGGCGGGACTCCAATTCCAGAGATAACCATGGTAGGATCGACCGAATCGTATGTGAGGCGTACTAGCTTTGCCTGCTGCTGGTCTGTCGTTGCCGGGGACCGGGTCACCGGGGTCTGGGTTGGCTTCGTCCCGAGCCGAGCATTCGTACGCGTGGCGCGTAGCGTTTCTTCCTTCTTTTCCTGGGTTAATCTTGATCTATGCGTAGCATCTGCTTTTCAATTTCCACGAAACGACGGGTACGTACGGCCCGCTTGACCGCGATTGACGTCTATTTGTCTCGCATGGACAGCTATGACCGCGATTGACGTCTATTTGTCTCGTATGGACAGCGATATATACCATGTTCATCATATAGCCATACTTAGCTAGATATTGACCAGTCATCAAAGAACGAAGAAATTAACGCCACCAACCGACCAAAGGAATCTTAAGTCCGCGTAATCAGTACGTATTTTCCTCTCAATTTCTTTTAATTCTTCTAATTTATTTGAAAAACATAGGCTAAATGCCTAAATCTATGAGTTAGGAGGGTTTCAATATCATGGTTGTTGATATTTTTTGTCGAATTATAGAGTTAAGATTTATAGTTTTAATTTTGATTTTTTGAATACCGGTAAGGGTCATTGCAAATTAGAAGTAAAATTATAGTATTTAACCATAGTGTCAAGTAAGTAAGTCACTGGATGTATGTTTCCTATTATATTGCTCTTGAACTGTTGACCATGCAAATATCTAATCGATCTTTTCAATTAATTGGTGATGATTTTATAAATGATATACTTATTTGTTATGTGTTGAAACAAGAATTGACAAATTATCAATGATGTTGTAGTTCATCGCTTTATGAACTTTAAAGAATATAAATACTAAAAGGTAATACATTAACTTACATTTCATCATTCTACTATTTTTTAATTAAAAATTTTAAGGAATTTTGTTCTCTTTTAACAGTCCATTGGAGTCATATAATGTATTTTTACCAATGTTGATCAACTTTTGTCTGTGATTCCACCCTTAGTTCTTTCAGTTTACTACAACTAACCAATATTATTATCAAATTTCTTCGTATTGGTAAGCATTTAGATCACAAGTTCTTTATATCATACATTGTCATTAGTTATGTTGAAGTATTGATGCTAAAAATTATCGGACATATTATTATTTAGCATAATATTACTTAAAAATAATACATGTTGTTATATGTATGGCGAAATGGTGAACCATGCTTCCATCATCAACGCATAGCAGGCTCTACTTAGGGAACCAATATGCATCTTGGACGGACAACCACCGCCCATGGTCGATTAGACCGTTCTCCTGTTAGACCACAGCCGTGTGGCTGGTCAGACCGTCTCTGCAGGCCAGTCAGATCACTGCCCTCCTAGCAACAAAGACCTAAGAGCAAATAACATAAAATCAAACACAAATTTCGATAATGAAGCACAAACAAAGTTAAATACTCATCGCATAATATGGGTGTAGGATCGGATATGGCAACAGAGGGGGGGTTGAATGGTGCCTATTTAAAAATCGTCCCCGAAAGTATCCACAAATGAACTCTTCTCCAATAGTTATAAGAACTATGAAGAAGACATGCTTATGCACACTGGAAACTTAAACCACCAGAGAAAGAAGTTGGACATGGGACAAAAGCAAAGAGCACAAATTAAATAAAGGCCACTGAGAAAACAAAAACCAGAACCAACTGCAGGGGCCGGTCAGACCGCCATATATGGGCCAGTCTGACCGCCTCTTAAGGGCCGGTCTGACCGCCGTATATGGGCCGGTCTGACCGCCCGGGGTCCGGTCTGACCGCCCTTTTTGCACCGGTCTGACCGCTCGGCTTGGCCCGGTCAGACCGCCATTGCCTGACCGGTGGCTAATGAGTGGTCTGACCGCTAGGGTTTAGCGGTCTGACCGCTAGGGTTTAGCAGTCTGACTGGGAAGCCCGAAATCAGAGCAGACTGAAACTCTGAAAATGCTGAAACTTGCTCAAATCAATGAAATTTGTGATTTTCCTCTATTCTCTTCAACCCAAAAGAGTAAGAACATGTTCTAAACAGCAGGGAGGCTCTGGGAAACAAGAAAACCCACTACAAGAACAAAGATCAAAGATTTGAGCTGAATTCTCCCATTTCAACATAATAGAGACTGAATTTCTAATTATCTTTCATTCTTGCAACTTTTGCTCATGAAATTTTGTAACTAGTAGGGAGATCAACTCAGGAGCAAGAACCACTCTTCAAAACAAGATTCCATCAAGAAAATCAAAAGAGCAAGTGTCTCCTCACTTCAAACCCTAGAATACTGCAAACGGGGGAAAACATATGACAAGAAATAAATGCAAATCAACCACTCTTCTTCTCATATTGAATGATAGGATTACATAGGAATCCCCATACGCAGTTGAGAAGAGATTTTAATCCACCTCACTATATGCTTCTCAATAGAGACACACACACCCAACTCCTATTGAGACATACACGCAGTGAACACCTTGAGCACACACACTCCCTTTGCTAACTCTCCATTGCTAGCTACCTCTACAGGAATGAGTACTCTTGCTTCTCCCTTTCCTCTCCTTTTAACACCCAAGGTCATCCTCAAAGGAGAAATTCAAGAAGAGTCATACTCCACCCACTCAAACCTCACACACACACACAAATGAGGTAAGGGTCAAACCAGATTTTTGGAGGGAAATCAGCCTCCACCTCCATTGCTTGAGTCAAATTACCAATTTGCCCCTCAAGCACCTTCCCGGAAGCTTCCCACAACCGGCACCTTTGACCGACTGGACCTCGACTCCTCCCTGAGTCTAGTCCGGTCCGCTTCGCTGCACACGACCGCACCCGACATCCTGACCGTCTGGACCTCCAACTCCTCCCTGAGCCTAGTCCCGATCCACTCGCCGCTGCCCGTCGTATCCACCCGACACCGACCGAGACCTCCGACTCCACCTGAGTCTAGTCCTGGTCTGTTCCGTCGCGCACGACTGCAACCGACATCCAACCGTTCTGGACCTCCGACTCCTCCCTGAGCCTAGTCCCGGTTCTCTCGTCGTCACCCGTCGTGTCCATCATCGGTAGCACCAGCTCTGGTTCCTCATCTCCCGACTCGCAACCACCTCACCAGCCTCAATCATCTTCGGCATCACCGACCGTCTAGACCTCAACACCTCCTGTGCCTAGTCCTGGTCCTCCTCGCCTCACCATGACCTAGCTCCAAAGTCCTGCAGTCACACAGGCAAGCAAACCGTCATATAGCACCGCACAAAACAATATAATCAATATTAGCATATGTAAAAGGTACTCAACCCTAGAATACCCAAAATAAACTCAAACTCTCTAAACCAACCGTCAATTACTCATCACAAACATGGGGATACCTCCACATGGTCTCTCAATGGGGTTGCCATTACATGATCTTTCAGCATTCGTTGAGAGTATGTTGTTGTTCAGGGAGGGTCCCGGTGCCATCTCGAGCCCACAACCACTTCAAAGTGGCGACGCTCGTTGGAAGGTCCACGCTAAGCTAAGTCCATGAGACAACCTTGGCGAGGTTTGCAAGGCCAACGACGACAAGGTTCGCTAGGCTAACCCTAGGTGAAGCATGAAGACCAACCTCCGAGGGGTCTAGGGTCGGCCCCAGGGAGGCCTAGGGCAAGCCTCAGAGGGAGTCCAAAGCCAACCACAAACCAAACCTAGAGCACGGGACATGGGGGACCCGCATCGGGCGAATGGCATAGATACCCCTAGGATTAGGCTGAGTCCTAAGGGCAAACTTGTAACTTTACTCACCTTCCTCTCCATATATAAATAGGACCTCATGTAATGAGAGAGGGGGAGGCATTTGTAACCCTAAACACTCATATTGAATACACTTGATCATTCTTGTGCTTCTCTTTGAGTCCCTCTGTATTCTCGGCGATCTTTGTATCCGACCAGCAGTACCTCTAAGTTTACTGTTCGGTTTTGTATCGACGACGGTTGTGGTGGTCACTAGTGAGACAGCGGCCTCCCGGGAGGCCGACCCACTGAATGCTCGCGAGGAGGTGGAGCAAGAGTTAGAGAACCTTCAGAGGCAATTGAGAGAATCACAGACTGAGGTTCTGTGATCCGCGGATGAGGCTCGCCAAGCAGGGAAACTCTAGGTGCAACTCGAGAGGGCGCGAGCCAAAGTAAGACCCTCGCTGCCCATGAAAGCCCGAGAAGCTGAGGAGCTAAGGAATCAGCTGAAGAAAGAACGGATATTGGCATGAGAGACAACATGACTCGAGGTCCCCGAGGTCGAAGCCCTTTGAGTCGAGCTGACCGAAGTTTGGTCGTGGGCGAACTTGCCACCTTTGGCTAGAGTCCAAGAAGCCGACGACCTCCAGGCACAACTCGACCAAGTGCGGAGGGAAGCCCTGACCTCAGTTGAGGGCGTGGGATGAGCCGTAGACACTTAGGGCTGAGCTGCCTAGGGCCGGCCCGGTGCAAGACCTCGCACCCAACTTCACGCCGGACTTCCCCGACGCCCTCCAACCTCAAGGGGCTCCTACCCACGAGGTTGCCTTAGCTTCCCTTGTTACAGCTTATAGCTTTTGTTTCTTGAGAAGGACATAGCATTGCTTATAAATAGTGGGCTTGGCTTATGGGAAAATCCTTTTGAATGTGTAATATACAACAGCAGCAGCCACCTCTCATAGGACTAGTGAATGGTTTCTGGGAAGACCAAGATTAGTCATGAGTATGCTACAGAAGCCGTTACCAGCCACCTTCTGATCAATGTGATTGCGAGATAATTTTGTTTACTCCTAAGTAAACTGCACGTGCATGACTACTATAATTGTTCATTTCATTTAACAGCTTGAATTAATTGATTGGAAAGACAATTAGCTTATGGACCACATTTTGTCACCCTCTTGATTCTTGCAGTAAAGTAGCATTTGGGTTTGAACAAGAACACATTATAGAGGTCATGATAATTGGATACAGTAGTTTGCCTTGCTTAAATCCACCCACTTCATAATTTGTTGGTCTATTCGGGTTCTAGGTGAATTATTACTGATAGACTGTTAACTGTGATAACACACGTACATACCTTTTTGATCCCAGCCTCTTGTGAGGTATATGAAACAACCCTAAAATTTTCAAAAATTTTGAATTTTTTTTGAACTTTGCTTGAATTTAGAGTTTTGGCCAAATCCAAAAATTTTTCAAAACCAAGCCGCTTTCCCTTTCTAGAAATGTGCTTTCCAAGCATAGAGGCACACTCAAGCCTTTCCACAATCGCTCTACTCCCACTACCACATGCCACACTGTCACTAGCATCCGCGCTAAAACCCATACATCGCTGAAGAATCTAGTCTCATCATTATGTGTTGACGGTGAGTTTTGGTAATTGATGATAATAGTTCATGGAACTAATATTTTCCTTGAGTTTGTGAAATAGGTTAGATCTCACGATAATGGATAACTTGGGAAGGCATCATGAGTTTGTCATTATCAAGCCAAGGTTTGGAATAAAACATGGCATCATGTATTGATGGTTATTAAGTCGAGATCCCAAATGCTAGATGACTTTATGTATTAAAGGCCATCAAGATAAAAGGATGCATCATATATTGATGTACAACAAGACAAAGACCTAGACTTAAAGTTAAGGCGTCTGTCATCAAACTTCAAGAGGATGCGAATGGGCAAAGATATAACTGTATAGGCTAAGCGTGTGTTCTTAGCCTTTTACCGATCTCGGTGTTTGGTTGAGAGACTGGATTGTTAGTATATGTTATCGTACTATTAAGAGGGGTCTTGTTTAGTAGCTTAAATCTCATCATATATTAATAACTCAATCTCACTTGCTCTAGCTATCCGTGGTATGATGCTATCATTTGCAAATACGTTTTGTAAATAGTTGAGGTTCATGCATCTAATCCTTGTAGCATGTAACTAGAGTTTGCAAATGGTTGAAATCCATACATATACTCCTTGTGACATGATGCTAAGGTTTGCAACTATATTTTGTAAATAGTTGAAGCACATGCATAATTCTTGTAGCATGTGACTTAAATTTACGAATGTCTTTGCAAACAGTTTGAGTTCATATCCCTAACCATGTGTCATGATTCTAAAGTGTGCAAATGTATTTTGCAACTTTTGTGAATCATGTTTTCATCCTTATGTGCATGGTACTATAATTTGCGAATGTGTTTTATAAATTTGTTAAAGTGTATGCATCGTTGTCTTTGCTGAAAATGTCAGGGCGGTACGACCGACTCTATGTGAGTGGTTGGATCGGCTGACGGTCTGATCAGCTTTATGTGAGCGTCTGATCAGCCCTCTCGCGGTGGTTTGATTAGGTCTATGCGGCGGTATGATCGGCCAACGATCTGACTGGCTTTCATGGCGGTCTAACTAGCCGGGAGTTTGATTGACTTTATGCGAGCAGTCTGACTAGCTCAAACGCTATGACCACACTTTTTGTGTTGGTTGCCTTTCTCCAGAACTCTTTTTTGGGTGATTTTGGTCAAGCGGTCTGACTGGCGGCAATCTGATCGACCGACGGTCGGACCGGACCCTGTGTGGGTGGTCTGGCTGGCAATGGCTATTTTGTAATCGTTGCAGAGCAGGGTGGTACGATCAACCATTAGTCGATGAGACCGGTTGTTAAGCCTTCAAAAATTCACGTCGTTCTTAGCATCACTATTTCCCACTACCTTCCTCCATGGCACACTTGATGAGACAGTTTACTGCCAACAGCCATCTGGCTTTGTTGATCCCTCTCGCCCTCATCATGTTTGTTGTCTCCATAACGAGTTCACTATAACTGACCTCAGCGATATCCACTTCTTTCTTGGTGTCTCGGTTACTTGCACTCCTGTTGGCATGCTCATTTCATAACGCCAGTATGCTTCAAAGCTACTATAGTGCACCAGCATGGCTGATTGTCACGCTACCTCTACTCCCATCTGCACTCGAGCCAAGCTGTCTACCATTGACGGGTCGCTTGTCTCCAACCCAACGGAGTATTGAAGCCTTGCTGGGGCACTTCAGTACCTCACCCTGACTCGGTCCGACATTGCGTATGCCATTCATCATGTGTGCCTTCACATGCATGCCCCGCGGGAGCCACACCTTGCTCAAGTTCATCCTTCACTATGTGAAGGGGACGCTTGACTTCGGACTTCAGCTACATGCGACGCCGACTAGCTCTCTCACTACGTACTCTAACGCTAACTAAGCTAGCTGCCCTAATTCTCATTGCTCCACCTCTGGATATTATGTATGCATGGGTGACAACTTTGTATATTCGTCTTCCAAATGTCAGTCTATAGTGTCCCACTCGAGTGTCGAGGCCGAGTACCACGCCGTAGCTCACGTTGTGGCTAAGAGTTGATGGCTTCGTCAACTTTTGCAAGAGCTCCACCACCCACTCACTTTAGCTACTGTTGTTTCGACAATGTTAGTGTTGTGTATATGCCTTCTAACCCAGCGCAGCATCGACGCACAAAGCACATCGAGATCGACATCCACTTTGTCCATGAGAAGGTGTCTCTCGGTCAGGATCGGGTGCTACATTTTCCCAAGGTTCTAAAGTTCAGTGATCAGTACTAGCTCAATCACCTCACCTTGTAGCGATTATATAGTAATTGGTCTTGTAACCTATTTTTCTACTTAAATAATGGATTTATATATGTATATTCTTATAAAATCAAAACCAACATTTGATGCTACTGTTTTGATATATATAGGTGGTTAAAATCAAATCAGTTGTCAACATTGGCTGCTAGAAGGATGAAAAGACAGGTCACAACACCAAGAAATGGATATTTGGAGATTCATCACATAAAATTTCAGCTAGAAGCAAGAAGGATAAAAACTTGAACAGAACTATTGTAATCAATTATGTAATTCAAGAAGGAGGAAGTGTAATTGTAAATCAGCAAGTCCTGACTTGTAAATTTAAATCAGCAAATGGAAGACAAGTTGGAAATAAAGTAAAGCTCATCATTTATATTAGATGTTGTTCCAAGTTCCAACCATCTCATCATATGGCATGCAACAAAATGACTACCACTAGTCCCCTATTCCCCTGTACACTAAATCACAAAAAGAAGCATTGGAACACATATATATATATAGTGACATAACTATATCTTGTCACTAAATCCCTTTACTAAAAGTAACACCTATTGTTAGCGTCTTCTCACTAAATGTTTAGTGGACTAACTGCCTTCTATATAACATATTAGCCACCAAACCAAAAGCTATCACATGACTAACCTATACCGCTTCCATCGCTAAATGTTTCGTAGCCTAACTGCCTTCTGTATAGCAAGTTAGGAACCAAACCAAAAGCTTATAGCCTTATAGATAACGAGTGCTCGAGGTGGAAATCGTTGTTGCTGGAGAGAGGAGATGCAGCAGCAGCAGCCACGCCTGAGTGAGGTGATGCAGCAGCAGCCCACCGGAGAGAGTTGATACAATAGCAGTCGCCGTCGCCGAGAGAGGAGATGCAACAGGCCAGCACTCGTAGCAGCTGCCCTCTCGACCTAGCTTTTTCCCCTCTACCGTGCTCTCCTCAATAGCTTCACATATAATCATGTATAGACTGGTGCATGTGTGAGTAGACACCTCTTTGGTGTGTTCTGGACCTAATTGAGTGTGGGCTTTAATATACTGGAGTGGGCACTCACCCTGTACATAGCTGGTTACCTGATTATCCGAGTGCTCGCCTGATTATACCGGTTAAAACTGCTAGCTACTTGTTTTTGTCTACTCATACTCGGTAAGTGGATCTGTTACGAGTACTTGGGCGAGTACTCGGCTGAGTAGAACTAGTTTTAGAACATTACATGTTCCTTTAGGTCTTCGGTTCGCTGACGTCACGAGAAAGGACCTCCAGCCTCTGCGTCCGATTGCCTCCACCTTCAACCGAGTGGGGGGGGGATGTTCGCGATATAAATCCTGTACATGTTATCCAGGGGCAGATCTACCTATAGGGCAAGCATGGACAGTCGCTCGAGGTAGACCACGCCGCTGGTACACCTACCCCGCCTCCATCTCCACATGGCCACATGGACCATGGCCGCCTGACGGCCGTTGAGGTCTTCAGAGTTTAGATGCTTAAGGAAGAAGATGAGTTACAGACAGATAAGACAGCTCACAGCCGAAGTGCCAAATGAGCGCTGCCTCAGTGACTTTTGGGCTAACTACCGAAGGCTTGGTCCGAAGTAAAAAAGCAACTAAGCAAGACCTAACTCCTAAGTAAAAAGCAACAGGCAAGTAGGTAACAGAGGGCAGAGACAATGTTAACCCTAGAACAAGTGAAGGACTAGGGCTGAAAACGAAAACGGTAATTCTCGGCTACCGAAAATCGTTTTCGAGAAATTATCGATTTTTCCCCTAAACGGAAACGGTGACGGTAACCGATAAAACGGAAACGAGAACGGTAAAAATATCCGATAACGAAAACGAAAACGATTTAGCTCTCTTCCGATCGTTTTCGAAAAATACCGTATTTAATTGGTAATTACCGTCGGTAATTACCGATCAAAGCACCCAGGCCCAGGCGGCCAGGCCCATTAGTCTCCCCATTGGCCCATTCCGTCTCGGGCTCTCGCGTCTCCGTGAGACCGACAGACCGTGACTCCGTCTCCCACACCCCCACCTCCTCCGCAGCCTTGACGACGAGGCTACGGAACGAGCGCCTGGACGAGCAGACTCTGAGGGCTGGCGGCGGCGAGACGCGGAGCCCGTGGAAAGACGCCAAGCCTTTCTTGGTGAAGGCCACCGCGGCTACTCCGGCACCAGAGAGCTGTGCCGACGACATTCTCGATTGCTCGCTGAACGAGTATCTGCGAATTGATACAGGCAAAGCAACAACTTGCTCAAAATTGGGCAAAAAAACAACTGAATAATCGATCGGAATCCATAGCCCTACCTCAATCTGAACAGAAAGACAAGAAATCGCAGAAATTTCGAAACAAAGAGGTGGCAAATTTGTCCAGATTGAGCGCAGGGGCAAAAAGAATGCACAGTCAACCACTCTCCAACCACGGGTAGGACAAGCCTCAGCTCCACTCGATTCGCGCAAACATGCAATCCCGGTCAAATTAAAACCTGCAAGAGTACCAAATCCCACCCAAATCTACACACCACGCCACAAAACAAGCCAAACAAAAGAAACCAAATAGGAGAAACAACCAACCAGATTGCGGCTACCAAACTAACCCCAAAATCACTCGATGAATCCACCAAATCCAACACCCAGCAGGCGGGAATCGACCAGCGATTCTGAGTGGCTACCTTGAGTGGTTCGACCGCCTCCGCCGAATCATTGCCGTCGCGAGAAGAGAGCAGGAGAAGAGCAGCGGCTAAAGTGCTAAAGCAGAGAACCACCACTTTATCCCCAAACGCTGAGCTTCTGCTGCCCCGCGGCCGCGGGTCTAGGGGTGGAAAACGATAATGGATAATTCGTTTTATCCAATATTCATATTTAACAAAATACGAATGTGGTAAGTAAAATTTGTATTCGAAAATATTCGTATTTGTATTCGAGAATATTCGTATCCGTATTTGAGAGTATTCAGATTCGCATTTGTATTCGAGAATATTCATATCCGTATTCGTATTCAAGACTATTCGATTCGTTAGATGTGGAGAATATCGTATTTTAGCATTGATTATGGTTGCATATTTTGGCTTCCTTAGATGTGGAGAATATCGTATTTTAGCTATCGCTTTCATGATTTTCGATCGTTATCGATGCACTTTGATCGAATAGTTTCGTTTCGAATTTACGGAATATCGATGTCGTTCTCGTTTTCGACAATATCGTATCGATTTCGTTTTCGAAAAAATAACGTGAAACTGAAAGTGATTTGACCTCCTACCGATCGTTTCCGACCGTTTTCAGCCCTATGAAGGACTGAGGAGGCAAGGACGCGCGCACGGCGCAGGCGAGCCACGACGCCTGGTGCATGGCATTTGGCGGGCTGCGGGCGCGCACAGCATTTGGTGGGTTGCGGGCGCATCCGGCAGACGTGCACAGCATGGGACTCGGGCTGTCCACTCTGGCCAACCTAAACTTCTGCCTTAGATGAGCCACCTGATGTTATCATAATGATCCTGTACTAGTCATGCACTATTCACGTGTAACCGAGCGCATGTACCTCTGTAGCTCTGTGTATTTAGTTGAGTCTGTTGTTACCTGATTTGCTAGGTAGTTATTACATCCGTGTTAATCATGGCTCATTATGAAAAATAAGATTGGCCTTCTCCCATCCGGCTCTCTTTCTTCTCGTTCTCTCCCGACTGCATAAATCAATACGCAAAAAGAAAAAGCCCATGCTAGCTTCTCTTGCTTCGCATCGCATTCAGGGCGATGACGCTAGTCTGATCGCCACATCACGGTGATAGTGGCCGTGACCGAGGCGGAGGTCGTGCCATTCGTGCACTCCAGAAACTGCTCTCCATGCACACAGCTCATCACATCGCGAAGCTAGTAGCGTTTGCGGATATCGTGCGGGTTCGTTTGCATTTCGACTTTTTGGTTTATGTTATTTGCTATAGTAACATACTTTTAATTGGTATGTTTTTTAATTTGAGATCTATAAATAAATTATAGTACAAACTATACTAAATTGATCTGTATCAACTAAAATTATATGTAACTATTTTTGTTATGTCCAGCCTTTAAAAAATCCATAACCCCAAATCTATCATGTGCGGCTGCATATGCCGAAAGCAAGGCTGCTGGGGTTAGCGACGTCGACGACTCCGCGCGCTTGAACACGGGCATCTAGTTGTGGCGTACTGGCGTTGTCTTGGATGAGGCGACGACTGTTGTTACTTCGGTTGTACATGTGCCTCCGCGATCGTAGACGCGGACGCCGTCACATACCCATTGGGATGGGTATCACGAGAGGCATCACGAGAGGCCGAGGAGCACGCGACTGCATTGCAATTTACTATACGTACGTGTAAATTTTAAATTTAATTTTTTAATAATAAAATTTTAATTTCATCTTTATTCTATGCTAAGAGTGAAAACATTGAGAAAAAACTGATAAATTTGTTCATTAGGACATGTACAACAGGATAGACGGTGATGATATGTAATACACCTCTGTATCATTTACAGGCAGAACTAAAGACAACTTATACCATAGGTTGTTTAAATAGTTGTCTGTAATAGCCTAACATAATTAATATATTATATATACAATGGTATAGATGGTAGAAAACCATCTATAATATTTTCTCTCTCCTACATCATCTAAAATACTTTATGTTATAGATTTATAGATAGCTAACATATTTCTTAGTACTTAGTGTTACGTTTGGGGCCAGCCCACTGAACAGTTAACCTAGAAGCCCATCAGGCGGCTGGTGTGACATTTTAGCCCATAATTTGCTCACTTCGCGCTTTTCCGATCCGCAACGGGCCCAAGCGAGCCCACCTAACTCTCCCCACGACCTGCTCGCCTTTCCTCCCACCTCCATGGCCGCCATTCCTAAACCCCACCGGCAACCGCAGGCGCTCAAACTCCTCACCTCCCTCGCGCCACCGCCACCTTCCTCCGTTCCACCGCTGAGGGAGGCCGCAGCAGCAGCAGCTGCAGAACGTGAGGCTAGAGGGAGAGATGGGAGGCGGTATGAAGCGCGGGCTCACGCAGCGCCGCCACTTCAAGCAGGGGCGAGAGAACGTCTGGAAGCACAACCCCCAGCGCCCTCCCGCCGCCGCCGGCGGCGGCAAAGGCGGCGAGGGCCGCCAGGGAAACCCGTCCTGGCAGCCGTTCGCCACCGAGAACCCGGCCTTCGAAGACTACTACAAGGTGCAGCCGCTTGGTTCAGATGTTGCGTAGCTTACTTTTCTTGCATTTTTGGCATGATTTGGTGCGGTTCTAACTTTCGATGATAATAACATGGAGGTGAGCTAGCCCTGGGCGGTGTCTAGGTGCTAGCTTTGATCGTATGGGCTCGCTCTTCATGTAGATTTCGTTTTAAAAGTGATAGCTTGTTGATGTAGTGGCGGGGGATATGTTCATATTAGCTATTATTTTGTAAGGCGCAGCTCTATGGATTGATTGCAGTATTGAGCATTGATCTCTAGACTTGTGCTAATAGCGGCATAGCTGGGCTATGCTGCCTTAGCTTCTGTTGTGATTGCTTATAGCCTTAGTTCTTCAGCTGTATGTAGCATTGCTTAGAAACTGTGGATGTGGTTTCTGCTAAATCCTATTGAATGTGTAAACATGTGTATGCCTTACAGGAGCAGCGAATTGTTCCTGAGGAAGAGTGGGGTGACTTCATGAGCATGCTCCGGCAGCCATTGCCAGCCACTTTTAGGATTAAAGCGAGGTAATGATTCTTTCTCTGTGTTATGAACGGAAATCAAGTGGCGAAGGTTGTATGAGTGGAGAACAGGAGGGTGAGGCTTCAGTTGCCGGGGGTGCAGGGGCGCTTGCCGGCAGAGGATGGCCGTGCGCCGGCAAGGGCGCACCAGCCGCAGGAGAGGAAGAGAGAAGAGTAATTTCTTCTTTTCCTATTTCTTGTTTCTCAATCTGATTACCCATATATGGGCTATCTCCTAACAATCAACTTCTAATTCAAAAGGAAAGCAATCTCTAATATCATATCTATTACTAACTGAATTGGAAAGCAAATCACTAAACGTGGGAAGTCCATGGACTCTAGTTGTGCCGTTCGACTCCTGTACCGCGTCCGGCACGGACTCTCCTTCTGCTGCAACGCTACCTGCTTGTTTGTCGCCTGGCTTGCACACAGCTACCGCACCTGCCTGCCTGTGACGCCTTGTATAACGTTGTCCCACCATGACATCTGTCTCGTCCTTCGGAAACAGCTCGTCCTTGAGCTGAAAATCCGGGTAACACTGCCGAAACTCCAGAGCATCTTCCCATGTGGCATCTGTTGGTGAAGAACCTTGCCATTCAACGAGGACTTGCCAGTTGCCATTTACCATGGGCAAGGCACCCCTTGATGGCTTTAGCCGGGGTAGGAATGAGTGAATGACACGCCCATGAACCAATGGCGACAATGGGGGAGTGGTTAGAGGCAGTCTCCATGAAATTTCTTAAGAACACTGATGTGGCAAAATGTCATGAATGCGGGTCCCTGGAGGCAAGCAAAGGCGGTATGCCACAGAGCCGATACGCTCGATAATTTGATAGGGACCATAGTAGTGCGGGCTTAATTTTGCAGTTGGTTCTGAAGAGATGGAAGCGACTGATCGATGAAGAAGACGTAACCAAAGCCAGTCACCTATGGCATTCTCGACGGCATGATGGAGCTTGTCATACTAGATTTTGCTATATGTTGAGCTTGTAGAAGACGTTGATGGACCTCGGCCAAGAAAACATCCCGTTCGACAATAGCCTTGTTAATGGCCCGCAAGCGCGAATCCCCTTTTTTTGTAGGAACGCAAGGAAGGGGGGTCGCGGCCATAAACCACTCTGAAAGGTGTCGCCTGAAGAGCCGAATGATAGGAAGTGTTGTAGCAATACTCTGCCCACGGTAGCCAACGAATCCATTGTTTCGGCCGATCCCTGCTAAAACAACGCAAATACATGGAGATGACCTTGTTAGCAGCCTCTGACTAACCATCGGACTGTGGGTGATAAGTGGAACTCATGTGCAACCGGATGTCCGCCAAACGAAAAAGTTCCTACCAAAATAAGACGGTGAAGACTGTATCCCAGTCGCTGACAATGGAACTGGGTATGCCGTGAAGGCGAACGATCTCATCAAAGAAAGCCTCGTTGACCGTAGCTGCGGTATATGGTTGAGTTAGGAACAAAATGTGCAAATTTTGAGAATCGATCGATGACAATCAGGATGGCTGTTTTGCCTCCGACATGTGGCAACCCCTCAATAAAATCCATAGCCACATCTGTCCAAACCTGAGAGGGAACCACCAATGGCTGAAGAAGGCCGGCAGGATGGAGATGCTCCATTTTGTTGCGTTGGCAGACCACGTGATTGATGAAGGTCTGGACGAGCTGACGCACCCCCGGAGTGTGGAAATCAGCGCGAAACCGCTGCAATGTCTTTTGAACCCCTTCATGGCCAGTGTGTGTTGCTGTCAGAACCGAATGTAGGAGAGGTGACATTGGTGGGATGTATATTCGACTGTTGAACAACATTAGTCCGCGTGGATCGCCCAATGCGCGCCGCGGCGACTGCGCGATTTTGTCGCGGAGGGCGACCAAGTTGGGATCTGTCATCGCCGCCTAGCGGAGCTCCTCGAATAAGTCCAGCGAAAGAGCGGAGATGGCATGCAGGCCGGTTGCGGTGCAGACTGGGGTCACGGCCGAAGGTGACTGAGGAAGCTGCTCGCCGTCGTGCCGAGAGAGGGCGTCGACAACTGTGTTCGGATCTCCCATCCTAGTCCCGGTCCACCTCGTCACCGATCATGATCGCCTCCATATTCAACCTACACATGCAAAGACCAAAGAACATTTTTCTGGCACAAGTTCATCCCAACTTGACCAATATCAGTCCACACACATGCCACACACTTCAATTAACAGTAAGCAACATCATCAATTATTCATCACCAAAATATCCTAGACTAAGCCACATGGTCTAACAGATGATCCAAAAAGTAATTAATGTAGGAGAATTTATAGTAAAAATCCATTTAAAAAGAAACCAGAAGGAAAGTTGAAATTCAAATTTAAACTCACATTTTAAAATCAGAAAATCTTGAAAACAGCCTTGGGCCTAGCCCATTTTGGCCTCCTGGCCCATTCCCTTTTTCTCCCCTTCTCTTTTCTCTGGCTCGGCCCAGAACGCGCTAGCGCCACCCTGGCGTGCTCTCGCTGCGCTTTAGTCGCACTCGTGTCGTTGCGTCGAGGGCTCCTCGCCGTCTTAGCTGCGCCCAGCTCTTGTTCACGCATGCACGACCACCCTCCGGTCAATCAAGTGGCACGCAGCTAGCTTCACGCCATGCCATGCACTAGAGTGCCCCTGCTGTGCTCGTGCCCCATGCCAGCCACGCGACGCCAAGCGTCGCCGCAGTTGTTGACCACACGACCGCCACATTGATACACCACGCTAGGTCGCATCGTGCCATCCCATCGGCAACAACCACATTGAAGTGCACGATGACGCCGGCTGCTGCACTGGCTCCTTTATGTCATTCCATCGCATAGCAGTGACCACAGTACCAAACACTGGCCGTGAGAGCGCCTCCTCAGCACGCGCCAAGGTATGGTGTAGCAGTCTGACTGGCCTTGGCAAGACAGTTTGACCAGTATGGAGTTGGCAGTCTAACCGACATGGGTGCCACGGTTAGACCGACTCCTATGCTAAGTAGATATTGAGTGTTGATTTTGGTGGTGTTAGTCATGATAGGAGTCCGTGCAAGTATTAGTCATGGGGAGTTCATACATGTGTGGGTCATGGTGTGTGCATGTATACGTTTTTCTAATTGAGAGTCAAGTGGATGTCATTTGTGCTTGCATTGATTGCTTTGTTCTTTAGTATGTAGGTGTTTTGATGATTGTTGCGGCCAACAGCAAGATCGAGGCTACGAAAGGGGTCCTGAGGCCATAGCGTTTCATGTAAGTCCGGGTGGAGTAACATCACAAGGGTCATGAAGAGACAATATGTGCATGTGGTGTGTCAATTGGTCTTATGCATTTCAAGTAGTAATGTTCCTCAAAGCAGGCATACAATTTTGGCAGCAAGCATTGAGCATCACAGACTATGGTGTGATTTTGGTGTGTCATGGGATTTGGGCATTTCAAGTGGTGACAGCCTTGGTATAGGCATACGATCTTGACAAGTCATGGGCATCGCATCGTTCATGAAGATCAGTGGGTGGTAATTTAGGAAATTGTTCAATATCGGGTGGAGTAGTAGTTTACAAAACCATGGCACTAGCCTAAGTGGTTTGGGTCATGTCTTTATGGTTAGAGTGTTTTATCGGGCTTGTGGAGCCTTTGGCAAATCATGCTTTAGAAAGCGTGCAAGTATATGTGAGTGCAAAACCATTTTGTGTGTGAGTTACCAGGTTTCCTTATATGTAAGTGGTGTTATCTACTAAAGAGTGGCTAGTTGTTAGGGTTAAGTGAGAGGTGAGGAGCATCTACTATATAAGCCCTTGTGTTGTGTTGTGAGAGTTATGCCTCTTATGACGTTGATATATTAAGGTTAGGGTTTTCTTATGTTGGAGCCTTTTGTGTGTGTGATCTAGGTTTAGAGCTCTGCTATCCCAAGAAATTGGCTATAAAATATTTCTCTCCAAATAAAATGAACATCCAAAGTTTGCCCAAGTGAGTTGTCATGGATCCCTTTTTATGCTTTTGATTTATTTGCCTTTCTTGTTTGGATTTCTCTCCTCTTGATTTTTCTTGGTGCTAAGAATATATAAAAGGTGGAGATATTTCTTAGAGATCAAATCACATCCATCTAGACACTTTCTGTAGAAAATTCTTGAGTTTGCCCAATTTTGCTCAAGAAAAGGATGATTTTTTGGATTTTGATCTTGTGGGGGTTTTGGCTTGAATTCATGATGTGATTTAGTTTGTTATGATATACGAGAATCTATCAAATATCACCTAGATTATTTATAACTCACGAGTAAGAGCACATCGAGATTTCCCCTTTTTTACTTGGTTTTTGTGCTCCCTTCAATTAAATAGAAAAAAGGTTAGAACTTTGCAACGATTCTCTCGATCATCGATTGAAATATGTTTTTGACATTCTAATGAAGGTGCATGCCAAGTTTTAAGTTATTAGGACCAATGTATAAAAAATTCCATCTATTTTCGATTTTGAACTTGTGCTAGTTTACTATTCTTGCGCTGATTTTACCGCAGCAGTGGTACTAACAGGGTTACTATAGCGGCACTATCGATTTTTTTACTATACACTGTAGCGATACTACTAGTTTATTATGGCCGTACTACCAAAGTTACTATAGCGGTACTGCTGATTTTGCGTAGTTTTATTTGGATCTTTTCGTGTGGGTGATTGATCTCTGAACTTCATAATTTTTTATATTTATTGAAGAATTTAGAGTCGTGCTTCCGCTTAGAGAAAAGATTTGAAAAGTCTTGTAATCTTGTTGGATCGCTTCAGAATCTATTTGAAAAAATTTGAAAAGTCTTGCAATCTTGGGATATAAATGTTGATTTGCCTGTTAGCAATTATGATTTGATTAAAAGTTATATCAAGTAAATGCCACGGCAAATAGATTCCGAAGTACACATGCTATGAAATATACTACCTTACATTCACATCTTTAGGACGACGCAACTATATGGTGACACATATAAGTCTTACACAAACACTTGCAGAGTTGAGCTTAAGGTAGGAGGATATATACAATATGGTATGATATAATGAGATATACCAAAGGATATAGTGATTAACGCCCTGACTCTAGACCCCTAACAGCTTTCTTCTCGATGCTGAAATTTCTTGTACTGCCAACCTCCGAGGTGACCGTGGAAGACTTCCAAGCTATCCAACTCGATTTTGGCACCCATGGATGTTGCATGACCTTTCTCACTATCAAGCTTCTCTGCAACTTCCTTCATCGATGGCCTGTTCTCACCACACATCTCCAAGCATTGCCTTGCTAACTCTGCAATCTCTTCAAGAAACTCCATATTCTCGTTGTTTTTGATTTGATCATCCAAGATGTCCTCAAGTTTGTTCTCCTTCATTGCAGACAGAAACCTCATTGATAGGCTCCTCTCATATTCAGGCCCTTCGAGATTGAACGCCTTCTTGCGTGTGAGCAACTCCAATAGAACAACGCCAAAGCTGTAGACATCACTCTTGTCCGTTAGTTGGCATGTTTGCATGTACTCTGGGTCGAGGTACCCACAAGTTCCTTGGACAAGTGTGACGAACTGTGACTCATCAGTTGGTGCTAGGATGGAAGCGCCAAAGTCGGAAACTTTTGCTATGTAGTCGCCATCAAGGAGGATGTTGGATGACTTTACATCACCGTGGAGGATTGGTGGTGATGCACAGGAATGGAGGTAGGCCAGCGCCTCAGCGGACTCGTGGGCGATCCGCAAGCGAGTGGCCAAGGAGATGTGATGGCCGTGGTTGCCATGGATGAGATGGAACAGTGTGCCGTTTGGGATGAACTCGTAGACCAGGATGGGGACTTCCACTTCGAGACAGCAGCCGAGGAGCTTAACAATGTTCTTGTGGTTGATTTGGGACAGGATCAGCATTTCCTTGCCAAATTCTTTCTTCTGTTTCTCATCGATTGTCATGCATCTTTTGACGGCTACTTCGACACTACTCTTCAGAACTCCCTTGTAGACAGTTCCGTGGCCTCCATGACCAAGGACTTGCTGTTCATCAAAGCTGTTTGTGGCTTGCTGTAATTCTTCTTCTGAGTAGATTTTGAATGCAACACCTTGTTGCGATTTCATCTCCTCGAATAGCAGCATACCACCATGCTGTCGAAAATACTTCCGTTTGATGCGTTGTAGCTTTCGTCTTTCTTGGATCGAGTACGCACAAGTGATTGTAATCACAAGAACAACAAATCCAATACTTGCACCTGCATGATTATCCAACCGATCAGAATGATTTCATCCTAATGATAGATAAGTACACCTGAAGTGAACAGAGAAACATGTATGAACTTCCTATCAAAACTCACCAACGACAGACATCACCCAAATAGACTTCTGATTTGGCATGCAAACGCCATCCATCATATGCTTTCCTCGCGGGCATGTACAAGTGAAATTTCCCGGTGTATTGTTGCATATGCCAGCACATGGGTTAGTAACATTGTGAAGGCACTCGTTAATATCTGAAATTAAACAGGAATTCTTCCTTCATATCGTTGCATTGTCTTTGCATGAGTACGAGAAATAAAAGAAAAGTAATGGACAGGAAGAGAAAGACCTGTGCATCCATCGATGATATATGGATTGCCTTTGTATCCCTGGGAGCACTTACAGCGGTAACCAGCCGCGTTGGTGAGACAGTCACTATTGTTGCTGACACAGGCGTAGCTCCTGTCAATTTTCGCTTCTTCACACGTATTCCTTGTAATGGCCCAGTCCAGAACAACCGGCCTTTGCGCGTTGTGTGTGTCATAGAACACCGTCGAGGTGAGGTACGTGGTGCTGAAGTTGAAGGCTGCTCTTTCCATCAGTGCCACATAGCTGCAAGGGTTACTCCTCCATATTTGACTGGTGTTGTAGTTCTCGTTGAAGAAAAGTTGAAAATTTTGCACGCCTTCCGGAACATCTACCTGGCAGCATCCAGCGCCGGAGCACGAGCCGTTCTTAACTTCTACATCCTTGCATGTCGCCAAGCAACCGATTATATACTGCATGGTTGCGCATATGATATATATCAGCTGTGTACTTAGCTCTGGAACAATAAAGTGTTAGATTAATTTAACCGAAAGTGGCATGTGTAAATTATAGAAATGTTTCTTATACTAAAAGTTCCAAGTGTGATGGTTATTGTAATAGTCCAAAAGGTTAAGAACCATGGGGTTTAAAATCCTTCTCCTTTCCCTTCAAATATTTATGTGTGTGTTCTGAAATGAACACTGATAGGTTTGTGCATAATACCACACACACACACACACACACACACACACACACACACACAGTATATATATATATATATATATATATATATATATATATATATATATATATATATATATATATATATATATATATATATATATATATATATATATATATATATATATATATATATATATATATATATATATATATATATATGAAGGATTGTTCTATACTGGTTGAATCAAAATTGTACTAAAATATGATCCGATCGCTGCCGCTAATTTTGCTAACATAAAGATCCGTCGACGAAGTGCCGGAGTACTTACACCGTCGCTCTGCATGTAGGCGAGGCTGTTGCACCCGGTAACGATGATTTTGTTGTCTTCTGCTGAGTAGGAGTAGGGTGAACCGGTAAGGTCTGCCCATGAGTTGTTGTACATCATCCCCTTCGTGGCTTGGTCATAGCACTGCCGAGAAATCCAATTCATCATCCAGGCCTTACCGTTGGGTACGGAGATCTTGGTCACCTCCAAGTCCCCGTAGAACAGCTTGGTGGTGCCGTTCTTATTCGTGCACTGAAGCTGAAAGCCGCTGTGAATCGCGCACTGCGGGTCGATGCCGAACGGGTACGGGACATCCACGCCGCCGCACCTCGTCTGGCAGCCTGGCCACCGTGCCGCCGGGACGTCGGCCGCGGCGGCTAGCACCCACACAGCCGAAAGGCAGAGCAGAGGACGGCCGGAGATCGCACGAGTGTACCATGGCCGTTGATTCGAGGCTATCTTCTGTTGCAAGGGTGGGCGTGTATCGTAGCATCGTAGGCTATAAAAAGAATAAGAAGCCGAGAGTACTCCATGCCCGCTGACTCGTTGTAGGCTATCTTCTGTAGCAAGGGTGGGCGTGTATCGTAGCATCGTAGGCTATAAAAAGACCAAGGAGCCATTCATTTGGGCTAAAAAAAAAGTGGCTTATGATTAAAATTTCACTGTAGTTAGTTAAAATTATGCTGTAGCTAATAGTGGTTTATTTGACGTAATTAAATTTAAAAATTTTTAAAAATAGAAAAAAAAACATGTTAGCCCATCATGAACAATGCAAACAAATACGGAAAAAAAATGAACCGGCAAAAAAATGCAAAAAAAACTAAAAAAAAAAAACAAAATTTAGGAATAATAAAAAATAAATTAGAAGCCAGAAGCTTGAGCCGACGCTGAGTGCTGCCACTGGGCCATGCAGCCACTCGCCCTGGGCCACGGTCAGTAGTTTGGGCGTGCGACGCCAAGTTGGGATCGGGAAAGAGAAATTGGACGAATTATGCGCAAGTATTATATCTTATATATAACGAATTTTTTGCAAAAAGATAGGGTATTCAACTAAATACCTATGAATTACTGTAAGTCTGCCCCTACGCATCATGCCTTCGAGCCCTTGCATCTATCCTATACTCGGTAGAGTTGTGTTGTTTTTTTATTAGATAATTTTTAGGATGGCCTAATTTGTTTTTTATGATAGATTGCTTTTTTTGTTTCTGTTAGGAAATTGGGCCCATGGCCAAGAGTCCTGACATATTTGGGCACCCCACCGTAGACTATAAATAGAGAGCCATACCCCCTCATTATGTACGCATGAAAGAAAAACAATAAAGAAAGACCGGGAGTTCTCTCTATCTCTCTGTGTGTTCATTCTATTCTCTCTGTGATTCTGTGATTGATTCGTTCTTGTTCTAAACAGAGGAATCGTTCGGACTGGTCGTCAGCGACGGTTTCTTAACACGTTATCAGCACGAATTCGCTCCGGTGAACGAGGTAATCATCGAAGCATAGATTGAATTTTCTAGATCGCTTTTGAATCTGTATTTCTTTTCGCGTTCTAGATTGAAATTCTACGGTGCAAATCCGCCCTAATCTACCGCGAGCAGACTTAAAGTCGCCGGCACAATGCCGATCGGTAGATTGTGAAACGGGGTAGATGTTGATTGCGCTGTAGAACGATGCAAATCCGCCCTAAATCTACCGCGAGCAGATCTGAAATCGCCGGCACAATGTCGATCGGTAGATCATGAAAAGGGGTAGATGATGATTGCATCATAGATTGGAATCGAAGAATATATGCATTGGTTCTTTTGTTCTGCTGCTGTTCGTTTTTGCTTGCTGCTGCACGGGAAAAAAACCAAACACAATCACAGAGGAACCGCCGACGCGCCAGCATGCGCACCGCCGGCAGTTGGCCAGCAGCCGGCCATGGACCCCGAGGCACCGCCGCACCTGTATGTGCGCCGCCGGCCACCGGCTGATGCCACCGCTGCTGTCACGTCCGCATGCGCGTGCTGCGCCTGAAGCCGCACTGTAGCCATCCGAGCCCCGTGCCCGCATGCGCCCAACTCCGGCCGCCCGTGCCACTCCAGCGGCCTTGTTGGTCGTAGCCGCCACGCGCGCCTCCCGAAGAAGTCCGGCCCGAAGCCTCCGACGGGCCGTTCATGGATCGCGTCCGCCCGGCCTCCGGCCAGCATGGACCGTCGCCGGCCGCAGATTCGCCATGGGCCGCCAACTGCGCCCGAATAGCGCACGTGCTGCTCCGGCCTCGCCGCGGTCGTCCGACGCCGCTTCCGCTCGCCACTAGCCTCGGCCGTGCTCGCCGCACCACGTGCGGTGCCGCTCCCGCCGTGGCTACCTCCTTCGCGCAGCCTCCGAAGCGCCGCGTCGCGTCGGCCTCCTCCCGGTCCGGCCGCGGCCTCCTCGCCTCGTCGCCGCGACGTCGCTCGCCGCCGAGCCGCCCGCGCCACTTGGCCGCCTACGCCCGCGCTCAAGTCGCTTGCCTTGGGCTCGGCGCGTGCCGCTAACGCTGCTCGCCCTCGTGCCGCGCCGCGCGCACGGCCCCACTACCACCGCCCGCCCCGGTTCCCAGCGTGCTGCCTCGCCGCCGGCCGGCCGCCGCACGCACCCGCCGGATCGCGCGCCTCTTGACCGGCCGCCGCCACCATGAGAAAATGAGTAGGGGAAACCCTACTCATGGGAAGTACCGGCCAGGTGGGCCAAGCAACTAAACGGGCCGCAAAGGGCCGGCCAAGGGAAGAAAGAGGTGGGCCGGCCGGGTGGGAAGAAAGATGGGCCGGCCAGGGGGGAAAGAAAAAAGAAAAAGGGCCCGACCGGTGGAGGGTTGTGGAGAAATTGCAGAAAGGCCCTCGAAGTCATGTATATTACTGAAAAGACCCTTAAAATTTGCATTTAGGTCCCGAATTTTGCAGAATAAGCATTGTAATTCCAAAAATTGCGAATAAGCCCTCAAATTTACGAGCGGGTCCAGAATATTTCAGAAAACCCCTCGGTAAATCAGAAAATTGCGCAAAATTTTCTCTGAATTGAAACTTTGCGTATAAACCCCCAGTAAATGCAGAATTTGCTGAAATTTCATATTTTAGCATAAAAGGGCCTCGGGAATCCGAATTTTGAATTATTTTTAGCATTTGAAGCTTATTTATTTTTGCCATTATTATTCTCTGTATTTTCTATATTTATTTACTGTTTTTGGTTAATTGTAATTGTTTTAATTGCTTTTAATCACCGAAATTAGCAGTAAAATTATAGAAAATGCATAGAAAATTCTGGAACATTACGAGAACCTTTGTACCATTTATTTACCCGCAGTGAATTATTCCGTGCATGTCTACCAGCAGTAGACTTATACACATTTAGATGACTAGCATCACGAACTGGAAGTTCGAGGAGCTAGCCCAGAATGGCCAAATCTATCTGATGTAGGCATTCGATGTCGAGATTGTGCTTGGAGCCAGAAATCTCCGCGCGACTATTGGGATTTGCAGACTGAATGACGCCTAACCCACGCCTAAAGAGAATGATCAGGCATTTCATTTTCTCAGGCACCACTTCTGCCTCACTCTCATTAATGAGTACATGGTAGAGAATAGTGCGCTAGCACTCTGGACCGCACCCAAGAAGAAGGTTTGAGAGGCTAAAGTACACCATTCTTCCTCAAGCAAAGTAGGAGTGGATCAGACTAAGGTTTGCCGACTTTAAGACGGTCAGGGAATACAATTATGCCTTGCACAGGATTTGTACCCCAATACATAAAATTGAGAAAATCCTTCCACCCAAATGAAGTACAATCCGCACGTAATTATCGTCAAGATGGCTATGAGGAATACGCCGAATTGATCGATATGATGCAAGTTGCGGAGGCTCGGGACAAAGTTCTCTGTAAGAACTATGTCACTCAGCCACCTGGGAGCTCCGTTGGTCGTGAAGCCAACACCGAGAGCAAAAAGGTGCGAAAGCCCTTGATAAAGAAAAGGGGAAAGAAGGGTAAGACCACAGCCCAGAAAGGCAAATCAGATGCTCCACGTGAGAATAAGGCTAGCAAGCCAAAATGGGATGGCAAAGGGCACATGAAGCCCACTCTGCATCGGTTGAGGGGGAGCGTTCTGAGCAGCTGCCTGCGCTGATGGTGTTTGAGACCATTACGACAGCAGCACCTCTCTCGACCTAGAAGCAGCCACCGTCTTGATTTCTCTTGAAGAGAATGTCAACCCCGAGAAAATAGTAGAAGAAGTCTTGTGCACTGAATGCATTTAGACTTTAATTGTCATTTATTTTGTGTGGAAGAATATGTTAGAATTTGCATGGATGGTACTTAAGAATTGTTATCTTTCTTGTGATGGTTGGATGATTTTTGGAAGAATTCATTCATTTATTCAGTTTATTAATGGCATGATATGTTCTGATATTGGAGTATCTTATTTATGTGTTGATTGCCTTCTCATGCATGTTAATAAAATACCCTATATTAGAACACGTGTAGCGCCCTATAAAGGAAGTGTGCTTAGCCAGCAGCGGCACAACGCATACTATATTAAGAGAGATTAAGTATTTTCAGTCAATCCGTAAGAGCACTGGCAGCCTTACGACAATCGCCGGAAGCGATACATGTATAAGTGGTTCAGGAAGAGCCATAATGGGCACAACTTTGGTTATTGAAGAAACCTTATTGTATCCAGAATCGACTAGAACTCTCCTAAGTTTGATGGATATTTGCGCAAATGGTTTCCACGTTGAGACTGAAGAAGAGTACGGTAAGAAATACCTGCTCATTATGAAGCGCGAAGAGAATGGCAAAAGAATATTAGAAAAACTTCCTTCACTGGGCTATATTATACCAACATTAAGGCGCCTGCAGCGTGCACTGTCCTAAAGACGGTATTTAGAAGCTCTGAACTCTTCTGTCTCTGGCATGACATATTAGGCCACCCAAGTCTTAGGATGATGAGAAACATAATAAATAACTCGCATGGGCATAATATTAATGAGATGAATTTCTCGAATCATGAAGATTTTGTGTGCCCTGCATGTGCTACTGGGAAACTAATAACTAGATCCTCCACTCTGAAAGTGAAGGATGAAGTCCCTGCATTCCTGGAATGCATCCAGGGAGACATTTGCGGTCCCATTCAACCCGTCTCTGGGCCATTTAAGTATTTCATGGTGCTCATTGATGCTTATTCGAAGTGGTCATATGTTGAGCATTCGGTACCGCATGTCCATACCCAGAATGGTTTGACAGAGGCTTTAATTAAAAGAATTATTGCCCAACCCTCTTGCATAATTGAAATCTAGCAGCTACATGTTGGGGACACGTAGTCCTTCATGCAGCGAATCTCATCAACCTTAGATCTTCAGCCTACAACATCCATTCACCTATGCAACTAGCGCAAGGGTCAGCATCGAAAATTTCCCAACATTAGGGGGAGGAAATCAACCCTTTGATGAAGAATGTCGGGAAATTACGTGGCAAGCCACGATAATCCATGCAGATGACCCGCGCACTAGTGAAGCGAATAGAGAAGTCCAGAAGACAAGAGAAGTCTAGAAGACAATAGATTTGCAAGCATTAGCAAATCAACTGCCTGATCACTTTAGTGATTTGAAGAGCGTGACTAAGTCGCATGTGCCTGAACGCACTGCACCGGAGAGGGTTGAAATACCAAAGAAAGCATAAGGTATCCCTAATCTCGTCCAGAGGCCTCGAAAAAAATAAAGGGACGAGAACTCCGGTTCCTCTAATCCTTAGTAACCGGGGACGCCTGGCGAAAAAGGATAAGAGGGATTTATCACAGCCGATCATTGAAGTCCCCTAGAATGAGAAGGGGAGCCAGTTGAGACCTGGCATGAGTATGACACCTTTAGAAAAGGGCATACCGGATCTGAATATCCCCACGGCATGGATGTGTGCGCACACATCGGAGCCAAAACTAAAGGGACTTGCCACCGCAATTGAAAGAAGCGATGTGCAAGGTAAAGCTCCAGCAGAAGCAATCGCTCAAGAAGAAGCAACTCATGAAGAAATAGCTATAAATTATGTGCACACGGGAGAGTCCCTGAATAGGACAACAGCTAATATCGATATCTACTTTGCAAAGAAAATTGCCGCCATCATCGATCTTGATCCTGAGCCTGCATCGCTCGCTGAATATAAGAAAAGATCAGATTGGGAAGATTGGAAGAAGGCAATAGCAACTGAATTGCTATCTCTGAACAAAAGAGGGGTGTTTGGGCGATGTCGCACACCTCCCACATACACCCGTTGGGCACAAGTGGATATTTGTTCGAAAGAGAAATGAAAGAAATAAAGTAGTGAGATACAAAGCAAGGTCGGTAGCCCAAGGTTTCACTCAACATCCTGGAGTTGATTATGAAGAAACCTACTCCCACCATGAGTGGAATTACCTTTAGATATTTGATCTCAATGGCGTGAACTTGAACTTAGAAATGAAATTGATGGATGTTGTGATCGCATACCTTTACGGTAACTTGGATTCGAGATTTACATGAAAGTCCCTAAAGGAATCCTCTCCGAACCAAGACAGAGCAAATAGAAATCTGATGCAGTGAAACTCGAAAAGTCACCAGTATGGATGAAACAACTGAAGAATGTGGTATAATCGCTTGAGCGACTTTCTCTGCAAGAAAGGCTACACGAACAATGAAAACTGTCCTTGTGTATTTATACGGCGATTCCAGAATGGATTCTGTATAATCTCTGTATGTAGATGATCTGAATATCATCGGGACAGCTGAAGATATAAAAGAAGCAAGCTCCTACTTGGAGTCAGAATTTGAAATGAAAGATTTAGCAAAACCAAGTTTTGTTTAGGCCTGCAGCTTGAATATGTCCCTGAAGGAATCTTGGCACATCAGTCGACCTACACCCAGAAGGCGCTTGAAAGGTTTGACTTCGAGAAGACATTTCCCTCGAAAGTTCCGATGATCGGTAGGTCTTTACAGCAAGAAAAAGATCCTTTCCGACCTAGGGAAGAGGGGGAGGAAGTCCTGGGACCAGAATTCCCATACTTGAGTGCAGTGGGAGCACTCATGTATTTAGCAAACTGCACTAGACCGGACATTGCATTTGCCATGAACCTCTTAGCAAGGTATAGCAGTCAGAGCCCACCAAAAGGCATTGGCGGGGCATAAAGGACATTTTCCGATACCTCCAAGGTAGCAAGGACCTCGGATTGTTTTACGAAAGAATCAAGATCTGAACTTGATTGGCTATGCAGATGCTTGGGTATCTGCTGCACCCGCATACCGCTAAGTCACAAACAGGCTATGTATTCCTGTGTGGTGGAACTGCAATTTCATGAAAATCGTCTAAGCAAAGCCTGGTAGCTACTTCGATGAACCACTTAGAAATTATAGCACTATATGAAGCCGCACGAGAGTGCGCTTAGCTCCGCCGAATGGTTCACCACATCCAGCAGTCATGTGTGATGAACATTGTGCAAAACCCCACAATTATCTATGAAGATAATGCCGCTTGCGTTGCACAAGTGCAAACGGGCTATGTGAAGAGTCATCTCACAAAGCATATCAACCCCAAGTTCTTCTATGCACATGAATTGCAAAAGATGGACGAGATTAAAGTACTGCATACTAAGTCATATGAAAATCTCGCAGATTTATTCACTAAGTCACTCCCCGCATCTAGCTTTGAAAGGTGCGTGCGTGGAATTGGAATGATGAGACTTAGAGAAGTACAGAATTTAGGGGGAGAATTCTCACAAGCCCGCTAATAAATCTTGATCATGAAGATTAAGTACCCAAAAATAAAGTCTTGCAGACGAAATGAATTTGAGTGAATTGTACTCTTTTTCCCTTGGCGAGTTTTCCATGAAGTTTCTCGACCAAGGTTTTTAATGAGGCAATTTGTGCATCACAGCATCACATGTATCATGTACTCTTTCTCCAAATTTTTCCCACTGGGTTTTTATGGAGTTTTAACGAGGCATGAGCATGTTGGGTGAGTGCCCAAGGGGGACTGTTAGGAAACTGGGCCCATGGCCAAGAGTCCTGACATATTTGGGCACCCCACCGTAGACTATAAATAGAGAGCCATACCCCCTCATTATGTACGCATGAAAGAAAAGCAATAAAGAAAAACCGGGAGTTCTCTCTATCTCTCTGTGTGTTCATTCTATTCTCTCTGTGATTCTGTGATTGATTCGTTCTTGTTCTAAACAGGGGAATCGTTCGGACTGATCGTCAGCGACGGTTTCTTAACAGTTTCCATTAGAGATTTTTAGGTAGGTGTGAAAGAGTGAGGGCCAGCGAACCAGGGCCACGGACTCTTTTTGGAAGTATTATTAAAGATAAAGTATACGCATCCATTCAGCTTTCAGTCTGTTACCATCGATTTTTGGCAGACAACGGGTCGTCGGCCAGAGGTCGTTGGCAGCTGGTACATACATCAGACAAAATCGGCTGATGGCATTGACCGTTGCTGAGAGAGACATCAGGGGATCACGTTCCCGGCGACAACACACCGTACTTAGCCTGACCGCGATTGACGTCTATGCATGAACAGCTGGAAGTATGTGCATCACAAACCGTACTTAGCTGGACATTGACTAGTCATCGAAGAATGAGAGAAATCGGTGTCACCAGGTGTCCTGGTCGACCAAAGGAATCTTAAGTTCATCTGATTAGTACATATTTTGCTTTAAATTTCTCTCAATTTTTCTAATTTATTTGAAGAATATAGGCTAAATCTATGAGTTAGGAGGTTTTCAATGTCATGATTGTTGGTTATTTTTGTCGAATTATAGAGTTAATATTTATAATTTTAATTTTGATTTTTTTGAATACCAGCAAGGGTTATTGCAAATCAGAAGGAAAATCATAGTATTTAGCCATAGTGTCAAGTAAGTAAGCCACTAAACATACTTTTTTATTATATTGCTTTTGAACTGTTGATCATGCAAATATCTAATTGATCTTTTCAATTAATTGGTGATGATTTCATGAATGATATACCTATTTGCTATGTGGAGAAACAAGAATTGACAAGTTATCAATGATTTCGTGGTTCATAGCTTTACGAACTTTAAAGAATATAAATACTAAAAGGTAATACATTAATTTACATTTGATCATTCTGCTATTTTTCACTTAAAAATTTTAAGAAATTTTGTTCTCTTTTAACAATCCATTAGGGTCAGATAATGTATTTTTACCAATGTTGATCAATTTTTGTCTGTGATTTCGCTCTTAGTTCTTTCAGTTTACTACAACTAACCAATATTATTATCAAATTTCTTCGTATTAGTAAGCATTTAGATCACTAGTTCTTTATCATCATACATTGTCGTTGGTTATGTTGAAGTATTGATGCTAAAAATTATCAGACATATTACTATTTAGCATAATATTGCTTAAAAGTTATACATATTGTTATATGTATAGTGAAATGGTGAACCCTGATAATTTTTGTTCTAGTTCCAGCCTAGGTTCAATCATCAACGCATAGCAAGCTCTGCTCAGGGAACCAATATTGCATCTTGGATGGACAACCATTGCCCATGGTCGATCAGACCCACAGTCGTGGCCGGTCAGACCGTCTCTGCAGGCCAGTCAGATCACTGTCCTCTTAGCAACAAAGATCAAAGAGTGTTCAGGGGTCCAAAAATGAAATTTCGGATGTTCAGGGATTTAGATGTGTCCAAAATTTAAAGAGTGAGGGCCAGTGAACCAGGGCCACGGACTCTTTCTGGAAGTATTATTAAAGATAAAGTATACGCATCCATTCAGCTTTCAGTCTGTCACCATCGATTTTTGGCAGACACACAAAGAGCATTAAAATGGGAATTACAATAAAACAAAGCATACATTCCCGAAAGCAAATAATAATCCAACAGAACTAGTAAGCATTTTTGCAACGGGTCGTCGGCCAGAGGTCGTTGGCAGCTGGTATATAGATAAGACAAAATCGGCTGATGGCATTGAACGTTGCTGAGAGAGACATGAGGGGATCTCGTTCCCGGCGACAACACATGCATCTTTACCGTTACGCTTCCGCTTAAGGAAAAAATCGATAATTTTGTTTTCAGAACAACACATGTTGTACGGATAAGTTCGTGGTAACCAAGTGGACCGTATATGATCTCATAACCAACTGGCCAGTAGCGGGTCTAGATAAAGTAGCCTAGGCTTCTGTTGATCATATGTGATATTTATGGGTGTAGACCCTATGTAAATTTCGGGTGTAACCTTTTCTCCTAGCCGAGATAGCGCTTGATCTTTGGCGCTTGAGAGTCTAAGACATGGTAAAAAAAACTCAAAAACACTAAAAGGCCAGAAAAAACAAAATTTAGAAATAATGAAAAATAAGTTAGAAGCCAGAAACTTAAACCGAAATGAGCGGTATCTAAGATGTTTTCCATTTAGGGTTTTAAGCCTAATTATTTGGCTTGTTTTTACACTACAACAGTTAAAAATGTAATGTAGTTGTTGTTAGCTTTTTCAGTGTAATTAAATTTTAAAAAATAAAAAATTATATCATCACAGATAATGCAAAGAAATAAAGAGAAAAAAGACAAAAAAAAGTCTAAAAAACCAAAAACCCAGAAAAGATGAAAATTAAAAATTAGAAATTAAAGCAGAATTCCGTTTGGAGCTGTGAGAGAAGAAGCCGTCGGCCACAGGGAATTTGACATGTGCAAATTGCAATGTCGCGCGAAAGACATCAAATATATTGACGACTACTGTGCATGCCTTTATGCCAGAGAGTGCATTGACCCGTGCCATTTCGGCTTGAGCTTCTGACTTCTCACTTATTTTTCACTATTTATAAATTTCTTCTTTTTCTGAACTTCTGGCTTTTTGAGCTTTTTTGCTGGTTCTTTTTTTTTGTATTTGTTTGCATTGTCCGTGATAAGCTAACATATTTTTTATTTTTTTAAATTTAATTACACTAAATAAGCCACATTCAACTACAATGTAATTTCAGCTAGCTACAGTGCAATTTCAGCCTTAAGCCACTATTTTTCAGCTCAACTGAGCGGGCCTAAGACTGGGAATCGTCTGTTCTGATCCTGGTTGATTACATTATTGAAACACAGATTGCAATTAATAAATTGCAGTTTTTTATGACCGGTAACAATAACAGAGGATGAATTGTGCATTCTCCGATTTTCCCCCAAATACTATAAATCTTTGACTCCAAGCTAAAGAGATAAGAAGATCATATTTCATAGCCACAACCAAGAAACAACCCAAAAATAGTGAAGATGTATAAATACTGCACTTGATCGGTTTGACTAGCTACAAGCCGATGGTCTAATCGGCCACCAGTCTAACCCGACCTAGGAGTGATCTGACCGCTTCTCTGACCAGCTACAAGTTGATGGTCTGATCGGCCACCAGATAATCAGGCATAGCAGGAGCGTTCTGATTACTTCTCTATTTTCAGAACAGTAAATCATCTCGAGTCCAAACATCTTTTGGTGTAAACTCCAAAATCAATAATCAAATGAGATCAGACTTTGTACACATCTTGCTGAGCATCTCATAAACATATTCCATCCATAGATCGGGATGATCTTAGCCAAAGTCCCAACCTTTCTCAAAACATACAAGTTTGCACTAAAATTGGGCAAAATTCAAAAATCTTGATAAACAAGTTGTTCATAGGTTAAGAACAATTAAGATAGCTCTAGATGTGTTGCCATATGTCATAGTAAACCAACCAATAAATCAAAGACAAAACTCTCATATCACGATTTCTCAAGAAGGGGTCCAAAACATACAAGAACCAAGTAACTTCAAGATCTTGCAAACTGTAGTGCCTAAATAGACGAAATTTGATCTACATATGTTATCTCCATCACTTACACGTCCTTAACATACAACAAGATAAGAAGGAGAGAAAAATAGTAAAGAACCAATAAGAACAAAAACAAATCAACTAAGACAAAGAAGGATTCATAAGAGATGAACAAACTTGATTATATTGCTACATGAGAATGAAGGTTTTATAGCTACTCCATGAGAAGGACAAGAGAGCACACTATAACATACACTCTTCTCTTGAACTCTAATCCTAACTCAAAAATGGTTGGAATAGTTAGCCGCATGCCTCCATCCTCAACCACTAAATAGATGGAGCAAACATCCCGCATCTAACTCTACTGGATACTATCCATTGGCACAAATAGAGAAACATGTTGACCCACACAACATGAATTTTATACTCACGTCATACACTCTTTTTAAAGCATATAAGCCTGAACCCGCTAGGTCTTTAGTCTTTAATTCACTTGATCTTCTCAGTATCTTTTTGACCAAAACAGTTTTCCCAAACACCGCCCAGTATTTAGGCCTCGCTCCAAACAGTTTCAGCTTCTGGCTTTTTTTTTTGGCTTTCGGTTTATTTAAGTCAGAAACCACTTGGAACATATCGGTTTCTAATTTCGACTCTTTTGGCTTCTTTTAGCTTTTCTTGTATTTTTTTTCACTTATTCGTTTGCATTGTTTATGGTGATATAACAGTTTTTTTTTTCAAATTTTCTTAATTTCTCTAATTTTTTATTTTTTTCTCAAAAAAAGTTAATAGCCAATGCAATATAATTTTAGTCAAAAGATAAAAGCCATAATCATATAAGCTTAAGCAATAAGCTAGTTTTGATATCAGATGAAAATTAGAGTGGTAAATTTCTCAAAACGTTAGGATATATTCTAGCTTATAATGTGAAACAAAAATTGAATGCTAGGACCGGCCATTGGTTGGGAACTCGACCGACACGCTATTGCAAGTTCCCAAGTCGTTTGGGTTTCGGCTTCTGGTTTATTTTTCACTATTTATAAATTTTATCTTTTTTGATTTTTTTTGGATTTTTGAGCTTTTTTGCCGGTTTTTTTTCCCGTATTCGTTTGCATTATACGAGATAGGCTAACATGTTTTTTCTATTTTTAATTTTTTTAATTTAATTACGTTAAATAAGCCACCATCAATTACAGTAAAAAATAAACCAGCTACAGTAAAAAAAGTCATAAATCACAGCTGAACTAAGCGCCCCCTAAAGATACGGACGTCAGTAGATGCATGTCTCAATCATAGAAGACTTGGTACTCAGTGAGTAGTCTTCAGTTCGACTGAAGACTAGTATTCAGATCGACTGAAGACTTCCACTCGGTGTGATCTGTCTTTCGGATCGAGTAAAGCCGGCGGGACACTGATTGTTAAGAGACGGAGAACACCTACGTGGCCTAGTGGTAAAGCTACAATGGTTAGGTTTTTTTTTTGGCATCATGTCTATGTTTTCTGATTCTTACTATAGTAATTAGATTTTAAATGATATATTTTTTAAGATAAAATTTATAAATTAATTGTAGTAGATGCTAAATAGACTTTAGTTATACTCATCAAAATCGTATACGACTGTCTCTCTCTTCATGCTCTCTCTTATAAACAATTAGAATTTAAAGGTTATAAATCACAGCCTAAAAAACCTATCCAATATTATGGTTGTCGAGGTTTGCGATTTCAATTCTTTACTTTCCTTCTCTAAATAAAAAAATAGATAGCTTCTCCTATGTACTCTCTTTTTTTAGTGTTAAAGAGACCTACTAGTAACTCTCAACAACCAGAGGCTGGAAGACTTGGCGAGCACTCCTCCTGGGACCCTGCCCTGGCACTCCAATTCCAGAGATAACCATGGTAGGACCGACCGAATCGTATGTGAGGCGTACAAGCTTTGCCTGCTGCTGGTCAGTCATTGCCGGGGACCGGCGTCTCGGTTGGCTTCGTCCTGAGCCGAGCAATTGTGATGCGTAGCGTTTCTTCCTTCTCCTGGGTGAATCTTGATCTACGCGTAGCATCTGCCTTTCAATTTCCACGAAACGACGGATACGTACAGCCCGCTTGATCGCAGTTGACGTCAATGCATGAACAGCTGGAAGTACGTTCATCACAAATCGTACTTAGCCTGACCGCGATTGACGTCTATGCATGAACAGCTGGAAGTATGTTCATCACAAACCGTACTTAGCCTGACCGCGATTGACGTCTATGCATGAACAGCTGGAAGTATGTTCATCACAAACCATACTTAGCTAGGCATTGACTAGTCATCGAAGAATGAGAGAAATCGGTGCCACCAGGTGTCTTCGCCGACCAAAGGAATCTTAAGTTCACCTGATGAATATGTATTTTGCTTTAAATTTGTCTCAATTTTTCTAATTTATTTGAAGAACATAGGCTAAATATACGAGTTAGGAGGTTTTCAATGTCATGGTTGTTGGTTATTTTTGTCGAATTATAGAGTTAAGACTTATAATTTTGATTTTGATTTTTTTGAATACAAGCAAGGGTTATTGCAAATCAGAAGGAAAATTATAGTATTTAACCATAGTGTCAAGTAAGTAAGCCGCTGAACGTATTTTTTTATTTTATTGCTTTTGAACTGTTGATCATGCAAATATCTAATTGATCTTTTCAATTAATTGGTGATGATTTCATGAATGATATACCTATTTGCTATGTGGAGAAACAAGAATTGACAAGTTATCAATGATGTCGTGGTTCATAGCTTTATGAACTTTAAAGAATATAAATACTAAAAGGTAATACATTAATTTACATTTGATCATTCTGCTATTTTTCACTTAAAAATTTTAAGAAATTTTGTTCTCTTTTAACAATCCATTAGGGTCAAATAATGTATTTTTACCAATGTTGATCAACTTTTATCTGTGATTTCGCTCTTAGTTCTTTCAGTTTACTATAACTAACCAATATTATTATCAAATTTCTTCATATTAGTAAGCATTTATATCACTAGTTCTTTATCATCATACATTGTCGTTGGTTATGTTGAAGTATTGATGCTAAAAATTATCAGACATATTACTATTTAGCATAATTTTGCTTAAAAGTTATACATATTGTTATATGTACGGTGAAATGGTGAACCCTGATAATTTTTGTTCTAGTTCCAGCCTAGGTTCAATCATCAACGCATAGCAGGCTCTTCTCAGGGAACCAATATGCATCTTGGATGGACAACCATTGCCCATGGTCGATCAGACCCACAGTCGTGGCCGGTCAGACCGTCTCTGCAGGCCAGTCAGATCACTGCCCTCCTAGCAACAAAGACCAAAGAGCAAATAACACAAAATTAAACTCAAAATTTGACAATTAAGCACAAACAAAGTTAAATATTCATCACATAATATGGGGTTGCCATCACATAGTCTTTCAGCATTCGTTGAGAGTATGTTGTTGTTCAGGGAGGGTCCCCGTGCCATCTTGAGCCCACGACCACTTCAAAGTGGCAGCGCTCGTTGGAAGGTCCACCCTGAGCTAAGTCCATGAGACAACCTTGGTAAGGTTTGCAAGGCCAACCACGGCGAGGTTCACGAGGCTAACCCTAGGCGAAGGACGAAGACCAACCTCGGAGTGGTCTAGGGCCAGCCCCGGGGGAGGCCTAGGGCAAGCCTCGGAGGGAGTCCACATTGGGCGAATGGCATAGATATCCCTAGGATTAGGCTGAGCCCTGAGAGTAAACTTGTAACTTTACTCACCTTCCTCTCCATATATAAATAGGACCTCATGTAATGAGAGAGGGGGAGGCCATTTGCAACCCTAACACACTCATATTGAATACACTTGATCATTCTTGTGCTTCTCTTTGAGTCTCTTTGTATTCTCCGGGGTCTTTGTATCCGACCAAGAGTGCTTCTAAGTTTACTGTTCGGTTTTTTCGGTTTTGTATCGATGACAATTGGCATAGTCACTAGTGAGACAGCTGCCTCCCGGGAGGTCGACCCACCGAATGCTCACGAGGAGGTGGAGTGGGAGTTAGAGGACCTTGAGAGGCAGTTGAGGAAATCATAGACTAAGGTTCTGCGGTCCGCGGACGAGGATCGCCATGTAGGGAAACTCTAGGTGCAACTCAAGAGGGCACGAGCCAAAGTAAGACCCCCGCTGCCCACGAAATCCCAAGAAGCTGAGGAGCTAAGGAATCAGCTGAAGAAAGAACGAATATTGGCATGAGAGACAACATGACTCGAGGTCCCTGAGGTCGCAGCCCCTTGAGTCGAGCTAACTGAAGTCTGTGCGCAGATGAACTTGCCACCTTTGGTCGGAGCCCAAGAAGCCGACGACCTCTGGGCACAACTCGACCAAGTGAGGAGGGAAGCCTTGACCTCAACTGAGGGCGCCAGGACGAGCCGCGAACACTTAGGGCTGAGCTACTCAGGGCCAGCCCGGTGCAAGACCTCGCACCCAACTTCACACTGGACTTCCCCGGCGCCCTCCAACCTTAAGGGGCTCCTACCCACAAGGTTGCCTTAGCTTCCCTTGTTACGGCTTATAGATTTTGTTTCTTGAGAAGGACATAGCATTGCTTATAAAAAGTGGGCTTGGCTTATGGGAAAATCCTTTTGAATGTGTAATATACAGCAGCAGCAGCAACCACCTCTTGCGGGACTAGCGAATGGTTCCTGGGAAGACCAGGATTAGTCATGAGTATGCTATAGAAGTCGTTACCAGCCACCTTCTGATCAATGTGATTGCAAGATAATTTTGTTTACTCTTAAGTAAACTGCATGCACATGACTACTGTAATTGTTCACTTCGTTTGACAGCTTGAATTAATTGAATGGAAAAACAATTAGCTTATGGACCACATTTTGTCACCCTCTTGATTCTTGCAGTAAAGTAGCATCTGGGTTTGAACAAAAACACATTTTAGAGGTCATGATAATTGGATACAGTAGTTTGCCTTGCTTAAATCCACCCACTTCATAATTTGTTGGCCTATTGGGGTTCTAGGTGAATTATTACTGATAGACTGTTAACTGTGAAAACACACCTACAGACCTTATTGATCCCAGCCTCTTGTGAGGTATATGAAACAACCCTAAATTTTTTTAAAAATTGAATTTTGCTTGAATTTAGAGTTTTTGCCAAATCCAAAAGGTTTCCTAAACCAAGCCACTTTCCCTTTCTAGAAATGTGCTTTCCAAGCATAGATGCCACACTACATTTTCCCAAGGTTCTAAAATTCGGTGATCAGTACTAGCTCGATCACCTCACCTTGTAGCGATTATACGGTAATTGGTCTTATGACCTACTTTTCAATTTAAATAATGGATTTATATATGTATATTCTTATAAAATCAAAACCAACAATTGATGCTACTGTTTTGATATATATAGGTGGTTGAAAACAAATTAGTTGTCAACATTGGCTGCTAGAAGGATGAAAAGACAGGTCACAATATCAAGAAATGGATAATTGGAGATTCATCACGTAAAATTTGAGCTAGAAGCAAGAAGGATAAAAATTTGAACAGAACTATTGTAATCAATTATGTAATTCAGTAATTGTAATTCAAGAAGGAGGAAGTGTAATTGTAAATCAGCAAGTCCTGACTTGTAATTTAAATCAGGAAATGGCAGACAAGTTGGAAATAAAGTAAAGCTCATCATTCATATTACATGTTGCTCCATGTTCCAACCATGTCATCATATGGCATGCAAAAAAAAAATGACTACCACTAATCCCCTATTCCCTTGTACACTAAATCACAAAAAGAAGCATTGGCACACATATAGTGACATAACTATATCTTGTCACTAAATCCCTTTACCAAAAGTAACACCTATTGTTAGTGTCTTCTCACTAAATGTTTAGTGGACTAACTGCCTTCTATATAACATATTAGCAACCAAACCAAAAGCTATCACATGACTAAACTATACTGCTTCCATCACTAAATGTTTAGTAGCCTAATTGCCTTCTGTATAGTAGGTTAGGAACCAAACCAAAAGCTTATAGCCTTATAGATAACGAGTGCTCGAGGTGGAAATCGTTGTCGCTGGAGAGAGGAGATGCAGCAGCAGCCACGCCGAACTGAGGTATGTAACAGTAGCAGCCGCTCCGGAGAGAGGTGATATAGTAGCAGTCGCCGTCGTCGGGAGAGGAGATGCACTAGGCCAGCAGTCGTAGCAGCCGCCCTCTCGACCTAGTTTTTTCCCCTTTGTTGCGCTCTCCTCAACAGCTTCACATGTAATCATGTATAGACTGGTGCGTGTTTGAGTGGACTTCTTTGGTGTGTCGTGGACCTAATTGAGTGTGGGCTTTAATATACTGGAGTGGGCACTCACCCTGTACATAGCTAGTTACCTAATTATCCGAGTACTCGCCCGATTATACCCGTTAAAACTGCTGGTTACTTGTTTTTGTCTACTCATACTCGGTAAGTGGATCTGTTATGAGTACTTGGGTGAGTACTCGGCTGAGTAGAACTATTTTTAGAACATTACATGTTCCTTCAGGTCTTCGGTTCGCCGACGTCACAAGAAAGGACCTCCAGCCTCTGCATCCAATTGCCTCCAGCTTCAACTGATCGGGGGGATGTTAGCGATATGAATCTTGTACATGTTATCCAGGAGCAGATGTACCTATAGGGCAAGCATAGGCGGTCGCCCGAGGTAGACCACACCATCGGTACACCTACCCCCGCCTCCATCTCCACAAGGCCACATGGACCATGGCCGCCCAACGGCCGTTGAGGTCTTCAGAGTTCAAACGCTTGAGGAAGAAGATGAGTTACAGATAGAAAAGACAGCTCACAGCCGAAGTGTCGAACGCGCGCTGCCTCAGTGACTTTTGGGCCAACTACCGAAGGCTTGGCCCAAAGTAATAAGCAACTAAGCAAGACCTAACTCCCAAGTGAAAAGCAACAGGCAAGTAGGTGACAGAGGCATAGACAGTGTCAACCCTAGAACAAGTGGAGGACTTAGGAGGCAAGGACGCGCAGCGGCGAGTGTGCACGGCGCAGGCGAGCCACGGCGGCGGGCACGCGGCATCTGGCGGGCTGCAGGTGTGCACAGCATTTGGCGGGTTGCAGGCGCATCCAGTGACGTCGGTATAGGCTAGGCATGGCAGTGACCGGTGGGCGTGCACAGTATGGAACTCGGGCTGTCCACTCTGGCCGACCTAAACTTTTGCCCTAGATCGGCCACTAATGTTATCATCAAGATCCTGTGCTAGTCGTGCATTGTTCACGTGTAATCGAGTCGCATGTACATCTGTAGCTCTAGGCCTATTTTATGCGCATGTACATCATCAAGGCGTTGTCTTGGTTGACGACTGATGTTACTTGTGCGTCCGCCATCGCGGACGTGTACGCTGTCACATACACATTGGGATGGGTACTGCTTCATCGGTGGCGTCACGAGAGGCCGAGGAGCACGCGACGGCACTGCAATTTACTATACGTACGTGTAAATTTTAAATTTAATTTTTTAATAATAAAATTTCAATTTCAATTTTATTCTATGCTAAGAGTGAAAGCATTGAGAAAAAACTGATAAATTTATTCATTAGGACATATACAATGGGATAGGCGGCGATGATATGTAATACACATCCGTGTCATTTACAGGCAGAACTAAAGACAACTCATACTATAGGTTATTTATATAGTTGTCTATAATGGACTAATATAATTAGTAGGTTGTCTATATAATGGTATAGACAATAAAAAAACCATCTATAATATTTTTTCTCTCTCCTACATCATCTAAACTATTTTATGTTGTAGATTTATAGATAGCTGAAATATACTTACGTTTGGGGCCAGCCACTGAACAGTTAATCTAGATGCTGATGTGAAATTTCAGCCCATAATTTGCACTAGGGCTGTGCATATCCTCACCGAACCGAAAAAACCGGACCGAAAAAACCGAACCGAACCGGTCAACTCGGTTTGACCGGTTTTCGGTATTCGGTTCGGTTTTTATATTTTTGGTTTTTTTGGTGTTCGGTTTTTTCGGGAAAAACCGAAGAAAAACCGAAAAACCGAATTGCGCACTTGTTTAGTTGTTTCCGTTGAGTGTGTTTGCTTTCCTGTGTAAACGTGCAGTTCAGCACTTACTAGTATTTCGGTTGCAGTTATGCCGTAGTGGAGTCCGAGTCTAGCGGATCATGCTGGTTGTGGCGTGAATTGCGCACTTGTTTAGTTGTTTTCTGAAGTAGTTCAGAGTTGAGTGGTGTTGGTGTTTTTTCAGTTGTATGCAGTGAGCATATTACGGTCATACGGTGAATAGTGAAAACCGAAAATTTGTCCCTGTGTGTTCTGCGATTCTCCTCTATTCTCCATTCCCCAAATTGGTTTGTTCTGGTAGAGATCGTGGGTTCTTGGGTGTTTTAGTTGATTCCTTTCAGACGTCGCCGATGACGATGTGGAAGGTGCCTAGTTTTTCATTTTTCAGCATGTGGATTCGGAGCATTTGCTTTTCTGTAGCGTGAATATTGTAGGTTGGGTATTTCTTTGGTTTGGCTTTCTGGTAGTTATTTTTTGCAAAATTTGTTGGATCAGCTCATCAGAAGTGCGACTGTGTGAGTTGACTTAATAGTTGATATTGTTGTATGCACCCAGATATGCAAGATGACAATGAGTCAATGACAATATGGAACAAGATAACAATGAGGAGCTGATTTTGGGTGAGGATGAAGTTTATGCTTGGCTATACTAGAGCTAAGACTGCATCCCCTTCTTATTAAGGGCTTAAGGCAATCCGCAGGTTTGGATTTAAAGAATCAACACCTATACAGAAGGCTTGCTTTCCTGTAGCGGCTCGTAGTATATATACTGCTGCCTACTCGTCTCGCTAGTCACTATATCATTTGCAATTTACGTCAACTTTGGTAAATATGGTATTTACCGATACCGCACCGAAATAAATTGGGATTTACCGATACCGAACCGTATTTTCAAAAATACCGTATAATACCGAAATAACAATACCGTATTTACCGTATATACCGAACCGATTTTACCAACAAACCGAATGCACAGTCCTAATTTGCACACTTCGCGCTTTTCCGATCCGCAATGGGCCCGAGCATGCCCGCCTTTCCTCCCACCTCCATCGCCGCCATTCCTAAATCCCACCGGCGACCGCAGGCGCTCAAACTCCTCACTTCCCTCGCGCCACCGCCACCTTCCTCCGTTCCACCGCTGAGGGAGGCCGCCGCAGCAGCAGCAGCAGCTGCAGAACGTGAGGCTAGAGGGAGAGATGGGAGGCGGCATGAAGCGCGGGCGCACGCAGCGCCGCCACTTCAAGCAGGGGCGAGAGAACGTCTGGAAGCACAACCCCCAGCGCCCTCCCGCCGCCGCTGGCGGCGGCGAAGGAGGCGAGGGCCGCAAGGGAAACCCGTCCTGGCAGCCGTTCGCCACCGAGAACCCGGCCTTCGAAGACTACTACAAGGTGCAGCCGCTTGGTTCAGATGTTGCGTAGCTTACTCTTCTTGCATTTTTGGCATGATTTGGTGCGGTTCTAACTTTCGATGATAGTAACACGGAGGTGAGCTAGCCATGGGCGGTGTCTAGGTGCTAGCTTTGATCGTATGGGCTCGCTCTTCATGTAGATTTCATTTTAAAAGTGATAACTTGTTGATGTAGTGGCGGGGGATATGTTCATATTAGCTATTATTTTGTAAGGCGCAGCTCTATGGATTGATTGCAGTATTGAGCATTGATCTCTAGACTTGTGCTAATTGCAGCATAGCTGGGCTATGCTGCCTTAGCTTCTGTTGTGATTGCTTATAGCCTTAGTTCTTCAGCTGTATGTAGCATTGCTTAGAAACTGTGGATGTGGTTTCTGCTAAATCCTATTGAATGTGTAAACATGTGTATGCCTAACAGGAGCAGCGAATTGTTCCTGAGGAAGAGTGGGGTGACTTCATGAGCATGCTCCGGCAGCCATTGCCAGCCACTTTTAGGATTAATGCGAGGTAATGATTCTTTCTCTGTGTTATGGACGGAACTCAAGTGGCGAAGGTTGTATGAGTGGAGAATAGGAGGGTGAGGCTTCAGTTGCCGGGGGTGCAGGGGCGCTTGCCGGCAGAGGATGGCCGTGCGCCGGCAAGGGCGCACCAGCCGCAGGAGAGGAAGAGAGAAGAGTAATTTCTTCTTTTCCTATTTCTTGTTTCTCAATCTGATTACCCATATATGGGCTATCTCCTAACAATCAACTTCTAATTCAAAAGGAAAGCAACCTCTAATATCATATCTATTACTAACTGAATTGGAAAGCAAATCACTAAACGTGGGAAGTCCATGGACTCCAGTTGTGCCGTTCAACTCCTGTTCCGCGTCCGGCACGGACTCTCCTTCTGTCGCAACGCTACCTGCTTGTCTGTCGCCTGGCTTGCACACAGCTACCGCACCAGCCTGCCTGTGTCACCTTGTATAATGTTGTCCCACCATGACATCTGTCCCGTTCTTCGGAAACAGCTCGTCCTCGAGCTAAAAATCCGGGTAACACTGCTGAAACTCCAGAGCATCTTCCCATGTGGCGTCTGTTAGTGAAGAACCTTGCCATTCAACGAGGACTTGCCAATTGCCATTTGCCATGGGCAAGGCACCCCTTGATGGCTTTAGCCGGGGTAGGAATGAGTGCGCCCATGAACCAATGTCGACAATGGGGGAGTGGTTAGAGGTAGTTCCCCATGAAATTTCTTAAGAACACTAATGTGGCAAAACGTCATGAATGCGGGTCCCTGGAGGCAAGCAAAGGCGGTATGCCACAGAGCCAATATGCTCGATAATTTGATAGGGACCATAGTAGTGCGGTCTTAATTTTGTAGTTGGTTCTGAAGAGATGGGAGCAACTGATCGATGAAGAAGACGTAACCAGACCCAGTCACCCATGGCATTCTCGACGGCATGATGGAGCTTGTCATACTAGATTTTTGCTATATGTTGAGCTTGCAGAAGACGTTCATGGACCTCGGCCAAGAAAACATCCCGTTTGACAATAGCCTTGTTAATGGCTCGCAAGCGCGAATCCCCTTTTTTTTGTAGGAACGCAAGGAAGGTGGGTCGCGGCCATAAACCACTCTGAAAGGTGTCGCCTAGCCGAATGATAGGAAGTGTTGTAGCAATACTATGCCCACGGTAGCCAACGAATCCATTTTTTCGGCCGATCCCCGGTAAAACAACGCAAATACATGGAGATGACCTTGTTAGCAGCCTCTGACTGACCATCGGACTGTGGGTGATAAGTGTAACTCATGTGCAACCGGATGGCCGCCAAACGAAAAAGTTCCTGCCAAAATAAGACGGTGAAGACAATATCCCGGACGTTGACTGTTAGAGTACAATATATGGTAGGACAGAGTCCATTGGGATTACAATCCCTTGTACCATCTTGCCCCCCAAGTCTTGTACCTCTATATATACCGCCCGAGAGGCTCAATGCAATACATCTAATTCCACCTAATTATATCCTCTTTCATGGTATCAGAGCGTCTAGGGTTAGATCCTAACCCTAGCCGCCGCTCGCTTCCTCACCGCGTGCCCCCGGGGAGATCTATCTCCGCCGGGGGCAGCGCCACCGTTTAGGCGGCGGATCCTATTGATCCAGCCACCATTGTCGTCGTCAAGCAGTAGATCAGACTTACCTCCTTGCCTCCCTCCTCGTCACGGTCGGGCTGCCGCCGCACCGTTCCCCAAGCTCATCGCTGGGCGATCGCCGTCACCCCCTTTCGGATCTTTGCCCCCCCCGTCCTGCGCCGCCGTGGTAGTGGCCGGGCTTGGCCGCGCTCCGTCCCTGAGCCGCCATGGTGGCGGCCGGGCAAGGACGCGCGCCCCACGCCAATCGGGGCGTCGCCGCCGGTGGGGGATCTGGTCGTCTCCATCACGCCGCCCCCATCCTCACGCGACCGGGCCCCTCCGCACGCGCCCCTCCGCCCGGCCGAGAGGAAGTCGCCCGTCGCGGCTCCTTCTCGTCAGATCCACCTCCTGCGCGCTCCTCCGCCGGGTCCCTGCTCGCTGACTGCCACCTGCAGCTCCTCCGCTTGGACGCCGACCGCCACCGGATCTGTCCAGATCCAAGCGGCCGTCGCTGGCCCGCCCTCTCCGCCGGATCCTCTTCTTTGGTCTTGGCCGCACTGCCGCCGCCGCCGGCCCCTCGCCGCCTCGGCCGCCGCCGCCCACCGCTGCGGATCTGCGCTCGCCGCCGCGCCACCGCGCCGCGCCGGCCGCCTCGTGCCTACGCCGCCCTCGCACCTTCGCACCCGCGCCGCTGCCTTCTTCTGTCGTGAGATAGGAGGGAGAGGGTGGAGAAGCGGTAGGCGCGAGTGAGGCGACGAGGGAGTGAGGAGGGGGTGTGGAGAGAGAGATAGGGGCGGGGATTTAAAGGGATTTTTTCTTTCTGCTGCTGTTGTATCTTTTTTTTCTCGATCACTGATCGGGGTTGAGTCGCCCACCGCCCGTCGACCTCGCACGTATCTACTCCGACATCGGCGTCGACTACACCGGCCTCTACCTCTTCGACTGTGCGGCCAGGCCGGGCATGCGATGTCGAGGGGACGCCTTCGCGCATCGCGTCTCGGTCATCCCATCCGCACGTCTTCATCGCTGGTTCGTCATCGCCACCACAGATCGGGACGCCTCCACCGACTTCTTCCATCGTCGTCCTGCCTCACGCGTACTCGGTCTGATCAGCCGATTGAGCGCGATCCACCCGGCTCCCGTGACGTCCGTCGTCGAGTACTACGCGCATCTTCTCTGAGCAACAAGGTTGCTGCTGTGTCGCCTCCTCGAGCCGCAGCACCGCCGCACGTGTGTCCCCTCGCCGGTGCATCTACATTGCCATCCCCTATGCATCGACGACTGTGCTGCGCAACCTCTTGTGCGCCATCTGTCTGCACATGGTCTTCGTCATACTGATCGGGCCTTCATCGCCGACATCGAGCGCTACCGCCACCGCCGTACCTTGCGTCAGGACTGCTCGCCTTCGCGCTAGAGCATCCGCCCAAACTGCTCGCCTTCGCACCAGAGCGTCCGCCCAAACTGCTCGCCTTCGGGTAGGAGCGTCCGCTCCCGCACTGCTTCTTCTTCGTCCAGCACAACCACACCTGGTTGGGGCCCTCTCCCTTGTACGTCCGATACTGGCAACACCGGTGCGTGCTTTCGTCCCCGACGCGTTGCCGGGTCTAGCAAACCTGGCACACGCCTCAGCTCTAGCGGCTTGACTGTATCGACTTCGGCATCGACCCTCCCATTCCCGTCCCGTCTGCCTCGATTGCATCACCGTTTTTCGCCTACATCCTCGACGGCCCTGACTGCGTCGACCTCGGCATCGCCCCCCTTCCACGACGACTGCCTCGACGCGTCTCCGTCATCACCATGGCGCCTCTTTTTGCGCCCGCGGCTTCATGAGCGACCGCCTCGACATCGGTAACCTGACCACGACTACGTCGACCACGGCCATCTCTAGCACGGCATCCTCGACCATGATTACTCCGCCCTCGCGCTCGGCTACCTCGACATTGGCACAAAGGGCTACCGCCTTGCTTGAGCTACTCGTCGGTTCCTGCTCCAGTCACAGCATACGCGCCGCATCAACGGTTATGACTGCGGGGGGATGTTAGCTCTTCGGCTTCTTCTCCAGTCTCACCGTCTGCGACGCTCCCGTTGTGCCTGCGGGGGGATGTTAGAGTACAATATATGATAGGATAGAGTCCATTGGGATTACAATCCCTTGTACCATCTTGCCCCCCAAGTCTTGTACCTCTATATATACCGCCCGAGATGCTCAATGCAATACATCTAATTCCACCTAATTATATCCTCTTTCACTGACAATGGAACTGGGTATGCCGTGAAGGCGAACGATCTCAGCAAAGAAAGCCTCGCTAACCGTAGCTGCGGTATATGGGTGAGCCAGGAACAAAATGTGCAAATTTGGAGAATCGATCGATGACAATCAGGATGGCCGTTTTGCCTCCGACATGTCCAAACCTGAGAGGGAACCACCAATGGCTGAAGAAGGCCAGCAGGATGGAGATGCTCCATTTTGTTGCGTTGGCAGACCACACGATTGATGAAGGTATGGACGAGCTGACGCACCCCCGGAGTGTGGAAATCAGCGCGGAACCGCTGCAATGTCTTTTGAACCCCTTCATGGCCGGTGTGTGTTGCTGTCAGAAACGAATGCAGGAGAGGTGACATTGGTGGGATGTATATTCGACTGTTGAACAACACTAGTCTGTTTGTGACCGCCCCAATGCGCGTCGCGTTGACCTATGGTGATCTCGTCGCGGAGGGCGACCAAGTTGGGATCTGTCATCGCCGCCTAGCGGAGCTCCTCGAATAAGTCCAGCGAAAGAGCGGAGATGGCATGCAGGCCGGCTGCGGTGCAGATTGGGGTCACGGCCGAAGGCGACTGAGGAAGCTGCTCGCCGTCGCGCCGAGAGAGGGCGTCGACAACTGTGTTTGGATCTCCCATTCTAGTCCCGGTCCACCTCGTCACCGACCATAATCGCCTCCATACTCAACCTACACATGCAAAGACCAAAGAACATTTTTCTGGTACAAGTTCGTCCCAACTTGACCAATATCAGTCCACACACATGCCACACACCTCAATTAACAGTAAGAAACATCATCAATCATTCATCACAAATTTACCATTGTCAATTATTCATCACCAAAATATTTTAGACTAAGCCACATGGTCTAATAGATGATCCACAAAGTAATTAATGCAGGAGAATTTATAGTAAAAATCCATTTAAAAAGAAACCAGAAGGAAAGTTGAAATTCAAATTTAAACTCACATTTTAAGATCAGAAAATCTTGAAAACAGCCTTGGGCCTAGCCCATTTTGGCCTCCTGGCCCATTCCCTTTTTCTCCCCTTCTCTTTTCTCTTGCTCGGCCCAGAACGCGCTAGCGCCACCCTGGCGCGCTCTCGCTGTGCTTCAGTCGCACTCGTGTCGTCGCGTCGAGGGCTCCTCGTTGTCCCAGCTGCGTCCAGCTCTTGTTCACGCATGCACGACCACCCTCTGGTCAGTCAAGTGGCACGCAACTAGCTTCACGCCATGCCATGCACTGGAGTGCCCCTACCGTGCTCGCGCCCCACGCCAGCCACGCGGCACCAAGCTTCACCACAGTTGTTGACCACACGAGCGCCACATTGATACACCACGCTAGCTCGCATCGTGCCATCCCATCGGCAACAACCACATTGAAGTGCACGATGACGCCGGCCGCTGCACTGGCTCCTTTATGTCATTCCATCGCATAGCAATGACCACCGTACCAAACACTGGCCGTGAGAGCGCCTCCTCAGCACGCACCAAGGTATGGTGTAGCAGTCTGACCGGCCTTGGCAAGACAGTTTGACCACTATGGAGTTGGCAGTCTAACCGACATGGGTGCCACGGTCAGACCGACCCCTATGCTAAGTAGATTTTGAGTGTTGATTTTGTTGGTGTTAGTCATGATAGGAGTCCGTGCAAATATTAGTCGCGGGGAGTTCATACATGTGTGAGTCATGGTGTGTCCATGTATATGTGTTGTGGCTACTGACCAAACAGAGAGATATGGTAGTGGAGAGTGATGAAGATAAGTGTAATGGCCTGCCTTCCTCCCTATGGCTTGCTCGTATATATACATACATGAGGAGTGCTTTTACAGTTATACCCTTACATCTGGTTATCCCCTCTGGGGCAGTTATGTCATTACGCATGGCCTGTTATGGGCCTTATAATCTCCTACCAGGCCTGCTGGGTTTAGGTGGGGGCCATCCCTACGACAGGAGCCTCTCATGGTAAAGGGCTTCACAAGGCCGAAGCCATGTTGCCGAGTCCTTTGGCCCCCTCCGTCCCCGCGGCCTGTGAACTTTTCCAAGCTGCCGGAGCTGCGATGTGGCGAAAGCGGCGTGCGCGGCGCTGCTCGCGACGCCGGACTTCCGGCGTCCACGTGGTGCGGGCGTTGAGGTGTTGTGACCATTAATACGGCGCGGACTTCCGCGGTTGGACTTCGCCGATTGGCCTTCCGCCGGTTGGTTCCCCGCTGATTGGGGTATATATGGTGCCGTGAGGCGTTGCTCCTGCGTATATTGCGGCGTGTGCCGCTCCTAAAATGGGCCTGCCGTGCATCAACATTCTGGGTGATACCGAGCGGCTTGGGAATGTTGATGCACGTAGGAGGTCTATTTTTCCCGGAGCTTTATCGGCGCGGTTATCGGCACCACCGCGCTTCTCGACCCCGCACCGTGCTTCCGTGGCGGCGGCGAGGTTCGCTCGCTTTTCTTAACAGCCTACCTACGGTCGGTATTCCTGAGGGAACCCGCCGGCATTACCTTGTATGTTGATGCACTGTAGGTGGTCCTGTTAAGGAAAACGAGGTAGATTTCGCAGGACAAAACCCCCGTCTTTGCTGCGCCCGGCCGGAGCGGACTCGCGCCCGCCCCCACCCTTGGAGCGGTGGCGCGGCCGGCGTCTAGTCGGCGTAGACGCGCGCGCTCCGTCCTTTCCTCGAACGGGTGGCGCTGGAAGCCGCGCCCAAGTCGGCGAGACGCGCGCGCTCGTCCCCTACCTTCGAGCGGGCGGGTGGCGGCGCGCGTGCTCCGGCGCCCCGCCGTCGGGTGGCGGCGAAGGTGGCGACGCGCGCGCTCCGTCCCTACCCCTCGAACGGGTGGCGCTGGCCGGGCGCCCAAGTCGGCGTGGCGCGCGCTCGTCCCCTACCCTCGAGCGGGTGGCGCTGGGCGGGCGCCTGGTCGGCGAGGCGCGCGCGCTCCGCCCCTACCCTCGAACGGGTGGCGCTGGCCGCACCCAAGTCGGGCATGACGCGCGCGCTCGCCCCTACCTCGAAGCGGGTGGCGCCGGCCGCACCTGGTCGGGCGACGCGCGCTCCGTCCCCTACCTTTGAACGGGTGGCGCGGCGCGTCGAAGTACCGCGTCGGAGCGGGTGGCGTGAAGGCGCCTGGTCGAAAAGGTGCGCGCGCTCGTCCCCTACCCTCAAGCGGGTGGCGCGGCCGGCGCCCAAGTCGGCGACGCGCGCGCTCCGTCCCCTACCTTCGAACGGGTGGCGCTGGCGGCGCCTAGTCGGCGCAGGCGCGCGCTCCCGCCCCTACCCTTCGAACGGGTGGCGCGGTTGGCGCCCAAGTCGGCGAGACGCGCGCGCCCGCCCCTACCCTTCAAGCGGGTGGCGCGGGCCGGCGCCTAGTCGGCGAGCGACGCGCCCGCCCCTACCCTTCAACGGGTGGCGCGGCCGCGCCTGGTCGAAGACGCGCGCGCTCCGCCCCTACCCTTCAAACGGGTGGCGCTGGCCGGCGCCCAAGTCGGCGAGACGCGGGCTCGCCCCTACCCTTCGAACGGGTGGCGCCGGCCGGCGCCTGGTCGGCGAGGCGCGCGCCCGTCCCCTACCCTTCGAGCGGGTGGCGGCGCGCGCCCAAGTCGGCGAGCGCGCGCTCGCCCCTACCCTTCGAACGGGTGGTAGCTGGCGGGCGCCCAGTCGGGCGAGGCGCGCGCTCCATCCCTACCCTTCGCGGGTGGCGCTGGCCGGCGCCTGGTCGGCGAGACGCGCGCGCGCCCGCCCCTACCTTCAACGCCGCGCCCGTCGGCGAGCGCGCCGCCCCATCCCGCCTTCGAACGGTGGCGCTGGCCGCGCGTCGGCGAGGCGCGCGCGTCCCCTACCCTTCGAACGGGTGGCGCGGCCGCGCCCGGCCGGCTGGTACCCTTCGAACGGGTGGCGCTGGCGCGCGCCAGTCGGCGAGGCGCGCCCCGCCCCCTACCTTCGAACGGTGGCGCGAAGGTGGCGCCGCTTGCGGACACCGCCGCGTGGCGGTAACTTGGTCTTTGATGCGGCCTTGCGCCGCAGTTCCCGGAATCACGCCGCCCCGGTCCGACAGGTTAGGTTCTCGCATCGCGCGACCTCGACGCGCCCGGCACGCGCGCCTATGACCGTGGGCGCGGATGTGGACGGTTGCGTGTTTGCAGCCACTCGTCTCTTCCCTAGGCAAGGGGACACGGGGCGAGCAGTGAGTGGCGCCTGTGATCATGACCTTCCAGCGTTAGGTGGGGCGTTGCGCCGACGGGCGCTTATGCGATCGCGGTGCGTGCCTCGTGCACGGACCTCCGCGACCCTTCGCTTTCGATTATGGGGAATCGTGCGGGGCGGGCCTTTACACCGCTGCGGTTACATCCGGCACGCGGATCGTTGCGACGCTTCAGTAGCGGCGGTATGGGCGAGGTGGCTTGAAATAGCCCCCCCGTAACAGCGTCCCCGCACCTTTATGCCCTCTTTCCTGTCTGCTCCGCCTTCCACACCTTCGCGCTATCTTCACCACTTCAGTCTCGTCGTGGGAAGCGATGGCCTCCAGTAGCGAGCGCGGGCAGGCGGTTGGTGGCCCTGCCATTCGCCGGCGATTGTCGCCGTTGGAGGTGAAATACGCGCTCCAAGAGCGCGACCGCGCGGCTAACCAGAGCGGCCGGTGGCGGAGGAGGAAGGCACGTTCTCCGCGAGCTAGGCCTCGCTCGTGACCGAAGACGATCCAAGGGCTCTTGCGCGCGGGAAGTTGTCCGGCGCCAGACGTCGATTGCCGCCCGACGGCGAGACGGAACCGCATCCCGAGAGGTCGGAGGCGGTCGTATTCGTTGCCTTTTTCGACGCGGGGCTCCGGATCCCAGCGGCGACCGTGGTGGGCGACGTGCTGCGGACCTTCGGGCTGGAGCTGGCACAACTGACTCCAAACGCCGTGGCCCGGCTCGCGGTGTATAGCTGGGCCTTGCGCTCGGGGGCCTGCTGGCCCAGCGCGTCACTATTCGCCTATCTCCACAAGGCACGATGCCAGCCGAAGGGCCGGAAGGACAGGACGTTGTCGAGCTTCGGTAGCGTCTCTTTTATTCTTCGCCCGTCGTGCAAGAAGCTCTTCCCTGCGAACTCAACTCGCGGGAAGTGGGAGTCTTACTGGATGAAGCGGTGGTTCTACCACCGTGTGGAGAGCGCGGCGCCTTGAGTGCACAGGCCGACCAATCGCATTCAAGCCCTCGCCCGGCCGAACGCTCGATGATGAGGACAAGCGGAGGGTCAAGCGGCTCATAGGTGTGGCCGTCCGCCTCAACATGCGCGACCTTGCCGAAGAGTACGTGATGTACGGCGTGGCACCGCTGCTCACGATTGGCATCTTGCCGATAGGCATCGAGACGACAATGTTTCGCCGTGCGTTTGCTCGCTCCCGTAAGCCTCGCGCCGCCCGAAATCCGTCGATGCTATTCTCCTTGCTTCGAGGATTTCCTTGGAGCCTCGAGCACGAGGCCACGTGTCGCTATCGCCCGGGCCGGGCGAATAAACCGCGTTTCCTCGCCTTGACACAAAATGTCGCGTCGCCCGATGGTGGAGTGAAGAAGAAGAAGGCCTCGCTCGGAGGGGCGCGCTGGCGCTCTTCCCTAGTGTTTCCGAGGCGCGGCCGACGGCTGCCGATTCGGGCTGGTGGCGCGCGGCGGGTGTCTTCGCAAGCGTCCCGACCAGCGGGTTTGCCGCCAAACGGCCATGTGTGCGGCCGAGCTCCACCGAGGTGGAGCACTCGACGCGGGCTTGGTCGAGGCGCCCTCGGGGCTACCGCTTGCTTCGAACAGCTTGTGGGATGCCCTCGACGAGCCACCGCCTTCGCCCGCGCGGGGCCCCACGTGGCCTGTGGCGCGCCTCCTCGCCAACGGCATGTGTGCGCCGAGCTCCACCGGACACGCGCGCCGTGGCTACGGGCATCGAGCTTGTGGGATTCCAGCGCAGCACCGGGGCCCGTGGCCTATCGCGCTACGCGCCCTCCTCGAGGCACGCCGAGGCCTCCGCCCTCCTCGAACGCGAGGCCTCCGCTCGCGCGGGACCATTCATACGCTACCGAAGGTAGGGTGACTTAGCTTACTCGGTGTATGCTTTTATGCCTTGGGGTGATCACCCGTATCCTTGTTTGCGGCGTTGCTCATTCGAAGGGGAGCACCCGACGGAACACGGGGCCTCCGAGCACGTGAGCCTGCGGACTTCGTGCTGCCTCGGAGACGCCGAGGGCGTGGCGGGATTGTAAATGACGCGCCATGAGCGCCAACTCGCAGTGCTGCGAGGCCTACGCGCGGGCGCTGGAGGACGCCGAGGTGTCCGGGTGAGGTAAGTACTCGTGCGACCACGCCCGAGTTTAGCCGAGTGTGCTAAGTCTTTTCCTTCTCTGAGACACTTGTCTTTGGGCGGGCCTGCAAGCGGCCTATGCTCGTAGCCAAAAGGCGCTCGAGGATAGGCTGCGTGCCGCCGAGGAGGAGCTGCGCGAAGCCTCGCGCCCGCTCTGCCAGACGCCCGCATCCGCCACCGAAGCGGAATGCGCCCGGCGGGCGCACGCCGAGGCTTGTTGCGTCGGCGCGAGAGTCGGCGCGGCACCGCTGAACAAAAGTTCGCGGCGAGCGGGGCGGGTTCTGGAGCAGGTCGCGCTAGAGAAGGAAAAAGCGAGCTTGCCTTGACTCTAGCGGAGCGCAACCGACGACGGGCGACGCCTCGGTTGCTTGGGACGCCATGCAAGCGCTGAGAGCCATCTCCAAGGGCTGGTAGCGAGGTGCCGGACGCGCTTCCGCCCGGAGGAGTTATCTCGGGCGCTCCATTGGATCGGGGATGCCGCCAACGTCGTGCGCGACGCAGCGACGCCCTTCGCACCCACCGCGCGTACACGCCGGCATGCTTGGTGCGCGCGCCTCGCAGCACCGCGTTGTACGCGACGCCGCCGCGCCGGATGATCCCAGTGGAGATGATGGCGGGGCGGAGTAATGTCCGCGCCGTCCGCTCCGCTTCGCCTTGCCTCGGGCCCTTCTTCGACCGGATCTGGGGTCACGTCGGGCGGATGTTGCACGGATCGAGCTCGGTCGCCTACGGGGCGGGAGCCTCGGCCACTTTCGGGCGGGTCCTCGACGCGACGATGGTGGCGCTGGCCCCTCCGGCGCCGGAACCCGCAGTTCCGACGCCGGTGCTTAGGTGTAGGCGTGTGTTGTACTCGTTCCTTGTCTTTGTGAATAAAGTACACACTTGCTACTTGCATTCGACTTTCACCTACATCCCGCAGCTTCCTTGCTGGGGACCGGCCGTCGGCGCCGACCTTTCAACCCGGCGACGCCGACGCCGCGAAGGGTCAAGAGTCGCCGACTTTTGGGCGAGTCGGCCTTCTTCGAGCGAGGCCCCACTTTAGCGGCGTGTTAGGACGAACCAGCGGGGTAGCGGCTTAGAGCGGCGGGATGTTGCCGACCTTTATACATGTGATTCTTCCGGTATGCGACTTCACGGCATTTTAAGAATGCGCCGCGTGTTGATGCCGCTATTGGCGGCGAATGCGTGGGTTCCGAAAGCGGACGATCCGCGGATCGACGATGCGGAGGCGCACCTCGCGGTGTGCCTTGCTTTATAGTCTGGAGACTCGCGCGTGAGGAGGCAGGCCTCGACGCTACGTCTTATTTAGAGTCCGTGGATTAGTGCGTGCGGAGGCGGACCTCGACGCTACGTCTTATGTATAGTCCGGGGAGTCATGCGTGCGGAGGCAGGCCTCGACACTACGCCTTATTTAGAGTCCGTGGACTGTGTGCGTGCGAAGCGACTTCGACGCCACGCCTTCTTTATAGTCCGAGACTCGCGCGGCGAGCTAGGCTCAACGCTACGCCTTATTTAAAGTCCGTGGACTAGTGCGTGCGAGCGGACTTCAACGCCACGCCTTCTTTATAGTCCGAGACTCGCGCGTGCGAGCTGGGCTTGACGCCACGCCTTATTTAAAGTCCGTGGACTAGTGCGTGCGGAAGCGACTTCGACGCCACGTCTTCTTTATAGTCCGGGACTCGCGCGGAGCTAGGCTCAACGCCACGCCTTATTTAAAGTCCGTGGACTAGTGCGTGTGGAGCTAGACTCGACGCCACGCCTTCTTTATACTCCGTAGAGTGCGCGCGAGGCGTCCCCCCGCTGCGTCTTATTTATACTCCGTAGAGTGCGTGCTGAGCTAGGCTCGACGCTACGTCTTATTTATAGTCCGCAGACTCTCGCGTGCGAGCTAGGCTCGACGCCACGCCTTATTTAAAGTCCGTGGACTGCGCGCGTGCGGAGCTAGGCTCGACGCCACGCCTTATTTATAGTCCGCAGACTCGCGTGCGAGCTAGGCTCGACGCCACGCCTTATTTAAAGTCCGTGGATCGCGCGTGCGAGCTAGGCTCGACGCCACGTCTTATTTATAGTCCGCAGACTCGCGTGCGAGCTAGGCTCGACGCCACGCCTTATTTAAAGTCCGTGGACTGCGCGTGCGGAGCCAGGCTCGACGCCACGCCTTATTTAAAGTTCGTGGATCGCGCGCGCGAGCTAGGCTCGACGCTACGTCTTATTTATAGTCCGCAGACTCTCGCGTGCGGAGCTAGGCTCGACGCTACGTCTTATTTAAAGTCCGTGGACTTGTGCACGCGAGGGCGTCCCCCCGGTGCGCCTTTTGTTTATACTCACACCCGTCACCACAGCAACGGCGAGTGCACACGCGAACGCGCGTCTTTGGTTTATACTCAGCCCGCCCCTGGCGATGGCGAGTGCACACGCGAACGCGCGTCTTTGGTTTATATTCGATCCGCCCCTGGCGACGGCGAGTGCACACGCGAACGTCGTCTTTGGTTTATACTCGCCCGCCGGCGGCGGCGAGTGCACACGCGAACGTCGTCTTTGGTTTATGCTCGCCCCGCCCCGGCGACGGCGAGTGCACACGCGAACATGCGTCTTTGGTTTATACTCGTCCGCCCCGGCAACGGCGAGTGCACACGCGAACGCGCGTCTTTGGTTTATATCGCGGGGACACGCGCGTTGGCTAAGCTGCGCGGCGCCCTCACCGCGTGCTTGCGTGTGATGAAGAAAGATTAGCGCAAACGGCGATCTTCATTACATCCCCGCTTGCGCGGTGAGCGACTACAAAGGGTGAATATATCGACCGCTTGCCCTTGTGCGCGCCGCAGCCTCTAGTCACTAGACGTCTGCAGGCTCGCGCGCGCCATGGATGACCCCGCGACCTCCGTGCTATGACGCCGCCACGAGCGCCGTTGGTCGTCGCGATGCGGGCACACGTGCTCGCTCGATCGCGCCGACATATCCCGTCGCCTCGACGGTGATGGTGGTTCGAGACCCGGATCTTCATGCACAGATAGCCGTGATGTGGTACCGCGCCGAAGGAGTTGAGGATTGGGCGTCCTAGTATGGCATTGTAGGGGTACGGAAGGTCGACCACGTCGAAGGTGGCATCTTCGGTCCGCACATTGTCATCTCGGCCGAAGGAGACTTGAAGGCCGATTTGGCCCAGCGCCCGCAGGGGCTGTCCCCCGAAGCCCTGCAGTGGGATTCCCGAGGGCCCCAGGCGGCTTCGAGGGATCCCCATCTGGTCGAAGGCCGCCGCAAACAATACGTTCGCGGAGCTACCGCCGTCCACCAAGGCGCGCCCCACGTCGCATCCCGCGATGGTGACCCGGATAACCAGGGGGTCCTGGTGAGGGAAGTCCACACCCTGGGCGTCGTCGGGTGTGAATGTAACTTCGTGCTGCGCCCAATCCGGCGGTGCTTGCGCTGGGTATGCCGCCACGTGATGTAGTCTTCGCGCGTAGGCCTTCTGCTGCCGTGCCGAGGCGAATTCCAGTGCAGAGCCTCCGGATATGACATTAATGACCCTGCGGTAGGTTGCGCCCGAGCTCGCAACGACGGAGACCCTCCCGAGGCCGCCAGACGTGAGCTTGATCCGTAAGCGCCTTCCCGGGTTGCCTCCCTTGCGCTGTGTACCGCATCCCTTGCGCCGCACCGCATGGGGCCTCGTATGGGAATTGGACGGGCCACCGCAGCGGCGCACCTCGGGTTCTCGCCCTTAGCGACGCCGCCGCGGAGTGCCGCGATGGAGGTGCGCGCGGGTATCATGATTGCCGCGCCGTGACTACGCACTACGCCCCACGATCGCCGGTTGTCGTAATCCCCACGACCCTTATCGTCGCGCCTCGCCACGGCCGCGCCCGCCACGGCGCCCCGATCGCCTCGGCCACTGGAGCATCCTCGTCGGACCCGCCGATCTCGAGGACGCACCGATTTCGCCGACCTCTGCTGGCCGCGCTGGGCTGATCGGACGACTTATATGCGGGTTGTCCCTACGGTCGGCGCGCCCCGACGACTCGCCGCTTCCTTCAAGAACCGCCTGGCGGGTCTTCGCTTTTGCCGAGGCTCCAACTGGTTGGTGTCGAGTCGCCACCTTGCCTTCGCGCGCGCCTTCCTCCGCCATAGCATATTCTTCCATCTTGTCGAAGAGCCGCCACCGCCTTGATTGGCTTTGCGCGTTGTACTCGCCATCGGGCCCGGACGAAGGCCCCGTATGGCTGCATTGACGATGGTGGTCTCGCTGACGCCTTTCACCGACATCGAATCTTGGCGAAGCGCTTGAAGTAGTCCCGAGCTTCTCGGTTTTTGCTTTACGGCAAAGAGTTGGTCCGCGTTGACTCGGCCAACGTAGTTTCCTTGGAAGTTGTTGTGAAGGCGAACACCAAGCTGTTCCCACGCGTAGATGGAGCCCGGCTCTATGGTAAAGAACCAAGAGAGCGCCACTCCTTGTAGCGCGAGGGGGAGTCCCTTTGCCTTCGTGGTGTCGCCGCCGCGCGCTTCGATTGCGTTTCAGATACGCCGCACGAACTCACGGGGTCCGTGTCGCTTTGTACGAGTCGATGGCGCTAGGAAACTTGAAGTCTTCGCCATGCCGCCGCCGCAGCCCCGCCGAGCGGGACTCGGATCCACACGCCGCAGCCGCACGCGGCTGACGTGGGGCTTCGCGATCGTCCGCCTCTCCGGCGTGGGCTCGACGCGACCACCGGCGCGCCTGCTGACTCGAGCCTCTGCATATCTCTCGACGGCCCGCGAAGGTCCCCAGCTCCATGGAATGCATTGAGAGCCGCCAGCAGGCACTTTCCATCGCCGGTGCAGCGGGTCGCCGATACCGACGCGCGGGTCGGCGCGCGGACGCGACAGCGCCGCGAGGTCCCGAATCGCCGGTCGCTCCGTCGTGGCTACCTCGCGCCGCTGTCCGCGCCGCGGCGAGGATTGCGATGGGGCGGCGAGGTCGGTATCGTTGCATCGGCGGATCGGTTGTCGCCGCGCTCGTGTCGACGTCTTCGACCGCGGGCCCGCCCCGCGCGCCGGTGGCGGGCGGGTTGTCGCGTGGCGGTGACGGGGTTGGTCGCCGCGTGCCGGTGGCGGGTTGGTCGCCGCCGCGCGCGCCGACGTCTCCGGCATCGCGCCGCGATCGGCACCCGTGTCCGCGCTGCCGCGATGCCGGCCTCGTACTCATACGACGCCCGAGCCGCCGCCTTCTTTCCTTCGCCCGTGGTGAAGCTTTTTCGTGCCATCTTTTCCTTCGGTCTTGAGCTTGTCTTCGCCCTCCCCACGGACGGCGCCAACTGTTGTGGCTACCGACCAAACAGAGAGAGATGGTAGTGAGAGTGATGAAGATAAGTGTAATGGCCTGCCCTTCCTCCCTATGGCTTGCTCGTATATATACATACATGAGGAGTGCTTTTACAGCTTATACCCTTACATCTCAGTTTATCCTCTGCAGGGCGCTTATGTCATTACGCATGGCCTGTTCTGGGCCTTATAATCTCCTACCAGGCCTGCTGGGTTTAGGTGGGGGCCATCCCTACGACAATATGTTTTTCTAATTGAGAGTCAAGTGGATGTTATTTGTGCTTGCATTGATTGCTTTGTTCTTTAGTATGTAGGTGCTTTGATGATTGTTGCGGCCAATAGCAAGATTGAGGCTCCGAAAGGGGTCCTGAGGCCATAGTGTGTCATGTAAGTCCGGGTGGAGTAACATCACAAGGGTCATGAAGAGACAATACGTGCATGTGGTGTGTCAATTGGTCTTGTGCATTTCAAGTAGTAATGTTCCTCAAAGCAGGCATGCAATTTTGGCAGCAAACATTGAGCATCACAGACTATGGTGTGATTTTGGTGTGCCGTGGGATTTGGGCATTTCAAGTGGTGACAGCCTTGGTACAGGCATACGATCTTGACAAGTCATGGGCATCGCATCGTTCGTGAAGATCAGTGGGTGGTAATTTAGGAAATTGTTCAATATCGGGTAGAGTAGTGGTTTACAAAACCATGTGACTAGCCTAAGTGGTTTAGATCATGTCTTTATGGTTAGAGTGTTTTATCGGGCTTGTGGAGCCTTTGGCAAATCATGCTTTAGAAAGCGTGCAAGTCTGTGTGAGTGCAAAACCCTTTTGTGTGTGAGTTACCAGGTTTCCTTATATGTAAGTGGTGTTATCTACTAAAGAGTGGCTAGTTGTTAGGGTTAAGTGAGATGTGAGGAGCATCTACTATATAAGCCCTTGTGTTGTGCTGTGAGAGTTATGCCTCTTATCACGTTGAGATATTAAGGTTAGGGTTTTCTTATGTTGGAGCCTTTTGTGTGTGTGATCTAGGCTTAGAGCTGTGCTATCCCAAGAAATTGGCTATAAAACATTTCTCTCCAAATAAAATGAACATCCAAAGTTTGCCCAAGTGAGTTGTCATGAATCCCTTTTTATGCTTTTGATTTATTTGCCTTTCTTGTTTGGATTTCTCTCCTCTTGATCTTTCTTGGTGCTAAGAATATATAAAAGGTGGAGATATTTCTTAGAGATTAGATCACATCCATCTAGACACTTTCTGTAGAAAATTCTTGAGTTTGCCCAATTTTGCTCAAGAAAAGGATGATTTTTTGGATTTTGATCTTGTGGGGGTTTTGGCTTGAATTCATGATGTGATTTACTTTGCTATGATATGCGAGAATCTATCCAATGTCACCTAAATTATCTATAACTGACGAGTAAGAGCACATCGAGATTTCCCCTTTTTACTTGGTTTTGTGCTCCCTTCAATTAAATAGAAAAAAGGTTAGAACTTTGCAACGATTCTCTCGATCATCGATTGAAATATGTTTTTGACATCCTAATGAAGGTGCATGCCAAGTTTTAAGTTATTTGGACCAATGTATAAAAAATTCCATCTATTTTCCATTTTGAACTTGTGCTAGTTTACTATTCTTGCGCTGATTTTACCGCAGCAACGGTACTAATAGGGGCACTATCGATTTTTTACTATACACTGTAGCGATACTACTAGTTTATTATGGTGGTACTACCAAAGTTACTGTAGCGGTACAGCTGATTTTGCGTAGTTTTATTTGGATCTTTTCGTGTGGGTGATTGATCTCTGAACTTCATAATTTTTTATATTTATTGAGGAATTTAGAGTCGTGCTTCCGCTTGGAGAAAAGATTTGAAAAGTCTTGTAATCTTGTTGGATCTCTTCAGAATCTATTTGAAAAGATTTGAAAAGTCTTGTAATCTTGGGATATAAATGTTGATTTGCCTGTTAGCAATTATGATTTGATTAAAAGTTATATCAAGTAAATGCCACGGCAAATAGATTCCGAAGTACACATGCTATTAAATCTAGTAACTTGCATTTGCATCTTTAGGACGACGCAACTATATGGTGACACATATAAGTCTTACACAAACACTTGCAGAGTTGAGCTTAAGGTAGGAGGATATATACAATATGGTATGATATAATGAGATATACCAAAGGATATAGTGATTAACGCCCTGACTTGTAAAATTGCAGCTGGAAGCAAGAAGGATAAAAACTTGAACAGAACTATTGTAATCAATTATGTATACAAGAAGGAGGAAGTGTAATTGTAAATCAGCAAGTCCTGACTTGTAAATTTAAATCAGCAAATGGCAGACAGGTTGGAAATAAAGTAAATCTCATCATTCATATTAGATGTTGTTCCAAGTTCCAACCATGTCATCATATGGCATGCAACAAAATGACTACCACTAATCCCCTATTCCCCTGTACACTAAATCACAAAAAAAACATTGGCACACATATATAGTGACATAACTATATCTTGTCACTAAATACCTTTACTAAAAGTAATACCTATTGTTAGTGTCTTCTCACTAAATGTTTAGTGGACTAACTGCCTTCTATATAACATATTAGCAACCAAACCAAAAGCTATCACATGACTAAACTATACTGCTTCCATCACTAAATGTTTAGTAGCCTAATTGCCTTCTGTATAGCAGGTTAGGAACCAAACCAAAAGCTTATAGCCTTATAGATAATGAGTACTCGAGGTGGAAATTGTTGTCGTTGGAGAGAGGAGATGCAACAGCAACAGCCACACCAGAGTGAGGTGATGCAGCAGCAGCCGCTCCGGAGAGAGGTGTACAGTAGCAGTCACTGTCGCTGAGAGAGGAGATGCAGCAGGCCAGCAATCGTAGTAGCCGCCCTCTTGACCTAGCTTTTCCCCCCTTCGCCGCTCTCTCCTCAACAGCTTCACATGTAATCATGTATAGACTGGTGCGTGTGTGAATGGACTTCTTTGGTTTGTCGTGGACCTAATTGAGTGTGGGCTTTAATATACTGGAGTGGGCACTCACCCTGTACATGGCTGGTTACCTGATTATCCGAGTACTCGCCTGATTATACCGATTAAAACTGCTAGCTACTTTTTTTCTATTTATACTCAGTAAGTGGATCTGTTATGAGTACTTGGGAGAGTACTCGGTTGAGTAGAACTAGTTTTAGAACATTATATGTTCATTTTAGAACATTACATGTTCCTTCATGTCTTCGGTTCGCCGACGTTGCAAGAAAGGACCTCCAGCCTTTGCGTCCAATTGCCTCCAGCTTCAACCGATCGGGGGGATGTTAGCCATATGAATCTTGTGCATGTTATCTAGGGGCAGATCTACCTATAGGACAAGCATGGGCGGTTGCCCGTGGTAGACCACACCGCCGGTACACCTACCCTCGCCTCCATCTCCACATGGCCACATGGACCATGGCCGCCCAACAGCCATTGAGGTCTTCAGAGTTTAGACGCTTGAGGAAGAAGATGAGTTACAAACAGAGAAGACAACTCACAACCGAAGTGCTAAACATGCGCTGCCTTAGTGACTTTTGGGCCAACTACTGAAGGCTTGGCCCGAAGTAATAAGCAACTACGCAAAACTTAACTCCCAAGTGAAAAGCAATAGGCAAGTAGGTAACAGAGGGCAGAGACAGTGTCAACCCTAGAACAAGCGGAGTACTTAGGGCATGTACAACGGGTCTCTTCCGCCCGTCTCCGTGATGTCTTTTTTGCAAAAAAAACCCCCCGCCGACGCTTGGAGACGGAGGCTTCGTCGTTTCGCGAGGCGGCGGGGAAGGCCCGCTGTTCTGTGCCAAGACGCCGCTCCAGCAGGCGTTATGCGGATCGCCTCCCGACCCGACGGCGAAGCGGATCCTCGTGCGCGCGGGTTCTAGTTTGGGCGCTACCGGAGGGAAGTCTCGCGCCAAAATCGTTCCCCATCTCCCTATTCCCCCGGTGTCCTCGCCTTTCATCCTTCCTTCTTCGGGGCTGGCACCGCCAACCTTCAGCGCCCGCATCGGTGTCCGCTCCCGTCGTCGCCTTGAGATGTCTAGCGCCTCGTCTAGGAAGAGCAAGGAAGTCACCGCATCAGCGGCATCGCGCGGCGGCGCCCCAGACCCTTCCTCGCGGTAGCGGCTCAGCGGCGGCCCACTCCCTTGGTCGCGGCGGCTCGGCTTTGGGGGCGAATGCGACGGGCCGCACCCTCGGTGGCGACCGCGACTCAGCCGCGGCTGGGGCGTTTGCCCGCCCCATTGTTCGCCGCCTGGACGCAGCGGCGGCACCCATCTCCGCTACTGTCAGCAAGGGCTCGGCGACGGCGGCCTCCTCCATAGATGGATCTGGAGGAGGTGGCTTCCCCGGCGCCTTGTCATCCATCGGTGGCTTTTCATTCCCCTCTTCACCAACTCCAGCAGTTTGGTGTTCGTCGACCTGCAAAGTTATGGAAGCAGAGGGACGTTGTCAACATAATGCAAGCTTGTGTTATCCTTCACAATATGATAGTGGAAGATGAGAAGGAATTGGTTAGAGTTTCCTTGGATTTGAATGAGAATCCGAGTGCGACGATAGTGCTCCCACCTGAAGTGCGTACAAGCGACAACCCTAATCCATGCTTCGTAGAGGTGCTTCGGAGGAATTCCACTATCAAAGCTCGGCCAACACATAGGCAACTCAAGAAGGATCTAATCGAGCACATATGGCAGCGCTACGGAAACAAAGAAAATTAGACAAAAATGTTGCAATTATATATAATATATCATTTATATTGATGATTTAAAAAAATATTGTAATCATGTTCATCTTATTTAAGCTTGATCTGTTTTCTATCAAATAGCAACACAATGGTATACAAACTAGTGTTCATGATTGATCTTAGCTACATGCAAAGCATTAAACAGCTTGCAGACAGTGAAATGGACTCTCCATTGTACGACCTGTCTTTTTAGCTGTCTATATGTCAGATTTCAGGCTCTTGCAGACGACCCCCCGTCTGTGGGTTGTACATGCCCTTAGGAGGCAAGGACGCTCAACGGCAGGTGCACATGGCGCAGGCGAGCCACGGCGATGGGTGCGCGGCATCTGGCAGGCTGCGGGCGGGCATATAGGGGTGGCAACGAGCCTCGGCTCGGCTCGTGAAAGCTTGGTGGAATGGAGGCTTGGTTCGGTTCGGCTTGGTTAGGATATCAAGCTTTTTTGTGGGCTCGGTTCGGCTCGTGATGCGGCTCGAGCCAGCTCATGAGGGCTCGCGAGCCAATAATGACCAGACCCAGCCCACCCCTTCGCACACCCAGATCTCCGGCGAACGACATGCCCCCGCCCCTCTGCTGCCCGCCGTCGGCGTCCGGCGGCGGTGGCTGCACCGGCTGAGCCCCACGGTCGCGCGGGACCGCTGCTACACCCGCTCCTTCCACTCCGCCGGCCTCGCGGCCGCCGTATCACTGCCGGATGGCGCCGCTGCCCACCTCGCTCCCGCCCCTACCCGCCCTCCACCCGTTTCTCAAACTTTTAATCCATTCTCATACACATGAGCTACGAAAATCTCGGTGAGGTGGGTACCGTGTATCGGTCCTTGAGCTGGACGGTGACCTCGCCACCGGGTGGTCGGCCGAGAGAGGAGATGCGGGCAGCACCGCCGAGCCGGCCTCGACGGGAGGAACGGGCGCACCGCAGACGACGCAAAGACACGGGCGGTGGCGGCCTGGCGGGCCGTACTCCTCCTCCACGGCTTCGGCGTCCACGCCACCTGGCAGTGGGCCCCCTTCCTCCGCCCGCTGCTCCCGGATCCCGGATGTGCGATGGTGGCGGCGCTGCCGAGAGCCCGAGAGGCGAGGGACCGAGGGCGAGGGGCGAGGCCGCGAGGGAGCCTGGGGGCTGGGGCGCTGGATACGGAGGGAGTGAGGGACCGAGGGCGAGGGCGCGAGGCCGCGAGGGGATGCGGAGGTACCGAGGGCGAGGGGCGAGGCCGCGAGGGAGCCTGGGGTGGGGGCTGGGGCGCTGGATGCGGAGGGACCGAGGGCGAGGGGCGAGGGGATGCGGAGGGACCGCGAGGGAGCCTGGGGCTGGGGCTGGGCCACTGGCCGGCTGGGGCTGGGCCACTGGCAAGTGGGATATTGGGCCGAGCCAACCGAGCCAACCGAGCCGCTCGCGAGCTGGCTCGGGCTCGGCTCATTTAGACTCCGAGCTTTTTTGCTGGCTCGGCTCGTTTCATCCACGAGCCGAGCCAAGCCTTCACGAGCCCGAGCAGGCTCACAAGCCCGAGCTTTTTTGCCAGCCCTACGGGCATAACATTTGGCGGGTTGCAGGCGCATCCAGCGACGGTGGTGTAGACTAGGCATGGCAGTGGCCAGCAGGCGCGCATAGCGTGGGACTCGAGCTATCCACTCTGGCCGACCTAAACTTTTGCCCTAGATCGGCCACTGATGTTATTGTCATGATCCTGTACTAGTCGTGCACTGTTCATGTGTAACCGAGCGCATGTACATCTGTAGCTCTAGGCCTGTTCTTTAACGGCTTCTAAAAGCGGTTTTTGACTTTTACTATAGTATTTAACTTTCAAACAGAGTATTTTCTTAAAACGGAGTCTACAAATTAATTGTAGTACACGTTAAAAGCCCAACATCTGTATCAACCAAAATCGTGAGTATCTATCTTCATAATCTCTGTCACAAATAGCTAAAATTTAAAAATTTCAGTAAAAAGTCATAAGCCACGGTCATGTCAAACAGCCCTCTTTGTATTTAGTTGTCTGTTGTAACTTGATTTGCTAGGTAGTTATTGCATCCGTGTTAATCATGGCTAATTATGAAAAATAAGATTGCATGCAGGCCGATTGCTCTGCGTGGCCTTCTCCCATCTGGTTCTCTTTCTTCTCGTCCTCTCCCGACTGCACAAATCAATACGCAAAAAGAAAAAGCCCACGCTAGCTTCTCTCGCTTGGCATTCAGCGCGATGACGCTAGTCTGCTCGCCACATCACGGTGACGGTGGCCGTGACCGAGGCGGAGGTCGTGCCATTCATGCACTCCAGAAACTGCTCTCCATGCACACAGCTCGTCGCATCACGAAGCTAGTAGTGTATGCGGATATCGGGCGGGTTCGTTTGCATTTTGACTTTTTGGTTTATGTCATTTATCATAGTAACATATATTTAATATGTGTGTTTTTTTAATTTGAGTTTTACAAGTAAATTATAGAAATTATACTGAGTTTATTTGTACCAACTAAAATTATATGCAACTATTTTTCTTTATGTATAGTCTTTCATAAACAACATAGAATTTTAAAAAATTCATAATCCAAAATTTACCATGTGCGGCTGCATGCCGAAAGCAAGGCTGCTGGGGTTAATTAGCGACGTCGACGACTCCGCGCGGTTGAACGCGGGCATCTAGTGGCGGCGTTGTCTTGGTTGACCGACTGATGTTACTTCGGCTGTACTTGTGCCTCCGCCATCGCATACCCATTGGGATGAGTACCGCTTCATCGGTGGCGTCACGAGAGGCCGAGGAGCACGCGACGGCACTGCAATTTACTATACGTACGTGTAAATTTTAAATTTATTTTTTAATAATAAAATTTCAATTTCAATTTTATTCTGTGCTAAGAGTGCAAACATTGAGAAAAAACTGATAAATTCGTTCTATGTGATTAGGATATATACAATAGTATAGACGGCAGTTGTTTATAATATAGTTCTGTGTCATCTATAGACAAGGCAAAGACAACTTATATAATAGGTTGTTTATATAGTTATCTGTAATGACCTAATACAATTAATATATTATCTATACAATGATATAGACAGAAAATATCTATTACATCCTTTTCTCTTCTCCGTATTATTTAAAACCCTATGTATTATAGATTTATGGACACGTGATGTATACTACTGTACATGTCCTTAGTACCTCAGTGTTACGTTTGGGGCCAGTCCACTGAACAGTTAACCTAGAAGCCCATCAGGCGCCTGGTGTGAAATTTCAGCCCATAGTTTGCTCACTTCGCGCTTTTCCGATCGGCAACGGGCCCAAGCGAGCCCGCGTGACTCTCCCCACGACCTCCTCGCCTTTTCCTCCCACCTCCATCGCCGCCAATCCTTAAACCCCACCGGCAATCGCAGGCGCTCAAACTCCTCATCTCCCTCGCGCCGCCGCCACCTTCCTCCGTTCCACCTCTGAGGGAGGCTGCTGCAGCAGCAGCCCAGCAGCTGCAGAACGTGAGGCTAGAGGGAGATATGGGAGGCGCCAGGAAGCGCGGGCGCACGCAGCGCCGCCACTTCAAGCAGGGGCGAGAGAACGTCTGGAAGCACAACCCCCAGCGCCCTCCCGCCGCCGCCAGCGGCGGCGAAGGCGGCAAGGGCCGCCACGGAGACCCGTCCTGGCAGCCGTTCGCCACCGAGAACCCGGCCTTCGAAGACTACTACAAGGTGCAGCCGCTTGGTTCAGATGTTGCGTAGCTTACTTTTCTTGCATTTTTGGCATGATTTGGCGCGGTTCTAACTTTTGATGATAGTAACACGGAGGTGAGCTAGCCCTGGGCGGTGTCTAGGTGCTAGCTTTGATCGTATGGGCTCGCTCTTCATGTAGATTTCGTTTTAAAAGTGATAACTTGTTGATGTAGTGGCGGGGGATATGTTCATATTAGCTATTATTTTGTAAGGCGCAGCTCTATGGATTGATTGCAGTATTGAGCATTGATCTCTAGACTTGTGCTAATAGCGGCATAGCTGGGCTATGCTGCCTTAGCTTCTGTTGTGATTGCTTATAGCCTTAGTTCTTCAGCTGTATGTAGCATTGCTTAGAAACTGTGGATGTGGTTTCTGCTAAATCCTATTGAATGTGTAAACATGTGTATGCCTTACAGGAGCAGCGAATTGTTCCTGAGGAAGAGTGGGGTGACTTCATGAGCATGCTCCGGCTGCCATTGCCAGCCACTTTTAGGATTAATGCGAGGTAATGATTCTTTCTCTGTGTTATGAACGGAACTCAAGTGGCGAAGGTTGTATGAGTGGAGAATAGGAGGGTGAGGCTTCAGTTGCCGGGGGTGCAGGGGCGCTTGCCGGCAGAGGATGGCCGTGCGCCGGCAAGGGCGCACCAGCTGCAGGAGAGGAAGAGAGAAGAGTAATTTCTTCTTTTCCTATTTCTTGTTTCTCAATCTGATTACCCATATATGGGCTATCTCCTAACAATCAACTTCTAATTCAAAAGGAAAGCAATCTCTAATATCATATCTATTACTAACTGAATTGGAAAGCAAATCACTAAATGTGTCCATGGACTCCAGTTGTGCCGTTCGACTCCTGTATCGCATCCGGCACGGACTCTCCTTCTGCCGCAACGCTGCATGCTTGTCTGTCACCTGGCTTGCACACAGCTACCGCACATACCTGCCTGTGTCGCCCTGTATAATGTTGTCCCACCATGACATCTGTCCCGTCCTTTGGAAACAACTCATCCTCGAGCTGAAAATCCGGGTAACACTACCGAAACTCCAGAACATCTTCCCATGTGGCGTCTATTGGTGAAGAACCTTGCCATTCAACGAGGACTTGCTAGTTGCCATTTGCCATGGGAAGGCACCCCTTGATGGCTTTAGCCGGGGTAGGAATGAGTGAATGACACGCCCATGAACCAATGGCGACAATGGGGGAGTGGTCAGAAGCAGTTCCCCAAGAAATTTCTTAAGAACACTGATGTGGAAAACGTCATGAATGCAGGTCCTTGGAGGCAAGCAAAGGCTGTATGCCACAGAGCCGGTGAAAGAACCCTAAATCTAATACCCTACCTAAGTAAGTAATTAGCGGGTAATTAAATTAATTATTGCATCTCATCAACCATTATTACAATTAAGATTACAAACTGAATTGCATTTCTGGTGTTGCATTTACAATAGTAGATCATATTACTTTCATTACAAGCTGATTTTACAAAATTAGAAATAAAACTCTATCGGCGAGCTCTTCGGTGTAGGAGTTGTCGTACATCTTTTCTCGTTCGCCTGCAATAAGAATCGTCGTTAGTATTGAACTCAGTATATTTCTTATGAAAATAAAAGATTAGATAATTAACAATCCAAGAGAGAATAAAGGAATTAGGTAAAGTTTGCCGTCAGTGCCCTTAGGCTACTAGGGCCAATTTGAGAACGTCTTAGAGACTCCCCAGACCGTTCCAAGCCGGTCGGCACCTCTCGTCTCTGTGGGCATCATCATTCGGCAAATCTTAAGAAAAGGCCCACATCACTTACCCCAGCCCAAAGCCCTCATTTCATCCATTCGTTTCAACCCACAAAAGCCCACAAGTGAAATTCATTTCAGCCCAATCATTTCAGCCCATCATATGCTCTTTTAGTCCACAGAAGCCCACAGATGAAAGTCATACATTCCACCCACAAGCCACACCCACATCAATTTCCAGCCCAACCCATCTCAAAGATCACGGTGCTCGGTTCCCTCTTTTGACCGAAGGTTCTTGATGAGAACAACAAGACTCAGGAGAGGATAAGCGCAACCACAGAGCCAGCTGCAGCCAGCAAAAACCAGAGAGACCAAATACACCTACCCCGGCGTTCTCAAAACAGCCTCAATACACTGCATTGCCACAAGCCCCAGAGGATAAGCACAACCGAACCCTAGAGGCCCAGACATCCACAACCGAGAGCCACCATAGCCACCACCATTCCTAGCACAAGCACAGCACCTTCGGCCAGAGGCCAGAAGGTGAAAAGTGGGTAGTAGTAGTGCGGCCGTAAGAGCCGTGGAGGAAGGTCATCGGCAACAAGGACCGGTCGGAGCGGTGAAGAAACAAGCGGCGAAGGACAAGTAGGGGCGGCAACAACAAGAAGGCAAACGACAAGTCAACGGGGACCACGGGAGGCAAGACTTTCCCTCGGCAAGAGTGGAAAGCCGCGTCTTCCTCCTCGACAACGACTACGTGAGCACCCGCCAAAGCAAAGATCCACCGACCGCCTTCTTGCGGCCGACAACCCCTCAAGTAGGCTTTCACCTTCTCTTGTGATTCTGTTCTTTCCTCTTTGGGAGCATCTCCAACCAAGCCACACAAAGGGAGAAGCCACTATCACCATGGTAACCGCCAACCACCTTAGAGCCGAGCACGCCTCGAGTGAGGTCGGATCACAGAAGATCGTTCCTCAACCTCAAGTACCGCCACCCAAAACTCTAGGCTTGGCCATCGGTTCCAATAGAATAGCACAAATAATAGAAGAATAAACTAGCAAATCAAATGCATGTAAAATCACTAGAGAGGAAAGCTAGCACCGTGAGCATCTCGGTGCTTGGTTGCCGTTATCCAACTTCATAGCCCTAAGCCGACGCGGTGGGGCGCCATTATGCCCAAACCACCGCCTCGTGACCTCAATCCGCGAGGTTTGGCTAGATCCACCAAGAAGAGCGGTGTAGACGTAGATCCACCGTGAATGGCCAATCTGGACCGGATCCACCTGATCCGAGCCGAGAGAGAGGCGCGCGCCATGGCCGGGTAAAGGGAGAGGGGAACCGGATAGAGAGAGGAAGTCGAACAGTAGAGGCGGCGGTGGCGGTATGTGCGGGTAGTAAGGCGGCACGGCGAGTGGAGGCGTCGGAGATAGTCGATGCGGTGCGATGAAGAGGCGCCATGGCGGGAGGAGAGAGAGAAGGCGGCACGGTAAAGAGGAGGAAGTGAAGTGGAGGCGCGGCGAGAGCCGTGGTGAGGCGGCGAGGCGCGCGTGAAGCGCAGGATGAAGAGGGAGGCGCAGGAGGCGAGAAGGCGTGAGAGCGCGGCGGGTTCGGTGAGAACGAAAAGGGCGGAGGAGGCTTGAGAGGCGGAGTAAAAGAGGAGCCGGGCGGTGAGAAAAGAAAGGGGAGGCGGCGGTCGCGAGCGCGAGCGTGGCAAGCAAGCGAGTCACTGCTGCGCAGTATAGAGCCACAAGGCGATGAAGATACCATGAGATGGGTTTTAGTAATGACTCTAGTATTCCTTCATAGCATTTTACGTAATTAATTAAAAATGAACGACTAATAGCTCTGTAAATATGCTTAGAAAAGCCGCGCAATTAGAAATAATTGTAGAGTGGGAAGGAATTATTTCATATTTAACCCCTTTCTAAAATTAATAGCAGAAATATTTATTTTAAGTGTAGTATTAATTCTGAGAACTCGAGCAATCACCAAGCGGAGAACAAAGTTGATTTCTAGCATTCTGAATTACCCCAGATCGTGCAAGCTCATTCTTCGACCATGCACGTAGTTATGTTAAAAATATGTGTATTTCAAAGAATAGTATGAATTCTATTTAAATGCATGAAAACCATTGTTTTTAAAAAGAAATCAGAGTATGATGATGTTATGATGAGTAAGATGAGAAAAGAAAAGAGGAGAAAAAGAAAGAGAGAAAGAAAAGGAAGAGATGAACAGTTGTGGTACTGCTGAGAAGAGCAGCAGGCCCACGAGCAGAGATGTATACGGTGGGTAAAGAGGTTCAGGGAAAGGATGTAGAGAGGCTAGGCGGACCTCTTTACATAGGGCTATGATGTAAGGACTTACCCCATTTTCACTCGGATAGGGAACCGTATTTATCGTGCCAACCAATTTCCCGTTTTGGACGGGCGGAAAATAGTATCCTATTACGTTAATCCAATCCACCACATTGGGTAAGTACTTAGGTGTGAGTAAGAGATGGATGAAGCTCGTAACCGAACGCAAGTCCGAAGTGAGTAAGTCCCAGACGCTATAGCGTTAAGTGGAGTGTTGGGCCGGGAGCCGGTCCAACCAAACACTATTGGAAGTCGGTGGAGCCCAAGTGAGCGACTTGGTACACCGATGGATAATAGTGGGCTGGTGGATAAATTAACGTAAGCGGAGAAAAGTTCTGTACTCTGAACTGGATTCCATACCTAAGGTAGTGTGGAAGAGCCTAGCTAAGAAGGTTCAGAGTAGCTTTGGGTACAGTGGTACAAGCCTGCGCAGTGCTGATAAAATCATGAATTCATGCCAGTTCACTGAATGTGGACTACGGTGATCGCTAGGGATCATACCTTACTGGGTGAAAAATAGAAATTATTTGAGAATTAAAAATGCAAGACTGGATATTTTCATATAATTAATTTTAGAATAAAGGAGTTTAGAATATGGACTTAAGGACATGAGATCATATCAGCGCATTTATTGCTATTATGCTTGCTGAGTACCGTGGTACTCACCCTTGCTATTAACCTCCTTTGTTAGACCCTAATCCGCTCGAGGAGGTATACGAGCAGGATGAAGGGGAAGCAGGTGGTGCTGAGTCGACCGGAGAAGAGGAGGGAGATTACGAGGATCCAGGCGAGGTGGACCCCGTATACTTCGACTGGGACGAATAGAAGGCTCAGTGGAGTGGGCAGAGGAGCCCTGGGGTATTAGTCTTGCTTTTGTTATTAAGTGGTACTTTTGTAATACCAGACTGTAGGCCATGTGGCCATTGCTGTAATAAAATCTACAGTATCTATGTTATTGTTCAGATACACAACTCTGGTAAAGGTTTACCATTTGCCGGAGCAGTGTTCTACTGATCAGGCAAATAGTAACCCGTTTGTCCCATGCGGTTATCCGGCTCTGAGAGGATAATGATGCGTGGGGCGCCACAGCCGGTATGCTCGATAATTTGATAGGGACCATAGTAATGCGGGCTTAATTTTCCAGTTGGTTCTGAAGAGATGGAAGCAGCTGATCGATGAAGAAGACGTAACCAGACCCAGTCACCCATGGCATACTCGACAACATGATGGAGCTTGTCATACTGGATTTTTGTATGTTGAGCTTGCAGAAGACGTTCATGGACCTCGGCCAAGAAAACATCCCGTTCGACAATAGCCTTGTTAATGGCCCGCAAGTGTGAATCCCCTTATTCGTAGGAACGCAAGGAAGGGGGGTCGCGGCCATAAACCACTTTGAAAGGTGTCGCCTGAAGAGCCGAATCATAGGAAGTGTTGTAACAATACTCTGCCCATGGTAGCCAACAAATCCATTGTTTTGGCCAATCCCTGGCAAAGCAATGCAAATACATGGAGATGACCTTGTTAGCAGCCTCTGACTGACCATCGGACTGTGGGTGATAAGTGGAACTCATGTGCATCCGGATGTCCGCCAAACGAAAAAGTTCCTGCTAAAATAAGACGGTGAAGACTGTATCCCGGTCGCTGACAATGGAACTGGGTATGCTATGAAGGCGAATGATTTCTACAAAGAAAGCCTCGCTGAACGTAGCTGCGGTATATGGGTGAGCCAGGGAACAAAATGTGCAAATTTGGAGAATCGATCGATGACGGTCAGGATGGCCGTTTTGCCTCCGGCATGTGGCAACCCTTAATAAAATCCATAGCCACATCTGTTCAAACCTGAGAGGGAACCACCAATGGCTGAAGAAGGCCGGTAGGATGGAGATGCTCCATTTTGTTGCGTTGGCAGATCACGCGAGTGATGAAGGTCTGGACGAGCTGACGCGCCCCCGGAATGTGGAAATCAGCGCGGAACTGCTACAATGTCTTTTGAACCCCTTCATGGCCTGTGTGTGCTGCTATCAGAACCGAATGCAGGAGAGGTGACATTGGTGGGATCTATATTCGACTGTCGAACAACACTAGTCCGTCTGTGACCGCCCCCAATGCGCGTCGTGCTGACCTGCGGTGATTTCGTCGCAGAGGGCGACCAAGTTGGGATATGTCATCGTCGCCTGGCGGAGCTCCTTGAATAAGTCCAGCGAAAGAGCGGAGATGGCATGCAGGCTGGCTGCGGTGCAGATTGGGGTCACGGCCAAAGGCGACTGAGAAGCTGCTCGTCGTCACGCCGAGAGAGGGTGTCGGTAACTGTGTTCGGATCTCCCATCCTAGTCCCGGTCTATCTCGTCACTGACCATGATCGCCTCCATACTCAACCTACAATGCAAAGACCAAAGAACATTTTTCTGGCACAAGTTCGTCCCAACTTGACCAATATTAGTCCACACACATGCCACACCTCAATTAACAGTAAGCAACATCATCAATTATTCATCACAAATTTACCATTATCAATTATTCATCACCAAAATATCCTAGACTAAGCCACATGATCTAACAGATGATCCACAAAGTAATTAATGTAGGAGAATTTATAGTAAAAATCCATTTAAAAAGAAACCAGAAGGAAAGTTGAAATTCAAATTTAAACTCAAAATTTAAAATCAGAAAATCTTGAAAACAGCCTTGGGCCTAGCCCATTTTGGCCTCCTGGCCCATTCCCTTTTTCTCCCCTTCTCTTTTCTCTGGCTCGGCCCAGAACACGCTAGCGCTACCTTGGCGCGCTCTCGCTGCGCTTCGGTCGCCTTCTTGAAAAGATTGACATATGTTTTTGACATCCTAATGAAGGTGCATGCCAAATTTTAAGTTATTTGGACCAATGTATAAAAAATTCCATCTATTTTTTATTTTGAACTTGTGCTGATTTTACCGTAGCATCGGTACTAACAGGGTTACTGTAGCAGCACTATCGATTTTTTTTACTATACACTGTAGTGATACTACCAGTTTATTATCGCGGTACTACCAAAGTTACTGTAGCGGTACTGCTGATTCTGCATAGTTTTATTTGGATCTTTTCGTGTGGGTGATTGATCTCTGAGCTTCATAATTTTTCATAGTTATTGGAGTGAAGAATTTAGAGTCGTGCTTCCGCTTAGAGAAAAGATTTGAAAAGTCTTGTAATCTTGTTGGATCGCTTCAGAATCTATTTGAAAAGATTTAAAAAGTCTTGTAATCTTGGGATATAAATGTTGATTTGCCTGTTAGCAATTATGATTTGATTAAAAGTTATATCAAGTAAATGCCACGGCAAATAGATTCCGAAGTACACATGCTATGAAATCTATTACCTTACATTTGCATCTTTAGGACGATGCAACTATATGGTGACACATATAAGTCTTACACAAACACTTGCAGAGTGGAGCTTAAGGTAGGAGGATATATACGATATGGTATGATATAATAATGAGATACCAAAGGATATAGTGATTAACGCCCTGACTCTAGACCCCTAACAGCTTTCTTCTCGATGCTGAAATTTCTTATACTGCCAACCTCCGAGGTGACCGTGGAAGACTCTCCAAGCAAGCTATCCAACTCTTCTGGATTTTGCTGCACCCATGGATGTTGCATGACCTTTCTCAATCTATCAAGCTTCTCCGCAACTTCCTTCATCGATGGCCTATTCTCACCACACATCTCCAAGCATTGCCTTGCTAACTCTGCAATCTCTTCAAGAAACTCCATATTCTCGTTGTTTTTTATTTGATCATCCAAGATGTCCTCAAGCTTGTTCTCCTTCATTGCAGACAGAAACCTCATTGATAGGCTCTTCTCATATTCAGGCCCTTCGAGATTGAACGCCTTCTTGCGTGTGAGCAACTCCAATAGAACAACGCCAAAGCTGTAGACATCACTCTTATCCGTTAACTGGCATGTTTGCATGTACTCTGGGTCGAGGTATCCACAAGTTCCTTGGACAAGTGTGACGAACTGTGACTCATCAGTTGGTGCTAGGATGGAGGCGCCAAAGTCGGAAACTTTTGCTATGTAGTCGCCATCAAGGAGGATGTTGGATGACTTTACATCACCGTGGAGGATTGGTGGTGATGCACAGGAATGGAGGTAGGCCAGCGCCTCAGCGGACTCGTGGGCGATCCGCAAGCGAGTGGCCAAGGAGATGTGATGGCCGTGGTTGCCATGGATGAGATGGAACAGTGTGCCGTTTGGGATGAACTCGTAGACCAAGATGGGGACTTCCACTTCGAGACAGCAGCCGAGGAGCTTAACAATGTTCTTGTGGTTGATTTGGGACAGGATCAGCATTTCCTTGCCAAATTCTTTCTTCTGTTGCTCATCAATTGTCATGCATCTTTTGACGGCTACTTCGACATCACTCTTCAGAACTCCCTTGTAGACAGTGCCATGGCCTCCGTGGCCAAGGACTTGCTGTTCACCAAAGCTGTTTGTGGCTTGCTGTAATTCTTCTTCTGAGTAGATTTTGAATGCAACACCTTGTTGTGATTTCATCTCCTCGAATAGCAGCATACCACCATGCTGTCGAAAATACTTCCTTTTGATGCGTTGTAGCTTTCGTCTTTCTTGGATCAAGTACGCACAAGTGATTGTAATCACAAGAACAACAAATCCAATACTTGCACCTGCATGTTTATCCAACCGATCAGAATGATTTCATCCTAATGATATATAAGTACACCTGAAGTGAACAGAGAAACATGTATGAACCTCCTATCAAAACTCACCAACGACAGGCATCACCCAAATAGACTTCTGATTAGGCATGCAAACGCCATCCATCATATGCTTTCCTGGCGGGCATGTACAAGTGAAATTTCCCGGTGTATTGTTGCATATGCCAGCACATGGGTAAGTAACATTGTCAAGGCACTCGTTAATATCTGAAATTCACAGCAAGGCTTCCTTCATATCTTGGCATTGTCTTTGCATGAGTACGAGAAATAAAAGAAAAGTAATGGACATGAAGAGAGAGGACCTGTGCATCCATCGATGATATATGGATTGCCTCTGTATCCCTGGGAGCACTTACAGCGGTAACCAAACTCGTTGGTGAGACAGTCACTATTGTTGCTGACACAGGCGTAGGGCACACTCCTGTCAATTTTCGCGTCTTCGCACGTATGCCTTGTAATGGCCCAGTCCAGAACAACCGGCCTATGCGCGTTGTCTGTGTCATAGAACACCGTCGAGGTGAGGTACGTGGTGCTGAAGTTGAAGGCTGCTCTTTCCATCAGTGCCACATAGCTGCATGGGGTTCTCCACCATTTTTTTTGACTGGTGTTGTAGTTCTCATTGAAGAAAACTTCATAATACTGCACGCCTTTCGGAACATCTACCTGGCAGCATCCAGCGCCGGAACATGAGCCGTTCTTAACTTCTACATCCTTGCATGTCGACGAGCAACCGATTGTATACTGCATGGTTGCGCATATGATATATATTAACTGCGTAATTAGCTTTGGAGCAATAAAGTGTTAAATTAATTTAACCGAAAGTGACATATGTGTAAATTATAGAAATGTTTCTTATACTAAAAAATCTGAATGTGATGGTTATTGCACTAGACCGAAAGGTTAATAACCATAGGGTTTAAAATCCTTTTCCTGTCCCTCCAAATATTTATGTGTGTGTTCTGAAATGATCTGGTAGTATTAATTCCTCAAAAGGAAAAGAAGTCTGTTAGCATCTGTATAGTTTGTAGCTACTAATTAGAGTCAGCAGTGTTTATAATTGTACAAGGGTCAATCCATGGTCGCATGAATGGAAGAATAAATTGGCTGCCGTTTTGCATTTGAAATTGCTTACCATCAATGGACAACATTCAAATGATTTAATTGGCTGGCAATTTTAGATGTCAACGGCCGGCAGCATATATGCTGCAATCCAAAGCCAGTAATTTCTGCCATTTAAATGCCATTGGATGGATTAATTGCATGGCGCTTGGTGATTGATGCTCAAGCCTATATAAGTCAACGCCCTTCACGGTATAGGATGTGTGAAGAAAAGAAGAGAAGAGCATAAAAGAAAAAAAACGCTGCTTTGTAGAAGGAAGAAAACACAAATAGTCTAGTCCTCTCATCATCAAGAGAACGCTTAAGCTTAGAAGGAAGAGAGGGGACAAAAAAACTCGATATGCAAGGAGTTCGTATGCCTTAATATGGGTTTGTGCATAATACCACATATATATGAAGGATTGTTCCACACGGGTAGAATCAAAATTGTGCTAAAATATGATCCGATCGCTTCCGCTAATTTTGCTAACATAAAGATCCATCGACTAAGTGCCGGAGTACTTACACTGTCGCTCAGCATGTAGGCGAGGCTGTTGCACCCGGTAACGATGATTTTGTTGTCTTCTGCTGAGTAGGAGTAAGGTGAACCGGTAAGGTTTGCCATTGCGTTGTTGTACATCATCCCCTTCGTGGCTTGGTCATAGCACTGCCGAGAAATCCAATTCATCATCCAGGCCTTACCGTCGGGTACGGAGATCTTGGTCACCTCCATGGCCCCGTTGAACAGCTTGGTGGTGCCGTTCTCAGTCGTGCACTGAAGCTCAAAGCCGCTGTGAATCGCGCACTGCGGGTCGATGCCGAACGGGTACGGGACATCCACGCCGCCGCACCTCGTCCGGCAGCCTGGCCACCGTGCCGCCGGGACGTCGGCCGCGGCGGCTAGCACCCACACAGCCGAAAGGCAGAGCAGAGGACGGCCGGAGATCACAAGAAGCCGAGAGTACTCCATGCCCGCTGAGTCGTTGGCTATCGAGATGCCCGTGGCGTGGGTGGGCGTGCATTGTAGCCTTGTAGGCTATAAAAGATTAAAAGAAGATAGCCGCCGGCCACGGGGAATTTGATCATGTGCAAATTGCAATGTCGCGCGAAGGACATCAAATATATTGACTACTGCGCATGCCTTTACGCCAGAGGGTGCATTGACCCGTGCCATCTAACACCTTTAAGACTGGGAATCGTCTGTTCTGATCCTGGTTGATTACATTATTGAAACACAAATTGCAATTAATAAATTGCAGTTTTGTATGACCTGCAACAACAACAAGGCGTGAATTATGCATTCTCCGATTTTCCCTCAAATATTATAAATCTCACATTTAAAACTAAAGTTATAAGAAGATCAGATTTCACGGTCACAACCAAGCAACAACCCGAAAATAGCGAAGATGTATAAATACTGCACCTGATCGGTTTGACCAGTTACAAGCCGACGGTCTAATTGGCCACTAGTCTAACCGAGCCTAGGAGTGGTCTAACCGCTTCTCTAACCAGTTACAAACCGACGGTCTGATCGGTCACCAGTCTAACGGGCCCAGGAGCGGTCTGACTGCTTCCCTGTTTTAAGAATAGTAAATCATCCCGAGTCCAAACCTCTTTTCGTGTAAACTCCAAAATCAATGATCAAATGAGATCAGACTTTGTACACATTTTGCTGAGCGTCTCAGGAACATATTCCATCTAGAGATCAGGATGATCTTAGCCAAAGTCCTAACCTTTTCTTAAAACATGCAAGTTTGCACTAAAATCGGGCAAAACTCAGAAATCTTGAGAAACAATTTATTCGTAGGTTAAAAACAATCAAGATAGTTCTAGATGTGTTCCCCATATATCACAGCAAGCAAAACCAACCAATGAATCAAAGACAAAACCCTCATATCACGATTTCTCACCTAGTATTATGGTTGTTGAGATTTCAAGTCTTTACTTTCCTTCTCTAAATAAAAAATAGATAGCTTCTCCTATCTATTCTCTTTTTTTTAGTGCTAAGAGACCTTCTAGTAACTCTCAACAATCAGAGGTTGGAAGACTTGGCGAGCACTTGGTGTGATCGGTCTTCGGATCGAGTAAAGGCGGTGGGACACTGCTTGTTAAGAGACGGAGAACACCCACGTCCACGTGGCCTAGTGGCAAAAGACAATGGTTGGGTTTTTTAAGCATCATGTTAATGTTTTCTGATATTTGCTATAGTAACTAAATTTTAAATGGTATATTTTTTAAAATAAAATTTATAAATTAATTGTAATAGACACTAAATTAATTTTAGTTGTACTAATCAAAATCGTATACGACGTCTTTCTCTTCGTACTATCTCTATTACAAACAGCCAGAATTCAAAAGTTATAAATCACAGCCTAAAAACTCACCTAATACTATGGCTGTTGAGGTTTGAGATTTCGGCCCCGTTTGGCACGGCTCCACTTCACAAGTGGAGCTGTTTTTTTACTTCACAAGTGGAGCTGGGTGAAGCTACTTTTTTCAGCTCCACCCAATAAGCTACTTTTGTCTCAGCAGGTTTTAAGGGACTCCTTGGGTGGAGCTATTTTGTTGTACCCCGTTTGGCACAAAACGGCTCCAAACAGCTCCAGGAGCCGGTGGTGGAGCTGTGCCAAACGGGACCTTCAAATCTTCACTTTCCTTCTCTAAATAAAAAATAGATAGCTTCTCCTATCTATTCTCTTTTTTAGTGTTAAGAGACCTACTAGTAACTCTCAACAACCAGAAGTTGGAAGACTTGGCGAGCATTCCTCCTGGGGCCCTGCCCTGGCACTCCAATTCCAGAGATAACCATGGTAGAACCGACCGAATCGTATGTGAGGCGTACTAGCTTTTGCCTGCCGCTGGTCTGTCATTGCCGGGGACCAGGATCTCGGTTGGCTTCATCCCGAGCCGAGCAATCGTGATGCGTAGCGTTTCTTCCTTCTTTTCCTGGGTTAATCTGGATCCACGCGTAGCCGTACTCAGCTAGGCATTGACCAGTCATCGAAGAACGGAAGAAATCGACACCTCCAGCCACCCTCACCGACCGAAGAAATCTTAAGTCTACCTGATCAGTACGTATTTTGCTCTAAATTTTTCTTAATTCTTCTAATTTATTTGAAAAACATATGCTAAATATATGAGTTAGGAGGGTTTTAATGTCATGGTTGTTGATTATTTTTATCGAATTATAGAGTTAAGACTTATAGTTTCAATTTTGATTTTTTGAATACCGGCAAGGGTCATTGCAAATCAGAAGCAAAATTATAGTATTTAACCATAGTGTCAAGTAAGCCATTGGACGTATTTTTTCTATTATATTGCTCTTGAACTGTTAATCATGCAAATATCTAATTGAACTTTTCAATTAATTAGTGATGATTTCATGAATGATATACTTATTTGCTATGTGGAGAAACAAGAATTGACAAATTATCAATGATGATGTGGTTCATCGCTTTATGAACTTTAAAGAATGTAAATACCAAAAGCTAATACATTAACTTATATTTGATCGTTCTACTATTTTTACTTAAAATTTTTAAGGAATTTTGTTCTCTTTTAACAGTCCATTGGGGTCAGATGATGTATTTTTACCAATATTGATCAACTTTTGTATTTGTTCCGCCCTTAGTTCTTTCAGTTTGCTGCAACTAACCAACAACTAACCAATATTATTATCAAATTTCTTCGTATTGGTAAGCATTTGGATCACTAGTTCTTTATCGTCATACATTGTTATTGGTTATGTTGAAGTATTGATGCTAAAAATTATTGGACATATTGCTATTTAGCATAATATTGCTTAAAAATTATACATGTTGTTATATGTATGGTGAAATGGTGAAACCTGATAATTTTTGTTCTAGTTCCGGCCCAGATTCCATCATCAACGAATAGCAGGCTTTGCTCAGGGAACCAATATGCATCTTGGACGGACAACCACCGCCCGTGGTCGATCAGATCGTTCTCCTGTTAGACCACAGTCGTGACCGGTCACACCGTCTCTGCAGGCCAGTCAGATCACTGCCCTCCTGTCAACAAAGACCTAAGAGCAAATGACACAAAATTAAACTCAAATTTCAACAATGAAGCACAAACAAAGTTAAATACTCATCACATAATATGGGGCTTCCATCACATGGTCTTTCAGCATTCGTTGAGAGTATGTTGTTGTTCAGGGAGGGTCCCCGTGCCATCTTGAGCCCACGACCACTTCAAAGTGGCAGCGCTCATTGGAAGGTCCACCCTGAGCTAAGTCCATGACACAACCTCGGCAAGGTTTTCAAGGCCAACCATGGCGAGGTTCGCGAGGCTAACCCCAGGCGAAGCACAAAGACCAACCTCGGAGGGTTCGAGGGCCGGCCCTGGGGGAGGCCTAGGGCAAGGCTCGGAGGGAGTACAAAGCCAACCATGAACCAAACCCAGAGCACGAGACATGGGGGGACCCCCATCGGGCGAATGGCATAAATACCCCAAGTATTAGGCTAAGCCCTAAGGGCAAACTTATAACTTTACTCATCTTTCTCTCCCTATATAAATAGGACCTCATGTAATGAGAGTAGGGGTGGAAAAAAAAGCTCGAGGCTCGTGAGCTAGCTCGGCTCGGCTCGTGGCATAAACGAGCTGAGCCGAGCCAAGGTTTTAGCTCGGTCCGTTAACGAGCCGAGCCGAGCCGGCTCGCAAGCCGCTCGCTAGGCTCGATAGGCTCGGTCGGCCCAGCTCGATAGCGTCTCCGGGCCATCACGTGTGAACGGCTCAGTACGGTAGTAGTAGTATGTATGTATGCATATCAATTTTCGAACCTCTTTTGTCACTGAGAGGTATTATTAAAGTACATGTTACTCTTTTCTATATTAATTTCAGAGTAAAGTCCATGATCGGTCCTTAAACTTTTTATGCTGTGTCATCCCGGTCCATAAACTTTTAAAGTATGTCATCCCGGTCCTTAACTTTCAAAGTGTGGCAATTTCTTTTGAAAGTCTATGGACCGGGATGACACAACATAAAAAGTTCACTGCTACAACTACATAGGATATTGCCACACTTTGAAAGTTTAAGAACCGGGATGACATACTTTAAAAGTTTATGGACCAGAATGACACAGCATAAAAAGTTTAAGGACCGGTAATGAACTTTACTCTTAATTTCACATATGGAAAAGAAACCATAGAACTTATCATTCAGAAAAACAAATCTAAAACATAAAAAAAGGTTAAAGACACTCAAAAGTCAAAACGAGCCTAACGAGTCGAGCTCGAGTTTTTCAGAAAAGTCAATTTGCATATTCCACCTAACGAGCCGAGCTCGAGCTTTTCAGAAAAGTCAATTTGCATATTCCACCTAACGAGCCGAGCCGAGCTTCACTTTTAGCTCGTTAGTTTAACGAGCCGAGCCGAGCCTCCTCTCTAACGAGCCTTCACGAGCCGAGCCGAGCCGGCTTGATATCCACCCCTAAATGAGAGAGGGGAGGCCATTTATAACCCTGAACACTCATATTGAATACACTTGATCATTCTTGTGCTTCTCTTTGAGTCCCTCTATATTCTCAGTGGTCTTCGCATCCGACCAGGAGTGCTTCTAAGTTTATTGTTTGGTCTCGTATTGACGACAGTTGGCGCGGTCACTAGTGAGACAGCGGCCTCCCGGGAGGCTGACCCACCGAATGCTCACGACCATTGACCACTATAGCTATGACTATTGACCATTGACCGTTGTAGCTACGATTATCAACCAACGACCACTGCACAGTTTGACTAACAACTGTGACCGAGTACTCGACAACAACCATGTAGTACTCTAACACACCGAGTATATTTGCCTACAACCACTGTGGCTACAAGCAATACTCGAACATATCGAGTACTCGACTACGACCACGTAGTACTCAAATTCACTGAGACTACACAATACTCGAACTCATCGAGTACTTGACTACGACCACGCGGTACTCGAACACACAGAGTACTCGTCTACGACCACACAGTACTCGAACACAGCGAGTACATTTGACTACGACCGCATAGTACTTGAATACACTGAGTACTTGACTACAACCACGTAGTACTCGAACTCACCGAGTACTCGATACCGACCACACAATACTTGAACACTGTGACCGTGGTTTCGACCATGCATCAACCATGTCGAGGCTTTGACCACGGCATGGACCAGACCTTCGACCACAACCAGTGCACATGTCTGCTACAGCGATCACTGACTGCTACAGTGACAGGCCGCACATGACTGTTACAGCACACCACTCCTTTAACTATGGCTTCGACTACTCCTTCGACCACAGCTTCAACGGTGCCTTGTCAACCACATCACCGACTAAGACTTGTCGACCACAGCATCTCGACTGTATCTTCGACCACATAGGTCTTCCAGTACCGACTGTCGACTGTAGCTACGACCATCGACCATTATAGCTACGACCATCGACCATTGACCACTGTAGCTATGACCATCGACTGTCGACCATTGTAGCTACAACCATCGACACTGTAGCTATGACCATTGACCACTGTAGCTATGACCATCGAGCACTGTAGCTACGACTATCGACCATCGTCCACTGTTCCTACGACCATCGACTACTGTAACTACGGCTATCGACCATCGTCCACTGTTGCTACAACCATTGACACTGTAGCTACGACTATCGACCGCTATAGCTATGACGATCGACCATTGACCGCTGCACAGTTTGACTAATAACTGCGACAGTACTCCTCCGAGTACTGACTGAGTCACTGTGGCTTCGACCATGACATTGACCACGACTTGTCGGCCATACCTTCGACTGGTGTGGAGTCTCCGATCGCTCTCCGACTCCGGATCTTCAACTCCTACACATACTTGTACACACCGAGTACTCGACTATGACCTCACAGTACTCGGACACGCTGAGTACTGGACTATGACCACGCAGTACTCGAACACACCGAGCACATTTGGCTACTACCACTGTGGCTATGACCACGTAGTACTCGAACACACTGAGTACTCGACTATTGCCACGTAATACTCGAACTCACCGAGACTACGCAGTACTCGAACACACCGAGTACTTGACTATGACCACGCAGTACTCGAACACGACCACGCAGTACTCGAACACACCGAGTACTCGACTACGACCATGCAGTACTCGAACACACTGAGTACATTTTGCTACGACCAATGTGGCTACAACCACGCATTACTCGAATACACCCAGTACTCGACTACGACCACACAGTACTTGAACTCACCGAGTACTCGATACCGACCACACAGTACTGGAACACACAAGTACTCGACACACGACCACACTCAACAACAAGATTCTCAAATAATATCATCCATCATATGTGAAACATAATAAAAAAAATTAGTATCAAGCTTGAAGAAGAAAACAAGAATATGGAATCAAACCTTGTAAATGACAACTTCAACCTTCTGTGTCCTTATCCACTATCTCAGCAATGTACTCAACCTTCTCCACTGCTTTCTACAGAGACACGTCCTCAGGAAGTTGGTCGGCCACATTAGTAGCTAGCTTCTCCGTTACCATATTCTTGTACTGAGGCTAGGCTTATAAGTTAGCCCACTCACTGAAGATGAAATTTCTGGAAAGAATTGGTGCTTCCATAAAGAAACATTTTGTATAGTTTTGTATTAGATGTACATGTACCCATCATCTAATATGCTTTGAAATCACATTGGAATCATCTAATACGCGACCATAACTTGCTCTTTGAAGTTCAAACACTTCAAGATTACCACATATCATCCTAAATTACAAAAAGCTTTACAGTTGAGATATGCAAAGTGAAGTTACCTTTCCTCTAGGAGGAGAGCAGGGGCCGCCCATGCGCTGCACCAAGAACTTGTACTGGTTTTGGATCGTGTCCTCCTTCCTCGACCCCGCGAATATCTCTCAGAACCACTCCTCATCCTCATAAACCCTGCTTCATTTAGTTCAACCCCAGCCATAGAATCAGAAAAAGAAATTGGGAAAGGAAGGAAGAAAGCCTAGATCAGAGCTAACGGGATGGGAGAAACCAAGGAGCAGACCTGGTGTAGAAGTTGGTGGAGAGGTCGATGAAGGGTTGTGGGGTGCCATCAAGTGCCTTGAAGAGGTTTCCGTCGTCGATGGCGAAGGCGTCGTCGGCCGCCACACCACTCCACTTCAATGCCTTGTCCAGCAGGGACTGCATCATGACCTGGGCTGGGATGGCGTTGTAGCAGCTACACCAAGAACCGCCTATCTTAGCAACCAAGGTGGAGACTTCAGGGAGGGAGGGAAGAGGCATGGCAATTACCAGATCCGGCCAGGGAACGATAATGAGGCGACTCATCGGGGCGGTGGTAGTTGGAGGCGGAGAGGAAGGGGGAGGTTTCAGTGGGGTGGCACTAGGAGATAGCAGGCGGGATGACGCCTGAGCGGCAATGATGCAGATAGGGGGCGAATGAGAAGAGAGCATGCGAGACAATGGCTAGGTGATGACAATGCTGATGAGGATAACATGACAAGAGAGCGGAATTGGGATGGAGCAGATCGTATCTGTGCTTACCGTCCTGGGTGACGAGTGGGTAGTCGGAGGCGAAGAGGTTGATGAACCAGTCCCAGTCGCCGCCCTCGCATAGCAGGATGGTTGCCGCGTGCAACATGTTGGCCACCATGGTCGGGCCCCTATAGGTGACCAGGTTGGCGCAGGTGAGCACCTTGATATTCTGGAACTGTGAGTAGATAGGGTCGGCGTGCACGACAACGGCGAGCTCAAAGCACTCGGTGGCCGGCGCCTCCAGGTCGAGGTGCACCACATATAGGTTGGCCGGGTGGTAAAGCACCCTGAGCGTTCGATGCAGCGTGGCGTCATCGCCGACGGATCTGGAGATGAGGTAGACAATACTAGGCATAGCCCGCTACGGGCAGACGAGGTTGGGTAGCATTTGCTGCTGGCACAGCTTGGCCTCGACAAAGAGAACCTCAACGGAGGCCACTGAGGGGAGCGGCGAGAAGGAAAGGAGTAGCCCTGGGAGGAGGAGATGAGGAAAGACGAGATCGATTGCGGGGGACGGGGTGGTGGTGCGGGCGTGGAAACTTGGGAGAGGGAGCGGAGAAAAGTAGTGGGCGTAGCGGAGAGCGGTTTGAAAAACGACAGTTTGAGAGGAGTCATTCATATTTGATCGGACTGCTAGGAAGTGTCGAGGAAGAACGAACGGCTGCAGAGAGCTAAGGGAGAATGGACCGATGACCACCAACTCACATTTTTAAAGAGTAGAGATATCAATATGCCTGCATCAGCCAGCAAACCATTCGATAGAGAATCACCGTTCATTCGTTCTACAGCAGGAGCCAAACATTTCCACACTTCCGTCAACAGTACCGTGGCACCGTGGCCTCCCTGACCAGGGGTGGATGCAGTACAGGAACATGGGTGTACAGATGTACATCCAAATATTTTTTGCAAGAATCCATACCCTGCCGGCGGGGCATGGAGCGGTAGGAAGCGCAATCCTGCACCAAGGAGCAGCGCACAGCATAGGGGAGCCCACAGCCAGGGTCAGGGGTCCGGTTGTGTGGCCGCAGTGAGCCCGGGGTGGAGGGTGCGGTGGCGGCGGGACAAGGAGCATCGGTGACGATCGGCAGGGTATGAAGCGACACAAAAACACCAGACAACATTTGAGCATTCGGCAGCAACACATGTACATGTAATTTTTCTTAATTATTTTTTAATTTCTCTAAGTTGTTTGTGATGTTGTCTGTAGTATGTACTTTACTTTTTTCCTATTATGAACCTTTATATTTTATATTAAATAATATTTTTATAATTCCGAACATCTTTTCTAAAAATCCTATATCCAACTGCCCATGACCTAGCACTCGCTTCTCTACAAAATACTAGCACCACGTTGTTGACTTCGTCTACATTAAAAGGAAGCAACCAACCACGTCTGTTTATTGCGATGTTGGCTTTCTTCTTTCTTTGAATGAAGCACAAGGAAGACATGTCCAACATCCAATCCAACACTAGCACGAGCACGATTATCCTAATTTACCGTCTGGCGGCTGCCCTCGCGTCAAACAACAAAGAGCTTAGAAAAAACAACCGAATCTCCATCATTAAGCTTGCCGATTCGACTAAATTAACTGACTGCATCATTAAGCAACTTTAGCTCCTCTATTGCTTATTCCCTCAAAAGAATGAAAAGTATGAATTGCGGAAGTGAATAGTACTTCATTCACTCTTGGAATGACTGTTTAACCGAACTCCAACTGGGCTTAGAGTAGTTTTCTTTTAAGGTTCTCGAAGTTTTCCATACAAACTAGTTGGTGACAAGTCAATGACTTAGCAAAACTTAAAATTGTCGGCAAATATGTAATTGAACTCTTAGACAAATGAGCACAGATAGTACTTCTAACACATTTCCAAGCTTCACAAATTACACCCTTGGTAGTTCAGCTACTCGAGCAAAACACCCAATATAATGCTTACAATTTATAGTAGCAAATTAAAGCAGTTGCTCATGCTTCTCAAAGTAATCTGTTCTACTTGGGACATTTGATGAGATAGCAAGATCACCGAGGAAAGCTGGCGGACAGTAAGGCTTCTTGCTCAATACTGTAATGCCTACTACTACCGTTGAGAGGCCTCATTTGAGCTGACGTATCATAATTTAGCTCGACTTTACGCCGCTGTATTGTGTTATTGTCTGCTCCCAACAATCTTTGAAGTCTCATCTCCACTTCTCTCATGGTCGGCCTTGCCTCCCCATTCAAGCTTAAGCATGTTGCTGCCAGAGCTGCAACCACTTCCGCATCTTCTACTCCCTCGAGGAAGACTTGTGGGTCTAATATCTCGCATAGTTTATCTTGACTCATGAGCACGTTGAATTGTGCAATTAGACTTACACGCTCCGATGACATGAAATAACTTGGCCTCTTTCTCGTGAGCAACTCCACAAGTATCACACCGAAGCTATAAACATCGCTCTTGTCTGTTAGTCGGCTTGTTTGGTAGTATTCGGGGTCCAGGTAGCCAAATGTGCCTTGGATAGCTGTCGTAACTCCTGTTTGATCAATCGGAATACCTCGAGAAGCTCCAAAGTCTGACACTTTTGCTGTTAAGCGATCATCAAGTAGTATGTTATCAGACTTGATATCTCTATGGATTACTGATGTCGAAGCCGAAGAATGTAAATAAGCTAGTGCACTAGCAGTTTCAAGAGCAATTCTCAATCTATGTTCCCACGACAATGATTGGGGGCCTTCAACATGGAGATGATTAGAAAGGGTCCCATTTGAAATAAACTCATAAACCAATAATGGAACTTCTGTCTCTAGGCAACATCCGAACAATCTTACAACATTTCGATGGTTGATTTGAGATAGGATGGCAACCTCATTTATGAAATCGTCAATCTCTCTTTGTATTGTATTTTTTGATCTCTTTATGGCAACAACATGTTGACTTGATAAGATACCCTTGTACACTGTACCATGTCCGCCACCACCAAGCTTGCGCTCCTCATTGAACTTGTTTGTTGCCTTCTCTAATTCTTCTAAGCTAAAGATCATCCTTTCAGCGATATCTTTGTCAACTAACTGCTGAAGTAACAACCCTCTGTTCTGCTCGAAAAATTTAGCTCTTAGTTTCTTGGCCCTCAGTACCTTGAGCTTCTGTTTTACAAGAAGGATACCAAACACCATAGCTAAAAGACTCATGCCACTGCCAACTCCTATGCCCACCAATAAACCTTTGAATAGAGCCAAGTGTCAATTCGAAAGGAAACATTGTGATCTAATAGCTCAAGTGCTAATGGAAGCAGTTGCTTAAGCCATGTTAATCTAGTCTAGTTATAGAAGAAAGCTGAGCCATGACAATAAAGACTGAGCAGATGGATTCCGAATTAAAGCAGAAAGTTGAATGACATCATCAAATGGAACAAATACCAATCAGGAATTCAGGATAGGAGCTGAAACTTGCGAAGCTATTCACATAAGGTATTAACACTACCGTTGTCTGTTCCGCTTGGATGGATGGATTAGGTGTCAATTAAAATTATTGTTGTTTATTTTCTTTGCTTAATGCAACATTCTAACATTTTCCATTTATTCGAATGCAGGAGAGCAACAGACAACAGATAAGCAGACAGACTAATAGGCACAGTTTTATAGCCGAAGAGAGCCTACCGGTCTTCGCTCTTGATGTCTGGATGCAGACGCCATCAATCATATCTTCTCCCCGCTCACATGAACAGGTGAAGCCCCCCGATGTATTTTCACAAATTCCCGCGCATGGATAAGTAGCATTGTCAAGGCACTCGTTAATATCTGAAATTAAAAAGCAATTCTTCCTTCATATCTTTGCATTGTCTTTGCATGAGTAGGAGACATAAAAGAAAAGTAATGGACATGAAGAGAGAGACCTGTGCATCCATCGATGATATATGGATTGCCTTTGTATCCCTGGGAGCACTTACAGCGGTAACCAGACGCGTTGGTGAGACAGTCACTATTGTTGCTGACACAGGCGTAGGGCACACTCCTGTCAATTTTCGCGTCTTCGCACGTATTCCTTGTAATGGCCCAGTCCAGAACAACCGGCCTTTGCGCGTTGTCTGTGTCATAGAACACCGTCGAGGTGAGGTACGTGGTGGTGAAGTTGAAGGCTGCTCTTTCCATCAGTGCCACATAGCTGCATGGGGTTCTCCTCCATATTTGACTGGTGTTGTAGCTCTCGTTGAAGAAAAGTTGAACATATTGCACGCCTTTCGGAACATCTGCCTGGCAGCATCCAGCGCCGGAACATGAGCCGTTCTTAACTTCTACATCGTTGCATGTCGACGAGCAACCGATTAGATACTGCATGGTTGCGCATATGATATATATCAGCTGTGTACTTAGCTCTGGAACAATAAAGTGTTAAATTAATTTAACCGAAAGTGGCATGTGTAAATTATAGAAATGTTTCTTATACTAAAAGATCCGAGTGTGATGGTTATTGTAATAGACCAAAATGTTAAGAACCATGGGGTTTAAAATCCTTCTCCTTTCCCTTCAAATATTTATGTGTGTGTTCTGAAATGATCTGGTAGTATTAATTCCTCAAAAGGAAAAGAAGTTTGTTAGCATCTGTATAGTTTGTAGCTAATAATTAGAGTCAGCAGTGTTTATAATTGTACAAGGGTCAATTAGAGTTAGCAGTGTTTGTAGCTAATATATATATATATATATATATATATATATATATATATATATATATATATATATATATATATATATATATATATATATATATATATATATATATATATATATATATATATATATATATAATATGTATGTATGTATGAAGGATTGCTCTACACGGGTTGAATCAAAATTGTGCTAAAATATGATCCGATCGCTTCCGCTAATTTTGCTAACATAAAGATCCATCGACGAAGTGCCGGAGTACTTACATTGTCGCTCCGCATGTAGGCGAAGCTGTTGCACCCGGTAACGATGATTTTGTTGTCTTCTGCTGAGTAGGAGTAGGGTGAACCGGTAAGGTTTGCCCGTGCGTTGTTGTACGTGTACATCATCCCCTTCGTGGCTCGGTCATAGCACTGCCGAGAAATCAAATTCATCATCCAGGCCTTACCGTCGGGTACGGAGATCTTGGTCACCTCCAAGTCCCCGTAGAACAGCTTGGTGGTGCCGTTCACATTCGTGCACTGAAGCTGAAAGCCGCTGTGAATCGCGCACTGCGGGTCGATGCCGAACGGGTACGGGACATCCACGCCGCCGCACCTCGTCCGGCAGCCTGGCCACCGTGCCGCCGGGACGTTGGCCGCGGCGGCTAGCACCCACACAGCCGAAAGGCAGAGCAGAGGACGGCCGGAGATCGCAAGAAGCCGAGTGTACTCCATGGCCGTTGATTCGCTGTAGGCTATCTTCTGTTGCAAGGGTGGGCGTGTATCGTAGCATCGTAGGCTATAAAAAGAATAAGGAGCCGCTCATTTAGACTAAAGAAAATAGTTTATAACTAAAATTTCATTGTTGTAAGTTGAAATTGTAGTGTAACTGATGGTGATTTATTTGATGTAATTAAATTTTAAAAAATTTAAAAATAGAATAAACAGATTAGTCTATCACGAACAACGCAAACGAATACGAGAAAAAAGAACCGGCAAAAAAGCCAGAAAAAGATAAAATTTAGGAATAATAAAAAATAAGTCAGAAACCAGAAATTTAAGCCGAAATAAGTGGTGCCTAAGATGGTGTCTATTTAGGGTTTTAAGCCTAATTTTTGGCTTATTTTTACATTGTAACGGTTAAAAATATAATGTAGTTGCTGTTAGCTTTTTAAGTGTAATTAAATTTTTAAAAAATAAAAATATATATCATCACAGATAATATAAGGAAATAAAGAGGAAAAAAGATAAAAAAATCTAAAAAACCAAAAATTCAGAAAAGATGAAATTAAAAAATTAGAAATTAAAAGCAGAATTTCGTTTGGAGCTGTGAGAGAAGATAGCCGCCGGCCACGGGGAATTCGATCATGTGCAAATTGCAATGCCGCACGAAGTACATCAAATATATTGACTACTGCGCATGCCTTTGTGCCAGAGGGTGCATTGACCCGTGCCATCTCACACCTTTAGACTGGGAATCTTTTGTACTCCATGGCCGTTGATTCGCTGTAGGCTATCTTCTGTTGCAAGGGTGGGTGTGTATCGTAGCATCGTATGCTATAAAAAGAATAAGGAGCCGCTCATTTAGACTAAAGAAAATAGTTTATAACTAAAATTTCATTGTTGTAAATTGAAATTGTAGTGTAACTGATTGTGACTTATTTGATATAATTAAATTTTAAAAAAATTAAAAATAGAAAAAATAGATTAGTCCATCACGAACAACGTCTCAGGAACATATTCCATGTATAGATCGGGATTATCTTAGCCAAAGTCCCAACATTTCCTCAAAACATGCAAGTTTGCACTAAAATCGGAAAAAACTCAAAAATCTTGAGAAACAACTTATTCGTAGGTTAAGAACAATCAAGATAACTCTAGATATATTCCCATATGTCACAGCAAGCAAAACTAACCGACGAATCAAAGACAAAACCCTTATATCACGATTTCTCAAGAAGCAGTCCAAACACATACAAGAATCAGGTATCTTCGAGATCTTGCAAACTGCAGTGCCTAAATAGATGAAATTTGATCTACATACGTTATCTCCATCACTTACACGTCCTTAACATACAGCAAGATCAAGGAGACAAAAATAGCAAAGAACCAAAAAGAACATAAACAAATCAACTAAGACAAAGAAGGATTCATAAGAGATGAACAAATTTGATTATATTGCTACTTGAAAATGAAAGTTTTACAGCTACTCCATGAGAAAGACAAGAGAGCACACTACAACATTCACTCTTCTTTCTCAAACCCTAATTCTAATTCAAAAATGGTTGGAATAGTTAGCCGCATATGCCTCCATCCTCAACCACTAAATAAATGGAGCAAACATCCCACATCTAACTCTAGAGGAAACTATCCACTAGTACACATAGAGAAACACGTTAACCCCACATAACATGAATTTTATTCCACTAGTACACATAGAGAAACACGTTAACCCCACACAACATAAATTTTATACTTACGTCATACACGCTTTTTCAAAACATACAAGCCTAAATCCACTAAGTCTTTAGTCTTTAATTCACTTGATCTTCTCAGTATCTTTTTGACCAAAACCGTTTTTCCAAACGCCGCTCCAGTATTTAGGCTCCACTCCAAACGGTTTCAGCTTCTAGTTTTTTTTTTTGGCTTTTGGCTTATTTAAGTCAAAAACCACTTGGAACGTATCAGCTTCTAATTTCGGCTTATTTCGACTCTTTTAGCTTTTTTGTATTTTTTCACTTATTCCTTTGTATTGTCAGAATTCAAAAGTCATAAATCACAGTCTAAAAAACTCACCTTATAGTTGTTGAGGTTTGAGATTTCAAGTCTTTACTTTCCTTCTCTAAATAAAAAATAGATAGCTTCTCCTATCTATTCTCTTTTTTTAGTGCTAAGAGACCTACTAGTAACTCTCAACAACCACAGGTTGGAAGACTTGGCGAGTACTTGGTGTGATCGGTCTTCGGATCGAGTAAAGGCGGTGGGACACTGATTGACTGATTGTTGAGAGACGGAGAACACCCACGTGGGCCGTGGCCTAGTGGTAAAAGACAATGGTTGGGTTTTTTAGCATCATATTAATGTTTTCTGATTTTTGCTAACGATGTTCTTTAAAATAAAATTTATAAATTAATTATAGTAGACACAAAATTGATTTTAGTTATACCAATCAAAATTGTATACGACTATCTCTCTTCGTACTATCTTACTACAAACAATCAGAATTCAAAAGTTATAAATCACAGCCTAAAAACTCACCTAATATTTTGGCTGTTGAGGTTTGAGATTTCAAGTCTTTACGTTCCTTTTCTAAATAAAAAAATAGATAGCTTCTCCTATCTATTCTCTTTTTTTAAGTGTTAAGAGACCTTCTAGTAACTCTCAACAACCAGAGGTTGGAAGACTTGGCGAGCATTCCTCCTGGGGCCCTGCCCTGGCACGCCAATTCCAGAGATAACCATGGTAGGACCAACCGAATCGTATGTGAGGCGTACTAGCTTTGCCTGTGCTGCTGCTGGTCAGTCATTGCCGGGGACCCGGGTCTTGGTTGGCTTCGTCCCGAGCCGAGCAATCGTGATTAAGGCCGTAAAAAAAGCTCGAAGCTCGCGAGTTACTCGAGTTTAGCTTGTTTCAAGCTGGATTTAAGCTCGGTTTGAACTTTAAACGAGTCGAACTTGAGCTTGATCTCGAGCTCGCGAGCTTTGCCGAACCGAACTCGAATAGTTCGCGAGCCCCGGTTCGAGCTTAAATAGTAATACATATTAATTCTTACCGAGCTTACTCGAGCCGAACTCGAGCTCGAGCTTTTCTTATTATTGAAAATTAGTGTATATTTGCATTATTTTAACTGTTATCGAGCTTACTAGAGCCGAACTCGAACTTAAAATTTTTGTTATTATTGAAAAATAGTGCATAATAAATTATTTAAATTGCTAACGAGCTTCAACGAGCAGACCTCGAGCCTACTCGAGCTTAGGCCGAGCCGAGCTCGAGCCCAAATCCAAACTCGGACCCCAACTCGAGCTCGGCTCGAGCTTCTACCGAGCTCAAGCCTGGAAGGCCAAGCTCGCTCAAGCTCGGCTCGTTTACAGCCCTAATCGTGATTAATCTATTCCTGGATTAATCTGAATCCATGAGTAGCATCTGCTTTTCAATTTCCACGAAACGACGGATACGTACGGCCCGCTTGACCGCAATTGATGTCTATTTGTCTCGCATGGACAGCTAGAAAATATATACCATATCCATCACATAGCCGTACTCAGCTAAACATTGACCAGTTATCGAAGAACGGGAGAAATCAGCGTCACTAGCTGCCCTCACCGACCGAAGGAATCTTAGATCCACCTAATCAGTTCGTATTTTGCTCTAAATTTCTCTCAATTCTTCTAATTTATTTGAAAAGCATAGGCTAAATCTATGAGTTAGGAGGGTTTCAATGTCATGATTGTTGATTATTTTTATCGAATTATAGAGTTAAGACTTATAAATTCAATTTTGTTTTTTTAAATACCGACAAGGATCATTGCAAATCAGAAGCAAAATTATAGTATTTAACCATAGTGTCAACTAAGCCACTGGATGTATTTTTTCTATTATATTGCGCTTGAACTGTTAATCATGCAAATATCTAATTGATCTTTTCAATTAATTGGTAATGATTTCATGAATGATATACTTATTTGCTATGTGGAGAAACAAGAATTGACAGATTATCAATGATGATGTGGTTCATCGTTTTATGAACTTTAAAGAATGTAAATACTAAAAGGTAATACATTAACTTATATTTGATCGTTCTACTATTTTTTACTTAAAAATTTTAAGGAATTTTGTTCTCTTTTAACAGTCCATTGGGATCAGATGATGTATTTTTACCAATGTTGATCAACTTTTGTCTGTGATTCCGTCCTTAGTTCTTTCAGTTTGCTGCAACTAACCAATATTATTATCAGATTTCTTCGTATTGGTAAGCATTTGGATCACTAGCTCTTTATCATCATACATTGTTATTGGTTATGTTGAAGTATTGACGCTAAAAATTATTGGATATATTACTATTTAGCATAATATTGCTTAAAAATTATACATGTTATATGTATGGCGAAATGGTGAAACCTGATAATTTTTGTTCTAGTTCCGGCCCAAGTTCCATCATCAACGCATAGCAGGCTCTGCTCAGGGAACCAATATGCATCTTGGACGGACAACCACCGCCCATGGTTGATCAGATCGTTCTCCTGTTAGACCACAATCATGGTCGGTCAGACCATCTCTGCAGGCCAGTCAGATCACTGCCCTCCTGGCAACAAAGACCTAAGAGCAAATGACATAAAATTAAACTCCAATTTCAACAATGAAGCACAAAAAAAGTTAAATACTCATCACATAATATGGGGCTGCCATCACATGGTCTTTCAGCATTCGTTGAGAGTATGTTGTTGTTCAGGGAGGGTCCCCGTGCCATCTCGAGCCCACGACCACTTCAAAGTGGCAGCGCTCGTTGGAAGGTCCACCCTGAGCTAAGTCCATGAGACAACCTCGACAAGGTTTTCAAGGCCAACCATGGTGAGGTTCGCGAGGCTAACCCCAGGTGAAGCACGAAGACCAACCTCGGAGGGTTCTAGGGCCGGCCCTGGGGGAGGCCTAGGGCAAGCCTCGGAGGGAGCCCAAAGCCAACCATGAACCAAACCCAGAGCACGAGACATGGGGGGACTCCCATCGGGCGAATGGCATAGATACCCCGAGGATTAGGCTAAGCCCTAAGGGCAAACTTGTAACTTTACTCATCTTTCTCTCCCTATATAAATAGGACCTCATGTGTAATGAGAGCGGGGAGGCCATTTATAACCCTAAACACTCATATTGAATACACTTGATCATTCTTGTGCTTCTCTTTGAGTCCCTCTATATTCTCAGTGGTCTTCGTATCCGACTAGGAGTGCTTCTAAGTTTACTGTTTGGTCTCGTATTGACGACAGTTGGCGCTGTCACTAGTGAGACAGCGCCCTTCCGGGAGGCTGACCCACCGAATGCTCGCGAGGAGGTGGAACGAGAGTTAGAGGACCTTTAGAGGCAGTTGAGGGAATCACAGACTGAGGTTTTGCGGTCCACGGACGAGGCTCGCCAAGCAGGGAAACTCTAGGTGCAACTCGAGAGGGCACGAGCCAAAGTAAGACCCCCGCTGCCCACGAAAGCTTGAGAAGTTGAGGATATAAGGAATCAGCTGAAGAAAGAACGGATATTGGCATGAGAGACAACATGACTTGAGGTCCTCGAGGTTGAAGCCCTTTGAGTTAGCTGACCGAAGTCCGCGCGTGGGCGAACTTACCACCTTTTGCCGGAGCCCAAGAAGCCAACGACCTCCAGGCACAACTCGACCAAATGCGGAGGGAAGCCCTGACCTCAGCTGAGGGCGTCGGGACGAACCACGGACACTTAGGGCTGAGCTACTCAGGGCCGGCCCAGTGCAGGACCTCGCACCCAACTTCACGCCGGACTTCCTCGGCACCCTCCAATGACGCGGATACGCTGATGTTTTGCATTTCTCAATTAAATATATTATTTAACTGGAAGGAATTATTGAGCCGCATTAAATATTATCGGTGAACTCTAATTTAATTGGGTCTTTAATTATTATACTTGGAGATATAGAGTTACTACTATTTTATTTAATTATTTACAGGCCCATACTCGATCTGTACAAGCCTAAAGTGAAGATGTGTTTAGAAGGTTTCGTCGACACTAGTGCATCGTCCATCATTTCAAGCGTACAAGATAATGAGGATATCCCAATCGGACCGATTACGCGAGCACGAGCTAAAAAGATTAATCAACAGGTGAACCTGCTCCTGGCTTTAATTTAAATGAGAACTGTCTACTACCTAATGTTAGTATTTTAATTGTTCTCAGATTTGTACGGGATTAAAGCTTTGGAGAAATACTATTCCAAATATCAAATTTATGTTTCTTGTGAAGGAGCTGGCTGCACTAGTTTCGGCTAGCACATGGCCAATTGGCCAAACCGTATGCCAAGTTGCGCTAGCTATACAAATATGTGAAGGAAGCATCAAGAAGATTATTTGATGTTTAGAAAAGTACGTGCTCAACAGGAAGCGCTCGGTGTTTCCGAAAGAAAATCGCTTCGCGTGAAGTCAACAGGGAGGAAGCCACCAGAGTTTGAATTCCATCAACAACCTGTACCAAACCAGATCGGCTTGTATTTTATTTTTTTTCCGTTTTGAGTCCTAACTAATTACGTCGGTGCCGAGTTTGGTTCCTTCTGGTCGAACCGTCCAAGGGCTGTGTCCCATAAATATTGTACACTCTTTTTGTTTTTGGAGAGACCACCATGAATCAAGGGGCTCCTACCCATGAGGTTGCCTTGGCTTCCCTTGTTATGGCTTATAGCTTTTGTTTCTTGAGGACGTAGCATTGCTTATAAATAGTGGGCTTGGCTTCTGGGAAAATCCTTTCACTACTACAGAAAGCCTAATAGTAGACGCCTCATCACAGACGGTTTTGTAAAACCGTCTCTGATGAGCACTATTACAGACAGTTGTAATTTGGAGGCCGTCTGTGGTTTTTGTGGCGGGAAAATGGATTATCACAGACGGTTATTACCGATGAACTGTCTGTGATACTTTTGTATCACAGACGGTCTGTATAAAAAACCGTCTGTGATAATCCCAGATTATCACGCACGGTTTTAATTAAAACCGCTCGTGATAAGCTTGTTATCACGCATGCTTTTAATTAAAAATCGTCTGTGATAATGGCTAAGGAATTTATTGTGCTGCTCAGACCGCATCTGTCTTCATTTCGATCCAGATCTAGCCACTGTTGCGCACTTTTTCACTCGGGAGGAAGCTAGGCGATTTCAGGCCAGTTAATTTGGTGGGAAGAGGCAGAGATTGAGCTTTGAAAGATTCAGACTTTCCTGGTTGCTCTAGATATGGTTAGTAATGAAATTTATTTTTTCTTTAATTGCATTACAATTTAGGTCTAAGTAATCCATGAGTGGTTATTGAAGATGGTTAATTTGCAAAATTGTTGGTTATATAATAGCTGTTGTGTTTGTAATATGAATTGAGCTAGCAAATTAAGTCTCAATATAATAAATGTGGCCGGTATATATGTAGTTATAATTAGTTAATCTAGATTTTAATACTAAGTTGTTATATATGTACGTAACGTAGGACCGAAGCTGGATGTATGCCGCGAGCCGTGTGAGTGAAGAGTACATTAATGGCGTTTCTGCTTTTATAAGAGCTGCCGAGGAGGATATGTTGAATAAGGGGGTGGAATATATGTGCTGTCCATGCACTGACTGCGAGAATTTGAAGATGTTTAAGAACCGAGGGCAAATTGAATCGCACTTGATTCGGAGGGGTTTCAAAAAGGATTATACGTGATGGACCAGTCATGGCGAAGTGAATGATCGTATGCCGCCGGATGACATCACCGGTGAAGTGAATGATATGCCCCCGGATGACATGACATGCCGTCGGCTGATGTCGATTATGGCTCGGATTCGGATAGGTTGCACGATGATAATCTGGATCAGATGCTTCGCGATGTAGAAGAGAACTATGATGAGAGAGAGTATGTTAAATTCCATGGCTTGATGGAGGACTCAGAGAAACCTTTGTACACGGGCTGCAAGTACACGAGGTTGTCGGCCGTGCTTGAACTGTTGAAATTGAAGGCAAGCAACGGTTGGTCCGACAAGAGTTTCACGGCGCTGCTAGGTCTTTTAGCGGACATGCTTCCGGAGGGAAATGAGTTGCCTAAAACCATGTATAAAGCCAAGAAGGTTCTTTGTCCGTTGGGAATAGAAGTAGAAAGAATACATGCATGCCCGAACGACTGTATCCTCTACCGTAAAGAGTATGCAAACATGCATGTATGTCCGGTGTGCAACGCATTCCGATACAAACGTAACAATCAATCAGATGATGGCGAGGGAACAGAGGCGAAGAAAGGACCTTCTTCTAAGGTGACATGGTATTTTCCTATAATTCCCCGTTTGAAAAGGTTTTTTGCAAATCTAAAGGAGGCAAAACTGCTGCGTTGGCACTCGGAGGAGTGCAAGAAGGATGGAATGATAAGACACCTTGCTGATTCCGCGCAGTGGAGAAACATCGATAGGAGTTTTGCAGAGTTCGGTGCAGAACCAAAGAATATAAGGTTTGGGTGAGTACGGATGGAATGAATCCTTTCAGTAGCATGAGCAAATGACATAGCACATGGCCCGTGACTCTCTACATCTATAACCTTCCTCCTTGGTTGTGTACGGCGAAAGTACATTTTTTGTCGATACTTATCCAAAGGCCAAAACAACACAGGAATGATCTCGATGTGTTCCTAGCACCGTTGGTGGAAGATCTAAAAGTACTATGGAACGAAGGGGTACAGGTATGGGATGCATACAAACGAGAGAACTTCACTCTGCGCTCCTTATTGTTCTGCACCATAAATGATTATCCTGACCTTGGTAACCTATCGGGCCATAGTACAAAATGTGCCAAAGCTTGTACTCACTGTTTAGATGGTACCGAGAGTGTGTGGCTGAGACACTCACGCAAAACCGTCTACATGCGTCACCGCCGGTTCCTTCAGAGGGCTCACCCATACCGGAAGATGAAGAAACAATTTGACGGAGAGAAGGAAGACGGTTCAGCTCCAAGGCATTTAAGGGGACACGAGGTTTATGATATGGTTAAGGATTTAGATGTTGTCCTCGGAAAGGGACGTAAATTGAGGGCTCATGAGAAGAACACCTGGAAGAAGAGATCAATATTTTGGGACTTACCTTATTGGGAGTACCTAGATGTTCGGCATTGCATCGACGTCATGCACGTAGAAAAGAATGTGTGCGACAGCTTGATTGGTCTCTTACTGAACATCCGTGATAAAACAAAGGACGGCGTCAACGCACGGCTTGACTTGGCTGATATGGACATCAGGCCTGAGTTAGCACCGACACGCACTGATAATGGATGAACGTACCTTCCCCCTGCGTGTTACACTCTGTCCAAGGGTGAGAAAACAGAACTGTGCCATTGCTTGCATGGTGTCAAAGTTCCGTCTGGTTACTTCGGCAACGTGAAGAAACTTGTTTCGATGCAAGATTTGAAGTTAAATGGCATGAAGTCTCATGATGTCATGTGCTGATGACACAGATGCTCCCTATTGCAATTAGAAATATTTTGCCGATCAAAGTCCGAGAGACAATCATGAGGCTATGTTATTTCTTTAACACAATTGCTCAGAAGGTCATCGATCCCGAAGGACTAGATGCTCTGCAGGACGAGGTGGTGATGACTCTATGTCACCTTGAAATGTATTTCCCTCCTTCGTTTTTTGATATCATGGTCTATCTCATTGTTCACGTTGTGTGGGAGATAAAAATGTGTGGGCCCGTATTCCTACGTAGTATGTACCCATTTGAGAGGTTCATGGGAATTCTCAAGTCCTACGTACGGAATCGTTCTCGGCCGGAGGGCAGCATCGTCGAAGGTTATGCAAGCGAAGAGGTCATTGAGTTTTGTGTCGATTATAAGGCTCAGATTCAACCGATAGGTGTCCCTCAATCTCGTCATGAGGGGAGGCTGAAGGGTCTCGGAACTATCGAAAGGAAAGCAATCACTCCAGATATGGACACGTATACTCAAGCCCATTTCACGGTGTTGCAACACATGACTGAAGTGGCCCCTTATGTGGACCAGCACAAGGATGTGCTTCGGCAACAGAATCCGGAGCAGCCGGATGTTTGGATCATGAGGCAACACAACCGTTGGTTCGACCAATAGTTGAAGGAGCAAATCGCTAGGAGCTCGCCGAGTGAGACGCTGACATGGTTGGCAAAAGGGCCGACATTTACAGTTGTGACATGGCAAGGATATGACATAAATGAGTACACATTCTATACGCAGTCTCAGGATGTCAAGAGCACTAACCAGAACAGCGGTGTCCGCATAGATGCATTCAGTACCGATGGGTCGAGAAACTCGTACTATGGCTTCATAGAAGAGATTTAGGAGCTCGACTATGTGGTTTTCAAGATCCCCTTATTTCGCCGTTGGGTGCATCTCCCACAGTGAAGGTTGACAAGCACGGTGTCACGACCGTGGACCTCCAACGTGTCGGGTACAAAGACGAACCATTCGTACTCGCCAATCAAGTTGTTCAAGTTTTCTATGTAACCGACCATAAATAAGAAACGCCATGTAGTTCTTCATGGAAAAAGGAGAATTGTCGGAGTGGAGAATGTAGTGGACGAGGAGGAATACAATCAATTTGACGAGTTACCTCCTTTTGGAAATGGCATAAGGTCGACGATGAACAACGTGACGAAACTAGTTACGTACGCATTGATCATGATGAAGGGCTAATTTTTAAAGGAAATAAGCAAGTACAATAAGAATGTATATGTGAAAATGTGTGACAATTTTGAGATGTATATGTGAAAATGTGTGAGGTAGTCAATTTTGAGATGTATATGTGAAAATGTGTGATGTAGTCAATTTTGAGATGTATATGTGAAAATGTGTGATGTAGTCAATTTTGAGATGTATATGTGAAAATGTGTGATGTAGTCAATTTGGAGATGTATATGTGAAAATGTATATTGTAGTCAATTTTGAGATGTATATGTGAAAATGTGTGATGTAGTCAATTTTGAGATGTATATGTGAAAATGTATATTGTAGTCAATTTTGAGATGTATATGTGAAAATGTGTGATGTAGTCAATTTTGAGATGTATATGTGAAAATGTGTGATGTAGTCAATTTGGAGATGTATATGTGAAAATGTATATTGTAGTCAATTTTGAGATGTATATGTGAAAATGTGTGATGTAGTCAATTTTGAGATGTATATGTGAAAATGTGTGATGTAGTCAATTTTGATATGTATATGTGAAAATGTATATTGTAGTCAATTTTGAGATGTATATGTGAAAATGTGTGATGTAGTCAATTTTGAGATGTATATGTGAAAATGTATATGTGTGATGTATTTGAGAATGAAAATGCAGCTGGTTGGTGTTGTATATGAATGCAGCTGTTTAGTGGTTGATATGAATGCAGCTGTGGAGTTATTGGTGTTGTCTTAATTGCAACAGCCGGCAAAGGCTTATCACAGACGGTTCTAAACTTAGAACTGTCGTGGATACGATATCCTGCACAGTTCTAAGTTTAGAACTGTTTGTGATAATCTCCCTACATATACCCTCTCGTTAGGGTTTTCCGTGTGCGCTGCAGTTATTCGATTACATCTAAATCTCGAGCCCATCGTCGCCGCCGCCTCCCCGAGCCCTCGCCGGCTGCCTCCCCCAGCCCTCGCCGGCCGCCTCCCCGGACAAAGACGTCGCCGTAGCCTCCTCCTCCTCCTCCGTCGCCGCCTCCCCGAGCCCGTCGCCTCCTCCTCCTCCGTCGCTGCCTCCCCGAGCCCGTCGCCTCCTCCTCCTCCGTTGCCGCCGCCTTCTCCTGCGTCGCCGCCTCCTCCTCCTCCGTCGTCGTCGCCTCCTCCTCCTGCGTCGCCGCCTCCTCCTCCGTCGTCGTCGCCGCCTCCTCCTCCTGCATCGCCGCCGCCTCCTCCTCCGCCGTCCCTAAGGTCACCAAAACCCTAAGGTCATCAAATCCCTCCCCGAGCTTCATGCTTACTGTTAGTGTTTAGGGTTGATGCTTGATGCTTCATATTGTTATGGTTAGTTGCTTAGTACATATTTAGGGTTGATGCTTCACGCTTACTGTTAGTGTTTAGGGTTGATGCTTGATGCTTCATACTGTTATGGTTAGTTGCTTAGTACATATTTAGGGTTGATGCTTCATGCTTACTGTTAGTGTTTAGGGTTGATGCTTGATGCTTGGTACATATTTAGGGTTGGTGCTTCATGCTTACTGTTAGTGTTTAGGGTTGATGCTTGATGCTTGGTATATATTACATTGGTGCATTGTTTACTGCAGTAGCTTAGTTTAATTTGCTATTTGGTACATACTACATTGGTACATTGTTTACTGCAGTTGCTTAGTTTACATTGGTACATATTACATTTCTTGTTGTGTTAGTATATAGTATATACTATATACTATATAGTATAGGCACATAACCCCTCTCTGTCCACATCACCCCCTCCCTTCTCCCCCTTCCCTCTACTCCTCTCCTCTCTTCCTAACATTGAGCATCATGTTTCACTTTTCTTGCTTCCTCATCTTATCATGTGCAACCCTACAATTTGAGAGCACAAATTAACCAATCAAGGAAGAGTATATGATCAAAGGGCATGAAGCAAGTGAAGCAAGTGACATACTATAGTGTTCTCATTCAATGAACCGAATACAGTAGTTTGTGTCATTTGCTTCATAGACCTTTGTTTAGAGACTTTGCTATTTGGTTTATAGTATTAGCAACTAAAGTAGGTGCTAGGATAGGCACATCACCCCCTCTCTATGTCCATATCACCCCCTCCCTTCTCCCCCTCCCCTCTACTCCTCTCTTGTCTTGCAATTCAATATGATCACTTTCTCATCTTATCTTAATAGACCCACAAAATGAGCAACATGTCACCCGCGCATTCTTCAACATCATCGCCGGAGGCGTCCGCTTCAACATCAAGACGCCAAGGAAGAGGGCTATCAAAGAAGCCTGAGGGCCGACAGACCATCACAGCGGTGAATGCATCTGGGGTCCCTATCCTTCCTCAAAAAGCAGTAAATGCATTTTGAACCATGGTCGGAGTAGTTGCACGAGAACAAATTGAGATCACATACAATTCATGGAAGAACGTGCCTGACACTCGGAAACGTGAGCTGTGGACCGAAATTTTGGTATCGTTCGAGTTCCCAAAAGAACACCTGGATGCTGTGCAACAACAAACCTACAAAGTGGCGTGCAAAGCATGGAAGAACTTCAAGAGCACACTTGTCAGGAAATACGTGGAGACGGACGAAACGCCTGTTCATAAATACCCATTCCTGGAACCACAATGGGAAGAGTTCAAGGCGATGAAAACGACCGAAGATTTCAAAAGTACAAGTGTGGCGCACAAGGCCCTCCATGCAAAAAATACACACCCTCATAGACTTGGCATAGCTGGGTATGCGGGTAAAATCCCGCAGTGGAGGAAGGAGGATGAGCTGGCAGCTGCATAGAACATCGCCCCACCGTTTTCCAATATCCCGGATGACCGCGCTCGAAATTGGATTAGAGCAAGGTCATCTACAACGACATCAGGGGACGTCACATTTCAAAACCCTGCAGACCAGCAAGTGACCGAGCGCCTGGTAAGATATCGATCGAACTACGTAGCTTGTAATTACTACACAACTTCGTACGAATTGGAATGACATGTCGTGCTCTTGCAGGAAGAGCTGAGTTTTCAATCTACCCTGGGATCATTCCAGGGAACAAGGGAGAATGATATGCTCTCCGTGGCCCTGGGAAACAAGGAGCACCCGGGCCGTACGAGAGGCCTTGGGCTTTACGTTCCTTGGAAACATGGTTTCCAAGATGACTCCGACATGTATCGGCGCAGGAAGAGAAACAAAGCCGAGCGTGACGCACAGCTACGAGAAGAGATCAAGGCATCTCTTAGAGAGGAGATACTGGATTCGCTGGCTGATGTAATCAGAGATGAGGTGCGGAAACAGACAGAAAGTCAGCAGGCCGCTGCCGCCGCTCCTGTGCTAGCCAGCCCGCCCAACCGTCCGAGTAGCTGCGCGTCGAATCCGACGCAATCCCAGGCCAAATTTCTTGTGGACGACATCCTGGTAATAATTATTACCTCTCGAATGCTTGCTCCATTGGTAGGCCTATTCGAGTAGCTAATTTTGTATCATTATGTAGGAGCCTACGAAGTGCAGGCTCCAAGTGAGATATGGCTCCATTCCCTTATACGCTGCTTGGGGCCAGGCATATTCGTCTGGTATCGGGGCCATGGTGCACGGTCAAGCTTTAGCGCCAGGCTTCGCAAAAGTTAATGTGGATGGTGTGTATGTCAATTTTGAGGTGGTCCCGCTACCGAAGCCCCCCAACGACGAGATCGTGACTCTAGGACAGGCCATTGGAACATTCATCCAAAGGCCCAAAACGACATCTCCCGGAGGCTTCTTCACGGTGGCGGGACTGAGCAACTTGCACCGTGCCATCTCCATTACAAGACCATCGGTTCCACCACCGGATACTACACGGTGCTATCTCCACGGGACCTATTCTCGCCAGAGCAACTTGCACCGCTGCTACCTTCAAAGTCGACTTCCGTGAAGTCGACCTATAGCCGAGGCAGCAAGGCCAACAAGGGCAAAGCAAAGAAGACCAATGATGATATTCCGTATCACCCTTTGGCCCGCAAATTCGTGCTTGGCGAGCCGTTGCTCGAGCAAAAAGACCTCCAAAAGCTACCACATAGTTGCATGCAATTGCACACGTGGTATATGCAGTAGTCCAATAAGCTAGAGGGAGAACGGACTTCAAGTATCACTGTCAAATTCACCGAGGAAGATTTACACCACAATCTTCAAGAGTGTATGTTCGTGGTCGCCTTTGAGGATTTATTCGATCTGTTCACGCCAACGCTCTTGACGTCTCAATCATTCGATCTTTGACGCCGTAAGTGTGTACAATCACGATCTCGTTAATGTCATACCGATAAATGCCATGTCTAATTTTTTGCTTTCGTGTGTATATATATAGACACATGCTGATTAAAGCTAGATTATCCAACTCATCAGCTGGTTTCTTGGACCCACAATTGGTCGCCAAGGATACCATCGACCATGAGACACCCCTCATCGAGAGGTACATTGCATCAGGACTGCTGGATTGCCGCAATAAGGACTATGTACTTATGCCCTTCAATCAGAACTTTAATTGGATTTTAATAGTAATTGTACCAAAATGGAACAAGGTATATTACCTTGATTCCCTAAGTAAGAATAAAATGGACTTCACAGTTGTCAGCCAAGTAATCGATAGGTAAGCACATATTCCACATACATATCTACATTGTACTCTTTCTTTCCTTCCGAATGATTAAGGTTAACTTTTTCGAATTACGTAGGGCGTTCGCGATGTACATTGAAAAGGAGGTGACTCGAGCGGGGCCAAAGGCCTGCTGACACATTTTCGAGATTTTAAGGTATTCGCTATTTCACATTAATTAATCCTATGCAACAGATTGGTACTAATGCCTCTTGAACTAACACATTCCATTTTTGCGGTGCCACCAAAGCAGAAATGAGCAACACATGTGGATACTACGTTTGCCAACATATGGAACTACTCTCGATTCCTCGAGGCTCACCAATCGCAAGGTTTGTCACTCTTCCCATAATTACTTCATACTTATCACGTTACATATATATGCACATTGATATTCCTATCGACAGTCATGTCCATCCCACAATCGCATTGAAACAGTCGATTTTGGAGGGATTCAAGGAGAGTTGGCGTACTTTTTGCTGACTCAAGTCATAAAGCCAGGAGACGGTTCCACTGCGCACCATGATTTCTTATTGGTCTTATCACTAAGTGTAAATGCAGTGTAGATCTTTTGTAACTATGCATTTGTTAATGGATATTTCATTTCAATTCAATTAATCAATTTGCAAAATGGATGCATGCTTTATGTTTGTGAAATGAAGTGCCATGTCAATTGGATGTTTTATGTCTGTGAAATGTATCTGAAAGCAAATGAGATGTGTGAATTGTATGTTTTTTGTCTGTGATTATCTGCTTGTTTCAGAGGGCATGGCTAGCATTCCTGAGGCTAGCCAATAAGAGAAATATATGTATGGGTCGAAGGGAATATCACAGACGGTTTTTGAGTAAAACCGTCTGTGATGGCCCATAATCACAGACGGTTCGAAAACCGTCTGTGATGACCTTCGATTATCACTGACCCATAAATACAGACGGCTCACAAAACCGTCTGTGATGAAGTTTTCGAACCGTCTGTGATGACCTTTTCTGTAGTAGTGTTTTGAATGTGTAATATATAGCAGCAGCAGTAGCCACCTCTCGCATGACTAGCGAATGGTTCCTGGGAAGAGGAGGATTAGTCATGAGTATGCTACAGAAGCCGTTACTAGCCACCTTCTGATCAATGTGATTGTGAGATAATTTTGTTTACTCTTAAGTAAACTGGACGCACATGACTACTGTAACTGTTCATTTCGTTTGACAGCTTGAATTAATTGAATGGAAAAACAATTAGCATATGGACCACATTTTGTCACCCTCTTGATTCTTGTAGTAAAGCAGCATCTGGGTTTGAACAAAAACACATTATAGAGGTCATGATAATTGGATACAGTAGTTTGCCTTGCTTAAATCCACCCACTTCATAATTTGTTGGCCTATTGGGGTTCTAGGTGAATTATTATTGATAGACTGTTAACTGTGAAAACACACCTACAGACCTTATTGATCCAAGCCTCTTGTGAGGTATATGAAACAACCCTAAAAGTTTCAAAAAAATTTGAATTTTATTTGAATTTTTCTTGAATTTAGAGTTTTTGCCGAATCCAAAACATTTCCTAAACCAAGCCGCTTTCCCTTTTCTAGAAATGTGCTTTCCAAGCATAGATTCACACTTAAGCCTTTCTACAATTGCTCTGCTCCCACTACCACGTGCCACACCATCACTACCATCCGCGCCAAAAGCCGTACAGTGTTGAAGAATCTAGTTTCATCATTATATGTTAACGGTGAGTTTTAGTAATTGATGATAATAGTTTATGGAACTAATATTTTCCTTGAGTTTGTGAAATAGGTTAGATCTCACGGTAATGGATAACATGGGAAGGCGTCATGAGTTTGTTGTTATCAAGCCAAGGTTTGGAACAAAACATGGCATCATGTATTGATGGTTATTGAGTCGAGATCCCAAATGGTAGATGGCTTTATGTGTTGAAGGCCATCAAAATAAGAGGATGCATCATATATTGATGCACAACAAGACAAAGACCTAGACTTAAAGTTAGGGTGTCTGTCATCAAACTTCAAGAGGATGCGAATGGGCAAAGATATAACCAGTATAGGCTAAGCATGTGTTCTTAGCATGTAACTATAGTTTGCAAATGGTTGAAATCCATGCACCTACTCCTTGTGGCATGATGCTAAGGTTTGCAAATATATTTTGTAAATAGTTGAAGTACAAATATAATCCTTGTAGCATGTGACTTAAATTTATGAATGTGTTTTACAAACGGTTTGAGTTCATATTCTTAACCATGTGTCATGATTCTAAAGTGTGCAAATGTATTTTGCAACTTTTGTGAATCATGTTTTCATCCTAATGTGCATAGTACTATAATTTGCGAATGTGTTTTATAAATTTAGTGAAGTGTATGCATCGTTGTCTTTGCTGAAAATGTCCGGGTGGTACGATCGACTCTGTGTGAGCGGTTAGATCGGCTCTATGTGAGTGGTCTGACCAGCCCTCTCACGGCAGTTTGATCAGGTCCATGTGAGCGGTATGATCAGCCAACGATCTGACCGGCTTTCATGGCGGTCTGACCAGCCAGCAGTTTGATTGACTTTACGTGAGCAGTCTGACTAGCTCAAACGCTATGACCACACTTTCTGTGTTGGTTGCTTTTCTCGAGAACGCTATTTTTTTGGTGATTTTGGTCAAGCGGTCTAACCGGCTTTCATGGCAATTTGATCGACTGGCGGTCAGATCGGCCCCGGTGTGGGCTGTCTGACCGGCAATGGCTGTAATGGCTATTTTTGTAGTCGTTGCAGAGCAGGGTGGTATGATTAACCATTAGTTGATGAGACTGGTTGTTAAGCCTTCAACGATTCACGTTGTTCTCAGCATCACAATTTCCCACTGCCTTCCTCCATGGCACACTTGATGAGACAGTTTACTGCCAATAGCCATCCCGGCTTTGTTGATCCCTCTCGCCCTCATCATGTTTGTTGATTCCATAACGAGTTTGCTATAACTGACCTCAGCGATCTCCACTTCTTTCTTGGTGTCTCGGTTACTCGCACTCCCATTGGCATGTTCTTTTCATAACGCCAGTATGCTTCGGAGCTGCTATAGCGCACTAGCATGGATGATTGTCACGCTACCTCTACTCCCATCTTCACTCGAGCCAAGCTGTCTACCATTGATGGGTCGCCTGTCTCCAACCCGACCGAGTATTGAAACCTTGCTGGGGCACTTCAGTACCTCACCCTAACTCGGCCCGACCTTGCATATGCCATTCATCATGTGTGCCTTCACATGCATGCCCGCGGGAGCCACACCTTGCTCAAGTTCATCCTTCGCTATGTGAAGGGGATGCTTGACTTCGGACTTCAGCTACACGCCATGTCGACCAGCTCTCTCACTGCGTGCTCTAACGTTAACTAAGCTAGCTGCCTTGATTCTTGCTGCTCCACCTCTGGATATTATGTACACTTGGGTGACAACTTTGTATCTTCGTCTTCCAAATGCCAGTATAGTGTCCCACTCGAGTGTCAAGGCTGAGTACCATGTCATAGCTCACGTTGTGGCTAAGTGTTGATGGTTTCATCAGCTTTTGCAGGAGCTCCACCACCCACTCACTTTGGCTATTGTTGTTTCAACAATGTTAGTCCGTGTATATGTCCTCTAACCCGGTGCAGCATCAACGTACAAAGCACATTGAGATCGACATCCACTTTGTCCATGAGAAGGTGTCTCTTGGTCAGGTTCGAGTGCTACATTTTCCCATGGTTCTAAAATTCGGCGATCAGTACTAGCTCGATCACCTCACCTTGTAGTGATTATACGGTAATTGGCCTTGTAACCTATTTTTCTATTTAAATAATAGATTTATATATGTATATTCTTACAAAATCAAAACCAACATTTGATGCTCTTTGTTATATATATATATATATATATATATATATATATATATATATATATATATATATATATATATATATATATATATATATATATATATATATATATATATATATATATATATGAGGTTAAAAACAAATCATTGTCAACATTGGCTGCAAGAAGGATGAAAAGACAGGTCACAACATCAAGAAATGGATAATTGGAGATTCATCACGTAAAATTTCAACTAGAAGCAAGAAGGATAAAAACTTGAACAGAACTATTTAATTAATTATGTAATTCAAGAAGGAGGAATTGTAATTGTAAATCAGCACGTCTTAACTTGTAAATTTAAATGAGCAAATGGAAGACAAGTTGGAAATAAAGTAAAGCTCATCATTCATATTAGATGTTGTTCCAAGTTCCAACCATGTCATCATATGGCATGCAACAAAATGACTACCACTAATCCCCTATTCTCCTGTACACTAAATCACGAAAAGAAGCATTGGCACACATATATAGTGACATAACTATATCTTGTCACTAAATCCCTTTACCAAAAGTAACATCTATTGTTAGCGTCTTCTCACTAAATGTTTAGTGGACTAACTGCCTTCTATATAACAAATTAGGAACCAAACCAAAAGCTATCACATGACTAAACCATACCACTTCCATCACTAAATGTTTAGTAGCCTAACTGCCTTCTGTATAGCAGGTTAGGAACCCAACCAAAAGCTTATAGCCTTATAGATAACAAGTGCTCGAGGTGGAAATCATTGTCGCTGGAGACAGGAGATGCAGCAGCAGCCACGCCGAGTGAGGTGATGCAGCAGTAGCAGCCGCTCCGGAGAGAGGTGATACAGTAGCAGTCGCCGTCGCCGAGAGAGAAGATGCAGCAGGCCAGCAGTCATAGCAGCCGCCCTCTCGACCTAGCTTTTTCCCCTTTGCCGTGCTCTCCTCAACAGCTTCACATGTAATCATGTATAGACTGGTGCGTGTGTGAGTGGACTTCTTTGGTGTGCTGTGGACCTAATTGAGTGTGGGCTTTAATATACTGGAGTGGGCACTCACCCTGTACATGGCTGGTTACCTGATTATCCGAGTACTCACCCGATTATACCGATTAAAACTGCTAGCTACTTGTTTTTGCCTACTCATACTCGATAAGTGGATTTGTTACAAGTACTTAGGTGCAGGGGCGGACCTACCCTTCGGGCATGATCGGGCGGCCGCCCGAGCTCCATTGCCGGCGGTCCCCCCTCCTCCTCCAGAGCCGGCTTGCAGAAGTGTCGATTAAGCGGCCCAGAGCAAGTGAAGCCCAATGAAAGCATTGGCGGTGGCGGATGAGTGCAGATTACCATGTCTCCACCGATTCGGTAGGTCAAATCGCATCTGTAAGGCACAATTGCAAGAATTTTGGTGAGGTTCCTTGGATACAATATCTAAGCTTCCATTGTTATGAATGTTGATAAAGAATTCATTTTCTCTTTTTGTTTGGAGTAAACACCTTTTACTATGATGAAAATCCCTTTCTCTTGAGCTACCAATGGTCATGTTTATCTGTGTAAGCTAGATTGTTCTCACACAAACATGTCAAGAAAATAAGGCCCTTCTCCTTAAAAATAGGCATTTCAATGCAATACATATCTAAATTCGTACAACCACACAATCTAAGCAGCAGCAGAAGCAGGGGCAAGATATTACAAAGTGCTCACCATTGCGGATATATGTAAGGCAACCACAAACTTCACGGAAAGAACATAATAAGGCGAGGAACTTCTTGCAGCATCTATGAAGGGAAGTCAAGGATGGGTCTCAAAGTGCCGACAAGTGTGCCAAAAAGGTTAGGAATGTTCATGGAGTAGTAGACTTGTAGTAACTAGCTATATTTTGCTGCAGCGATCGGATGGTCAAGACCTATCAATTGAACTTCGGAGGAACATGAAACTCTTCCAAAAAGCGGGCATCTGAATTTGGTGAGATTCCTCTGATACTTTGAGCATAAAGATGACAAGGACAACAACGTAATTTGATTATGGATTAATTTGCTTTTGGGTAATACTGTTTGCTTCACGCTTACAATTCGTCCGCCCTAGCTACATTTCAGTTCTGGGTCCACCACTGCTTAGGTGAGTACTCGGCTGAGTAGAACTAGTTTTAGAACATTACATGTTCCTTCAGGTCTTTGGTTCGCCGATGTCACAAGAAAGGACATCCAGCCTCTGCGTCCAATTGACTCCAGCTTCAACCGAGCGGGGGGATGTTAGCGATATGAATCTTGTACATGTTATCCAAGGGTAGATCTATCTATAGGGCAAGCATGGACGGTCGCCCGAGGTAGACCACGCCGCCGTTACACCTACCCCCGCCTCCATCTCCACATGGCCACATGGACCATGACTGACTGCCGTTGAGGTCTTCAGAGTTCAGACGCTTAAGGAAGAAGATAAGTTACAGACAGAGAAGATAATTCACAGCCGAAGTGCCGAACACGCTGCCTCAGTGACTTTTGGGCCAACTACCTAAGGCTTGCCTGAAGTAAAAAAGAACTAAGCAAGACCTAACTGCCAGGTGAAAAGTAACAGACAAGTAGGTAACAGATGGCAGAGACAGTGTCAACTCTAGAACAAAGTGGATGACTGAGGAGGGAAGGACGCACATCGGCGGGTGCGCATGGCGTAAGCGAGCCACGGTTGTGGGCGCGCGGCATCTGGTGGGCTGCGGGTGCATCCAGCGACGGTGGTGTAGGCTAGGCACGGCAACGGCCGGCGGGCGCGTACAGCGTGGGACTCGAGCTGTCCGCTTTGGCCAATCTAAACTTTTGCCCTAGATCGGCCACTAATGTTATCGTCATGATCACTAGTCGTGCACTGTTCACGTGTAACCGAGTGCATGTACATCTGCAGCTCCGTGTATTTAGTTGAGTCTGTTGTAACCTGATTTGCTAGGTAGTTATTACATCCGTGTTAATCTTGGCTCATTATGAAAAACAAGATTGCATGCAGGTCGATTGCTCTGCGTGGCCTTCTCCCATCTGGTTCTCTCTTTTCTTCTCGTCCTCTCCAGCTGCACAAATCAATACGCAAAAAGAAAACAGTTTTGGTATTACAAAGTCGCCTGAAATCTTGGTAACTTTCAGTCGATTTTCTGACCGTTTGATCTGCTTTGTGATCTGTGACGCGTCTTTCTCACTTAACGGCCCCGCCTGTGCTCTCGGGTTTGGTTTCTCTCTCTTTCCACCCGTGAACCCATTTGGACAGATGTACCTCACCTGTGCTCAAAGGGGGAGAGCGAGAGCCTAATCTTCAAAGTCGACGAGCGGCGTTTTCTGGAATTGCAGGGGCTCGAGAGCTTTTGCGGCGCCAGGGTTGAGGCTAGTCTTGCTGCTACTCCTTCGATTCCCGTTGGTTGCAGTTGCTCCTTCAATCCCCCTATGTTGCTGCTGCTCCTTCAATTCTAGGGCAGGTTTTCTTCAATTTTCCATCTATTTTTTTGGTTGATCCTTTGAGCACACTTGGTATTTGCTATTTTTTTTTGGGTTTATGGCTGGTGGTTCTGTTTGATTTGTAGCTTGATGAGGTTAATCGGTGGGGGTTAGGCCTAGTTCTAATTTTATTTGGGGGTTTTGAGCTTTACGGTTAATTAGTTGTGTCTGAGATGTTTTATCCCGATTTGGAATCATGTTTTGTTGTGGCGGAGGAGGGGTGGGGATGAGTGAGGATCTAGTGAGAAAATACAAGAAGAGAGCAGCAACATATTGACTACATGCAGTGAAAGAAGCTTCAAGAACAAGTTTTTTCGAGGAAGCTAGTAGGGAAATGGAGAGACCATGCACCTGCTGTGCTCTTGAGTTGAGAAGACAGATGTCAGAGATGCAGCGGTAGGTAGCATGCATATACTAGTAACTAGTGGTAGAGAAGGCTTCACCCCACACTGATCTCCTTGCTGCTGCTCCTCACCTGGGTGCATACTCAGATTTATACTCCAAACAAAGGATAGTGAATATCTAATGGATTGATATATAGCCATATAGGGTCTCCTTGAACTGGAAATAGGGACGAGTGGCTCCAAAAGTCCCAAGCCTTTAGTCTGGCTTTCAGGATGGAGATATATGTCATTTTCTCTCCTCTCCTTTAGTCTTGATTGTGTTTAAAATATACAATAGTATATATAGCTTGGATCAGCTATAAACATTTAAGCAAAACATAGGTTTGCGGTTTGATTTCTTGTCTGCTGTTGGAGCTTGTTAAGTGCACCCCAAATCGATTGTTTCATGCCTTCTCTCAGACATTTTTTCCCCAGCAACTTGTAGATGTAACTAGAAGATTAAGTAGCAGTGATCAAGGTGTAGAAATCTATGCGGAAATTTCAGCCTTTGTTCTCCTAAAAAACTAGTAACTTTGGCTGTGCAAGCTTAGAGAGGCGCTTTAAAAAAGATGCCTCTAAGAACATCAAAGTTCTAGCATCAAATTATGTGGATATTATTTTTCAGACTCGTCACTAGAAAAGCGTGCTCATTTGAAGGTGCATCACTTAGTTCTTCCTATTATCAGTTGATTATCTAGTAATTGTTTGGGTGTTCAAACTACTTAACTCAGCAACATACTCGTATGTTGAAACATCATCTTTTTTCTTTGAAGCAACATTTGTGATTTTATTGATTTGTACAGGGTAGATGGCATGGATGCTTGTTAAAAATGTTAGATGTAGGTGACATTTCTCATTGAAAACAGAGGTCATATGTGTCACAAACTTGAGAAGAGCATAACACAGCTTGATGCAGCCCAATAGGGACTGTTGCGGCCTATATGGATATGAAGTTTTAGCAAAACATTATTTTGTTAAGAGGTGAGGGCATTCTGTCTTTCTATTCTATTGGTTCTGTAGCAATTGAAGGCAATGCTCTCATCTCACTCATCAGATTTTGTGTCATATTATGTATGCATATTTTACATGTTGCAAAGGAAGGAGGGAAGAAGGGGAAATCCACGACTGAAGAAGTCAGTAGCGCTACTTCCATTCCCTTGTCTGTTCAATTTTTGATGTGTCCGATTGCATAGTTGCTCATGGCTACATAACATATGTTGATTATCTGGATCAGGAGAAGCCTTAGATCAGGAGAAGAAGCCTTACTTTGACAAGGCTACAAAGTTGAAGGCTCTGTAAGTTCTTCAGAATTTGCAATTCTGCATTGCTGATGCAGCTCTAGTTAATAATAAGAATGTGTCACCTCATACATAATGTTGGCTTGTTGTTCCTCATTTACCGTTGCCTGTGCTTTAGGAGAACAATGTGGCTTGTGTTTCTATTTTGTTATCTCTTTTGTAATTGGCACGCGTCGAGATTTTCTAGTTTCAAGGGGGAGGGGATCTAAACAGTAGTAGCAGTAGTGATGGATGTGCTATGCTAGTACTGCATGGAGGCATTAATGGGTAAAAAATAGAAGATAAATGTCAATTGCTTCATCCTATGAAATAACTGCCACATGAAAATTTTCATAGTATTTAGTCTAAAATTGCAGTCTTCAGTAATATGCAATTTCAGAAAAGCTTTGCTGCAATTTTCTGTTTGATCTTGATTTTCAATTTCTCTTCGAATTTCAATATTGAAGATCTATAATTTTCCCGACCTGTAGCCTTTTCAATTTTGTAGGGCTTCATCTAGTTTATTTTTTTAGTTGTTTAGATTAGAGTAAATTTCTATATATGCTTTTTTGAAGGGGTTCACCAATCATTAATTTGGTTTTGTCAAGTTTAGATAAAATTTGTGTCTTTGTTTTTGAAGGGTTCGCAAATTATAACATTTTTGTCTAGGTTAGAATAATTATTTATTTGTCTATGTCTCTATTTTTGTTTTTTCAGATAATGCTTAGTTGTGGAACCAAACAAGAATTTTTTTGGATTTTATCCAATACAGAACATGTATCAGACTTACCTTTTTGACTAATTTAAGTTGTTCTACTAGCCTATTGACCAAATTAAGTTGAGACCAATTCAGTTAAGTCATATGCGTAGTTGTTTTCAGTTCATGTTCTGAAAAAATTAATGTAAAATACCCATGTGTTTTAATGCATTTAGTTGGCTAACTCAGTAACTCTTACTACAGTGCTGGCATGGTAATAGTTAGGAAGCCAAAATTAGCAAGGAACTGGAGATCTAGAGTTATACCTTTATTCAGGTACCAATTATTTTCCTTTGCTCTAGGTAAAATTTTGTGTTGTAATATTTCCTGAACAATTTGAGCTATTTTCCATGTCTTCTAAATGCTTTATGATATCCAAACTGTGAAATCTTCTTTGTTCTTTTTCTCAAATAGCTCCTAATATGCTCTTATGTTATCTCAATAGTAATATGGTGTTCACTTATCTGTCATATCTCTAAAAATTCATTTGTTCAAATGTTTGAAGAGAGTTGTAGGCTTGTAGCTGTACTAAGAGTATCTTTATGGAGTTGTTTCGGCATAGCTTTCATACACTTATTAACCTATGCCCCTATTAATGTTGAAACTGAGTTATACATTAAGTATGTTATTTTCTTCTCCAAATTTACAAGAGATGTACTGAATAACCTTTACTCAAAAGTTAATGTTCCTAATAACTTGCAATTTAAGCTATAAAATTTGAAATATTAGATCATATGAAAACTTGCACACTAATTTAGTTGAACTTTCAATTTGACATAATGTGCAATTTTAGTATTCTACAAGTGCATTTACATTATGGCCTCATTTAATATGTTCTTTTTCAATATAAATGCAAAGTTGTGGAGTGTAAATTTATTGCAACAATGACATATTAGTATTGCACAGAGCATAAGGTAGATGCCTTGTTGAATCTATCCATTTTTTTGTATCCTAGTGTGATTTACATTTGATTTGTTTAGGTTAGCATTTTGTATAATGTTAGGGGTTCACTAACATATTATTTATCCTTGTCATAGCCTAGAAAGTAACTTGCTTGGTCAGTATAGAAACTTGAAAGATTTTTAACTAAACATTCAGTGTTAGGTATGTGCAATTTTAGTTCAAAGTTTGTGCAATTTGTCATATATTTGTTCATAAGAACTCATATTCATTTTTTAGTTAATGTTTATGTTATTTATTTTTGTAAGGGTTCAGAAACAAATGGTTTTATTCTGTCTACTCTAGAAATTTAAATGTGTTTGTCATTTTTGCAGGGTTCTATTGAGAGAAATCTTCTATGTTCTTCCAATTGATATGTGCTGAATTTAGTTTATGTTCATGTCTATTTATTTTTGTTATGGTTATCAAATAATGAGTCATTTTCTGTCTACCATAAAAAATTAATTTGTTTCTATTATTTGTGTAAGGTTCTAATGAGAGAAATCATGTGTCTGTTGTCCAAGGTTGCATGTGCTAGTTCCACCATATGCTTTGTGTGCTCTATCTGATTTTGATCTAGTGTCCTCTGTTATTGATGTTGATTTGACTCAAATTGCACACAATTTAGTGCTCAGGTTAGTTAATGATTGTCAATTGGTTTTGCCCATTTTTAACTATTTTTTTGTCCTATTCCCCTTTAAACTGCCCCCTTGTAAATACACTAGTCAAATGTGATGTTGAGTGTCAGCTCAAGTCTTTCTTGGAATGATCAATTAGTCCCTGGTTTTGCATCTGAAGTGGTTTGCAGCCTTCCAGTGCCTTGTCCCATGTTCGCATTATGTAGATGTATTGCTTTTGCATAGTTGCTTTGTGTCATGGAGTACCTTCTACATGCATATTACCGAACAATTTGTGGCTTCGCATTGTTACTAATTTTTTTTAAGATTTACGTTGTTACTAGGTGTAAAATGGCATAATTGCTTATATGCTATGGAAATATCTGCCACATGAAAAATTACATAGTACTTTAGATAAAATTACAGTCATAAGTGTTATGCAATTTTAGAAAAGCTTTGCTGCAATTTTCTACCTGTTCTTTTTTAAATTGTTCTTGATTTTTTAATTTCACTTTAAGTTTAAATATTGTAGATATGTAATTTCCCAAAAATTTTGTTTTTTCTTATATCATGCTAAAATACCAACTTCGTGCCTTATTATTTCTTCTAGGTTGCCAAGTGGCATTCTTCCTTCTCCAACATTTTTAGACCTTTCATGTGACTAGTAAGAAAGTACACTAAAATAAATCTTGCAGTCTGCCCTGAGGTGCAATTTCAATGCAATGATTGGTTGTGTTGGGTTTATTTGCTGCAAGATAGGCCACCGATACTTCAATGCAATTGTTGCAGGTTGTGTTGAGTTGGGCCATACTACAATAAAATTTTCTGACTTTTGTAGGGGTTCGTCTAGGTTCTCTAGCTTAAAACAATATTTGTTTATCAGACTTTGTAAGGGGAATCACTCGGTCTAATACCACATAAAAAACTCACATCATTGTAGAAATTTCAGTTCACAACTGATGTGCAAAATTTGTTTACCTTAAATGTTATTTTTCGCCTTGTCATTTTTTATCAACTATGGTATTATAATTTGTTTATGTACGGGTTCACTAATCATAGAAATTTCTCTTTTTTTGGAAATATTGCTAGACGCAGCTTCTACAAAGTGCAATTGCAAGTGGCAGCTCGAACAGTTGAATGTGCTAATTCAGAACTATGTTGCATGTTAGTAGAAGTTTTGTCCAAGGTAGCAACAGCAGGTTAATTCAGTATGTAGTAATGTTTAGATATGCATAGTTGGAACGTTCCTATTCTGGTGGTTTCTTTCTTTAATGTACTACTTGTTTTAATGCAAGTTCTTTACACTTATCATATATTGCAGTAGAAAGAAGGTCAAAAGGAAGGCAGTTTCGGGCAGCAACGCCAACTGTGTTGTCTTCTGCCTTTTGTAATATGCTCCTATTGTTTCAGTTGAACAGCACGGTGGAGCCTTACTCTCTTAATGAATCAGCATAGGAAAATCCTGAACTCATTAAGGAGCACAGGTGGAGCAGGGGATAACATTTGCTCCATCTAGTTGGAACAGCAAAGCCCAACTGAAAAATGGTTGACACGACACAGAATTTTTGACATGTTAGCGGGTCTGCCCATCTAAAACTTGTGGGCCCAATAAGGAACAAGTCAGCCCAAAACAACTCAACACAGTAACAGAAATAGAAACAGCACAGAAATAGAAACAACCGAGAACCGTTGGATGGTGATCAAATGGACAAACAAAAATCGACTGAGATTTTAAAAAATTTCAGGCGACTGAGAAATAGACACCCCCCCAAAGAAAAAGCCTATGCTAGCTTCTCTTGTTTGGCATTCAGGGCGATGACGCTAGTCTGCTCGCCACATCACGGTGACGGTGGCCGTGACCGAGGCGGAGGACGTGCCATTCATGCACTCCAGAAACTGCTCTCAATGCACACTGCTCGTCGCATCACGAAGCTAGTAGCGTTTGCGGATATCGGGCGGTTTCTTTTCCACTTTGGTTTTTGGTTTATACTATTTGCTATAGTAATATAATTTTAAATGATGTGTTTTTAATTCGAGATCTATAGATAAATTATAGTACAAACTATATTAAGTTTATTTGTACCGACTAAAATTATATGTAATTAATTTTTATATACTGTCTTTCATAAACAATATAGAAATTAAAAAATTCATAGCCCAAAATTTACCATGCGCGGCTGCATGCCGAAAGCAAGGCTGCTGGGGTTAATTGGCGACGTCGACGACTCCGCGCGGTTGAACACGGGCATCTAGTGGCGGCGTTGTCTTGGTTGACCGACTGATGTTACTTCGGTTGTACCCAGTGGCAGAGGACGGAAAAAAAGAGTGGGCGGATCGTGCGCCTCCGCCGCCGCCTCCCGCCGCCCACCTCCCGCCACCTGCCCGCCTCCGCCTCCCCATGCCCGCCTCCCGAGTCCCGCCCGCCCTCTGCCGGCCGCCGCGCCCGCCGCTCCCCCAGTTCCGTCGCCGTCGTGCCCGCCGCTCCAGCCGAGGCGTAGAGAGCCACAGAGAGACTAGGGTTTACCGTTTCCGTTATTGGGCATTTGGGCTTTTGCCTATTGGATAGAGGGGTATATGGGGGTCTGTTGCAAAAATTCAAGGTCTAGCCTATACCACAGCTTGCCCTATCGAGTCCTGCGCCACTGGTTGTACCTGTGCCTCCGCCATCATGGTTCATGGACGTGTACGCCGTCACATACACATTGGGATGGGTACTACATCGGTGGCGTCACGAGAGGCCGAGAAGCACGCGACGGCACTGCAATTTACTATAGGTACATGTAAATTAATTTTTTTAATAATAAAATTTCAATTTTATTCTATGCTAAGAGTGAAAACATTGAGAAAAAAACTGATAAATTTGTCCATTAGGACATGTACAATAGGATAGACGGCGATGATATGTAATATATCTCCGTGTCATTTACAGGTAGAACTAAAGACAACTCATACCATAGGTTGTTTATATAGTTGTATGTAATGACCTAACATAGTTAATATGTTGCCTATCCAATGGTATAGACGGTAAAAAACCATCTATAATATTTTTTTCTTTCTCCTACATCATCTAAAATACTTTATGTTATAGATTTATAGATAGCTAACATAGGTCATGTTCTTTTCAGCTTTTAAAAGCTACTTTTCGGCTTTTGTACAGTAACTAGCTTTTAAACTGAGTATCTTTTTAAAATAGGGTCTACTAGTTAATTGTAGTACATATTGTACCGACTTCATTTATATCTGCAAAAACCGCACGTAAGTTTCTGTTACTCTGTAATCTCTCATATAAACAGCTAAAAACCACAAACCACAGCCAACATTTATAACCTATAGCTAAAAAGAATAGGCCCATATACTTCCTAGTACTTAGTGTTACCTTTGGAGCCAGCCCACTGAACAGTTAACCTAGATGCCCATCAGGCGGCTGGTGTGAAATTTTAGCCCATAATTTGCTCACTTCGCGCTTTTCCGATCCGCAACGGGCCCAAGCGAGCCCGCCTAACTCTCCCCAATCCCCACGACCTCCTCGCCTTTCCTCCCACCTCCATGGCCGCCATTCCTAAACCCCACCGGCAACCGCAGGCGCTCAAACTCATCACCTCCCTCGCGCCACCGCCACCTTCCTCCGTTCCACCGGCCGAGGAGGCGCGGCAGCAGCAGTGCGAGCGTGAGGCTAGAGGGAGACATGGGAGGCGGCATGAAGCGCGGCGCCGCGCAGCGCCGCCACTTCAGCGCGGGGCGAGAGAACGTCTGAAGCACAACCCCCAGCGCCCTCCCGGGCGGCGGCGGCGGTGAATGTTAGCTTTGCCCAGGAACACACGCACGCATGCGAACGCGAGGTAGAAGAAGCACAGTAGTTTTTCCGACGACGAACACCGCAGCGACAAACTCGCTTGTATCTTTGCTATCTTATTCACTGGACTTGGCAATTTAGCACGAAAGGAGTACAGGGCTACTTATAAGCCAGGAACGTGCCATGGAGCAAATCTCCACGCCCCGCCACCGCGCCATGACCCGCAGGACTCGCTCAGCAACGTCGTGAGCCTCTCGCTCATCTGGACGACGCGGCTTTCCCGTGCCAATCGGCGCCACGCACACCACTTCTCCTAACAGCTCTAAGACGCGATCAAACCTAGCACCTAACTCCCTGACTTACCGGACTCATACTCGATCCAACTCACACCGATCGAATACGCGACGCACATGACGCAACACATAGAAGCACACGCCATGGACACAACCGAGGCGTGGTTTATTCCAACAATCAGCCCCTAAACCACGACATCACCATGCGCGCTGACTCACAGCAGGCACGGCTCCTCGCCGGCGTCCGCGAGGTGGGCCCTCTCCTTCTTCGGCTCCCGGCAGTCCCTGGCGAGGTGGCCACGAACGCCGCAGTTGAAGCACTTCCCTCGGTTGCGGCGCTCCGAACGCCCGCTGGTCCCCGAGCACGTGCTACTGCCGCCGCCGTCGTCGACGTGGCTACCACTGCCCTTATCGCCGCCGCCTTCGCGCCGCGCATTTCCACCGTGCCTGCGCCGGCGAGCTTCCCACTGCTCCTCGGTTAGCAGCAGACGCCCAGCACCCCCCGTCTCCTCATCGACGTCGCGAGGCTCCTCTGCCACGCGCAACCGTCCGACGAGCTCCTCCACAGACATGGTGTTGAGGTCCAAAAGCATCTCGATCGCCACCGCGACCTGCTTCATCTTCTTCGGTACCACGCGCAGGATCTTCTTCACCACGCGGCTGTCCTCCATTGCCTCGCCAAGCTCGCGCAGGCTGGCGACAAGCCCGTTGATGCGCATCGCGAAGTCGTCGACGGACTCCCCGTCGTGGAACGCGACGTTCTCGAACTCCTTCAAGAGACGTTGCACGTTCGCGGACTTCACGCGATCATCGCCGACCCTCATCTTCTTCACCGCCTCCCACGCTTCTTTCGCCGACTTCTTCACGGCGAGCACGGCCTTCATCTCCGGCGGCACCGCACGCAAGATGGCGGCCAGCGCCCGCCGATCCTTGGCGCGCTCGACGCTGACGGCCTCCACAGCATCCCAGAGCTCCAATGCCTCTAGGATCACCTGCATGACCAATGACCACTCATGATAGTTGGTCTTGGTCAGCAGCGGTAGCTCAACTGCGCCGGTGTTGGGGACGACACGCTCCGCCGTGACGCCGAGCTTCTGCAGGGTGCCAGACATCTTCGTTCCTCGCTCTGATACCAAATGTTAGCTTTGCCCAGGAACACACGCACGCACGCGAACGCGAGGTAGAAGAAGCACAGTAGTTTTTCCGGCGACGAACGCCGCAGCGACAAACTCGCTTGTATCTTTGCTGTCTTATTCACTGGACTTGGCGATTTAGCACGAAAGGAGTACAGGGCTACTTATAAGCCATGAACGTGCCATGGAGCTAACCTCCACGCCCGGCCACCGCGCCATGACCCGCAGGACTCGCTCAGCAACGTCGTGAGCCTCTCGCTCATCCGGACGACACGGCTTTCCCGTGCCAATCGGCGCCACGCACACCACTTCTCCTAACAGCTCTAAGACGCGATCAAACCTAGCACCTAACTCCCTGACTTACCGGACTCATACTCGATCCAACTCACACCGATCGAATACGCGACGCGACGCACATGACGCAACACACAGACGCACACGCCATGGACACAACCGAGGCGTGGTTTATTCCAACAGTGAAGGCAGCGAGGGCTGCCAGGGAAACCCGTCCTGGCAGCCGTTCGCCACCGAGAACCCGGCCTTCGAAGACTACTACAAGGTGCAGCCACTTGGTTCAGATGTTGCGTAGCTTACTCTTCTTGCAATTTTGGCATGATTTGGTGCGGTTCTAACTTTTGATGATAGTAACACGGAGGTGAGATAGCCCTGGGCGGTGTCTAGGTGCTAGCTTTGATCGTATGGGCTCGCTCTTCATGTAGATTTCGTTTTAAAAGTGATAACTTGTTGATGTAGTGGCGGGGTATGTTCATATTAGCTATTATTTTGTAAGGCGCAGCTCTATGGATTGATTGCAGTATTGAGCATTGATCTCTAGAGTTGTGCTAATAGCAGCATAGCTGGGCTATGCTGCCTAAGCTTCTGTTGTGATTGCATATAGCCTTAGTTCTTCAGCTGTATGTAGCATTGCTTAGAAACTGTGGATGTGGTTTCTGCTAAATCCTATTGAATGTGTAAACATGTGTATGCCTTACAGGAGCAGCGAATTGTTCCTGAGGAAGAGTGGGGTGACTTCATGAGCATGTTCCGGAAGCCATTGCCAGCCACTTTTAGGATTAATGCGAGGTAATGATTCTTTCTCTGTGTTATGAATGGAACTCAAGTGGCGAAGGTTGTATGAGTGGAGAATAGGAGGGCGAGGCTTCAGTTGCCGGGGGCGCAGGGGCGCTGTGCCGGTAGAGGATGGCCGTGCGCCGGCAGGGGCGCACCAGCCGCAGGAGAAGAAGAGAGAAGAGTAATTTCTTCTTTTCCTATTTCTTGCTTCTCAATCTGATTACCCATATATGGGCTATCTCCTAACAATCAACTTCTAATTCAAAAAGAAAGCAATCTCTAATATCATATCTATTACTAACTGAATTGGAAAGCAAATCACTAAACGTGGGAAGTCCATGGACTCCAGTTGTGCCGTTCGACTCCTGTACCACGTCTAGCATGGACTCTCCTTCTGCCGCAACGCTGCCTGCTTGTCTGTCGCCTGGCTTGCACACAGCTGCCGCATCTGCCTGCCTATGTCGCCTTGTATAATGTTGCCCCACCATGAAATCTGTCCTATCCTTCAGAAACAGCTCGTCCTCGAGCTGAAAATCCGAGTAACACTGCCGAAACTCCAAAACATCTTCCCATGTGGTGTCTGTTGGTGAAGAACCTTGCCATTCAATGAGGACTTGCCAGTTGCCACGGGCAAGGCACCCCTTGATGTTTTTAGTCGGGGCAGGAATGACACGCCCATGAACCAATGGCGGCAATGGGGGAGTGGTCAGAGGCCATTCCCCATGAAATTTCTTGAGAACACCGACGTGGAAAACGTAATGAATGCGGGTCCCTGAGGCAAGCAAAGGCGGTATGCCACAGAGCCGATACGCTCGATAATTTGATAGGGACCATAGTAACGCTGGCTTAATTTTCCAATTGGTTCCGAAGAGATGGAAGCAGTTGATCGATGAAGAAGACGTAACCAGACCCAGTCACCCATGGCATACTCGACGGCATGATGTAGCTTGTCATACTGGATTTTTGCTATATGTTGAGCTTGCAGAAGACGTTCACGGACCTCGGCCAAGAAAACATCCCGTTTGACAATAGCCTTGTTAATGGCCAGCAAGCGCGAATCCCCTTTTTCGTAGGAACGCAAGGAAGGGGGGTCGCGGCCATAAACCACTCTGAAAGGTGTCGTCTGAAGAGCCGAATGATAGGAAGTGTTGTAGCAATACTCTGCCAACGGTAGCCAACGAATCCATTATTTTGGCCGATCCCTGGTTGTTACAACTTTGGACCCGGCCGCATGCCTAGGTCCAACTGAGTGCCACAGGTTTAAATGGGCTGAACACAACTAAGCCCACGGAGCAACGGAGCAACAACACTATAAGTGGTATTGGGCCTTCTCCTCCCAAAGACTAGTCCAATGGGTGGGGCTCCTCACACTTATAAGTTGTGCTTGCTCCTCTCCACAATCCATGTGGGACTATTCCTAACAATCTCCCCCTCACACATGGATTGGACACTTCTGCAACCATGAGGTCCAAGGAGATGTTAGGCACCCGGGCTCTGATACCAATTGTTACAACTTTTGACCCTGGCCGCATGCCTAGGTCCAACTGAGTGCCACAGGTTTAAATAGGCTGAACACAACTAAGCCCACGGAGTAACGGAGCAACAACCTTATAAGTGGTACTGGGCCTTCTCCCCCCAAAAGACTAGTCCAATAGGTGGGGACTCCCTCACACTTATAAGTTGTGCTTGCTCCTCTCCCACAATCCATGTGGGATTATTCTAACAATCTCCCCCTCACACATGGATTGGACACTTGTCCAATCCATGGGTTTAGTTGTGTTCAGCCCATTTAGACCTGTGGCCCAGAATGTAACAAGTGGTATCAGAGCCCGGGTGCCTAACATCTCCTTGGACCTCATGGTTGCAGAAGTGTCCAATCCATGTGTGAGGGGGAGATTGTTAGGAATAGTCCCACATGGATTGTGGGAGAGGAGCAAGCACAACTTATAAGTGTGAGGGAGCCCCCACCCATTGGACTAGTCTTTTGGGGGGAGAAGGCCCAATACCACTTATAAGGTTGTTGCTCCGTTGCTCCGTGGGCTTAGTTGTGTTCAGCCCATTTAAACCTGTGGCACTCAGTTGGACCTAGGCATGCGGCCAGGGTCCAAAAAGTGTAACAATTGGTATCAGAGTCCAGGTGTCTAACATCTCCTTGGACCTCATGGTTGCAGAAGTGTCTAATCCATGTGTGAGGGGGAGATTGTTAGAATAGTCCCACATGGATTGTGGGAGAGGAGCAAGCACAACTTATAAGTGTGAGGGAGCCCCCACCCATTGGACTAGTCTTTTGGGGGGAGAAGGCCCAGTACCACTTATAAGGTTGTTGCTCCGTTGCTCCGTGGGCTTAGTTGTGTTCAGCCTATTTAAACCTGTGGCACTCAGTTGGACCTAGGCATGCGGGCAGGGTCAAAAGTTGTAACAATGGTAAAGCAACGCAAATACATGGAGATCACCTTGTTAGTAGCCTCTGACTGACCATTGGATTGTGGGTGATAAGCGGAACTCATGTGCAACCGGATGTCCGCCAAACGGAAAAGTTCCTGCCAAAATAAGATGGCGAAGACTGTATCCCGGTCGCTGACAATGGAACTGGGTATGCCGTGAAGGCGAACGATCTCGGCAAAGAAAGCCCTGCTGACCGTAGCTAAGGTATATAGGTGAGTCAGGGGAACAAAATGTGCAAATTTGGAGAATCGATCTATGACGGTCAGGATGGCCGTTTTGCCTTCGTTATGTGGCAACCCCTCTATAAAATCCATAGCCACATCTGTCCAAACCTGAGAGGGAACCACCAATGGCTGAAGAAGGCCGGCAAGATGGAGATGCTCCATTTTGTTGCATTGGCAGACCACGCAATAGATGAAGGTTTGGACGAGCTAACGCATCCCCGGAGTGTGGAAATCAGCGCGGAACCGCTGCAATGTCTTTTGAACCCCTTCTTGGCCTGTGTGTGCTGCTGTCAGAACCGAATGCAGGACCGGTCGTACATGTTGGCCACATCTTGCTGATAACATGGTGGACCTTTTATTGCATTGTCTAATCAGGCACCTTGCGTACTGACATTAATCAAAGCTTAGTGTTCACTGAATAAAGTGGAGAGTGAACTTGCATTTGCATGTAGCAGTACACAACTATATCTCAAACATTTTCTGCGTTACTGTTTTGTTGAATGTTTTCCTTTTGTTTTTGATACTTGGTTTTTACATGTGACATAAGTAAAGAGGAGAGGGAAGGTGTGCCAAATTTGTAGATATTCTACTTAGAAGAATAATTCCTTTTCATCTTACGACACTTGTGACAGGAAAATTGGAATAACAATCGATGTTTCAGTTTGGCCATTTGCAGTTATTTTTTGAAACTAGAATTTGTTTTCATTCTACTCTTTTGATGTTGGTATTCTGTCACACAGTCATTCTATCCTTGGGGCCTCTATAAATTTGATAATTCAAGGTGGTGAATATTTTATTCTGCTCCCCTCAATGATTCTTTCTAACTATTACAGGGGGATAGAGGGTATTGGTTTGGCATGCATGAAGATGTCCCTCGCTACAGGAAGAATGTGATATAACCAAGCATGTTTCCTTCAGGTAAAGGCAGCACAGATAGCCATATGGTGGGCAGCAGTGTTGACGTCAACACAGATGCAGTTGATGCAAGCATGAAGGATTCCGTCGACATGGTAGAGCGAGAACAAGAAACAATGATAGCAACTGCAGACAGCATTATTGATGGCAATCCCAGTACTGAAGAGACAAGCCAAGTTGATTGTGAGTCTGGCAAAGTTCCAAGTGGCTCTGATAAAAAGTCAGATTCTACTTCCATCCGTACAGAGCATTCAAATTTCCCGCTGCATCATTGCATGAGAATTGTTCCTCATGACCAAAACAGTGGGGCATTTTTCATTGCAGTCCTTCAGAAACACTCTACCCTGAATGGTAATTTTTTGTCCATTTATTCCATCTATTTCATGGATTATTGCATCAAATCTCATGTACATAATAATTACTTCTTCTTAGTGCTTAAGTATAAACTATACATTAACATCTAACATCTTTTCAGAGAGCCAGGTTGTAGAAGTGATAAAAAGTGAGCATGGTATCTCAAAAGGCAGCGCTGACCTTTGAGAGACTTGAGAAATGTCTAGGATCAGATAAGGTGCCATCTGAAGAAATTCCAGTGCGTCAGCAAGGGGTTGATGATGGCAATGTTCCGGATGGACAAAAAAATATAGACATGGATAATGAAACTCAAACAATATTAAGGGGATTGTTAATGAGGCAGAAAATGGTCAAGCAGGACCAAGAGACAGGAGGAAGCCGCAGAACCAAGGCAGGTGGAGAGGGGTACGTTGATCCTGTGATGTTTTTCAAAGATGAACCAACAATCAGAAGTATAGTATCTTTCTATGGACTTAAGGATTCGTTACCACTTGAAGGTCATCTTGTGACTAGGAATCCTGATGCTAGTCATGTTAAGAGTACTATGTGTCAAAATCAGTGCAAGAAGTTTTGGAGCTCAATATAAAAGTTGGTGAGCGGCTCAAGATTACCTCACTTGGCCTAAAGATATTTGTAAGTGTCCCATTAATTTCTGTTATTTATTGATTCGATCTTTTTTCACGAGAGACATTGACAATGCTACTCTCTAATATTCTTGCACTCTTTCAGGAAAGACAGTCATCAAAGGATGGCTCACCATGCACATTTAGGTTATCTTCAGAGGGTTTGCCACTGCTGCTTCCATACATCACCAAACAGATTCTACACGCATCTGCAATTGACTTCCACACTACTAGAAAACAGAGCATCCCTCACGGTTCAAAACCGTCAGGAAAATCAAGAAAACCGTCAGGTTATATATCCCTGACGGGTTCCCGTCAGGCAAAATCCCTCAGGGCTAGCTGGAAAGGAAAATTAAATTTGGCTGACGGAAACCCGTCAGGGATATATAACCTGACGGTTTTACCCGTGAGGGAAATAATTTAACCTGACGGTACAATTCCCGTGAGAAAAATATAATTTACTCACGGGCGAAATGTTACCCGTGAGGGAAATAAGTTAACCTGAAGGTACAATTCCCGTGAGAAAAATAAATTTTACTCACGGGCGAAATGTTTCCCGTCAGGAAAATATATTTCATTGACTGTTTATTGTACTGTCAAGAAAATATAGGCTAACGGTTTGAACTGTGAGCAAAATTGATTTCCTATAGCAGAAAATTTTGCATTCTAGTTAGAACATATTTTTTCAGCCATAATAAATTACCATGTATATGAGCGTCAGAACGGCTTGTACAAAGGAATATGGCACGCCACACTTGGTGGTTAGAAGGGGGTAATACATACTTTATTGCTATTTTCAGTGTACATACATGCAAATTTACCCTCACGATTAGAAAACCACAACCATCGCTGTTTCAGCACTGTTCGAATCTGAACATCATTCGAAACCACTGAGCCAAAAAGAGAACGAAAGAATGGACACCAAAATTCCTTTCACGAATTCATGTGGGCAGTGTCCACTATTGGATTTTGATCTCAGGCTAAAGCGGTTGAAAGAGACGTGGGGTGATGCCCACGTCTCCCGTTTTTCTCTCGCGCCCTGATCGGGGGTGCCTAACCGACTTTTGGTTACGGTCCCCCGTTGCGCAGCGCTATAAAAAGAATGGGTTCCGGCCTCTCACGACCACGACGTTCGTTCCCGTGAGAGTTCATCACCCCGAACAAACCCTAAGTGACAACCGATCTCCTAAGCGCCGCTAGCAACGGAAGGCGGCGCGCCCGCTGCGCAGACCTCGCCGGCGACGACTCTCTGCACCGCACCGACTCTACCTCACGCCTGCATCACGCAGGCACGGGTCTTCGCTCCATGGCGTTCATCGGCGACCGTGAGTTTCCCCCCTTGAATCCTAAAGCCCTAGGTGTTCATGTTTCTGATCTGGGGTTAATGCTAATGCTCATGTTTAAGACTCCCTTATACACACATTTGGTATCAGAGCACCCCTAGAAATCTTCATGAACCCTAATTACCATAGCCGAACACAGGATTATGGCTCAATTTTTTGGTTCGGCTAGCAATTTAGAAGGAGGGGAATCAAGAAATTATGCAAAGCCTTAAGAAAATCCCCAAAGATCCACCATCCGAAACCCTAGAATCCCCAAATCAATCAAACGTATTTTGGATCAGAAGAACAAAAAAAAAAGGAAAGGGAGAAAGGGATCGGGACTTACGGTTCTGCGCCGCCGGCGCCACGACGCCGCGCCGCTCATTGCCGCCGCGCGGCGCCGCGCTCGCCGGGGCGGCCCAGGGCGCCATCGCCGCTGCTGTCCCGATGGCGCCACCGCCGCTCGCGAGAGCCGCGCCGACGCATACGCCGCCGCCGCTCTGCTCGCGTGAGTGCGAGCGCGGCCGTCTCGCGGGCATCGCCGCTCGTTGCGCCGCCGGGCGGCTGGTGCTGCGCCATGCCGCCGCCGCCGCCTGCTCTGCTGCCCGCGCCGAGTGCGCCGCCGCCTCTTTTTGCTCCCGTTTTTCGGGATGAACCGGGTGAATGAATCTAGGGTTAGGGTTCCACCCTATTTTGTCCTGGCCGGTCTCAATCACAGCCGTTCGTTTCATCCGACGGTGATGCGCGCGTGTGGGTGATTGATGGGCCGCGCAGAGGAGTTTTCGGCCCGTACGGGCATTTCAGGACCCGATTTTTGGTTTTTGATGGGCTGAGCACTCGTGCGGGATATTTTGGGCCGAGGGCACATGCAAGTTTTTGTTGGGCTGCGCCAAGGGATTTTATTTTTGGGCCCAGCAGCACATAATCTTATGTATTCCAATATATGTTTCATGTGTTTATCTCAGTATATATACATGAAAATTGTTTTATGGTGCACATTTCAGACTGTTGGGCTTTTATTTTCAGTATATATTTCATGTATTTATGGTACATCTCATGTTTAATTAATGATGTCTCTTATGCAATTATTAACGGAAAATGTTGCCAAGCTGCTGAAAAATATAATGCACTTTTTCCGCTGCGTAATGTTCTGCCCCTAATTGAATGGAACCAACGGGAAATTCAGTTGGAGGGCTGTATTTAATTTTACATGCTATTACATTTTGACCAACGTTAATTGTAATTGCATGTACTCAATTATGTTTATTTTATTCATGCTATTACTCTTTGACCAACGTTAATTGTAATTGCATGCAATAATTATGTTAAATTTTTCGCTCGCTTGCGGTGATGCGAAAAATTCTTATGAGCATGTTGTTAATCATACCAACGTAAGATTAATTTTCATGCAAATTAATTATGCGTTTTTTTTCTAATGTAAATTTTAAAAAATTTCATTTATTCATTTCCGCTCATGTAAATGCTATTGAGCCACTTAATGGTAGTAACTTCCAGAAATGGAAGTTCACACTTATGACGACTTTTCAGCTCTTGGATCTGGACTACGCGTTCAGATTCGATGAGCCTGTCGCTCCTACTGAAGGGGAGGACAATTATGATGACAAAATGAAGGAATATAAAGTTAATGCTGAGAAGTGGGAGCGGTCTAACCGTGTTTCACTTGCTGTGATGAAAAACTCCATCAGTGAGGCCATAAGGGGAGCAATCCCTGAAAAGGAAAGGGTAAAGGACTATTTGTCCTCCATCGAGGATCATTTTAAGGGTCCTCTAAAGTTTATGCTACCACATCGATGCAGGTGCTCATGAACACTAAGTACAATGGTACTGAAATGTTCGTGAGCACATTATGACAATAATCAATATTGCTGCGGACTTAAGACAATGGACATGGCTATTTCTGATGGTTTTGTTGTCCATTACATTATGATGTCTCTTCCCAAACAATTTGAAGCTTTCAAAGTGAACTACAACACCATTAAGGACAAGTGGACCATGAGCGAGTTGATCACTAATGTTTCACAAGAGGAAGAGAGGCTCAAGGCTGAGGGGGCTACTGATTTTGTGAATCAAGTCGGCTCCTCAAATAAGGTGGTCCCTCTAGAAATAGAGGTGGCTACAAAGGAAAGGGAAAGAAGGAGCAAACCTACTCCCCTTATCAGAAGCCACAGCACCCACAGCATCCTAAGGCGCCTAAAAACGCTTCAGGACCTGGGAGCTCAAATGAACAGAAGAAAAGTGGTGAATGTTACTTTTGTCAGTCGAAGGACCATTTCAAAGATGATTGTCCTGGATGGCTGAAATGGCTCGCCAAGAAAGGTACTTATGAAATCACTTTTGTTGATGAAGCATTTTATGCTGATTTTCCTATAAATTCTTGGTGGATTGATTCTGGTGCCACTGTGCACGTTACGAATTCCTTGCAGGGATTCCATATGTTGAGAAGTCTCAGAGAGGAAAGAAGCCTTAGAGTGGCTAATGGGATGGAAGCCGAAATTCAAGCTATTGGATCGATTTCTTTAGTTTTGAATAATGGTTTTGTAATGAAACTTAATGATGTTCTTTATGTTCCCTCGATGAGAAGAAACTTGATTTCCATTTCATTATTAGATAATGATGGATATTCTTGTAATTTTGGACACGGAATGTGTTTGATTTATTTTAATAATGATAATGTTGGTCGTGCCATCAGACACGACAAGCTTTATATGTTATCCCTGCAAGATTCTCCTATATCCATGAATGTATGTGATGTGAATAAAAAGCATAAGCGAATTGATGAGACCGTCGAAATTGTGGCACTGTCGTTTGGGCCACATTTCGAGGGGGAGAATTGAACGTCTCATTAAAGAAGAAATTCTCCACCCTTTAGACTTTAATGATTCGGATAATCATTGCCTCGATTGTATCAAAGGCAAGTATGTAAAGCAAATAAAGAAAGGTGCTACTCGAAGCACAGGGATTTTGGAATTAATTCATACCGACATATGTGGTCCTTTCCTGTGACATCGGTGGATGGTTATGATTCTTTATTACGTTCATCGATGATTACTCACGTTATGGCTATATCTATCCTATTAAAGAGAGATCGGAGGCACTTGATAAATTTAAGATATTTAAGGCTGAAGTTGAAAATCAGCACAATCTAAAGATTAAAGTAGTGCGCTCGGATCGTGGGGGAGAGTATTATGGGCGACACGCAACTTATGGGCGATTCTGGTCCTTTTGCGAGTTTCTACAAGAAAATGGTATAGTCGCCAATATTCAATGCCCGTGATCCCCAAAAAATGGAGTTGCGGAAAGAAGAAATCGCACACTTATGGACATGGTTCAAGTATGTTGAGCTACTCCACTTTGCTGTAAAGTTATGGATGGAAGCATTAAAGACCGCTGCACATATACTCAATCGGGTTCCTAGTAAATCGGTGCCTAAAACACCTTATGAATTATGGACTGGGAGAAAACCTAGTTTGAACTACCTCCATGTGTGGGGTTGTGCAGCTGAAGCTAAAATATTTAACCCACATATTGGGAAATTAGATCCCAAGACTGTGAGTTGCCATTTTATTGGCTACCCTGACAGGTCTAAAGGGTACCGATTCTATTGTCCAGATCGTACCACAAAATTTGTAGAAACAAGACACGCTGTGTTCTTGGAAAATGATGGCATCAGTGGGGACTTGGAGCCCAGGAAAATTGATCTTGAGGAGAAACGGATTTATGTTGCTTCACCGCTAATCCGACAGACTGATTTTCCTGTGCCCCAAGTGGTTGTGTCCATAGTTGATCCTGTAGTTGCAACTCCTGTTGCATCTCCAGTTAATTCTGTGGCTACTCCTTCTGTTGAGGGCTCTGAAAATACAAGTGCAATACCTAATGCTGAGCCTTCACAGCCCTCTGTGACAATTAATGAACCTGTCAGGAGATCACAACGAGTGAGGAGATCTGCTATCCCAAGTGATTATGAGGTTTACTTGAATGAGGATGATCTTGGGAAGGCAGATGATCCTAGCTCTTATAAGGAAGCAATGAAGAATAAGGATTCATCTAAATGGCTAGATGCCATGAAAGATGAGATTGAGTCTATGGGCGCTAATGACGTATGAGACTTAGTGGAAATTCCTAATGGAGCCAAAACAGTAGGCTGCAAATGGGTCTACAAAACAAAACGTGACTCCAAAGGGAACATCGAAAGGTTTAAGGCAAGACTTGTAGCGAAAGGGTTTACACAAAGAGAAGGCATTGACTATAATGAAACCTTTTCTCCTGTCTCAACTAAAGATTCATTTAGAATCATAATGGCGCTCACAGCACATTTTGATTTAGAGTTGCACCAAATGGACGTTAAGACTGCATTCCTGAATGGCGACTTGTATGAGGACGTTTACATGACACAACCGGAAGGTTTTGTCGTGGAAGGCGAGGAACTTTTGGGATGCAAGCTAAAGAAATCCATATATGGCCTGAAACAAGCTTCTAGGCAATGGTACCTTAAGTTTGATGAAGTCATAAGGAAATTTGGATTTAAGGAGAATGATGTTGATAATTGTACTTATGTTAAGTTTAGGGGGAGTAATTACACCTTCTTAATTCTTTATGTGGACGATATATTATTGGCGGCGGTGTGGACATCTTTGCGGGAAACTAAAAGTTTTCTCGTCCAATTTTGACATGAAAGATCTCGGTGAAGCATCTTATGTTCTTGGTATTGAAATTCACCGAGATAGGTCCAAAGGAATATTAGGTTTATCACAAAAGGCATACATTGACAGAGTACTAAAGAGATACAATATGCATAAATGCTCTGCCTCGCCTGCTCCTATTGTTAAGGGCGATAAGTTTGGGAAATTTCAATGCCCAAAGAATGACTTTGAATCTGATCAGATGAAGGCTATACCTTACGCTTCTGCTGTCGGAAGTATTATGTATGCTCAAGTATGTACGCGCCCTGATTTAGCTTTTGTTACCGGGATGCTTGGCAGATATCAGTCAAATCCAGGATCGGACCACTGGAAAGCCGTTAAAAAAGTCCTACGCTATATGCAAGGCACTAAAGGTCACATGCTCACATATAGAAAAAGCAATAACCTTGAGGTTGTCGGTTATTCTGATGCTGATTTTGCGGGGTGTAAAGACACTAAGAAGTCCACATCAGGTTATATTTTCACCCTCGCAGGAGCAGCAATTTCATGGAAAAGTGTAAAGCAAACACTTACTGCATCGTCGACAATGCAGGCTGAATTTGTGGCATGTTATGAGGCTACCGGGCAGGCTGTATGGCTTAAGAACTTTATCCCGGGATTGAGAGTGGTAGACAGCATTTCTAGACCACTCATTTTGTCTTCGCGACAATCAACCCAGATTTTCTATTCGAGTAACAACAAGTCAAGTGCAGCTGCCAAGCACATTGACATAAAGTATCATGTTGTGAAAGATAGAGTCCAGGATCAAACAATTAAGGTTGAGCATATTGGAACTAAATTTATGCTTGGGATCCGCTCACAAAGGCTTACCACCCAATATTTTTCGTGATCATGTTGCGGCATGGGTTTATTGGAGAGCTGTGATCCTGGAATAAGAGGACCATATAAAGTAACCAACTCCCATGAAGTATTATGTTATCCGATCAATATAGAATGGATCACTATAAATACGATGTCCAGTGGTACTTAATTGATCTTGTGACGCATTACTTTGGTGTGAACTTTTATTGAGAGAGGGCTTATGATGTTTAGCCTTACGATCAAGGGGAGAATGTTGGATTTTGATCTCAGGCTAAAGCGGTTGAAAGAGGCGTGGGGTGATGCCCACGTCTCCGTTTTCTCTCGCTACGATCGGGGTGCCTAACCGACTTTTGGTTACGGTCCCCGTTGCGCAGCGCTATAAAAGAATGGGTTCGGCCTCTCACGACCACGGCGTTCGTTCCGTGAGAGTTCATCACCGAACAAACCCTAAGTGACAACCGATCTCTTAAGCGCTGCTAGCAACGGAAGGCGGCGCCGCCATTGCGAGACCTCGCGGCGACGACTCTGCACCGCACCGACTCTACCTCACGCCTGCATCACGCGAGCACGGGTCTCGCTCCATGGCGTTCATCGGCGACCGTGAGTTTCCCCCCTTGAATCCTAAAGCCCTAGGTGTTCATGTTTCTGATCTGGGGTTAATGCTAATGCTCATGTTTAAGACTCCCTTATACACACATCCACAACTTGATTGAGCCACCCCAGATGTGAACGATGAGAAGAACCCAGCAGCTGGTCCAGGAAGAATGTCGCTGAGCTTACCAACTTGGCCATCAGAGAGCATGGACCCCCATCTCGACGTGTTCTCCCCAAATTTGCTCCCAACCTGATAAAAGACATAGCATGGAGATGTTTAGCTGAACATTGCTATTCAATTAGAGAAAAATTCCGTATCTCAAAGCTCAGTGTCAATAGACTTCATTAAAGGGAGTCAATAGAACATCTTAATTTGTATTCGATACAAAGAACTAAATAAAGTATTTTTTTTTCAGTTCCACTTTTCCCAAGGGACTAACGAAAATCAAACCTACAGATAAGACTTTGTTGACTTGAAACAAACGTTTTTGTACTAGTGATAATCAAGCCATGAATCTGTTTTCTGTCCATAATTCTCCTTCCCTGTTTAACTGAATTAACTTTCGAGTACTTCCTACATGCCTATGCAGAACAATCTTCAGCCAAGCAGAATGAATATTGGGACTCTACATTTAGGAATTCCAACTACATGGATTAATTATTGGCTTGTTTAACTTCAACTTCAAAATGCAAGGTAAATACAAATAAACATATGGTCGGTAACTCACCTGGGTAACAAATGATTTCAGCAATGGAGCAGCACCTCCAAGACTCACATTATCATCAAATTCTGGTGCAGTAAATCTTTCTCCATTTGAATATAATTTCCAAGGGCTTCTAGATGTCGAATCATCAGACGACGACTGTAGCAGTATTTGCAGAACTCCTTTTTCTGAAACCTGAGGATTACCAAACTCGATAGATGCCAAAAGGTTCTCGTAGATATTGATAACCTACATGCATTTAAGTAGCTGTTAGGTCCAATGATTATGTTGGCTTTAAGTCCTATACTGCACTTTTAGTATCCAAATCCAATCTTCATCAATACAGGTAGAGAAGGAGCAGGATAATTGTTAAGACAAATACTGGATAAACACTAAGGTAGCAACAAGGTCCCCATGTCTTATAATTGAAATATTGATGTCAGTCGGAAGATGTATTCAGCCAAGGCACTCCAACACACAATATTTATTTAGTATCAAGGGTCAGCCCAGGTACACAAGTGTCTAGAGTGGACACTACAGTGACCAACTAAATCAAAGCTTGATCGCGAGGGAATCAACTGAAACTAGAAACCTTGATTGCGCTGTAGAAAATTGACGATTAGTACCTAAAGCTTGATCACAAGGGGATCAACTGAAACTAGAAACCTTGGTTACACCGTAGAAATGTGACAATTAGTATCTATTCTAGTATTGAATGAACTATGGATTAGAGTTTGCCAACGACAATTATTGGACAAAACATAAATAAACGGTTGCTTCTTAAAATCTACTAGTGTTACTATCATTATGGCGTGAAAAACTTTATGTAAACTCCAAGATACATCATGCCTAGTTTCAGTGCCAGGTTCACAAACATTTATTTGTAGTATATTTTTAAACTTTGAACTAACAAATGGGCTATTTGTTGTTGGGAACAAGCTTGGTTCGTGTCATTGAACTATTTTGACATTACAATCGGAAATTATGTCTCCAACATGTCAAATATTATGCTATTGTTCTTGTATCAATGCTGGACAGTGGTAAATGATGAAATATCTCACTATAATATATATATATATATATATATATATATATATATATATATATATATATATATATATATATATATATATATATATATATATATATATATATATATATATATATATATATATATATATATATATATATATACACTCCATCATTTCTTAAGGGACAAATATTTCGCCCACTTCAAGTTGTCTACGCTAGGGGTTCCAAGACCTTAGTTCAAAAATCAATCCCGAATAGTCAAAATATAAAGAATATATCAGTGATTGTACCATTGGGCACAATTTAGCTCGATTGACTATTTTATTGATAAACAAGCTCAATGAATGTTCGCATGGTTGTTTTGTTTAGCAACTCAAGAAAACAGGTCGTGAGACAAAAACAAGCAATTTACATTGATGAGTATTCCAAACAAAATAATTCTGCAAATTACAGGAAAAAACTTCAATTTGATGCTTGCTACTGAAATTTTTATCATATGTACAACCTACAACTTTAAACTCTGTTATCAAGATGACCGTTTACAGCATACTAAATGTATAAAATTAAAGAGGTTAGATAATTTACACTCCAAGTAGAAAGGGCCAAACTTCAGCCCTGATGCCCGGTTCAATTCCCTGTAGAGACTGATAGCATTAATTCTTCTTTGAAATGGACTAAGGCACACAACATTTCATTGCAGCAGAAATGTGTGTAGCTAATAATCGCATGTGTATGTCAGTCAAGACCTGGATAGTAAAGGACTCACCCCACTGCAAACTTTCTTTAGAAATTTTCTTCCTCCATCATGAAGCTTCCATTTGCTGAAAATAGACGGTTCAGTGTCAACAAGAAAGTGCTCATTTTCTTTTTCCTTCGAGACCACGGAGATTTGATTCCACCTCTGGAAAAAGATAAAATGCCAAACATATAAAATGTGGTAACAATAAATCACAGTTGGGTGATGACTTACTGTTCTGCATTATTGCAGCTTAGCAAAACTACAATTAAGCATAACTTTCCTTCTACAGCCAACTATTATTACAGTTAAAATGTACTATTTCATGGGTTGCCGCGAACATTAACCTACATACATCTTGTAATCTAACCTCTCCACAAAACACAAACAAAAGCTCAAGGCGCCCAATTCATGACATCAGCAAACAACTAATCCATATCATGAAACGAACTAATCCATGACACGGCTTGATTTTGAGCTCCACCGCTGCCACTAAACGAGATCAAAATACCCTAAATTTCATACCCAAAATATTTAAAGATGAGTCATTTCTACACTAAGTTGATCAAACAACCGATTGACATTTCGCAAGAATGGAGCAGGAAGACGTTATTACAACCATGCAATTCTGGAGTGCAGTGTGCGATGAGAATATGAGGCATCGGAGAATACAATACAAGACATACCAGCGCAAAATACCAATGGCCATCAAGAAGAAAGCCGATCCATAAAGATGACCTGATGCCTTGCCACTGCAACTATATGCCGTCTCATCTGCGGCAAAATACAAACCCAAATCAACAATCGATGGAGGATCCAAATCAAAAACTCACTGCAACATTGAAAAGATAAATGCGGGGCGGATTTGGGGCGGCGGGACGGCGAGCCGGAGCTGGGCCATCGGGAGGGCGGATTTGGGGCGGCGGCCCGGAGCTGGGGTGTCGGGCAGACCTGGGGAGCCGGGGCGGCGGGCGGAGCTGGGCGTCGGGCGGACTTGGGAGGAGGGCAGCGGGCGGACACAGGGAGGCGGGCGGCGGGCGGACCGGGCGGCGGGCGAGGGGATGGGGCGGATCGGAGGAGGTGGGCGAGGATGGGGCGGAGGAGGCGGGCGAGGATGCGGCCGGCGGATCGGAGGAGGCGGCGAGCGGATGGGCGGAGGAGGCGCGCGGGGGGATGCGGCCGGCGGATCGGAGGAGGCGGGTGAGCGGATGGGGCGGAGGAGGCGCGCGGGCGAGGGGATGGGGGCGCGCGGCGAAAAAAATTGGGGAAAGCAGCAGCTAGGGTTTTCAGTCGGCGCGCTGGACGAATTGTTTAGGCGCGGGCGGGCTGAATAATTAACCTCACGGGTTTTCTTCATTTATTCTCACGGTTCACTTAATACCGTCACAAAAATAGTTTATATTTTTGACGGCTTAATGAGCCCGTCAAGAAAATGTATTTTTGTGACGGTGATACGTGGGCCCGTCACAAAAAATTGTTATCCCTCACGTCCTATGCGGGCCCGTCAGGAAAATTAAAGCCCGTGAGGGATGATCCGTTTTCTAGTAGTGCCAGCACCTTCTACAGTACAGAACTATTAAATTTCCTGATTTTGTGGATGGAAAATTCAGTGAGGAAGCTTCAGCTTTGTTGCCGGGTTGCTGTGTCGTAGTATCACACGAAGGTAATATTAAATTCCTATTCTAAGCTTTTGTCACAACTTTGATGACAACTAAACATCTTTTTAAATATTTCAGGGCATTCGGATATAGATTCCATAGCCATGGATCCCTCTGCAATCTCCATTGTTTGCTGGAAAGGAAAGACCAATTTGTGTGTCATGGTTTCTCCCTTGGATGGGAAGGAGCTGCTCGAGAGGATTTCATTACGTTTTGGGCTCGAAGTCCCCAAAGCGGATGATGGGAAAGGCAACCTGATGGTTGATGGATCAGACGAGCAGCCTGATTGCGGCACCGAGATGGTCGATCCAGAACTTGTGCCCGAAAGCAAAGCATCAGACATGGCGATTTCAGATGTTAAGGAGGTCGAGTAGCTCCATTGACGCTATCCAAGGCCGAATATTATAACTGTGCAACAGTGTCCCGCTAGTTGGCTACCGGTATCAGATGATGATTGCTCTAGCGAGTAGTGAGCTTCCATTTTTTTGTCCTGGCATTTACACCATTCTTCTTCTAAAGGAGAGGTGAAGCAACCCAGCCATGAGTGAAGGACCGCACGTGGCATGAAACCTACACATGGTAACCGGCTAACCGCGCATGTTGTCCCTGATACGTCATGCTAGCTGCTCGCCCTGTAACGTATCAGTTTGTGTTTCTTTGAGAGGTTGTAATGTAACGAACAATTGTGTTGCATTGAACTCTCTGAACATGAATCCTGATAATTTGTTGAGAAAAGTATTTGAGAGACACCTTGATCGTATGTGTGGGTGCGTGCTTGTGGCAGTCTTTTCAGTGCTTGAGCATGGTTACTGTGTGCCGTACCCGGCAACTTGCGTGCTTGTGGCAGTCTTTTCAGTGCAGTGCATGGTTACTGTGCCGTATCCGTCAAGCCCAAGCTCAATGGTCTTCATTATCTCCACTGGTTATCATCCCGTGCGATGCATGGGCTACATATTTAAACAACAATGTTTTGAAAGAGTCGTTACAGAAATTAAATATGATTCAATACTAAATATTTTTGAATCATATGAAATTTTAGGGTCTATTTATATTGTCTTTTGGGTTTGGCTTATAAATAGTAACGACTTGTAGTGAAATTTGTAGAAAGATATTCGCGTGAGATTTTGGCCAATATAAATAAAGTCACTATAATGTGTACTACAATCGACTGGTTGACGCCGTTTTAAAAAGATACTCCGTTTGAAAACTAAGTACTGTAGAAAAAATCATTTACTATAGAAAAGCAGCTTTTAGAAACTGATACGAACAGAGCATTAAATTGGTCTGAGTTGGATTTGGCCAAAAGGATATGTGTGTGTATATATATGTTTTACATTTGGTTAATGTGTTAATTTCTCTTAATATTACATTTATTGATGATTTTGATTGGCTTAGCGTGCTATACAAAAGCTATACATTCCATATGAACATATGTGGATGTGCCATGACATATCTACAAATGTTGAATGGAGTGGTATTACGGATAACACTCAGAACATATTTGGTTCTGAGTGGGATGTCAGTGGGGTGTACGATGTGGGCGTCCGTCCGTACATCTGACGCGTGTCATTACCGATAACATATATATGGTTCAAAAAAACTTTGTATATTTAACTCTACAGCTACTCCCTCCAGCGAAAAAGTGTCATCCTAGAACGCACGCAATCGCGATAATATAGCTCTATATCGTGCAGTATATAATAACAGCTTCCGGCTGGAAGAGAACTGATCTTGTTTCCAGCCGGCAGACTGTGCATGTATGCTGTGATTTGTTTTCCAGTTTGTTTCGGATATGGAAGTCATTTGTAGCAAGTTACAATGGAACCTTGTCTTTCCATTGTATGCATGACGCCACATAGATAAGATCCAAGCTAGCCGTAATCAACATGTGAAGCAATATGACATGTAGAAGTCCACGAGTAACAAAACGTACGTGTGTAAATCAATGCATGCATGGTGTACGGTACAATGTATGCATGCTGTGATTTTCTGCTAGCTGGTTTGTATTTGGAAACCAATTATAGGATATATGGGCATTCTACGTAATTTTTTTCCATTGCAACGGAGAAAGCTAGCTTGTGTTCTCAATTTGATTTGTATCTGGATTGGGCAGCTGCACGCTATAGTTGGCTGCCGTTTGCTTTTTTTTTCCCTATGTATCCGAGTATGTATAATCTAGCCGTATGTTGGATTAGTTTAGTGGATTTGGAATGGTGGAGATGTTTTCTTTTTTTTTCTCTCTCATTAATGTGAGAATTTCTTGCTATTTTTCTTTTTCTCAATTAACGTGGATCTAGGATTAACGTATGTTTGATTAGTTAGCGGATTTGGATGGTGAAATTGTTTTCATTTTTTCTCTGATTAATATAATTTTTTTTGCTATTTTTCTTTTTCTTAATTAACATGGATTGATGTGGAGGCTATAGCAGGAGACTCCAACCAGTAAAGATAAAGAAAGACTGCCAATAAGAGAAACCTGTGCTTAGAAACCTCTTACATGAGAAACATTGATCTCGATGGTCGATGGAAGGAAAACCTTGTGCAAAACCTGAACGATCGGAGGAACCGATCAAAGTGTTGGACTTTTATGGCTGGACCTAGTAGAAAGACTTGGAGGCTCTGAAGTCTGAGCATGGAGAACACTGGAGCAGTCGTATTCCCAGGACTTGTACCGCAGAGTTCGGTCTCCTCACCTCCGCCGCCGACCCGGCCAAAAGCGGGCGCGTGCGTCGTGTTTCCCGTCCCGGCAGCGCACGAAACCGGCGCCTACCCGTCCAAGTCCCTGCGATGTTGAATGGAGCAACCAGTAAGAAACATTGACGCATCGAAGCGCGCGGTTTTTAGACCGCGATGGCTCCTGACGATCGGACGTGCGCTGTTGCTACAGGTAGGGGTGAAAACGGGTCGGGTTAATCCCGATCGATCCGATATCGAATCCGATTGATACCGAATCCGACTAGTACCAAATTTGGAGAAAAAAAATATGGGTTAGGATATGGTAACAGCAATATCCGTCCGAATCCGAATATCCGTCCGAATCCGATACATCTTCAAGTTTGATTTCAGGTTAGTGCTACTATTTGACGTTTCATTTTCTTTTGCAATGGTAAAATAAAATCTTCCACATCAGCTATTAAATAGTAACATCAAGTCAGTGCGTCCTACTCCATTTACTGCACTGTATGCATTTCTTACAGACAAGTAGGGGTGCAAACGAAATGGGTTAATCCCGACCGACCCGACACCGAATCCGATTGGTACCGAATCCGGAGAAAAAATATGGGTTAGGATATGGTAACAGCAATATCCGTCCGAATCCGACCCGTTTTCACCCCTAGCTACAGGGTTGTGGCCGTGCATGCGCCGACCACCGTGCATGGATACGTGGTGACTTCCGACTCACAAAAGAGTCCAAGTTCTTCTATGTTTATAAATTACAAAAAATAGATCAGATTAAAGTATTGTATACTAAGTCATGTAAAAATCTAGCAGATTTATTCACTAAGTCACTCCCCGCATCTAGCTTTGAAAGGTGCGTGCGAAGGATTGGAATGATAAGACTTAGAGAAGTGCAGAATTCAGGGGGAAAATTCTCTCAAACCCGTTAGTAAATCTTGATCATGAAGATTAAGTATCCAAAGGATATATAAAATCCTGAATACTGAATGAAATTAGGTGAATTGTACTCTTTTTTTCTTGACGAGTTTTCCTGAAGTTTCTCGACCAAGATTTTTAACGAGGCAATTCGTGCATCGCAGCATCACATGTATCATGTACTCTTTCTCCAAATTTTTTCCACTTGATTTTTATGGAGTTTTAACAAGGCATGAGCGTGTCGGATGAGTGCTCAAGAGGGAGTGTTGGGAAATCTGGGCCTGGGCCAGCAGACGTGGCACATGGTGGGCACCTCACCGGAGACTATAAATAGGGAGCCGACCGGCATATTTTGTACACATACAATCAGAAATTAATAAAGAAAGACCAGGAGTTCTCTCTACCTCTCTTTGTGTGTTCAATCTATTATACCGGCATATCTTGCTATTTTTCCTTTTCTCAATGTGTATTGATAAACATTATCTGAATATTTTCTTTCTAACTGTCATCTAGATTTGTGACCGTTAGATTAGATATCCAATGGCCACGAATTCTCCTGCCTCCTAAAAAAATCTCTCCCCTCCAAAAAAACGAGGCCATCGGATCTCTAATCCAAGGTTTGAAATTTGGATGATTGTTAGGAAGAAAACATCCAAGTGATACCTAGACACACCCTTTTTCAATTAACGTGGGTCTAGGATTAACGTATGTTCGATTAGTTAGCGGATTTGGATGGTGAAATTGTTTTCATTTTTTCTCTGATTAATATAATATTTTTTTTTGCTATTTTCTTTTTCTTAATTAACATGGATTAATGTGGAGGCTATAGCAGGAGACTCCAACTAGTAAAGATAAAGAAAGACTGCCAATAAGAGAAACCTGTGCATAGAAACCTCTTACATGAGAAACATTGACCGATGGAAGAAAAACCTTGTGCAAAACCTGAACGATCCGAGGAACTGATCGAAGCATTGGACTTGTATGGCTGGACCTAGTAGAAAGACTCGGAGGCTCTGAAGTCTGAGCATGGAGAGCACTGGAGCAGTCGTATTCCCAGGACTTGTACCGCAGAGCTCGGTCTCCTCTCCTCTCCTCTGCCGCCGACCCGGCCAAAAGCGGGCGCGTGCGTCGTCTTTCCCGTCCCGGCAGCGCAAGAAACCGGCGCCTACCCGTCCAAGTCCCTGCGAATGTTGAATGGAGCAACCAGTAAGAATGTTGAATGCAGCGCGTGTTGGAATAAACCACGTGCGTTAATTACGCGTACGAGTTGAGTGCGTGTGGCATGCGTACGCGTTGAGTGCGTGTGGCGTGCGTTGCGCGTACGCGTTGAGTGCGTTGCGTTGATGCTCTGAATGCAGTACGTGTGTGTGCGTGTGTTGGCTATAAAAGGCCTGTAAGCGCTGTGCTTTGGTTAGATAGAAAAAAAGGAAAAAAAAAGATTGGCGTTGCGTCGCCCGGGCGTTTCGTCGCCTGTCAGAAATCCTTGTGTTCTAGTATTTGATCTTGGGCCAGTTCCAACATTTGGTATCAGAACCGGTGAAGTTCGACAGCAAGCTGATGGCCGGTGACGAGCGTACACCGCCATCGTCTCCGAAAGGCGTCGGCGACCCTAAGTCCGGCGGTAGCAACACACGATGTGAGGTCATGGTGGAACGCGTCATCAAGGAGTCCAGCGGGTCGGTGGAGTTCCCGGTGTTGACGCGGGCCAATTACCACGAGTGGGCGTTGGTGATGCAGGTGAACTTGGAGGCGCTCGGGCTCTGGCGTGCCGTGGAGACGAGCGACGTCGAGCGTCGCGAGGATCGGCTGGCGTTGGCCGCCATCCTGCGTGCGGTGCCGACGGAGATGCGCTCGGGTCTCGCCGTGAAGAAAAGTGCCAAGGAGGCATGGGCGGCTGTGAAGACGATGCGGATGGGCGACAAGCGTGTGCAGGAGGCGAACGCACAGAAGCTCCTCAAGCAATTCGAGAATGTGTCATTCAACGTTGGTGAGTCCATCGACGAATTCGCCATACGTCTCGGCTCCCTCGTTGCGGAATTGCGCGAGCTGGGGGAGAACATCGAGGAGGTGCGCGTCGTCAAGAAACTGCTTCGCGTGGTGCCGGCGAAGTACAATCAAGTCGCCGTGTCCATCGAGATGCTCATGGACTTGAATACGATGTCGTTTGAGGAGTTGGTTGGACGACTCCGAGTGGCTGAAGATCGGTGCGGCGCCGAGGCGATTTCGGACGGCGTCGGGCAGTTGCTGCTCACTGAGGAGCAGTGGGAGGCGCGCCGGCGTCAGGGCAACGGGAGGCAGCGAGTGCGCATGGACTTCGTCAAGAACAATGGTCGTGCAAAGGGCGGCGGCGGAGTGGCGGCGGCGGCGACACGAGCAGCATGAGCTCGGGGACAAGTAGGCGTTCGCGCGCGCCAGGCGAGAAGGTGCTACAAGCGTGGCGTGCGTGGCCACCTCTCCAGGGATTGCCGTGAGCCAAGGAAGGAGAAAGCACTGCTCGCCGAAGGCGACGACGAGCCAGCACTCATGTAGGTCGGGCGCATGGGGGTGTCGTGGTTTAGGGGGTGATTGTTGGAATAAACCGCGTGCGTTAATTACGCGTACGCGTTGAGTGCGTGTGGCGTGCGTTGCGCGTACGCGTTGAGTGCGTTGCGTTGATGCTCTGAATGCAGTACGCGTGTGTGCGTGTGTTGGCTATAAAAGGCCTGTAAGCGCTGTGCTTTGGTTAGATAGAAAAAAGAAAAAAAGATTGACGTTGCGTCGCTCGGGCGTTTCATCGCCTGTCAGAAATCCTCGTGTTCTAGTATTTGATCTTGGGCCAGCTCCAACAGCGCGCGGTTCTTAGACCGCGATGACTCCTGACGATCGAACGTGCGCTGTTGCTACAGGGATGAGGCCGTGCGTGCGCCGCCGACCACCGTGGATACGTGGTGGCTTCCGAGTCGCTTCGAGAGCAGCTGCAAATGCACGCCGTCGTCGGCCGCAGGTTATCTACGGCGTGGCGTGAAACGGGCGACGAAACATCGTGGCTGGCCTGGCCTGGCCTGACGGCGGCTTCGGGAAATGTCCATCGGCGACCGATCGCGAGACGGAGGAGAGAAAAGGTCGTGAAGAGTTTGGCCCCGGTAGCTTTTGCCGTGAAGGTGGCGATGCTAGCTTGTTCAACTGTCGTACGTGCTGCAAGGAAATTCGCGATGCTGACGTCTGAGAGACCGGTTTCGTAGTGCGATTAGTTGCTGATTAGTTGACATTTGCTAGTGTCTCGATGCCGTGGGAACGTAGGCTTCGCCTGACGCAGTCGTATGACGATCAACAGAATACTGTCATATATTACAAATGTACCCGTCGGGCCTGTTCTTTTTAGCTGCGGTTTTTGGCTTTTAGCTAAAATTTTTGAATTTTGGCTGTTTACGGTACAGATTACGGAGAGATTGATACTCACTTGTGATTTTAGCTGGTACAAATGTTAGGCTTTTGACGTGCACTACATTTAACTTATAGATTATCTTAAAAAAATATTTCGTTTAAAAGTTAGATACTGTAGCAGCTGTGAAAAGTAGACTGGCTTATGGCCAGCCGAACAGGCCGCTCGCGAGGCTGCTAAAGTCCTGACTCCTGAGCCAATTTGCTCACACGGCAATGCACGTCCAATCTTTGCAGGTGCAAGGTGGTACGTGGAATGATCTGATTGGATTGATAGGATTAAAAAACAGAATATGATGAGGAGTTTTTTAGAAGAAGGAGTCAATATGATAAGTTGTGATTGTTTTGGCTTCGGCTTTTAACTTTCGACTTATTTTTTACTATTTATAAATTTCATCTTTTTCTGAATTTTTGGCTTTTTGTTGAGCTTTTTTGCCGGTTCTTTTTTCCCATATTTGTTTGTATTATATGTAATGGACTAACATATTTTTTATATTTTTTAATTTTTTTAAATTTAATTATGCTAAATAAGTCTATGTCAGCTACAGTGTTTTTTCAGCTAGCTATATCACTTTTCAGCTATAAGTCACAAAAAAAAACCCAAATGAGCACCACCTTAAGTTAGGTTGTCATCGATGACAAAAGTGCCCATTAGACCTAATCGATCATGTCAGTTCCCTGAAGAAACGGTGAAGTCGTCGGGCAAGACCAATCAGAAAATGTTCTTTGCATGTCGCTCGCGGTACGACTCGTGTGTTAGATTGAAACACCTCCAAAAATTCAACAATCTTGAATTTTTTTGTGAATTTTGCTTGATTTCCTTTCTTTCCCAATTTGGCAAGCTTCCTGAAATACGCTTTCGCCTTTTGGCTCCCCACCTCCTTCTCTTGCTGGTGCCACCACGTGTGAGCGCTTCTCCACCGTCTTCCTGTTCATCGCCTCCACGCGCCACACGATTGCCGACTGATTTTGCGGCTGCCCGCACTCCGCGCGTTCCCACCCGTCTGCTCTTGTGGTCCCACAGCTCAGTCGCTCACCTCTGCTCCTTCCTCACTTCGCGCGTCGCCACTCGAGCGCTCGCTCCTCTCGCCGTAGCACACAGCTCACTCCCCTTGCTGTTCACGCCACGCCGTACCTCTGTTGTCAAATCCCCGCCAACTCCTGCAGGATGATAGTGCCACCTCTCCCCTGCTCTCTGCGCGGCAGCAGAGCTCGCCCTATCTCCTCGTTCATGTGCGAGAGATGAGCTCGAACCACCTCGCAATAGCCACTGACATTCCCTGTGTTTAAAGCCCATTAACCACTGCAGAGCCCTTCAGAACACTCCCACATACCTCACTAAACTACCAATTTCAGCTCCAACTCGCCGCATCGCCGCTAGTAGCCTCCCCTGCGCCCGGTGAGCCCTAGCGGCAATCTTGTGTTTCCGTCAATTATTTTTTAGTTCCTTGCTCTGACATGGTCTTCTTTACTTCATGAACACGCTGATGAACTCCCCTGGGCAAGAGTGTTCGCCGAAAGCCCTGGAGGCTGAAGCTGTTGCCGGCCGAAGTGCCTCTCCCATGGACAACCTAACTAAGCTCTCCCCGACTCAAATCGCCACCACCTCCGTGAACCTGGCATACCACAGATGGTAAAATCACTCTCCAATTCGTCGAAGAACCACCAGAGCACCATGGATCCGCCGAAAAGGCCACTGCCTTCTCTCCTGACGCCAGCCACCGCTGTTCATCTCCTTACCTCTCAAAGCCCTAAAATGGAATCCCAAGCCCAAGCCGCTCCCTTCTATGCTGTCAATTTCTCTGGGGGTGCCTTGTTGGCGTTGTTCCACCCGAGGCGCCGTGATCTGTTTTCCCACCGGAAGAGAGAGCCAGAGGTTGAAGACAACCTCTCAGCACAATGTGGTTGAATCTCGGCCGTTAGCACTTGTCGTTGCCACTTCATCCGAGTGTCCGCACTCTTTGCATTTGAGCTGTCCGTGCCGTCTGCGCATCGCCCATCGGGCGCACATGCACGTGTGTGTGTTGGGCCTCACGGCCGTGCTCAACATGGGTCGAAGGCCGGTCGGCCTGCTTGGCCGCGTGGGAGAAATCCCGGCCGGGCTGCACTGTGCGGCTGGGCCGGCCCATTACTGTTCACCCGAGGGAAATTCGGAAAATCATGTTAATGAAGCTATGTTAATTGGGTGATTCCAATAACAGGTCATAAGTGGATTTCATAATATTTTAAAATAGATAAGTGTAAAGTTAACTATTGGGAAAACCCCCTTTATTTTAAGGAGAACTATTTTGATTTGACCTGTTTGGAAATAAAACTGCATCCATTCAGCTTAATAAAACCAGTACTATATATTTCCATCCTTGAATATCCTTGCAAGTAGTAAATTAGAGTTTACTCTTGTAACTTGCTGGGTACGATTGTACTCATTACTTGCTAAACAACAACAGAAGACAAATGGAATCAAGAAGCCCTAACTGAAGACGAGGTTCCCAAAGAGCCTTTCTTCCCTGAGGATGAGTGGTTTTAAGTCTCAACTGCGCTCAGGTCGCTTGGGAAATTTTGTGTTGTGTAAGATAATTTTGGGCTTGCACGCCTGCTATGGGAAAACTGATTGTTAAACCATATGTTGTAATAAAAGTTGACTCTTTTGTTATAAGCATGTGCTGTTGTGGTGCACATTCATATACATTACTCCGTAACTATTCGGTTTTGGATAGTTGCAGGGATTATTAGCGCCACCAGAAATGGCGGCGTTACATAGATTCTTTTCTTTTGGTTACATAGGTGTTTAGTAATGATCTGTGAGCTTGTGACATCATCTCTCTTGAAAAATGTTGAGTGAATAGCCATTGTTTTCAAGATGATGAGTATTTAGCATTATGAGCTCGGTGAGACGATGACGTGCTCGTGCCAGAAATTGTTGAGGGAGATAACTACGACGAGTACTTGGAAATGAGAACGCTGTCAACCAGGGGCGGACTCAGGACAATATCCGAGAGGGGGCACACCCACACACCCACAAATAAGTGAGGACCTTTTAGTTGGGTTGAATAAGGGCACTAGCATTAAATCTTGGGCTATATACCTGGGCTCCTACGAATTGAGTGGCGGCCTCGGCCCTCACTCCCCTCTCTTTGGGTCCGCCCCTGCTGTCAACGTCAATCCATGATCTATAGCTTGACCACACCACGCTGATTTTCTTGAGCCAACCACACCTCTAATTTAATCATGCAGTTCTACTACAATAATCTGAATTGTACCAAGGAATTATTAAACTTCATGACGTCTATGCCTTCCAACTAAACAAGAAAATTTAGGCCAAGTGTAGAACAGATCTTAGGAAGGTACGTACCATCTGACAAGCACATATATAACATATTATGAGTTCTATAAAAAAATGAGTTTCTTGATAATACAGCTAGGAATTTCCAGAGTAAAGAAAGAAAACGTGCTCCTAGACTACGTGTCAAGGAATATATAGAGAGAGAGAGCTTCTGAACTCATGACAGTGAGCGGACCCATGCATGTATATGAACTCAAAATAACTCAATTTCTTTGGGGGTAGCTGTGCACACATCTGGTATGGGTAGCTAGGTACATGTAGTTATACAACGTATGAAATAGGGCGCGTACAAAAAATTGAAGTAGTAGTCGATCGATTGCATGTTTCTATATAACTAAGTGCTCGTACGTACTCCATGCATGTCAAAGTTAATGAATGGCGATTGTATGAAAGCGCACTAGCTAGCAGACGCCGCCATGCGTGTATGACACATAGATGCATGCAGAGGTTCTTAAAAAAGAAAATGATACGGGAGTAGTAGATGCAGAAGTCAGGTCGTGTCCAGCTTGTGTCATCTTGTACTAACACGGTATTCTAATTCCTAACCAATTTAATTAGTGTAATATGGGGAAATGGTATGACAGGACAACTCTACAATATATACAAGCTCCACATATATACTAGTAGTCTATATTAATCTAGCAAGGACACTTAATATAGACTACTAGTACTATTAATCTAGCTATCAGCTGTGAGATCGAATTCCCTTTTGATTGAATGATTCGCTAGCTAGGTACGAGTACAAGCTATTTCATGTTAAACAAATTGTCAAATAAGGGAATTTCGCCTCAAGTCGGCATGCTAAATCAATCATGGAAGGAAAGTCTTAATCATAGATGGAAAGTCTCAATCACACTAGCACGCATCTAAAAGCAATCCAAAGGTAGGGAGACTTGGTGCCCAGACACCTAGGTGCCCCTGTTATTTATACTATATAATCAATCATGGATGGAAAGTCTCAATCACACTAGCACGCATCTAAAAGCAATCCAAAGGTAGGGAGACTTGGTGCCCAGACACCTAGGTGCCCCTGTTATTTATACTATATATATATAGTATAAATAATAGGTGGCACCTAGGGCACCTGTGTCTGGGCACCAAGTCTCCTACCTTGGATTGCTTTTAGATGCGTGCTAGTGTGATTGAGACTTTCCATCCATGATTAAGACTTTCCTTCCATGATTGATTTAGCATGCCTAATATATTACATACCATTGCTCTAGCACGTATCTAAAAGCAATCTAACGGCAGGGAGCCTAGGTGTCTGGGCACCTAGGTGTCCCATTTCAGCGTCCTATATATATATAGGACGAGTGTTTCATACACCTTGGAGCCTAGGCACCCATATCAATACCCGTTGATTTGCTTTGAGATTTGCAACGTTTGATGTGGGTATCTTCATATACCAATAAAAAAAGTATATTTGAGATGTCAAACTCCGAAAAAAATTAAATTCAACTTCAGTTTAATTAGTTTGAACTATTTTTAAGGTATATACTTACTGTAGTCGCATTGAACTCAAAAGTAGTTCAAACTAGTTTGAACTGAGTTCAAAACTTACTTACCATAAATATATCAAGGGTATAAAATATTTCCATACCCAAACTCAAAAAAATTATCAATCATACACGTGTATCGGACGGTTCTTGATGTTGGTGCCTAGGCACCAAGGTGCCTTATGTGTGTGTGTGTGTGTGTGTATATATATATATATATATATATATATATATATATATATATATATATATATATATATATATATATATATATATATATATATATATATATATATATATATATATATATATATATATATATATATATATATATATATATATATATATATATATATATATATATATATATATATATATATATATATATATATATATATATATATATTCAGTACCATTTTCTCCTGTCCCTAGCTACAACCAGCTGCACGTTTACACGTATCCTTTGAAAATTAACAAAACGCACAATTGCATGTTGAAGAGCTGCATAGCGACCGTTCGTATGTTCACTTTCGTTATATAATATTCTACGTACAGTCTATTCAAGATATATAGAATTGAAGCCGCGTTCCTTTCACTTCTGAGTCTTGTCTGCTTGATGATTTGACCCGTGTTTCGGACGTTTAAGAAGGAACGTACTAGACCGTTAATAAAAGTCGAATGTTTGGGCGTGAATCAAATCCATGTACGCTAAGTGGATATACACCTTGTGTACGTCGTTCATGTTTCGCGCGTGTTCGCCGCAACCATGTTTGCTGCACGTACAGACCATGTGCAAGAAGAATGTAAAGAACACGTAATAAAATAAATAGGAGCGAAGAGAGAACAAAACGCATGATAATTTACACGCGAATGCTTTGTTTCACGTTCCAGGAAGATGAGAAAACCGTGGCTTCATTAATCCTCCAGCGTTGAGAGGAACGTCCGAACCAAAACCTCGTAGACTCCGCAGTCATTCAAACGAGAGAGAGAAAAAAAAGGCTCCTAGACAAATTCACATCCTTAAACGTACGATTAATTTATCAAAGTTGAATCCGAGGTCTTTAAAAGATTTGACTGGTTTGTAATAAAGCCATCTTAAAAATCCTGTTTGTGAATCAAGCTTACGTTACCTGCTTGAAAAAACAGCATCGCCCAATAGACATGGAAGGATACAATTCTCCCATCCTTTTCATCATAATGAATTTGCGACTATAGCTTACTCAGGGGGTCTAAAATATTAGGCAACATGACGTAATTATCTGTCCTTGCTTATTAAATTCTTCTCTGATTCTCTGTCGTCCATCTTGCTATCCATCTTGTGATCGATGGTTATAGCTATGTTAAGTAATTGGTAATCGATCGGTTACGTAAGCCAAGCCATTGCGGGCATACATATATAGATCGAGTGCTAGATGCATGCATCGATCTCAGCGACATGTCATGCTTCGACCTAGGATGTGTTCGTTCTCGATGGATCTCCAGTTGCATGCAACAGCTACTTAGACGTCAACTACATGGTGCATGTGCAGATATGTACTACAGTAGTAAAACTAGTTTTGTGCGTACGTACTATTACATGCTTAAGTTGCATGTTGAACTTAATTAGGAACCAAGTCAAGAATTTGCCCCTAGAAGACCTAGCTAGAAATCATTTCTTTGACACGACCAGTCCATAAATACATTCTCGATATTAATAACTACTCGCAGAGTCGCAGTATCTAGAGCTAGGCCCTGTTTGGCAGGGCTCCTCTTCACAAGTGGAGCTGTTTTTTTTGGCTTCACAAGTGGAGCCAAGTGAAGCTACTTTTTTCAGCTCCTTGGGTGGAGCTATTTTTGTCTCAGCAGATTTTAAGGAGCTCCTTGGGTGGAGCTATTTTGTTTTACCCCGTTTGGCACAAAACAGCTCCAAACAGCTCCAAGGAGCTGATGGTGGAGCTGTGCCAAACGGGGCCCTAGTCATCGTCATGATCACCATTTACGAATGTATACCATTAATACGCTGACCATGTTGGAAAGTGAACGAATGGTGAACGACTATCAACTTGAAGACGAGCCCAAAACGAAAGAGCAGACAAGCGTAATAATATAGAAGTACTTTTTAGTCATGTTAGTGGGTTGTTTGGGAATGTGACTTATGGTTGTTGGTTTAAATGTTTGAATTCTGACCGTTCGCGAGAGAGATTATGGATAAAAATACTTGGGTGTGATTTTAGCCTATATAAATGAAGTCAAAACAGTGTCTATTATAATCAACTTGTAGACCCTACCTTAAAAAGACACTTGTTTAAAAACTAATTCCTGTAGAAAATTAAGCCATAGGCCAAAAAGAACCCAACTGTTATCTTTTGAAGTAATATCATTTTTATATTGATATTTTTATGTGTACAATTGATAAATTCTAAAAGGTAATAGATATGGTGCAGATGTACAAAGCAAACGGTTCCATCCGAACGCCTTGAGCACCCACTGATAGGATAGGTCTTTAGGATCTCTAGGTTAGATCTAGCGGGCTATCCTTTTCTCTAGGGTTCTTGAGTGCTACACTGAGAGGGAGAGAGGGGTACCAACCTTCCGACTGCGTGGAGGAGGAGGAGGCCATCTCGGGTTCGGCGGTGAAGATCTGCGCACGGGCAGCGACGGTCGGGGAAGGGCGTGGAGCTCCTTGGCGGCGGCGCGTCCCGGGCGGTGGCGGCTCCTGGCGGCGGCGATCGTCAGATGTGGACGCAGAGGAGCCGGTGGAGTTTCCCGTCGCTACAGCGCAACCCTCTAGATCGGTTAGGGTTTGTCGGTGGGGTGACGGCGGCGCGGTCAACCTCGTGATGCGTGCCGCCCGGCCCCCACCTCTGTTTTTATAGCGCTGGCGACAGGGGCCCACTAGCCAAGCGGTGGGGCGCCCCGATCGTATGCGGTCAAGGGATGGGCTTTGGCCGTTGGGCCAAAGCCCTAAGATCACTCTAACATTCTCCCCCTTGATCTCAATCTATACTTTTATCTTTAATTACTTTTGACTTTACACATTCCATCACAGATTAGTGCATAGAACATGTCTCATCGTCACGGTCAATCGCCGATAGATTCAACAGTTACAATACACCTCTCTGTTCTGAAATAGTTACTTTAATCTTTTGGGCCATCTTTTAGTCCAGGAATCATAGGCTTTCCCTTAAACCCATGCCGGCTACATGTTCTCTGAACACGTTGGGTGGTAAGCCTTTAGTAAGCGGATCCGCTAACATCTTTGCGGTACTTATATGCTCTAGACTTATAATTTGATCCCGAACTTTATCTTTCACAACATAGTACTTTATGTCAATGTGTTTGGCAGCACCACTTGACTTATTGTTGTGGGCATACGTTACTGCGGGTTGATTATCGCAGTACAACTTAAGTGGTCTATTGATGTCGTCAACCACTTTTAAACCGGTATGAACTTCTTTAGCCGTTCACCGCCCGTAGCCTCATAACATGCTACAAACTCGGCATACATTGTGGACGATGTAGTGACAGTTTGCTTTGAGCTTTTCCACGATATAGCTCCTCCAGCGAGAGTGAATACATATCCGGATGTAGACTTTCTATCATCTCCCGCAAAATCAGAATCTGTATACCCCACTATATGGAGTAAATCTGATCTTCTGTATGTCATCATGAGGCCTTTTGTTCCTTGCAAATAACGCAAGACTTTCTTTATCAATTTCAATGTTCTATTCGAGATTGCTCGGAATCGCCAAGTAACCCGGTAACAAATGCTAAGTCGGGCGTGCAGCACACTTGAGCATCTGTAAGCTTCCGACACCGAGCGTATGGAACCGCTTTCATTTGATCGATCTCATCTCGGTTCTGGGGCATTGAAAATCCCCATATCTGTCGCCCTTGACTATAGGTGCAGGTGATGGACTACATTTATGCATACCAAACTTCTTTAAGACTTTCTCTATGTATGCCTTTTGTGACAGTCCCAATATCCCTTGTTTCTATCTCGGTGAATTTGATCCTAGAACGAACGAAGCTTCACCAAGATCTTTCATATCAAAGTTTGAGGACAAAAACTTCTTTGTCTCGATGTGAGACTAACATCACTACTAGCTAGCGGATATCATCCACATACGAGATTAGGAAGATAAACTTCCCATCTTTAAACTTTGCATAAACACAGTTGTCCTCTACATTCTCTTTAAACCCAAATTTTCTTATTGTACTGTCAAACTTCAAGTACCATTGTCTTGAAGCTTGCTTTAACCCATAAATCAATTTCTTTAGGCGGCATCCCATTCTTTCATTTCCTTCCACGACGAAACCTTTCGGTTGTGCCATGTAAACATTTTCCTCCAAATCCCCATTAAGAAATGCCGTCTTTACATCCATCTGATGTAACTCTAAATCATAATGTGCTACTAATGCCATTATGATTCTGAAGGAGTCTTTACATGAGACTGGAGAAAAGGTCTCGTTGTAATCAATCCCTTCTCTTTGCGTAAAGCCTTTTGCCACAAGTCGCGCTTTGTATCTTTCTACATTCCCTTGGGAGTCAAGCTTTGTCTTATAGACCCATTTACTGACCCTCTTGTTTTGGCTCCTTTAGGAATAATTTCCAAGTCCCAGACTTTATTAGTCTTCATGGACCTCATTTCCTCTTCCATGGCCTCAAGCCATTTTGAGAATTTTAAGCTTCTCATGGCTTCTTCAAATGAGGTGGGATCATCCTCCATTTGAAATTCCTCTGTATGATAAATCTGATAATCATCGAAATAGCTGATCTTCTTACTCTTTGAGACCTCCTCGGGCCTCCTCATTTGGTACATCTCTTGTTTGGGGCTCTTTGTTGCTCCCCTCATCTGTGGCAATAGGTTCTATAGGATCTGAAGAACAGGTTTCTCATTCTCATTCATTGTTGCCACGGGAGGAACAATAACAGTCTTTGGCACCACGATGTCTTGCACCGTCGGTGCAGCAACAACAGTAGTGTGAAGAATGGTTCTTGAATCATCGGAGTGGGCACATACACCGCTTCTCTTCAAGGTCAATCTCTCGAGCTACCATGCTCCCCTCATCATTTCATCCTCTAAGAAGACAGCGTGTCTCGTTTCTACAAACTTTGTATATCCATGCGGGCGGAGAAACGATAACCTTTTGACTTTTCGGTAGCCAATGAAATGGCAACTTCTGTCTTGGGATCAAGTTTCCCAAGGTTTGGGTTAAATATTTTAGCCTCAGCAGACTCCCCACACACGTAAGTGGTTTAGTGAGGAACTCTTCACATCCACAACTCGCATGCAGTGTTTTGGGCACCGACTTACTAGGCACTCTGTTGAGAATATGAATGGCGGTTTTCAACGCCTCCATCCATAAGCTCAATGGCGGTGTGGAATAGCTCATCATGCTTCGCACCATATCCATCGAGTGCAGTTGCGTCTTTCAGCTACTCCATTTCTTTGAGGTTCGCCCGCATAGAATCTTGGGCCACTATGCCATTTTCTGTAAAAACCTTGCAAAGGTCCAGAACTTGTCCATATGGGGTATGTCGATCGTAGTACTCCCCACCACGATCGAGATCGGACTATCTTAATCTTTAAATCGTGTTGGTTTTCAATTTCAGCCTTAAATATCTGAATTTATCCAAGGCTTCATTTCTTTCTTTGATTGGATAAATATATCCATAACGGGAGTAATCATCCGTGAATGTTATGAACGAGTCATATCCATCCACACTTTTCACGGAAAAGGACCACAAATATCTGTGTGAATAATTTGTAGAACTCCTGTGCTTCTTTTAGCGTCTTTTTAATTTTCTTTACATATTTTCCTTTGATGCATTCTCTGCATTGTTCTAAGTCCGAGAACTCTAATGGAGGAAGAATATCATTCTTTACTAGTCTTTCTATTCTCCCCTCGAAATATGGCCTAAACGCGATGCCATAATTTCGACGACTCATCTAGAGTTCTCTTTCGTTTTCTGTTTACATTCGTGAGCGAGGATTCAATCACTTTCTCGCACATAACGTTCTCATTATCGCATACGACATTCACATCATCACACAATGATAACAAATAAAGCTCATTTTGTAATATGGCAATACCAACACATTCTTTATTAAACATTATTTCGCATTTGCCATTTCCAAATTGCAATCATAACCATCTTTGTCCAAATTTGACACACTAATCAAATTCCTCTGTAAAGAGGGTACAAAAAGGACATCTCTAAGTAAAAGGGTGGAGCCATTAGCTAATTCTAATGAAAGATCGCCAACAGCTTCAACTTCAGCTTCGACTCCATTTGCAACTTTAATGCATCTTTCTTTTCTTTGCGTAGTCCTCGTCGAACGGAATCCCTGTAATGAATTAGCAACATGAACAGTTGCTCCTGAGTCAATCCACCAAGTGGATTTCGAATATTTCACATACAGGCATTCATTAATAAAGGTAATAATGTTCTCACCTTTCTTTGCCATTATCATCTTTAAATAATCAGGACAGTTCTTCTTGTAGTGTCCTGTCTTCTTGCAGTGAAGACACTGGTCTTTGTCTACAGCAAATTTATTCTGTTGAGGCTGATGTACAGAGGCTTTGCCCTTGTTCTTTGAGAAGGGGTTACTGTTGTAATTCTTTTTCTTGTTATCCTTCACATAGTTGATAGAACCACCATGTGAGGATTTGATTCTTTCCTCCTCTTGCACGCACATAGCTATGCACTTTTCCATGTCCCATTTCTCGGGCTGCATATTATAGTTGACAACAAAAGTGTCAAACTCTTTTGGCAAAGAAGCAAAAACCAAATGAATAAGGAACTCATCCTTGAGAGCCAAATCCATCGGTTTAAGTTTAGATGCCAAGTTGCTCATTCTAAGAATGTGCTCTCTTATGCCATTGCCACTGCCAGAATACCTTTCTGTTACCAGCTGCTTAATCAGCTGTGTAGCATAAGTCTTTGAAGAGCCAGTGAACTGACTCTTTATTTTATCAAGGTATTCGATGTGATGTCACACTCTGCAATTGAGCCTAGAATCGCAGCTCAATTGTGTTCTTTATCACAGCCATACATTTCTTGTTGGTGTGGTCCATTCTTATGATCAAGGTCATAAGACATCTGTAGGGAGCATGATCCTCTGTCTTTTCTCGCCATGCGGTGTCATCCTCATTCTGTTCCCTCACCGCGCCAAAGGCTCGGTGGGACGTCTTGTAGTGAGGACCCAGTCCACCTCAGCTAAGATAAACGCTAAGTCTATCTTTTTCTTCCACTCTCCATAATTATCACCTTTGAGAGTGGGGATTTCTCTAATACAACTCATCAAGTTGTATCCTCCTGAAAAAATATTTCAAATACAGTGAGAACGTAACATCAAAATCATATGCCTTATTTCCAACGTTGGTCAAAAATACGACATACAATTTAAATCAATTTTATCTATACATTAAATCTACATCACCGTTGGGCAGAAATAGAAATAATGCATAAAATCATCATTAAAAATTTATAATAATGTTATTATCAACGTTGGTCAGAAAATAACAATATCATAAATCTCTGGAAATTATCACTATTTTTCAAAATTAAATTCTCCCGTTGGTTCGAATTTAATAATGAAAATTAATCAACATTCACTTTTGCAGCGGAAACCGTAATTATTCTAAAATAATTCATATTTCAGAAGCATTATTCTGTACACTTTTAATCTCTGAAAAATTAACACGTTGGTGCAAAAATTTACAGAGATTTGGATCAAATTTCAATCAAAATTCATCAAAAAATACTTCTGAAAATCAATGAATATCAAAAAACAATTTTTACTGTTCATTCGGCCAATTTGGCCCGCTCCTCGCGGCCGCGGCCCACCGGCGGCCCGCTCGGCCGGCTCCGCGCGCGCGCGCGCCGCGCCTCACGCACGCGCGCTGCTGCCCGCTTCGCGGCCTAGTGGCTCGCTCGCGCTGCCTCGGCGGCCCGCTCGGCCAGCCCGCCCGCGGCCTCGGCGGCCTCTCTCGCGCCACACGCGCACGCGCGCGGCGCGCAACAGCGCGCGACCCATCTTATCTCGGCCGTCCACGCGCGATCCAACGGCCGGATCCTCGCGCTGCCGCGGCCTTCGGCGGACCGCACCGCGACGGCGCGATCCGAGCCATCCACGCGTGATCCAGCGGCTCCCGTTCCGCGCGCCCGCACCGCAACCTGGGCTGGGCGGAAATTCTCACGCCGCTGGGCGAATCTCCGCGTGCGCTCGGCGCGATCTCAGCCGTCGGATCGCATCCGACGGCTGCGCGGTGATTTCGCCCGATCAAAACCACGCGCGGCGGACTCCCCCGAAACCCTAACTCACTTCTCTCCTCTCCCCTCTCTCTCGCATCGCACCCGAGCGGACGCAGCGGCGGCGACGGCGGCGACTACGTTCACCCCGCCGGAGAAGGAGAAGACGCGCGCCGCCAGGCCTCTCGCCGCCGCGTCGCGCTCCCGAGAGGAGCGCACCGCCGTCAGCGGCTCCGTGTCGGCGCCCGTTCAAGCGCGCGTCGGCGGTGGCCCGTACGTGGAGCGCCGGCGAGCCCGAGACTCGGCCGATCTCCCGCACGCCAGCGACGACGACGACGACCCGGTGACCACGGCCAGGTAAGATTCTTTTCAGATCTAGGGTTAGGGTTTTGCCCCGTTCCCCTTCTCTGTTCTTTTTCCTTTTCTGTTTTCTAGGGTTCGGGGGGGTCTTCCGTCTAGATCTAAAACTAGGGGCTCTGATACCATTGATAGGATAGGTCTTTAGGATCTCTAGGTTAGATCTAGCGGGCTATCCTTTTCTCTAGGGTTCTTGAGTGCTACACTGAGAGGGAGAGAGGGGTACCAACCTTCCGACTGCGTGGAGGAGGAGGAGGCCATCTCGGGTTCGGCGGTGAAGATCTGTGCATGAGCAGCGACGGTCGGGGAAGGGCGTGGAGCTCCTTGGCGGCGGCGCGTCCCGGGCGGTGGCGGCTCCTGGCGGCGGCGATCGTCAGATGTGGACGCAGAGGAGCCGGTGGAGTTTCCCGTCGCTACAGCGCAACCCTCTAGATCGGTTAGGGTTTGTCGGTGGGGTGACGGCGGCACGGTCAACCTCGTGATGCGTGCCGCCTGGCCCCCACCTCTGTTTTTATAGCGCTGGCGACAGGGGCCCACCAGCCAAACGGGCTGGGCGCCCCCGATCAGGGCGCGGTCAAGGGATGGGCTTTGGCCGTTGGGCCAAAGCCCTGAGATCACTCTAACACCCACCTCACCTTATCTATCAACATCACTCCAATCAAGCACCAACCACCCATTCCATCTCTCTCTGTGCCCCTTCTCCTCCCTGCAAATCTCTCACCTGACCTTATTCATTCACATCACTCCAAGCCAAGCACCAACCACCCATTCCATCTCTCACTCCATGCCCTCTCTTCTCCTCCCTACAAATCTCTCATAGATTTCTCATTAGACGCCACCGTAGCCGAAGTAGTTGAAGACCACGTAGAGTCATCCCCTTCCAAGGCCAACGCCTCTCAGTCCTTGCATGCTGATGTCCCATTCAAAGCTACGAAGGAGATCATTGGCGTCTTTTGTGTTTTTGAGAGGCCTCCAGAAGCATCGCAGCCGCAGGGTTCTACCTCCACAAGTGCCACCATTGGTCGCGGTGTCACCATTCAGCAACCAAATGTTGCTTCTGCCCCCTCTAGATCTGGGCTCGCTGGCGACAAAGTGATAGTTTTGGCCAGACGTCGTCTCTTCCTTCGTGCTCGTCCGAAATATTGCAACAAGTTGAATTATTGCACTAGGTCTTTTTTCATGTTGTAAATACCTCTTCTAAGTTATTTGCAGTATTCTAATGAGTGTTTTATTTGTTGAAATAATATTTTTTTTGTTGGAGATAGTTTTTTATATTATTGCACAAGTAATTGGAATGTGAGCGCATGGTCAACACCTCAACTTGGTGATGGCCCTCTTAATTAGCGCGCGAGCCAGCAGAGAAGCATGTCGATCATAGAATTGGCCACCTAGTTTTGAATCATTTCTTGTTTCCCTCTTTGGAAATTAACTGGCTAATTACGAATCTTACGATTGAGTTCACTCAAGTACGGCAGATGGGAAGGCTTCCAAGTTGCTACTCTCTTGTGCATGCTTGCATGGTCCGGAGCTAGCATATCATTATCGTCGTTCAACACATCCCATACGTGTTGATGACATCTGAGTTGTCTGATAAGAGATAGACTAAGTCGTCAATCTTACTATAATCTAAACTAACAGAAAGAAACATAATGTCTTTATTGCTCAGAATATGTTAAAGAACGTGCTTAATGATTACGAAGAACAATATATGAATGAACTATAGATCAAATGAGGGATCTTGTGCTACAGCTCGACTTGATCTTAAATAGCATTGAAGGGATGTCGGTTGTATCCAATGAAGAGGCCCTTGTCACTTCCAGGAATTAACGCACATGGAAAAGGTTCACTAGTACAAAATAAGTTATACTGGACATCTCATAACAAACGGTTCATAGGAACCGTTTATGCTGTAATTATCATAGACGATTTTACAAACGTGAGCGTCTGTGTTACTAGCGATGGCTAGAATCATCTGTGATATGCAATTATCACATACGGTTCTTGTTAATAACCATCTGTAATAGTTCACAGATGGTTATTAACAAGAACCGTATGTGATATTGCGTATCACAGATGGTTTTGTGATAATTGCAGATGTCATAGACAGTTTTTAATTAGAACTGTTTGTCATATTACCACGGACGGTTATTAAAAAGAACTATCTGTAATGTATCTATGAAAGAATGATGTGTGCTTCGTTTTCCTGATGCATCTCTGATTGCTTCATCTCCCTAATGCATCTCTGATTGCTTCATCTCCCTAATGCATCTCTTCATCTCACGTGCCGAATATATAAAGATGATCAGCCGCTATGTACTGAATTAAGATGAAATCCCACATCGCTGATATACATATTATCTACTCTCAAGTACAAACAAATGGCTCTAGCAGTCTCTTCCTTGTCACCGGCATTGATGGCCAGCCTGACCATTCTATACGAGCACCTCGCCGCTCATACGCTGGCAGATGCTGCAGAAGGATACTGTGCTAATAGTGTCCTCCAACCTATGTCCGAGGATTTGCCAAAGAAGGTGATGGCCACCTTCCACCGTCCTGACATCCTACTGCGTCGCATCTTCCAGTTAGTTTCCCACTTCTGACGAGCTAACTTTGCCATCAACATGGTCATCCACAACGATATTGCATGTCTCCAATAGACTTGCCATCGCTTGGAGTGCTTAGTCTAAACGATGAACGACCGAGTCAACCTTGCCGAGACCCCTGAAGCAAGGGAAGAGAGCATATGTGCTCAATTCAACTTGATTTGTCAGTCGGAGGGTCTTCGAGAGACACTTGAATGAGCGCGTCAGTGAGTGGATGCATTTCAGGCTTCGTTCACTGATGATCTCGAACCGTCCGATGCTGACTATGTTGTCTATGAAGTTTTGAAGTTGGAGATAGCATGCTACCTTCGTCAGTAGAAAAACTTTGATCTTTGTAGGAAGCGACTGACCTAGGTTTCTACTCTTTTAATCTTTGTAAGAAGCAACTGGCCATGCTGTTTAGCCATATGTAAATACAAAAATAAAAATAGATGAATTTGTATTTACTGCTTCTATATATGTAAACGGTCCCGGTATAATAGCCGAATGTGTCATGTATATGTGAATTTGTATTTATGTATATTTATGTATATGGGAATGTGTCATATATATGTGAATTTGTATTTGTGTATATGAGAATGTGTCATATATATAGACACACACGTGTGTGTGAATTTGCATTTATGTATATGAGAATGAATTTAGGACCATCTGTAATGTTTATTATCACATATGGTTCTAATTTAAAACCGTCTAGGATGTTTATAATCACAGATGATTCTACTTTAGAACCATCTGTGAAGTATATTTATCACAGATGGTTATAAAGTAGAACCGTATGTGATGTATATTATCACAAATGGTTATAATTTAGAACCGACTATGTTGTGTCGAAGCTATTTATATTTGGATCAATCTAGGGTTTGCCCGCGCCCCATTCAAAGGATTAATATATCTCTAACTCTCTCCTGAGCATGAGTCTCCTCGCCTCCTCCCCTAGCACGCCGCCTCCTCCCCGATGCGCCTTGCCCCCTGAGCCGGCCTCCTCCTCGAGCATGATGCCGCCTCGTCGTCGCGCCTCCTCCTCCCCGAGCATGCTGCCTCCTCCCCGAGCACGCTACCTCTTCCCTGGTGCACCTTCTCCCCCAAGCCTACCATCTCCTCCTTGAGCACGGCGCCTCCTCCTCCCCGAGCATGAGCCACTGCCTCCTCCCTGGTGTGCCTCCTCCCCGATCACGCCATATGTAACATTCTTCTTTCTTGTTTATGATATGACAATGAACAATGTATCATCATGATTATACATCCTAAGGATGAATGCCTAGGCGTAAGTCTCAATTATGCACTTTTGATGTCAATGTCCCAAGATGAATTACTAATGCCCTTAAGCATTGATTCCCAAAATAAAAGATAAGTCATATATAGATCTCAAGTTAATAACTCGCACAATTATAATTAAATAAATTTGCACTTGATTTTCTTTAGCTATGCAAAATATGTTAAGTTTGATATTGCTATCATCTGAGGAATATAGAGTAAAAATGAGTTATGCCATCACCCACCCACCCGATGGCCTCCCACTCGCTGAGGTTTACAATTTTAGAATCTTAACAATTTCATATCCCATACTAAATGATTCATGAGTTAAATTAGTACTACTAGCACACTTATGATGGTTCTAATTTATAGTGCACTAAGAACTCCAATTTCATCTACAACTATCTTTTTTCAACAAAAATCTCTACGATGTTCCTCGCCCCCAAGGGTGCCTTTATTACCTAGGTAAGAATATCACTTATTAATGCTTTGTACCACTTTGCCTTCACGGTCTGTATGAGAACTGTCTGTGAGTTGGTGATATTTGAAGTAGAAAAAATAATTTTACACAACACACACCAAGTATATCTTATAGAATATATAAGAAATGCATTTATTAATTCATTGCTTATTCTATAAGATATACTTGGTGTGTACTGTGTAAAATTATTTTTCTACTTCAGATATTACCAACTCGCAGACAGTTGTCATGGACAAACTTTAACCAACCTCCACCTGTTACCATTGCTAATCACCATCTTGGTTTTTCATATATTCCCCATACACTGAAAGCAGTACATATATATTTAATGATAACACTAACATATGTAGTCTTGCACACCCCATAACTTAAATGAGCTAGAGTCAAAGTTAGATCATATATCACACTTGTACTTCAAATGGCATAAAACAAATGACACTGGATCCAGTGTGTCATTTACTTCATGACATTTGAAGCCCAAGGGTGATATGGGGAGCTAGTTAGAGATAAAGTCAGATCTCATATCACACTTGGATTTCGAAGAGAATGAAACAAACGACACACTAGATCCAATGTGTCATTTGTTTCATGCCCTTTGAGATCCGATGTGTCATTTTCTTCATGCCTTTTGAAGTACAAGTATGATATGAGATATGACTTTGTCTCTAGCTCATTTAAATTATGAGTTGTGCAAGACTACATATGTTAGTGTTACTATGAAATATATATGTACTGCTTCTAGAAAATGAGAAAGATATAGAAGACCAAAAATGGTGATTATTAATATCACAGACAGTTTTTGAAAAAATCGTTTGTGATAACACATCACAAACGATTTGTTTTATTAGTCGTCTGTGATATGTACATATCATATGTTGTTATATTTTAAAACCGTCTGCAATACGTACACATTACAAATGATTATTTTTAAAAATCGTCTGGGTTGTTACTTACCACAGACGGTTTGAAAACCATCTGTGATTACTACATGTCATTACTGACCTATAAATTCAGACAGCTCACAAAATCGTCTGTGATAACATTTTTAAACTGTCCGTGGTGACCTTTTCTACAGTAGTTGTTGTTGCCAACGATTCACCCTTCGGATATACTTGCAAGATGATTCCTTAGTGGTTCTTATCAGTGAAACATGAAAGGAGCCAGGCAGTTATGTCAAAGACACAACAACGCACATTTCTCCCATCTTTCGCACATGATAGGCTTATCTATCAGTTAGGTAAGTGGGTCTATATGTTAGTTCTTGAACCCTCGTACTGGTACGTGACTAACATCTAGTGTAAAGTATGCATATGTTCCTCCAACTGGGGGTATATTTGGAGGCTACCGACTAGACTTTGTTCTATAGCTACGGTAGATAGTAAGCTATTTATTATAAATTATTTAATCCTTGGTCACGATGAAAAGTACCGTGGATCACACTAAATAACCATAGGGTCGTGCATGCAGTTTTGCAATCATTTTAGTTAACAAAGTAAAAATAAGAATAGGTCACATTCTTTAACGTTTAAATCAGAATCAGATGCACACCCATCTCAATTCTCGAAACTAATCCAAAGGTTAGGAAAATCGACTTAGTTTTTTTTTTAAATCAAGACACTTAAAACAGCAAAAACGATATAGATAATGCCCAGACAATGGCAATACAAAACATACCCTTAATTTTAAGTTTTAAATATCTAAGTATTTTTAACACTAACACCACCACATTATTACTGACTGTAGTTTCGCATTTGCATGATCTTATTTATTTGATCAGTTTTTTTTTTGTTTTGCTGCAGATCGAAATGGTATGAGGTGGCAATTAGTAGTGTAACTCTTGACTACATTTACATGGACACCTTCCGGGAAAATAGGAAGTTTAGACTTTAGACAACATGGTAGAAGGAAAGTTACTACTTCACTCTTGACCCGCTCCTGTGTTCAATACTTCACTCTTGACCCGCTCCTCTGTTCAAAAGGCATGCAAAGATAATTCAATAACAGCAATCAAATCCACTTGTGAATTGAATTAGGAATAATTAGTTGCACTCAACCACCTCATCTCGCCGGTGCAGAGGCACAGCCCAGCTCAGCCTCTATTTAAGCAGCCCAGGTCGCTACCCTTCACACTCGACCACAACGAGGACAGGAACACCTAGCTAGCTAACCACTCGCTAGCTCGTGTACGTTCGCTTCCCACAGGCCGGTCAAGCATTCCCACATGGCGTCCGAGCAGCAGCACCCCGCTCCCGCTGTGCCGAGGTGGACGCCGAGCCCGCCGCGGCGGCAAAGCCGACCGGCTGATGCCGCCGACGAGGGGCCATCTGACACGGCCTCCGAGCTCAGCGCCTCCATGCGCAGCACCGATGGCTTCCCCTTCGGCAGCGGGCGCTCGTTCGCGCAGCCGCCGTTCCTGCCGATGCCGATGCCGCTGCCGCAGTCCTCGCTGGAGATTAGTGTGGAGAACGGGGGGGTCGGGAACGGTGCCGCCGTCGTTGTCCGCGAGACGTCCTTGCGTCGGACCGACCAGGGCGTCGTCCTCGCGTGGGAGGACCTCTGGGTGTCCGCGGCCGGCGGCAAGGGCGGCCGCGTCCCCATCCTCTGCGGCCTCAACGGCTACGCGCGCCCCGGCGAGGTCCTCGCCATCATGGGGCCGTCCGGCTGCGGCAAGTCCACTCTTCTAGATGCCTTAGCAGGTACTGTATACATGCACGTGAATCTTACGAAAATCTTTTCTGCACACTCGTGACATAAATTATACTCGTGTCTGACCTGACCTCTCGATCAATCTTCATGTTAAGCAAAAGATTTTGTTCATACGCACATCTAATCTCTAGATGTTTTTTTTGGGGGGATGAGGAGCAAGATGAATTTTTTACGAGTTGCGTGCTCTGATACTATGTTTCATGTTCGTGGCACAGGAAGGTTAGGTTCTAATGTGAGCCAGAAGGGAGACATTCTGATCAATGGCCGGAGGCAGACGTTGGCGTTTGGAACATCGGTAAGCCTAGCGCATGACACGGACATACGGTGGTTCGGAGAATCTCGTTTTCGTTGATAATGAATTGAGTATGTGTATGTAAATTAATCCATGGTCGTGAACTCAACCCATCGCGTGTGCGTGTACGCACACACATGTGCAGGCGTACGTGACGCAGGACGACGTTCTGATGACGACGCTGACGGTGCGCGAGGCGGTGCACTACTCGGCGCAGCTGCAGCTGCCGACAGCGATGTCGGCGTCCGCGAAGAGGGAGCGCGCGGAGGAGACGCTGCGGCAGATGGGGCTGGAGGGCGCGGCGGACACGCGCATCGGCGGGTGGGCGCACAAGGGGATCAGCGGCGGGCAGCGGCGCCGGGTCAGCATCTGCATGGAGATCCTGACGCGCCCCGCGCTGCTGTTCCTGGACGAGCCCACGAGCGGCCTCGACAGCGCCGCGTCCTACCACGTCGTCAGCCGGATCGCGCGGCTCGCGCGCCGCGAGGGCATGACCGTCGTCGCCGCCGTGCACCAGCCCAGCACCGAGGTGTTCGGCCTCTTCCACGGCCTCTGCCTCCTCGCCTACGGCAAGACCATCTTCTTCGGCCCCGCCGCCGAAACCAGCCAGGTACATACGTACTGCCAGAGCATACGTGTATAGCGTTATTAGTTGTTGTTATTGCTAACTAATTGCATCAGCTCCGTCTAAGTTTGTTTTAAAAAAGAATTATAGTAGTAGTTTGGACAGGTATAGCCACCCTGGTCAGGGGATTCACACTTAGGATATACCCAAATGTTAGAACAAGTCAGGTAGACAGGGACATCTTGGACAATTGACCTCTCTCAGCCATGCATGAAGCTGTTGGTGAAGCTGTTTTGCCAAACAGTTTTCTAAAACAGCTTTAGCTTCACCGGTGAAGCTGCTCGTGAAGCTGAAACTAAAAAAAACAGCTTCACTAGTGAAGCTGAGCTGTGCCAAACAGGGCCTATATCATTGGCAAGGGTGCTTCTATGGTTTTTTTTAAAGTGATTTAAAATTCGTTAACGTGGTTTAAAAGTAGAACTGAATAGTGAATAACAATACTTACTCTTTTGTATGCTTTAAAATTAGTACTATTCTTTTAAGCTTTTGACTTTTAGTTTCTCCGAAAATCAAAATAAATAGGACAGTTTCTTGAAATGGATTATCTAAATAGTTTCTCGAGCCCAAAAATATGTGCTATCCATATCAACGCCTTTACTATCTGATCATAAGTCATAATTAAAAGTCATCAACCATAACAAAAAAACAGAGCTCAGTCACAGCATATGAACTGCGTTGGGGCAACATTCGTTGTGCTAGCAACAAATTGATGGCACTAGTCACAACAGAAGCACAGCACAAATTTAGAGAGTGGCTCGGATCGGTCGGAGGCGTGTGAACATGTGCACTTCTGCTTGTGGTTTTGCTGAAGAACGCATTAATGACAACAGCAGTGCGCTGCTGCAAAACATATCCTATTTAATTATGGAGGAGTAAAGTTCACTACATCCGGGCCTTTGGTACTAGAATTTGTTGATAGTTTTTTACTATAGCTTTTAGCTAAAAATAAATAATAACAGCTTAAAATATAATTTTAAAAAGAGAGAGCGAATGATAAAAAAAAGTGAGAGATATATGTGTGTGATGAGAGTTAAAGAAATAGGGTGCATAATACACCCGTGATCCATGTCTCATCCTTGGAGCAAAATGATAGCGAGAGTGTTGAGAATCCACTTTAAAAAGTTAAATATTTGTATTAATTTTTTAATTTTTTAAATAGAAATTAGAAGCAGAAACTAATATGAATATATCTATATATTTTATCTCTGCCGGTTGCAGCATCACATCCATACACAGTGATACAGTTGAGATCGTTTGATAATTTTTTCAGTGCCGAAAGCTGAAAGCTCAGGTTCCAGATAACTCTGCAAAGGTCGTAAAATACTAGTAGTAGGTAAACCACTGTGCAAAAGAAGTCCTGACAAGGAAAAACGTTATGTTTTACAAAATTTATCGGAGGTTATAATAGAACCGGTAACTATCGGTTACTGGGTTTTTGGATGAAAATTTTAAATTAAAATTTAAAGTTTTCAGATGTAAAAAACTTTGAAAACGCGTCTTCTCTATTTGACGACGGCGGTCGCGTACTGTGTGCCACGGAGAAAGACATGTCATGATCGGCTCATAAATAACTGAAGACATTGGTATTACTTTTACATGGACCAACATCTGATTCAGACTTGATCCCTGTTCTTGGCTCGTCGCTGGACTTGGACAACATAGTGCAGAAGAAATTCTTCAGGCTTGGTTGGACTACAACATCTGAAATCTAACTGTCTACTTGACTTTTTCACAGTTTTTCGCTCTGAGCGGGTTCCCCTGTCCGTCACTGATGAACCCTTCTGACCACTTCCTGAGAACCATCAACAAGGACTTTGGCAAGGTGAGCACATCACGAGAGCTACCGTACTCTTGCAAGTCGGTGTCACCTTAACTATCTGAAAGCTGCTGAATTGGTTAATTAACTCCTCACCTCCCCTTCCATACGCTCCATTCATCAGGATATCGAGGAAGGCCTTGACGGCAAGAACATGACCACTGCTCAGGCGATCGACGCGCTGGTGAGCTCGTACAAATCCTCCGTCCACTTGGAGAAAGTGACGCGGCAGATCGCCGACATACGCCGCACAGTAAGTCGTACATCACATTCTGAATTGTTCCATTACACGTTTGCCATTTGTTGTACTATGAGAGGTAAGGTTTACCTATTTTATGACCTGTGCAATTTTTGCAGGGAGGGGTAGTGGTGAAGAAGGAAGGGCAGCCAAGCTTCCTGATGCAATCCCTTGTGCTCACCAGGAGGTCCTTTGTGAACATGTACAGAGACTTGGGCTACTACTGGCTTCGGTTCGCCATTTACATCGCGCTGTGCCTCTGCGTCGGCACCATTTACTACGATGTCGGCCACAGCTACGGATCGATCCAGGTGACTAAATGCGTTGCCAGATTGCCATGGCCACCACAGTGTTCCATACTTCACTGTGAACTACAGTACTGTACTGCCTCTGATCATACGTGTACGTGTATGGTATGGTGATCATCTGAAAGCTCTGCAGGCTCGTGGCTCCATGCTCATGTTCGTCGCCGCCTTCCTCACGTTCATGGCCATCGGAGGCTTCCCCTCTTTCGTCGAGGACATGAAGGTCTCTTCACTAGTTCCTGAATGTCCAAGAACATTTCTACATCAAGAGATGGATCGTTGTTGGCTTCATTTTTACGTATGTATATGACATATGACGATGCAGATATTTGGGAGGGAGAGGCTGAACGGGCACTACGGCGTGTCGTCGTTCGTGATCGCGAACACGGTGTCGGCGACGCCGTACCTGGCGCTCATCTCGGTGGTGCCGGGCGCGATGGCCTACTACCTGGTCGGCCTCCAGAGGAGCTTCGGCCACTTCGCCTACTTCGCGTTGGTGCTCTTCATGACCATGATGCTCGTGGAGGGACTCATGATGATCGTGGCCAGCGCCGTCCCCGACTTCCTCATGGGCATCATCACCGGCGCCGGCATCCAGGGCGTCATGATGCTCAACGGCGGCTTCTTCCGCCTGCCCCACGACCTGCCCAAGCCAGTGTGGCGGTACCCCATGTACTACGTCGCCTTCCACAAGTACGCCAACCAGGGGTTCTACAAGAACGAGTTCATGGGCCTCACGTTCCCCAACAACCAGGCCGGCGGCGCCGCCACGATCACCGGCGGCGAGATCCTCAGGGACTACTGGCAGGTGGAGATGGGGTACAGCAAGTGGGTCGACTTTGCGATCCTCTGCGGGATGGTCGTGCTGTACAGGGTGTTGTTCCTGGCCATCGTGAAGCTCACCGAGAAGGTGAAGCCCATGGTGAAGGGGCTCAGGTTCAGGAGCACCGCCCCGTCGGTGCACGTCGCCGAGTAGGGCTCCGGCAGCCCACGACCATCCAAGCGGAGAGAGCACGGTAGTTTCGTTCGGTAGAGGCAAACGTTAGACAGTAGTAGTACTCCTTCGATCGTCGAACTACGTATTGAACCGTGTGGAACTATATTTATAGTGCACTACTCATGCATAGCAGCATGCGTAGTGTATGCAAGTGTGCAATCTTGTCAAATTCGCGTTGAAAAGGAGACATCTTGCAACTTTGCAATGCTTCATTAGTTCGTGGCTGTAAGTTCAGTATGTGTCACGGGCCGATTAAATGGGCCTTTGTAATTGTATAGCACGCAGTGAAGTAGTGCATATATGGCCGTATGGGTTTGTGACATTCGCCTCTGTTTCTTTGCTTTTCCCAGGAGCACGTAGTCCATGCGTGTATATGTATACTGCATCAATTTCATCCATTGTGTTCGTCACCGTATCACATTCGCGGTAGATCCTTGACAGGGCTGAAGAATGCTAAAGGTGTAGCTTGATGATATGTGCTACAACTTGACCGACATTCATATTCCAAATCAATAATCTACGAGCTAAGAAAGAATCAGAAAACGTGAAATTCTAGACAGGGTCGTGTCGTTTCTAACACTTTTCTCACCCCACTTCTCTTGCGACAAGCATCAATGGTTTTTCTTTTGAAAAAACAACTATTACTACTACACTTCTGTTTAGCAACATATTTAGAAGAAAGGATATGACAAATTAAACACAGGAAGCAAGTATCCTTGTTTTATTCCATTACTTGAAATAAACCATATACTTATCAACCAGCACAACCATTTGGTCTGCAATAGTTAAATACTCACCAACCTTATCGCAGCTCTCCTTGGCCATGTAAGGAGACACATGAAGAGCATTTGGTTCATGAGCATTAGCGTGGGATTCTTGAAGTAAGCTGCTAAGGTGCCTTTCTGTCACCTTTCGGAAAGTGACCTCTACCCATCGAAGGACCTGGTTCATAGCTTGGGTAAGTCACAAATCCTGCCATGCTACTGTAGACGCACTGCCATTCAACTCCGGACAAAGCTCCTCCGGAAAAATGCCCCAAAAATGACGGGGTTTCTAAGTCATCCCGGTACAATGCCCAATCCCCACATCTTGGATCCTACAATTTTCAGGAAAAAAAATGGGGAAAATATGTATATATATAATTTAGCCTTCTACTTCCGCGTGAAAAACAAAACAAAAGAAAAAAATTTAGCTCTGCAGTCTCTTCCATGTACCGGCTAATAAATTTTGGCTAGCTTTTTTTTTCACTTTCAGCCAGCTTATGCTTATACGGACTACAGTAACTAGCTTTTAAACGGTGCATTTTTTAAAGGTGATGTCAATACGAAGATTGTAGTAAAAAGTGTACTGAGATCAGCTGTATCGGTCAAAATGCATGCGACTATTTTCTTTTGCGTATTACCTCTCGCGAATAGACATAATTCAAATATTTAAGTCATAAGCTATCAACCATCAGCCTAAAAGAGCCTATCAAAATTGTCTTAGTTGCAGAAATACACACAATATGTAAGCTAAGCCTGATGTAGTGATCAGCTCCGCCATAGCTGGAGGGGGGATCGGTGTAGGATCGTATGGCACAATCAGAGGGGGTGAATGATTGTTTCCACTTTTTCTCACCTGAAACCAAAACACATCGCAGAGAGACAAAACAGAAACAATCTATAATACTGAATGTCAATAACGACCGCAGCTGCCAGTTTGTGCATGGTCGAAGAAGCTATGTCGAAACAAAGACTGCAGCTGCCTGCTTGAACGTGGTTGTAACCATCTGTTGCCCGACTGCTCAGTACGACCACTCGATATGACCACTCGCCCCAAACATCGCTCCGATCACTAGGTACAATCTCAGATCGACCACCTGATCGTTCTGATCGCTCGGTACGACAATGGATCGACAGTCAGACTGTTCTGATCGCTCGGCACGACCACGACGCACATAGTCATGACCTCCTTCCGCCTGACTTCCCAGCCGTTAGACCATTGCCTGGACGAGATGCGCTGAAGACAAAAATAGAGCATGGAAAACAGAGAGAATAGAGCGATACTCTGAAAGAGGTCGGAGATGAAGGAAACCGGTTTATTATTCCATCGTTGAGATCTTGGCTACAAAGCGCCTCACGGCATCCCTGAAAACCTTCTGTTAAAAACCCTAAAATCTCATGCGCTAATCTACAGCTTTCCCTGCTTTTATAGGCCAGCGCACAAAGTCGTGTTACATCCAAACACTTCAAACCGTGTCATGTTCCACCTAGACACGAAATCTATCTCTTCCTCAAACCAAGGGACCCAAAACCTTTCCTAACACAGGTTCTAACCAACTCGTATATATCATGGACTCCATCCACAACTCCATACGACACCCACGACAAAGCCTCCAGGATATCCTCTCCTGTACCTTCATCGTTCATCATCACCGCATGCTCTTGCATGAGCCCGATCATCTCGCATGACCACCTGACCGCTTGGACCTCAGATTACCCCCTCCTAGTCCCGGTCTTCCTTGTCACCGACTGTAACCGTCTCCACGCCTCCATGCAGCATCCACCTTTGACCTCCATGTGTTCCAGCATGAGCTCGACCACCTCACGTGACCTCACGACCGCTTGAACCTCATATTACCCCCTCCTAGTCCCGGTCCTCCTAGTCACCGACCATGACCACCTCCATGCCCGCCTGCACATGCAAAGACCAAAGAAACAATCTCCTGGCAACACACATTAGCAAAACACACCCTTATCTATCCCCAGACAAGATCTGTATCATCTACGACCATCTCCCAAGTCGTTTATGATCGCACTATTATATCGCTAACTGAGACAAACCACCTACGACCATGCACCAGATTGGTTACGACCACACAGACCTATCGCTAACTGGAACAGACCCTCAGACCACTTGCACTGCTACTGATGACTATCAAGTACGACTACCGAATATCGCTAGCCATAGCACGTACTCGAAACCTATGAGTACATACAACATTCCAACACCCGACCACTTATCGTGGTCGTGAAACCACTTATACCGAGTACCGAGTCCTCCGACTACGAGTACCTCAAGCAATGACCATCTACCATCGACCACCACTCACCGACCAGTCAACCACTGATCCAACACGAGTACTTGACGTACTCGAAAGTCACAAGACTGAAGCACTCATATCGACCAGAAGGTCTTACGAGTACTGACCGAGAAGCCAATGACAACCGATCGCTAAGCCTCCGACGACCGAAGACATATTACCGCTGCTATAGGAGAATCAGGATGAACAGTGATTTCGGCTCTATTTCACGAACGAAAAATCCATATAACTTTTGATCCGTAGATTTAAATGACATGAAACATTATAAGGATCTTCTCTAGAATATCATGAATCTATTTCAACAAACGATCATAAAAATCATTGTCAAAGTTAAGAATTTTTTCAATTTAAAGATAGATTGCACCAAACTGATAAAAAACTAAAAATGGTGAATACAACTTGCTCATTGGAGAATTATGGCAAAGATTGCTCTAGATGTATTCCCACATATCACAGCAAGTTAGAATACTGAATAAATCAAGCCAAAAACTCTTGAATCACGAAACCACTCGTTGAGGCCAAAATCAAGCAAACCCGGGTTTCTTCATGAATTTGCTATCAAAATGGCTAGATGTGTGGAGATTAATTTTTAGAGGTTATCTCCATTTATTATAAGTCCTTGGAACAACAAGATCAAGAAGAAGGAATAGAAGAGATCAAAACCAACCAAATAAAAAACAAATCGATCAAGATAAGAGATAGCCATGGAAAAGATCAAAGATTGATTCTATTGCAGCTTGAGGAGGAAAGTTTTACAGCTATTCCACCTTGGAGGACATATAGCACACCAAGCACTCAATTCTCAAACCGTAACCCTAAACAAAAGAGTACAAGAGAGTTAGATTGGATGATTAACCACAAGTCTCTATCCTAACCCCTTAAATAGATGGGTTAGCCAGCCACATCTAACCTTTAGTTGATACTATCCACTTAGCATAATGGAGGAAACTGATAACTCCACACACACGGGTTTTACTCACACATGTTCACTCATGCGCGCGTTTCAAAGCGCATAAGTCTGAATCTGCTAAGCCCTTAGTTTTGATCCATCTTGATCAAACCAACTTCTTCTTGATCTAAACCGCTCTCCCAAGCGCCGCAGCTTTGATCCAATGTAGTTTCCTATATTTTGGCCAAACTACCAAAATACCATTTCTTGACCCGGTGTAATTGCTATTACAAGCAATCGCTATACTTGCCATGTGTAAGTGCACCACTGACTTGCCATGCGTCGCTATGTCTGTTCCATTCTGGTTTCATCAGACCACGACTCACTTGGACCAACTAAGCTACATGGTTCAGCACCGCCGTTCGAACTTGCCTTCACTATTTCCTTCATTTTTCGTGCCATGCTTGAGCTCACCACCTCACCCGACATCCTCAATCGTTTTGGGCCTCAACTCCTCCATAAGCGTAGCCCTAATCCTCGTTGTTGACCGTGGTTAACTCTAAGCGACCCTATACATTCAAAGACAAAGAAATCATTTTCGGACACAAGTTCTTCACAACTTGACCAACGTTAGTCAAAATATGCTTCATGCAACATTAACATACTGACCTAAGTCAAACCAACTCAATCCGTAACTTAATTTCCCAAAAACCCCAAATTTCTACCTCCACCGATACTACCACTCTACATGTCAATATTACTGCACTTTGCACCTTGCAATTTGATCTCTCTGGAAAAAGCTACCGCCAAGCAGTATGACCAGCACCAAGCTGCGATACTACCGCACAGCGGTATGACCTGCTCCATGGTACAGTATGACCGCTCTCATATTTGTAGTATGACCGGTTTCTCTGAAAAAAAATCAGAAAACAATGTAAACAAAATGCAACTTTGCAAAATCAAATAATCACTCCACAAAACTTACAATAGTTCATCACAATATTTTCTTGAACCTTTTCACATAATCCTTCATAGTCAAATAAATAATCATATTGCTTGAAAATGAACTAAACCATGCGGTCTTGGACTATATAGGAAGTTCCTAGAAAGATAAAGAAGGAAAAAAGTTGTGTGTTTCAGTTTCGCATTGGAAAAATTGTAGTTTAGATTGAATAATAGAGAGAGATATTACGTAACAGTGTTGTCATCTGCCTTCTTAACACACTAGAATTGCTCTCTGCAAAAAAAACAGTGCGGAAGCGAGGATTATGAGTATGACGAATCAAAGGTTTACATAGCAATTTCGTAACAACAATGGTATTAACCTCGCAAAAAAAACTCAAAGGTATTAATTGTCAGTTTGTTACCTTTTCCTTGGTTTGCAGATTGCTATGCTCATCCATTGATCTTGCCAAGGTGAGGTGGAATGATGCGTATAGAAAGCGTTAGCAAGAGAGCTATACCCGTAGACCCCATGCCTGTTTGAAAAGTTAGCCCTGCTTGCTGTCTCAAATGCGAACTGCAATGCCTGTGTTTCTAAGCTCATTTCGATTTAAGCTTCTAATTTATTTTTTACTATTTTCAAATTTTATTTTTTTGGTTTTCTAAGCTTTTTTTGCTGGTTTTTTCCGTATTTATTTACATTGTCCGTAATGAGTTAACCTGTTTTTTTATTTTTAAAATTTTGTTATGTCAAATAAATCATCACCAGTTACAATGAAATTTTAGCTAGTTACAATACAATTTCAATAATAAGATAACTTATTATAGTCCAATCAAATGGCACCTAATTTATAGATCGGAGCTTGGTGATCGATTTTAAGGCTTCAAATTCCGTATCCACTGTCGTGGTTTGGTCATCTTCTTCATTGCATCCTAAGATTATTAATTTATTACTTTTCATTAAATTTCAGGTGCCGTTCAGATTATCTTCATTAATACTTCGAGGTGAAAATTACGAGAGTGTTTATATTGACTGTGACTGATAGATTTTAGCTGTGGTTGATAACTTTTAATTGAAAATAAATAATAATGTTGAAAGAATTAGTTTTTAGAAGGAGGGGGCAAATGGTAGGAAAAGTGAGAGAGATGCGTACGCAAGAGGAGTGGGGTACGAGATGTGTCCATGACTCACATCTTATTTTCAGAGCGACACATGAGCGAGAGGAGTGGAAAAGCCATTTTAAAAAACGGGTGTTCGTACTAGTGTCTGATTTCTCCAAACAGAAGTCAATACGAACATGCCCTAAGGCACGGCAAATGGGTCGACCTGATTAGTGTGAGAGAAGTTGAATTAGGCCTTTTCTTTTCAGCTCGTAGAAGCCGTTTTTCGGCTTTTTATAGTAACTAGCTTTTAGATAAAGTGTCTTTTCAAGACGGGGTTTACAGGTTGATTGTAGTATATCTTGTAGCGACTTTATTTATATTGGACAAAACCGTCCGCGAGTATCTGTTACTCTATACTTTCTCTCATGAACAACCCAAAAATTATAAGCCGTAGCTATAAGCCATAAACCAAAACAAAAAAGAACAGGCCAAGTTGTTTTTCTACAGTACATAGCTTTTAGACGGAGTCTCTTTTTAAGGCAGTGTCTCTTAGTCCATTTAGTACACACTATAGCGATTTCATTTATATCGACCAAAATCGCACCTCGAGTGCCTATATCTACAAGCTTCTCTACGAGGTGTTACTATTCAAAGCCAAAGCCTTTCTAGAGTAACTAGCCTTTAGAGTGTATTTTCCATGTGAGGTCTACAAATTGGTTGTAGCACACACTATAGTGACTTTATTTATATCGGTCAAAACTGCACGCAAGTTTCTATTGCAAGAAAGAAATAAAGCATAAGCTATAGTCAAAAGTCATAAGCTGAAGCAAAAAAAGAACAGAACCCTGATCTCATTTGATTTCTTTTACTGCCTTTTGCATTGCGGAGAGGCACAAACTCTGTTGCTTCTTGCTTGTTAGACCCTGAGTTCCTGAATGACATCAGAATAATGACTTGACTGACATCAATACAATGACTAAAAAAAATTTAGTATAACAAGAATGCACTCATGCATACACACAACACCACAAACACACTCACACACCCACGTGGGTACGTCCAATGCACACAATTTAAGACAAGCGAGACTTAGAAGTCTCACGGGGTTCAGGCACATGCCTTGATCACTGGAAACACCTACGTGCGTGTGTGTACCCAGGAGGCACTATTCACATGAATAGTACCCAAAGACACTATTTATATGAACAGTGCCCCTTCCAAAGGTGCGGCACCCAGGATCGATCTCGGGCAGGCTAGTAGCACGCCGATTGCCTTTGCCAACCGAGCACGGCTCGGTTCGCACAATGAGTTGAAAGTTGAAACTTTGAACTTAGTTAGGGTTTTGTTCAAAAGCAATGTGGTTTTTAGCTTTTGGCTTTTAGTTAATTATGAGAGAGATTGAGGGAATAAGCAACACTCATGTTGAGAAGCCACTCTATAAACAGCTTATATAAACCACCCTGAGAAGCAACTTCGTTTAAAAACTAGCTTCTAAAAGCCAGACGCTGTTTGAAACAGGGCCTTAAGCTGCTTATATATACAGAACACAAAAAATTTCGTTGGATTTTTAAGTAGGACTAGCTGAATACCTGTGTTTTGCTATAGATAAAAAAACATATCATCGTAGCACGTCGAGTCAATATTATTAGGATTGGTCTGCCCGACCCATGCCCTTGGCACTGCCTGCGTGCTTGGCCACATCGTCAGTGGTGGACCCGGGAATTTCAGGATGGGTATTCGAAATTACAAAATATTGTTCAATAGAAAACATAAAAATCCACAATAGCGAAAATTAAAGTACAATTATTCATACTAGAGACAACAGCTTAAATAACATAAAGAAATTATAAAATAATTAAAAATTAATGTGACAATGCTTCATACCTTGAAAGCGAGATGAGGGTGAGCCTGAGACAAGGGGGGAGACGCTGAGCGACAGGGTTCTCCTCTTTGTATGTACTAAGATAGACATTATCTATTTAGAAAGTAGGGATTTTTGGTTCCTCGCCATTACAATTTTCCAACTTTTGAAAAACACCATTACAATTCAGCTTATTGGAAATCTGCCATTACAATTCTCATTCTCCCGCGCCCATGCCCGGTTCTACGTCTGGCACGTAGCTGGGTCCACTTGCAGTCGCCGTATTCCCGTATCTCCCCGTATCGCCCCTTGTTCAGTCGGATCAGGCCGGCTGTCCTCCCCATTCCTCTCCGTGCGCGACGAACCTAACCTACGCTCTGTCGCGGATTGATTGGGCGATTGGGCGCGGGCGATGAGTGGTAGCCAGCTTAGGGGAGCAGCGGCGGCCGGCTCCAGCTCGACGGACTGCGGAATCCAGAGCCCGCCGTTGAACCCACTCGTGGACTGCTCGGATTGCCGCGTGCAGTTGGTACGAATCAGAAGCAAACAACGGGGTACTTATGGCCAGACCTTCGTCAAGTGCCCGAACAACATCAAAGTAAGTCAATTTCTGTTCAATTTTGAGTTGTCTCTGTGTGGTCATCATAGCTGGTGATTAGGGTTGATTTGTCTCTGATTTGTTTGAAATGTATAAGGAGGAGATGAGGTGGCCAGGTTGTAGTAGGTGTATTTGATAGGTCAATTTGTGTGCAACCTGTGTTTGATGAACTGGAGCCTATCTGTGTGGTTCCTCCTGATGATGCAACTGATGGGTTAGAGGCACATGTAGAGCCTGGTAGAGAGGCACAGGCAGCTGTTAACATGTGTACAGAACCCAGTAGTGCTGCTCCTGAGAATCCAGAGGCAGCTCATAACATGTCTGCACAACCCACTAGTGCTGCTCCTGAGAATCCAGAGGCAGCTGATAACATGTCTGCACAACCCACTAGTGCTGCTCCTGAGAATCCAGAGGCAGCTGATGAGTTAGAGCGAGATAGGGAGCCTGATATGTTTGATAATGCCGAAGAGTATGTGGGAGTTGATGATGAGGGCATGTATGATACAAAGCCACTGCTCCCGAGTTTGCACAGCCAACTGACAATGCTAACAATTATTCTACTGCTGAGCCACCTGATGAATTTGTCAATGTTGAGGCAGAGGTGGATGATGCTGACCCTTTGGAGGTCCATGTACTTCATGATCCTGAGAACCCCAAAATAGTCAAGGGGGAGTTATTTCCTGATATCATTGCATTCAGGAAAGCAATACGACACTATGCACGATGAAGACTGGTTTGAGTTTGCTTGTTGGTTACAAAGCAGACAAGACAAGATTCATAGCAAGGTGTGCTGCTGAGGGATGCCCTTGGAGAATACATGCTTCCACCATTTTTGATAAGAAAACAGTACAGGTACATTTTTCCCTTTGTTCTATTCAATAATTTCAGCATGTACATATTTGGAAATGCATGACATGTGTTTCTGTCTTTGTCTTTGTGCAGATCAAGGTACTTCCTGCTGAGCACAATTGTCCTACCACCAAGCTTAGAGAAGGGAAAATGGCTAGTCAGGGCTGGTGTGTAGATAGACTTGGAGATTGGGTTAAGAAGAACCCAAGAAAGGGAGCAAAGGATGCCAAAGAGAAATTGGAGGGTGACTTTGGTATAAAGCTGAAGTACTCAAAAGCTTGGTCTGGTTTGAAGGTAGCCTTGGATCAAATTCATGGTAAGTACGAGGAAAGCTTCCAATTTCTTTTCAATTGGGCTGCTCAACTAGAACAAAGTTCACCTGAAAGTCATGTAGAAATAGAGTTAGAGAAGATTGGTAAGAAGAATAGGTTCAAGAGGGTTTTTGTTGCTTTGAAGCCATGCATTGATGGATTCCTAGCTGGTTGTAGACCCTTCATAGGAGTAGATGCATCTTTTTTGCATGGAAAATACACTGGCTAGTTGGCTTCAGCAACAGGTGTTGATGGCCATAACTGGCTTTACCACATAGCATATGCTGTTTTTTACTCTGAGACTGAGGATAACTGGAAGTGGTTCCTTGATAATTTGCACAAAGTCATAGGAGACCCACCAGGACTAGTCTTATGTTCAGATGCTTGCAAAGGATTAGAGAAAGCTGTAGGGGCTGTTTTCCCACAAGCTGAAAATAGGGAGTGCATGAGGCACATGTATAGCAACTTCATGAAACACTACTCAGGGGATGTTTTCACTGACCATCTGTACCCTGCAGCTAGGAGCTACACTGAATACATGTTTAAGTGGCACATGAAGAAAATTTTTGAGTTTGCTCCACCTGCAATTGACTACCTTCAAGAGCATCATGGTAGGATATGGTACAGATGTGGCTTCTCTGAGGAAAGCAAATGTGACTATTTAACTAATAATGTTTCTAAGAGTTTCAATGCTCAGATCAAGCACTTGAAAGGTCTTCATCTGCATGAGTTAGGATAAGGGAGCTGATAATGGAGAAGAGGTACATCAGAAAGAAGATTGGACAGCAATGGCAAGATGGAATCCTACCAAGTGTTATGAAGGAACTGAATCTTATAAGCAACAATCTAAAGGTTGTCAAGGTTACAGTCAGTGATGAGGACTTTGCAGAGGTGACACTGCTTGATGATTGGAATAAGCTGAGGAGGCACACAGTGGATCTGAAAAATCAGAAGTGTTCATGTCAATTTGTGTTTAACTGGAACATGTTAATACAGGAAGAGAACAGAAGCTCCTGACACGGCTGGACCATCCAAGGGGAAGACACAGAAGGCACCAAAGAAGAAGAAAACCCCCAAGAAGAAGAACAGAAGGCTCCAGCAAAGGTTGTCAGAAGCCTCAAGGACCTATTTTCTGATGCTCAGTGAACTGGATGGTGGTTGTGAAGCTATTCTGTGATATTCTTTTGTAATGTAATGGCTGTGATAGCCTCTGAACTGCTTAGTTTATGGAACAAGCATACACCTTCTTAGCCTCTGAACTGCTTAGCCTCTGAACTGCTTAGTTTATGTAATGCAATGGCTTGTGATAGCCTCTGTCAACTTCTTTTGTAATGCAATGGCTTGTGATAGCCTCTGTCAACTTCTTTTGTAATGCAATGGCTTGTGATAGCTTCTGAATTGAACAAGCAGAAATGCTGTTGGTAATCCAGATGCTTTTGTCAGAATGAAAGTTTCCAACGGCTAAGACCAACAAAATCTACATTGCACACAACTCACTAATTTCTGGCTGTTAGGTTCTATTGTAGTTTTGTTATGGAGTATGAGATCCATACAATTCTGGATACAGCTACACTTGCAGCTACTCTTTTTGTTATTTACATGATTCGATTCAAACTGAGCTTAACATATATGCTGGACAAAGATAACTTTGCCTTGTACTATGTGGTAAGAACAATATTAATCTCTTAACTTCAAAGCAATGAGCATCTAGGGACCTTATACTGTCTTTTGCTGACAACTTGAACAAGCAGAATGCTGTTGACAAGCAGAAATGCAGTCTGTATGCTATTCAAGAATCTGAAATTTCAGACAAATTTTTTGATTAAATTTCAGATTCCATTCATCAACTTCAGTCACTGGTACATTCAACATATAATGAAAGTTTACAACAGCTAAGACCAACAAAATCTACATTGCACACAATTCACTACTTCCAAAGTTTGCTCATAAGACAACCAATAGCTACACCTACACAGACTACTGCTATGAGAACATAATCCATCTTCATCTTCTGTACTTGGACCTTCACCTCCCAAAGATCATTCACAGCACTGTCAAATTTCTGCTTCATTTCATCCAGTTCTTGCTTCAGGTCCAAAATAGGGTCCACAGACCCATGTCCACCTTCTCCTGAACTGAAATGGATCACCTTCTTCGATCCAATTTTGTGCTGCTCTGGGTTGCGTAAGAATGCATCGTACTGATCCTCGGACATGATGATGCCACATGTTGTTGGGTCACCCTGCAGATAGGCTCCAGTTCATCAAACACAGGTTGCACACAAATTGACCTATCAAATACACCTACTACAACCTGGCACCTCATCTCCTCCTTATACATTTCAAACAAATCAGAGACAAATCAACCCTAATCGCCAGCTATGATGACCACACAGAGACAACTCAAAATTGAACAGAAATTGACTTACTTTAATGTTGTTTGGGCACTTGACGAAGGTCTGGCCATAAGTACCCCGTTGTTTGCTTCTGATTCGTACCAACTGCACGCGGCAATCCGGGCAGTCCACGAGTGGGTTCAACGGCGGGCTCTGGATCCCGCAGTCCGTCGAGCTGGAGTCGGCCGCCGCTGCTCCCCTAAGCTAGCTACCACTCATCAGCCGCCGCCGCCTCCAATCGCCGCGGACAGAGCGTAGGTTAGGGTTCGTCGCAGGGAGAGGAATGGGGAGGACAGCCGGCCTGATCCGACTGAACAAGGGGCAATACGGGGAGATACGGGAATACGGCGACTACAAGTGGGCCCAGCTACGCGCCAGACGTAGAACAGGGCATGGGCGCGGGAGAATGAGAATTGTAATGGCAGATTTCCAATAAGCTGAATTGTAATGGCGTTTTTCAAAAGTTGAAAAATTGTAATGGCGAGGAACCAAAAATCCCTAGAAAGTAAGTGCAGAATACTATAATCCATCCTCTGATTACAAGTGATTGAGATTCTCTTGAAAAAGTTAGTACTCATTCCATGATGACACCATATATATGTTGATTGTGTGGGTCAACATCGAGTGAAAAATTATACCATAAAACTAGAACTGGCAAGCCACCATGCCATTTCTTGAGTTTTGTATATGAATCGAGCAAGCTTGACTCATAGTCCACCGGATGCTCAAGCGAGTTACGGAATAGTTCAACAAGGAAGTCCATAGCCCTGAAAGGCAAAATTTTGTGTAAATACAAGTCTGGTATTGGCTTAATGGCATGCTGATTAAGCTGCAATAAAAAGTGGCAAATTTTGCAAGAGAATTTGAAGCACCTTGTGAGCTACAGAAGTCCACTTGTGCAGCTCGATGAACCTTTTGCAGTCTTGTTTTGAACTTCTTCTTGAACCATGCTATACAAGTGCTCATATTTTGATGGGTCTGAAGAATATTTATTTTCGAGCCTCTGATAGGAGAGGATCAGGTCAGTTATCAACATAATTAAATAGAAATCGGAGGGCTCCAAAAGGGATAATGATATGCTTTATCATATTAATAACACCAATTATTTACTAACACAAATGAGGGATGGAACATGATTTTTTTTATTTATAGTGTCTTGCAGAAAGGGATGCTTACCGTGATATTACCACCAATGTCACTCTTCACAAGTGCTATACCAGCTCCAAATTTATTTGGTATGCAAAATCAGGGAACAAAGGGGAAATCAATGAACGCTATGAAGGAATTTCTCATTTAAGCAACACCAATAAGTAAGGCTCAACACAAAGGAAATTAGCCACACTTCTTAGACTTCACATTAGTTTGAATGCTCAATGATGCAACAACTAACAAGCCAAAGAGCAAAACTAAATTTGCAGCGAAATCAAAGACCGAAAAGGCACAAAACAAGAGAGCCATGCGCCTATGCTAAAGTCAAATGCCAAAGGCCCTCAAATCTACTTATCCTTTTGCTTATTTAGACAAATCTGTCTAATGAGCGACGCGGGCGGTTGTTGATGTCGGTCGTCGGAGCCTCAGAGGGAGGACGAACCTGTGCCTGTGCCATGCGCAGCCACGGAGAGAGCCAGAGAGAGAGGGGTCTGAGAGGCAGTGGCTTGAGAGGAGAGGCTGACACTGTGTAGCGAGCCCTAGAGTAATTCAATCAGAGAGTTGCCACTGGCCCAGACGCTGAGTGTTGCCACTGGGCCATGCGGCCACTCGGCCTGGGCCACGGTCAGTCATTCTGACCTCGAGGCGAGGCGGCGGCGCGGCACACGCGCACGGCGGGATGGCAGCGTGGCCGGGCGGCAGCTTGCATGGCCGGTGGCGGCGGTGGCCAGCGGCCGGCAGTGGTGGTGGCCGGCGACCGGCGGCGGCATGCAGCCGATGTTCAAGGCCAGCACGGTCTGGTGGACTAGGGTACGGCCGAACTCAATTTTCGCGCAGGAGTTTTGCCAATTCGTGCAGCGGGACGCTATTCGCTTGGCCGAACGTCGTTCGTTCGGCCAAACGGCGATTCACACGGTGAAATTCTAGCGAACGTGTTTCTTTCCAGTCGAACGATTTCTTTCTGTCGATCGTTAATTTTATCTTAACCCTCATCTGATTCGCTTCCGTTCCACCATGTAGGTTCGCACGCAACTGTTGAGGAAGTGTCCGAACAGTTGCGCATTCCAGATCTTTTGTGTAGCGGTTCCGATGAGCACGCTCAAGACAAGTACCTCGTGGCCGTGACCTTCCCATTTTCAATATCACGTGTTTCCAGTTTACTTGTCACCTTATCATTGAGTATAATTATCATATCACTCATACTTGCTTGGCTAATATCATATCATTAAAGTTAACTGTCTGATATCATACCATTAAAGTTACATGGCTGATACCATATTACTAAAGTTATCTGACTATTATCATATCACTAAAGTTTATCTGGTCATTATCATATCGCTAATACTTGTCTGGTTATTATTATATCGCTCATGTTTGCCTGGTTATAGACTTTCAATATTATATTCATACCATGATGTTCTAGGTTATTTTGTTTCACATACTTTTATACTTATTAGGATGCTCAGTTAAATTGTTCTAACATTCATGCTTTTAATTAGTGTTTTAAAATTCATGCTTAAATCATTAATGGGGGTAGCATATGAACATGTTTTAATTTAGGTTTAAATTATTAGCACACTTTTGACAGTAGGGCTGCTATGTTTTAGTTTCCTAATATTATGATCCATTAATTGTATGATGTTGTTTTGAGCCATGAAGGATGTAAGTATTAAACATGTTAATCTAACTAATAATCACTTATCATATAATAAAACTTAGTTGATTGTCAACCCTTGTGTGAGATATGTTATAATATCTCTTTTGGAATAATTCCTAGACTATTATCGCCATGTTATCATTTCACATCACCATCTATCACGATGTAGTGTTTCTCCATTTTAAATCTTTAGCGAATCATTCCACTTATCATAGACTTATCTCCGTCATCTCTTAGTTGCCTTAAATTCATATTTCATAACATGTCTATGATGTAACAGTTACCTTACCACCACGTTATCATTTCACATCGCCCCTATCGAGTATTAGGCCCTTTCATTCCCAACCTTGGCAAATCCTGTCACTTCTCATAACATTATCTTAGCCTTCTCTCAGTTCCCTTAAATTCACATCATATAACATATTAACAATATAACTATTACCTGGCCTGGAGTTATCCATATATAGGGGAGATTTTCACCCACCTGGTAACGTACGGGGGGCTGTACACTCCCGTTACTCAGGATATTATACCCCGTCTGCGGTTATACAGTCGAGGACAGCGTTATACCTGACTATTCTTGTATAACCGGGTATGTGGAAGTAATCGCCATTGCCATAACTTGCTAAATGACAATTACCTTGGTTCCACATTTCTGTTATTTCCATCCCCGATAGGTATCAGTGTCCCTGGTAATCTAGTTTCATTGCAATTAATCTGTGTCAATTACTTGCTTGCATTGTTTGTTCTTTACATATCTTACTTGCATTGCTTGTTCTTTACTCATCGTGTTGCGATCGTTGTTGGGTACTTACTGAGATTTCTAAATCTTACGTTTGCTCTTTTCAGTCTCAGGTAAAAGGCCAATGGAGTGATAGCATTAGGATGGGAGCACTCGAGTTTTCACTTTTCAGCACCGTAGTTTGCCACTATTTGGTTATTTTATCTGTTTTTTATTTGGTTACAAATGGACCGATCTCATGTTTCAAACATTTATTACAACTTCCACTGGTTTTCTAATAAAGTACTTTTAAAGTTTTAATTTTCCTACAATTTCTATTATTGCTTTTATTTATTCTCACTGTAGCAATGACGTTCTATAATAGTATCCTATATAAATAAATATGTAGGATGCTACAGACTTGAAAGTTGCAACACTATAAACTGTAACACATCGCAGTCGCCACAGACTACAGCGCAATGGCTTTCATAAAGTACATGGCAATAAATGTGATCGTTTTGGCTTCAGCTTTTAGCTTCCGGCTTATTTTTCACTATTCATAAATTTCGTATTTTTCTGAACTTTTCGTTTTTTTGTTGAGCTTTTTTGCCGGTTCTTTTTTTCCCGTATTTGTTTGTATTATATGTAATGGGCTAACATATTTTTTAATTTTTTAAATTTAATTATGCTAAATAAGTCTCTGTCAGCTACAGTGTTTTTTGAGCCAGCTACAGTGCTTTTCAGCCATAAGCCACAAAAAAAAGCCTAAGGGCCTGTTTGTTTTGGCTGCGGCTTATGGCTTTTGGCTGAAATTTTTGAATTTTGGCTGTTTACGGTACAGATTACGGAGAGACCGATACTCACTTACAATTTTGGCTGGTACAGATGTTGGGTTTTTAACGTGTACAACGTTTAACTTGTAGACCCCGTTTTGAAAAAATACTCCGTTTGAAAGTTAGATACTGTAACAAAAGTCAAAAGTCGACCGACTTGTTACTTGCCAAACAGACCCTAAATGATCACCACCTAAAGAATGTGCAGCTGCGGACCGAGCACGTTTCTCGCGGAAAAGACAAAACGACTTGCAAGTTGCAACACTATACGCCGTCACACATCGTAATCAACTAATCATAGACCATAGTGCCATGGCTTCCACGGAAGTACTTGACAATTAAAAATGCGACCGTCCTTGTGTATTTTCCTACGCAACCTTGCTTATAAAATGTGTTCTAGTCCGTGTTAGTTCCATTGCACCTCTCGTAAAACATCTATTACACCCTAGTGTTGAGCATTGAGCAAGGGAAAGTTGTTATGGCGATCGCAATGACGACGCCTAAGGTAACCTCAGTTGTCATGGCGATGGTGGTAGGCCTTGCAATGGTGTCGCTAGTCGCTGGGATTTCAGGGACTGCAACTTTCTACACTCCTCCTTATACACGTTGAGTTACTTATCCCTGTCATAATTTCTTCAACATGCATGCAAAGTAATTAAAACTGCACAATTACCATATAAGTTCAATTTTATTTGCCAAAGACCAGACATGGATCAAATATGCTAGTCGCTCATTTTGGCTTAGCTTCTGGTTTCTGACTTATTTTTCACTATTCAACACTTTCGTTTTTTTCTGGTTTTTTGGCCTTTTTTGAGCTTTTTTTGTCGGTTCTTTTTTTCCGTATTCGTTTGTACTGTCCGTGACGGGTTAACATATTTTTTCTATTTTTAATTTTTTTAAATTTAATTACGCCAAATAAGCCACCGTCAACTACAATGTTTTTTCATAGAGCTATCTTGCTTTTCAGCCATAAGCCACTCAAAATAAGCCCATTTGAGCAAGCTGACGTACATGCATGCTAAACATTTTTGCCCCATACGTGTACGCATGCATGCAGCGTCGGCGTGCTACGGGAACACGCAGCAGGGGACGATGATCGCGGCTGCGAGCGACGTCTTCTGGAACGGCGGAGCGGCCTGCGGGAATCGGTATGTGGTCACCTGCACCGGCGCGACCAACCAGGGCGTGCCGCGCCCCTGCACCGGCCGGAGCGTCACCGTCGAGATCGTCGACTACTGCCCCGCAGGGTGCCACGGCACCATCGACCTCTCCCAGGAGGCATTCGCCGTCATCGCGAACCCCGACGCCGGCAAGATCAAGATCGACTATCGCCAGTAAGTCACATGATCTGACCGATTCCCTTAAATTTACCTTTCATATTTATGCACTACATAACTGAGTAGGATGGCTCATTCGTTCGCTGTGTGTATGATGGTTCATCTGCTCATTTGCAGGGTCTAGATTCTACAAGGGCGAAAATGTGCACGTAGTACTGTATCGACACATAAACCGGTATAAAATACCCCTATGTATTGTATCAATCTCAATACCGGTCAATACCGGCCAATACTGGCTTTAATACCAGCCATACTGGTGGAATTAATAATACTATTTATTGAACTATATGTTATATTTGATAATACTATTATGTATTTGGAATAATATTACGAGTAACAGTTGATGTATATATAATTAAATAAATATATACTTATAAATATATATACTCGTATTATTATATTACATCTAAAACGGTACGTCGGTATCGACCGGTACTGAAATGTATTATTCTAATAACCAAACCGGTATAGCCGCTGAAATGGTATTGATACTCGTCAGTGAAAAATAATATTAAAATCTGCTGGATTCTATTCTGGTTGTGCAGGAAGCATACTATGATGGATGAATTACAAATATTCTCCGGGGAGTCGACAAATAAGCACATATGCTCTTGTTGACCATGCGTCACAAAGATTCTCCTGGTAGAAAGAGAAAGCGGTGTACAGGGGCCGGGGATCCTTTCAATAATCCAATCCTCTTAATTTCATATGCGAACGGCCCAGCAAAAAATTCTATATGCGAACGCATGTAAAATTTCCATGCTCATCTATTGATCTTGCGGGAAGTGAGGTGGCAGGATGCACATACAAACTTACAAAGCATAGCAAGATAGCTACGACTGTAGAGCTAGAACACACAGCAACACGAGTATCTCTCAGTGTTAGCTAAAATCCGATCGAGTTGTGGGGTGCCATGGATGTGATTCCGGAATGCGGTTGATCCACAAAATTGCCCAAGGTTTAACAGCACGTACGCCCCGTCAATCGATCCAGATAAATCTTACAGGAGTACCGTAGTTTCTGTTCCGGTGCTGCGCCGGCCGCTTGGTAGCTGCGAAGAGCAAGGAAACGGGCAAATGGCAGTGGAGATCGACGGCCCATCCAGACATCCAGTGTCCGCTCGGTGGAACGACGGCAGCTCGCGACGCACGGTGCCGGTGCCTGCCAGCCGGCCGGCGCGCTGCCCATTCGCTCCCCGTCCGCAGCCGGCCGCTCGGCGCGTCCTCCCGCTGCAAGCCGCGCGCCCGTGCGGGTGCGGCCCCAATGAGCTATTCTCGGCTTCTCGTTTCCATTCGTACGTTTAGCTTCGTTTTCCGAGAGGTAGTATGTTCTGTTTGCTCGTTAGGCCATGACACGTTACTACTTATCGATAAGTTAATGAATCATGGTAATCAAGTGGACCCTTCGCTTTCGCCGAATCAGACAATCTAGCCGGCTGCGCGATAGGTAAGTGAAACCGGGATGCATGCAAGGGCTCTTGCAATAGCCACGATTCAGTGATCTAACATTACCAATTCATAACGGAATTAGTATTCGGAGCATCTGGTTGGCCTGTAGAATGGTCCTTTCTGTCCTATCTGGTTGCATTTCATTGGCTAAATCCATTCCCAATCTTGGATGTGTTGGTGACGTGCTCTTTTCTCAGATTTTATACCGTCTATGCATATCGCCGTTGCCCATGTTATTTATACTCAAGAGATGTACTCTCCCTTTTTATATACCGCTTAAATGATATTATTATGCCTCTTTGTTTTTATTATACTTTAATAATAATTTTAAGATACTACAAAGTGAGTTTTCTGGGGAAAAAATTTCATCAAAATCCACTTTTTATAACATAATTTGTGTGTGTACACACACACCTTTTTCGTACTTCCGAGGTACATACTACCACTTCCAATATACCACTTAAACAAAAACTTTTTACGCATTTATTACTTTAGGTATACTTAAATGCTAATTCTACGATACTCTAGTATGACTTGGTTGAAAATTTTTCATCGAAAAATTTTATTTTTGTTATATGCCCTTTTTCATATGCAAAAGAAGTACATACACAAATTATGCTATAAAAATGCAATTTTTGAGATTTTTCATAGAAGTCACTTTGAAGTATCTTATAATCATTATTAGAGTATATTTAAATAGATAAAGAGATATAACAACACCACTTAAGCAATATATAAGAAGTGGGAGTACATATTGTATGTATGTATGTATGTATGTATGTATGTATGTATGTATGTATGTATGTATGTATGTATGTGTGTGTGTACACACATATATATACACACACACACACATATATATATATATATATATATATATATATATATATATATATATATATATATATATATATATATATATATATATATATATATATATATATATATATATATATATATATGGAAGCTTTTTCGACACTCCCAGGAGTACATAATCCCACTTCTAATATACCACTTAAATGAACATATTATACTTCTTTATCACTTTCAGTATACTTAAATATTAATTCTAAGATACTTTAATGCGGTTTGGTTGAAAATTTTTTATCAGTGTCCTTTATTATTGTTATATACCATTTTCCATATATAAAAAGAGTATATGCACAAATTACGCCATAAAAAGTGTACTTCGATGAAAATTTTCATGTAACTCAATTTGGATTTTCTTATATCATTATTAGAGTATACTCAAAAGGATAAAAATGTATAACAACATCATTTCGGCGGTATATAACAAGTGGGAGTAGTACTCCTAGGAGTATGGAATCATTTTCCTATGTGTGTGTAGATGAAGCCTTTTTCGTACTCTTGGGAGTACATACTCCCACTTCTAATATACCACTTAAAAGAATGTGTTATACTTGGAATTAGTCTACGTCACATCACTATTTTTGCCATGTGGACGAACATATCACCAAGGCCCCACATGGCATCCTCTACCCCCTCCTACATTATCCTCTTTCTCTTTCTTTCTCTACCCAGCCAACAACTAGCCCTCGTGCGGTGAGGCCGAGGTTGATGGCGAGACCCAGCGTGCATTGATGATCCCAACCGTTTCATACTGACCACGTCGCGTATGAAGCTTTAAAGATAGAGATAGCATGCTACCTTTGTTAGTAGAAAAACTTTGATCTTTGTAAGAAGCGACTGGCCTAGGTTTTTACTTTTTTTAATCTTTGTAAAACGTAATTGGCCACACTGTTTGGCCATATGTAAATACAAAAATCAAAAAATCAGATTAATTTGTATTTATTATCTTCTATATATGTAAACAGTCTCGATATAATTATTGAATGTGTCATGTATATGTGATTTTGTATTTATGTATATAAGAATGTGTCATATATGTGAATTTGCATTTGTGTATATGAGAATGTGTCATATATATATGTGAATTTGTATTCATATATATGAGAACGAATTTAGAACCATCTGTGGTGTTTATTATTACAAACTGTTCTAATTTAGAACCGTTTGTGATGTTTATTTATCACATACGGTTGTAAAGTAGAACCGTCTATAATGTATATTATCATAGATGGTTATAATTTGCAACCGTTTGTGCTGTGTCCAACCTATTTATATTTGGATCAATCTAGGGTTTGCCCGCGCCCCTACTCAAAGACTTAATATCTCTAACTCTCCCTCAAGCATGAGCCATCGCCTCCTCCTCGGCCCGCTCCTCCCCGAGCACACCGCCTCCTTCCCAGTGCGCCTTCTCCCCCGAGAAGGCCTCCTCCTCCCCAAGCATGGCGCTGCCTCCTCGTTGCTCCTCCATATATATATATATATATATATATATATATATATATATATATATATATATATATATATATATATATATATATATATATATATATATATATATGGATGCGCTATACTGCATGTGTGAGAGAGTCGGAAAGTTACTATCATGCGTTAATAAAGTTACTGTCAATACATGTAGTGTTACAACTGAACAACAACTCTATATGTGTTTGATAGTAACTTTTCCATGTGCATTCTACACCTACGCACAGAATAGTAATTATGTGTGTGTGTGCATGTGCTCGTGCTCGTGTGTATGCATATATATAGCGCTATTCTACGCATGAGCGTAGAATAAGTTATTCTACATTGAGCCACGTGACCCGACCACGCCCCACGCGCCTATCCACGACCCACCTCACCCAAGTGCCCCGCACAACCGCTAGTAAAACCACACAACCCCAGTCTTCCACCACCCCCTACCCTCTATCTTCCACCGTGCAGCACGGCGGCGCCGCATGGAATCGACGGTAAAATGGTGCGAGATCGTCCACCATCAAGGCGTGGGAGCCTACACCATAGGTAGTAATTGATCACCGCCACCCGTGTAATGGAGTTTTACAGCTGTTGCATGTTCGCCGTCTCCCATGCCGATGCCACCGCTATGTTCTGGCGGTAGTAAAAATAGAAATCATATTTACAACTAGATAGAAACCAAGTTACAGCCACATGAATGCACCTTTACTATACTGACCAATTTACTGGATGCGTTATTAGAGTTTACTACCATACCTAGCCGTGGCACATGATGGCCATTTGATAGCTATGGTAAAAAAAATGGATACCACATTTACGAACAGATACATTCCATTTTACACCCACATGAAACTGCATACACTATACTTATGGATTTCCTAGACTCGTTATTAGAGTTTATTACCACACCTAGCCATGGCACATGCCTGCCATGTGACGGTGGTAGTAGAAATGGAAACCACATTTAAGTCCAAATATATACCAACTTAAAGCCAAAATGAACCATAGGACCCAGCCACGCGCCGGAGTCGGTAGTAAAAAGGGAAACCACAATTACGACTATATACATTCCATTTTGCAGCTAGATAAAACCACTTACACTGTACTGACAGATTTACTAAACACGCCATTAAAGCTTGCTGTCACACCTAGCCGTGGTGCATGCTAGCCGTGAGACAATGACAGTAAACGTGGGAATCACATTTTTCAACTAGATACATTTCATTTTACAGACAAATAAAACCGCTTACATTATACTGACGAATTTACTAGATGTGTCGTTAGAGTTTACTGCCACACCTAGCCATGGCGCTTGCTGGACATGTGATGGCAATAGTAAAAATAGAAACCACATTTACATTAGATGCATTCTGTTTCACAGCCAGACGAAACCACTTATACTGTATAGATGAATTTACTAGAGGTGTTGTAAGAATTTATTGCCACGACTACGGTGGTGCATGTTGGCCGTGTGGCGGCGGCAGTAAAATAGAAACCACATTTACGACCAGATATATTCTATTTTATGGCCAGATGAAACCACTTCCACTGTACTGATGAATTTACTCAGCGCATCATTAGAGTTGACCGACACATGGCGCATGTTGGGCATACGATGACGAAAGTAAAAAAAAAAGATATCACAATTACATCCAGATACATACCAATTTACTACCAAGATGAACCACGAGCTTGTGGGGATTGGTGAGACATGGATTTGTGGGTTGTAAGTGTTGCAAGCGAGTGGGAACCGATTGGTGGGGGGACGAGCTCAATTGGATCAGGGGGAGGGGATTGGCTTCTACGCTTAGGCACAGAATAGTGCGTGCACACACACACATGTATGTATATGTATAGGCCCCGATCTTTCCAGCTTCTGGTTTGAGTTTATGACTTATGCTACAATAACTACCTTATCAACATAGTCCCTTTTCAAGGTGGAGTCTACAGGCCGATTATAGTAGACATTATACTGACTTTAGTTATATCGGTCAAAATCACGCGTGAGTGTTTCTCTCTGTACTTTCTCTTGTGAACAGTCAAAATTTAAAATTTTAAACAATAAGCAACAGCAACATTCCTACAATGCTTAGCATCGATGTTGACCAGATTCTCTCATTTCTAGTATTGCCTTGGCAGCTAGAGATGGAGATGCTCAAAGCCTTGTTATTAGAGTAGGATGATGTATGCCCTGACCAATAATTGCTATTGAATATTCTCAGGATATTGAATTTTTGAACCATCTTCTTTCATTGCACAAAGTTCAACGGATACGTACATCACCGTCCCTAAATAAACAGCCCGTGCAACTTCGGAGCATGCTAACTAGAGCCTAGAGGTAGACAAGTTAATTTTTCAGGATAAACGGGAAAAGATAACACACAAGTACGTGCGCTTTCAGCACCAGATCGGGCTACAAGATCAAAACAGCGACCGAAACTGAATGTTAAAGCTGCGACGAACTGTTGTTGAGCATGCTAAGATGGCCAGAAATTTTCTCCTTGCACGCGGGACAAATGAAGCCAAGAGAATCGGCCTGCTGCTCGGCGACGGTGCCAAAATGCTGGAACTGACTGCTACACCATACGCAAACGGACTGGAGCACACACCCGCCGACCATCTTCGACAAGGACAGGTCCCAACCTAGCTGGACCGGAGGGAGCTGCGGCGCATAACCCAACATCAATGTTGGCTCGGGTACAGGTACGGAATTATGTCTGCTCATGGCCCCAAACTGCGGGGCTCCAGCTGAGGCCATCCTGAGCTGCTGCTCAAAACTAGGAAACATCTGCTGCTTCTGGCCACCAAATCCAAGTTGCAAATCGCACTGTTTCAAAACAATCATATTGTCATGTCCATCTCCAGCATGCAATCAGATAAAGAAGTTAGCAAGCAAACGGATATACCTCTACAAAATAGAATATAATGAGTAAACGAGTAGACGCTTAGGAGATTCTTTAAGATAAGTATAAGATAAAAGTATTTCCATTAGTTCAACTACTGCAATAGTTACATGAGCATGCAACATCATGCGATCTCACATCATTATATATGTTTTCCGTTGTCAAGCAGAGAAACATCTTTCTTTCTTCCTTCAAATGTGCCCTATGAACCCACAGAATTCAAAGTGATTATTGATCAAAATTAAATTAACTGCGAAGTAAAAAACAAAATCTTATATCACTTGATGTATGTGAAACCCAACAGAATAATAACCCATTGAAGATTTAAGCAGGCTAGCCTCTACCAGATTCATGTGAGCAAAATTTTCAAACAATTGTTTAGCACGAATAGCATGGGTGTTGTAGAGTCAGCACATGCTGCAAAAAATACCTGATCTTGAATAATTCTGCTCAGCGGAACATCTTCAACAGCACGAACCAAAGAGGTCAGGCTACCAAAATTGGTTTGCATGGACAAAAAATCATCGATATTCCCACTCGTGCCAGCTGGAGGGAGTGAGTCACAAGCAGGACCCCCACCATTGTACTTATTTTCCAATTCACTGTCAGATTTTTCCAGTGCCTCAAGCATGGAACTGTTGATATTGAAATCCAATGTGGAATGTTCAGTTGGTTCATTGCGACTGGTGGAGCCATTAACAAAAGAACTCCTCATGCCGTGGAAATCAATTTCATCAGTTGCAGTACCAGCAGTCAGTGTGTTTAGGTCAGATAATGAGTAGCAGCTTGAGAAATCAGTTTTCATATTAATGGCATTATTCAGCTGGGCAAGGCTACTTTCCGTGATAGTACCATTGAAGATATCACTGTTATAAGCTTCAACATCAAATCCTGTCTCATTACTCGATATGTTCCGTGAGTTTACCAACTGTTCCTTGGAATTATCTTCACGTCTGTTGCCATTGTTCTTGATTTCAGAAGTCATCGAACAGGAAGAAGTGAAACAATCCACATTAATTTGAGCAGGAGAGATAGGGTCCATGGTCAAATTAGACTGATACACCATGTCATTTTTCTGGTTGACAAAATTTTCAGCCTTAGAAGCGCTGTTCTGGTTGACAAAATTTTCATCCTCACAAGCATTGTCAGCATTAGAGCTAGCACCAAAGCATTGAGCAATGATGGATGATTGATTAGCATCATCAAGGGCATTAGATGTTTCATACTTTGCACCAGAAACAGGAGAAGACATTGTATCTAAACATGAATTGAGGTTGACATTCCTTATTCTAGCATCACTGTTGATCTCATCATCTTTCAAAGCAGTCATTCCACAATCAATAATCTTATCTTCAACAGGTTTGTCATTTTGAAAGCATGTGGGATTGATGACATCCCCATACTTACAAGCTATGTTACCATCATCTATCTCCATACCAATTGAATTAAGATCAGGCTCATCCAAGGTTGCAGAAAGTGGATTACTTTCTGCCAGGTTATTAAAATTATTCTCTTCAGGAACATTACCAAATTTGCCATCCAGTTGATCATAGGGCTCAGAAACTTGTTTGGATTGTGTTATATCAGTACACTCCATTGGATCATCTGTGTACTCACTTTCACCTGGTGCGTCTGTAGTCAGAGGAACCTCTTTAGGTATGCTAGAAGTTTCATCAGGCCTGATGAAATTTAGGGAACAATCTGCACTGGAAAGTTCTAAATCTTTTGAGCTGTCATTCTCATGAACATTTACGTCGTTACAAGTACTAAATTTCCTTGCAGCATCAACAGCAAGAGACTCTTCAGCATTGTAACATGCTCCATCATGGGTTTTATGGTCATCAGAATTGTTAACAGGGTCCTTGTGATGCCCAGAGACAGGTTCGCCTGCAATATGTCCTTTTTCCACTTCAGGAAAGCCAGTCATCTCCTGAAGAGGATCCTGATGATGCCCAGAGTCAGGTTCTCCAGCAGAAGGTTCTTTTTCCTGTTCAGGCAAGGCAGTCACCTGAAATCCACTTGGCACTCCAGCCAAGGATGGTTGACCACCTAACTCTCCCGAAATAGCCCCATCGAACAGTTTTGCTGGACTCTGACCTTGAGACCTAACATCAGCTACACCATGGCCAAACTTACCAGGTCTATCTTCAGAGGTCTTTTGACATTCCTGAGCCTCACACTTTCCATCTTTGCTGACTCCAAGTTCGCCAGATTTACTAACCCTGCGCCTTTTAGCTTTCCTTTGGTGAAAGGACAATTGATGTTGCACATAGGCACCCTGGTCATGAAAAGTCAAATTGCACTTCCGGCACTCTTTTGCATTTGCTTCTACCCGAATTTCATTCTTATCAGGTTTTTGTTGCTGAGAATCACCAGAGTGACTGGACAATGTAGCCGAAGTAACAGGCATTGCACTTTGTTTTTCCTCAGTTGAATCAGTTTGCTGGTGAAGACCTATAGACTAATCAAACATTCTATTGGGTTAAACCACGAAAGCTCAAGTGCAAGGACTATATACTTAAAAACTTACATTAACAGCATTCAAGTCATGCACTCCTGCATCGTTTCTCCGAACGGCGGTTGGCTTTGCCTCCGGATATCCAAGAAGAGACATGAGATAGGAAGAGACTTCTTTGCAAGTAGCGAACTGATGTCCTTTGGGGCTGGAAAGTATGTTGTGCACAATTAGCTAGGGCAAACAATGGAAGTTGCAAAATAACATGAAAAATGCAATCTTCTACTAAAAGAGATGAGACAATATTCACAAACTATGCATGCCGAGGCGGCAAGAAGAATAAACACCACACAGACAAAGTTACAGACCCACAGTGCTATACAGCCTATACTGTCCTAACAAACATTATCTCAGTTAGGTGCTTCATTCAACTAGAAATTAACATGATTGACAATTCCAAAAGGAAATACATGGATGTTTTTTTTGTTATGAATATTGTGCATATATTGAAGAGGCCCAATAGGCAATATATATAGGGAGTACAAAGGGATATTACAGGGGAATATACCGATTCTTATTCTATCTCTAATACCCTTAACACCCCCCTCAAATGCAAGGCGTATGCAATAGCATTGCATATGAAAAAGGGTGAACACTTAAATAAGAAAAAATCCGAAGTCCAAGTCTTGATAATGTCGTCATTGCGTGCAGTTTTTGAATAAACTGTCAAATCAAGCCGAAGAGGAATAGATAGAAGCATGACGGCGCAGATCAAAACCCAACACGGCGGCGGCGCAGTGCACAAGGTGCAAAAGACGCACGGCGGCCTTAAAGCTCGGGGCGGCGGCTAGAGAAGCGGCGGCATCATGACGACTTCTACGATCTGCACGCGGCTCAGAGAGTAGAGCGGCGGCTGCTGCCATGCAAAAGAAAATTCCTACACTTCTATGACTGACAATAAATTTGTGGTCTTGCACGGCTTGAACGAACTAAAAATTAGAAACTACGAACTTTTGGATGGACGCAACGGAAGACTCACGAAAAATAATTTGACTGACACAGAAAAACAGAGCAGCATAATAACCCATGGCCATCACCATCTCTCCTCTCTCTCTCTTCTCAATCTCACGGCCGCTCTGCTCTCCCCTCACTCTCCTCGCGCCCGGCGTCCGCGCTCCCTCACTCAGAGAGAAGGGGAGCGGCGGGCTCCAGCGAGAGGCGGCGGCCTGGAGAAGGCGGTCAAATCCGGCGAAGGCGAAGGCGGCCGAAGACACCGGATTTGGCGCAAGGAAACGGCGGCGGCAGCCCAAAGAGCGCGGAAGGAGACCCGATCGACTTGCCATGGACCGAGCTATCGCCATCGCACTGGGCCGCCGGCTGGCGGCAGCACCCCCCCGCGCGAGGCGAGGAGGCGGAGCGCAAGAACCACAGCGGCGGCGGCGGGAAGAGCCAGGCGGTGGGATTCGGCACGGGGAGCCCGGATCCGGTGGCGAAGAAGAGCCCGACGGTGGAAGCCCAGATCCGACGGCGCCGCATGGAAGCGAGGAGCCGCGCGCCGTGAGATCCGCGCCGAGCCGCAGCGGGGAGGCGGCGATGAAGTCGACGAGGCGCCGGCGCTTCGGATCGACCGGCGGCGCTAGATCTGCACGGATCCGGCGCGAGAGCGAGACGGCCGCGGCGGGAGATGGCGCCGAGGCGGACGCGGGCGCCGACGCGACACGGATCTGCCGGATCTGGCCGACGAGGCGCCGGCGGCTCGGATGGACGCCTCGCCGATCCGGCGGCCTAGGCGGCGGCGACGCGACACGTGAGCACGGACGCGGCCGACGGCAGCAGACGCGAGCGCAGGCGGGCATGGGCGACGACGGCCGCGTGCGAGATGGCGCCGACGGCCGGGAAGAGGTGGCCGCCCCTAGGAGCGAAGATCGCTCATTTTGGGGGCAGCAGATGCGGAAGTCGAGCGGAGCTAGGTGGCGGCGACGACGGGTACAGTAAACCCTAACCCTAACCTTGGCTCTGATACTATGTTATGAATATTGTGCATATATTGAAGAGGCCCAATGGGAATATATATAAGGAGTACAAAGGGATATTACAGGGGAATATGCTTCCTATTCTATCTCTAATACACTTATCTCTAATACCCTTAACATTTTTCACAGCACAGATATACCTTTCTTATGCAAAGAACAATGAGAGTAAGAATATATATTAGGAAAGTGAGAAATGGGTACCAACACAGTGATATACATTAAATCACTATCTGTTGATTGGCACAAATATAATGACAAAGCGCACAAAGAAAGGTTTGCCAAAAATATGAAATGACACCATTCAAGAAAAATGTAGAATTATTTAAGACGATTACAATAATCAAGTGCTTCCAACTTCAGAGTATCAAGAACTCTTGCCCACAGTGGTTAGCTGCTATACAGAAGATCTGGAAAAGAAGTCTAAGCACATAAAACATTAAGTGAAGATGGTCAGATATATTCAGCTTGCAGCTGTTATCGCATATGTTTGTGCGTGCACACACCAGGACATGGATCTGAGGGTGTACACTTAGGTGCATGTACCACACACAAGTCCTATGTTCCTAACCTCAGTAACTCAGTTTGATGTTTCCTTCAGGTTACTGATTTATTGATATCATTGACTCAGAAGACATCTCCCTCTTAAGGAGATAATCTTTCTACAATATAAGAATTAGAAGGGCACCACAATCCTTATGAAAACCATTGCGTACAGTCACATCGCATCATGTTTGGAACACAAAAATCTGAATCGTCCAAACCAAGAACGCAAACTAACTGGCATCCACTACAACGAAAACAAACATGCTTGGGTAGAAGAACATACCTCACAAAACGGCGGCAATTGATCCAGGCGACACGCTCCTTCCGCTTAAGCCCGAGCAGCAGCTTCCACCCACGGGGCAGGTGGTCACCGAACATGGCGGCATCCACAAACTTCCTCCGCCGCCTCCGGCTTCCCCACTGCCCCTCCAGCCCATTCATGAATCCCAACAGCTCGGACTCGGGACCCAGCCCTGCCGTCCGCTTCCGTATCTCTTCCATGTATGGGTCGTCCAGCTCCGCGAGCCTCGCCAGATCAACCGCCACCCCATTGGAATTCATCACCTCCCGGTCGGGGTCGGGGAGCGGCTGCGTCAGAGGCAGTGAGGACGCGGGGAGCGCCGGTGCGGTTATCGTGGGTACGATTAGGGTTTGTGGTTGGGGTGGAATCGGGGGTGGTGATGGGCAGGAGGGGTCGTCGCGCGCGAAGAGGCGCTGGAGGTGGAACACGATGAGGCGGTTCTCGGAGTCCTCCTCGGTGGGGGCGGCGGCGGAGGCAGTGGGTGGGGTCAGGTTGTGGGAGAGATTGGTGGCAACGCGGTGGCGGGAGAAGGTCTGCTTCCGGGAGCCGGCGCTCTCATTGAAGACGGCGCGATCGATCTTAGGGGGCGGGAGGACGTCGGCGTCGCGGCCTCGCCGGGGGTCGACGCCGTAGGGCGACGCGGCAGCAAGCGCCACGAGATCCGACTGGGACAGCGACCGGAGGTCCACCACGGGAGACACCTCCGTCACCATGGCGGGCGGCGGCGGCGGCGTCTTGCGGCGGACGGGGGATTTGGAACGTGGGGTTTGGTTCAGGAGGAAGGAGATGCAGAAGGGGATGGATGCGAGGATGGAAACGGGAGAAGCGGGGGTGGGAAGTGGAGTGGGCTTCCGGATCGGATGGTTGCAGTGGCTTTATCTTCGTGCGAGCGATCGATCAAAATAGAACTGAACACTCCAGGTACCCTGATACTCTCACCCACGCGACCGTGGCGCGCCGCCTCTTCTGCGCCACGAGCGCGCTCCTCCTGCCCGCCCCAACTCCCGCGTCAGCGCCGGTGCCGGCGATCTCTCCCGCCTCGTCTGCCGCTGCTCCCCTGCAAGCGGCGCGAGAAGCTCCTGAAGAAGCTTAACAGCCCGCGCGCCGCGCCCATCGAGCCAGAGGCCGCCCGCCGCGTGCCGGCCCTCGACGCCGTCCTCGACCGCGACGCCGCCTTCCTCTTCCTCACCCGCGCGCGGTTGCTCCTAGCCTCCTTCCCGCCTCCGCACCGGCATCCCCCTTTCCGAGGCCGGCAAGCTGTACCGCGAGCACGGCTTCCCCCGAGGCCGCAGCGTATCCCGCGCCGCCGCCCGTCAACCGCTGCTCTTCCACCTCCCCACCGTGGACTCCGTCCCCCACCTCGCGCTCACGCCGTTCATGTGCTCGCTCCTCGAGGAGGAGCGCCGCCTCCACGACGAGCTCCTCCCCACGCGGGTGCGGGCCGTCCGGAAGCTCCTCATGATGACCGCCCACCGCCGCGTGCCCCTCGCGAAGCTCCACCACTGCCGCGTGGTCCTAGGCCTCCCGGACGACTTCCGCGACCGGGTCCGCGACTTCCGGGAGGACTTCCGCGTCGCCGTCGACCCCGACGGCCGGCACGTCCTCGAGCTGGCGCGCTGGGACCCCGCGCTCGCCGTCAGCGCGCTGGAGGGCGACTTCGTCGTGGACGAACGCCGCGTCCGGCGCACGTTCCGCTTCGCCGTCCCGCACCGCCGGTCGATGCCGCTCCACCCCGAGGACGCCGATCGGCTCGACGCGGCGACCACGTTCCCGCTGGTGTCCCCCTACACCAACGGCGCCCTGCTCAGGCCGTGGACGCCGGAGGCGGAGAAGTACCGCATCGGGGCGGTGTACGAGTTCCTGAGCCTGACGCTAGAGAAGAGCGCGCGCTGATACACCACATCTTCGAGTTCAAAGAGGAGCTCAGGCTCACGCGGCACATGTACGAGTCGCTGCGGAAGCAGAACCGCGCCTTCTACCTCGCCGGCACGGAGATGAACTGGGCCGTGTTCCTCAGGGACGCGTACGACGACCATGGCGCCCTCAAGGAGAAGGATCCCCTCGTGCTGTTCAACGAGAAGCTGCAGCGCCACGCGTGCATGACCGAGGTGGATTCCAGAGAGCGTTGCTGATGAGCGATTCTACAGAAGCAGCTTCGACTGCTGTTCTTGTGCTACGGCCGATAGTTTTTTCTATAATCAATAAATTTTTTGCTACCACTGATAATTTTTTCTATAATTAATAATTTTTATCTCTTTTTTTTAGACAGCTCATTAGATTCTTGTGGCTTTTGCGGCAAGCACCAACCCATCCCTCAGCAAAAACATTATCCCTCTAGCGCCAATCCATTATCTCTCGTTTTTTCTATAATTAATAATTTTTATCTCTTTTTTTGAGACAGCTCATTAGATTCTTGTGGCTTTTGCGGCAAGCACCAACCCATCTCTCTAGCAAAAATATTATCTTTTTTCCCAAACTAGCGCCAATCCATTATCTCTCGTTGTGTTATGTGTGCCATTTTTTTAAAAGAAAATTATGTGTGACATCTTCTTTGCCTTATTTGCTAAAACAGGCATTTTGAGATATAATTGATGCACCAGGTATCTTATGCAGGAAGATTGAGTGCATGGAGCATTGCTACGGTAGGAGGAGACGCGTTTGGGAAGAAAGCTAGAGGGAAGCAGCCACTGAAAACGTAAAAAAAAAATGGAGGAAACATCCGACCTGCCGGAATCGAACCAGCGACCTAAGGATTAACCTGCGTCAAACTACAGTCCTCCGCTCTACCAACTGAGCTAAGGTCGGATTTTGAGCGTTGCCGAAACGGATAATTTATAGATTATAGGTACGGCAGACAGCACGATAAACTATCCACAAGGACCACAATGACAAGTTTTTTCCTCTTCTGAGTATACGGTCTAGCGGGTGAAATCGTGAAGGATGCTGTTACTCGAGGTAATCCATCTTGATATTCGCTAACAAAAGATCGATGAACTGCCGTCGGTGGAACCTCATACTAACAAAGTAACAATTGCTCCTAGCTCAGTAATCCGATCGGGGTAGCTACTGCCATCCTCTGAAAATGACCAGGGAACCGAGCCATGTGCCTTTACGCTGAGCAAGCGTGTAACTGCGACAGCGTCTGATCTTGGTGGTGATCGGTTCGGCTGAAAAGCTCGTGGCTTATGGCCAGGGCCGGCCTTGAGGGGGGCGAGCGGGGTGGTCGCCCCGGGCCCCCGAAATCCAGAGGCCCCACGTACTAAGTAGAATATATACATGCTTTGAATATTTATCTTGGGCCTTTTAGCCATGGTTAAATACTTTAATACTTATAGAAATGAAGAGGTTGCTTCGAGTATGATCATTGCCAAAGATATTGCAGCTCAAATGAATGTAGAGTCATCATTTCTACTTAAACGGCGTGTTCTTAGGAAGAAACAGTTTGATGAAATTGATTGTGATGAAGCAGTTTTGCAAGCTGACAAGGAATTTGAAGTTAATTATTTTTTCTTATGGTTAATTAAGCGGCGTGTTCTTAGGAAGAAACGTAGATTTCAAGAACTCCAAACATTTGGAAGTATATTTGGATTTTTAATGAGTTCAACAACATTAAAGTCATTGGATCGAACTAAATTAAAAGAATGTTGTACAAAATATGCAGAAACTTTCTCTCTAGATGTTTCATCTGATGTTGAGTTAAATGATCTAATTTCTAAGTTAAGTGTTATGTAATTGACTTTATCAGATAAACCAATGTCTGCTATGGAGATCTTTGATTTTGTCAGAGAAACGGATTGTTATCCTAATATTTCTATTGCTTATCGGATTTTATTTACTATGCTGTGGATCGTGGCATCACTGAAAGAAGCTTTTCAAAATTGAAATTGTTGAAGAATCATTTAAGGTCAACAATGTCTCAATAGAGGTTAAACGTTTGGCAACTTTATGTATTGAGAAGAAATTATTGGATGAGATTGATATCAATACCATCATCAATGACTTCGCATCTAGAAATGTTAGAAGAAATTTTTAAGATAATATCTATAAACTCTTTGATATGAATTTTTTTAATACATAACGCATTTTAAGTGTTTGTGGTAAAATATATATATATATATATATATATATATATATATATATATATATATATATATATATATATATATATATATATGTGTGTGTGTGTGTGTGTGTGTGTGTGTGTGTGTGTGTGTGTGTGTGTGTGTGTGTGTGTGTGTGTGTGTGTGTGTGTGTGTGTGTGTAGATCTATATTTAGATATTTATATTAGGGCCTCCTATTTCTAGTTTCGCCTCGGGCCTCTAAAATCTCAGACCGCCCCGCTTATGGTGAAAACATCAGAGTGGGTGAAAAAGCATCAGAATCGACAGAGGCTTATTTAGCATAATTAAATTTAAAAATAAAAAATATGTTAGCCCATTACGTATAATACAAACAAATATGGAAAAAAAGAACCGGCAAAAAAGCTCAACAAAAAGCCAAAAGTTCAGAAAAAGACGAAACTTATGAATAGTGAAAAATAAGCCAGAAGCCGAAGCCGAGTTGATCAGGGCTGATTCCCTGACACAACACATGGACCTCCTCGCTGCTGCGTTTGGCCAGCCGGAAGAGCCCTGTATGTAGCTATTTTTATTCAAATTTAGTCCGAATAACTGTTGTTGTAAATCTAGTCTTTTCTATAAATCTATCGAACTAGCCTTCTCTGTGAACAAGCAAGCAATTCATGACCATGCACTAATTAAATACTACTTAAGCTAATTAGCCCATGATTGGTGCTAATTAAATCGCTAACGAAGCCGGCACGGTGAACCTTAATTAAGCTTATGGTTAGCGCTAATTAATTATGATTTACAATAATTAAATATGATTAACACCAATTAAATCACTAATTAAGCATACACAGTGGACCTACGAGTAATGTATAATTTTGTATGATTGACGCTATGACCACTTGTGATATAACCATGCACTTCCTTTATACAACTATATCGAGGGATCAGAGACATCTCTCCCGCTATATAGGAGGGGCCAATCCTATCTGACCGATCACCCTCCTCTACATGCTTTATAGGACATGCTCATATTGGTTTTCTACTAATGGTTTTGGCTGCGACTGATGAAAAGTAGTGGCTAGTAGAAGTGGCTAATAAAATCGGCTGATAAATAGTAGTGGCTAATGAATAGTAGTAGTTATGTAAGAAAAATGGTGCAACGAATGGCACTACAATATTCGGACTATCATGCGATTTATGAAATTATGACATAATAAAATACAAATTACGTTACAATATGTAAAAAATGAATAGTAGTGGCTAATAGAAGTTAGGGTATTCGTATTGGCTTCTGCTTCTAGAAACAGAAGTGGCTTATAGAAGCTAATATGAACAGGTCTATAGTATACCCAAAAGCTGCCTTTATAACTACCTAGTTATATAGTAGTGTTTGATAACCTTACTATTACACATGTAGAAAACTATAGTGATTTCAGGTCTAAGGATTATATATCATCATTTTTTTAGACCAACCGATAACACATAGAAACATAACAATCTCAACAGTATTTTAAAATGGGTTAATCCAACACTATGTTTCTTAACATGTGTCTACATTATTGACTCGATATCTTCATATCTAGGACCGGTGAAACGTGATCATCAATCAATATATATCTTCGTATCTATGACCGCCTGCAAGAAGCGCTAATCATGAGCTAATTAGCTTACTTAGTATTTAATTAGTACATCTCGGCGGGCAACTACCAAGCTCGATAGGTCCACAGAGGAGACTAGATTTATAAAAACAGATGTTCGGTGGTCAAATTTGAAGAAAAAAATGATTGCAATGCCATTTATATGAACAGTTCGAGCCTTGCAACCCATCTGTCAACAAGCGACACCGCACGTGAAAAGCCACACCATTTCTGCCTACCCCAACAAGGGCCAACGCACGGATGCCTTGGTAGTAGGGGTGAAAACGGGTCGGATTCGAACGGATATTGCTGTTACCATATCCTAACCCATATTTTTCTCTGGATTCGGTACCAATCGGATTCGATGTCGGATCGGTCGGGATTAACCCATTTCGTTTGCACCCCTACTTGTTTGTAAGGAATGCATACAGTGCAGTAAATGGAGTAGGACGCACTGACTTGATGTTACTATTTAATAGCTGATGTGGAAGATTTTATTTTACCATTGCAAAAGAAAATGAAACGTCAAATAGTAGCACTAACCTGAAATCAAACTTGAAGATGTATCGGATTCGAACGGATATTCGGATTCGGACGGATATTGCTGTTACCATATCCTAACCCATATTTTTTTCTCCGGATTCGATACTAGTCGGATTTTATACCAATCAGATTCGGTGCCGGATCGGTCGGGATTAACCCGACCCGTTTTCACCCCTACTTGGTAGTTGGCACCATGCAACAACAGGCCTCTACTCTAACGGGTAGTACATCGAGGCAATGTGGTTTTGCAGGGCAACCATCAAAGGTTTAGTGGTCCATCTCTTCCGCTCTAGACTTTGGAATTGTTTACGTACTTCACCCTGTGGCAATTTTTTTTCCCAATTTTAACCCCCGAGCAACTTTTTTTGCAAAAATAAACCCCTTCACGAGCTCGGAAGATGCGACAGGTGACACGTGTCACTTTGTTGTGCCCTCCTTGCTTGGTAGGCCGGGTGGCATGCAGCAGGGTGCTGATGTGCAGCAAGACAAGGGGCAGGGCATTGTCGAGGCAGCACTGCTTGGTAGGCAGCTGCCGCGCGTCGACACCTGGGCAGTGGCTGGGCAAGCGCACAAGCAGAAGGCCGCGCGAGGCTAGTAAAAATGTGTGTTTTTTGTAACTAGGTGAAAAACCATGGAAATTAGTAAAAATGCATGCTTTGATTTAGGATTGCTAAAAACATGTGCTTTTTGTACTATGACAAATTCTATTTAGAACTGCTACAATGGGTACAAATCATTAATGAGTACATAATTAAGTTCGATCCGTTAGGACTAAAGAGCTGGCATCAAACACAGTATCAGATTAAGGGTTGCCTATTGTCCTCTTCCTCTGGTGGCGAAGTTGGTCATGAGGGAAAGTCAGCCTGTCCGAAGAACGTCGTGCGTCACGTAAGTCGTATTGCGATGGTGGCTGAGTGAGAACCGGTGCACCAAACAATTAACTAGGGCCAATCTCTTGAGCAATAAACATTTGCTATACCCAATCCTCCATGTAATTGCTGGCATCATGTGGAGAGAAATACATTTTGTTAGGCCGATGTAAGATAGAACTGCAATAAAACCCATAATTGTAAGCACCGCTGTCGCATGTTGCGCGGACAATAAACCTCCTGGGTACTTTGGTCCATGGTAGTCGGCTACAATGATGCCTGTTGTGGTGTAGTCCACACCATACTGGTAGATCATGTAGTTGTCGTATATCTTATCGTACCACTCATCATGCTATTATAGATGTGAGTGATCCACAGGTGCGTACATGTTGTATTGTACCTCGCAGTCTCGGACAGGGGAGTCAATGTCGATGTGTGGAGTGTCTTGTGTGTCGGGCTGTCTCCATGACGAGGATGGAAGTAGAGTGCTCTCCCGTCCTGCAGTGTTGGGCTACCTCCGTAACGAAGACAGGAGTAGAGCAGTGCCAACACGAACGTCCTACATGAAGACAGCATGTATGAAGAACAACAGAAAAAAGTATCTTATGGATTGCAGTAGAATATGAAATTATCAAACCTGAGCAGTGTGATGCATAGACTGGGAACGACTGAGACTAGGGGATGAGCCGACGATCTAGGACATGCGGACAAAATTACCGATGGATGATGCAGCGAATCGTCGCCCCCCGAGATAAACACGTCACCAGCACAGCTACAGCTGATGGCCCCAATGTGTGTTTGGCGTCCTCGTACATGTCACAGACGGACCCCAGCAGTCGTTCGATCGTGCTCGATCGTCTGCAGTGTAGTGTGGCTCCACTCTCGGACACGATGCGGCCATCCCAGGATGGGTCCAGCAATGTGCCACCCCCAGTAGCCATTCTCTGCAGTACATAAAATAACATGTTGGTGTCAAAATGGTGCTAAATACAACTGACCACAACCGAGAATAATCACGCCGCATACGTATATACATATTTCTTACATTACATTTTTTCTTCTTGCGCTAGCTTGCTGCTATGATTAAATACACACTAATACCAATTTATTCCGATTAGTACTAATTAATTATGCTTAGCACTAATTAAATATGATTAGCATCAATTACAACACAATTAGGCATGCACAGTGTGCACCAGCCCATCATTTTGTACAGCTTTCTGTAATCACTCGAGACCAATAATATATACATGTGGACATACATTAAACTTTTTTAGCTAGTTTTTGGCTCATATTTCTACAGCTATTTACAATAAATAAACATGGCTACTTACAAAAATGCATCCGTCAACAAATCATGGCTACCTAACGTATTCCACATTATAAAACTACAGTTATGCTAATAAAAATACTAATGATATATTAAGTGCATTGCTCGCATTCGAATTAAGCATATATTTTTCGAAGGTATTTACCGCTCCACAATGCTCCCAATTTATGCAGCTATTTATAATAAATAAACATGGCTACTTAGAAAAATGCATCCGTCAACAAAGCATGGTACCTAGCGTAGTCCACATTATAAAACTACAGTTACACTACTAAAAATGCCAATAATAGATTAAGTGTGTTGCTCGCATATGAATGAAACATATACTTTTTTGAAGGTATTCATCCGCTCCGCAATGCTTCCAACTGTGAGAATTGCAGTTGCACTATCGCTTGATAGAAAATCTCTCTTTTCTTCCCTTTCCCTCCCTCGTCGCGCTCTTGCTCAGCAACAAATCGGTCGTGGTTCCCATTTTATATGCGTGCAAGAAGACAACGCAATTAGCATACAAATAAAATGAGAATCTAGCATCACGTCGTGTCATTACCCATGATTCTCTCGCATGAGAGGTCAAAACGCACGCGCCTGTCAATCCTCGGTCCCCCCTACCTGCGCCTACTGAGCCGTCGACACGCAGTAGCTGCCTACTGAGCAGTGCTACCGTGCCCGCCTGTCTCCTCCCGTGCGTCAGCACCCTACTGCGCGCCACTTGGCCTGTTGAGCAAGAAAGGCGCGACAGATGACACGTGGTGTCTGCCACGTTTTTCGAGCATGTAAAGGGGGCATTTTTGCATAAACGAGTGCTTGGTGGCCAAAATTGAAAACTGCTACAAGGCTAAATACATGAACTTTGTTCATAGACTTTATTTGCCTTCGTACGCGACCCAGCTGGGATCATGCATACGGCGAGCCTGAACGGCAAAGGTACTGTTACAAACTGCTCTGATTTTTTTCTTTTAACTGAAAAGATATTGTAACGATATTATAATATGGATAGTGTTTTATGAGATATTTAATTAAAAAATAACAAATATCGTTATATCTTTACGAATAAAATAAAAAAGTTTATCATAAAAAACTAACGTATTTTAAATAGGTTTTAGCTTAGGTCACCTTTAGTTGAAATGGGGACGAACTGGCCGAGCTAGTAACCAAGCATGCACGTGGTGAGGGTGAACAGGACGAGTCCTTGGCGTTTCGCGACGGGCAAACGCTGACTGAAGCACAGCAAGTGGCATTTCCCCACATGCATTACAGCCTTCCAGGAGTAGTATTACTTCAGGGTGTTCGTATTAATTTTACTTATGATTTTTAGTTTAAAATAAATAGTAAAAATCAAAAAAAATAATTTTTAGAAAGAAGAGACGAGTAGTAAAAAAGCAATAGAGATACACATGTGCGAGATAGGGTAAAAGAAATAGGGTACGCTTGTGCATGGAAACGAGAGAAATAAGATACACCATGCATTCGTGATTCTCTGACTTATCCCTAGTATAAGAAGAGAATTAAAAAAATAGAGAAATTATTTGAAAAATTAGATATTCTTATTAATTTATAGATCTTTTAAACAGAAACCAGAAGAAGCCAATAACGACAGCCTCGATCAACTTCTTTTCAACATCTCATCATACTGTACACTGGTCAAGTTTTGGAGCCGGGAACAGAGGAAAGCTCAAGGTACTGACGTAAACAGGCGGTCACTAGCAGCCATTCATTCCGGAACATAAAACTAGTAGCCATTCATTCCGGAACATTTTACGCGCAAGACAAATGATAGGACGTCAAAAAGATAGTAGCACATAGAAAGCATGTTGTTGGTTTACCAGTCGGAGAAACAAGATGCAACATAACAAGGTTCAGTATTCACATGAGCAAGAACATTTTACGCGCAAGACAAATCATAGGACGTCAAAGATTGTAGCACATAGAAAGCATGTCGTTGGTTTACCAGTCGGAGGAACAAGATGCAACATAACAAGGTTCAGTATTCACATGAGCAACAGACAACGAAGCACAGGAAACAACTTGGTCTCAGCATTTCTTGTAAGGACCGCGAGCTCTGGCCTCCCGAAGCCTTTTTCTCCCTGAAAGCTTCAGGAACAAGTCAAGCTTGTTCTTTTCTCCACCTTGGAGGAAAGGATGCCACGTGCATGCTCGAGGGCCCCGATCGGTTGGGCTTCAGTTTCTGACTTCTGGCTTATTTTTCATTATTTATAAATTTCGTCTTTTTTGAACTTTTAGCTTTTTGTTGAGTTTTTTTTCCGGTTCTTTTTCCCGTATGTGTTTGTATTATATGTAATGGGCTAACATATTTTTTATATTTTTAAATTTTTTTAAATTTAATTATGCTAAATAAGGCTCTGTCAGCTACAGTGTTTTTCAGTCAGCTACAGTGTTTTCAGCCATAAGCCACCAAACAAAGCCCAACTGATCACCCTCCGAAAGACCTTAAAGTTCTATCTTGTAGCTTTTGTTATTGGTTTTTAAGCTAAGATTATATTGTTAGTTTGTTCTGAGTCATTCAATTAAAAAAACCATTATATCATCACGGACGATGCAAAGAAATAAAGTGGAAAAAGAAAAGAAAAAAGCCAAAAAAATTAAAATAAACTAAAATTAGAAGCAGACATGTTACAAGTAGCTTTTATTTTAAATAAGTTAAAAGCCAGAAATCGAAACCGTTTGGAGCGGGCAAATGCTGATCTAAATGGCAAACAACCAGTACAGCACAGCAGGGTAAACAGATGAAACCATTTTAATCAATCAGATTTCAACATATCCACTCTATTCATTGCAACATCCTGGAATTGGTCGTTGTCTACACGCACATACTAAGCAAACAAAAGACGTTCTCCTGGTCATGCAATTGAAGGGAAACATGTCATAAACAAGTTAAGTGTTACAGCCTCTACAACTGTACCTAAGATATTACGATTATATTTTGGCCGCTATAATCACCTCCTGTAGCCATACAACCACGTTGTAGTGGCTACAACAACCTCCTGTATCGCTACGACCGCTCTGTTTGGTCCTCTGACCACAAAGACAGTGGTTACGACCACACTGTGATCTCCCCGATCACGCCTCGCTGCTCCGATCACGTAGTCGTAAACTTCAGCAAAAATTACGACCACGTTCACCGCCTCTCGCTGCACCTCCTTCGACCACAGCCGATCACTGTAGTCGTAGCTCCTTACGACCACGCAGTGATTCTATCAACCACGCCGAAAGCTATGTCACCGCTGTAGTCGTAACACCTTACGACCATAGCTTCAGCTCCACGACTGTGGTCGTAACCCCTTACTACTACGTCTACCTGCGGACACATCCGCTCGTCACCATGGTCGTAACTCCTTACGACAACGTATGCTGCTCCTGTGCACGCCACCGCTCGATCGCCGTGGTCGTAACTCCTTTACGACCACGCCTGCGATCCCCGGCTCACCATGGTCGTAAGTCGTTTACGACCACGTCTGAAAACACAATGAACTCGATAGATTTTCAAAGCCAAACCACTCTCCTCCTCTTTATTTTTTTTCTCTTGATCACACAAATCTCTACGATCACCCTGATTGTCCTCTCTCTCTCTTGCCTCTCGATCACACCGATCGCCTTGGCCTCTCTCGCCCTTCTCGCCTTGCTCTCTTGGTTACATGGCTCTGCCTTTTATACCCTACTCTACGACTCCGACTCGGTTACGACTATGACTACTATTCGAACTCGGCTACGACTATGAAACAGACTCGAACTCGACTATGACTATGGAGCGGACTCGTATACGACCGCGACCCGAACTCATATACGACCACGACTTGGACTCGTATACGACCACGGCCAAACTCGTACACGACTCCGACCACTCGTACACAACTAGGACTACGACCACAACTGGAAAAAAAAAGATTACAACTCTAACAATCACCACCTTAATCTTGATTTTTCTTCTTGATCACATCGATTTTCTCTCTTGCTGCTGCTTCTTCCTTGCATGTCTTCCTGGGCTGGAGCACCTGCTCCCACAGCCGTATGTCCGGTCGTCTTCCTCCTGCAGCCCTTGCTCACGCTTTCTCCACTAGCACCTACTCTCACTGTCGTGTACCCTTGCTTTCGATCACTGCCCTCCACGCCATGCTTCCTCCCGCCACCTCGGGACCCATCTACGATTTCCTTTTGTTGCATACGTGAGAGCTCCTCCCGAGCCCCTACTCACTACGACCATGCCTGCTGCATGTGACCTGTTCCGACCACCTGAGCCAACACTTTGACCACCCGTGCTAACCCTTTGCTCCTCTCTGCCTGCATGCGCTCATTCGGAGTCGGCTGCACACCTGTGCGCACCTCCTGTGCTGCTCACTACGACCATGGCATGCTCGCTTCATGCTCTTCTAAAGCCACTGCTCGTTACGACCATGTGCTCTTTCTTGCCTTCTCGCTTGTTCGCTGACTCGGTTATTACGACCATGCCTTCTGTCGCCCGATGGTGAAGACCTTCATCTTCTGGCTCCTCCAAACCACTCCTCTCACAAACCGATCTACAAGTTTTCAAGGGAATCTTGTACAACCAATTTAGAGACCTCTTCGCCTTCATCACCAAATCTCTATTCTTGTCATACACTCACAAGAACTCATCCTGTAACACCACCTTGCACTCTCTCTCCGTCATCTGCCCGAGACTTAGTATGTTGTTGCATAGACTTGGTATATAATAGATTCCTGTCAACAACTTCTTATCCCCGTTCCTGCATTGCAACATCATTGTCCCTTTGCCTTTTATCTCCACCGTGGAGCCGTCGCCAAACTTGACCTTGCCCCAAACCTTCTCATCGTGCTTGTGGAACATGAAGCAATCTCCCGTCATGTGGTTGTTTGCTCTATTATTCAAGTACCATTAATCTATGTGATCATGACTTCCTTCGTGCATAGTTTTGGAACTACATTCTCCTCATTCAGTTCCACCATGACCTACTCCTTTTCAATATATGAAGAGAGAAGTACTAGCTCTCCATCATCTTCTTCTTTGTCTTTGGCAAGGTTCACTTCCCCATCCTTCTTCTTGCTTTTGCAATCCAAAGCAAAGTGTCCAAACTCGTTATAGTTGAAGCACATTTTATTGTTGCGGCATTTTATCACGTAATGCCCGTATTCGCCACATTCAAAAAACTTGATATGTGACATATCACAGGGTCTCTCACCACCTCCTTGCCCAGCCTTGTCTCCACAGCCACCCCTGCCGCCTCGACCACTCTGGCCACCTCGACCACGTCACCTCCCATGGTTGTATGATGAGCCATAACCGTCTCTCAAATCTCTCCTTATTAGCAACGTCTGCTTGTTGTGAGATCCCTGCTCCTTACGCGACTGAAACCCCTTCAGTAACTCCTTATGTGCTTTGAGAGATCCGGTGATCTCCTCTATCTTCTTCTTGTCTAGATCGGGAGAGTACATAAGTGTTGTGACAACACATATGTACTTCTTCGGAAGCACGCGCAGGTACTTCCTTACCGCCACAGATTCTTTCATCTTGTCACCAAAAGTGTTAATCTAATTATACAACGAACTCAGCTTGCCGGCAAACTCGTCCACTCCGCAAATTCTAGAGCCACACCTCCTTGACACGATCAACTCCTTCATGCATCGTCTAAAGCACCTTCCACGCTTCTCGTGCTGTCTCCTTACCGATGAGCTGATGCATCATCGTGTCTGGCATCGCCTGGTAGATTAGCGCCAAAGCCGCCTGATCTACCTTGTCGTCCACCTCCTTGTCCTTCCCCTTCGGATCGACTGCTCCCCAGACTCCCTGAGCGCACGTATTTGCCTTCATCTTCATTGCCCACACCAGGTAGTTGTCGATTGTCAGGAGAGGGTACTGGAGGGAGATTAGCCCACCCTGAGCCTTTGCTTTGTCACCCATGCTCTGATACCACTTGTTACAGTCTCTACGACTGTGCCTAATAACTTACAACCATGTTCTGGCCGCTACGACCACCTCCTGTAGCCGTACGACCACGTTATAGTGGCTAAGACCACCTTCTGTGTCGCTACGACCACTCTGTTTGGTCCTCCGACCACACAGACAGTGGTTACGACCACACTGTGATCTCTCCGATCATGCCTCGCTGCTTTGATCACGTAGTCGTAAACTTCAGTAAAAGTTACGACCACATTCACCGCCTCTCGCTGCACCTCCTTCGACCATGGCCGATCACCGTAGTCGTAGCTCCTTACGACCACGCAGTGATTCTATTGACCACGCCGAAGCCTATGTCACAGCTGCAGTCATAACGTCTTACAACCACAGCTTCAGCTCCACGACTGTGGTCGTAACTCCTTACACCATGTCTACCTGCGGACACCTCTGCTCGTCACCATGGTCGTAACTCCTTACGACCATGTATGTTGCTCCTGTGCACACTGTCGCTCGATCGACGTGGTCGTAACTCCTTTACGACCACGCCTGCGATCCCTGGCTCACCGTGGTTGTAAGTCGTTGACAACCACGTCTGAGAACACAATGAACCCGATAGATTTTCAAAGCCAAACCGCTCTCCTCCTCTTTATTTCTTTCTCTCGATCACACAAATCTCTACGATCACTCTGATCGTCCTCTCTCTCTTGCCTCTCAATCACACCGATCACCTTGGCCTCTCTCGCCCTTCTCGCCTTGCTCTCTCGGTTACATGGCTCTGCCTTTTATACCCTACTCTATGACTTTGACTCGGTTACGACCATGACTACTATTCGAACTCGGCTACGGCTATGAAATAGACTCGAACTCGACTATAACTATGGAGCGGACTCGTATACGACTACGACCCAAATTCGTATACGACAACGACTTAGGCTCGTATACGACCACAGCCAAACTCGTATACGACTCCTACCACTCATACACGACTAGGACTACGACCACAGTGGAAAAAAATAAGATTACAACTCTAACATTAAGCATTTGCATGACAGAGACACAGCAGCGACAAGAAACCTTTTGAGCTATGCCAGCCTCATGGCCTAACCCAAGCAGGTGTCTCTCTCTCTCTCCAGGCCTCTCCCAGGCCCCTACCATGAGGTGAGAAGCTAAGGCCACATGGACTACAGATGGCCTGTAACACTGCAATGGGAGCAAATGTTTTCTTCTTGGCTTTGCTGACAAGAGAGAGTACAGAAAATGGTTGAGAAAGTTATGAGCAACAGTTAGAAGGATAGGCCGTCTTTCCCATTTAAAGGCGCTGCCATCCTTTCTGCAGTCCCTTGACACACTTCTACACGCAGACACAAGCATACACAAACAGTCACACCCTTGGCCCTCATGCAATCCAACCCTTCCACTGCATTCCCTGTCCTGTGAAGATACCTGGGTGTTGGGGGCTTCAGTGCTCTTCTCAGGTTGTAGGTGTTCAAAAAGCACAAACAAGAACAATGCCCTCTTCAGTGCTGCATCGTTAAGGGTTTAGGGTGCTCCTAGAATTCTCTCAACCTCATTCTCCCTTGTTTTCGCCCTTTGTTTTTCATCTCTCTCCCATCTCCTGTTATGGAATCCTCCCAGCTCACTGGGGATGATGGTGAAGAGTGCAACAGTAATGAATCCGGGTGGACAATGTACCTGGCCTCCCCCACGCGTAGTGATGATGCCAAAGCAAATGGCAGTGAAGGAAGTAATGTTGAAGATGGCAGTGGTTACATCAATGAGAGGAGCATTGTGAAAGAAGAGAAAGACAATGATGATGATGATGATGATGATGATGATGATGATGGAGGTTATGATTCGTTGGCTTCTGATGCTTCCACAGGATCAGCTCAAGTGAAGGTGCTTGAAGGCAAAAGAGAGAAAGGTCATCAACTAACTGGTGGTTGCAGAGATGAACATGGGAAGGATGAACAATATGGGATACGTACCAAGGTCTCGACCAGCTGCAACAAAAAGGCTGGAAAGATGAAGAAGGGAGACGAGAAGACTGTTAGAAAAGGCCACAAGAAGAGACGTAGCTCGTCAAGAACAAGCTTCTTCTGGTAAATGTTGTAAAATCCTTATAGGATGTTTTGCATTCAAAAGTTGCATGCGCGCCTATGTTTCTATAGATATTAATAAACACCGCTCTAACCCAGAGAGCTACGCTTTGTCCATATACACCTCGCCAAGGTATGTACTATTCAAGTCACCAAAAAGACCAGTTCCGTTTGATCGGTTGGGCTTCAACTTTTAGCTTCCGGCTTATGTTTCACTATTTATAAATTTCGTCTTTTTTGAACTTTTAGCTTTTTGTTGAGCTTTTTTGCCGGTTCTTTTTTTCGTATTTGTTTGTATTATATGTAATGGGCTAACATATTTTTTATATTTTTAATTTTTTTAAATTTAATTATGCTAAATAAGCCTCTGTCAGTTACAGTGTTTTTTAGCCAGCTACAATATTTTTCAACCATAAACCACAAAAAATAAGTCCAAATGATCACCACCTTAACGGCTTCCTGCTTTCCCAGTATTTGTAGAGTTTGGAATGTCTGCATGTGGTTACAGTTTTACTCAGAAAAATAGATGGAAATCTGCTTTCTACTGTTTCTATGGATAATTTGTCCATACTTAGTAACTAATCTAATCTAGTGTTGGCTATCCGATAAGTAAACATAATATGAACATAAACAAAAAAATTAAAAGGATTTACAGGTAAGTTTAGCTAATACTTGTTTTCTTTCCCTGGAGTAGAGCAAATCCTATATAATAACAGAGCAATCTAACTACAGCTGATGCACCATTTTCACATGAAACCTATTCCCGCAAGGAATATCTAGCCCTTCCATATAAGAATTAGACAATGTACACAGTATTTATAAGATGTAAAAGATTCAACGTTGCTAAAGAAGACTAATTAGAAAATTTACAGCACAAACAGCTACAGAACAGCATAAGGAAACATAACATGTGGTACAAGAGCCTCCAGCTACCACCTGATATGTGTGATTCACTACTCTTTGCATCTACATTAAGTGCCTAAGTGCAGCTCTGGCATCAAATGAAGCACCTTCTGCTGAGCAAATCATGTGGAAGAAGGTATACCCCAACAACAACTTCATTCCTGGAATAAAAGAAAGAAAAACCTTGTGAAGGGGAATTGCAATCAATTAGTACTCGGTAGAGCTTAAATGAACTAATAGAGACAAGGTACACCAAAAGGGGTAATTGAGTTATTTCAGATGAAGATGGAAACCAAAGTCAATATTTAGTGGGGCTTACAGCAAACCTGCGATGTTAAATATCATGATAGGCTAGTTCAAGAACCAGGATCATTCTGCTAATGGCATGTCCTTTGTACATGCAGTTAAAAGGGAAACCTTCACATAGCGAAGTTGCCCATCGGAAATGACCACGTTCTTTTCAGCTTATGATTTATAACATTCCTCGAATACATAAACAAGATAACTTCTCCGTCATATTTTTGAAGCTACTTATCAGGATAGCTTTATCAAAGCAGTTTATTGGTATTCGGTTCATTCACACAAACGCTTACACTAGAGTCAAAAACCATCAGCCGAAAAAACACATCCATTGCGATTATCCGAAGAAGGCACGAACTTTAGGTCATTTCACCGAGTGGTAGCTTATTCATTTGATAGCAAAACCAAATGTGCATTGCATAGTGCTAGGAGAGGGTCCCCCGCTACCTTGGACCTACGACCGCCTCGGAGCAACGACCCATCAGAAGCACTACCCCAAGCTATGTCCGCAAACCAACTCCGGTTGAGGTATGTAAGATTGGCCCCAGAGAGGTCCGAAGCCACCTTCAGGCAAGGTGCGCAAGACTGGCCCTAGAGGGGTTCGGGGCTAACCTCGGGTGAGGTATGCAGGGCGAGGTACACAAGATCAACTCCAGAAAGGTCCAAAGCCAACCTCAGAGAGGTTCGAAGCCAACCCCAGACAGAGTCTAGAGTCAGCCATGAACCAACGCTAGGTCCCAGGTGCAGCGGGATCCACGCAAAGCAAATAACATAGATACCCTTAAGAGTAAGCTAAGCCTCAAGAGTAAATTTGTAATTTCATCGGTTTTCCTTTCCCCCTCTATAAATAGGACCTCTTGTAATGGGAGAAGAGAGGTCATTTAATAACCCTAGACACTTATATTGAATACATTTATATTTGTGTGCTTCTCCTTGAGTCACTCTATATCCTCAACAGTCTCCGTATCCGACTGAGAGTGCTTCTAAATTTACCGTCCGAATTCACGCCGACAACACATAGTTTTCTTGTGTTCTCTCCTGGCCAACACAAAAATGCCCACTCCACTAAAATTCAAAACGCAGAATGAAACAGTTCAAAAGCCCGAAGAAAGGAGCCTTGAGCACCCACACTAGGGTGATCCTGCTTAACATCCGTGGATCATTCCATGGCTAGGGGGATCGTGCTTAACATCCGTGGATCATTCCATGGCTGCCAAGTGCGGCGACGACGTATTCCTACTTCACCAAACCGTCGTCCATACCCAGGGGCGAAGCCAGCGGGGAGGCTTAGTAAGGCTCGAGCCTCACCTCCCCGCGGGCGGCGGCACCCCCTAATCCCCCATCCATCCCATCTCTCATCCCTTTCTCATCAGCTGTCAGCCGCCATGTCCCAGCCTGTCACCCTGTGCCGCACCACCCGCTCCTCCGCCTCCGCATCCGCCTCGCCGTCCTCCCCTCCCAAATCCAAGCCCAAATCCTCGCCCAGACGCCAACTCCTGGTCGCCTCCGCCGCCGTCGCCGCCCAGAAGGAGGAAAACTCCCTCGATGTGATCCTCGGGGAGCTGCCCAGCCACCGCGCGCAGGCGATAGACCTCCTCCAGCTCCTCGCCCCCACTCCTGCGCTCCCCGTGCCTGCTCCTCCTCACGCTGCGGCACCTCCGCCCTAGCCCGCGCATCGCCTACGCCGCGCTCCGCTCCCTCCCCTCCCCTCGTGCCCTCTTCGCCTCCCTCCTCTCCCAGCTCAACCCACCGTCATCCTCCACCTCCTCTCACCAGTGCCTCCCTGAGAAGCCCTGCGAATTTCACATATGTCCTTCCTGCAAATGACTTGAAATTCCAGTAGTCGATCACGTGCTATTGCTGACAGAGGGAATAAAAACTCATTCCGCTAGCTGCTAATAGCATCAATTTTAGTCTTTGCCACTAATTGCGTGTGGGGGACAGAGCTTCTATAGAATATATACAAATAAAATAAAGCCATTGGGTATCCAGTTTGTTATATAATTTGTGTAGATCCTGTCAGTTTTGATTGGGTGTGCCATATAATGCTAACTTTGTAAAAAATTGCTTTGGTAATATCTTGCTTGCAGCAAAATTTATGCTGTGGTGATATCTTTCTTGCAGCAGAATTGATGCTTTGATATATATGGCAGTTTACCCTCCGACATGTTGATGAGGCGACGGGGTCCCGATCTTCCGATAGGATGATAACTTCGATTTGGAGGAGAACGACTTTGACGATGCGGCTACTAACCGGTCACGACCAGAACGCCAAGCAATCGCTAAACCACACTCCAAGTTGTTATCAACCGTGCCAAGAACGCGTTGACTGACCACGAAGGTCTATTCTCGCATGCAACCAAAGAACACGCAAGAACAAGATAACAAGCAATCTCAAATTGCAAATAGGATTGAAAAACTCAATATGGTGGGATTCGAATAAGGATCTTAACAGTGGTCGTCCGACACAATCAAGATACAAGTTGCAACACGAGCAAACTAAACATAAACGAAATCCAAGAAAACTACAGGGGTGCGGCCTCCTTAAATAGGGGAGTGGAAGCCACACAAAACTAAGAAACAAAGGGGTGGTACTATTTTACTGTTCATGTAAACAGTACTCGGCCATGAATAGTGGGGGTAGCACCTTCCTATAGGCCCATGCATTACAAGGCCCGATTTGGCCCAAACAGGTGGTATAGCAACTTCTTTTGATGATTGCGGAGTGTACGGATGGAATTTATAGGCATGGCTAGATCCGTTGGAAAGAGGACGAGAAAATCTTTCCATCAAGTACTCATGGACCTCAAACGGACTCTGTATGTGAAAGTTATGCTCGTTTGAAGTTGGACCTGTCAGGCTGAATCCGAACTGATCTGGAGGCCGAATTGGATTCCAAAACGTGTCCCACTTGAACTCTTGCTTGAATTGGTTCAAAAGTGACGTGGTGACCATAAGGAAGAGTTGGGGAAAGTATTGACTTGGTCTTGATATATTGGTCGGCTTCCCTTTAGGTGGACCCCAACCTCGAGCGCGTAGTGTTGATGCAATCCTCCTTGTATAGCTAGACAAATATACATTTTCATCTTTAGATAGCATCATATTCTCATTTAAAATAAATTGAAACCGAAGAAACGAATCCACCTTTTGTTTATTCTTGGGAACTTTGGTTGTATGCGTATGTGGCGTGGTCACATCATCCTCCCCTTCTTGACAGAAAACCTTCCTCGGTTTTAATAATTGTGTGGTCTCACGTATTGCATGATCTTGGTCATAAATCTCGGTACATGACAAAGAACGCAACAAACTCGTATTATGTAATATCATAAGTTCTTTATCAAACAAAGTAAAACCTCTTTGAAACGATCGCACTGATTGGTAGTATTCTCACCGTATGGTGTTAAAACTTTGTATGTATGTGTCTCTGCCTTGCTCCCTTCTTTAGAAAATAGGGTATTGGATTGTGACCTAATACTGTTGATCTCAATGATATGCAAGTTCATTTTTATTGCCAATAGAACAATGTTTGTGGTGTATGGAAGCAGCCCACAACGCTCCTCTTCTTGAAAGCTTTCTGTAGCTCACAAATAACACTAGAGGAACTAGAAATAATAAAGTTAGAGCCATTAGTTGTCTCCTCTATGTGACAGGTTTCTTCTCAAAAGTTGAATTTTTCAGTTCTGAAGTTATGTAAATTCTTTGAACCATATAATTTTCCTTTTCATCATACTCGCCTTTTAGATAAAATTTATAATGAAACAATGAAAGCGAATTGGGAATCCCAAATAATATCTTCTTTAAATAACTCAGACCACAAGGATGATCAATCTCAATATAACCTAAATTGTTCAAAGAAAAATTTTCATTCGGCTCATCTCTAGCATGTATCAAATGCACATAGATAGAATCAAATACATTTATTTCAGCACATGAATTCTTACAATTACTCACCTTTTCATATTTAAATTCAACACCACAGTTATTACCTTTATCGATCTCCTCAGTTGATGTAGGTGTTGTAGGTATCAAATCTTTAGGATGACGTATGGAGGTAGCAAGTACTTCATCTTCAACCGTGATTATCTCCTCCTCTTTTGCTTTTAATAGCACTCGTTGTTGTACATTCAACTCCTTGTCTTTAATGTCAACTCTCCTCTTCCGCATGGTTCTCAATTTCCTGCAAGTTGTTAGTCACAGAAAGAGGCACAAACAAGGGTTTGTTCTCATGTTTTTGGCATTAAACATTCTCGCCTCCTCAATCGACTTTCAACCTTACAAGCAAGTATAAACAAATCATAGAGAGAATTATATTCTTTGTGAATGAGAATGTTCTTAATTTCTTGATTAAGCCCACCTAAAAATCTATTCTCTGTAGCTTCCACATGTTCCTCTAAATCACAACGCAACAAAAGAGCTTTCAATTCTTCATAGTATTCACTTACGCTTCTCCTACCTTGTTCTAAACGTTGCAATCTTTTTAACAAGTCACGTGAATAATATGAAGGAACAAATGTAGATCTCATCACTCGCTTCAAAACATTCCAAGTTTTAGGTACATGTGGTAGGCTACATTGTTTCCTCCACCAAAATAATGCGAAATCGGTGAATTCACTAGTAGCATCCTAACTCTTTTATCATCAGAAAATCATAGCATGCAAAATTTCGATCTAATTGTATTTCCCAATCAAGATAAGCTTCAGGTCATATCTACCAACAAATGGCGGAATTGTAAACTTGGCATCATCATCACATACCTCTCTTGTTAACCTACCTGTGCCTTGTCGATTTTGTCGAAGTCGACAACGGTCGTGATCATTGGATCCCCAATTCGTTGTTGATGGTGGTGAGGGTCTTATTAATACGATCCAACAAGTTGTTGGTCTCACAAAAATTGCTACAATGTGATCTTGAACCTGTCATGGTTAGTAGAAAACAAGGAAATACACTAGAATTACGTAAGTCCCTATAAACTACTAGGAGGTGAAGCTTCACAAGTCACACATCTCTCGAACTCTTACCAAGCTCTTACAAGTTCTTACCAATGCAAACAGTGGTGCAACCGGTGGTGGTTCGTGATAACTTAACTCAAGTGATGAGTATAGCGATTGCAAGGGCCGGTTCGACGTGATCTGTTCGGTTAGTAAATGGTGTAGCTTGGAAGGCTAGATATGTAGCAATGGAGAACAATAAGTTAATTTCAGAATTTGCACATAATTGAATTATAGTTCGTATCTAGCACTTAGCCTATGTTGCTGATCAAACAAGGATAGGAGAAGGCCAAAACAAGTGTGTAACAATGTATAGGAGTGATGAACACAAGATAACTCAATAGAATGCAATCTGGTATTGACAGGCACAAGGATTGACCCAAATCTGAGAATGGCAGATTTCTGTCCACTCGACAAGATGTCGGTATTTTGGCCGTAACTTTTTTTTCAGTTGCCTCTTTTTCAATGCTTATTTTTTCTCTGTTTCCTGACGGCTTTTTCTACAACTTTTCTTTTGGGGCCATGTTCTAGAAAACGACGGATAAAATCGCACAAAAAACACAAGTGCAGACTGTTACAGATTCAATCCAGAAATTTGGGTCAACTTGCACCGCGGATATCTTTTAACTGCCTTTATGGAATGAAGCGAAATTTTAGGGGCAGTTAGATAAGGAAGTTATGGATCTAATGGCGGTAGTTTCACTCAGAAAAGATAGCGGAAACAAAAGTTATTGCGTTTTTGGTGGCAGCTGCACAAGAGGGAGTCTTCTGGCCGAAATTGGAAATTAAGGTTTGATGTGTTTTTGATGGCTTTGGACGTGGGGATTTTTTTGGGAGTTTTATGGGACAAAAAATATGACCAGCAACAAGACAATGCTAAGACGGACACAAACTCAATTTAGCAAACCAAAATTAACAGATCTAAAAGCACAATGGGGTTCGGACAACGGAAATAAACTCTTTTTGTAGGGCAATTTTTTTTGGACAATAGGACATAAAAATCAATCTACTAACTAGGGATACAAGAAATCCTACCGGTCAATCAAGCTCGATACCACTTGATGAGGCGACGGGTCCCGATCTTCCGATAGGATGATAACTTCGATTTGGAGGAGAACGACTTTGACGATGCGGCTACTAACCGGTCACGACCAGAACGCCAAGCAATCGCTAAACCACACTCCAAGTTGTTATCAACCGTGCCAAGAACGCGGTTGACCTGACCACGAAGGTCTATTCCTGCATGCAACCGAAGAACACGCAAGAACAAGATAACAAGCAATCTCAAATTGCAAATAGGATTGAAAAACTCAATATGGTGGGATTCCAAATAAGAATCTTGACAGGTGGTCGTCCAACACAACTGAAGATACAAGTTGCAACATAGGCAAACTAAACATAAACGAAATCCAAGAAAACTACAGGGGTGCGGCCTCCTTAAATAGGGGAGTGGAAGCCACACAAAACTAAGAAACAAAGGGGTGGTACTATTTTACTGTTCATGTGAACAGTACTCGGCCATGAATAGTGGGGGTAGCACCTTCCTATAGGCCCATGCATTACAAGGCCCGATTTGGCCCAAACAGGTGGTATAGCAACTTCTTTTGATGATTGCGGAGTGTACGGATGGAATTTATAGGCATGGCTGGATCCGTTGGAAAGAGGACGAGAAAATCTTTCCATCAAGTACTCATGGACCTCAAACGGACTCCGTATGTGAAAGTTATGCTCGTTTGAATTTGGACCTGTCAGGCTGAATCCGAACTGATCTGGAGGCCGAATTGGATTCCAAAACGTGTCCCACTTGAACTCTTGCTTGAATTGGTTCAAAAGTGACGTGGTGACCATAAGGAAGAGTTGGGGAAAGTATTGACTTGGTCTTGATATATTGGTCGGCTTCCCTTTAGGTGGACCCCAACCTCGAGCGCGTAGTGTTGATGCAATCCTCCTTGTATAGCTAGACAAATATACATTTTCATCTTTAGATAGCATCATATTCTCATTTAAAATATATTGAAACCGAAGAAGCGAATCCACCTTTTGTTTATTCTTGGGAACTTTGGTTGTATGCGTATGTGGCGTGGTCACATCACATGTCCTCAGACAGAAAGGAGTTGCCATGACAATTTATCCAAGTGCCCCTATCTTCTGTTCGCTGGTAAATTTCTTAATTTTAATGTTTTTACAATTTTTTAGTATCATAGTTTGCTTTTCTTGCGAAATGGTGTGTTTTAGGTGATCTGTTAGTGTCTTTTGCTGTGAATTGCTTCAGCATCTATGCCATATTTTTCAGATTCCTTCTTATTGAGTGTTGTCTACTGGGGAAATAGTTATCCAATTACATATTCAATGCAGTAAGAAGATTTGCTTGATACACGCTATACATACCTGCTTAAGTAGGACAAAGCTCAGTATCACATCTACTTGATATCTCTTACAATTTTTACTGCCACTATGTTCAATTGGTTTTTGTGCATATTCAGTTTGGCTGGACAAGTGGACAACTTTTTACTGGCACTAATTCACTTCTGTAGTTTTCAGAAGCATTTTTTTATTCAGATCCTGTGTTTCAAACTGCTCATGCATCCTCAATGTTGTGGAGATAACTTATTGTGGCTCCAAATGCAATTTTAGCAAACAATGATGCCTAAGTACTCCCTATTAACACACTAACACTTAAAGACCATCCACTTTGAGCCCACCCTCTATTTTCATCCTGGCACTAAGTGGTGAACCGTGACGCAATAAGCTGTTTGGTTTGCTAACCTTGCAAATCAAACACAACATTAGTAACAACATCAAAAATTATCTATTGTCTGTTTTGCTATCAAAATTTAGTAACATCTATGAAAATCTGATAATATCAATAAAATCTAATATCACATGTTGTAATCTAAGGGCGAAGAAATCGTCCATTAAAATTTGGCTTTCCCACAATCCCAACCACGTACTTTTTGTTAGTATTTGGTTTTATCCAAATTTTAGGTGCGCCTAAATTAATTTTGGCTTAGCACATTTCGGCCATCAACCAAAACACTAGCCGCTGGGTTAAAACGGAATTGAACTGTTTCTAAATTCTTGCATAATTACTTAAAATTCCTGTGTTACAAATATAGCCTAAAATGTGAGAATTTAGAAGTGGCAACTTTAACGTGTCGAACGAAATTCCTGTCAAACTACTAACAGTCCCTAGAACTCGGCACCTCAAGTATTCATCTCTCGTAAGGAAATCGAAATTCGACAAATTACACTCGTAACAGTAGAGCCTTCTTTTCTTTGAGAAAAAGTGCAGAGTCAATCAAATAACGAATCTATTCTTTTCAGCTTCTAAAAGCTACTTTTTGATTTTTTTTTACCAGTAATATTAGTTAATTATAGTACATATTATACCGACTTCATTTATATCAGTAAAAACCGCACGTAGGTTTCTATTACTCTATAATCTCTCGCACAAACAGCCCAAAAACCACAAATCACAATCAAAAACCACAAGTTGCAGCTAAAAGAAACATACCCAACTTCTGTTTAGAAGCAGGATTGCCTTATGAGCAACCCACACAACAGGGGTGCAAAAACCGAAAACCCTTTTATTGGAGAGCGTAGTGTAAACTATTATCTATGGTGACAACACACTGAACGATGTAAGGTTTGTTAGGGCAGCCTACTGAAGTGATCAAAACTGTCGTCAGGGGACGATTACTTGTGAAATACATGATACAACACCGCTAACTGTACAAAGGCCAGTGTGAGATAAATAGTCAGTGAATAATGCTTCATACTTCTCCAGCCTACCTCCCAGTCTACCTTCGTCAGGCTAAGTTTTATGACAACATGTATCAAAACTCACAGGTTAGAGCGTCCTTCAGAATGAACAAGCAACAGGTGTTTAAGGTATAAGAAAGCAGCTCTCAGCTCTTGTAAGTTGTAACACCTCGTAGTCTTCTTGTCACCAAATATTAGAACAATCTGCTGCTGCTATGCAGTTCAATCTTTTCGTCACCATCAACAGAGTTCCTACAAATTTACTGCAGCTGATGTTCCTGACAACTGGCATTACCAGAACCAGTTAGGGCTGGGACAATTGCAAGCGAGCTGCTAGCCCATTAAATTGATGTGAAGAATGGCATTACCAAGCTATTGGCCTCAGGAGCGTTTTAACGTGCAACAGGCCAGCAGACAGATCATGTCGAAAGGAACTGGTGAAATTTAGGATGTTCATGCACAAACTTTACCACATGTGGTCTCTTGTTAGCATCAAAAGAGGATGCCAGCCTCTTTGCCCAGGGACTGTCCTCAGGTGACCAAGATATGGTGGAACCCATTATTGCACACCATCTCAGGTTCAGAAAGGCTGTCGCAAGATATTCTTCAGTTGCTTCAAATGTCTTCATGATCCTTAATTCAGCATCTGGCTCTTCACTAAGGATTAGATCTTCTAAACTTACTCCTTTTTCCTTAAGAATGCTGTCATCCTCTGATATCATTCTCAGACTGAGGACTTGCAATGCCTCAATTGCAGTATTGTACAATTCATGATCCACATAAGCACAAAATGTGTACCAAAGTGTTGACTGATCGGGCTGAACTTTTCTTCGGCGAATAAACTCAACAATATATTCAACAACATGAATCTGACCCTGTGAAGAATGTTCAGACATGAGTTTAACTTCAACATTATTTTGGGGAAGAAGAGTAGATCGATTTTATCAAAGACGTACTTTTTCATTTGCCTTTTTGAGTATTGTATTGAAAAGCTCAATGTCAGGCTGGATTCCTTCAATTATGCATATGTCCAACAGATTCAATGCCCCTTCAAAATCCTCTTCTGCTAATACAACCTGTCGTGGAAAAACTAGACATGAGACTCAAATAAATGGACCCCCAAAACTCGAATCAACTCAAACAAAGGAATCAGCGGTGTATTAATTAAAACAAATGCATAGTGAGCAGTGACAGCTCTGCACTTAACCAGACTTACCTTTAGGAGAGATGTAAAAGTCAAAACGCTACGATAGAAGCCATCTCGGAGCATCAGGGACAGCAAAGCACTAGCTGATTTGAAACAAGGCAACAATCTGCAGCACTCTATCATGATATTATAAATTGCAGTATTGGCTGGAAGACTGCATGATCTCATGATCTTGAAGGTTCTTATTGCTTTGTGAGTCTGCAAACCAGAAAAAGGTCTTATCAAATTCAAAAGAGAAAATGTTCCATTAAAAAACAGACCAAGCATCAATAACAGCCTCTAAAACCTGATTTATACTCTCCAATAAAGAGGATAATAGACCAAATTCATCATTTCATCACAACAAAAGAAACAGTAAAAGACAGTAGATACATACTTCCTTGGCATTAACTAGAGAATGCAACACAAAGCCGTAGAGATCACTCTTCTGATAACAATTCATATTCCATAAGACATTCTCAGCTACATTCAAGTACCTCAGCATTTCCTCTATCATCCCCTCAGCTCCAAAAGCTTGTATCTGAAATAGCATAAATTAAACGGCAAGATTTCAAAGCATTCATCACTGTAAGAAGCATTAAAGAACATACTGACAAATATTCTTAGAAATCAAAACCAGAAATTTTTACAAAAAACATGATGATATTTCATATTTCAATCAGCAAACTGCTTGTGAGGACCAGCTGGTGAGGCCTTGGGATATGATATCCAAGACTTTCACTAAAACACCAGTGATATGCTAGTTTGAACAGATAGCAGCACAGGCCATGGTCCATATTGATGATAGCAGCACAGGCCATGGTCCATATTGTCCTTAGATCAGCACACGCAAGGAATATTCTGGAATGCCATTCATATCATAGCCAAGTGCTTCCTACTCCCCTAGTCCTGGCCCAGCACACCCATATTAGCAAGTACGTTCCAGCCTTACATACAAACAATTGAGATAGCCTGTTCAGAACTTCAGATCATACTTACCATGAATTATAGCGGATTAAAACTTAAACTAATAGTGGGTTTAGTGCCTTAAAGTAATCAAGATATTAAGGGAATATTGTAAAGAAAATAGAGAAGGTTAAGACAAGCATAAATCAGCTCCTTTGTTGGAGAAGCCAACATGAACAATCAACAAACCATTTACAAATTGTGATCAGCTTAGAGCATGATGTGGACACAGTGATAAAGCCATAAAAAATGGTATCTTTCTTAACAGAATGGTTAGACACTTGGTGTTGTGTCCCTACTCCTTACTAGCGCCAAGTGACAACACTCTCAATAGACCACTTTACTTAAGAAAAAAAAGGGTAAGGAGAAAACAACAAAATGTAAAGACCCTGTCCCCAATGACCATAACCAAAGCCACAGCAATAGCATATTAAATTTATCACTGCCACAGAAGTATCAAGAATTCAACATAGCGATGGGTGTGTTTTTTAAAACTTGCAAGAATAGTACACGTGATACTTTCTGTGTCCTCTAAACTGCACACAAAAACAAGAGGAAGATATATACAGTAGATGGGAAGTAAACATACCAAGTTCTTCATAGACATAAAACTGTGCTGGATTTCATTGTTTAACATGTCCATCTCGATTAAGCTTATCCTTTTGGAAACATCAACATGCGAGAGCACATTTCCTTCTTCATAAGGGACGTTGACATTACCAAACAGAGAAAACAGAAGCTCATAAGTCCTGAGATTTAGCTTCATGTTCAGATGTTTCATTTTAGCTAGTATGCGGACAGCTCTTTCTGGTTCATTCTACAAAAAAAAAAAAAAAGAAGAGGGGATTTAGTCTGTACTTCCTATTACCAACAAGCAAACTTCAACATATTTTTGCTAAAGAAAGGTGCGCTGACAGCTAAAGAAAAATTATTACTGTGGATATGACACATAGCATCAAGTATTAAGGACAAGGAAATGACAAAGATTATGATAGACCATACAGCAGCAGATCAGTACTGACAGCATAAATGACCAAGCTGAAATTAAGGTGACATGAAGGTAGGGACAGAAACACAACATATCAGAAAATCTCTTTCCAGAGTCGATGCATTACCATAATTTCACAACCAGAAAGCAAAGCATTAAAAGCATGTATATACTTCGGTTGTATCTCTGAAATTCTTTCCAAAATGTCCTCAGCGAGATCCAACTGTAAACTTTTGCTATGGCCAACTGAGAGCGCAGCGAGGGTATCATTGTAAGGTTCAAAACCCCTTCTCTCCATTGCTTCAATCTGGAAAACATGAGAATATAACATCTGTGCTAAAATAATAATAATAGAACAGGTACAGTTCAATTTTCCATAGTAGCTTTCATAGAGAGTAAGTAAACAATGATTAATATTACAGTATCTCTTCACAAAAATCAGAGAGTACAACATCTTTACTTTTATGCACATCAGATATAGCATAACTATGCCTACCCCAACTTGTTTGGGATAAAAGGCTTTATTGTTGTTGTTGTAGATATAGCATAACTATATTCAGGTTTTCACAAAATAATTGGTGTGCATAATCATCAATTTACCACGATATGCTTTCATGTAACTGGATATATCGTAAGTGACAGCAAGCTATCAGTAGCATACCACTTTGATGGCATGTGCAACTCCTTTCCCAGCAATCACAGTCTTGATAAAACCATCATATGTAAATTTTGACGGTCGCAATCCAATCATGTGCATCTGGGAAGAAAAGTTAACATTTGACATAAACATCAGAGTTCTCTGGTGTGAAATATACCTCAAGAAATTTCTGGTCTTCAAATTACCAACGCAGTTTGTACACATGAAAAGTTTTGGTTTAAATGTTTTCACCATTAAAAAAGGGAAAATTGCAAATTTCCCACATGTCATTACCTTTTCCACTAATTATAGCAGAAAACATTAAACAAATCAAGAAATAGTTGCTAGAACGCAGGCCCACATGTTGGTGACAATAATTTTAAATGAAATTTCTTTGCAGACCCACAAATGTTTATGGAACAATAGTATAATACTTCATGTAGAAATGGACTTCATTATCTGCGTTTGTGACTATCTTATGAAGGTGAAATCAAAAGCACAAAATTACAAAAAACAATGGCCCAGTAAACTTGACTGAGATCTTCTGTTCATAAAATGATGCCCCTCCTATGCTAAGATCAAACAGGTACAGCAGATGAAACAAAGCAGTAAGCAAATGAAAAGTTAGCATACTGGGCTTCAACCATCCAGAAGAAATAAATGGTCAACATATTAATGAAATAATAGAAATGGCCATAATATAGATTAGCCAATAAAACCGTATTTATTTGTTACCTCTAGAAATAACTTCTCAGCTAACTGGCCATTCTTAGGTTGCACACACGCATGTATAATATCATTGAAAGACCATCGCAAAAAATTCCTTACTGCAATTGGTGCAAATCTCAATGTCTTTGTCATCCTCCCACTGTCTAGTTCAAACTTGTCAGCAAGATTGTCGCCTGGAACAACACTGATAGTAAATAAGTTTTATATATCTCAATGCCATTGAGCATATAGTGGGTGGCTTATGAAATTGGAATGAAGAACAGACCAGCAGCGATGAATTCCAGATCACCATTCAATTGCTCATGCTTCAATGACTGATTTTCCACATGGAACAGCTCAGGCTGAGCATCAATCAAATATTCTCCAGTTGCCACCTTCCCTTGAAATGATGATGGCAGGTCACAGTCCAATAAAAGTTTGAGATCTTCTAATTCGTTTAACGCAGGTACAGGAATGTCTAATCTTGATGGTTGGTATCTTCTTTTAGATGAAACCCTCAGATGGTCAGTGCTTTCACTGCTTTGTCCAGCAAGGACTACCATATGCTGCAAGATATGATATGCAGATTGAAGGTCACCTAGTGTAGTTAAAGCCCTCACAAATTTCCTCTGTGTAATAATGCTTGGGCTATAATACCTAGTGCAGTCCTTCCATATATCATGAACTGCAGACAAATTTCTCTGCAGAACTGCAAGCTAAAAAGATATAACAAACAAATAAGCAAGCTGTCACGATATTATATCTAAAACCATGTGAGAATGAGCATTTAACGTATTCCAATCAGCACCATATGTAAAATATGCGGTAAGAGCTGCTGTATCCCAACAAACACATGAGAAGACCAAAGCATAAAATATAGAAAAGGAAAGGGCATAACACTTTTCACAAGACCAAAGCAAAAGAAACTAAATTCAATATGCAAGATTTGCCAGCAAAAAGGAAAGAAACTAATCAATAAGGATTCATGGTCATATATGATCATGTATTCAGCAAGAGGTCAACTGAAATAAGAGACAGTCACATAGATACAATGATGCACCAAAGGGAACTAAAAATCAAGGCACTCAAATGTTAATAAAAAAATAAAGGGTTAAAGGACCAAACAGTCAACAATATAATAGACAATTGTGTCTTCTCATGGTTGCAGCCACAATAGGGAAGTTTGACGAACTAATACTTCTTGTCCATATGAAAAAGAACTTCTGAAGATCATAATAGGCATATTGAACATCTGTTGATACAGACCTTCAGAAGCTCACAGTATGTAATTTCAGACTTCCCAAGAAGATGAGTTTCCATTTTCTCTAGACAGCATCCAACATCATTCAGATTTCCAGTACTTCCGCAAGCACTTAAAAAGATGTTAAAAATAGGCAAAGTGCTGTGAGAGCTTTCTTTTTCCCCTAGAAGAGTCAGCCAATGAAGTGCCTACATTGGAAAGATGATTGTGATCAACTTGTAGACTGCAAGGAGCTAAAACAAATCTCCTGTAAAAACTGATAGTCTATAAGGCATTATTCAAATAAGCTGGTAAACATATAACACATGAGCATAAATCAAAGAAAATTCAAATTGCAAAGAATTGCAGACTGCATCTATAAGAAAAAGAAAGATAAGATTAACTGAATAACCAGTTTTTGATCAAAAGAATTCATTAAAAAAGAGTAAAGAAATAATTGAATGTGCACCATGAAAATGGGCCTTACCTACAGTGTCAAAGCTTCAGTTTCATACAAAGGATGGACATATTGGTATTGACAATTCAACATTTTGACTCATTATTATCACTAAGAAACAAAAACTTTACACAGAAGATAGTGTGTATCGGATGGTGCATGTGTATGTCGCTGATAGTGTGTATCAGATGGTGCATGTGTATGTTGCTACTAACAATGCTATTTAGAGCAGTTAGGCAACGGTACAGGTGTATATATATGATTAAACAGATTAAACCCTGAACCTTCTAAAGTTACAAGATCAAAAAATTTGCTTGAGAAATGAGAAGTATGGCATACCTCCTTCAAATACCCTCCTTTGCTGAGGGCTCGAGTGGCAGATCTGTAGATGTTTTTACTCATATCTACGTCCTTCTCCTCCATCAGTTCCAAAGTCTCCATCACAAACTACAAACATTGGAAAAGCTCCAAAAAGAGTTCTAATCAAAATGACTGTACCAAACTTCATGCTTTGGGGAAAAAATGCATTGAGCTGTACATTTACCAAAGGATCAGGTGCTTCTGCACAATACTCCAAAATATAAGAAAAATCTTCTGAAGTCAATGCTCCGTTAGTGTGCTGAAGATTCGAAAGCATAATAGATGCTCGTTGCCGATCACCTCTACGAAGAGCATTCACAATATTTGCTTGCATGGATCTCCTAGCCAAACTAGTCCTCCGTGTAAAATCATCATACTCTGCAATCATCACAACATTGATCATACACTGATGTGCAACCACTTGCCTTACAATAACTAATTATAGGTACTATTCAAACCAGAGCGTCTCATCCAAGTCAGCAGATGTATACTATCAAAGTCACACACACACACACACATACATATACATATACATACACTGCAAATGGAGGAAAATCACAATCGTGCCAGGCAGTGAGACAAGACTCAAAGTAGTTAATACACATACATTAAGAAGGGAACTACACGTTGTCACAAAAATAAACCGTCTAATGCCCCGCACTAGCACAATTCTGATCTCACTTTTGCATTGTTTCCAGTTTATTATTCATACCAACAAAGCGAAACAAATTGCAAACATGGGGACAGGTCACTAGCCTAGAAACAACCGTTACAGCATTACATAAGAAAAAAATAGCAAAAACAAACGAAAAGGGTGAAATGACCCGTACCGTTTGAACAAGTTGCGGCCTCTCCAGAGTGAACTCCACTAATCGCATTCGCCTGCGCCTGAAAAACTTCCGCGACGTTAGCATCCAAGATACAGGCACACAAAAACACGAACAGTATAGGGTAGAAACTTCGCAGTACTATGTGAGGGGTCTTGAACGCCGCGGAGGAGTTGGTGCACCGGCGAGCAGCTCTCGATCTGAATGGTACATGACAAAGCGACAACAAAGAGAAATGTGAGATCACAGTGATCCCCAAACCCGCGGGAATCATTCCACGGGTAGTTCACTTACAGTAGCCTCTGCATCGCAGGAGGTGACGGACTCCTAAGAGCTTTTCGGCCAGAGGGCGGCGGCGGGCGGGACGATAACTCTTGGTAAGGATTGACCACCGCACCGCACGGATCGAGGTGGGGCGGGGGAAGCGTGGGGGATGGAGCCGGTGGATACCGCGCGGCCGAGAGGTGGAGGTGGACGGCCGGAGGCGGGAGGGGGCGGGAGGTTTGGAGGTGGAGCTGGCAGTGTTCCTGATGCGGCGGAGTAGAGGGTTTCGGGAGGAGGCAGCGGCTCGCGGCGGCGCGGCCTCAGCGGTCGGATGCGAAAGAGAGAACAGAGGGAGGGGAGCAAGTGTGTTGGGGCTCATATGGATCTGATCCACCTGTCCATTGCGGATCTGATGGCTCATATGGAGCCGGAGCAACGGAGCACCAGAGTTGCCGTAGCAGACACGGCCTAGGCCTGTTAGCTACAGCCCATTTAGCCCGCCAGCTAGAACGGGTCATGTCGTAGCTGTCCGTGGGCTGAGACGCCGATCCAGACACGGCTCAGAGGAGGTTTGCGCTGTGCCGAGCCGACACATGGCACGATTAGCCTATCGGGCCTCGGTGGCGCGGCGCACCCATTTAAACTGTGTAGCTCATTCGGTCTAAATTTTTTTGAAAAAACTGAATAGTTCGGAAAAAGTGTAGAATTCAAAAATGACACAATAAAATTGTAGAAATTATACAAAAATCATTAAATTATAGAAATTATACAAAAATGCATTAAATTATAGAAAAAGACACAATAAATTGCAAAAATGTAATAATGAGTTTTATTGATGTTAAAATGGTTGCCTCGTTAAAAGCTTTGCTAAGTAAAAACTCTACTCGAGGAAAATTTGGCAAAGAAAAAATACAGCATGTAGCTTAGTATTATAGATGGAAAAATATAAAAGTACAATGTACACATGGATGCTCGAAAAATCGTCGGCGGTGTCGTCAACGTCTTGACTGCCTTCCCCGCCATCTACATACAGCCTGTTGTACGTGTGTCCCAACTTTGTATCCACCACGCAGTGTTGGACTCACGCATCAGCTTGTTCCTAGTCTTTCACTATAAGAAGTACTTCTATCATCTCACTCATGAGTCTTGTTCTTCTCTCCTCCAATATTCTTTCAGAAAGACTGAAAGTAGACTTAAAAGAAATTGTCGAGACAGGAATGGTTAACACATCTGTACTAATATGGATAGTACCAGATATGTTAGCTTGTGCTCGCGTCACCAGTACAAAATGTTGAAGTTCTCTGTGTGGTGAGGCACATGATCGCTTCCAAAAAGACTGATAGAATCTTGTGGGCCTTGGCATGAATTGCTCTACGTTCACTGTTTGATGATGTAGAGCTTGATCTTCTACAGGATCTTCTAGAGAAAAATATGGTTCCCCATATGTTTGTCTTCTTACCTGTAGTGGGTGTTGGTGCAGGTCGTTGCAAGCAAGCTCCCTGAAACTTATGCTCGTTCTTCTGGTAAACTTCAGACAGTTGTGAACGAATAACTGTAAAATAGTTAGAATAAGTTATCCCTACGGAATCATCTATAATTAAAAAAATATTAGTGAATTCTTTAATTTTAGCTATTGAATATAAAATAATGCAAATGCGTATAAGTATGAAATCCCATTCCAATATTTTAAATACTTAGTTTTCATCACGCACACAGCCTCTTATAACACTACGTCATTTTTAAAATTTTCAAGTGGACGACAATCGTAATAATATGATGGACAATTACCGTAGATGTTAGATAGTACACTTTGGATAAAGCAATATTGGATTTATAAAAGAGTTAAAAAATGCTAGTAACTTCTCGGCAACATACCAATGCTGCTCAGTCAGCAGCGTGTTGCCAGTATGGCTATGATAGTACGCGCGGATGAAAACAGAAAATGTGGGTTTATAGGGTAAAAGATTTTGTAGCATAAGATAAGTTGAATTCCACCTTACTGGCATGTCCACAGTGAACTTTCGTGGATATATACTCATCGCAATACAATAGGTCTTATATGCTGCAATACGTTGGTTAGAATTATTTACAAAAGAAATTGCAGAGTGGAAAACTTGAAGATATAGATCCAACCTTTTTAAACTAGTTTTAATTATAGAATTAATAATATGGTAGACGCATCGCTGATGTAGTAAGAAGAATTTGGCGTATGTACCAAATAAGAGAGCGAGAATATCCATTACATTGGAGTTTGCTGCAGAACTGTCCAGAGTAATTGCAAAAATTTTGTTTGTAATACCAGAATCTTCTACGACTTTGATAATATATTATGCTATATTCTCATCTGTATATGCTACGTCAATTAATTTAAAGCTTATGATTCTCTTTTCCAATACCCAGTCATCATTTATGTAATGAGCGACCACACTAAATAATCCTCCCTAGAATGACCACTCCATATGTCCGAGGTTAAGGCCACAAAAAATGTGCAGGTTCTAAAGAGTTATTTGATTTTCTCATGGTCATTATTGTAGTATTTAACTAAATCTCTAGTGGTTGTTTGTCTAGAAACGTGAGTAAATATAGCATTATGAGCAGTTCTAATGTACTTTTGAAATGCATCTAACACGCCAAAGTTCAAAGGAAGATCTCACAAAGTAATTAAATGGGTTAAAGATTCTTAATCTACATCGGGATTGTAATCCCAGTTACGTACCGTATCGTCGGAGTTGTACACCAGCTATGTCTGCTTAATGGCGATGCCTTGTTTTTCTTTGCATCGCTGGGCATATCTGTGCAAGTGCCCGGTTTCACCTGTAGACTTTGTAGATAATTCATGATGACATATTTTGTAAACAACGACTCTTACCTAATCTCCAAATGGCAATTGCTTAATGATCTAGTGCTCTAGTGCTTGCTAACGTAGAGGCACTGGTAAAGCTTGACGATGGTGGCCTCGTCCATTTGAGGTGGAGGTGAAGTTGTCTCGAACAATGCAAGATCTTTCGGATCAATTCCGTACTCACTCGCAGGAATTTTGTCAAAACGTTCCATGAGGAAATTTCAAAATGCAGAAAACTACAAAATACAAATACAAAATTAAACTATCACCTATGTTATATCACAATAAAGAGGAATAAGAATAACATAAGAACATAAAAATTAGTATTCTTACCTCTTTACATGACTGCACGTCGGATTTTGAATTTTTGGAATTTTGGCAACAATATTATGAATTTTGCTAAATTACCACAAAGAGCTTCAAAAATTTCGCAAGAGAGTGAGGAGAGGAGAATGCTAGGTTGGGTGTGGGTTGATGGGTGGATTATGTTGCCTATTTATAGAAAAAATTTAAATTTTTTTGATTTTTTATAATATTTTTAACTCACAAACGGCTATAATTTGTTTTTAAAAAATGGCCTTTGTCGTGCTAAATGGGCCAAATGGGTCATGCCCATCATGCTGTGCCCATGCCTAACGTTCGGCCATCGTGCCTAACGTTGGCTACCATGCCGAATGGACCGTGCCGCATGGGCTATACGTGCCATATAGGCCTCATCATGCTGATGAGCTACGCATGCCAGATGGGCCATGCCGTGCCGGACATGACACTGTTGGTGTCATGCCGTGCCAACACGTTGGGCTGAGGCACGGCCCACCACTTCGTGCCGTGCCGGCTCAGCTCGTTGGAGTAGGGCCTTTACCACACAAGGTGATAAGCTTGCTAACGTAGAGGCACTGGTAAAGCTTGACGATGGTGGCCTCGTCCATTTGAGGTGGAGGTGAAGCTGTCTCGAACAATGCAAGATCTTTCGGATCAATTCCGTACTCACTCGCAGGAATTTCGTCAAAACGTTCCATGAGGAAATTTCAAAATGCAGAAAACTACAAAATACAAATACAAAATTAAACTATCACCTATGTTATATCACAATAAAGAGGAATAAGAATAACATAAGAACATAAAAATTAGTATTCTTACCTCTTTACATGACTGCACGTCGGATTTTGAATTTTTGGAATTTTGGCAACAATATTACGAATTTTGCTAAATTACCACAAAGAGCTTCAAAAATTTCACAAGAGAGTGAGGAGAGGAGAATGCTAGGTTGGGTGTGGGTTGATGGGTGGATTATGTTGCCTATTTATAGAAAAAATTTAAGATTTTTTGATTTTTTATAATATTTTTAACTCACAAACGGCTATAATTTGTTTTTAAAAAATGGCCTTTGTCGTGCTAAATGGGCCAAATGGGTCATGCCCATCATGCCGTACCCATGCCTAACGTTCGGCCATCGTGCCTGCCATCGTGCCTAACGTTGGCTACCATGCCGAATGGATCGTGCCGCATGGGCTATACGTGCCATATAGGCCTCATCATGCCGATGAGCTACGCATGCCAGATGGGCCATGTCGTGCCGGACATGACACTGTTGGTGTCATGCCGTGCCAACACGTTGGGCTGAGGCACGGCCCACCACTTCGTGCCGTGCCGGCTCAGCTCGTTGGAGTAGGGCCTTTACCACACAAGGTGATAATATTGATAGAGTTGTTACATGCGGAAGAAAGTGAAATAAGGAAAGATTAGGTTTCTAAGCGCTGAATTGAATTAAAGGGAAATTTATGTTGTCTACGTACTGGTCAATGTTTTCAGTCTCACCTGTGCTTATTACTTTAGAAAAATTATGAAAATGAATTTTGCTTTCATGTGTCTATTCAAGTTGGAAAGAAAAGATTATTTGACTTGGACATCATCTATCTAAGATTGGAGGCAATAGCCCCTTGATATCCATCTAAGAATAATTTCTTATCATCCACATCCTTGAGATTCAAACTATATCACCACTTGCATTGACTACTTTCAGTGACATCATCATCTTTACTTTGCTCGTAAAACTTCTGAAAGGCTATTGTCAACCACATTACAACCTACTCCAAATGAAAACATCCTTTTACCCATAAAAGTTCGAACAAACATGGTTGTTTTATATGAGTGATTTTAGAAGTTCTAAAGAGAAACACGTGATCATTTGGATTTTTTTTGTGGCTTATGGCTGAAAAGCACTGTAGCTGACAAGAGGCTTATTTAGCATAATTAGATTTAAAAAAATTAAAAAAAATAAAAAATATGTTAGCCCATTACGTAATACAAATAAATACGGGAAAAAAAGAACCGGCAAAAAAGCTCAACAAAAAGTCAAAAGTTCAGAAAAAGACGAAATTTATGAATAGTGAAAAATAAGCCGGAAGCTAAAAGCTGAAACCAAAACGATCACAACAATTTAGGGCATATAGGGTTTATTCTTTTTCAGCTTTTAGCTTTTTTACAGTAACTAGTTTTTAAACGGAATGTTTTTTCAAGATGAGACTTACTAGTTAATTACAGTACATACTATATTAACTTCATTTATATCGGTAAAAACCGCACGCGAGTTTCTGTTACTCTGTAATCTCACACGAACAGCTCAAAAGCCACAAGGCGCACCCAAAACCCGTAATCCTCAGCCAAAAAGGTCATGTCCATAATCAATTCCCCTACATGACAGTTTTCACAGCAGCAAATTTGAGGTAACTTTGCAACATGCAACCAAACCAATTTGCATTCAAAATCCAGTTTCGGCTGTAGGCAGGCACTCCGCACTCCCATCAGCATGTGCGCCCAAAATAAAACCGGCAGGCACCCCTCGCACTCTTCCGGTCTGCGCCGATTCACCAAAATACTCGAGCAGATTACTCAACGTCGACCGCCCGGCTCCCACACCGCCGCAGCCGCCGATGTCCTCCTCTCCGTGGCCGCCCACCGCCGGTGCCGCCCCCGCGCAGCCCCCGGAAGCAGCTGCTGCCGCCACCCCCTCCTCCGCCCCGACGTCGGAGCTGCACCCGGTCAAGGTTCCCCCGTCTTCCCATCTCTCTGTCGCTCTTCAGCTCTGCCCGCCGCTTGTGCAGTCCACTAAGCTCGTGTTAGGCTCGCGCAGGAGGGAGGAGACGCTGCCACCGCGGCCGTCGTGCGGGAGGAGGAGGAGGAGGAGGCCAAGCCCCAGTTGGCGCGGGACGATGGCTCGTAATTGCGATCTCCCTCTCTCATTTGTCTGCTTGTTGTTTCCGCAATGCATGCTTTGTGTTTGCGTAATTGCCGATACGGACGCTGCTTCACTTATGGTTTACTTACATGAGGTAGAAACTGTGAACGCACTGTCGTGTAGTCGCTAGCCTTTGTACTGCTGTGACTGTGAGCTGTGGTACATGGCCGATATGAGTACATCGATGAGGTGAGGCTGTTTGCCTGTTACCGGTACACTGGTAGCAATGTGTAGTGTCCCTTGTGCACATGAGGACGCAGGAGTACCTCATCACTTTTGTGGCTTGCACAGGCGAGTATCACCTCATGTGTGGCAGTGTGAGAGTATGTTGAGAGAATATAATTATCATAAATGATCCTATCGTCGATAATTGTGTGCAACTAGTGAGCAACAAGGAGGGAAAGCAGGTTTCTGTTTTCTTCAAAAAAAAAAAACTGTGTCAAGGACTCAATGATATCATTTGTCTGCATATTCTGCAAATATGCTGGTTCCTCACTAGCATTGGGGTTTTCCAAAATAAAAAAAAGGATAACATTTGTCCTCTAGTGAATGACACAAAAAGTTAGATTGCGTGCCTATACACTCTTTTTTTCGTTTGCTTTTGGTCCTTCACATCTGTAATGCCAACTATTCTACCTTGTAGAGTTTAGGTGTCAAAATCACCTTATCTACCAGAATCCTATGCCTGGGAAGTTGATTTGTACGATTTTTACTATGGAAGTTATGCAGTGAATCGTTTTACTATCCATAAAGGTTGGTGCAGATTTTTTCCAATAGGAGTGAGAGAAGGCTGGAGTTCGACATATCTAGTACTTTGAAACTAAAATTAGCAAAAGTAGAGTTGTGAAATTGAATTCGACATTATGAAAATTGAAGGAGTAACTTGCATCTTCGCTCGCTGATATTGCTCTGTAGGTTGCAACAGGTGCTACAATGATAAACTTCATTTTGATTCATTTAACATATATCACTTTACTATCTTTCGAAGTGGCATATCATTTTACTAGACCTAGAGCTAGAATAATAAGGTAAAAACAATGAAGGTAAAAAAGCTTAAGAAATGAAGAAATCTTTAGTTATGTTTCTTACTGTCATGCGCTTTGTTTATTTCAAAGCTACTAACAATCTCAACCTAAGCTCACCCCCTATATATGATGTACATTCCTTTCTTCATGGTAAAATATTTTAACTTATTCTTTGAGAATCTCAAACCAAAGTTTTACCTAACAAATTAAATACATATGAACTTCGAAAAAGACCAATTTGGCCCTTCCACATTACCTCAAGGTTAAATTGTGCTTATAATTTAGAACATTTTAGCCCTCAGAGGCTCATACTTGACATTTGACAGATCACAGTTACTCCTTTGTTGTGGATCTTAGCTTCTGCTTGTTGTCACTGTAAGAAATCATCAATCTTGACAAGTTTTTTTGTATTGAGCTATCATGTGCAGAGAAGTAGAAATCCAAGAGCATGAACAGAAGATAAACAAATACCAAGCTATACTCGCAGCCCGTTTGAAGGCCAAATACTTCTCTAATAAGGCTTTTGATGGAGGTACTTATACAGTTTTCAGCATCATGCAGTAACTAGAACCACCTAGTATTCTGGTGTATATCATACTCACTTGTTTTATCTCATAGAAGCAGGTCCTTTTGTCTGATGATAGCAGCTTTGCCATTGATTCACAATGCATCATGTTGCTCTCAAATAATATTTGGATGAAATATGCAAAAGGAACTAAACTTAGGGTGTTAGTCTTCATGTTTCTTTTTTCAATGGAGGCCAGGACAAAAACTCTCTGACATATTAATCATTATATGTTGTACGATTAAGTCAAGGACAGAATTCTGTTACAAATTGTACACTTCTTGAAGCCAGTTATCATTATTTATATAACGGAGAGCGGGCCATTATGCAGTACATGTTAAATTGAAAAATCTAAGTACATTACTTCCATGCTGTATTGCTGTTTGTGTGGAAGTGGGACCTATCCTGAACAAAAAAAACGTGTCAAATACAAAACTATCATCTAATTCAAACCACAATTATGGATTCAGGACGTGAAACAGAACATAGCCTCTAATCATAATCTTGACCAGATTCCAAAATACCTCTAGCCTAGTGGGACCAGAACTCCATATGAAGAAGCATACAATCTCTGCACCATGCTCGGTATTTTGATAGGTTATCTCGAAATTTAACACTCTTCTTTTTTCTATTGTAAGACATGTAAGTACATAGGGGTAGTCTTGATTTGAGCTGAGCTGAGCTGAGTTCTGGTGAGCTAATTTAGGATCAACTCAGCTCGGTTCAGATAATAAACTAGAAAACCACCTTGTTTTGTTGTTTAGCTGCCTACTAAAAAGAAATTAAGGGCCTGTTCTTTTTGGCTGTGGCTTGTGATTTTCGGGATGTTCGTGTAAGAGATTACAGAGTAACAGAAACTCACGTGCGGTTTGTGCCGATATAAATGAAGTCGGTACAGTATGTACTACAATTAACTATTAGACTCTATTTTAAAAAGATACCCCTTTCAAAACTAGTTACTGTATAAAAGTCGAAAAACAGCTTTTAGAAGCTGAAAAGAACAGGACCTAACTAATGCACCTTCATGCACAAGTGAGCCAATTACCAATAACTGAAGTTTAAACATCTCTATCAAAGATCACATCTTCGTTGGCCAAATTGATCACATCTTCATTGGCCAAATTAGCTAACTTAATGCCAATAATCCAAACTTTCGAGCAAGATATCTCCCACATGATTTCACACATATACAATATGAACATTTAATTTAATTTTATTTATACATACATACATACAACTATCCTTAAAAAATTGTTACTTCTGAAGTATATGTTATACTTGATATTTATGCCTAGTTTGTGACTCCATATTGACAATTATCCATTTGTTTCTTCGTATGGGGCCATGTGACTTATTTATTAGTCAGCATTGAGTAGATATGGTATATGGCTACCCTTTGTGAATGGACCTTTTATGTTAACAAGTCATATGATCAACATCCCAAAGCACTACGAATTTATGGTTATGGAAGCGTACCTATTGAAAATTATTAACAACAAACATGTACTTTATGTTAACATTTATCTAATAAGCTGCCATTTTCTTTTTGAATTTACATTTACTTTGCTAGATTCCACTAGCAAGCTCCTATATAAATGGATTTTCAGGGGAAAAAAGGAGAAAAAAAGTGATTTATGGAGTGGGACGACTCATTACTAGGATCGTCTTTTAGCTCAATTTGCATATTAGCCTTTTTCAGAAGTCAATAGTCAATGCTTGCACAGCTATTCTAGAAACTTCTGCAAATGACTGAAAACTGTGCTTGTTTCAAATTCAACTTGGTCCATTGTTCCATCTAAAAAAACTTGGTCTTTTGTTGAATATTTTCATTTATTGTTTTTTTGCTATAGTTTACTTTAAAAATAGTTATTCCTCTTCTTGATTTTTTCCCCATGTTTTTTCTAGTGGGATTCTATCCTCTGCACTTGAATGTAAAATTTTAGTTTCATTTTCTGATTAATGTGTCTGCATCAAGCCATCAACTGCTGATCCTTTTATGTTATTTGGCCTTATATGTCAATATTTTTGTTCATTATCTTCGTTCTGTTAACAGGGCACATCTTTGAAGCAGAAACCATTGTTGAAGGCGAAACTATTCAGTCAAGCAGGTGTGTTTCCTGTGAGCTTTTCAGTTCCTATCTCAAATTTTAATAAAGTAACCATCTCGATTTTTTGTTCTTAGGTGGCCATGTACAAGTTCATTTGCAAACCCAGTAAACTTTTTTCGAGACAAGAACAGCCATGAGAGGAGTGAATCCCCATCTTTGGTAGCAGATTCCTCTGCCAAGAACAATTCTTCAACTGTAGCAGCTGAAGCCTCACCAAAGAATAATTCAAGTGCTTTGGCAACAGAGAACAATCTAACACCTGGCAAGAGACAGCCATCCAAGAAGACCTGATGGGATAGCTGTTGGCTACTCGGGTTGTTATATGTTCCTCTGAAGTCTGGAGATATGCATCCTGAAGTATGTAAGTTGTCTTGAAAGGAAAATTCTCTCCACAGATGTTTGTAGCCAACGCTAGATTCATTTCACTGAACCTGTTCCAGCAGCATCTGTAGCGAGGAACATTGTTGTATTCTTGGTATTTAAATTGATGTATTATAGACCATTCATGGTGAAGCATTTCATTAGCTGTTCAAATCTGAATCTCATACTTCGATGCTACAGTGTCACCATGCAGTTTACTTTCTTTTGTCATAACATACTCTGTGATACCCAAATAGATCAAAACATGTAGTTACTTTTTTCACATTATGATTGGTAGCTCTGGAAAGTATGCTGATGGTGCTTCTGTTCACAATTCATGGTAATGTTTTCTATTATTCATCTCATGTTAATGTCCATAATCTCGATATTTGCATTTTTTTTCCTATTCCCTTATTGCCCTGTGCTAACAATTGTAGGGCAGTGTAATCTTGTTCCCAGTACTCTTCGAAGTTCAACGTTTACACTCACTGTCAATGATTTCGCAATAACCTTGAGATCTACATATTCAGAAATGCTTCTGCAATCATCTATGGGAGGGTAAACTATTCTTATCTACACAAACATGTACGGAACTGTAAGCTAGTCCTATCTGCATGCAGCACAAAATACATAGGTAATATCTGAATGCTGGCTCTTCTTACAGCTTGTTGAAGTGCTGTAGTACTTCATAGTTCCTGTCCTGTAGTATGGAAAGCTCCATCAACACCACTGCAAAGACATCTATGGTGTGCTTGCTCGGGCTGTCCGCCTGTGCAGGTATGTATCAGAGCATGTACACCATTATATTGTGCTTGCCCCGGGCTGTCCCTCTGTGTAGGTATGTAGGGCTGTCCGCCCTTTGTAGGCGGAGGCCGAATAGAGGGTGTAAATAGGTGATTTAAAAAAATAGCTTAAACCAATTTTATAAGTAGAAACGTAAACATGTCATTGTACACAATTAAAGTCTAAATGACTAGTCTCGAATAAGTGTATCAACAAACTAAGTCTACGGTAAGATTGACAATCCTAAGGTGGTAATTTAGGAATGTAAATTGCACAAAATAAATAAGCACAAAAGAGAGCGAACTATAAAGATACATAATCTTTTTACCATGGTGTTTGGAGGTTTACCGGTCTCCTTTAATCCACGTTGAGGTAAGCATAAATGAATTGGATCAGCTCTATAAATTAAGCCAACACTTCAAATCTATTATATTGCTCTTTCTCCACTTTGAATATGATGAGCACCAAACCACTAATAACAACAGGTTTTCTTACAAGTGTCTTTGAGAAGATCATCGGCACAACTCCTCCAAACCTAGGAGATGACAACCTCCAAGAGTAACAAATTAGATATGCTCACTTGAACAAATTAAGTGCCGATGGATACACAATCCATCACCAAGTGCAACATATGCACAAAGATTTGCCTATAAGCTCACTAAATGCAACACATGCACATAAGAGGTGAAAGAGCTTGCTATTAACTCAAGGGAATGAGTGGTACTAGTTGGTGGCGGTATCTAGAGGTGAATTTTGTGTCCACTTGAGTTTGTATATTTGTTGCACTTAGTGAGAGTCAAACAAGTGGCTTAACTTATTATTCTTGGAGGTTGTCGACTCCTAGACAACGTTGGAGGCATCATATCCGGTGATCTTTTCAAAGAAGATTGTGAAGAGCCCCGATGTGTTGTGAAAGTTGGAGCTCACCTACTCGGAGGGGGAAGGAGCTATCACTAGTAGAATTTAGGTGCTTGGCTTAATTCGTATAGCCGGTCCAATTTGTTTGGGTATACTTAAATGTGGATTAGGGAAAATCGATAAGTTTTCAAACAACACAGTAAAACATCGTATGTTAATTGCGGTATGACAAAATGAAGAGCCGCTTGCATCATGTGCTCATACTGCACAGTCGATCCGACTATTCACACAGAGTCAGTCGTGCCGCCGCTGTCATACTGCCACACTAAGTGTGGTCATACCACATTGCATTTTCTAGTAGAGTTAAGAGTGCATATATTTCAACAAATTTGCAAAACACATTCGCAAATTATAGTAACATGCACAAAAGGATCAAGGCATAATTCACAAAAAGTTGCAAAACACATTTACACACTTTAGAATCATGACACAATGATTAGAGATATGGACTCACACCGTTTGTAAAATACATTCGCAAACTTAAGTCACATGTTACAAGAATCATGCATGGTCTTTAACTATTTGCAAATCTAAGTATTATGCCACAAGGAGTAGATACATAAACTTCAATCATTTGCAAAATACATTTGCAAACTCTAGTCACATGCTATAAAAATTATGTATGCACTACAACTATTTTCAAAATATATTCACAAATACAAGCATCATGCTACGAAGAGGTAGAGCAAGTAAAATTTAAGCTATCAACACATAATAAGATAATCTAGTAGATATGTCACCTCTTAATAGTACAATAACCTATACTGGCAATCCGATCTTTTAACCAAATACCAAGACCGATAAAAAGACTAGGAGCACATTCTTAACTTATGCTAGTTATACATTTATCTTGCGTATCATCTTGAAACTTAATGGTGAACATCTTCAATTTAAGTCCAAGTCCTTGTTTTGATGTGCATCAACACATGTTATAACCTCCACTTATTCTCTATCAATACATGATGGTCTTTACTTGACTTTATGATCAATTTATGATTATCTTTTCTTCGGGATCTTGACTTGATACCAATCAACATACGATGCTATCCTTCATCCCGAATTTTGACTTGATGACAATCAATTCATGACACCATCCAAAGTCTTCATCATCATGGGACATAACATATTCATCCAACTCATAGAAAATATTAACATGTGTCTAGATTCTTCAACCGCCCTTGCATGGCATAGAGGAACAGAGAAGCAACTCGCTTGGAAAATTGCAACCGTTGTCTAATAAAGCGATCAGACTGGCCAACCAATGGTAGTCAAACCACGCTGAATCTTCCAGCAGGGACAGAGATGCATGTACTTCAATAAATTTCACAAATCGTAGTACCATGCAATCAAGGATTAAAAACATGACTCACAATAAGTTGCAAAATACATTCACAGACTTTTTGAGTCGTGCTACAAAGATTATGGACATGGACTTGAACCGTTTGTGAAACATATTCGCAAATTTTAGTTCCATGCTAAAAAGATAAATGCATGATCCACAACTATTTATAAAATGCATTCACAAATACTAACGTTATGCCAAGAAACGCTGTAGGATCAAGGATACCGACTAGAGGGGGGGTGAATAGGAGGTTTTTAAATTTTTCTTGTTCACTTAATTAATTCTTCACAATTTAAGCGACAATGATGTAAAGCAATTAATCCTATGCAATTCTAGTTCTCAACTTAGCTCTAAATAATCAAATGATCATAATGAAGCAAATAAACAAGAGCTAAAGAGACAAGAGACACAACCGATATTTTACCGTGGTGATCGGAAACTTGCCTGTTTCCACTAGTCCACGTTGAGGTTAGCCCGAACAAATCGGACCGACTCCACGAATTGAGCCAAACACCTCGGTCACTAATGTAGCTCTTCCCACTCCGGTAGGTGAGCTCCAACCTTCACAATCCGTCGCCTTCTCACAACCTTCTTGAGAAGATCACCGATTTCCTTCCGCCCAACCGTCAAGTGCAGCAAGCACTAAGAGTAACAAATCTTGGGCTTTGCTTGAATGCAAACTAGTGTCAATTGGATTTGCAAATGAAAACTCTAGCACTAAATGCTCAACCACCTCACTTTGATGTGCAAAGGAAGAATTGAGGTGAAATGAATGCTCTAGGGCTTAAGAATTGTGCAAAGAGTCTCTAACCTTAGCCCTGCAGGTGGGGTATTTATAGCCTCCACCAACCAAACTAGCCGTTTGACACAATTTTCCGCAAAATCGGATGAGCGGTACTACCGCCTGCTGGGCAGTACTACCGCTCCCAAATCTTGCGTCGAACGGCTCTGTCAGACGAGCACGATGATCGTTGATTTGGCGCGCGTATTACCGCGTTGACATTTGCGTACTACCGCTCTCAGAGTTCCGCAAAGTCGACGCGTACTACCGCCTGCCGACATCCAAAAGATCCGATCGCGCTCTGGAAAAATTGATCCGCTCGAGGTCGGATCTTAGAGGCCGGTCATCATGAATAGTGCGGTACTTACCGCCATCGCGTAGTACCGACGTTAAAACGGCCGTGCTTCCGTTTCACACGACTTCAATTCGGTGCTCTCGGAAAATTGATCCGCTCGAGGTCGGATCTTCCGAGGCCGGAATCTGCATTAAGAGCGCGGTACTACTGCTCTGCGGTAGTACCGACGCTTAAACACGTACTTCCATTTCGCGCGACTTCAATTCGGTGCTCGAAAAAGGGTCCGCCTCGCCGGAAGCTTCCGCTTCAGAGTACTGCGTATTACTGCAGCATACCGCTCTTCCGCATGAACACGTAAAAGGGTATTTAAAGCAATTTAAATGAGTGCATGCTTCTAAACATGATCCAATTGGCACAAGAAATCTGTTTTCAAACTACTTGCCAAGATCCCTCTTTATGGTACGGTTATCTACCCTATAATCCGGTCTTCCACCATTCTCCTAAGACCGGTAAAATAAAAAGGGTCCTATTCTAAATATACCTTAGTCTTGAACCAGCTTGGGTCTTCTTTTATGTTCTTTGGTTTGCATCTTGTCACCATCACATGGATTTGACCTTCGCATGCTCATACAAAACATTAGTCCCATATTCATATAAGTTGATTAATTACCAAAACCATTTTTAGGGGTCTAGATGCTTTCAAACGCTTAGAGCATACACAATGAGCTATCAACACATGATGTACTCAAACTATTAGTCAAGACTTCTCTTAATAGTACGACTACCTATACTAGCAATCTGGTTTCCCAACCAACTCCGAGACCGGTAAAATATTAGGAACACACCCTTAGCTTAAGTAGTTATACCTTTGCCTCGTGTATCCACTTAAATTTGATGATAAATATCTTCACTTTAAGTCTAGGATTGACTCCATCAACATATAACGTTGATAACTTAACTTAATAGTGGTCAATATATAAAGCCATCTATCACTATAGAATATACCATATTTCACTAAATATAGAAAATATTAGCCTCATAAATCGATTATCATGGATCACCAAAAGCTCACCGTTAAATCGGAAACGACGGGTCATTCTTCAGCATGTACGACGCTACAGCGTGGCCGGGTGCCCCGAGCCTCCGCGTCGGTGCAGGCGTGCCAGCTCGGTCGGTGCGGTCGTTTGCAGAGCGTCAGAGAAGCTTGCAGTTGCAGAAGACACGGGTGCTTCCCTGACAGGGGCGGCGAGGCGATAGCCGAACTTTGCGTCGTGGGAGGCGTTCGCTCCATGGCGCGAGCTTGCTCGGGGCCACGGCGGGCCGCCCCATCGCGCGGCGCCTACACATACCGCGAGTCCCCCCGCCCCCGCCGTCGCTCAATTCGATCTCCTCCAGCCTTCTCCCGCCGAGCCGAAGGCACCAAGATGCGCTCGCGCCCGCCTGATCCACCCCTCGCTGTGAAGCGATTTCGTCACCGGCGTCCATGGCTTCCGCGGCGTCAAACCCTTGGTGATTCGGTCTCCATCCATCGTCTTCTTCCTCTTCCCGGTGATTCATCCCCATCTCTAGCTTCCCGAAATCGAGTGTTTCTCCTCGTTGCGATGGATTTTCATCCCCCCCGGTGGTTTTCTTAACTTTCTCCAAGATCCGAACTTTGCCGCAAATTTCCCCTTTCCACCACCACCGCGTCCTCCACATCCATCCCCAGCAATTTCCTTTCCCATTATCCTCGGTTCTCGATCCAGACGCCAGCACCCCCCACCCTCAACCCCTCCCCGTCGATCTCTAGTTCTGGGACCCCTAGTCCGGCATCCGGCCGGCGACAGCTAGTCACAGTCCAAGTGGAAGCAGATGATGACTTGAGACAGGATGTACCATACACATGAAGAGGACCACATGATGTACTATATTTCTCAACCATCAAACAACCACGCATTGGAAGGGTGGCCGCGGAGATGGTGTTCGTAGGTCCCATTTGAAGCTACCATGCATTGGAAGGATAGAAGCTTGGATGGTTTCTCACCATGCATTGTGTATGCCCTCAGAGTTCTTTCTTTCTGAAGCAGTTCTGATCACTTTTGATTTGTCCCTGTGACCTGAGCGCCTTACACCGGCCTATGCCTTTCTATTTTGTGTTCACATGCTCACGCAAGCTTGGACAGCGTTGATTTGATGGCACCCTTGTGGGCTTGCCAACTGCAAATTTGAAATGCACGCTTATACCTTGCAATTTTCTTTGCTGCTGTGTTTATTGACAATTTGACATCCACATATCTGGAAAACCAAAGAGTCTGGTTTACCATTGACATGCTACTGCGTTGTTTTCATGCAAAATCTTCGCAATTACATTTAATGTTGAGTTTCCGCTTTTGTGACTGAGATACTGCGCATTTATCTTTAGGAATTTGTAATTTTGGACTCGCCATTGAAAGAGTGCATAATCATCCAAAATTGTTTCATATCCTGATTTGAGATGGTTGAATCTGTAGTAGGCTCAGCGAATTTGATATGTAAGCCCACTGCCAACACTTCTCTTTCACATTTTCTTGATTTTCCTCTTCCAGTATGTAAGTAGGTAGAGATGTGATCAAGGTATCATTTTCTTCATGCTTATCTGTTCCATTTGAATCTAAACAGCATGTATTTGCACGCGAGATCATTTAGCTTTCTTTCAGACAACATCTTCATGTTTATGTTTATCGATTCTCTGTCTGGTGAAGTTAAAACAAGGATTTGGCTTGTCTCGAGCACGAGTTTACTACATTTTTGCGTAGAATTCAAGAGAGTTCATGACGATTTAATGCACCCCCGGCCCCCCCAACCACCACCAAAAAAAATCATGCAAATACAGTTTCTGGGCAAGTACTGAAGAGACGCAGAAGAGGCCAAGTCTGCAGCAATAACATGTGCAACCCCACTCATCACATCATTTTCAGTGGAAAGCATCATTTGTTTGGAAGAAACCAAGGGTAAGGCTTTTCATTCCTTATTGGTTTGCAGCAGTTTCTTGTTTTCTCTTCTATCTGTTGTTGTTACTGTACTATTGATGGCAACTCGTCAGTACACCCAGTCCATATTTATCTTAACCACCTTGACAAAAATATTTCAATAATGGATAGTTAGAATACTCCCAAAGACATGGAAGAAAAAAGGAAGCCGAAGAAACCACCTCAGATCATGTCTTATTTGAGTATACTAGTAACAATCCTCCAAGTTAAAACGAGAAGATCAACATGATTTATTCAGTAGTACTGTTTTTGCATGGCTCTGAGGAGCTCGACGACGTGTTCGTCTTTGCTTGCATGAGGTGCTCGAGCTTGGTCTCGAGCTCGGCCCTCTCGTTCTTGAGCCGCGCGTTCTCGCAGTGGACGTCGCTGCAGCCCCTCATTGCGCGGTTGAGCTCGTCAAGGAGGCGGCGGTTGGCGTCGCGCAGGTGGACGACCTGCGCCCACAGCTCGCTGAGCTGCCGCTGCTTGCGCATGCGCGACCGCCTCGCCGACTCCCGGTTGGAGACCATCCTCCGCCGCCTCCGCTCCTCCTCTGCCGCCACCCGGCCGTAGGCGTCATCGGCACCACCGGAGACGGCCGAGCTATTGCCGACAACAGCCGGTGCTTCCTGGATAGGTTCGTAGGGAGCTGCTGAGAAGTGGAAGGCAGGGGGCGCCATGGCGATCATGTTGCTGTGGTAGTGAGTGTGGAATGGCGGGTTGGGAGGTGAGAGGCAGTGCAGGCTGGCCACTTCGCCATGGTAATGGTGCAGCATGTCTCTTTCACTTGTTCGCGTAGTGGAGAGTGGAGACCTTTGCTTAGAGAGCCAGGAGTAGATGTGGTTTTGGTTCAGCTTCCTGATGGTTTTGCTCTGGGTGAGCAGAGGAGGCACTGGGTTGGTAGAGGCCTTTTATAGTGTGGCAAAGGCGCCTTTGCTTGCCTATGACCAGAGAGAAGCCACCTTCTTTCTCTCCTCTCTATCTCTATCCCTCTTTGTTTTTATAGAATTTGCTAGCTTTACTTTTGTCGATTTGGTACATGGCCATTAGAGTGAGCTTTCGCCTTTGGTGTATGGCCCATTTTTTAGGCTTGTTTATGGTTTACAGTTTTCTATAAATAAATAGACAGGATTATTTTTTTGTTATCTTTTCGAAACGACTTATCAGTTTATCGGCATTTAGTTCGTTTACCCAAATACTTATATTAGGACTAAAAGTCATTAACCACAACAACAAAGAACCCACACATCCAAATAATATGCCTGCTATAGTTGTGGATTAATCTAGCTCTCTAGCTTTGCTTTTTCAAAGAGAACATTGCAGTTTTCTTGTCCCTCTTGTTTGCATCCATGACTTGACTTGCGTGAGTAGTCTTGTCTGAGGTAAAATTTATTCCAGTTCATCCGTGCCAAACCTTGCTTTTTTACATGTATTCTCCCCCTAGATGCTCGGCCTTTGGCTAGCTTTTTCTCGTCACTCACATTAGTTTACAGATAGAAATTCTTGTACTGGGTTAGAGTGGCATGAAGTCCACCAGGGGATAGCCGCTTGATGGATGGATGGATAGATAGCTTTACCTACTGTAGCCACCGTGGGAATAAACGAACAAAATTCTTAGGCCACTAGAGAATGAAGTAGATCGGCTCTGTGCATTAACAATCAAAATTTTTTACATGTACCAGTATGCACTGTGCGAGAAAATTACTATAATGGGACTCCAAACAATGTATTTCGCTATAATAGGACTTCTAACGTTGACATCGCTAAAATAACACCCGAAACATTGGCTTCTCGTAATACATGATATTTGGCTAATGTTTCGAAATACCCGAACATTGGAATTAAAAGAGTCAAATGTCATGTATTACGAGAAGCCAATGTTTTGGGTGTCATTTTAGCGATGTCAATATTAGAAGTCCCATTATAACGAAACACGTTGTTTAGAATCCCATTATAGCAATTTTCTCGCACTGTGCAAGTCCGACACCTAAGAGTTTGCTCACAAGTGATTTCATTAGTAACCAACATTGGATCACTAGCATCCAGCGGCGGAGAGAAGGGCCAGCCCCGGCGCCCCAATGGTTCAAGCTAACCTTCACCAATGATTAGTGCCTAGTTAGCATGAGCCCCTACCAACAAACATTTGTGCAGCATGGATGAAGCTAAAATACATAGGAATTAATTTAAGATCCATGAACTCATTTTATTATTATCAAATTCTATCGTGATTCAATATTACAAGATAAAACCTAGTATAATTTGCAACTATCCACGGTTAGTACGCTTATGCACGATGTTTCATCTCTTTATGTGTTTAGGGCATCAAGCACTTGCTCCTTGTATTTGGTTTTTGGTAGTGCTGCGGGGCGACCCATCGAAAATCATATGAATCATATTCTACTGTTCTACTCTTTAGTACAGTCCAAGCTACAAGCATTTTATGATATGAAGATTTTTATAGCGGCTTGGATAACAGACTGATGGCAAATTAGCAAAGCCAGTATAAGGGTGTTGTATTTGTAGATGTCATAGCCCACTATGTAAATGTTGTATTAGTAGATGTCATAGCCCACTATGTAAAAGACAATACTTTACTACTATGGCTTCTTCATGAAGGGATCAACGGGAAAACATGATTTGGACAATTAAACCATGCAACCTCACGATTCGTACACGGAGGTCCATCAAAGTTTGAAAAATAGCTTCTTTTTCAAAACATCAATCCAAAAATTGTACTTTTACCAACACTTTAGATCATTATAAATTCATGTCTCTTGTTGGCCCCATATTGTTTAATCCTGGCTCCACCCCTGCTAGTATGGATGTACAAGTATGACACCTTAGTGGATGGATTGGTATCTCCTGCCTTTTGATTTCTGAAAGGAAAAGCATGGTGCTATAGTTTAGAGATCTTTCGAGGATACTGTAGCAATTTAGTGTGTGTATTGTGATGCATTGTTATAGCAATTTGGATGCTAGTTTTGTAGCAATTAATCTAAAATGGTAGACTAAGATTAAGCATCACACTCTTACATGGTGCTATACGCCAATAACCCATGCCTTTTCTTATCAAAGGCAACAAAGGGTACCATTCCAAAGGCATGTTCTACTGAATACTAACAAAAGTTACTTACATTGTCTTATCTTGGTAGCTAATACACCACTTATTACAGTTGTTGTAGAGGTAGAGTGGCACAGTGCAAAAGCCATAGCAAATTGGCCATTCAACCATTTAAAGGATTTTTCCTTACCATAAACAAGTACATGACCCAATGTGGCCACACTGGTGGATGAGGTGCAATATACATGCCTTTCAAGTTTCAGCTCTGATCCTCTTTAGTTTTTTTTTTGGAAAAAATGAAACAGGAGAAGGGGCCCCTACAAACCTTTATTTGACAACTAAGACAAATAAAAAAATCAAATGAAACAGGAGAGGAGGGCTCTATCAAACCTTTATTGAATAACTAAAAATAATTCCGAGAGGAAGAGAAGGGGGAATAACAAACAATCAACTCATGATCTTTCGTGACGGTTTTCCAATTTTCTGACGGGCCTGCAGTCAACCGTCAAGAATAATGGCATCCTTGATGGGATTATAAATCCGCCAGGACAATATGTAATTTTCGTGACGGTTTTAACAGCAACCGCTAGGAAAATACATGTCCCTGACGTTTTCCACCCCCCACTGGCACCCTCCAGACCCACCTCCTGCTCCCTAATCCCGCCGGCTCCACCTCCTCCTCATTGTCTCCGGCCACCTCCTCCTCTCCCCATCCGCTTAGGCTGCCCACCGCCCACCGCTCCCCCACCGCCACCTTTCTCCATTCCCCCCATCGCCACATCCGGCCACCGCAACCATCTCCCTTCTCATTCCCTTCTCTCTCCCCGAGCGAAATTGCTGCCACCGACTCAGATCCGGTCATGGTCGCTCATATCCAGTCGCGGGCGTCGGTGTCCCTTGTGGCGTAGCTACTGAGCAGCGCCTGGACGGTTAGGATGGTGAAAATATGAGATTTTTATGGGGGGTTTGGTGCTCTTTTTTCCTCTTGGTTGCAGACTAATGGTGAGGGTGGAGGGGAAAGGCGAGAGCTGCAGCTGCTGAACTAGCACCAGATCCGGTCGCCTACTTCGTCACCGATTCTGTAAGGCATCAGATCGGCCGCCCCGTTCTCATCTGGTGATGGCAACATCGGACTGGCAATCCCTCCCATGCCTGTCATGCCATCAAGGTGTTTGTTCATACGTCCCTGTAGAAAAACCCCTTCCCTTGCCGGCAACGAGGCCGACGACTACTGCTCGGGGCTATTTAGAACTATTCTCTTATGTCGAGGATTTGGTGCTGCTAGTCTGAAATTTATGCATTATCTTTCCACAACAGATTTGTCTGCAAAGTTTGCTAACAGATTTTTCTGTAACTTACGATTTTTTGCATACTAGTTGTCCATAGCATAAATATCATTTGATGCCTACTGTTTTTTTATAAATAAGATTCATGAGAATTGTACTAGTCTAAGCAGAACCCTCGAGTTGGCACTGGCACTCTCTTTATCTCATAGTTGTTTCCTTTTTAGTACAAAATTCTAACATATAGGCACCGTTCTTTTGACCTTTTTGGGTGCCTTTTGGCTTTGGCTTCTCTGGAAGCCGAAACAAACGGAGTAGCTTCTCGAGCCTACCGGCCTATGCACCATCCACATCAGCATCTCCACCATCTCAAAAGTGTAGCCAAAAGCCATTAGCCGTCGCCTAAAAGAACAGCCTCATAGGCTACCTGCTTTTCGTAAGTAGTCTGTACTTGATTGTTAACTACGAAAACTGAACCAAAACAGACAGTAACTTAATAATTTCAGTCTTTAAGGTTGATGATGATTAATACTAGTATAACTTTAACATGATCTGCCATGAACACACAAGTTATATTGTAAATGAACCTGTCATGCCACTGTTCCTATTGTTCCAAGGTGAATCTTCGTGGGAGTTTCTACATGCAGCGCTATGTTCTACAAGGAAGTCAGTACTCTATTCATTTCCTTCCATTATGCTTCACTACTTTTCAGTCTATGAATTTAGAAGCACAAAAGGTTCTATATCACCATCACCAAGTTTAATCACAGAAGCTAGGGTAGTTTATCAAAAATAACTGATTTCAATGGTATGTGTAAAATGTAAAATTTTCTAGCTGAATCTTCTAGATGCAGTCACTAATTGCTGTACTAGATGCAACCAATTAACTTCTAGAGGTTCCGAAGCCCCAACTGGACTCCACATTTAGTACTATTAGCACAGGGGCATGCTGTCATGAAAGAAAAAAAATACACGCACAAGTTCTTTATTTTTCACTGCAATTTATGATCTTTCAGGGAAATTTTGATACAGAGGGTCTGATCATCTTGGCAATTACACACGAGTTCTTTCATCTAGTTTTTATGCAAGTTCAGGTGCTTGAAGTTTCAAAAAACTCTTGTGCATCAGGAAGAGTAATACCTAGGCTCTTTTACATTGATGTATCCTAGACAGATCTACTCGAAAGTTATCATTTCTGTATTTCGAAGACACGGGATACTATATATACTTCAAGACAACAATTTGTTTGTTTTATTTTGATAGATAAAATGATACTTATTGCTCTAAGCCAGGAGTTTTACAGTCCAATGCCTTTCTTATCATGAACACTGTCAGTTATCATATTAGTGTTGTTCTTAGTTCATTTTCAGATCAAGTGAAGACAATCCAAAATTGGAACTGAAAGCTGCAGGTACATATTCTATTTAATGTTTTGCAATCCCTCACGAAACTTTGTTAGAATCTGTCATTCTCAAAATATTTTAATCCTTCACTAGGAAATTGCTCTTTTGTTACTTGGTGAGTTGCAGCATCTTACCTTCTTGTATGTCATGTTCTTGGCGGTTACTGGAGCTCAGTAAGTTCAAAATGATTTGGCCAACTTCTTTGTACAGAAGACAAGCAAGAAATAGCAACTGCTCAAAGATATCCTAATTAGTGTATGAATTGTATGCTAATAATTGTATTATAACAAGGTCCATGAACATATTAGCTCCTTGTAAGTTTACAGATGCAACTAGTTATTCTCCAAACTTGCTATACTACATCTGCAAGAATGTTCTTAAGACTATTCTTTTCAGAAGGAAGAAGTTCCCATGTTTCTAATGCAGTTGTGTTTGTGTATATGTTCACATCAGTGTGCCTAATTGTCAGTTTGATCTGAAAATGCCTTGCTTGCAATATCATGTATGGAGAAAGGTGTGTGTGTGTGTGTGTGAGAGAGAGAGAGAGAGAGAGAGAAATGGCTGTAAGTTGTGATGCATGTACTAAATGTTTTACAAGTCATTTGATTTGAAGAAATTATGACTATGGATGTACAAGCTATTGGTTAAAAATTTGTATGTGGGTTCGAATATGCAGGAAAATGGACAGACTATGTGAGCAAAACTGTGTATTTTTAGATTTTTTTTTTGTTAACTAGACAAACTTTCTTGACGGTGACTATCAGGAAAATAATACCTGACAGTTTTTGCTGATGGCTAACCGACAGGGATTAGGGTATCCAAAACCCAACGTGGGAGACATTTTTCCTGTAGACGGACGTCAGAAAAAAGCCTTTGGGGATACGTATGTGGTAGTGAATGAAATCGCAACAAAATTAAGTGTATCTACTTTAAGTGATTTCCTTTAAACATCACGGGAATTTTCGAAGCGATTCAAATGCAGACACGCCTCGCGGACAGCGACGAACGAAAACCACATTTGCTGCATGGGCGGGCAGATGGGCACACGGGGGTGATCGGTTCGGCTGAAAAGCTCATGTTTTATGGCTGAAAATACTGTAGTTAACTGAAAAAAGCACTGTAGTTGCAGCTATGCTGATCGCTGCCATAGTCATATACGCAAAGCAGTAGGCTCTGCAGATGACATGCATGGAGCTGCAACTCTGCACTGTCCAGAAAGCCGGAGTACTGTTGCTCAATTTGCAGCAGCGGCTGTCAACTGGGTCGGAAAGGTGACGGCATCGCAGCTGCTCGCTTTGCGAAAGCAAGGGCACGATCGATCGATTTTGGATGATCGAAGCCACCATCCACTCCACTGGGCCCCAACCTTCAGCGGCAGAGCCCTGGGGCCTGCCTTAGGGTGTGTTTGGTTGCTGGGATGGAGTGGGATGGGATGGGGATGGGATGAGATGATTCCACAAAAAAAGTGGAACCACATGGTCCAGCATCTAAGAAGAATATTCTCTAAATTTGCACAGCTCATCCCACTTTGGACCATTCCATCCCACCCCATCCTCAAACCTTAGATGGGCTTGGGAACCATCCCATTCCATCCCATCATCCCAGGAAATGGATAGTTGGGTCTCTTCTTTTTTTGTTTCAGCTTATTACTTTTAACTGTATATTATAGTTTTTAGATTGTTTTATAATAGAGCATAGAGTAATAGAAATTTATGTACGATTTTGATTATGTAAATGAAATTGATATAATATATACTATAATTAATTTGTTGATTTTATTTTAAAAATATTTTATTTAAAAATTAGCTACCGTCGAAAAATCGATAAGAAACTTCTAGAATATAAAAGGCCCGTTGCCTAGTTGTGCTCCCGTTCTATCAGTGTGGCAGCACCGAGAGATAGGACCAGTGATAAGACACTTCACCACAATCAACCACGAATAATAATCTATAAAGCGGTTGTTAGCCTCCTTTATTAGCTTGTTTTTGCCTCTTGTGACGCCCTTGTCGAATGCGTCGTTTTCGTTTTTCTTTTGTATATATTCTCGTGTATATACGTTTATGTGCCTGAAAGATCTGGCTTTTGTATTTTTCAAAATAAAAAGATCTAGCTTTTGTGAACCAGAACAGTGACTTTGTTTGTGGTGCTAGTGATGGAGGAGTGGGTATCAAAGGGAAGATAAGAACCGAAACCAACATCCAGTGTATACTGTATAGTTCAGCCGGTGGATACTGTTGAAATAAGTGAATTATCTATCTTTCCTCATCAGCTTAAATTTTTGGGTGAATTAGCTGGTACATAAAACTCAATATTGTGTCAGAGCTAAGAGGTCTCGAGTTTAAAGCATAGCTGATGCAATTAAAAAATTAATTGCAGTCCACTTCTATTCCACGTATTAGGCCTAAGAGAGCTTACACGGGAGGGGGAGTGTTGAAGTATAAATGAATTGCCCATCTTTCCTCATTAATTTAAACTTTTGGATGAATTGACTGGTTCATAAAATTCAATAGATACTTCTCTTTTTCGAGAATACACAACGAAGGTGCGTATCTTCGCATTAAGAAGAAAAGGATTGCAGAGTCCGTATGCGTGCCAACATAACTGAATTACAAAGTGAATACCTAACTTCATTTCCCAGGAAGCTTCAGGTCTTGTTGGTGTGTCAACATAACTGATTTACTAAGTGAAGATAATTTTTTTTAAAAAAGGAAGAGGCAAAGATAGTTATGAGGATTGAGATTCTACGCATTCTGCAAATTAACTTTTGTTAAAGTAAAAAAAAACATGAAAGAGCCACTTGGTCAGTTCTTGTTAACTTCATCTGATCGGCACCGCTTTATTCCATTTGATGATGTACTCTCACAGTGTCACGCTAGCACCGAATAAATCAGCCATGCGTGAGGCACGAAAACGTTTCTTCGATGTTTCTGGCTTTGCTTGGTTGGAGGCTTGTCTCCTTCGATTATTCTCGTCGACTTCTTCTCCTTACCCCAGATATATTCTTAGAACAGCTGTGCATTTGCCATTCATGCAACAAGGTCATGTCATGAGGCGGTGAAAGAATATATGCAAGTGTCAGTGTGAGACAGAAACACCTGATCTGTTCCGTTATGTTTTTGTTTGCCAAATATGTTCTATCGCCTAGCATTTTTGGGAAGCCCTATGAGAAAAGCCATAGAATCACTGTTCTACAAACTCTGCAAAAAAAAAAAAACCAAGAACTAATGGATGTCCCATAATCAGAAAGTGATCTTTCTTAGTGTACCTAGCTACCACATTCTTTTCACAGCTTCTCTGAAATGCAGAAACTATAGTTTATCTGCATTTCATGGTTCATCTGCTTCCGAAGTCCAATCACATGAGCTTTTATCCACATCACAACATCCAATTTGTACAGGAGCAGTGCTTCTATGTTTTCCTTTCTAATAAAAGTAACACTAATCTCAAAGCAAATAAAGAGATAAGTAATTCATCATGCTTTAAAAATTATGTAAATCACTATTAAGGAAAACATAGAATCACCTCCATTATATAAAAAAAGAGAGTTGGCCTAGCTGGAGGTAGCATTTAAGATAGTATTTTAGAGACAATGAGAACGAGCGTATCATGTTCAGGATTAAGTGCATTTAACCATTCTTGTTCCAACTCTTTATTCATTTTTTAGAAGATCTGCATAATAAAGGTGAGATTAATGACATCCACAAAAATTGGTGGATGTACATATCTGGCTTTGAGGAGGCACCAATGCACCATCTCCTTCAAGGCAAAGTTGCAGAGACCATGAGTAAATGAAAGAAAAAGAGAGCTCCCCATCAACTCGAGATGATATGCTGGGGGTCCAGATTCCAATTGCGGTGCATTATGCATTCATGTTGCCACATTTTTTGTTCCATAAACTACCTTGTCTACCACTGTTAGGGCTACATTGAAAATAATGTCGTATCATACGGTCTCTTATCTTTCTGCTTTTGTTCCTCTCTCTCTTTGAGAAGAAAAAGACTTCAGAAGTTCAACTGACGGCATATATAAAGTCCGAAGCAAGAATCAGAGAACTTAAAAAATCAGGGACTTGTATTTAATTCTGAAAACTTGTGTGGGCAAAATGTATATATAGTCCTCAAAATATCATACAGGGTAGCGATAGCATGTTTGATGTCCTTTTCTATACTAGTACTACAAGGACTGGATTTCATAAAAGTGGATGAAAAATTGAGGAATGCAATACTATCCAGATTCTTTCGGTCATCTTCATCTGATCATCTCGATCACTCCAGTAGTTCCATCTGAATGGCATGGCAGCACCGCAGGAGGTTTCAATGGATGCAATTTTCAACCCACCAGTGGAAAAGATGCAAGCTAATCCCATGATATCTCCTCTGTTCCTAAACAATGTTCTCCGTACTTCATAGTGATCCGAATGGATTGGATGCACATGCAACATGCTTGTTCTTGGCTGCTCACAGGAAATAGTTCCCCCGCGGCTGCCTTCTATCCACTAAGGCTAGAATCAGCTCGATCGTGCTACAATGTATAATACTTGTTCTCAATGCGATTGGGATTAGGGATGAACACAAGTTCCCTTTTGCTAAATCCTATATTCAATCTACATGCCTTTTGCTAAATCCTATATTCAATCTACATGTGTCAATTCTGCATTGCACTATAACAGACTTACCTAAGTTCAAGCACACATGCAAAACCAAACAACAGTTGATTACACAGCAAAGGCATTGGTGGCTGGACTGTTTATGATCTGGAAGAAAAGAATTACTTTTAGTGGATGCATACGCTGGATTAGTAGGAACGATTGAACACAAGATCCTAACGGAAAGGCAACGAGATGCATGATATGTGACCTAAAATGTGCAACAGAGAGGAGAAAGCGAAGGAACAGGTTGGGGTGGTCAAATCAGAGGAACAAGCTAAAGAAGAAGTTCCAAGAAGATGGACAAAATTCATCAGAAGATCGAACAGGTCGCTTGCTAGCGTCGGTTGCTTTCATGTGCAGTAGTGTTATGATTCCAAGGATTTCTTCCTTCTCTGAATAAGGGTTTCAGATATATTTAGTGGGCAACAAGAATCCGGTGTTGGCTGCACCAAATCTGTACCACCTACTAGTATCATGGTATATTTTATGAAATTTTGATACGCATACTAACAAGTTCATCATGCTTCTATAATCTTAGATATTGAACAATATTTTATCCTTGGCATATCTATATAAATAAAAACAACTGGTAAGATTCAAGACATCTCTTTCATTTTGATGGCAAGAAAATCCTATAATAATTCTAAAAAGAAAAATCCTAAAAATTCTTACACTATTCGAAAAAAAGATAAGCATCTCCCCCACTTATTTTAGTGAGGTCAGATTATAACGGGACAGATTAATCATATATGTATATTAGAGTTGTATAGCAAATACAATTATATTTTAATTGTAGGTAATATATTTGTATGCCAAAGATAACTATATCATAATATCTAGCTGCGCAATTACGTAGTTTTTCTAAAATTCCATGTTTATCTCATTAATCTCTGTAGTGCTTATTGATCTAACTACCGGCTTGAACAAGCATGGAATCTACTTTCCATCCTGCTTTTATTTTCTTTGTTTAAAGTAAAAAAAAAATCATATTCCCTTTTTTAAAAAACTGTTATGTTCTGCCAACTTTGGATAATAAAAACATCCACCCGCAATACTATTGGCACACCAATTGTTAAGATCTTAAGGCTCTGTTTGGTACTGCGATGACTTCTGAAAAGCATTTTTGTTTGTTCTTTTTTTACATCATAATTATGTAAAAGCACATCTTTGGATATCCCACAGCAAAATCTCAATAGAATTGATAAATATCTCCATAACCAACTAGATTCCACGTTGCAACGCACCGTAAACATGGCCTAAATGTCTGCAATGCTTAAATAATTTTTTCCAATCATGTTCACTAGATACTAGCGGGGGATAGTACATATTCCAGATAGGACTTGAACAGCCTGCAGACTCTATACAAAATCATGCTTGCAAACACCAAATTCTACATCCAAGTCAATGAAGTCCGATCACGGAAAGCGCACGTCGCCTGAGATCCGACGGGAGTCCGGCCGCCCGGTGCCTCGCGAGAGGGAGTGGCGGAGCCCTTGCCGGCCACGGAGGAGGGTGCTTGCACCGGACACCGGGCGGCCCACCCCGACGAGGCGCCGGCCAACCACAGCGCGAAACGTCGCGGCGCCGTGCGCCTCGCCCATGCACCCACCCGGCCAATGGCGACGCGGCCGGTCACTTCCTTCCCTGGCCTGCCTACCTTTCCAAGACCCAATTCGACCACTCGAGTAGTAGTAGTAGTAGTAGTAGTAAACAGCGGTTCTCTTTACCCGTTAATCACACGCGTGCAGGGTTTAATTAATCCACCTTGAGATTCTTGATGTCAGTGTATCACATTATATTACTGCCCCCCAAGCAAGATGCTAGTACTGTGCCACTGTGGCAGCGTACACATATGTCTGAAAATAAAACAGTCTGCGTGTGTTGTGTATCCCATACTTGTATGCTGTTGATATACATACAAGTCGTACATATGGATTGGTAGCTAGGCTGATGCACAAAATGAAAGGTTTTGCGAATGTAATGGCCATAATTAAGTCAACGGTTTGTTTGTCTTTACAGTTGCTCTTGTCTCCTGTTTGGCTGTTTCTGTTGTGACACTAGGTGATTCATCCATTTCCTATGCAGTGAAATGGAATCCCATTACATGTATTTCAGTGCAGCGATACGGGCAGCCAAGCTATAAAAATAACGGTCTGTTCTTTTTGTTAAAGTTTAAGGTTTTTAACTGTGACTTGTGATTTTTAAGCTGTTTATGCGAGAGATTATAGAGTAACAGAAAGTTACGTACGATTTTTGTCGATATAAATAAAGTCAGTACAATATGTACTACAATTAACTAATTGACCCTATCTTAAAAAGATACTCTGTTTAAAAGTTAGTTATTATAAAAAATAAAAACATAGCTTTTAAAAAGTGAAAAGAACATACCCTAATCCAACCAGCCGGCTTCAGCTTCTAGCCCGAAGAAGCTGAAGATCAAAGCTAGGTTAAACAAGCTCAAACTCATTGTCCTATCGAACTTTTCTGGGTAAGTTTCACCTTATTTGTGCGTACTCGTTCGTGCAAGCTGTGGTCACCAGCCTTTTCTCTCGCTGGTGCGCACAAAGATCTCTTTCTTGGCATAAAGCATAGCTCTTCACATCTCCTTAAACTATTCCCAGTTTAGATGCGTCTGATTGCGTTGCATAGTTGCCTCCAAAAAACGGCCCTCTCATTGGACTGATGTGGATAAGCCCTAATCTCTCTCGCTCTGATACGCATCTCTATTAGCAATACCCTCCTCTAGCAAATCTCTCTCAGTGTTCGATTAAATCTAACAATTATGTTTGATGTACTTGCAGATTGCCCCACATTAAACTCTAAGCAGAAAATTACAAAATACAAAAAAAAAAATCCGACGTAGAGTACTGTAATGCTTTGCTGCCATTTAAATGTTACAATTAGCTAGTTACTAGAAAAAATATCAAAATAGTTACACAAGGTGATAACAAAACCTGATGATTCTGACTTAACAAAACCTTAATGGTTAAGATTAAGCAAGAGCAAGTAAATAATGGCAAGCAAGTTGGTCACCCATTGTGATGCAAACAACCTTTGGCACGAAAGCAACGCTTCTTCAAGCTACGGTTAACTCTCCAACCTTTAACCAAAGGAGATCCATCTTATCCTCCCACTGCTCTGGATTGTCGACAAATACATAGCAGATGGTAGAGCCATAGTCAGATCAGAGCAAATCAAAGTGCAGAAGCCATAAGATGGAGACTGCAGCTTCTTCCACTTCTATGACGTTGTTTTCAGCTGCTCAAAGACTGAAGTAATTTTATATTTTATTCTAGTCCTTTTTCTTTAAAGCCAGAGGCTGATCTGTAATATTTTATCTTCACAAGGAACTTTATGTAATACTCAGGGTGGTTATACTGTCACTCTCATATATTAATCCAGAGCTAATGACCCTATGGCCATGTTCGCCTAAGAACACTTTGGCGCGCACGTTAAACTTCGCTTACGTACCTGCTTTTAATTAAGTACTCAACAAATTAAACTAAGGTCGTCACGCCCTAGTAGCAATGTGGATATATGATGGGGTAATGAAGGCCATTAGGGCAATTAGGGGGCTTATACTGATCAAGGGGCAACCACGTTGCACTCTCGTCGATTATAATATTAATCTTAAATTTTTTGATTTATACTTTTATTAAAAGTATTTTTAAGTACATCACCATCAAACCATTCTCAAGGGGCAACCACGTCGATTATAATATTAATCGCGGCGTCACCATCAAACCATTCTCTCGCTCCAGTACGGGCTAAGTAATATCATAGTACCACGGAACACGAAATGTTGTATATAGTCCCTGTTTTTTTTCCGTAGCCATTGATTTTTAGCTGTTGCTGATAACTTTTGGCTATATTTTTGAAACGATTGTGAACAGTGGAGACGTCGATATAGATAGTATATATGGTTTCAAGTTTGAAAAACTGTTTAAATAAATAGTTTAGAAAAACTGTTCCATTTATTTCGAGTTTTGAAAAAATCAAAATTAAATACTATTTTAAAAGCTCAATAGAACAGGAGAATAGCCGTGAGAGTGGTAGGGATCTGTCCTCAGGTCAGCATCGTTGTCGAGGTAGCTTTGCATTTTGCTGCCACGTGACAATCGCGCACGGTGCTTTCAGGTATCGTGCAACGAGTCGAGTCCGAGACGCCTCTTATTTCACCGCCTTTTTTCGCGTGGTCTTGGCCTATAATGTCCCTTTATGCGAGCCTAGCTGTAGATTTAATCGTCTTCGTGGCCAAACTCTCTGGTTTGTCGTAAAGAATAGTGGCGAAACATTAGGGCATGACAGAAAAGCAAACGAACACAGGCGCATCCAATCCGATATAAGTTCCAGAGAAACTCGATGAGAAATGGCGCCTACTAGTCCAACTTAAAAGTTGATGGCTTAATTAAGCTTTGTCATAAGCGCAAGCAAAATACTGGAATGTCATGTTAGTGATATACCCTAGAGGCAATCATAAAAATAATTATATCACTTCTATGTTTATGATTTTTGAATAATATGTTATTTTATCTCTTGAATAAATATATTTCATATCGATCAACAAGTATGTGGTTTGTTCGTAGAACTCTTTATTCATATTTTGATGTTATTCTAAATTATCTCTGATCTTATATCATTACGTAGGACAATTATAATTTACAGATCAGCACATGTATTGATTAATGATCATATTTCACGGATTATGGATATAAGATATCAAATCAATAATGTAGACTATGTTAGAGAACATGATATTGGATTGACCCACTATGAAATACTGTGAAAATTGTTATATTCTTAAGTGTCATCAGTTGATCTCATATATAGTGTATGTATGATTCTTAAACTTGAGATCGTCATTATTTCCTACATGTGTAATAATTTACTTAGGGGTTGTCAAATAATACTCCGTGACTGGGTGGTCATAAATGTAGCTTTCGGGTTTACTATGAAACATACGGAGGAATATGAGCGATAAAGATAGAATTTGCCCCTCCTATATAACAAGAGAGATATCTCTGGCCCCTCGATGTGGTTGGATTAAGAAAGTGCATGACCATACCGAATGTGATTGAAGAGTCAATCACAACTGACTAATCCACTACAGATTCGAATGAAGAATCAAGCTTTCATATGATGGCATGCTTCTCGCCTTGAATTCGATCTAATATCATAAGGCAAATAGATCGAACATAAGCACTATTTAGATTTGTCCGATATGATCTTTATGTATGTTTGGGAGTCATTATGTCTTACTAGGGACAGCTATCGACTTATAGACCGAAAAGGGTTTTTGACCTATGTCCAAATATACATGAATCTACAAGTCACACACTTAATAGGCTAGAATAATAAGGGTTCGGATGATAGCCTTTAAGTGGGATACAATCTCTACTAATATTGGATAAAGATTCAACCTGAGGCTTTCCTAGTTGATATGATATCTGATCGTATCGAATAAGGATCCACTTGGAAGCTATATAAAGAGAGGTGTGAGGGCTAAAGGAGGCATCCCAAGACACACCCATCGAAACTTTAGCTGCCACCTCTCATAACCCTTGTTGTGTGTATTGGTTCTAACACATCGACGCACGATGTTCCATCTCTGGACATATGGACCTTGGTAGAGGTGCCGCTGCGACTACGGTGCTGATCGGGATGATCGCGAGGAGGAAATGATTGGCTAGAGGATGACCAACTACATCCACTAGACCAACGCGCAATTCGTTGAACCGGCTGCTTCAACTCTACTTCCACTGCACTGTGTGTCTAGTGGTAATGATCTATGATCTCGTACTCATATGGCTTCATGATTTATGTAGTAGAAAATTTTAATATGAACTAGTATTGCCTACCCGTGTCCCAACAGTCCATAGCTCCTCTTAGCTTCTTGCAACATTATGGTGCCTCTTTGGTCCTAATAGGAAGTGTCTACTATTGGAATCATGTGACAACTCATTTATCGTCTAGACATCACATTATGATTATCGACACCTAATATAGCTTGCATAGGTGCACTTCTCAACGGGTGCTTAGGCTCATTTGGATTAATTACTCTATAGTTAAGAGTGTAAAATGCACACATATCGTCCTATGTGTTTTGTCTGGAGCTTTATCGTATTAGCTTCTACTTCAATATAAATATATGATTTCTCGAAGCAGTTTCTCTACTGCTGTTGCTCCTGTCTCGCTCCGAGAATAAGTCAGGGGGTCACGGACGCATCACGTACCCCATCCTATCGCTCTTGTCTCACGCACTCATCTCTCCATCACTTTTTGCATCATTTGCCCTTCCTTCTAAAAGTCACTTCTTTTAACTACTATTATTTATTGTCAGCCAACAACCATAAGGAGAAATCAATACGAACACATCCTAAAGCATGCTAGCCTATATGGAAGAACTACGTATTCTACAATTAGCTAGTCACCCAATACACAATGGACACAACTACGTGGCCCTATACCATTTAAGGTCATTCCAACGAGATAGGATCTAGCCGTCAGATCCCTATCTCATTGGATGAACCTGATATACATGCGCAAGTCCTCGTCACTCTCGTCCTCCGTCTCGCACGTGGGAGCACACGTCACTGCCTTCCCTCGCTCCCTTCCTTTGCTGTGAAACTTGGCCACTGCCTCCTCCTCACGTGAAACCCTACGTCGCCATCCTCCATACGTGCCTGAAGGTCGTCCTTATCCTCTACACATGAAGCTTCACCACCAGTGAGCATGAATATTGTCAACGTGGACCTCGCCACCACCTCCGTGGGTGTCATCGAGACCTCGAGGCCTCCTTCCACATGCACCAGGTGGAACCTCGCTGTCCTTCCCCATGATTGATGACACTTTGAGGCTTTTTTTCATAGAAAAAGCTTTTCTTAGGCTGTGTACAAGTTTCAGAATGGTTGCATATAAGTTGTTCGACAAAATGACTAACTAGCTTTTTTGTTAGTTTCAAGTTTTGATTTAAAAGGATTTCTTTGATATATATGATGCAGTTAAAAAAGCTTGTTTAATTTCCATACTAGCTTTGCAACAAAAATTTAGATTTATTGCATTCTTGCGATCCAATCTATGAGAAAAATACTCAGTTTCTTCATGTTTTTCTTTATAAGAATATTTTGGCCATGGGCACAACTAGCAAGAAGATTTCATAGGAGTTGACTCCTCAACAAAAAGACCAGTAAAAGGAAGTGTTGTTTGATCCTGTTACTAGGGCACATAATGGTCAAAAAGAGGAATATGCACGTTTTACTCGATGTAGATGCATATAGTAAGTTTCCAAAGTTTCATGCTTCTCTTTCTTGTGCTATATCTATGTTTTTGTTGGGTGTCAGCTGAGTTTCTCAGTTCAAGACAATCATAGTGTTGTGTTCTCACGGTTTAGAATGAGTTTTAGAAACTTTTAAAAGCTCTAGCTATGTTTCAGCAAAGTTTAGAAAATATTCAATGTGTATTATGAGTTTCAGCAAAGTTTCAACGTGTTTCAAAAGTTTCATGCAAAAAAAAGTGTAGTGTAAGTTTCAGGAATGCATCAGGCAAGTTTTGCGTAAGTTTCACAAATGTTTTAGCAAGTGTAAGAAAAGTTTCAACATATTTCACAACTTTTGGGTAAGTTTCAGCAAGTTTAAATCAAGTTTTGGGCAAGTTTCACTGTATTTCAAAAGGTTCATGATCATTTCAAGCATGTTTGAAGAAAATTTTAGTGTATTTCACAAGCTTCTAGAACAACAAAATGCTATCCCATTGTATGGTAGGGTAACGAGTTGTTTAGAGTTTTATTAAGTTTCAAACAAGTTTTGGGCAAGTTTCAAGTTTCATATTCATTTCAAGTTTAGTTTCAAGAAAGTTTCAACTGGGGTTTCAGCAAGTTTCAAATGTTTTGAGCTAGTTTCAACAAATTTCATTAGGTTTTAGTAAGTATTAAAAGTTTCAACAAATTTTATGGGATTTTCAACAAGTTTCAAATGTTTCAGCCCAGTTTTAATAAGTTTCATCACATTTCAACAAGTTTGAACAAGTTTTATTGGGGGCATCAATAAGTTTCAAAAAGTTTTAGGATACACATGCCCCACCTCCATGATGTTCTTCTCTAAGCTTGCGTATGGCGTGTGAAACTTACTATCGCTACCGGATGAAACTTGCTCTCAAGATATGTGTATGACTTATTGACTTATTGAATCTTCGATGGAACTTGTATAAAACTCTTTCAAACTTGTATGAAACTATTAGAACTTAGTTAACCTATGATGAAACAATATGAAACTGTTATGAATTTACATGAAACTACTTTGAATGCATGTAACTTAATGAAACTATTATATGTAACTTAATGCATCTGCTGCGGCATTGATCGGTCACACCACTGATGATACACAACACCACTCTGCTCCTTCGCCTACGGTCAATGTCGCCGCGCAGGGAGATTCACTAGCGGCAGTGTGAAATACCCATCGGATTTGCGCGAGGAGACCTCCGAGATGGGGCGGCACCGAGGGCTGGAGGTGGAGGGAGAGACGATGGAGGTGGTGCATCATTAGCGATAAGTCGTTGTCGGAGTCAAAGCGGAAGGTAGCGGCCATGGCGAGGTTTCAGAGAGAGAGAGAGAGGAGCCAGTGTGTCTATGGATATTGTTTGGTTGGCCCAGGGAAGGAGTCGTTGAATGGTGGTAACCATTTGACGGTTGTGAGCTATACCATCATATCGGTAGAAAATGCTATACCCTCTATTGTATTTCACATGCACAATATGACACGAGTTTAATGACGGAATTCATTACATTTGACGGAATTCATTACATTACGGCGGGCCCGTCCGCGGCAGTTGTCAGTGTTACTCTGGCCACTCTGTATCGACTACAGGGATAGCCCAACACGCGACATCTCAATCTGCTGTTGGGCCTAGTACAATTAGGCCCAGTTTTGCCTCGAAAAGTTTACGTCCACATGAGAGCACCTGATCCACGGCGGCGGCGCGACGCACCCGTCGCGGCACCGGTGTGCGCACGCCGCACGGGCTCGGCGGCCTCTCCTTGTGTCGTGCGCTCCCCGGCCGGCCGCGCGCTTCTGCCACGCCCGTCTCCGCGCGTGCCGCCGCTAGTAATGCCTCCTTCCACTGTGCCCTTGTTCCTCACCTCCACCACGCTCGCCACGGCTGCGAAGCCGCAACGGCAACAGCTACCGCCGCCATGCGACGCCCAAGCGCAAGCGACTTCCCTTGCCGCGTCGTACACCGCGCGCATGCGGCTCAACCCCCACCTCGCGCTCCGCCTGTTCGACCACCTGCTCCGCTCGGGCGCCGATCCCGACCCCCTGGCGTACGCGCTCGCGCTGGGGCGCTGCGCGCGCGAGCGGGGCTACGCCGCCGCTGCGCAGCTCCACGCGCACGCCGCTAAGCGCGGGGTTGCCTCCCACCGCCGCGTGCGCAACGGGCTCATCCACGCCTACGCCGTCTGCGGGATGCTCTTCGACGCGCGCAAGGTGTTCGACGGCGGGCCCGAGGGCGACATGGTCGCCTGGAACTGCCTGCTGCGCGGGTACGCGGAGGGTGGGGACGCGGACGCGCTCCTTGAGTTCTTCGCGCGGATGCCAGCCCGGGACTCGGTCTCTTGGAACACAGTCATTGCGTGGTGCGTTGTGAACGGGGAGTATGAGGAGGCAATTGCGGTGTTCCGGGAGATGTTGGTGAGCCGGGAGTGCCAGCCTGATAGGGTTACATTCGTGAGCGTCATCTCGGCAATTGCGTACTTGGGAGCACTTGCGCATGGGCTCTGGGCACATGCATATGTTCGCAGGAAAGGGATCGAGTTCGAGGAGAAGTTGAGCTCAGCTCTGATAAATATGTACGCGAAGTGTGGTTTCATTGAGGGTGCAGTTTATGTGTTTGAGAATTCGTGTGCAATGAGGAGCGTGGATACTTGGAATGCAATGTTAGCTGGTTTCATAGCAAATGGCTGCAGTGAGAGAGCTCTGGAGCTTTTCACTATAATGGAGTCAACAGGGTTAGTGCCTAACAAGATTACTTTTAACAGTGTGCTGAATGCTTGTAGCCACGGGGGCTTTGTCGAGGAAGGTATAAGGTGTTTCGAGAGAATGACCGATGTTTATGGTATTGAGCCCGACATTGCCCATTATGGCTGCATGGTGGATCTATTTTGTCGCGCGGGGCTGTTTGCGAAGGCTGAGGAGATGATCCAGATGATGCCAATGGAGCCAGATGCTGTTGTGTGGAAGGCCCTAGTGGGTGCTTGTAGAACTCACAAAAACTTCGAGTTGGGAAAGAAGGCAGGCCATAGGCTTATTGAGGCTGCACCAAATGATCATGCCGGGTATGTGTTGCTATCCAACATATATGCGCTAGATGGCAACTGGAAAGGAGTACATAAGGTGAGGAAGCTGATGTTGGATCGTGGAGTGCAGAAGGTACCTGGGAGCAGCTCAATAGAACTTGATGGTGTTATTCACGAGTTCATATCTGGAGATAAAAGTCATTCAAGGAAGAAGGATGTATATGATATGCTAAGTGAAATGTGTCAGCAGTTGAAAATTGCAGGATATACTCCGGACACTTCACAAGTGCTGCTAGATATTGATGATGAGGATGTGAAAGAGAGCTCACTTGCTCTTCACAGCGAGAAGCTTGCAATTGCCTTTGGGCTGATTAGCACTGTGCCTGGCACACCTATTAGGGTATTTAAGAACCTCCGGGTTTGCAGAGATTGTCATAATGCCATAAAACTTCTAAGCAAGATTTATGGGAGGTGCATAATTGTTAGGGATGCAAATCGATTTCATTGTTTCAGAGAAGGGTCTTGTTCTTGCGGGGATTACTGGTAAAATTTTCCGTTTATCTGCCATTCTGTTGCTTTTCTTTTTACTTGTTACGCAAAAATGTATAGCATGTTATAAAAGTTTTGGCAATGGTTATACTTGTCCATTCGAGAAGAGTTCTAAATATGCCATGAGGCTCATGACTTCATTTCATGTCTATTAAATGCTAAGGTACCCGTAAACCAACAGCATGATTACCACCCTCTTGTGTCTCAGCAACTTGAAACCTAATTATTGCCCTTTTCAGCCTCCATGATTCAAAACTGAACATGAATCTGAGATGTATGTCCTACGCAAATGTGCCATTAAATTCAGATAGGTTTAGTTCCTTTCATATGGTAGGGACTAGGAATCATCAATAATCTGATACGTACTTAATGCTGTTTTTTCCTAGTGTCCTTGCTGTCATCATACAGTTGAGGATGACAGCTTTACATGAACTTACATTTGAAAGAGAAATAGCATAGGTGATAGGGCCAACTAGTACTTCTGCTTTCCTTGTGAAGTAGGGTTCATTTTAGTTTGCGCCCGTCAATGGAGATCTTATTTGTACATCTATATCTTCACACAATCCATTAGCCTTTATGCTATTTTTCTCTGTATAAGTTAGATTCATCTAGCTGAACATGTTATTGAAGTTTGAATTATATAACAGGTTAATGGTATCACAAAAAGGTCTTGCAAGTTACAACATTGTACTTGAAAGACATCTAGTAATAGAGCACTGTAAAGCACAGTAGCAATTAGCAATGTAAGATTAGCTGCCCCATGGGCTTCAGCTTTCACATTCTTTTGCAAAGGCCCAATTGATAAATTTAACCTGCTATTGTGTTCTTCCTTGTCTGTGCTTTAGGGCCTCATAAATTCATGTACTAGAAATGCTATACTCCTGGGAGAGCAATTACCCACTAGCACTGCTAGTATTGTTGTTTCCCTTGCTGCCTGTTGTTGATTTCGAAAGAGACATGAAGTGTTCTGCACAAGAAATGATAGTAATTATTAAATTCATGAACAAAGTAAAGAGTAAGATTGGTGATAAGGACAAAGATCAACACTGTTGGGGAGGAGTAATCACTTCCACCGTGCTGTTATTACTGCCTGGTGGTCTGCTGGATGTAGGGGCCTTTGAACATAAAGACAAGCGACACCTTTGATGTAAATGCACGCGTATTGGGCATTTGCAAACTTATAGCATAAGTGTTGTCTGATGTCAAATTCTTGAAGACGAGTTGTAATTGCTAGTGAAACGGTTGCATCAAACCCAGTAAATGGAAAATCTTAAATCTTACAGAAGTCAAATTTGAATGTTTGTGTTGGATCTTTATATGACATCCGGTAAGGACATCATGGGAAAGAGGAAAGATGTAAAGCATCATGCGCAATCTTCACATAATGTGATGTTTGCTACTGCTTTAGTGATAGCACCAGACTAGAGAGAGTGAGAGAGTGAGAGACCGCACAAAATTTAAATCTAATAAACCTTTCCCATGTAAAACAGAATGTTATAACAGTAGTAAGAGCCTGTCTTCCTTAACTTTTTAGAGAAGAGGAAGTAAAAACTGTGTAGTTCTATGTGAGTAATTATGGACAGCCACACTCATCTCAATTGGGTAGTTTACATTAGTTGTTTGATACATTGAATTAGGCACCAGAAATGCAGAGGCGGCACTAGTAAGTGACCAGATCTGATAAATTATGACTACAAATTGGTTGCTTTTTTTTCTTCGCACACAAGGCAACGCGTGCACACATATGCACAAGGATACGCATATGCACAAGCACAAAATGTTATGTGATATATAGTAGAAATGCCCTCGCTCCATGCCGATCATTAACAGGTTGGCCTTGACAAAATAAGCTGCCTGCTGCCCTTATCAACTCTATTAGTTTATTTTCCCTCTTGGGGGAAGTTCTTTAGTGCTCCCCAGATATGTATTTTGCAGCCTAGGCCCTAGTTTACAACTCTAATCACTGCTCTAGTAGTATAATAAGACCATTAGTGTACGGAATAATGCATAATTAGGGTTTAGAATAATCGTTAATATCAGATGCTTGGTTTGGTTGATCATCATAGCCCGCAAGAAGGTTTCACCCAACATAGACCTTTACCAAAAATATACTCACTTGCATCTCGCGTGCAGCTGGCTTTGCCAGACTCTGCTTTGTTTATTGTTTACAGAAAGGTGTAACATACGCTTTCCTAAGCACAATTAGAGATCCTGTACCCTAGCACATGGGAACCGAATGCTGAATTAACACATAGGTGTAGTCACAATGCGGAGATACTATGTGCCAACTTGTACTGTAATCGAATAATCCGTGTTCGACTCTAATAATTCATTGTTGGCAATGATCCCATTAAGACTGCTTTTGTGCTCTTTGCTTCTCGATACATCTTTCTACTAACTGTTTGCACAAACTTTTTTAGCATGTAGTACAAATTATGATATGCATGATGGATTTGGTTTGATCATTCTTTTACTTGAGGAAGGCTAGCATGTTCAGACCAAAACAATTTATATTCTGTTCTGGATCTTAAATCATTTTTTCCTTCTGAATCAAAACCTTAGATCATTTGCTGGACGCCCTTCCAATGATTTCCAAGTTTTAAAGGACAGATGTGCAATTATATTGTAGTGAAGAAATGTAAGTTCGCTCTGAACCTGTTAAGCAGGACAGTCTATACAGGGAGCAGGGTCAGAGATGGACGAATCCGGTGTCAAAAATCTTATCTTCATTATAACATGGATGTGTTTTTTAGCTTTAGACTTACCCCAAAAGAGACGATTGCCAGCTAATATCACGCAGACAATGTTCCTTTTGTTTACTTTGAGTTCTTTGGCTGCTATTTCTTGGAGCTGTTTTGTTTGCAGGAATCAATCCTCTGCCGTCACTCACACCGGATGGCCCGCTGCCGACAGGTAGGACCTAAACATCCATACCAATACTGCATTTTCTCTCATTTTGTCGAGCCACGAATCTGTAAATCCAAACTCTTCCTATGTGATCTACACTAGTCCAGAATCAAGCTAGTGTATACAGTACAAACATAGATAAAATATCAACTATAATCATAATTAAGAAAAACACAAATATTATTAATTATTATAGTAACAACCTTATGATCAAGCTTATAATTAATAGTCTAAAGGGATTAATAAAAACTAGCAGTAAAAAAATAAAGATAAACACAGTGGTCATTCAACATGCTCACAAGCAATAGATTGGAGAGCGACGTTCTAATCCGTGAAGACATCGAAGCACTCCTATATTACCTTTGGCTGAAATGTTCTATTTCAATAGCTGAGCAATAAAGAATATAGTTGTGAATACATAGAATACTCAGCAAGTCGTTTGTAACAATAAGTAATATATAATAATGTAAGGCTTACTAAACGGTGGTTGATTGGTTATTTTGTAGAAAACAATAATTTAAAATAAATACAATAAATAGATTAAAAGCAACTTTGAAAATGAGTAATAAGGCAAAGGAATTGAATAAATCATAAGTGGACTGACCATTTACTCCAATAAATCATCCGTGAATTAATCATTCACTTTTCAAACTTAACCTAATCAGGTTATTATAAAATCTCTACCACTCATGTGAAATTATTGAGTATTATCTATAACCGAGAACACGGCTATTCAAATAGTTTTACACTCTATAAAAGTCATACAACTTTACACATATGAGACAATGCACTTATCATGTCGGCCAATACATGCTTCCTTAGGTGTACGACAAAATGATTATCACTAGGCCTTTATAATGGTCAACCTCAATCCAATTCCGCCCGCTAATGTTTCACCACTAAATAGGGTAAATCCCCCAAGTCAAAAGCCCCCTTTTGCTCCCCGTGGAATGTCTAACCGGCTCCCACTAACATCTCAATGATGTAATTAAAGTTGAAATATCACAAATTAGTTAGTTAGGTCCATCCATACTAGATATGTGATTGCATAATAAGATTCAGTTCGAAGTCCTTAAATATTACTTAGGTGAGATATCTACATACCAATATACTATTATACTCTCTTTGCTGCACGATCACTCGGCAAAGTGAAAATTGTTATATATAACCAATACCAAAGACACTTATGTCATGGTACTCAAATTTTATGGCTGTAGCTGACCATCACAGTTTAATATCATATTAAGCCAAAATTTGTTAGCTAATCAGCATATGATGATGAGCCTAACGTATTACAAGTATGGCTAAACATATTAGATGTACAACCCAAGTGGATACTAGTATTGTATCACTGGATATTTATCTATCCTATGTTGGCAATGGAATCATATCATTCAAATTATCAAATGAGGAATTAATCAATTTGGTTAATAACTACCGGGTACAAGTATTTTGTAATAAATTACCAATGCATGATAATTTAAAACAAAGTAATAAATAATAGATTTAAATGATAGGTTCAACATGATCAAAGGTCACGACTTGTCTTGGTTTTGCTCAGTTACCACTTCTTGATCTTTAGTTCGTACTTCTGCTACTTCGAAGGTCTAATGAGCGAATGAAACACTAATAAATTTAAATAAAATCCAAAAATAACCAAACTAGAATTAAATGATAGAGCTTAATTTTAGATGGATTTAGGAAGAAGAATTAGGTACATCGGAGTTCGGACGGAGGAGAACGCATGATCGGAAGATCGAACGGAATGGAAATTCTAGGAAATTCACAAATGAGGAATATTCCTGGTATATATTTTTGCTGGATTTTAGGGATTATTTGAGAGTATGATGGATGGGTCCTACTTGTCATTGGCTCAAAGAAAAATTAATTGAAAAATGTCACGATGCACACAGTCCTTGGGTTTTGAACCCAAGACCTGGAGTCTCCAAGCCATTTACCTCACCACTAGGCCATGCTCTCACATGTGACTTGGGCTTAGATGAAGCAATCATTCCTGGAGACTTCAGAGAGTAGCTCTCTGCCCGTGGCTTGCGCACATGAGGGAGAAGCCAAGGATGCCGGCCAAGGGGCAAAACGGGTTGCTAGAGACCCGAGGAATGCACGGACGGTGGCAGCGCGGTCTAAGTCGCGTCACGGCAACAACAATGGCACTCAGGGTGCGGAAGTGCGGGCTCACGTGGGAGATGGTGTTCCGGCAGAGAACGCGGAGAAATAGTGTGAACACGGACTAGAATGCGGTATAGTGAAGCTAGGAAAATGGTAAGCTAAGCTGGGGACTCACCGGAGATGACACAATCGATGAGTGAATGGCAACGGTGGAACAAAAGGAAAAACTCAGGATCTTGGTGTTTGGTGAATGAAAACCAAATCTTCTTGGTGTTTGGTGAATGAAAACCAAATCTATTTGGAGGGTAACTATATGGAAAGGTAGAACACAATTTGACATGGAAGAATTGGAGAGAATCTCACCGGATAGATGGTTACGTGAGGTGTCCTAGGCGGCCATGGCTAGATGTCGCAGGTAACAAATTTGTGGTGGGTTTCTGGGGAAAGTGAGGGAAACACCGCGTAGAACGTGACGAGACGAATCTCACAATGGTGATGGCACGAGCTAGAGCCCACTGGAGATGACAAATTGACAATGGGAGACGATGTAGATCAGTTTCAGGAAAAACTTTATTCCGAGTGACAGGCTGCACCGAAAAAAAATTAATTCGACAAGGTGGTGGATGATACACGGAAACATGATATGGCATGAAAGGATCAGGAAAAAGCTGACCAGAGTGCTCAAAATGCTGGTTGGAGTGACAATCGATTTCGAGAACAGAGGGCTCTCAGTGGTGGTGGCGTTATGGGGTTTGAGGAGACTTGGCAGGGGTTTGAAAGGGTTAAGAGGTGTCAAGAGATCATGTACAAAGACTCGGAAGAGTTGGAAACTGACTCAAATTTACGGGATTCAATTTAGAGTCGGTTCGAAAAAATACAGGATAAAAGACAAATGGATAAACGAATTGTGGAGGGGCCAAAAGGATTGGATTCATTACGAGATTTGGCATAACTTTTGTTTTAGCGAGACGTCGAGATAAGGTCCGGTTGAGAAGTTGGCTTGGGTGGGAAGTTAGAGCCATTGACTGATCTGTCTTCTGTGCTCGGTTCGGCCAGACCTTGAAGATGAACAGTGCCATGGTAAACAGTAAGTGCACTAAAAAGTACGTGATAAACAGTACACGTACGTGAACAGTGCTGTGGCAGGAGAGAAAATACAGAGAGAGAGAGAAAGGGAAAAATAAGAAAAGAAAGGAAAAGATAGGGCAAGAAAAATAGATTAGACCTAGAAAAATAGAATGGACATTTTTCTAGAGATTCGAATATTTGGGATTTCAAGGAATTTCATAATTCTAGAAATTGGGATGAATTAAATTGAGCTCCAATAAATAGCAAATAAACTATAAAAAATCCAAAAATTACAAAAAAAGTTCCTTATGACATAAGAAACCCAAATAATGATAATTTTCATTTAATTGATATTTATTTTATTCATATTAAATCTTTTTAATTTTGGAAAAATTCATATTAAGCTTTAATTAATTCAAGAAAAATCTAAATGATTAATTTTATTGTAAAAACTTCAAAAAGTCACTGAAAATCAGGATGTTACATATTTTTCCTCCTTAGAAAAAAAAACTATGCTGCTCATATTTTCAGCTCATCCTCTCCTCCTGTTGACAGCAAGCTCTGAATCAACCTGATCTCCCGTCATCTGGTTCTGATTCAGGCGCATTGGCGAGCATATGGTACATATGAATATGTATGACAATGATTGGAAAAGAAGACATAGATCTGCAGCAACCTTTCTGGCGAGCATAATGATGCACGAGAAGATAATCTGGTGGATGGTCGGGTCCATTTCCGTTCCTCAATGACTGCACGAGCCGGAGGAGCACGGGCAAGTGCCTTGTGCCGAGGCCGGCCAGCGCTGCCGTGCGCAAGACCGGAAAAAGGAGGGGCCTTGCGCAGTGTGACACCGAGTCATGGATGGCGAAGGAGATATGTAGAGCTAGCCCCCTATAGCTGCTATGGGGCTATGGTCTTCTTCTCAAAGATAAAAAAGCTGGGGCTGGCTAGGAATATATCAAGACTTGTTATCTAAGTAGCTTGTGGTCCATGTCCTGGGGAGTTTGAAGTCGTATCCTTTCCAATCTTTAGTTTTGCATTTCTCTCAAGATTCGGTTTCCTTGCTTTCCCTTCCCCTTTAACAGTGAACAGTTTAGTGAAGGTGCCACTAATGGTGCGCAAATGAGGAGGAAAAAAGCAGAGGGGCACACCGAGTCACTACTGAAAGAAAGGTAAAGAGGAGGTAAGCAGAGCAGGCAAGGGAATAACTTGTAACTTGCAGGCCACTTCTTGCAGTGTCGTTAGCCATGGAGAGAGAGAGAGAGAGAGAGAGAGAGAGAGAGAGGTTTGTCACAGCTTCCTCCCTTCCTGACGCTTTTCTTAAGCCCAAATTTAAAAGCTTAAGGGGGGAAAAAAGCGTGTTTGGAGTGAATAAAAGTATTGCATGGGTGTTAGGCTTTAACTAATCTAAAGCTAGATTCGAGCGTTCGCCAACCCCGAGGCTAACGAATAGTTTTACTTATTTAATTATCAACCGCAAAGAAGGATAGAGATTAGGAGAATCTGAACTCTGGAGGGCATCTCTCCCAGGTGGGTAAAACTTGCTCTAATCAAACTTCAAAACTCTAACCTTGGCTTTGCTTTTGATGTCTCTTGCCTTATCAAACCCTTCTGTGTGATTGACGTTGTAGGATGGCTTATATGCAAACGGTTGGATCGGACTCGAAAGGGAAAAAAAAAACAAGCAGAAAATGAGAGGAAAAAAAAACTACTATGATGAAATGAAAGTGCCATTGCTTTGTTGCGGGGTAATGCCTCGATTGCGACCCCTCCTAATGTTGACCACCATTTTCTTCGACAAAACTAATCATGCCGACCATGAAGGGCGTGTAAATAATTGCCCGTGTCGAGCATTAAAAATGCAAGCAGTCAAATAATGATGAGAGGAGAGAAGGGGTGGGTGCATGATTTACAGCGAGGTTCCTTGAGAAAGCGAGCAGTCGAGCGCATAAACAAATGCCCGTGAGAGTTGGCGATGTCAGGGATGCTATGATCTGCTATACTATGAAGAGGGCCGTAAAAAATGCTAGGGACTGACGAGCTGCCCTAAGACTCGTTCTGGGCTTAATTCAAGCTTGATTTAAGTTTTAAATAAGTCGAGCTTAAGTTTAGTATCTAGCTCACGAGTTTCAACGACTCCGTCAGCACTTCTAAGTTTTTCTCTTTTATATTTGTTTCTATTAAGATATGTATGTTATTATATTGTGAGTTGAGATAATTTTTCTATTCTCACTTGTTAAATATTACTGTATATTAACTCTTATCAAATTTATTCGAGCTGAATTTGAGTTTAAGTTTTTTTTATTATTGAAAATTAGTGCACGTTGAATTGTTAATTATTAATGAGCTTACTTAAATCAAATCCAAGTCCAAACTTAGGTCCTAACTCAGACTCGCTTGAGTTTAACACAAACTTATATCGAGCTCGAGCTTAGGAGACCAGCTACAGTCTCACTTGAGCTCGGCTAGCTCTCCTCTTTACGCTTGCTATATGCGCGACTGTGAAGCAGCAAGTAAACAAAAGCAAAGGTAAACAACATGATTAAAGGGCTGTTAAGAAAGATAAAGCAAGGCATCACTTAAAAATAACCCCCCTTAAGGTTAAACAAAACCAGCCATGGTGATGGTGGTGGTGACTAGGAGTAAAGCGGCTGCCTGACTCTGTGGTTAACCGTGTACACAAACTAGTGAAGAACAATTAGTAGTGGTAGTCCTATAAATGCTAGCTCTCCCCTCTTATCTTAGCTCTTCTTCTTCCTATCTCTCCTCTCGCCGGAACAGAAAGCATTAGAATCTGCAGTGGGCATCTTTCCTTTTCTTGCCATATCTGGCCATAGGCTGCAATAAGATCGACTTCTTGCTTGGTCCCCCTATCACATTGCCCATACAGCTGGCCAAGCAGAGGAGTTCATCTTCTCTAGGCTTTCTCACCTCTGATTCCTCCACTGATCCGGTTGTTCATTTCTACTTGCTCGTCAGCTAGGAATTCATAGTCTTGGATACTCTCCTCTTGTGCACCTTGCCTCTGCTTGTTGAGCGAGCAAGATCGATGGACATGAACGAGAGCAATGAGAAAGGGATGGAGAGCAACGCCTCCTCTGGCCCCGGCAATGGCATCCCGGTGGAGTGGCAGAGCCAATTCAGCAGCGCCTTCTCGTGCCCGCCGGCGCAGCAACACCCCATGATGGACTCCTTCGCGGCGGCCGGCCTGTGGGCGTCGGCGGCCTCCCAGAACGTGACGCTCTCCGACGTCAACGCCATGTCGGCCTCGCGCGGCGCCGGGATCTTGGCGCCGGTGCCCGGGTTCCTCCCGCAGGGCCTCGGTCATTTCCCGGTGGACTCCGGCTTCATCGAGCGGGCCGCGCGGTCGTCGTGCTTCGTCGGCGGCGGGATGATGGGAGCCGGTGCCTTCGGTGCAGCTGATCAGCCGTCCATGAACGACGCTTTCAGTGGCGCCTCGGAGGGGCTCTTGGACCATCAGAGGAAGGACGGCAATGAGAAGGCCGAGCCGGAGCTCGCCGGGAACCGCTACGAGGAGGTGCCGAGCTCGGAGGCAGCCGGTGGAGACTGCTCGTCCAAAGGTTCAGACTCCAAGAAGAGGAGACTGCCTAGCGAGGTACTGCTGTTCTTGCTTATCACCGAAACTTTTTTAAGCTTCTTTTCCTTTCATTAGGTTGCCAGTACTTGACGTTCAAGAATGTGTTTGTGCTTTAGGTGATGGGAACCGATCAGGTTCAGTCTTCCAACTTGCCTGCTGATTCTGCGAACGAGAGCGCCCACAGCAAAGATAAAGGCGAGGAGAGTAGCCCGGCGGCGACGACGACCGGCAAGTCGAAAGGGAAGGGAGCGAAGGGGACCTCCGAGTCGCAGAAGGAAGATTACATTCATGTCCGAGCTCGGCGCGGGCAGGCAACCAACAGCCACAGCCTCGCGGAAAGGGTATAACTCTGCTCACTTTTAGTGGCATCTCATCGTTAACAGTGGATGCGTTGTGCAATCGACATGAGTGGTGTTGAAACCCTGAATGTTTTATCTTTTGTGCAGCTGAGAAGGGAGAAGATCAGTGAGAGGATGAAGCTCCTGCAGGACCTTGTTCCCGGTTGCAGCAAGGTGTTGTTTTTCTGAAGAAAAAAGTTATGTGTTTCTGATCGGCTGATTTCATAACAAATGTAACAACATTATGTTTCTTGAACTGAATTCAGGTCACCGGGAAGGCGGTGATGCTTGATGAGATCATAAACTATGTTCAGTCCCTGCAAAGACAAGTTGAGGTAATAACTAATAACATTCCCCCAAAGTGTCTGAAATTCTAGATTTCAGCTCTGAACCGAGTTGTCATGTGGAATTGAATAAGTGAATCACTAGATATATACATGGAACCCAGCAGTGTTTCTAGTATCTATATTTCCACGGTAAACTGCAAAATATTAATTGACACTCCCTTTATCTTGCAGTTCTTATCGATGAAGCTCGCGACAGTAAACCCGAGGCTTGACCTCAACATAGAAGGGATTCTCTCAAGAGATGTATGCTAGCATGTAGCATCCTCGCTTTCCTTCCATCAGTTGTCCTCCTAGGAATAATCTAACCGTGTCCATTTTCCCCCCTTAACAACAGCTTCTTCGCTTCCCTGGGGTTCCTTCATCCTCCATCGGATTCTCTCCGGAAATGATGCACCCGCAACTACAGTTATCGCAACCAGGCCTGATTCAGGGCGGTGCCGCTGGCATGGCCAATCCAGATGTGTTCAGAAGAATAATACAAGCGCAACTAAGTGCAAAAGATGGATCTCAGGTTAGCATCTACTATTGAACAATTGATTCGCAGCACAGCAATATTTACTCCAACTAGTAGTTGATATAGCTTAAGCTATCATCTAACAGCGTAAATTGTCCTAAAACCATACCTCAACAGTCAACACCTCTCCAATATGGCAATATCTACCTCTACTAGAGTACTAGACCATTGTGCCTGAGACCTAAAGTAGGGTCGGTTCTTTTCCTCCGAAGCTGGCGGCTTTTGACTTTTGCTACAGTACCTAACTTTTAAACGGAGTATTTTCTCAAGACGGGATCTACAAATTAAACGATCTACACGTTAAAAGCTCAACATCTGTACCAGCCAAAATCGCAAGTGAGTATCTGTCACTCCGTAATCTGTACCGTAAACAGCCAAAATTCAAAAATTTCAACCAAAAGCCATAAGCCGCAGCCGTTGCCAAACAGACCCGTATATAGATTCATTCACCTAGTCATGTTCAAGGAATTAGCTAAACACCTATATAGCTTGTTTTCCAAAGACGAGCTACAGCCTACAGATATCTCACATTTAGGCTCTCCCATTCCCATTCTAAGCTGTGTCTTCATGCATAAACATGTGAACCCAAAAATCTTGAGAAAGGCAACATGTACTAGCACTCACTAAACCACACCATGCTGATAAATTCTTCAATTCTTCAGCAGATGCCCCACGCATTAAATGGATCATTCAGTGACGTTTCCCAAATGGCGTACCCGTCCCTCAGCGCGCAGAACTTGAGCATCAGGCCATCTCAGGATGGGTTTCAAATGTGAAGGCCAGCTCGATGCATGAGCAAAGGTTTTTTCTGATGGACTGCAGGCAGGCAGGCACGGGCACATGACTGAAGCTGCTACTGCCGGAGAGCAGCAGCAGTGGTGCAGTGCTAGCTCATCGCATAGCTGAAGCCTTTAGTTGCTTCATGGCCGTATATCGTCGGGTTTTATTGTGTTCAGAACTGAAACTGAAAGCGTGAGAGCCCCACGGAAAACGCTGAGATGAAATCTGCAATCCTGGATGATTGGAAATTCTGTCTGGGCGCATTTATAGTGCACGATGCAGTAGCAGCAGTGGAACTGAATTGCTGCAGGATGTAATGCAAGAGCATTGTTAAATTAGTTCCGTTGCTTTGTTTCGATGCTTAAGGAATCAAAACCTCTCCTAAACTAGGGGGCGATGTTTATGTTAAGATCAAGCATTTGACTTTTCTGCTTGTACCACAAAGAAGGATAAAACGATAAATGTTTAATTATGCAGCATGTTTCATTACTTCAGAGCTCCTGATCTCTGCATCTTGTATGTGAAGTCTGCCATTTTTTACTAAACCTCGAATCGCCTCATCTTCAAAGGGAAGAGAGTTCATGTCCTCAGGACATTCACGAGAGGAACTAATTTGCTTCAGGTTCATTCATCGGTATGAGTTAAGAGGTAGGGCCACACCCCAGGCAGGATAGATTTCAATCTAGGGTGTGGAAAATATCTAATATATAGTCCAGATAAATTCAACCTAATCTAGGTAATATTTTCATGATCCAATCTAAATCATTCTGTCACTAAACTCGAGGCATAACTAAATCTGGTAACTAAATCTTGACTCCATCACGGGGTATGACGAATCACGCACAGTGCGCACTGTAGCTGCCACTGAAGTGGACAATGTTACGCACGCAATAAAAGAAGTGCTCGGGTATATTCTGCAGGTTTTGTTAGGGTTCCAGGACAAGGATTGGCACAGCCAGATTCCTCCCGAGAGTAGCTCCAACGAGCGCTGCTTTTTTTATATTTGCCCAAATTGAACCGCTGTACGCCGTCGTACACTGGCCAGATTCCGTGAACAGCTAGCTGCCTGATCGAGGCACGAACAGTGAGGAGAGGAGAGAAAATATACTGACGCCGGTTAGCACGACGCGGGGACGACAATACAAACACGAACCTCAGCGACCGCGACACCGCGTCGGACAACCTTCTGAACGTGCTCATCGCGCATTCCGATCGTGTTGTTGGCAGGATTGGATGGTATGCATCGTAGAACACGTTTCTGCTGCTGTGCACGGAGCATGCAGCAGTGACCGGACTGGCCCGAGGGTAGCCGTTCCCTGGCCGGTTGTGGCAGTCCGGCACGTGGTTTTAGGTATTTTGCCTCATTCTTTTCAATTTTTCAGTTGATTTTTCACTTTGATTTCTTTTAACAATTACTATTTATTATACTAATAAACTATGGTAAAATAAACATAATCAAGAACAATCTATAGTAAAATAAACATAATCAAGAACATCTCCTTGTCGGCAGAGCCGGTGTCGCGGGGCCGTGTATGGGGCTCGCGTGGGCTGTGTTGGACAGATGGGCCTATCGGAACCTAACGGCACGGGCCGCCTCGGGAGCTCTCCCCTCGCTCCCGTCGCACAAGACTGGGCCGCCGTTTGGCCCACTGGCCACCGAGGAGTCTGGACGCCTCCGCCGCGACGTGGCTGCGCTCCTCGTGCCGGCTGCGCCCGTCCGGGAGGCCGCTCGTCGGCGCATCAAGACGCGCAGGCAGATGGGCGGCGACGGCGCCATTGGAGCAAGAGCACCGACGAGATCCTGGTGCAGAGCCGCAGATCCCTTTTTTTTTTGAAGATAATGATCCTGAGTTGGGATAATTTATAACAAAATTGCAGCGGTACGTACTGCCTACGCTTACCGCAATGATCTACTTACCTCTCGAGTTTTGTTTCTCCTTTACTCCAAAAAATTAACGGTATTTGCACAAACCATCTGTTGAAGAACTGCGATGATGTTCAAAGAACTAACCGTTATTCAGGGATTGCGAGTTGGTTTAGATGTATCGTTGTATCTTAATCTTGGGAGGAGAGGACAGTGAAGATACCAAGGCTGGTGGACAAGTGATGAACATGGCAATATCTAGACAAATGGCAGCAACTCCCTCCTGCTGTACAACAAAAGGTAGCAAAGGGTGTTGTCTCAAAACCAGTTTTATCCTGCTGTTATTGTTGTTCGTCTTTTAACTTCAGAAAGCCTATGACTAAACTGCTCTTTGAGGTGTAATCTGGTCATGTATAAGGATGAGCTTGAGCTTAACCAGATTATCACTGAAAAATTGCATGAAATATAAATAGGACATTTTTATTAAATGGTTATAAGTACGCCCCTACAAAATTTAGCCTCATGGCAACCCGAACAATAGTTATGATGAACACAACGTTCTTACTAAGACGTTTTTCCACTCAATTCAACATAAATCCGGCTCTGGTGTAAACTTCTATTTTGCTCATACGTCTCCAGGGTATAAAAAGGATGCCTACAAACTCACTAATCCTTCCATGGATCACTCTCAGTCCTCACTTCAGAGGGTTCAACAACCTCCGTCGCGGCACCTTCAGAAGAGTCCGACTCAGCGTTGGTCTCGTCGGTGGTTGCTTCAGCCAACTCGGTGTTCGATCTTCCCCATCTCCCACCAAGGGCAACTGTCATCATCTCGTAGATCTTGCCTCCCAACTCCGCTGGACTATCAGGCTGGGCAATCCAAGTGAACAATCATAAGGTTACAAATCATATATATATCATCATAGACCATGACACACAAGCATAGGTTTGTTGTACTTACAGTATATCCACTCGAGATCAGGGCAGTCTCATACAACAATTCAACCGCCCTCTTGGCTTCAGTACTTTCAGGCTCGTTTTTGCAAGCAGCCTGTAATTGTTTGCCATATATACATGAGGCATAAGAATTGAGTGCTATCGAGTTATGCAGCATGATATGAGAACAAATTAGGTACAGTTTGTAACAACATATTGTTGTCATCTTACATTCAAGTCCTTGATAATAGGGTGGTCCGGATTGATTTCAAAAATTCTTCTTCCTCTCATGAACTCCAAGCTTGATGTGTCACCAAGTGTTTGTGCTTTCATGAGCCTATCAAATTGAAGAAGCACATATTAGAAAGAAAAAAAAACAACTCCATTTTCAAAAAGAAAAAGAAAAAAAGAAAAACAACTGTACACTTCTGAGCTAATATTCTGTTTGTAGGTCTGAACAATCATGATACCTTTCCATGTTGGCTGACCAACCAAACTTGCCAGATACGAGAACACATGGCGAAGAGCTGAGTCGCTTTGAGATTTGGACCTTGGCAACTTTGTCGCCAAGCTGTTGCTTTATCCAGTCACAAAGAAGAGTGTATTCCTGCTTGCTTTCTTTCTCCCTGTCCTCATCTTCATCACCTGTAACAACCAACATATGTTAGTGTCATGCCTAAAAAAAGCCAAAAGTTTATAACCAATCACATAAAATTTTCAGAGTTCCCATACCCAATTCTAGGTCTTCTTTGCTGATATCGACAAATTTTTTCTCTTTGTATGTCTGTAAATTCTGAATGGCCACCTCATCAATCGGCTCGATAAGGTAGAGAACCTAAAAACAGAAGAGTGCCGCTGTGAGCTAGAACTGTAGGCTGTAGCACAACAGAAAATCAATTTTTTATCAACAATAAAGTGTAGTCATACTTCAATGTCTTTCTGAACCAGCTTTTCCAAGAAAGGAGCAGTCTTTGCACTCTGAAGACTATCTGTAGCAATATAATAGATTGCCTTCTGGTTGTCAGGCATATTCTCTACATACTGATCAAGACTTATCAAATCTGTCTCATTTTTGGAAGATTGGAACCGCAACAAAGGAGCAAGGCGCTTCTGATTTCCTGTGTCCTCAATGCAACCAAGTTTCATGAACTTGCCAAAGCTCTCCCAGAATTTCTTGTAGTCCTATAGTACAAATGACACCAAGCTTCAAAACAAGCCCAGTACATCAACAGCTGGGGAAGAAAAGAATGTTTGATTCTTACCTCTTTGTCATCCTTCTCGGCAATCTCCTGAATCATATCAAATGTCTTCCTAACAAGTCTCTTCCGCATGATCCTGACCTGAAACATAAGGAAGGCAACCATTATTTCCAAATATCAGCTACCTTAAAGTCTAGTACTCCACTGTATGTTAAATCAAAAATGTTTTTCCATAACTTACAATGCGACTTTCTTGAAGAATCTCACGAGAAACATTGAGAGGAAGATCATTTGAGTCAACTACACCTTTTACAAAGCTCAAGTATCTGGGGAACTGCAGAGAGAACGCTAAATTCAGCAATTCATTCAACACTGTTATCCTAGTAACTAACGTCTAACTGTAAGGTGAAGGCAACAATAAAAAATTGTGGCAACATACCAGCTCGCCATCAAAGTCATCTGATATGAAAACTCTCTTGACATACAGCCGGATATTTTTGGTCTTAGGATTCATTATCTCCTCGTTGCTAAGAGGTGCCATTCCTGGAATGTAGAGGACACTCCTAAATTCCACCTCACCCTGTTTAGAACACAAGTCTTGTCAAAATGTTTAATGTGTATGAGCATAACAAAAGTAAAGCTTGATAAGTCCAAGGACCTCTGTTGTAAAGTGTGTATAAGCTAGAGGATCCAAAAACTCATTGAATGTCTTCTTGTAGAATTCATTATACTCAGTTTTCTCGACTTCCTTTGGACTTCTCATCTGCATGGAAGAAAATTGAATTCAACTTATGTTTCTTCCAATAGCCAATAGAAACCAAAATCTGCAAATGTGGCTATGGAAGATAATACAACATATATCACACGACAATTGCACTGCAAGCACCAATGGCCAGGCTATGGTAACAAATAAATTGGGTGTCAGGCTGTCAGCTTACCCATATGGGCTTCGTTTCATTAGCCAATTCCCAGTCCCAGTACTTCTCAGTGATAGTTTTCTTCTTTTTCTTCTTTTCACCCTTAGCAAAAGAGGAAACATGTCGGATTAATTAACAAAAGGAGTCAATTTGAACACAATGACAATCAAATGTACAGAAAACTAACCTCTGTTGCCTCTTCATCTTCTTTCGACTCTTCCTCTTCTTCAACCTATTTAGAGGATGTAACAAGCGCAAAGAAGAGGAAAAGAAATAAATACCAATTGCAGTGATAATTTAGGAGGATTAGAATAAAGCACAATCAAAAGCCTACCTCAACTGTTCTTGATTTCTCCTGCCATGTATATATGGGGAACGAAACAAACTGCGAGTAGTTCTTAACTAAACCTTGAATCCTTGCAGGGTCAGCAAATTCATACTTATCATCGTCCTAAAGGAACAAAAAAGATGGTAAGAATTGATCTAGGCGAAGTTTGTATAATAAATATCAGTGTAAGCTTCTTACGCTTAAAAACAGAGTAATTTGTGTTCCACGTGTCAGCATTTTCTCAGGATCAGTCTCTTCCTTGATGATGTACGAGCTGCTGTCAGCCACAGCTTCCCATACGTACTGCTTATCTGACTTTGGACTCTTAGTGGACACCACAACCTGCAAGTCAACAAAATAACTTCAAGATAGAGAAACATTTTTGATTTGCAAATCAAATGTAAGAATAATTTGAAACAACAAGTTCTTGCAAAGCATGGAGGATTGATCTACTCTGGTGGTACCATCCAAGAGATATTCTATACCTTTTCTGCAACAAGAAAAGCCGAATAAAATCCCACACCAAATTGACCAATAAGTCCATTATCTGCACCAAGATCTTTGTTCTCCTAAAAAGCAGAGAAATTAACATCAAGTCAATCATGAAACAAATGAGATCGTTATAGGAAAAGAGCGCACCTTCAGAGCCTTCAGAAATTTTGAGGTGCCACTTTGTGCAATAGTTCCAAGGCAGTCTTTGAGTTCATCTTTCGTCATCCCAATGCCAGTATCACTGTACGATCCAAAACGATGAGACTGAATAATGCTTTCCATCATAACTGATGCATAATATGGTAAGTAGACACACAAGAACTCACGTGATAGTGATTGTGCCAGCCTCTGGGTCGGGTTTAATCCTAATTTCCAGCTCGCCACCATCAGCCAGCACAGAGGGGTCAGTTACACTGAGAAATCTCAGCTTATCCAATGCATCACTTGCATTACTGGGGTAAAATATAGAATGTGACAGGATCAGATAGCGTGGCACTGCAGTTGGGAATAGCAATTCTTCTTTGGGAATAACGATAAATAATTCAATTATAGATCTTGAGTTTGAGTAGAAGATTAACCTTACAAGTTCGCGGAGAAATACTTCCTTATGGCTGTACAAGCTATGAACAATCAAATCCAACAAGCGGCTAACCTGAAGGACAAAGAGAAACATCGCATAAACACGCAAACCTCGAACTATAAAATCTACAAACATCAGCAGATTTCATCAGCAGTCTTGTAAAATTTTCTCTGTTATCGAAGCTCAAATTTGCCACTTCACACCGACTAATCGCAAAAGAAGTCCCTTTCGCCCCCAAATGTATACGAATCCAAAATTCAACTAAATGGTACAAGACTTCCAACTCCTCCACCCACCTCGGCCTGGTACTCGAACTTCTCGCCGGCCGCCTCCTCCTCCTCCCCGGCGGGCTTCTCGGCGACGGCGGCGTCGCACCTCACCCCGACGAGCCTCCCCCTCTTCCTCCCCACCTCGCACCTCACCCCTCTCGCGCACCTCACCGCGCCCCTCCCCTGCGGCACGAGCGCGCCCCGCAGCGGCCCCCGCGACTGGCTCGGCCGCAGGGCCGCCACCGACGACGCCCCCAGGCTCCTGCTCAGCGCCGGCGCCATGAGATAAGGCAGCACCAAAGAGCCCGGAGCTTTTTGCTTGTGTTCCTGTGGTGGTTTGGTGCGACGCTTCGGGAAGAGACGAACGGATAAGAGGTTAGGGTTTATACGCGGAGAGAGAATGGAGGCGGGTTTAGGAGGGAGGAAGGAGACGAGACGAGCCGGAGAGGCCGGAGGGTTCTAGAAGCGCGTAGGACGTACGTGGCCGCGCCGTCCGATGGGCGCGCCGACGGCGGGATGGAGCGTGGGAGGCTGATTTTTTAGCGGCCGATCGTTGGGCGAGACATTCGTGACGTGTGGGTTAAAGCCTTAAAGGGGCAAGCAAAAAGGGTGAAGGGCCATGCTGTCAGGTGCCACTGCGGCTGCGAATGGTTATGGGCCGGTCGTCGGGAGTTTTGTGATGAGAAGGGCCAACATAGGCTTGTGGACTATATACGGGGCCCTTTAGTAAAAATCCCTTAGATGTAGTCTGCGGGCCTTTTTACTTGTTGTCGTGGTGGTCCGTTTTAAATAACGATAGCTTTTGATTTCTATGCCGTTTAAAATAGATTGACTTCTTAACATGATTTTTTTCCTTTTTCTTTGCATTATTTATAGAGATAGAACGGTTTTTCTATTTTTTCTTTATTTTACTTTAATTGAATAGTTCATAAAAAGCTAACAACCACTGTCGAGATCAAGTCATCTATCTTACGAATTGAGAGAAAAAAGGCTAAGTCCATTGGAAGGCTTTACGAGGAGAATGTGGATGATCTTTATTGTTATGAACTAGTTACAAGATTCTCTTAATAAGATATTATAAAAAGATAGCTCTAGTCTCTATAATCTTCTATCTAGTAAGAAGATCTTGATTAATCTTCTAGGATTGGACTTCTGGTGTCGTTCTGTTGTCTCTGTTGAAATTCCCATTGTTATTGTCTGTGTCTTCTCTCATCAAATTTAAATAGCGTTGAAGGGGTGTTGGTTATCCACATGAACATATGCCTTGTTGAATTGTCCTGTCCGATCGAGAGGGCGATTGCTATCAGTAAGAGAGAAAGAGATTTGACAATAACTAATCTTCGGTTATTGTCGGTGAGAGAGAATCATGGTGACAACTGCATAGCGGTTGTTGTTAGAGACGTAAGGTTGAATTGTCGTGCTGCTTGGAGCGAGTAAAGCATGTGCAGTGAGGAATTGCTAGAGGCGGACTCATATACCAGTTCATGAGATCTTCAAGTGGTCCACTGGTTGGATGCAATGTACAGTGAACCTCCGACTAGGGGTATCTGGGTAATTGCCTTTGGAAGCTTAGGACCACATAGGTCTTGAGGCCTTAATTGAGTATTAAAGCTATATTAATGGAATATTCAATCCTCATTAGCTAGCCCATCGAACTTTAAATAAATCTATAACTTGAATTTTCTCTAACTAGAATTCAAGTAGAAGAATACTCTTTAATAAGAGTAAAGAGGGAGTTTTTATTCACTTAAGATAGAGAAAGCTAACTAAGAAAAATTGAAAAGTTTTTTCCCATTAGGCTCAAATCCTGCAACCTTTGTTTTCGCAGTGGGAAAAAACCCTATAAAAATAGGTGTGGTACCTGTTAGCTTCACGTTGTCCAAAAACTTTCGCCTTCTTTTATTTCCTCTGCCTCTCTGCCTTAGTGTCCTCCGACTTTAGCTTTGAACCCCTTCAATCCACACTTTAGATCCTCAACCATCACAATAAAAAAATGTCTGACTTGATTACCAAGTGGCTGGCATGTGATCTGGGATCGAAGAGATTGAAGATCCTGAAGATGCGGGATTGATTCCCGATAAGGTTTTGGTTCCCTAGAGGTCAACAATGGGGGAGAACTTTCTAGCGGCAACAATGATGAGATTCCTATCTTCTGGGCGTATGTGGAGTGCGGATTTAGGTTGTCGGTGCATCCCTTCTTGTCGGAGGTGCATGAATTCTATGGGATTGAGTTGGTAAACTTCACTCCCAACTTAATCACCAACCTTAGCATTTTTGTCTACCTGCACGAGGCATATCTGGGGATTTCTACAAACTCAGGACTCTTCATATAATACTACAGGATGACCGAGAGAGATGGAAAGGCGGCAATGTCACCTGGGAACTACTCCTTACGGCTTCATGATGGAAAGGTGAGGGAGTACATCCCAATGTTCTCCAAATCTTCATGGTTGTCATGGAAAAAGCTTTGGTTTTACATGATAGTTAACAAAGAAGACGACTATCCTTCGTGGGACGAATAACAGTGGAAAACCTAATATGGTGGTCTTTTTTGAATAAGGAAGAATACAATGATGGGTTGATGCCATCGTGTATCTTAAGGACAAGATATCGACTTCATGGCATGTGGTGAGGGACTTTTCCTTGCACCAAATTAGTCCCTTGAAATCGCATGACCATTTCATGTTATGGTATGAAGCCATCAAAGATTCGACTAGGGACTCATCGAAGGTAAGCATCGCGAACTCCAATCAGTTGTATCATCTTTTGTTTGATATAATTTTTCTAACTTAAAGTTTTTCTTCTGTTTTGATTTTGTAGCTTTATCCTCTTCCGAAGTGAGAGAGAGGGTAAAGGTTTGTGAGAGAGAGAACCCAAGCAAAAGGAAGGGAAAATGTTCCTATGATCCTATTAGTTAACTCTTCGAAATATAGAATCAAAAGATTTAAGGTAACAGAAGATTCTATTTACTCAAAATTTTCTTTTTCGACCTATGTATTGTAACATTCTTGGTATGTATAGATGGTCGGGACAGATGATTCTGATCCGACAGATGGTTCAAAGGAAGAACAAATTGCACCGATTGGAATGTATTTCTTGGATGAAGGGATTCGCCACCGAACTTGTCTCTATTGATGACATGGGTGGGAGCGAAGGAGGATCCACTAATCGTGGTACCATGACCATGGAACCCATAGTGGCATCAGATCCACTAGTTGTGAGCACTGTGGTGATTGCAATCGAGAAGATTCAGGACCTGGTAGCCACCTCCAAGACTTCTACGATACCAGTGGAGACAAGTGCTCTGGCGATCGAGGAAGCTCGACCCTTTGACGAGGAGCAGGGATTGGAGAAGCAATATCTGATTGTCCCGAGGAGCTGACCAAGGATGAGAGCATCCAGTTAGAAAGCGTCAAGGGTCCGACTTGCCCTACCAGTACTACACTAGTGAAATCATCGAGAAGAAGAAGAGGAAGGAGTGCTTTGAATTATGCTTTAGGGTAATTCAACTTCAAAACAAAGAAAACATATATGTGCTAATCGTAGGAAATTTTAAGCGGTCATACATTTTTTTTTTCTTTGTGCCTTGAAGTTCTTTCTTTCCCCTTTGTCTTATTTTGCTGGTTTTGTAGTGCTCCTACCACTCCGATCGCATTTCTCTCAAGTGCTTCATTGAAGAGACATCAAAGGAGGAAGCGGCCATAGTGGATCCATAGAAGATAATGACATCAACTGAAGGAGCTAAGGTCATTACAACCGAGGATTCTTCCGAGGCTTTGGTGCCATTGAAGGATCTAGAAGTGGAGATGAAGTCTCAGCAAACTCCTATTTCTGTTGGGTAAGCGGTGGTCAAATAGTAGAAAGTAGAAGTACTTCCTTCTTATGAGGACCAAAGATCAAAGGATCTTCACTGATGAGGAAGTCTCCTCACTTGAGGGATCTTCAGGGATATTCTCGATCGAGGCCACATCTTCAACAACCGAAGACTCAAGGATCTTTGGTGGAGAAAGGTGTCGGACTTTGAGTTGAAGACTGGCCCTGAGGAACTTTACTGCTCATTTGCTAGCTAAGCAGTCTCGGTAAGTTCTTAAGACCACTTTTATTGCACTTTGGATCTTATCAAAACTTCTCTAAGATTCTTCTCTTTCTCTTTTTTTTAGCACATGGTGGAGGGAATTGCCTTGGTCAGAGCATCGACTAGTCATTTATTAGACTTTAAGAAGGAGAGGGCTAACTTTGCCAACAAGCTGACGACTAGTAATGAGTTTTATCTTCTCACCATGTTCTGGTCATGAAGTATTTTTCTCTCGTAACCCTTCAAACAAGTCAGGAAACCCTGTGAAGGTGCTTGAGGATACCCTCAAGAAGGAGAGGGAGTTGTTCAAGTCAACCTTGATCGAGAACGAACTGCATCTCAATAAACTTGAGGAGAAAATCTCCAATTAGGAATTAGGTTACTTCCATATCTTTTCCTTTTATTGCTTGTAAATCTTCACTTTCTCCTTTTCCTATTTCCTTCCTTGTTGTGGTTGTCAGAATTAGAAAGCTTTGAAAAGGAGGTGAATGTGAAAGGAGCTAACGTTATAAAGCTTGAAGAGACATGTAAATCAAAAGACCAGTTGATCGAAGATTGGTTGACTAGATTTAATGATAGTATCCTCAAGCATAAGGAAATGATTGACGCTCATGAAAAGAAGAACCAAGGTAATTGATCATTAATCTGAACATTTTGTTATGTTTTCTAATTTGCCTTTGCTAACTTTAAGCTACTCATGTAGAGCAAGTTTTAAAGCTTCAAGAACTAGAAAAATCACTTGGTACCGTGGAGAAGGACATTAAAGACTATCTTCAAGAGAAGATTCTTTTTTCAATATATGCTTATCGAGATGGGCACGGAAGCACTTGTATCCTCCTCGGAGGCACCAGTCGAGAAGGTAAATTCTCTTGGTCTACAACTTGAAATCATTCAAGTCCTACTAGCTACTTCCAGGAACAATCACGAGTGGACCATGCTGGATGCTATCACGGATGGAGTCAGCTTTGCCTTAGCAAAGCTGAAGGCCTCATACCCTTCTCTCAACCTTTAAGCACACGAAGTAGAGTTCAACTGCTTAGAGGAAGAAGGAGAAGCTGAAGGCCTCCTACCCTTCCCTCAACTTTTAATTGCTTAGAGGAAGAAGCGGTGAAGTTTTTTTGAAGAGGTAAAAGCCTTTAGGAACAGGATTGCCGAAGAGATGAAGGTTGGGTCTCCAACAAACAGTGGCCAGTCGGGAGGCTCTGATGAGTAGTTAACTACAATGTAACTTGTATGCATTATGTAAAAACTTACCTTTGGTAATAGTAAAGCTTATGTCATTTCTTCAAATTTGAAGACTGGTCATATCTCTCCTAGCACCCTGACTACTTTCCTAGTAGCATGATATACTAAGTAAGCAGTATAGAAGAAAGATGTATTTTAGGTTCCTCTAATCAGTAGACTAAGTATATTAATAAACTTGATTATGATTTTGAAAGGATCGACTAGCACTAGGAAATCATTTTGGAGAGAGCTAGTGAGAGTTTTCAACTAATCTTAGATGTCATTGTTATCATCGTGATATAAACATAGTTGTAAGGTGACTTGACGAGCGCTATGACATGAAGTTGTTCATTTATGTATAATAAGAATTTATGCAAGACTACATGCTAAAAAGACAAGTGTTTTTATTCGTAAGCTTATCATTCCTGGTTGTAGGATAGCCGAGGTTGAAAGGCATGGATAATACTTCTATAAATATATTCAATCTTGAGTTTCAACTAGTAGCAAAGATTGTAGGAAAAAATGCTGTCACTAGAAAACTCCTTCCAGTGTCACTAGAAAAAATGCCAAACGACGCATTGAAGCATCCTGAGCGCAGAAGATGTCAGTCCCACCGTATTCACAATGACATGGATGATAGTCAACACGACTAACGGGCGAGGCCACAACAATGCATGCTATGCAAGATAGTGGGCCAATCCATAATGATTTGTAGCACCTGTACCTTGTAAGGCTGATATTTCCTGCAATGTAACCCTCAATGAAATAATGTTCTGCAATGCAAATTATACGTGTTTTTTTAATTAAGTTTAATCCTAATATTGCCATATTTTTTTGTAACTTTTAATGTGAATTTTGTACAGACACTAGCACATACTTTTAATGCATGTTTCATATGAACACTCAAATATCTTTTTCTGTATTGTAGAGAATTGCACTATGACAACCAACGTATGGCAGACAGGGATGGAAGCTCAAGATGTAGGAGGGGACGGTCGGTATAGGCTAGGTTTTGAGGCCGTGACCCTTACCTCGAAGACACAAGCATCTACGATCCCCTCAACGCCAACCCCCAAGCCCTAATATACCACTCAAAACTAGGGAGTCATACACCACTAGAAATCTCCTCTGTGACTACCCATACATCCTCGAGTCTCGACTGTAATGTAAGCACAACCTTGATGCAGTGTTGCAGGTTTGTGACAACCACATGCACCTAGGACATCAATTTTTTTGCTACCCTCTGTTCATGGTAAGTGGTTCATTATCTATCTATACATGCAGACATAGAGCACTTGTACTTATTTCGTCTTGCTTGTAAAGCGGATTGCAAGTTTATCGAGTGGGTAGATCCATCATATCCTATACCTGCCTAGATTTACATCCACAAACTTCACATTCACCTAGAAGAGTTCCTAAGGAGCTCTAGATAAAGAAGACCAACAACGACGAGTTTCGTATGAAGAGGATCAAGGAGAGGAACAACAAGGAAATGGTACAACTCAGCAGCGATTACCACCCATATTGCTATTGTACCAACCCATGTAGCAATTGTGCCTATCACTACTGCGACAACTAGCCACGTCCACGTCACCTGGATGACCACCACGCCATGTGGGTGTCGTACGGTTTTACATTTTTGTCCTAGAGCCGTTGTAATTTGCACCTTCATTGCGAAGTGCTATGTCAAGCTACACATGATCCATTGCTACAATTTTTGACAATAATATATCTGTACTACTTAAAAGATGAAGTTGATTCATCTGTCCGTCCAAACCTCCCATTGCACTTCTCTAGAAAAATTCTAATAAAACTAGATTTTTTCCATCCGTAGCGTTAATTATTACAAAAAAGGAGTAAACAAGCAAACAGTTGCTGATGGTCATGTATTGCACCCTAGGTAGCAAAGCTGCCAAGCCGGACCACTCGACAGGAGTTGCCAAGCCTGCAGAGCTGCAGGTTTGGCAGCCCTACAGGCCCCACCGGTGCCGAGCTAAGCTAGCTCCTGTTGTGCGTGCTTTCTGCCACAATTCTGACCATCTACTGAGTTTGGGTGACATAGCAGGTAACACATGTCGTTGTTCACTGACAAAATTTTAAAAAAATTACACTGCTGCCATATGCGTTCCGGTGCCCGGCCCGGGCAATCCCGTAAGAAGACGCTGCCCAGTGCCCAATCTCACGTGCGGCCTCGTCTTCTCCGCGCGTTTCCGCGGCCGCTTGCCACATACCGCCGCACAACCGGACTCGCCAGTGAACCCAGCCCCGACAACGGTGAAATCGTACGCCCATCACCGGGAAATGGTATCCATCGTCCGGGAACACTGATGCAGACAGGCTACGAGCCTACGACGAAATGGCTGCTGGTAACCGTTCGTGGCTCGTGCCATGCCTCTGAAATCTACATGCGGGTACAGAATGCAGCCAGTGCCCGTGCGGCACAGAGTCAAAGATGCGAGACACCAGGGCCAGGTTCAGACACAGACAGACGCTGGAAAGGAAGAACAGCAATGGTACTCTTAACTAACAACCGACGACCAGTGCTACTGACTCCATCGTTAACCGACAGAACTAGGCACTGTCAAGTGGGGCCACGCATCCAACATACCCCACCATCAGTGTCTCGGCGCTGTAATCCCGGACCGCCATGCACTAACCCTCGTTTGATCTCACGCGGCAATTGTTAATTCGGTCAGCACGATGCAGTTGGTGACAGGTCTTTGCCCGGGCGAAAACAAACATTGGCGCCTAAATTACTACTTACTAGGGCAAGAATCTTGACTGTTAAGCAACGTGGCCCTGCTTAGGTAACTACAAAACTTTCCATTAGCTTAGTTTTAATTAGGCACCCTCATCAGTCACCAGGTTCATCACCACCACCGCTTGCAGATGCAAGATCACACTGCAGGAAATGGCCCAGCCTTGATCAGAACCAGTGGCGCGCCGCCACATCGCAAGAACAGATCAAGAACAAAGCGCGCTTTGTCTAACGATTATCGTGCTACTTAATGTTGTATCCGGACTCGACACCCCGCCAGGTCTAACCAGGTTCACTCTTTGGTCCCCAGGTCTTAAATGGGCTGCGCACCCCACACATCTAAGCCCACGGGTTGCTCACAAGTAAGTCCTTCAAGCAATAACTTTATAAGTGGTATTGAGTTTTCTCTCCCAAAAAACTAGTTCTATGGGTGTAAACTCTCTCACATTTATAAGTTTTGCTTTCTTCTTTCCCACAATCTATATGGGACTATTCCTAACACTTAACACCGTATTGCGCAAGATCTTAGTGCTACGTGTTAATTGGTACTCGTAGCGCAATGACAGATCTTTGAAGGAATCGCAGACTCTAGCTAGCGATCTCCCTACAAGCACCAAAATGTATTATAGGGAGTTGGATCTCACACAGGATTGTTTATCACCCCCCGTGCACGCAAGGTTCGTCAATCTGAAGACATTGCAGAAACACATCTCACTGTGGCTGCACTTTAGACCCCGGGCGGCTTCTCGTCGAGCGCGCGACGGCGCATACGACGAACTGTTACTTGCGTTCTTCCATTCGCATCGGTCGCTGCAGAAAGGTGTACCAATCAGCAGCAGAAGACAGAAGTCTCAATGCAAGCGGGAATCAGAGATTGGGAAGTTTGCGGGCCTTTTCTTTTTGACTGCGGTTTGTGGCTGCGGTTTATGGCTTTTGGGCTGTTTGTACGAGAGATTACAGAGTAACAGAAACTCACGTGCGGTTTTTGTCGATATAAATGGAGTTAGTAAAATATGTACTACAATTAATTAGTAGATCTTATCTTAAAAAAATACTCTATTTAAAAGATAATTACTGTAGAAAAGTCGAAAAGTAGCTTTTAGAAGCTGAAAAGAATAGGACCTGCGTCTGTCTGCATGGGCGGTGGTGCGTGCGCCAGAGATCGATCAAACCGATCAATGCCGCGCCCCTCAGATTTTGATATCGTCCTCCATGTGCCAAGCAACTAGCTCAGCTAGGACCACTGCATCGGTGTGCGTGCGCGACAGGCGCGGATTAAGAATTGGAAAGCACAGAACCAGGACAGTTTGATATTCTACACTAGCTTAGAGAGCCTGTCAGATGGTGCTAATTTGAATATGCAGTAGCTCCCTTTGACTAGCAATGTTATGCAGTTCAGCTGATCGATCACAGTGAGTTCTGCACGGAGCCTCCTTATAAAACCCTGTACTAGTCATCTAAACCTCCCCTTTCCTTTGTTCCTCTGATTCAGAATTACCGACTCCTTGCAAGAGGGTGTGGCAGGATGAGGTTTGCAGGTGTTCTTCTGGTGCTTCTGCTCTCCTCGTCTGCCCTGTCTGCCTCCACTGCTGAAGCAAACAAGGTAAGTAGAATTTTGTGCATTCCTTTTTGTTCATGGTATAGTTGTAGTACTCTGCAAGTGGTAGCACTAGTAGTAAGGTAGTAACGGTTTCTGCTTACTGTGAAAATGCAGGAACGCTTGAGCGACAATGCGATACTAATAACAGGTCGGAAATGGTTGAGAGGACGGAAGGAAATGGCTGCCCCGGGACACGGAGATGTGAAGAAGGATGAGGTGGTGGAAGGCAAGGGAGCAAAGAACACAGGTGCAAACACTGTCCATGGAGGGGAGAAAACAGTAGAGGTTACCGTCGTCGGGTTAAGTGGTGAAAGTGCTGGGCGCAAGAGTGGCGGCAAGCGCAAATTTGCCGGCCTTGAGCCGTTCAGTTCCGATTACCACACTCCGAAAACTCATCCACCAAAGAATAACTGAAAAAAAAAGGCAAGTACTTCTTCCTGGTTCTTGTCACTGATTACTAGTACAGTAGTGCTACTCATTTAAACAAGCTAGTGTTCTTTACTTTTGTTGTAGGCTGTGATATCTTCCAGTTAATTGCCTAAAATTGGATTTGTAATTAGTTTTTTTCCTTTTTGCAATGCATCGCATAGCGAGGAGTACTTAATTGTACTGCTTTTTCTAACAGCAAATCACCAATATGTTGTATAACCTCTAAATGATGGACTGAAATGTGCCATTTCTGTTGTTGCAGGAGTAAATCAGGGAGCAGATGCATCTTCTAAGGTTGTACATGATCAGGCAAGTGCATCAGCCGCTTACTTTAGCATTACATCCATTTGTACAGCACATAGCCACCTCACATTTCGCTTACCACTTCGTACTATGTACTGATGGTTTTGTAATTTGCGTTCAGGGCAAACGGAGCAAGGGATCAGCAACTCATGTCTTGTTTCAAGAACCAACTGGTCATCGTAAACATGATGAGACGGCCACTGTGGTGTCGGACAAGCTGAGCATGGACTACAAGATGAGTGTTCACCACCACCGACCAATCAACAAGATGCACCGTTAGACGAGCCTGTGAAGAAGCCCTAGACATTTGAAGGTAGCTCCTGGAGCATGAGATGCTGACTCCTTGCTATAGATACATGTAACCTAGATTATTTCTTCTTTATCTTTTCACATACACATAGTATCCATTAGCAGATGGTTAGCTAACTAGGTAAGGACTCTCTCTAAGCCACATGTAGCCCATGCTCGACCCTCAATGGAACAACTTGAGGCGAGTTGAATGGGCAGTTTTGGTTGCACTGTGTGTTGGAGAGCACCTGTAATCTGTCAGAATATTTCTGAAGTTGCAGAGAATAGAGACTGATGGTGCGTACTTCAGACTGTAGCATGTCCCAAGCAGCATGCTTCACACTTTTAGCCGCAGTGACTGACATCAGAGCTTTTCGATTTGTTGGGACTATACTTTGCAATTTCTGCTCTATTTGGCCCATGACATTTCTCAGAAATTTCGAAACGAGGCCATCTGAAGCAGCCACTGCCAGTAGCAAGATCCGTCTCGGCGTCCGTGACGTCTCCCCTCATCAACAGGTCCTCACCACGCCGGAATGCTCTCATCATGCCTCCCCGCAAGAAACGCCGAGGTAGTAGTAGGAAACTAGTACCAAATCACTTGCTAGTACAGTAGTAGTTGCGTTACTTCCAGTTTGAAGTTCCAAGAAAAGAGAGAGCTATTAGCCTCGCCTTGCCGTAGCAGCCTGCCTGTGCCTGCATCTGCTCAACCAATGGCATTGGCGGATTTAGAATAAAAATAACTCGAGGGCTTTATACTTTATATATATACTTATCAACATATCCATTAATTATATTATCCAAAATCGTACATAAGTTTTTGTTACTCCATACTCTCTCACAAATGGCTTAAAAGCCATAAGTCGCAGTCATAAACCATAAACCGAATCTAAAAGGAACAGGCCCAGTAATGCATTCTAAATTTTGTGACGTCAACTAATTTCATCACAAAATTCAATGGTAAATAACTATTTATCAGATAACATCAAAAAACCTATTATTAATGAATGATCTAGGATAAATTTGAGAACCTACTATTACACGTATTTTTTTTGGAGTGTCTTGCTTTGTCGATATACTGCATATTTTTCTTTTCCTTTTTCCTCTGTTTGTCAACATATTTAAATCTTCTTTCTTTTAGATACTTATAGTTCTTAACAATGAGAGCACTAGTTTTTTATATGTAGAATAATACATATATAAATTTAAATTCTAAATAATAAAAATTAAAATCGGTGTGAAGGCTTGTGCCCCACATTAAAGGACATGCATCCGCCCCAATGGCAGCCGTGGCGAACCGGACCACGCCAACCTTTGCGCTTTTGGATCGGGCCCACTTTGCCGCCGTGATAAGGCTACGTGAGCCGTTACGCGGCCCATACTTGAGGGCCAGGCGAGACGGTCACAGCACATCGTCGCAGCCTTGCCTATGGGCGACAGGCAAGACGACACCCTTTGCTGTTACGCCCTGCATATGGAGCAAGCAATGGACGTCGTCCTCTGCACAGTTGATCATATTCTCTTGATTTGTTTTTGGTCTGCGAGATAGGTTCAGTTTAGTTTAGTTTGATCTCATTTCCAATCCAGATGATGGAAAGCAACCTCCACTTTGATCTCTTGTTGGTGAGACGGACCGGCCACTTAACCTGATGGGGGAAAAGGAGCATCAGAGACCACTTCTGTTGTGGATGACACCACAGGGTGAAGACCCTCTTCAGGGTCTACAGGATGCTGGCGATATCAGAAACTGTCCCGGACTCAAAACTCTCCGAGTGCGTACGCTGAAGCAGAGAACAACCGAGTCAAAAGATTGGTGCTTCTGTAACTAGATATCACAGGGATATTGTAACACTTAATAATAGCAAGTGACAACATTGCGTCTTAAGGAAACATATCTGGTTGGAAGGCATAGGCCCCACACTGACGACGATATCACCCAATCATGCAGGTTCCTGCAGCACATGGGATTCTTCTTTGACATTTTCTGAAGCAAGTTCTAGATCGTTCGCTCGTATCAACGGGTCTCACCAACTTGCGCAACAAAAGCAACAAGGCAGAGCAACACACGAGATATAAACAGATGATTATATATACCATATGCATATATGTAGCGTAGCAATATCATAGTGCATATCATGATAAGCGTCTCCAAAATGGTACAGACGTACAGTGGCAAGGCCGGAAACACGGGCGATAACAGCAACACCCACCAGTCACCACCATCAGGTACCCAGCCGAGGCCAAGCCCGGCATTGAGGGGTACTCGTATATATACAGATAAAAGAACAACTCATCTCGTATGTCAAAACTATGCACAAACACAAGCACACACTCCAGTATGTCAAGGACGGTCTTATTCTCGAACCACCTCTATCTCCTCCAGAGCCCAAACACCTACAAGCGTCGAGCTGCTGCCGCTGCCGCTGCCGCGACGGACACAATTGTTGCCCGCGGCCCACCTGAGTTCGATCTACATTACCTTGGTATATAGCTTCTAATACTTTTAAAACTGGCAAGAAGTGCCCAGCCTCAGCATTGGACGCAGGCCGCCGCCAGCAGTGTGCTTCCGGGCTCGGAAAGCGCTCGGGAGCAGCTCCTGGAACTTTTCAAGGAATGCACTCCACTCCTTAGGGCCCATGTCTGACAGCTTCATAAAACTGGCGCTGGGAGGGAGCAGCTCATTCGCGCTCCCGCTCCCGCTCCCAGACTGATGCTCACTACAGTTGCCACTACAGTTAGTTTTAGCAGTCACCTTGCTCTTTGCAACACCTCTATGGTAGGCTTTAGCTTTCGCAACGAAACCAAGCCCCTTCAGCGACACTGACAACTTCGAGATGGAAGGAGGAAACGCACCACTCAAGGTGTCAGTGTCATCCTTGCTCGCCTCCTTGTCATCCTCTTCATCTTCCTCATCATACTCAGCTAACTTCGACAGTGGATTCCTGGAACTTGCCTTCATGGACCCAAACTTGCTGAAAGATGGTGCTTCAAATGCATCTGAATCATCCTCGCTGTCAACAGAGAACTGGGTGAAGTCATCATCGTCATCTTCAGCTCCGACTTCTGGACAAAATAGCTCTCTTTCCTCAACCCACTTTCTTGCCTCCATGCAGAGGAGCTCAAGCTCACTTGGCTCCTCTTCTTTCCCAGTTAACTGCCTGCTCATCATCTCTCCTATTTCTGACAAGCAGAGGCCAAACGCTGCAGCTTCCTTGAGAAATGTAGTTGATAGCACCAGCACCCTCAGACATGCCTCACGTATCATGGGCAGCTCCATGCGAAGCATTTCAGCATCTTTTACAGGATCCAGATTTGCAATGTATTCAAGTTCCTCATCAGAGAAAGGGATGGATGCCTGTGGCCAGTGGATCCATTCAAAGTAAGGGTCTTCTAGACATTCTGGCAGGCAAAGACCATGGTCAATAGGAATGAGTTCAGTCTGCACTCCAAAATTGTCAACCCCAGGACCAAGCTGCCTGACAAGGAGATTTCCGGCGTGCCTGTCTGTATTGAAGATTCTGATGTCAAGTATGCCAATCCTGTGCACTGCAGATACAGGGAAGCTTGATGTCCCATAGTCACTGGCATCAAAATCATGAGGGATGAACTGCTGCCATGATGCAATCTTGCTCACAGCCTGTGGTTTGTTGTGGAAGACTTTGCTTTTGCAGCCAACAGTATCATTCACATTGAACACGCTGTGTGTGATCTTGACTAGCATGGTGGGAGGAACATTTGCAAAATTACCGTAGTCAAGGAGGTAAGCAGCAACCTCTCGGAACCCAGTCTCACCAACCCGTACAGATCTTTTGAGGCCTGGCTGTCCAAGGGCCTTCCCTACAAAGCCTTTAGGATTATTTGGAGCAAATGGTTCCTCATCAGTTGGCTTGACAATTGCAACACGTTCACCGCAAATGTTCTTGAAGTAGTAGGCACCTCCCATCCCACTGTTAACAGCTACTGGGTCAACTCCATTAATTATGGCTTTCATAACATCCTTAGCAAGCTGCTTCATCCGAGAGGAAGGGCTTGAACATCCAAGGATTTCAATGGGCCCACTCCGATCTGGCTGTCTCACATCCTTTCCAGTAGGAGAGAGGCAAGGCGTAGAGCTGCTCCGATGCATCTGATTCCTTCTGAGAAGCAACGGCGAGTCATTGCAAATACTGCTGAGATCATTGTTCAGAACCAGATCACCAAAGGTCAGTGAGCTCTCCTCTGTGGGTACATTGAGGGCTATCTGCAGCTTTTTTTTCACAGTTTGTGCATTTTCTCCCCTCTCCAGTTCAATGCCCAGGACAGAACCATTATCAGTTTGGACAAAGACTCTCTTCCAGCTCAATGACCTCCCCTCAGCTCTGTTGCTTGCAGGATATTCACTGCTGAAGCTCCGATCCAGGACTGCAACAGCCATCTGTGTCTGAACAGGACAATTCAAGTCCCTGGGCATAGATATGCTGAAATGAGCTGCCTTTATCTGCTTCCTCCTCACGTGTGCTCCACCAGAGGAACAACACGCAGCAAGACAAAGAAAGAGTCTTCCAAACTGATCACAGCCGAGCAATCAACAGGAGGCTATATATGAGGATGTTTTCACATCTGCATCAACTGGAGGCACTTTTTCACACAATTGAGTGGTAGATACCCTGAGTATTATACAACGAGCTTACATACATTGACAAATGTAAGATAAGGTCGAAGCTAAGTGTGAAAGACAACCATCCAGAAGACATTACATAAAAGCAAAACACAAGGAAATATTTGACGGTAATGGTATAAATTCATGAATATTTCAAATGGTAAATTGTCTAGCACGTCACATAATAGAGACTCAACTTGCTTCCACCAAATTCAGTCTCTTTGGATATTTGTTTCCTCATTTAAATTATTCTAGTAAAAGTCTTGTGCCAAAGAAAGATGGCACCCTAAAGTTTGTAAAACTAATTTTAGGCCCAATTTTTTTCAGCTTCTAAAAGCTGTTTTTCGACTTTTCTACAGTAACTAACTTTTAAACGGAGTATTTTTTTCAAGATAGGGTCTACTAGTTAATTGTAGTATATATTTTACTGACTTCATTTATATTGACAAAAACCGCACGTGAGTTTCTGTTACTCTGTAATCTCTTGCAAACAGCCCAAAAGCCACAAGTCGCAGCCAAAAAGAACAGGCCCTTATACACCCAGGACAGTTGCTAGGCAGATTAAAGTATACGTTACCCTGGAAAATTCTTCAAGCCTTACATCTAGATTTCACTTTTCACCAGAACAGAATAAGTTGGCAATAATTTTGTCAATAGTTATAGAAACACCAAACAGAAATAACTTCTATGCACCACAGGGAACTAATCCTAGATTTTAGTTCCAAAGCCCATCAAATATGACAGTAGGCATAGATCTCAACCTCAGACTGATAGTACCATCATTTGATATGAATATTTAGCATTTCATACAAAAGCATGAACACATATCCCTGCGGACCCTGCCAATAACAAATAGAAGGCTAGCTCTTACTCCTGACCAAAATATAGAACACACGAAAATGTAATCAGCTTCTCTTCATGAATAACGACCACTTGAAGCAAACGGATACTATTAATATTTCCCTGTTCTAAAAAGGTAGAGATCATAGGCATGCGCATAGCAGAAAACAAGCCGATGTTCTTATGGTAGGTATGTAAGGGAGTCATTAATATAAAATAGTTGTCACCTAAAATGGTCTCGATCACTACAGGCATAGGTAGATTTAAGTTGCATGCAACTACAGGTGAACTAGGATGGATTAAAGGAGACGAGCTCTGGAAAAGCTTCACGGTTCATTTAATAAATTCTCAAATTTCCCCCACGAAACGCGCATAACAAAACGATTGCCCGTACACAAATTAAAAAAGGAACAAAATTACACTGGACAATTCCCCACCCTCGCTGCCTACGATTTCGCTGCGTAATTATGATATAATTGTCTTTGATATACAACTCTCCTAACTAATTAAAATACAGTTGTATTTACTTATACAACTTTAACATACATATATAATTAAATCTATTCCGTTATAATCTAGCCCACCAAAATAAGACGACGATACTTCTCTTTTTTTCTCGATTAATATAAGAATTTCTAAGATTTTTTTCTTTTTAGTATTATTGTGGAATCTTCTTATCCTCAAAACAAGGAGGTGCCTTAAATCTCACGGGTTGTTTTATTTATATAGACACCTTAGATCCTTCAACGCTACTAGAAAACGACAAAGTAGGAACTCAAAAACAAATCCAAAAAACTCGCGAACTCGAATGCTACACACTCCTAACAATTCAACAAAATCCGTAGCAAAGCAGCTTAAAAATACTAACCTGACCTCACATAGATCCTACGTGTTCTGGATTGAATAGGGGATCCCCAAATCCCACGCATTTGCATTGAACAAAACCAAAAAAGTTCCAGAGAAATCACAAAACTATACACGCATCACAAGCGTTCTCAATCCTGCACCGTTCGCCGACGAAAATCCTCAGACGATGGCTCACAATCACGCGCGAAACCGACCACGAGAACAAAACCAGACGAAATCTCTCACAGATGCTCATTTCCATCAGAGCAGCACACAAAAGTCCAAAATTTTGTGACATATCGAGTCCAGACTAGCACCGCGCCCGCTGCAGCGTCTATCCTAGCACAAGCCGAGGGGATGGGACTCACCGGCGGGACGGATCTGGGCGCGCTCAGGCGGAAAATGGCCGGAGCGCGGCTCCTCCTCCTCCGGCGGCGACGATCCGGTGGCCGACGCGTCGCCGGCGCAGATCCGACGGCGGGGAGCTGCGCCGTACGCCTCCCGCGGTGGCGCGATTTGTCTACCTTTTTTTCCTCCCTATTACCCCCCTTGGTCTGGGCTTAACTCGCCGTAGACCTAGGAGACGGGTTATTCTAATAACCGTGGTTAAGGTGGCCCCTTCCTGCCTTCTTATAGCCTCGCGTTTTTTTCGATGTGGACCTTCGAAATTCCATTATTTTCCGGGTATGTTGCTTGTGAGGGTCTTGCCTCCTGGGATCACGACAAAGAAGTGCGCCACCTGCGCATGGCTGTACTATCGGGGTGTTCGGCAGGGCACAAATCGTCCGGTTTTTAGCAACCGTTACAGTATCTAACTTTTAAACAGAGTATTTTCTCAAGACAGGGTCTACAAGTTAAATGTAGTACACGTTAAAAGCCCAACATCTGTACCAGCCAAAATCGTAAGTGAGTATCGATCTCTCCGTAATCTGTACCGTAAACAGCCAAAATTCAAAAATTTCAACCAAAAGCCATAAACTGCAGCAAAAAAGAACAGGCCCTATGTCGCTTATGACAAAAAAAGAAGCTTAGCACCTTTGAATCGTTCAACATGTGTGATGTTTTATCTCTACCAGTTAGGTCTTTATTTATTTAGACTTTTTATCTAAATTAAAGGCAAAAAGACGAAGCTAAACAAACAGAAAACTTTTTGACGGAGTTTTTGGAAGAGCCAAAGTTTCTTATAACTAAAAACCATAAGTTAGCCTTGATATGCTCTTTTGGCTTTTATGGGATGAAAATAACTCTTTGCCACTCAACTTCTTCAAAATTACTCATGAAATACCATTGTATACATTCAAAACCCTTCTCTTTTTTCCTCAATTCTTCCACTTCCCTCCCAACCCAAATCGCCTTGCAAGCACCAGCGAGTCAGCAACCTGTGACCCTGCCAACCTCCCGCAAAGCGCCGCCAGTCCCTGCGACCCTGCCATCGGTGCCGATACCCCCCACAGGCCTCCTCCCCTGATGCCACCAACGCTTCCTCCCTGATGCTGCCGTCAGTTCCTCACACGACACTGCCATCGGCTCCTCCATTAGTGCCACAGCCACCGAGTTCCTCCCAACGCCGCTGCCAGTCTCCTCGATATCATTGCTGATCTCCTCCCTCAATGCCACCACCTTCTCCTCTCCTCCCCTAGTGCCGACGCTGCCACCTCCCTCCTCCCCCGACACCGCTGTCATCACCTGTAGGGCTTGGCCCGCGCTAGAGCTGACGGCACCCATGAAGACATGGTTTTTTCATTTTCCTTTATTTTCTGAATTGAATTGTGATTATCAAGTTCATGGTCATGAATTAAATTACCACTAATTGTTGTGTATTCTACCAATTATTATTGTAATTCGACTAATTTTTTTTAATGATTCGTGTCATTGTTCGTCAAATATCATGACTCCATGAACTTTGAAATTTTCAGATGTAATGGAACTCATTGTGACATTAGGACCAATGGTATTTCAAACATTTCAACAATAAACCATAGCTCAAAGCCAACAAAAGACAGACTGTCAAACAACCTAGCTTGGCTTAAAAAGCGAACAGCTTTTAAGCTGTTTAAGCCAAAAAGGTGGCTTTAAGCTATAAGCTGAAAAGTCTTAATTTAAACACACATGGCCTTAGTTAGATGCCTTGGATCGTGTGTCTACTTGGATGTTTTGCATCCATTTGCTTGCCAAAAGTTGCTCGATTCAATTTTGAATATTGCATATTAAAATCTTACATAGTATATTTTAACTCATCACCGTGTTTCTATGTTGTTGCTAGTATGGTCTCTTGAAGTTCTTCCAATTTGTTTAACACATTTTTTAAAATTAATTGAGCCAGATCATTTTGTAAGGCAGAACTGAGCTAGATAATTGAAGCTTACCAAAACCATGCACTACTATCACTCCCTTTTTGGGAAATTCGCTATTCCTTTATGCTTCAAATTAATGCTAGTATCTCAAGGATGTTAAAAACCAGCGATGTCTAGTAGAGTCCTCACTGTCGATAGTTTTAAGCTCAAGGATTTTTCCAGATCATCGACATTATATGAGAGGTCCTATAGGTCTAGAGTTAAAATCTATGCATATGTGGATATGCCAGATGGATTTTGGTTAAAACATATGACGCGCCATAGATATAACAGCAAATTAAAGAGCAACCACCTTGATTACCTTTATAGTGGTGAAATATAGCATGCAACCATGCGCCCCTATATGACTTATTCAATTTTTTCCGCTAATCAAACTCACTAGAATTAGGTCTAAAAAACGATCTACTTTTTTTAGCTTATAACTTATAGTTTCCTTTGAACAAATAAATAAAATGACTTCTTCTTCATCTTTTTGAAGTGGATTATCGATATAAAAAATTTTAAATCAGCTTATCGGTATTTGATTTATTCATATAAATACTTACGTTACAATTAAAACTATTAATGACACTGTTCAAAAAGAAACTGACTAAGGGCCTATTTGGATCCCTTCATCTAAAGTTTAGTCAGTAAAGTTTAGATCTAAAGTCTCCAAACAGATGGTCTAAAGTTAGATCTAAACTTTAGCTAACCCCTAAAAAACACTTTAAACCATTAGACCACAAACCGAGCTAAAGTGGTCCAAGTTTTGGTTTCTCCGGCTCCGCACGCAAAAAGACGTTTTGCCCCGTGAAATATCTGTTCCTCCGGCTCCTGCATGAAAAAACTTCGCGAAATCCATCGGGCGGCATCTTCCCCGCCCGGACTCCCGACGCCCCCGCCGAACCAGCCATCCCACCGTCGCTGGCCTTCGCACCGCCGCCCCCGCCGCGCATTCCACCACCGCCGACCATCCCACCGCCGCCCCCGCCGCGCATCCCACCACCACCGACGATTGAAGAAGCAGCGCCGCCGCGTCGAGGATTGAAGAAGCCGCGCCGTGCCGAGGATTGAAGAAGCAGCTCCGCCGTGCCCTTCCCTGCCTTCCTCTCATGGATCCCATCGACGATGCGTCCATGCGCCCCCAAGATCCCCTCCCCTATGATTTCTTCCCCCAAACCGATCCCGTGCCCTCCAGTCAAGACGGCATGTTCGGTGTTGACCTCAACTCATCGGCGCTCTTGATTTCCGCACATGGGGTCGTACAAGAGATTCTTGAATCGGCGCGGTTTAAGATGGAAGCGATGGTGGCGTGGCGCCGTGGCGTCGAGAGGCGACCATGGCGAGCGATTGGGCATCGCCCGGCGACGTCGGCGGCGTTGCGGCTGAGCACGGCAGCGCCTGGCGTCGCCGCCACGACGGCAAGAGCGAGACCCACTACTTCGAACCCGCCGCGAGCCATCGACAGTTACTGGTGGACAGTTCAACGGCTCAAATATCCCAGGGGTACAAAAGTCCGTTTATTGAACCAGAACTAAACTTTAGTCCATGATCCAAACAGTCCTGTGGTCTAAAGTTTAGTGGCTAAAGTTTAGTTGTCTAAAGTTTAGTGGCTAAAGTTTAGTTGTCTAAAGTTTAGTCCTGAACTTTAGCCAACTAAACTTTAGACCTGAGAAGATCTCATAGTCTAAAGTTTAGTTGTCTAAAGTTTTGGACTAAACTTTAGTTGGCTAAACTTTAGCCACTAAACTTTAGTCGAAGGTCCTGTTTGGATCCTGTACTAATGGATAGGACTAAAGTTTCAAAAAGACCATACTACCTCTCCTCGTTTCGTGCGTCAGCCATTAAATGGGAGGTGAGAGACCAACACGTATGGGTAAACACGTCTTTGTGCCTAAGAACCCAAAACTTTAGACCACTTTAGTTCACTTTGGTGGACTAATAGTCTAAAGTGTTTTTTAGGGATTAGCTAAAGTTTAGATCTAACTTTAGACCACCTGTTTGGAGACTTTAGATCTAAACTTTAGAGGAAGGAATCCAAACAGGGCCTAAAAGCACTAGAATTTTTGGCAAAAGAGTACTAAAAGAAGGGGACACCACCCAAGTCCTTGTCCACAAAAAGGGAGTCTTGTACGTCCTTGTATGCAAAAGGAGCCCCCGATACCTGCCTGGTCGAGCAAAGAATATATTTCTCGAAGAAAAAAATAAAGGAAAAGAAAAAGCGAAAAAATTGATTAACCAGCCTTCACTTCGACGTCTGCTGATGCGGGATCGGAAGCCTCTAGAACGGCAGTGCGGTCTCCACATGACAGCGAGGCGACCCCAATGGCGCGGCGCCACCTGGCGCGGGGAGGTGAGCGGTGACCGCACCGCGCGTGGGGCCCTCGTCGAAGCGGGCGTGGCTGGCGCTGTCCGCTCACTCGCGGTGCGCATGGTGTACTGTATCTGTACGGGGCATCGGCCGTGGGCTTTCAACCCCTATTGACTTGACACCCATGAACGGCAGGACATTGTGCTCCTCTGCCAATGTGGCCGTAACGGCAAAGGATGCCACTGTTAGGTGAGTTATTTTAGGCTCATGGTTTGTAGTTTGTGGTTTAAATATTTAAATTCTGATTGTTTGTAAGAGGTAATACGTATAGAAAATAGTTATATATGATTTTGATCGGTACAGTTGAACTCAATACACTTTTGACTATAATCTTTCTATTGACTTCACTGGAAAAACGTGTTGTTTAAAAGCTAGTTATTATAGACAATTCAAGCATAAACCACGAATAAGTCGAAATGAACCCGCCCAATTGTATATGGGCGAAGACTGAGAAGCACTAGCGGAGAAAATACTCGCCGTTGCGTAATTTGGATAAACATCGCAAAGATCGTCATCCTTAGTGCTAATAAATCCGTGAACTGTGTGATCTTTGTCGCCTCCAGCGTTCTAGCGTTCGAGAGCATCTTATGGTGCGCTGCGGCGGATGGTTTTTTACTCTAGAATGAGTATTTGTACCAGTAAATCAAATGCCGATAAAACGTTTTAAAAAAACTATTTTATAAACTACTTTAAAATAATGATAAAGACATTATTCTATTTATTTATTTAAAAAACTATAAGCTAAAAAAATATAGGCCTTAGTAGATCCAGGACTCTTCAACTTTTGACCAACTATATATGCACCTATTGAATCGGCATAATTAACCCATTAATTTGAACAGGTCTGCACCGACTTAATTGGTCCGTAAGTCCATTCTACGTCAGAGCAGATGTAAAACTGCGATGACATCTATACTTGACCATTGCTGTCCTGGTCGGTTGATCTCAGCTGTCCATTTCTCCTTGATGTTTTGTACGCATGCATGCGGAGTCCATGGTCTTTGTTCAGCTCTGGGCGCTGAGCCGCTGACAGGTGAGGGCGATGCAAAACATAATCTTATGTCATATAATATGAATGGAAACGCTTCTGTCAACAAAATTTATTTATCCGCAGAATTCCTAGACAACTGTTTTCTCTGTACAAAACTATGACATATTCATATATATAAATATATATATGCTATTTAATTTTTGTTGCACGCACACCACAACAACATGTAGAAAAGAGAAAATAACAAAAGGGTATGACATACGAGTGAGTAGTGAGTACTATGTATATAGGGTTGTAAACGGGTTGAGTTCAAACAAGTCTGGCCTCTCAAGCTCGAGGCCAATAGAAGCTTGAGCTGAGCTCGAGCGAGCCTGAATTGAGATCCGAGACTAGAGCTCGGCTCGAATAAACTCGATAATAATTAAAATAATTTAATATACACTACTTTTTAGTAATAAGAAAAACTCGAGCTCAAACTTAGCTCAAGTAAACTCAATAATAATAAAAAATAATTCAACATACACTAATTTTTAACAATAAAAAAGTTTGAGTTTCAGTTTAACTCGAGTAAACTCGTTAAGAGTTAGTATACATCAATATTTAAGCTCGAATTGAGCTCTAACGAGCTATTGGAGCGCTCGTTGAAACTTGCGAGCTTGAGATTAAGGTCAAGTTCAGTTCTTTTGGAACTCGAGCCAAATTCGAATTGAGCTTAGAGCAAACTAAGCTTAAGTAACTTATAAGTTTTGATCTTTTTTTTACAGCCCTATATGTACCTATGGGCGCACTAATGTCTTTCAGCTAGGTAAAACTAATAGTAATAGGTGCGCAGCGTGGTAACGTGAGGTTTGAAATTCTAAGGATTTTTTACTACCAATTTACAAATGCTAAAGAAAAGACACGCATGTCTTCTCTTGATGGAACCATGAACATGCAGGCATGTCCGTGAAAGATGGGACAGATCTACCTGCTCGATGATCGTTTAGTGCCAAGAGAATCACTCGGTAGTAAAGGAAACAGTGCTAGGCACTAACAAACGTGCGGGTGTGACAATTTAAAAGACATGTCAGAACCCATGTAATATCACGGCCTTTACAACTGCTCTCAAGATCTCTACAACAACTTTGTAGTTGTTATGATTATCTCCTGCAGTCGTACAACTATGTTGAAGAGGCTACGACCATTTCCTGTGTCGTTATGACCACTCTACTGGTTCATCGACCATATTGGCAGTTGTTACGACCACATTGTGACCACTCCAATCACGTCTCGCTGCTCCAAACATATAGTCATAAACTTCAGCTGAAGTTATGACCACGTCACCGCCGCTACGCTGCACTTCCTTTGACCACAGTCAATCACCGTAGGCGTAGCTCCTTACGACCACGCAGTGATTCTGTCGATGCTGTGGTCATAGCGCTTTACGACTACATCTCCCTGTTGTGGTCGCTTACGACCACGCCTTCTCACTGTAGTCGTAACTCCTTTACGATCACGTCTTCTGCTCTGTGACCGTGGTCGTAACTCCTTTACAATCACGTCAGCTGCTCCTGCGGACACCTCCGCTCGATCGTCGTGGTCGTAGCTCCTTTATGACCACGTTTGCGATCCTCTGCTCGCCGTGGTCGTAAGTTGTTTACGATCACATCTGAGAATACACAATGAACTCGATACTTTTCCTCGGAGCCAAACCGCTCCTTCTTTTTCTTTATTTCTTTATCTCGATTACACCGATCGCTACGATCACACCAATAGCCACCACTGTGATCACACCGATCGCCTCTCTCTTCTGCGATCACACCGATCGCCTCTGACCACACCGGTCTCTCTCTTCTACGATCACACCGATCGCCTACGACCACGCCGGTCTCTCTCTTTTGCGATCACACCGACCACCTACGACCACACCGGTCGCCCCTGCTCTGCGATCACACTGACCGCCTATGACCACGCCGGTCGCCCACTGCTCTGCGATCATGCCGACCGCCTACGACCACATCGATCGCCCCTTGCTCGGCACCTCCTCTCGACTACATCTTGTCAACTCGATGCATCTCTCATTACAATGACTCTGCCCTTTTATATCCTACTCTACGACTTCGACTCGGGTATGACTATGACTCGAACTCGGCTATAACCATAGAGCAGACTTGAGCTCGATTATGACACGGACTCGTATACGACCACAACCAAACTCGTACACAAACTCCGACCACTCGTACACGACCACAACTATGACTACTAAACTGAAAACAAGATACAAACTCTAACAATCATCTCCTTAATCTTGTTTTCCCTCTTGATCACGATGATCTTCTCTCTTGCTTCCGCTTCTTCCTGCACTCCCGTGCGCCTGAGCTGTCACCGCTGTACTGCCTACGCTTGCTCCATCCTGAGCATTGCACAATCCGACGCCTGCCGCGCCTCGCACCTGGACTGAACCATCCTTCCATGTACGCCTTCCTGGGTTGGAGCACCTACTCCCACAACTACCTTAGCTTCGCCGTTACCTGAGCCTTCCGCTCCTATCTCTTGGACCATATGCACCTCGTCCACACGATCACCGCCCTTGTTCATCGTCTACAGCGTCTCCCATGTCTCTAAGTCGATGCTTCACCCATGAGCCTTCGCCTTATCACCTATGCTCTGATACCACTTGTTACAGCCTTTACGACTACTCCCAGGACCTCTACGACCTCTCTATAGTAGCTACGACCACCTCCTGCAGCCGTACGACCACGTTGAAGAGGCTAAGACCACCTCTTGTGTCATTACAACTACTTTGCTAGTTCACTGACCATGCTAACAGTCGTTACAACCACATTGTGACCACTCCAATCACGTCTTGCTGTTCCGACCATGTAGTCGTAAAGTTCAGCTGAAATTACGACCACGTTCATCACCGTTGCGTTGCACTTCCTTCGACCACGGTCAATCACCATAGACGTAGCTCCTTGCGACCACACAGTGATTTGTCGACCATTGTGGTCGTAACACTATACAACCACGTCTCCCTGTTGTGGTCACTTACGACCATGCCTTCTCGCTGTGGTCGTAACTCCTTTACGACCACGTTTTCTGCTCTGTGACCGTGGTCGTAACTCCTTTACGATCACGTCAGCTGCTCCTGCGGTAACCTTCGCTTGATCGCCGTGGTCATAACTCCTTTACGACCACATCTGCGATTCTCTGCTCGCTGTGGTCGTAAGTCGTTTACGACCACGTTTGAGAACACACAATGAACTCAATACTTTTCCCTGAAGCCAAACCACTCATTCTTTTCTTTATTTCTTTATCTCGATTACACTGATCGTTACGATCACACCGATAGCCAGCACTGTGATCACACCGATTGCCTCTATCTTCTGCGATCACACCGATCGCCTTCGACCACACCGGTCTCTCTCTTCTGCGATCACACCGATCGCCACCGACCACACAGGTCTCTCTCTTCTGCAATCACACCGGTCACCTCTGCTCTGCGATCACGCCGACTGCCTACAATCATACCGGTCACCACCTGCTCGGCACCTCGTCTCGACTATATCTTGTCAACTCGGTGCATCTCTTGGTATAATGACTCTACCCTTTTATACCCTACTCTATGGCTTCGACTCTGGTACGACTACGACTATGACTTGAACTCAGCTATGACTATGAAGCGGACTTGAGCTCGACTACGACACGGAGTCGTATGTGATCACAACCAAACTCGTACATGACTCCGATCACTCTTACATGATCATAACTACGACTACTAAACTGAAAATAAGATTACAAACTCTAACATGTAATGTCATATAATTAATCATTGGACAATTATTAATATATGTTAGAGATAGTCTACATTGATGCGTGCAAGGCACGAGCTGCAAGGCTCCACAACTTCCAAGTCAACTGTACAGGGAACTTTCTCCTTGATGTATCTTCCGTGGCTAGGATTGCTTTATGGAGGAACATTCACCAGTTTGACTGGAGGAACACCTAAAATAACTGTGGGCCTGTTTGATATAGCTACAATATATGATTTTTGGCTAAAATTTTTGAATTTTAACTGTTTATGATAGAGATTACGGAGAGAGATACTCGCTTGCGATTTTAATTGATAGTTGATACAAATGTTGGGCTTTTAACATGTACTATTATTAACTTATAGATCTCGTCTTGAGAAAATACTCTATTTGAAAGTTAGATACTGTAGTAAAAACCAAAAACTACTTTTAGAATTCGTAAAGAACAGGCCCATAAGTGATGTAGTGACGTTACTTTCTCAAGCATATGGCATGTTAGCTTAATCATAATCCTCGCGGAGCAAAAGCCATGGATTGTCACATTCTTTAGGTTGCCATGGCGACACTCTGGCATCTGCGTCAGATGTGATGAATCTCCAAGAGTGATATGCGTTCTTCCTCGTCGACTGCATAGGAACAATATCAATGTGACTGTTCTATAATACAGTTAACTAAATACTTTTGAAATAAACTGGACAACATTAATGATAATAAATGCACCGTCTAAAAAATAACTGATGGAATCATGGAGCTCAAGGGGTTTGAGGACAAAAGCATTTATTTACTGCAAGTTATGTCCATGAGTATTATTATCTATGTTGGGTACCAGAAGTAATCTAAGATTTTATCATGTTTCTAAGAGAGTCAGAGACCATTATTATCTAAATTAAAAGGGAAAATTATGTACTTGAATTACTTGGATTTACATGGGCTTTGCAATGATAAATATTGCACACGCTGGCCTAAAGTCTAGGCTGCCCGGGGTGTGGATCCACCCCTGCTGGGTACCCAAGTATTGTAATCGTTTTGTTATATACTTAGATTTCAAGTAAAAAAGTAGAAGCCTGTGTGAGATAGAAATGACGAGCTGAGCCAATTAAGGCTGCGATCATTGTGGCTTCGCTACAGTACCAAAGGCTTATTTAGCACTATTCATAAGTTTCGTCTTTTTCTGAATTTTTGGCTTTTTGTTGAGCTTTTTTGCCGGTTCTTTTTTTTCCATATTCGCTTGTATTAGACATAATGGGCTAACATATTTTTTATATTTTTAATTTTTTTTAAATTTAATTATGGTAAATAAGCCTCTGTCAGCTACAGTGCTTTTTTCAGCCAGCTATAGTGTTTTCAGCCATAAGCCACGAGCTTTTAAGCCAAAACGATCACCAATAAAGCTGAATTTGTAGAGAAAAGGTATACCGAGATAGTTGAGTTAAATGGCTTCAGTATATATGGCTTTGCAAGTTGAGCAGTGACATACCCACAAGATGAAAGTCTCCAAGGCAGGAGAAGCATCAAGAACAGAGAACAGAGACAAATAGCCATCGACTGGCCAAGTTCTGGGAAGAGAAATACTCAAAGTACTTGAGGTGGAGGAATTTGCAGGCACCATGGGTGTATTCACCCTCTGAAGCGAACGGGCCTCTAGCCTAGCGATAGAGCGCTCTAGTAGCACCCATTAAGTCCTGGGTTCGACTCCCAGTGGGAGCGAATTTCAGGCTTCGCTTGCCCCATAAGCCAAAGCACAGGTCTAAAGGCTGGCCTAGGTCGTTGGTCGCGGGTTGAGCGTTGGGCTCCTATTGGTCGCTCTCACATAGGCTGGTGCCGCTGTGTCAGGGTGGGGCAAGGGTTCGAGGATTTTCTCGATCTGTGTGAGAGGATCTTCTTCTTAAGCATAATGCCCGGGGGTTCTTCACCCCGCAGGTCGAGTTTTTTTTTATTCACCCTCTGAAGAAAGATGCCTCAGATTAATTATGTTACACATGATATGGATACTACTGCATGCATTTCGCTGGACTCCACTAATCTAAAGTTTCAGATCATGCATACCGCATTTGGCAAACGATATGATAAGGGTTTCAAGATTTGATGCAACGGATGGAAGCTTGGCAAGATCATAACAGGCGATATCAGAATTACCGGAACATGATATTTTTAGCTCCTTCACTTGCAATGAACCATCTCCTAGTGAGATTTGTACTATGTCACAATCAGTCTCCTACTCTCCTCCATCTCATTCTCTGGCGGGCTGTCATCTGGTGGGCTGTCATCGAGCTTTGCAGGCGTTGCTTCCAGCTCTTTGATCTGTATTACCTTTCCAGAGTAATCTTATATACCAGCCTCAAGGTTCTTTCTATTGGTACTATTACGTATTTACGTGGTAGGGATTGCTATTTTTGTAAAAGTTAGATTGAACAATTTTTGCGACCTTTTCTTTGGATTTATTATCATAGGTAGTGTTCGAGATCGGCCAGTGGAGATATGTGGAGCATTGCTCTCTATTGCCTGTAGCATGTTCCATTCATACACCGACAGGAACTTGAGTTACCGCAGGAGGCAAGGTATCTTCAGGGAAATTATCTCATCACAAATTTTGAGTTCCAAATGCTTCAAAGCCAAAGAATTTGAAAGAAAGCAACCTAACTCGTCATCGCTGATACGCACAGAACGCAACCAAATCCGGCCTTCGGATGAAAACTACAGCGCGTGAAGTTTAGATACCGAATTGACGTGCCGCTCTCATCAGATAAAAGTGAGAACGGCAAGTTGTTGCGTAACTGTAGTAACAGGGTGAGTTCTTGGATCCCAGGTGTAACAGCACTTGTAAGCCAACTGTCAAGATAACAGGTGTTGACATTGTACCAGCTGCAGAGTTCAAGCTTAAGCGTCTTAACCCCAACGCCTGAGTGATTTTGCAGAATATGTGGTCAACATTTTTGACAAGATCCAATGCTCTTTCTTTTGTACCTGCATGTTCATTCCAGCCCAGTGCTTCCGTCCCAACGAGCGCACGCGTGTATTGTATCGTTCTGAACTTCTTGCCCCGCGAGTTCCTCCAACTTTTGCCATAAAGCAACAAGGTCAATCCTTGATGGAGGAGGATAGCATTCAGCCCAAAAAGGGAGAGAGGCCGTTTCAAATTCCGTGTGGTTATTCGGCCATATCTAGCCCATCTCCACATCCAATCAGACAGAAATATTCTGGTCCATGATCTTTTTAGATAATTCCCGGATTGATTGATTCGACCACCTGGGCTTAAGTAATTTCATCGGCAGGCTCTGCGTGTTTCTGCATTCTTGCTTCATCTATCTGGTTTGTTGTAATATGGTTTATGGTTTTTTTCGAACAAATAAATGAAACGATTTTTTCATGATTGTTTCATATTGATTTATTTGGACAGTCTTTTCAAAACAACTTATCGGTATTTAGTTCGTTCATACAATCATTTATGCTATAATAAAAAATCATTGATTACAACCATAAGTTATGGACTAAAATAACCCACCTAGAACTAGGGTTTTTGTGTGTGTCACTATTGTTCTCCTTCTGCATGTACCTCCCAATTCGCATAATCCCATTGCTTCAATTTTTGCCCTACAGCACGCAACAGTCGCCAGCACGAGCAGCCGGTGGCTGGCCTCCATCGTGTTTTTCCGTGCAAGAATCAGTGGCGAAGCTACATTGATGGCTGTGGGTGCGGATACATCCATAGAAAAATGAAAAACCAATACTATAATCGAATTTTTACCATGGTTGCAACTTAAATTTCCACACTCACAAGACAAACACACCCCCTCCGATTTGTTCTAGCTTCGCCACTGGCAAGAATCCCGCACGCCCGGTTACGCCTGAATCCAACGAGCAGCAGTTTGCACGTGGAGTTATGGCCCACGCCCAGTTGAAGAAGCTATGGCCTGTGGAGGGAATAAGCAACAGAGCAACCGAGTGGAGCCAGGCCCGAACACCTCGTCCTCCTAACCCTAGAACCGCCAGGGAGCGCGGCGGCCAGGGGGTGTGGTGGCGGCCGGCGGCCAAGGCGCAAGGGGGCGCGGCGGCCAAGTGACATGGTGGTCTGACTCGCATTGCAGCACTGGCTTGAAGCTGTGAGTATTTGTTGGATATGTTGTACGGTTTTGAGTTAGTTTGATGTTTTGTCAAGCATGGGTAATGTAGTAATTGCTGAATTTCTGAGCATGTGGTAATGTAAATGATGTAAGTGCCTCCGTGGAGTGCTGCAGTTCCACTGGCGTGTGCGCGTCAGGTGTTTTGTTTATATGTCTGATGTCTCTCAGCTCATAGTGACGTGTTTTTGTTGGTTGGTTGGTCCAGTTGTGTGTGCCAGCAGGAGCAGCCAAGAAAGGGCAGAGCAGGCGAATAACTCCAAATTTAAAATAAATAGGATCAGGAAAATGATAAATATTTGATCTTTACTTTTCCCTTGTGAGTTGCGAAAATCAAATAGAGTATTGAAATGTATTGTGATATTGTCGTTGCTTGCTTGGTTGATTTGGTAGAAATGGATTTAAACAGCTATTTTAACAAAATTTCAGTAAAAACACCATAAAAAGCGAAACAATAGCTGCACATGTATATGCATAATTTCAATTTGAAGTCCAATTGGTTGCTTCTGGGTAGTAGTGTTTTTGTTGGTTGAACAGTTTCAAGCCATAAAATCCTGGAGAATGAAAATGCCTCATTTTCTAGTAGACGTACATAGTTATTTAATGATATGTTTTTGTCTTCTTGTTTATGTGTTTTTTATGTTCTATTATCAAATCCGTGACACTACTGATTCATCTATCTTTGACACTTGACAAGTTATTTCTTCTATGACTTATCTTTTATTCACACTATTATGTTCTATAACTTGATGGCAAACTGTAGACTAAGCTTCATTAGTGAGTTAATTTTTAATGTTTTATCATCATCTTTGCATGTTTGCATTTGAAATTATAGTTGTTATTATTTAGCGTCATATACTTTTATTAGTGTGATTGCAACATAGTTTAAGTATAGATTATTTTATTTTTAAGTAATAGTATTTGCTTTACGCTTGCAAATTTACCGTATCTATATACACCACCGCACACGCATCACGTTGCAATTTCAGTTTCGCACTGCCTTTTCGTTGCTCTTGAGAAGAAAAGGGAAGGAATCGAACAAAACCAGTGGCTCAACGTCAGGTTTCTGCAAGGGACAGGACGAGTCAGGGTCGGCTCACGTGAGTACACGACCGCGGGTGGCAGGTCGCAGTCGGGCTCGCCCACATGACCACATTAAACGCCTCAGGTTCCCCCCTCCGGTGGGGGCCCGCCCACGATTCCAAGACCGCGAGACGTGAGGAGTGGGGGGTTTACCTCCGCGCCACGGCCGTCCGCTTGACACGTCACTCTGCATGGGCCCGCTTGACACGTCACTCTGCATGGGCCCGCTTGACACGTCACTCTGCGTGGGCCGTGACCGAGCGAGCCCTCGCACGTGCCCCGTTTCCCGCCTCTACTGCTCCCTTTCGTTTTGTTGTAAAACTATTGAGACAAGTGTACATGTTGATGCTTTCATTAACATTAGTCTTTAATCTGTACATGTTGATACATATATATAGATGATCATGGGGTGGCTTGAATAGATGTCTGTATAGAGAAGACATCTGTACATAGAGGCACCTATACATTTGGACACTGTTACTTTTGTATGTAACACTCCCTTGACCAATGTATCTTCATATGATCATCTTGATTCATCATCTTGGAAAAACTCCTCCAAAACCCTGTAGGGAAAAATATGAGGAGAACCTATAAAGTAGATATGCCATGAAAACTCCTTTAAAACCCAGTGGGAAAATTTAAGGAGAAAAGTTGATATGGCATATATTTGATTATATCTCCTTAAAAACCCCTGTGGGGAAAATAGAGATATAATATATTTATGATTACGTTGTCATATTGCCTCATTAAAAACCTTAATGAGAAATCTTAGAGGGAAAACTCATAAAGGGAAAAGAGTACAATATTTACATTGAACGGGTTAAGTCTTAGGAGATTTCTCCCCCTGATATCTGCAAATCACGTAGTCTTTACATACCAATTCCATAAACACATTTTTGGAATATGGAGGTTGGTAATGACTTAGTGAATAAGTCTGCGAGATTATCACAGGACTTAGTTTGCAGAATATTTATTTCCCCACTCTCTTGCAATTCATGTGGGTAAAATAGTTTAGGTGCAATATGTTTAGTGATATTGCTCTTTATGTACCCTGTTTGCATTTGAACAACGCAAGCAGCATTATCTTCGTAGATAATGGTAGGTGATGCGATAGCACCTATACCACATGATTGATGTATGTGGTTAATCATTCTGCGAAGCCACATATTCACGTGATGCTTCATACAATGCAATTATTTCAGAATGATTAGTGGATGTAGCCACTAGAGTCTGTTTCGAAGACTTCCAAGATATGGCTGTTCCACCGTGTAAAAATATAAAGCCTGTTTGAGATCTGGCATTATGGGGATCTGATAAATAGCCAGCATCTGTATATCCTATTAAATCCATATTGTTATTCTTCTGGAAGAATAGACCGAGATCTTTAGTGCCTTGAAGATATCTAAAGATATTCTTCACTCCTACCCAATGTCTTTTGGTTGGAGTAGCGCTGTATCTAGCAAGTAGATTTACCGCAAATGCGATATCCGGCCGGATGAAATTTGCAAGGTATATAAGCGCTCCGATGGCACTGAGATATGGAACCTCAGGTCCAATAGCTCTTCATTGTCATCTCGGGGTCTAAATGGATCTTTGTCCCTGTCGAGAGTTCGAATAACCATGGGGGTTTTCGATGGATATGCTTTGTCCATATTGAATTTCTCCAATATTTTCTGGACATAGGCTGATTGATGCACTAGGGTGCCTGTATGAAGGTGCTCAAGTTGTATACCTAAGCAAAATTTGGTTTTACCCAAATCCTTCATTTCAAATTCCGTCATAAGATGATTACGTGCTTCATCTATATCCTGTGTGTTGAGGATCTTTTGATGAATACGCATGGACAATCATCATTGCTTTGGAGTATCCCTTTTTGGTAGGAACTCACTTAGTCGGTTGTACCAAATTCTACCCGACTGTTTCAAGCCGTATAAAAGACTTGTTTAATTTTACACAATACATATTGCGATTTGCGTTCGGATTCGGAATTGAAATTCCATCGGGAACTTTCATGTATATGTCCGAATCAAGTGACCCATAAAGATATGTAGTCACTACATCCATCAACTGAAAAGATAGATGATTTTTAACTGCCAATGAGATTAAGTATCGGAATGTTATTCCACTCATTACTGGAGAATAAGTTTCATTGAAATCAATGCCGGGTCTCTGCGTGAACCCTTGTGCTACAAGCCTTGCTTTGTATCTCACCACCTCATTGTTTTCATTCCGTTTGCGGACGAAAACCCATTTGAAACCGACAGGGAATACATTGGGAGGTGTATGTATCACATTGGTGAATACATTTCTTTTCTTGAGCGAGGCTAACTCCTCTTGAATTGCATCCTTCCATTGAGTCCAGTCCGAGCGCGATTTGCACTCTGCCATGGTCTTGGGATCTGGATCATTTTGAAGGTTGTTTGCAATTGTTGTGGAGAAATAAATGTCGACAATTGTAGTCTTACGATCGTATGATTCTCCAGAATCAGTATAGTTAGTGGAAATTTCTTGGACCCCTGATGACTCAATGTTATTTCCCAAAACATTTGAGTCGGGTATTCCGATGTCCCGAGGATCGGATATTGAGTGCTGTGTTGATCCGGGTTTAAGGATCCTTTGGTGTCTATCAACTTGAGGTTGATCTGCATTTACATTCTTTTGTTTCCTTTGTCGCTTGTTAGAAGTCAGTATCCGCCATTTGTACTGCACTTCTCCCCTCTTATTTTGAATGGGAGTTGAGTGGTATTTTGCGGTACCTCCACTCTTTCAGTACATTTCGCGGGATTATAGGATTTTGTGACACCCTTATAATCGTAAATGCATCGCGAGTTATTTGCAATGTTTTGCAAATGAATGAGTTCTGAACTTGAAGTTCGGTCTCTGCGTACGTGGTCCGAGGTAGGAATGCTTTGTACATTCCAATTAATTTCTGGCATTCATTTGGTACTTGTTGTCTCCCTAATGCTGGAAATGTTCCTCATTGAATATGCAATCAGCGTCTCGGGTCGTAATGAGTCCCCTGTGAGGGCTCGAGGTATTTTATGATTGACGGAGATTTATACCCAACATAGATCCCAAGTTTCCTATGCGGTCCCATTGAGGTGCGCTGCGGTGGTGAGATCGATGCGTATGTAGCGCAAGCCGAACTTTCGCGAGATGGGAAATATCGGTGGATTTCCACATACTAATTGTAGCGGGAAGTGCTATGATAAGCGGTTGGGCGCAATTGTATTTAGTCGGCGTGTAAAACCGCATGACCCCAATATGATGTTGGTAAGTTGCAATTCTGTAGTAATGGTCTTTCAATGAGCTTGATTCTCTTGATAAGAGATTCTGCTAAACCATTTTGTATTTGGACATATGGAACAGAATGTTGAACTTGTATCCCAAGAGCCATACAATCGTCATTGAAGGCATGGGATGAAAATTCAGCACCATTATCCATTCGAATTGATTGAATTCGATATTCAGGGTAATGTACTCGTAATTGGATAATTTGACCAATTTAACTTAGCAAATGCATGGTTTCGTGTGGATAAAATACACACGTGTGACCATCTAGTAGATGCGTCAATTAAAACCATGAAGTACCTGAACAGTCCACACAATGGTTGTATAGGACCACATATATCTCCTTGAATGCGTTCAAGGAATTTAAGTGGTTCAACTCTGATTTTAAGATAAGAGGGTCTTAAAATCAATTTTCGATGGCACATGAAGTACACACAAAATCGAGGATTCCGGAAATTTTGTTTTGAAGTATGTATGACCAATTTAATTGCTAATAATTTTCCTCATCATTCCAATGCCTGGATGGCCAAGGCGATAATGCCATGTTTGGAATGTGTTCGTGTTTTAGAAAATTACTTAGTACGCAATATGTTAAACGGGTTTGATGTATGTATAGTACAATCCGGAGTTTAAAGATGGAATTTTCTGTAGTACTTGTTTGCCATATCCGTTATTTTTTGTTAAGAGGAGATATTCCTCTTTGTTGTCATTTTGGGTTTCAACATGGAAACCATTTTGACGGATATCTCTATAACAGTAGGTGCGTGTTGAATCGGGATACAAGAGTGCATCCTCAATTTCAATTGTGTACCCATAGGGAGAGTGATAGAGGCGCGACTAGAGCCTACTATCGTTGCATCGCGTCCAGCGATTGTTAAAACATTTCCTTTCTTCCTAGTAAGAGTTAGGAAATATTTTGTGTCCCTATGTATAGAGTTTGTGGTACCATTATCCACAAGGCATAATTCCTCCTCCATTGGATTAACTCCAAAAATCTATATACACAAAGAAGAATTTAATGAAATTCTTATAGTAGTATATAGAATACATACAAACTTCATTTTCAATACCAAATATGTTCGATATGAACAGCATGGTTGAACTCTCCCACAGATTTAAAATCTGTATGCGGAGGTGGTTCCACTCATTGACAGCCTCCGGTAGGATGACTGCTTTCTGCTGTTCATACCGTGTTTGAAGAGCAAGCCACAGAGCGCGTGGGTCTTCTTCCATCAGATACTCAGCCTTGAGATCAGGATGGATGTGGTTCCTTATGATAAATAAGGCATTGTACTTGAGAGTCTCAGCCAAAGGAGCTACACCCTCTTGGGAGCCGCAATTGCACAGGTACATTCGCGCAACGATAGACTCACTTTGAGATCCATCGCCCATGTGGGAAGTTGTGGCCGTCAAGAGCGAGGGCCTCAAACTCTTTAGTAGCCATTGTGCCTATATTTGTAGGACCACAGATTTGTTAAAATCTTTGGCAATGTTAAATAAGTAATCTGAATGCAAGTAATCAAGGTAAACTTGACATACATAAAGGGACATTCTCCTATTGTGGAATAACATAGTTAATCACCAATGGTGTTAACTTTATTTAATTCATTTTTCAACATTGAGTGCGCACTTTGAGGATGATAATCCCACAGTGAGTACTTTGATACTACCTTGTGTATGTCCAATGTGAAAAGAACCATGGTAATCACTTAGGTGTAGACCTTGTATAATTTATAATTAAATTGGGTACATACGTTGAGGATGAAATCCACAGTAGTACCATGGTACTACCTTGTGTATGGCCAATTTGAAAATAAATAAAGGTAGTCACCCAAAAGTGTAGACCAAAATGTTTCAAAACTTGATATTGGGCATACGTTGAGGAATAAATCCATGATAGTAGTATGGTACTACCTTGTGTATGGCCAATATCAAAATTAAGAAACTTTGTGTTATTCCAAAGCGAGAAAATCAACCTAAGGCATTTGCATAAAAAAATATTAAGTGCTTGTATGGTAAGCTATTTAAAACTTACATGAAAAGTACACCATAAATGATTAATTTACATGGGGTAAATTAATGTGTATGGTAATGTTGTAATAAATTGCAAAATATGTGGAAAACAATATGAGTATTGTAATCTGAATGAATATATACCCAAATTAAATATAACATGTGGTTATATTTTTAATATCGTATAATCACAATAGTGGTGGTGAACACCAATTTATTGTATGGCATAGCGTACAAATAAATGTAGTAAAGTGCCATAAATTGTGATTTTATGGTATTTATGGTAGGTATAATATTTTGCAAAATTCCAATTTATTAAGTACAATGGTACTCACTAAATGGGAATTTTAATTTTAAATTTGCGAAGGATAGCAAATTTAAATATGGTCGCAATGCATATTGTAAATAAATTGCAATAAAATAATCCTAAATATGTAAAAGTTATAGAAATGTGCATACACATTTATTTGAACAATTACATAATTTTCAGATCCTATAGGGACTGAAATGCTATTTTATAAATGTACAAATTGACGGGTACAATTATAAATAAGCGTAAGGACTGTAATGCAAATATTTACAATAGAGATTTGATTTTCAAGAAAATTCTGCATTTCCCACGAACTATAGGGTGGAGTGTGCAAAATTTTGAAAACTTGGTGAGGCCCATTCGGCCTTTGAGCTCATGAGGGGAGGAGGGGAAATGGGCCAAAAGCCCATTTTCGGGCAGCATGTATATATGAGGAATGGGGAATTTAGGGTTCCCAAACCCTAATCGCTAAGCCGCCAGCCATGCCCCATTAGGCGCCGCCGCCGGGGCATTGAAGCACTGCCGCGCTCGGCCGGCCGGCCGGGGCGCCACGCGGGCCGCCTGCCTGCGCTTCCACGCCGCCGTCGCGCGCGCCTGCCGACGAAGCGTGCCTCGCCGGATCGCTGCGCCGCCGCCTGCGCCGCGCCGGCGGCCCAGCGCGCGCCACGCGCTCCACGCCGTCGGGCCTGCGGCGTGCGCGCGCCGCCGCTGCCGCCTCCGCCGCCGCCGGCTCGGGCCGGCGCGCGCCAGCGCGCGGTGTCGCCGGCCGCGGCGCGCGCCGCGCGCCTCCTCCTCGCGGGCCGTCGGCCGTGCGCCGCGCCGCCGCCATGGCGCCGCTCGAGCCGCCTTGCCATGCCGGCGCGCCGCCGCGCCGCAGCCCTCGGCGCCAGCTGCGAGGCCGTCGGCGCCTCGTCGGCGAGGCGCCGCCACAACGTCGCCGGGCGCCGCCTCTCGGGCCGGCGGGCGCGCCACCACTCCGTCTTGCGCCGCCGTGGCCGGCCGCCTCTCCACCGCGCCGATCCGGGCGTGGGCGCGCGCCGCCACGTCGGCCATCGCGAGCGCCGCCGGCGGGTTGCGTCTGCGCGCGCGCGATAAGCGCGTTAAGCGCGCGCCTGCCTTGTCGGCCGGCCGGCTCGTCGATCGCGATCTTGCGGCACAACATCTTCAGGAGAACCGGGGCGCGACGCCGGGTGGGTGAAGGGCTGCCGGCGACGATCTCGGTCGGCCGTGGTCGCGCATCAAAACTTGATGACGCGATGCGCGGCGAGTTCGCGCACTGGGATGTGAACAACGGCATCGAGGCCAAGTACATAGTGCCATTACCTGTGTATCTTCCCTCTGTTTGCACTTGTGAATGTTTGTTCGTGTGCTCGATTTGGAGAGAAACGTGTCTGATAACGTGTTGTAAAACTATTGAGACAAGTGTACATGTTGATGCTTTCATTAACATTAGTCTTTAATCTGTACATGTTGATACATATATATAGATGATCATGGGGTGGCTTGAATAGATGTCTGTATAGAGAAGACATCTGTACATAGAGGCACCTATACATTTGGGCACCTGTTACTTTTTGTATGTAACACGTTTCTCTCTTCGGCCACCCGTCGGCCACCGTGGCGACGGATCCGACCCGATCCGATCTATAGAGTTTCATGCATCAACTAGTTCATCTAAAACCTTAAGCTAATAAGGAAAGATGAATAATTTAATTATACTTCAATACCCCCCTCACGTGTAGATTTTCTTAGACCTAATATGTGGAATAGAAATGGACTGCAATTAATTTTTTTAATTGCATTAGCCAGGTCTTGAACTCGAGACCTCTTGGCTCTGATACCATATTGAATTTCATACACCAATCAGTTCATCTAAAAGCTTAAATTAATGAGGAAAGATAGACAATTTACTTATACTTTAACACGATCCATGGCTGCTGGTAATTGTTACGGTGCTTATGTACTTATGTAACTGGTGCCATATTGCAACATCACGCTTGAGTTTAATCTTGATTTGCACTGCCTATCATACGGAGCCGCAAGCATTGCACCAAAAATACGACACGGGCATAGGACCAAAAAGAGACAGGACTTTCATTTGGGCACGTGCTGTTCACACTTAAATTTACTACTCGTATACGCTAATACTCCGGTTTTTACAGCGCCGCCGTACCGCGGTGAATTTATTCACCAGACAACACCTTCAGAGTTCAGAGCGAGTAGTATCCTTTCTCCGTTCGCCTCTGCTGCTCCCCTAGACTCCCGCGGACCCACCCCCCGCGTGGGTTCGTGCCCACGCAGCAGAACCGGCGGGTACAGCCTACACACGTGGGCAAACTGCGGTGTCACCCGCGCCGCCCGTACGGCGTCACCGCGCGAACGGCGCGCCGTTAATGCGGCGGCGTCTGCGCCCGACGGCAACGAGAGCGACCGGGCCCGCGAGGCGCCACGGCCACCTCTCACGCGGGCGATGTGAGTAGAAAAATAAGAAAAATAAATCTAATAGATTTCTAACTTAAATAAATCAAAGTCTAAAAAAACCCCGCTAAAGCCGAAATTGCAGCGGATTAGAAAAATTCTCGAAGTGGAAGGGGGTGGCGTGCGTGCACGTGAGGCCGAGCCGCTGCTTCGTGGCTCACGTGCCCTGCGCTCCCCTTCCCAGCATGACAGCGACGTCACATGGCGCAAATTTACGTGCCGGCCCTTCTCACCGTGCAGTGTAGATTTCGTGGCATTGTCCCATACGGATACGAACGTACTGTACTAACTGTACAGCTCTACAAGCTGTGCTCTTTGTTTTTAGCGTTCTTGATTGTAGTTCACTAACATAATCTCGAGAACGACGGTATCGATGTAGTATGACTAGCTAACAATGGTCCTGGGCCCGTTTACATTGATTTTTACTGATGGTTTTTAGTTTTAGTTTATAAATAAAGAAAATTTATAGAGAATCGTACCAAGAGAGAAATTTACATACGATTTTAGCCGATATAGATAAAGTCACTACAATATATACTACAATCGACTATTAAAACCTATCTTAAAAGGCATTTTACTTTAAAATTAGGTACTATAGAAAAACAGTTTAAAAAGACAATATGAACATGATCGTTATGTTATTTTTGGGAAAGAGAGAAAGGGACACTGTGAGACCAATGCACTGAACTAGACTATTTATATTGGGTGCGGCTGATATTTTTTAGCTGTAACTGATGTCATTTGATTGAAAATGAATAGGTATGACTAAAAGAAGTGGTTTTTGGAAGGAGTAGATGAGTGATAGAAAAAGTGAGAAAGATATACATGCGCGAGATGGAAGCGAGAAAAGTGTGGCATGTGATATGTCCATGACTCCTGCTTTATGCTTGGAGCGAGAGGAGTGGGGAACAGGAGCGGATGCACCTTCAATGGTGCGGGGGCATAGGCCACCAATTTTAATTTTTATTGCTTGGAATTTAAGTTTACATAGTGTATGTCCTTATATGTTAAGAACTATATTTATTTAAAAGAGAGAAGACTTAAGCACGTTAACAAATAGAGGGAGAAAAGGAGATAAAAACACGCAAAACGTTGACAAAGCAAAACACTCACAAAAATATGTGTAAGATGAAATTGGTATGACACAACAAATCAATTATCCGTGAAAAGTGAACAAAATAATAGAGACTATTTGAACCGATCAAGCGCGGGCAACTAGCCGATCTAGCCCCAAGCCAACGCCAACCCAAAGCTCAAGCTAGCACCAGCCCTAAACCAACCAAATAGCCAATGCTAGATCCCAACGATGCTTTACCTACCTTCCCCTGTTCCCTACGCGGCACATAACGCACGCAACCTTTCGTTTGCAACGGTGACGGGCTCGGTGCCGGAGCTGCCGTCGTCCGGGAGCACGCCGGCCGCTTCTCGCCTGCACGTTTGTTCGTCGAATGGTATGGTTAGATTTCTCGTTATGTTAATCTCACTGCGCACACATGCAAATGAAGTAAATCTTAGTGTATGTATGCTGCATACAGTATGGCCAACGATCACAGCAATAGGCGAGGTCGTCAACTCGTCGTCTCATCCTAGCTCCTTGTTTTCAAAGTTCAAATGTTCAATGATCTTTATAGCCAACAAAGTAATGACCAGGCAACTAAAATAGATACTAAATTTTGTGATTTAGATTTTTAGGGTTTTAATTCCATGATTTTAAAATATTTATGGGTCAGTGCTTTAGTATTAGAATGCCCTGTTTCGTTTTTTTTGCAACAATTGAATTATGGGATTTTTCAATGTGTTTCAATATCTAATTCAATGTGTTCTAACTTTCAATAAGTGTTATCTCCTCATGGCAGGTAGTACATAGTCATAGAGCGATTTTTAAAAAGCGAGGCACCAGATTCACGCGCAAATGCTACGAATACAAAAAAAATCTAGAAATCAATTGGGAAGAGGAGATTCAGTTTGATCCAAGGAAAAGGAAAAGAATATACGACTATCTCGCCAATTAGAAAAATATGGTAAGAAGGAAGTACTTTGATTAGTGGGTCTTGTCAATCTTGCACATATGTTTTTTCATATATAATATTTAGAAGGAAAAAAAGATTTAACCTGCATGGTTTGATCAAACAGCAATTTTTTTGATAAAAACTGAAGCCGCATACGTCCATGTCACCAAAATTCGGTGTACATGCAAAGACACAATTTCTTTTCGAAATAACGGGACCGCGCTACTACAAGCTAGTTGAGACGGGAACAGTACAGAGTGCAGAGCTAGGCGCTAGCGCAATGGAAAGGGATCGCTGGAAACCCAAACCGCGTATTCCCTCCCGCGCTCGGGTGGGGCCCGCAGGACCACCACCGGCGAGTTGGCCACGTGACCCGGCGGGCTGACCCCGCCGCGCGCGGCCAGCCCATCCGCCACTACACGTGCCCCGCGCTAATTAACTAGCCGAGCAGCGATTAAGCCCGGCCTCCTGCACTAATTAATTAAGAGCAACTCCAAAAGATGTGCTAAAACATCCCTAAAATAAATTTTGGTGATTAATGAAAAACCCTCCAAAAGATCCCCAAAACCACTACTAAAAATTTTAACACCCCCAATATCTCACCCCACCGGAGCCAAATTTGGCCTCACCCCACGCGTCCCCAATCACCGTTGCCACGCGCGACTTTGCGTTGCGTGAGACCTACCTGAGGGCGTCGGCAGCTTCCTCCCCGCCGGCGCGGCTACCCACCGGCGCCCCTGGCGGACTCCGCCGGCGAGCCGAGCGGCGGCGCCGAGTTCCTCCGGCCGGACCCCGCGGCGCCGCCGGGCGGCGGCCTCCACTCGCAAGGAGGCCCCGACGGCGCCTCCGCGTCCCGTTCCTCGGAGCTCCTTCTCGTCCTCCTCCGCCTCCCCGCCTCGCTCTCGGCGCGGTCTCGGCGTCGCTTCGCCTTCGCCTCCGCCTCCTCGTTCGCGGTGAGAGCTTCTCCTCATTACTTGCGTTCGATTTATCGGTATTGCTGTGCTAGTTTCGTTGGGTTGGGGAGCTAGAGGAGGGTGCGTGCAAGAGCTGGGCGGGTTTGAACTTTGGAACTGTGGGTGTTGACTCTAGTTCTGCGCAGTGAAATGTTGATATAGTATTTTAAGCTTGTATAGTTTGTTCACTGGTTCAGTTGTTGTGTTAGTCTAAAACAGGAAACAGAAGAACATAGGGACTTCGATGATTGTTTAGCATGTGGAAGGGAAATATATCCTAAACAGGTGTCTGAAAAATCTGAAATTTCTCCGGCATTTCTCTGAAAAATCTTAAATTCCATTACTGTTGGACCTGTTGGTTGATGTACAAGGTTCGATGAAATCAGAAATGCCCGATTCTAGAGTCTGAGCACTCTTGTAATTAACCACGAGCCAACGAATTTGCGTAAGTAGTTCAAATGAGAGACAAAGTTAACTTGTGGTTGTAGACCCAGATTTTATTTCAGTGTCCAAACATGAAACTGATAATGTTCATATTTCAATGATCAGTTTGAGTGAATACAAAATTATGAAAACGTGCAAAGCTGAAGGTTTCGTTTTGTTCTCCATGTCCTGCGATTTCCAGTAGCGTCAGGTGATCTGTAGATTGTGGTATATATATATCTGAATTCTGCGGCCTGAATCATATACACATTGCAAAAATCTCACAAAACAGCTTCAAGTTTTAGGACTTCTTGTTTTCTTAACTAAAATTTGAGTTTTCGTAAGCTGCTGCACTAGAGTGAACCATTGAATGCTGTAATGAAATAAATCAGCTAACACAATTGAACCATTAGCGAACAACTTCAAGACTCAACTTGGCGATACTTATTTTTGAGTTTTTGTACATTTCGGTGTTCTTGAATGCCCTTTCTACTGCGACTGAACTTGGCGATACTTATTTTTGGGCGAGTTCTTGTTTGTTCTCTGGATTTAGTTCACTATTTGAGGAAAGTGATTGAAAGACTTCTACCTTCTAGGAAGTAAACTAAAGCAAGTACCTGACATGTTTTACACAACTACAGGAACAGGTAACTCCCATTGCTTGTTTCACTCCAAATTACACACAATCTTGTTAGCAAGTGGCCTGAATTCTTAATTTTTGTTCCTGGATTGTTTTGTTTCAAATAGTACTGAACCATGGATGGTGATGGCTATTTTACAAACCTGTTATCAAATGGAAATAGTGAATTTGCTTGGAAGGACTCGGCCCTGTTGAGGAGCAACCATCACAGAATGCGGATCATACACCCTCCTTGAGACCAAATAAAAAAAGGACAAAGAATTTCAGCAGGCCAGAAGATGAGCTATTGGTGTCGACATGGTTGAATACAAGTATTGATCCTATCCAAGGCACTAATCAAACTCGTGGAGCAAATTGGAAGAGAATACATGAGTATTTTCATTCCAATAAGGAATTCCAATCAGATCGCTCTGAAAATTCTCTTTTTCATCGTTAGAAAGCTATACAAGATGGCGTAAACAAGTTCTGTGGATGTATTAGTCGAATTGAGAGTAGAAGGCAGAGCGGGGTGACAATAGAAGACAAGGTTATTTTGCCTCCTTGTATATTTTACTTGCTTCATATGTATAACTTTTGAAATGAGCTAACTAACAAATGTTTATTTTTTTTGTGCAGCTAGAGCAAGCAAAAGCATTGTATGAAGCTGAAGATATCAACAAGAAGTCATTCCTATTAATGCATTGCTATGTACTGTTGAGGACACAACCAAAGTGGCATGAAAAGCAGAGATCTTTAGCTGAGAAGCCTGCTAAGAAATCTGCTCACAAAAAAACAAAAGACAGCCTCTGAATCAAGCCCTCCTGATTGTTCTTCTAATGACGAGATAAATGAAAATGCAACTTTAGAGAGTGAAGGTACACAAAGCAGACCAATGGGTAGGAAGAGGGCGAAAGAAGCACTGCGACAAGGCAGGTTGGCTACATGGAGGCATTAGATCATTTGTGGGCAAAGAGAGAAGTGAGTGATGCGGAGAAAGAGCGTAAGAAAGATGACAGGTTTAAAGAAGCTTATGCTTTACAAAGGGAAAGGATTCAGCTAGAACAGGTGAAGGTGGAAAATAAGAAAAAGAAGTTAGAACTTATGAGTGATGAGATATGTTTGAAAAGAATGATAGAAGAAGAAAGAATTATGACCATGGACTTTACTGGCCTATCAGACATACAACAACAGTTCTACAAGAGCCTACAGAATGAGATTGTAGCTCGACATTCCTCTAAGTCAGGTTAAATTTCAGAACTATGTTGTATGGTCTTCATTTGTTTTCAGATCAGAACAATAGTGTTTTAATTTAATTTCAGAACTATGTTATGGTGTCTTTATTTCAGATCAGAACAATATTGTTTTAATTTAATTTCATATCAGAACAATGGTGTCTCCATGGCGCTGCCACAGATGCTCCACTAGGTCTTGTTGAAGCTGGGAGTGGATTTCCTTGTCTCTAATTTTCATTTTGGCTTGAATAAACTCATGAATATCAGCACTATGCTCATGTGAAACTGCGACGGGTTCCTGCATGCGCATAAGGCCTTCTACATGCAAGCTAGACTTATTCCTTAACTAACTTCACCACTAATGCATGCACTCCTCGACAGTAAAAACGCAACACATACATGCAACAAAACTCATGCGGATCAGAGTACAAGAATACTAATGACAAGATTATTTTCCAACAACTGTTTCAATTTAAAAAATCCTTTTTAGTATGCACAACCATACTGTGCAAAATTTAAAACTAGCAGAAAATCTATTGTACAAAATACTAGTAGATAAAATAAATTTTAGGCTCCAACTAGCTAGCTAGTTCACATGCACGTGGAGATTATAGTAAGAGCAATGGCGTTCGTTGAGATTACCGTGATAAAATAAATGGGGGAGCAGGTTGGTTGAAATGGGCGGCACTACGAAGAACGAACAGGGGCGGCGCTAGAAGGAATGAACAGGGCGGCGCTGCAAGTGCATGAACAGGGGCGGCGCTTGGTGGTGAACAGGCTCGGCAGCTGGGCCGATTTATAACTAATATGACCCATAAGCCCATGTAGCAGATTTAAAATATTTAGGGGACCAATTTTGGGGATAACTGTTGGAGCAAATGAGTTATATTGATCTCCAACTTTTTGGCATGTCCTCTAAAATGAGATTATAGGGGATCAAATTTAGCCCATCTTTTGAAGCTGCTCTTACCCTCACATGCATGCAATTAATACCGAGATCAGTGGAGGTGCATCCCTAAATTAATCCTTGCGCCCAAAGCGACTATGGGTTTCTCCGGTTTATTTACAGATCCCTAAGCCGATTCCTTGAAAGAAATAGAAGGCCCTGGGCAGGGGAATGTCTAAGCCACGGCACTAACAACTGCTCATCTCTGTAAACCCTTTTAGTAAATCAAAGCTTTTGCCCTTTGATTATCTGCTGGAATCTCCTGCTCTGTCAAGGTGTAAACAATCAGTTGATCATGCACGGCTCGATCAATCGATCACCTTGTTGTGTTGCGTTGAGACGGGAAGCTAGGGGAGTTGCATGCGTAGCTAGCAAACAGGAAGGCTCAGTTCTTTTTTATGTCCTACCGTTTTTTTCCAACAAACAGGGTTCTTTACCGTTTTTTAAAACGCCTTATCAAAATATTTTTTAAAAAACATTTTATCAATATTTAATTTATTTATACTAGTACTCATGCTAGAGTAAAAGATATTTATCATTTCTATAAACCTTCAGTCGTGGTAAAAAAAAAAGAACGCACTTGAAGCTCGGGACGGGTGCGTGCTCTTTGTTTGTGCTTGGTTTGTCTGCCTTTTGTGCGTGAGATGGTGTGGCCTGAGCGTCTATCTTAGAGATGGCAATAGGTACCTGAAATCCGATACCCGGTGGATTTTTACTCTATTAGAGCATGGGCCTAGGTCAATTTCCTAATCCATGGGTTTTTTAATGGGCAAAAAACCCAACTCATCGGGTCTGCCGGGTTCAGGTACGTTCCTATAGTACCCAAACCCGTAAACCCATGGGTAATATAAACCCGATCCATAGGAGTTATAAACCTAGCCTCCCACCCTCCCAGGCAAACCAGCCTAGCCCATAGCCCATTAGCCATTTAGCCCTAAGCCCCCAAATCCAATGCGGCAATGCCCCATTACTCATACGGCTAACCCTAGCTAGCACTCGCCACGGTCACTACTCACTCCTCCCCAGTCCCCACCCCGATTCAACAGCCGCCGCAGCGGAGATGCATCTGGCGCTCCGCGCTCGGTCTCCGGCAGTCTCCACGCTTGTCTTTCGGCACGCCCTCGCCGTCGCCTCACCTTCCAGTTCAGCCCGTCGCCCCCACGGCAACAGCCCGCCGCCCCCACGCCGCAGCCAACGCGCATCACAAAGATGAGGCCTTGGCGCGCCCTCGGCTCCAATGAAGATGGCCGGTGAACTTCTTCCTCCTCTCCATTAACCATTGTTGCAGCTCGCATTACTGACCCGACGGGCGACCCATGGGTACCCGTTAACCCAGTGGGCATGGGTCTGGGCAAAAATCTGCACCCGTCACGGGCATGGGTTTTTTAACGAGCACGTCCAACTTTCATGTGCACGAGTTTGAGATAGCAAAACCCAGCGGGTTTATGCCCGTTGCCATCTCTAGTCTATCTCTCGTTTTTTTAGTAGACGGACAAGTAGGTTCATAGTGGTCATGTGACACCATGATTTTAATTAGCTACGCTATAATTTGGCCGCCAATTTTCCGTGTTCATATTGCTGTTCCTTTGCCGCTCCGCTCATGTACAGTAATTGTATATTCAGCGAACTGTTTGTGCTTTTCGCACACTAGCTATTTTCCCAACTTTAACTCCGAACACCTATTTTTGAAAATATAATTCCGTCTCCAACCTTAGAGGATACGATAGTCAACACCTATCACCTGACGTGCCTGGGAGCTTAGCAGGAACGGACGGACATGGCAGCGAGCGCACAATAGTGGGCGAGGCCTGTCGTGCTGTTGCTGCTCGATACCTGTCTGCCAAGCACTAGCAACTCGGCAGGCGGGCTGGCGCACGTGGGAGAGCACGAAACATGATCGGTTGGCTTGGCTCAGCGAATAATCTCATGTGGCCGACCGCGATGACACGGCGACGCGACATGATGTATGATTTCTGCTCTATTCACCTGGGGATTCCACCGCGTACGTGCTCCCATTTATATCGTTTGTATGTTTACAAACTTCTGAATATTATGTTATTTTGTCTTTGAATGAACTATCATTTATATTGATTGAAATGTTTGTGAATTGTATGTGAAACTCTATTTTTGTATTTATGATATTATTCTAAATATTTATGATCTTATATCATTATATGAGACACTTATGATTTATGGATCAAAACATGTATTGATTGATTGATGGATCATGAATATGATATATGAAATCAATAATTTGGACATATGTCAGAGAACATAGTGTTGGATTAATCTACCTTGAAACACTGCAGGCAATTGTTATATTCTTAAGCATCATCAGTTGGTCTAATACATATATAGTATATATGAGATCCTTAGCCCTAAGATCGTCATAGTTTTCTACATGTTTAATAGTTTACTTAGGGGTTGTCAAATGTTATTCCTTAAATGGATAGCCAAAACTACAGCTTTCGGGTTTACTATAAAACATACGGAGAAATATGAGCCATCAAGATGGAAATTAACATATTTTTTAACAGGAGAGGTATCTCTGGACCCTTCAATATAGTTGGATTAGGAAAGTGCATGTCATACTGATTTTGATTGAGGAGTCAATTGCTACTAAGTAATCTACTACAAGATTGAGCTATTATAGGATGACACGCACATCGCTTTAAGTTTGATATGGTATCGTGAGGCAAAGGGATAAGCATATAAGCAATATACAAGTTCGTCCGATATGATCTTTATGTGTGTTCAGGTGTCACTATATCCTGCTAGGGATCGCTACCAACTTGTGAATTGGAAAGGGGTTTTTCATACCGCGGCCGAGTACACATGAACCTACTTTGTTGTATACTTAATAGGTTGAAACAACCGGTTCAGATATTATCCATTCGTATAGGCCTTGCACCTTAATTGGCTCTTAGCGTAAGGTTCCACTAAAGAGGCTCTTTATAAGGGAGGCATGGGCTTTTGGTAGGATATCACACCATCAACCGAAACCCTAGTCACCTTCTTCCGAAACCCCTACTGTGCACATTGGTGCTAGCACACCGGCGCAGGGCGTTCCACTACCCCTGACGTGTGGATACCATAAAGGTGCTACTGTGGTCGCTACTATGCTGATTGTATACGATCTGCAACATACGTGGGGAACGCAAGTGGCTGCTGGAGGAGATGATTGCTGGATAAGAACGTTGGATAATTAACGACTTCCACTACATTGACACACACGACGTTAGATGATTGACTACATCGGCATGCGCAGCGTTGGACCGGGCTACACCAACTCTTCTTCTACTGCACTGCGCATCTAATAGTAGTAATTTATGATCTCTTACTCATATAGATTTCTAGTTTACGTGCTAGAAAATTTTATTACGTACTAGTGTAGCATGTCCCTTTCCCTACATTAGCTGCATGATTGCATGCATGGCTACTTTACCACTCGACTCAACGCGTGGGAAGATGCTCTATAATTCTAATATTGTTTTCTGGGACACCATGAAGCTGGGTGATAACGCAATGATTTGGGCTTATTCAAAATGGCTTTTGCTGATAGTTTTTAGTTGTAACTTTTAGCTGAAATTTGTACTATAATTGCTATTAGTTTTGCGTTGAGACATTCAATTAAAATAAAATAAAGAAAAAAAGAGAGAAAAATAAAAACTATTATATCTCATGGATAATATAAAGAAAAAAAGCCGTGTTAAGACGTCACATTCTGTTCCCCCACCTTTGCAGCAGTCAATACGCAGTTTACTCCATTTTAGTGGCAAATGTGCAATCCCCCTTATCAAAATCGAAGATGCATAAATTCAGTTTTATTTTCTTTTCAAATTCCAGTGTTGTTCATGTTATATAGCACTCGGTGAAATCATAGCCAGATTAACAAAAGGGTCACGAGTTCAGCAAAACACCGTCAAAACGCGCTGGTTTGCGCATATGATTGGGCTCCACTCCACGATCCACATCCATGCAGAGGCATGCATGGCGACGCAGGGGCTCATCTCGATCCACCGACGATCGATGCACCTCGCCTGTGGCCTCGCTCTCGACTTTTTCAGATCTCGCAGCACGTACAGCGTACCACGCGTGCACTGTTGGCACGTGCGCGCGCCCTGATCCCCACTGCAGCGGTTCCAGAAGTGGTCCTCCTCGCGCCGCGCCGATCGAGGCAGCGGCAGGCCAGGCCCCATGAAGGCCGTGCGCGCCCTGCCTCCGCCTGCTCGATCGTATGGAGACGGCGCTAGCTGTTCGTTGCTGTTGGCGCTCGGAGGTGAGGCGGTGCCGGCCATGGCCCCGGCCTGCACACGCGCACGGGCCCTCGTCCCCCCCCCCCCCCCCCCACCGACTCAGCTGGTCATTCGTACGTCGCCATACATTGCCCTCAGTCTATCTCTGTGTTTGTGAGAGAGAGAGAGAGAGAGAGAGAGAGAGAGAGAGAGAGAGAGAGAGATCGACGCAACTGCTAAATGGCAATTGAAGCGTGAATAAATAGGCTTGGACCAAAATTTTAGGAGTAGAAGGGAGTTCTAGAAGTGTTGAACGAGCTGGTTACCTATAGTCCCTCGAACAAAATCTCTCGTACGAAGTTTGGTGCTTTGAGAAGTCACGAGCACCGCTCCAGAGTGAGAAACTTGTTTCACATTTACATGCGTAGCATTATTACAACATCTACCGACAAAACTTAATAGAAAAACCTCCTTGGCCCCCAGATGTCCGCCAATATTGGTGCAGCCTTCGATCTAAAACTGGCCGGAATCTGCCACCACTACTACAGAAAACCTAATAGTAGACGCCAAATCACAGATAATTTTGTGAAACCGTCTGTGATTTACACTATTACAGACGGTTTTAATTTGAAAGCCGTCTGTGGTATTTATGGCGGGAAAAAGGAGTATCACAGACGGTTCTTACCGCTGAACCGTCTGTGATACTAGAATATCACTGACGGTTTTATAATAAAACCGCTCGATACGTTCCGCCTTACAATCCTCAAAATTTCATATTTTCCGCTTAAGTCCGAGTATGGTTCAGTTTTGACACCTTGATAAAACGGGCATAACTTTTGCATACGGTGTCCGTTTTCGACGTTCTTGTACTCGTTGGAAAGCTAACGACGAGCCCGATCCAAAAAAAATGACCCGCTTGCGCCAGTCCCCCTCCAAGACCCCGAAAATCGGCCATCTTTGGACCTAAAACTGCGTCGCAAGTTTTTGGTTTCTGTTTTTGCCCTTTTTCTTGGTTTTATTTTCGAATTTGGATTTTTCTTCAACTGCAAAGTTGTAGATCTCGTCGAAACCTTTCAAATGAGTATATATAAACTATATAAACCTTGCTATTTTATCTTTTCAAACTAGTTGTTTATATTGCATCGGTATATAAAATTTGTGCTCCAATTCACAGACGGTTCTATATATAGAACCGTCTGTGATATTCATTCATCACAGACGGTTCTATATATAGAACCATCTGTGATAATCTGACCGCTGGGCCCGTCAATCCTCAGCCCCACGAATCGTAGCTCCGCATTTCCGTTCCCGCGCCAAAAATTCCGAATTCCCGCCTCTCCCTCCCCTATAAATATAACCAAAATCTAGCCTCTTTGCTAGTCTCCTCTTCCTTGCTGTCCTCCTCCTTGCTGTACTCTTCCTTGTTGTTCTCCTCCTCCTTGCAGACGACGCAGAAGCATCTAGCTCGTGCCAACCGGGCAGACACTCAATCAACGCCGACGATGGTGGTCGTCAAAGACATTCAGCTCATGCGTTGCATCAGGGGCGAGAAGGCATAGAGGATCTTTGCTTGTTGTGTAACCTGCTCGTTGTTCTTGTTGTGTAACCTGCTCGTTGTTCTTGTTGTTCTTGTTGTATAACTTGCTCGTTGTTCTTGTTGTGTAACCTACTCGTTGTTCTTGTTGTGTAACCTGCTCATTGTTCTTGTTGTGTAACACGCTCGTTGTTTTGAGATATTGTAATGATATACTCTAATCTTAATAAAAATTGATGTTTTATGTTTGTGAAATGAATTGAGATGTGAATTGGATGTATACATGTACATGTTGATCTGCTTGTTTCAGAGGGCATGGCTAGCATTTCCTGAGGCTAGCCAATAAACAGAAATATGTTTAGGAATAGAATGGAATATTACAGACGGTTTTTAACTAAAACTGTCAGCGATAGTTATAATCACGAGCGGTCTTGATTAAAAACCGTGCAGGATTATAACTATCACGACGGTTTTAACGAAAAATCGTCATGATATTTGCATCACGACGGTTGGCAAAACCGCGTGATGACCTCGTATTATCACTGACCCATAAATTCAGACGGTTCACAAAACCGTCTGTGATGATATTTTTGAACCGTCTGTGATGACCTTTTCTGTAGTAGTGCACAACTTCACAAGGGATTTATTATCACTCTCCAACGATAGACGGTGACAGCCCTTTCGGATTGCCAGGCACGCTCAATTTGGCGATGGCTTATATAATTTTTTTACTGTAGCTAGTTTATTTTTTATTGTAACTGATGGTGGTTTATTTGATATAATTAAATTTTAAAAATTTAAAATAGAAAAAACATGTTAGCCCGTCACAGATAATGCAAAGGAATACAGAAAAACAAAAAGGTAAAAAAAACCAACAAGCTAAAAAAGATAAATTATGGAATGTAAATTAAAAATCAAAAACCAAAAGTTGAAGTTGAAACGAGCGGGAGCCTCCTTCAACAAAGGACTCATCGCATGAGGATACCAACGAGCTTTATCACCCAGAAAATTACCTTGAGAATCGGAGATTATAGGTGCTCTTTTGGTTTTGACTTGGTTTATTATTATTTATTATAATAATTAGCTTTTAAACAGTTAATTTTTTAAGATAAAATGTATAGATAAATTATAGTAAACAATATTCTTCTTTACGTATTATCTCTTATAAACAATCAGAATTTAAAAATTATAAATTAAAATACGAACCCGTTACGGTAGCGAGGATATGGTCTTATTTTGCGCGGGTAAAGAGAGGCTAGGTATGGCTTTTGTGCGTACGTAGCACGTGAAGCGGCCTGCGCTTGTTGGAGGTGGAACCACGCTCCCGCTTTTTTATCGACGTTTTCTTGCTGTGCTGATCGACCGATCGATCCATTTTTTTACCGTGGACAGGATAGAAAGTTAAAGGTGGAGAAAGTGCATGCGGTAAAAAGCCAAAAGCAGCAAGTAAACCACGGGGAGCTGGCGTGATCGTGTCTTCGCTAAACGAGCACATGAAAAGCGAAAAGCAGAAGTGAAAAATAGCTTGTTGATAACACGCATGCGGCCGGCGGCAAAATGGGAAATGCATTCCTTTGATCCACACTACTATACCATAGGAGTTTAGGTTAATTACTGTTTTTCTATATTATGTGTTCGTATTAAATTCTACTTCTACATAAAAAAAAGCTAAAATCTAATGTGAACGGCTAACTTCTCAAAACAGTTTCTCTACTTCTCTCACTACTATCTCGTTTCGGGGATAAGACAGGGGCCACAGATACATCACGCACCCCACACCTCTCGCTCTCGTCATGCACACGTATCTTTCCCTCACTTTATCAACTGCTCGCGTTCTCCTTTTTAAAGTCACTTCTTTCGGTCATTATAATTTATTTTCAGCCAAATCCATCAGGCACAGCAAAAAACTGTCAACAAAAATCAATACAAACACCCTATTGTTTCACTATCTGCTCCCCACGTCACTGGCGCTTGTATCTTTCAGACTTTGAGTTTGTGGCACTTATAGCGCATTTGAAGTCCGTATTTACAAGAATGTCAGTATGCCTGTGACAACAACAAAAATATTCGTTTTGCTGCCTGATCACTAGGCGGCAACGCCCATGAGCTAACACCTGACCGAAGGAGCCTGTACCATGCGGCCAAGAGCTTACTGCACGGCCACAAGGCAGCAGGCCATTATGCGCCTTCATTTACCAATAATTAGCCCTAATTAGCAGCATCAAATACTCTGCCGCACGGTGGTCGTGCGACAGGCCCTTGGCACCGTGCGACAAAGGTGGCTCCAGGGTGTTTTTTAGTTAGTTTAGTAAGCATGCAAACAAATGCAGTGGCCTGAAGGCCATTTGGCTGCTCTGAAAAATGAGTGCTTGTGTATACGCGACGAGAGAACAGACCATCAAAAGGGAAGTTGCATCGTGTTTGTCTCCCCGCGTGTAGTTCACTCTCGCTATTATCAGCGCTTCATTAGCACGTTGTGCTCTTGCTTGCACTATAAATTGCGAGCTCTCTCATAGTCGCTCTTGTAGTCTCGCAATTCTTCACGGTTGATTAGCAGTTATATTAGCAGGTAATTTCTGTGTAATACATATGTGTGTGCATACATACATACATGTATGTATGTATGTATGTATATGTGCGCCACATATCAAGGGTTGTGTGACGCTTGCCAGCGTGCCACCAGTGCAACCCCCAACCTGACCATCTGTTACGTGCTCCTGCATCTGTGGAGTTTGAAGCACTTCCCTGTTGGGCGTCCGGCCTTCCAGAGGCCAGTGCACATGTTCACCGAGTTCACCGACCAGACAAACAGGTCCACTATGGGGTTGCGGCGGATTGGTGCCCATCTGCGCTGGGCCAATGACAGACTGACGAGGTGCCTACTTGTTGCGACACAATGAGTTCGAGTCATTGCATGACAACGACATCATCTGGGCTCATGGATTCCAGAGTTCATGCTGAGTGTAGTGCCACACGGGCTGTCCGTGCAATGCCTTCAGGACGTCGAGTTATGTGCGACGACCCACCATTTGGCGTTCTCATACATGGCAGAGGCTTAAGCGCCGCAGCACGTAATGTAACAGTTCAATTTGTATCTGGTCGTGCCCTCTCTAGTTCCTGCAGCGAGTCGTACACCTGTGAGTCAAACTCCATTTGAGTAATTTTTACACTTCGTATGTCTTCTTTTGTAACATCAATGATTCAAAAAATACAAGCAATCGAGGGTGGGTCGGCATGCTATGGACTAGCAAGCACTGCAGCAAGAGTGGACGATGGCATGGACGAACATGGCGTTGTTGGATGTCATAATGGAGCAATGTCCGTATGACGTTTGGACGTACGATGAGTACATGATCTTTTAAAAAATTATAATTTTTGAGCTCATTTCGTATATTAAAAATTCCTACAAATAATTTATGTAAATAAATTTTCGAGTAAAATTTGGAATGGAAAAAAATTACAAGCAAATTACACAATAAAGTACGTACGCTACGTTGGGAAGCTCCACAAAAATTTCGTAAGTTTTTATGCTAATTTGTTATTTCTAACAAATTCTACAAGCAGCGCATATAAATAAATTTTCTAATTATACAATTAAAATAATTAATTATAATTGCTAATTACCTACTACCCTGTCGTCGTGCGGCAGGCTCTTGCCCACACGGTGCCCGAGTGATAGGCTCTTGGCCGTACGGTGGCCGCACGACCATAGGGTTCCTTCGATCAGGTGTTAGCTCTTAAGCGTCGCCGTCAGGTGACCAAACGGCAGAACAAATATTTTTGTTATTATCTTGCATATACTGGTATTCTTGTAAATATGGACTTTAAATGCACTGGTAGTGCCAATTACTCTCAGACTTTTACAAATCTACGCGCAAGAAAATACTCATAGATAGCAGGATGGCCAATGAGTCCTTTATTATTAGTACATTGTCTAAAAATTTTAAAGGAAAAGGGTGCAAGTTTTTGGGGACCCGGTCGAATCTCGAGCACATGACCCGGTCTCCATCCACGGGATGCCCACAATTGTAGATGATAATTTTTTTTGTTGTTCGGAGAAATAATTTCGAGAAAGTATTTACAAGCGTTTCATTTGTTTGCTGATAATTTTTAACTATGGTTGATAATATTTTTGTTGCTATTTGAAGAAACGATGCTAAAAACTTACTTACAAAATATTTATTTGTTTTGACTTTACAAGAAATCAAAGGTAAAAAGTCGCCCAATAAGCGCAAAAGAACAGGCGTACTCGCCTACTAATCTAATCTCCAACGCGATAGTACGGCGCAGCGCGGGGGCGGGTAATCACGGCCCACGGCCCCACATGCGCCACGCCGCTTACCGCCGTCACGTAACGTCGTCTCGCGGCATGGCAAAAACCAGGGGCTTAATTAGTAGTAGATGTGCGCGCATGCCGTATAAAGCTTCCCAACAAGTCACACGAGCAGCTAGCTTGGCCGCTGATAGAGGAGAAGGCGGAGCGGAGCTAAGCCAAGCAAGGTCGAAGTCTTGTAGAGAGAGAGAAGAGAGAGAGAAATTCTTCCAGTGATCGTCATGCTGAAGAGAATTGAGCGGTGAGTCGTCGGTGACCGTGGTGAGGTGAGGCGATGAGATTGATTGATTGATGTGCTACAATTATGAGCATCCAAGGTATATATGTACGTCGCGTTCTACGATGGTATGGACGAACATGGCATTGTTGGATGGCATAATGGAGCAATGTCCGTAGGACGTTCAGTCGTATGATGAGTACATGATCCTTTAAAAAATTATAATTTTTTAGATAATTTCGTATATTAAAAATTCTTACAAATAGTCTATGTAAATAAATTTTCGAGTAAAATTTGGAATGGAAAAAATTACAAGCAAATTACACAATGAAGTACGTTACGTCGGGAAATTCCACAAAAAATTTCGTAAGTTTTTGCGCTCATTTCTATTTCTAACAAAGTCTACGAGCAATGCATGTAAATAAATTTTCTAATTACAACTGCTAATTACTTACCACCCTGTGGCCATGCGACAGGCTCTTGGCCACACGGTGCCTCGATGACAGGCTTTTGGCCGTACGGTGGCTACACGGCCGTGGGGTTCCTTCGGCCAGATGTCAGCTCTTGGGTGTCGCCGCCAGGTGACCAAGCGGCAAAATGAATATTTTTGCTATTGTCGTGTGCATACTGATGTTCTTATAAATACGGACTTTAAATGCACTATAATTGCCAAAAACTCTGAGACTTTTACATGTATTATACTCCAGTAATCTACACGTAATGAGTCCTTTATTATTAGTACAACCTCACTTGACCCACTAATCGCCGCGGCACTCTAATTAGCACACATTACTTGCTAACCCGTCCGCTCTAGCACTCTATACTTTTGGACAGTTGCATATGATTTTTGTCTGTAGTTGATTGTTGTTTGGAGAAATAATTTTGAGAAAGTGTTTTTATTTGTTTATAATCTTTGACTATGGTTGATGATTTTTTGTTGCTATTTGGAGAAATGATTATAAGAAACCACATACAAAATATTTATTTGGTTTGGCTAAGTTAAAAAAGTCACCCTGTATGCGCAAAAGAACAGGTGTACTCGCCCACTAATCTAATCTCTAGGGGTGAAAACGGGTCGGGTTATTCCCGACTGATCCGGCACCGAATCCGATTGGTACCGAATCCGACCAGTACCGAATCCGAAGAAAAAAATATGGGTTAGGATATGGTAACAGCAATATCCGTCCGAATCCGATACGTTTTCAAGTTTGATTTCAGGTTTGTGCTACTATTTGACGTTTCATTTTCTTTTGCAATGGTAAAATAAAATCTTCCACATCAGCTATTAAATAGTAACATCAAGTCAGTGCATCCTACTCCATTTACTGCACTGTATACATTCCTTACAAATAAGTAGGGGTGCAAACGAATTGGGTTAATCCCGACCGATCCGGCACCGAATCCGATTGGTACCGAATCCGATGGATACCGAATCCGGAGAAAAAAAAATATGGGTTAGGATATGGTAACAGCAATATCCGTCCGAATCCGACCCGTTTTCACCCCTACTAATCTCCAACGCGACAGTACGGCGCAGCGCGGGGGCGGATAACCACGGCACGGCCCCATGTGCACTCTGCTGCTTACTGCCGTCACGTAGCGCCGTCTCGCGGCATAGCAAAAACCAGGGGCTTAATCTCTACCCCTATAAACCACCAGTTAAAATTATCCTACATCTACCCAACAATTACCTACTTCACAGTCATAACCTTAACTACGTTCACACCACAATATACACCCATAATTACACCATCCTAAAAACGTCCGCACCAGATTAACCCTCCTCCATTCTCTCTCCTTATTCAACCATATCCGACGGTCATCCTTCAATGGATCTGCAGTACCCCTCCCGCGTCCCTGACGCTCGCGGCTTGCATGCATGCAGGTGGATCGTCTCCTGTTCCAGACCCGCGGATCGTTCATCAGATCGTTCATCCCCCGCCTCCCCCGAAGGCCGCCGCCTCCGCCTCCCGGCGCCGCCGCCTCGCCTCCCGGCCGCCTCCCGGGCCTCCCAAAGGTCGCCGCCTCGCCGCCTCCCGGCCGCCGCGCCTCCCCATCCTCCCGCGCCTCCCCTCCCTCCGCCTCCCCCCATCCTCCACCGCGCCTCCTCCAGCGGATAGAATCGAGTCCCCAATTCTCCCCTCGTCTCGCCCCCATCCTCCAATTCCCCAATCCGATCCGCCTCCCAATCTCTCGAAACCCTAGCCGGTTCTCGATTGGACCGAACCCTAGCGAGCTCGCGGCGGCGATGGGAACCGGAGAAGCCGATGAACCGGATCTTCGACCTCAAGTTCACCATGGCTTGCCACCTCGCCGCCGTCTGCGCCGCGCCTCGCCGTCGTGGCCTCCTCCGCCGCCGCCGGAGCCCGTCCCGCCGCATCCGCGCGCGCGCGACGGTCGCCTCCTCACCGGCGCTCACGGCGGCTCCGACCCAGCCGTCCGTCGCGGAGGTGCGGCGCGCCATCGCCTCGCCGACGACCCGTCGGCCTCCGGGAGGGAGAAGCAGTCTCCGTTCATGGAGCTCCTGGAATCCACGTCGATCGGGCAGCCGGAGGGCGACGCCGAGCGCCGGCTCCGCGAGGAGGAGGAGATGGATTTGGCGTCGGTCAACGAGGAGCTCGCCGAGATCGACGGACAGATCAATGATATCTTTCGCACATTGCAGTAAGCTCGAATGATTTCCTTTCATTTATCCTTTTTTTTCTCTGTTTCAATTTGGACGCGTAAGGCTAGAATGCTCGGTAGATCTCCTTTTGCTTGCTGTGATTTCGCGTGTGCAATACAAGTTTGGAGAACAAATTGTTGACCTGTAGGAAAAAACATCCTTTGAGGTCGGGACACTTGTATCTCTTGATCTCCACATAAATCATAGTATGATGCGGCTAAGAAACGACGGCTGAATTTATCGTCCGATCATTTGGTTGATCTGTCTGTAGAAATGGATTCCAGAAGCTGGACAAGATCAAGGATGCCAACCACCGTAGCCGGCAGCTCGAAGAACTTACCGATAAGATGCGAGATTGCAAAAGGTTATTCATTCTTCTTTTCTTTCTATATCATGTAGCGTAGGAACACATCCTTCATAAAACAGAGCGTTTGGAATTGATAAACACAAATCCGCACTTAGTAAGAGTAGAGATGCGTTCCTGTTTGGCTCATATTTACTTAATCGTTTGCCATTGCAATCATTTCAAAGATCTTATACCAAATACATCTGCAGTGCATACTACCCGCAATTTACGCTTTGGAATCTTAGCAATGTGACCAAGCAAGAGTATATATGACAAACAGATAGTTGTCTACTTAATTTTGATGCGGCATGAGCAGCTACATAACAGCGACATTTTGCTCTCTTTATTTGATTATACTTGTGGAGAGGAGGAGGTACCTGCTTATGTCCTAAATGTGGTTAATGCTCACTTGAGACCTTGGACCAATTGAATTTTTAGTTCTCATTCTTTCGATAGCATATCTAGAAAAAATCTTTTGATATAGTTTTGGTGTCGGTTGGATACTTGTATGTGTTTATCCCAATTAGCAAGTTCTCATGGAATACGACAAAGCTATGAAAGTTGGTGATATGCCAAATTTAGTTTTTAATAACAGCTTTTCTATTTTTCACGCCTCTGTGGACAACCTTTTAGGCACGGTTGTATCATCAATACAACCAATTTTTGGTGTTTTGTTGTTTGCCATACCGTATACCTACTATGCTTTCAAGAATGCCCGTGTTGCTTTAGTTTCTCATAAAGGGTGATGCTAATTGGATCTTTTCTTTCTTATGCCTTGTAGTCTTAATCGGCAACATCACTCTGCAAGAATCCCGCATCAAACCCCGACATCAAGACACTCTTCATGATCACTCTTGTCTGCTCCTACCAATAGTGCAAGAGCTCCTCCCCGCCAATGGGCCCCTTGTTGGACCAATACCTAAGTCACCGGATTTCGCCAATGGGTGCTCATGTTTGTCGTATTACACCATGAGTACAGCTTGGCTTACTTTTATTGTTCTGTTACTCACTATATTTCAATCTCGCACCGTTTCAACCCGTGGTATCACCATCTCCAAATGCAATTGCGGGTTGGATGACAAATGCCAACCCTCTTTGCCACATGCTTCTTTGCTGCACAAGGACCACTGGTCTTGTTCCGCTCCAAACACAGTAGCAATATAAAACTGAAGTAATTGAGCTAAGCGGTGATTGTCACTTTGGCGGCAATGTTGTTTAATTGTTTTATTTGGATATTACATTTTGCAGCAAGCGTTTCTAAAGCATCCTAGGACTCAGACAAGTGCTCCGGCATTGATTACCAATCTGCAGATTCTGAACATTTGATGAAAAGAATGCGTGTAGGCCAACCGGATGAGGTATTGGATGAACTTAGACTTACCTTTGTTTCTCCTTTTACTCAATTCTGTAATATTGCATGACCAAACAAATTATGATACATTGAAAACTATGTTAGGTGTCATTCTCTGGTGCAAGCCATCCGGCCAATATTTATACTCAAGATGACCTTCCAAACAAGTAGTTCGCATCCTTAATCAGGGTTCTAATGTTATGAGCCTGGATTTCCATCCCGCTCAACAAACCATTCTTTTAGGTACATGCCGGAAACGTATCTATTGGTTATTGAATTGATACTTTGTTGGTCCATATCATGTCCACTGTATTTACAATTTTCTGATGAAACACAGTTGGAACAAATGTTGGTGACATTGGGATATGGGAGGTTGGTTCACGAGAAAGGATAGCTTACAAGACATTCAAAGTTTGGGATATTGGTTCCTGCACCTTGCCTTTACAGGTCATGACTTTGATTATCAACTCTTCGTCTATTTGATTCTGTGTTACTACCACCTTTTGTTGTGCTGTGCCTGTAATTAGCAACATTATATTTTTTCAGTGGTCTGTTCTGATGCACAATCTGTTCTAGGTATGAAAAGCTGCTCATTGTGCTACTATTCACATTTGGCATTGCTTTATAATTGCAAGTTTTATTTCTTTTTAACCTTTTCTTAGTGAGGATATTGAATTATGCTCATCTGCAAGATTGATTAAGCTTAATTTGATCCCTAGGTGTTGCTTTTTCAAAGCATATTGTTCACACTTATACATTCGTTCCCAATGGAGAGTTACGGCAGCAAGCAGAGGTAAATGCATACTGATTGAGAATGAATATCAAATGCCTTTGGCATGTTTGGATAGGGGAATTTTTTGGGGATTTATTTCAATCCTCAATTCCCATCATCCAAACAACCCTTAAAGTTTTCTAACTCTTGTAAATGACATAGATTGATGCTCACATTGGTGGGGTTAATGACATTGCCTTCTCTCACCCCAACAAGACATCATCAATTATTACATGTGGTGATGACAAACTCATTAAGGTGAGGTTACTCGTACAATGTATCGCTGTTTTTAAAATGTAAGAGAACATCTTGAGCATGCTTGCACATTTGATTGGCGGTGTGGGATGCTCAATCGTGGCAAAAACAAGACACATTTGAAGGTCATGAAGCTCCAGTGTATTCTGTTTGCCCTCACTACAAGGAGTCCATTCAGGTATTTTCGATATTCTTGAGATATGCTTCTATCTATTTTGTGCCGGCACTTTGTTGCTCATCTTACGTACTTGCAATTCGTTTGTTTGCATATTATTGCCATTTTCATGATAAAGATGCCCTTGCATTCTTGTTTAGCATTAGTTGCCTTATGTTCAACAACAATAACAACAACAAAACGTTTTGTCCCAAACAAATTGGGGTAGACTAGGAATGAAATATCTTCAAGGTCGAAGTCACATACAAACTCAGCCGCCTAAAAGTCTTTTTGATAAAAAGTCAGCAAAATTCTCGCCGCTTTCTCGATAATCGGCAATAAACCAAATAGGTTTTGGGGAGAATTTTTAAATCATATGTGTTATATGTGTTAGTGCATAGGCCCTAATCTTATCCAATATGACTTAGATTTGCTCGACCCTACCTATATGTAATAGGGATAAGGTATCTGGTTTATAATGTCTAGGCATGGCAACATCATAGAACACCATGGTTACTTTTATCTTGGTATCTTTACAGCATATTTTGGGAGTCCAAATACAAATAGATTGAACAGTTTTTCAAGAGATGTAACATATACTTACTGCAATGGTTTTCAGGGAACACCATGGTTACTTTTATCTTGGTGGGCTCACAGATGTTGTTTTTATTCTTCTTCTATATTAGTGTGGAGGAGCTTGTGTCTCCCTTTGGTTGACCAAAACTAACTTTACTATGCTTTATTGCAGACGGATCCTGATTTTGATTTTGATATTAGAGATGATGTTCAAGAAGAATGTTCCAAGTTCGGTCAAGTAAGACACATTTTTGTGGACAAGTAAGTCAACTGGTTCATATATTATTTTATTAAACAAATATGTCATGCTCTGCATTCAGAATTCTTTTTGGTTGGTTCAATATTGTTGCTTGTCATGGTAGGGAGCGTGGGTGTTGAGACCCAAGTCCTCGGAGCCCTCGTTTGTTGTTCATTTCGTTGGTGGCATTTTTGTTGGAGCCGCGCCGCAGATCACATACCGCTTCTTCCTCGAGCGTCTCGCGGACAGGTATGTTGACGAACAATGTCTAATGAACCAAATTTACTTTTATGAAGCATGCTCACTCTACTCAACGAATGAACTTTTGAGATCCTTTAGCGTTGAATGCAGAGTGACATTTGATTTGTAGATACTACTAGACTGGAAAGTTAGCCTTAGTTTTTTGTACTTGAATTGTAAGCTTCAATATTCGGCCCCAAGTCTTTTTTTGTTTTGGTTAAACAAAGCATCATCAATTAACATGGATTAAGAAACAAAGAGCTTTAGAGCATGGGCACATGTGATTTATCACGCCATCTGAGAGGCACTATTCCTGTGGCCAGTGAGACATAGCTTTCATCTATGAAGGAAGAGATCAGTGATATGATAATCTTACAGGGCAATGAACTGTAATTACCTAATTTAACATCTAATTCGCAATTGCTTGTTAGTACTAATCTACTTGTCCACTGCTATTATGATTTGTTGTATAGCTACTTTTCTAGGATTCCTACTTTCCAGCGCACAGCTGATAATTTATCAATTGAAATTTAGGGGAGCTTTGGTGATTGGTACGCCATACGCTAGCGGATTTGATCATTTCTTCATCGCAGATGAAGTTCAATTTAAGTTTGACAGGTGCTTGAGAAACTCGGTTGAACCTGTAAGTAGTTATCCCTTTCACCGTACAGAAACCAATCCAAGAATTGTCTTACTTTTCGGGCAGCCTGGTGACCACTAAATGGCGTTGGAAAGAACAGGATCTGTTTTTAGTTCTTGATCCGACAATCAATAATTTTTGATTTCACAATAATGTAGCCTCTCTATGTTGCACATCATATATATGTACTACCTCTTTCTGTGTGCTGTTTATTCATGTCATTTTTATCTTGATAGTAACAGCTAAATATGATATTTACAACTTATTGTTTCTGTATGATCAGCAAAAAATGTTCTTGTCATGGTTGGAGATGATGATCAGGCATCTTCACAGTCATCGGCGATCTGTCTGAAAGTTTTCGAAAGTACAAGAAGAGGGTTCAAGTACAACAAGTACTTTCTGTGTTCAAATTTTTCGGACCTTCAGTAATCAATTTCCTCAGGCAAAGGTAAACTCTCTTGTTGATCCCATTGCAGCTTACACCATCTGGTCTTCTTTTAGGAAAAAAATTTCATGACCTGAACTTGCTGGTGATATACATGAGTGTTTTCCAGATTATATACATGGTGATATACAATTGCGTGAAACTTAAACTATGAAAAAAATATCGTCATTTGGTTGTTTTCATGTGCATCCCTGAAATGTCGCCGTGGCGTTAGCACGGGCTCTATATTATTAGGAGTAGTAGATGTGTGTGCATGCTGTATAAAGCTTCCCAACAAGTCACACGAACAGGTAGCTTGGGCGCTGGCAGAGGAGGAGAAGGCGGAGCGGAGCCAAGCCAAGCAAGGTTGGAGTCTTGTAGATAGAGAGAGAAGAGAGAGAGAGGGGGAGAAATTCTCCGGCCCTTTCAAGCTTGCGTGTGCTTTGTACGACGCAGTGGGTAGATTCTTCCGGCGATTGTCGTGTTGAAGAGAATTGGGCAGCGAGTCGTCGGCGACGACGGCGAGGCGATGAGATTGATTGATTGATGTGATATAATTATGGGCATCCAAGGTACATACGTACACCACGTGCGCAAATGGAATGCATGCATGGTTAATGGCCTCTGATCCCTTGCCTTTATCGTGGATCCATGGCGTTATGTCGCCTAATTCAGAAAGTGTGATATGTGCAGGGAACAAGGCGACGACGCACGAGCACGACTTCCTCTCAATGTATGCCACCGCCGTTAAGGATTCGTCTCTCCAGCTCCACGTCTCCAAGCCCCCTCCCTCTCAAGGTCTACACTTCACTCTTACCTCGATCTCTCTCCCGCATCGCGATTCTACTCTCTATCACACACATCGAAATTATACTCTCTCTCTCTCTCTGCAATTCTACTCTCGGCCTTGGAGGTGGTAGGTAGGTAGATCTGCCACTCTTATGAGTCCAGTGGCAACAGATTTGCCACCCTGACCCATTGTTAGTGACTCAAGTGACCCCACATGTAAGTGACAGAGTGAATTTGATGAGGCGATGGGGTCCCGATCTTCCGATATGATTGATAACTATCGATTTTGGTGGAGATGACTCTCACGATCCGACTACAACCGTACGACGACGCTTGCGCCTTAGCAATCGCTGAACCAACCCCAAAGTGTTATCAACCGTGCCAAGAACGCGGTTGACCTGACCACGAAGGTCTATTCCTGCATGCAACCGAAGAACACGCAAGAACAAGATAACAAGCAATCTGAAATTGGAAATATATAAATTGAGATCAAAAGGTGGGATTCCGAAGGTAGTCTTGACAGGTGGTCATCCGACACAACTGAAGAACAAAGTTTGCACAATGGCTAAACCTAAACTCAACGAAATCCTAGTCCTAACAAGGGAGGCGGCGACTCCTTTATAGGGAGAACAACCAGGAGGGGCGTCCAAAGTGCATGCTCTAGGGTTACAAGGCCCATGGGCCCAATTGGTAGTGGCGCAGCACCCTTTTGACTCGGACTCAAAAACCAATGTGGATTGTTTTGATGAGTGCAGCCGGCTCGGATGGAATTTGAAGATGAGGTTGGATCCGTTGGAAAGTAGACTTCTAAGCTTTCCATGAAGTACAAGAACGTCCCAAACGGAGTCCGTATGAGAAAGTTACGTTTGTTTCAACTTGCACCATTGCAGCAGTCCGAATCTGATTCCAGTACGTGACCAACACAGACTCTTTTGATGATTGCGGCTGTCTCGGATAGAATTTGAAGATGGGGTTGAATCCTTTAGAAAGTAGACTTGATAAGCTTTCCATGAAGTCCAAGAACGTCCCAAACGAAGTCCGTATGAGAAAGTTACGTCCGTTTAAACTTGCACCATTGCAGCAGTCCGAATCTGATTCCAGTACGGGTGCAACAAGGACTCTTTTGAATTGGTGTAAAAGTGATGTGGTGCTGTAAAAATATATATTTTCATTATTAGGTAGCATCATATTCTCATTTAAAATATGTTGAGGCTCATGAAACGAATTCACCTTTAGTTCAATCTTGATATTGGACGCTATTGTCGTATGTGTTTGTGGCGTGGTCACATCATCCTCCCCTTTTGACAGAAAATCGTCCTCGGTTTTAACGTATGTGTAGCCTCACGTATTGCATGATCTTGATCGTAAATCTCGGTATATGATAACAAACGCAACAAACTCTCATTATGTAATATCATAAGTTCTTTATCAAACAAAGTAAAACCTCTTTGAAACGAGCTCACCTTATAATTTAAGCGGTGCGTAGGAGCTCTTGTAATTAGGACAAGCATAGCAAATATAGTTGTATCCATAGGGGTCATGTCCTCATCATCCTCCCCTTCTTGAAAACAAAGCCTTCCTCGGCTTTTGATAAACTGAAAGTATGGTAATAAAGAAGCCAAGGTGTATGCATGGTATATGTATATGTCATCCGTTTTAACAGTTCTTCGTTATTGCACAATTAATGTTATATCACAGCAGCAATCATAAAAGCTCATTGTATTATTAACCCAAGAGTATTCATATATGTTAATGAGCAAATCAAAATTTTGCACACAGCAATTATTGCAACTAGATTTGCAAATGTAAGTGAAGCATTTATGCAATTTAAATCTCTGAAGTTGTAAGCTTTCCATGAAGTACAAGAACGTCCCAAACGGAGTCCGTATGAGAAAGTTATGTTCGTTTCAACTTGCATCATTGCAGCGATCAGAATCGATTCGATGCGTGACCAACACGGACTCTTTTGATGATTGCGGCTGTCTCGGATAGAATTTGAAGATGGGGTTGAATCCTTTAGAAAGTAGACTTGATAAGCTTTCCATGAAGTCCAAGAACGTCCGAAACGGAGTCCGTATGAGAAAGTTACGTCCGTTTAAATTTGCACTATTGCAGTGATCGAATCGATTCAAAGACGGGTCCAACAAGAACTCTTTTGAATTGGTGTAAAAGTGACGTGGTGCTGTAAAAATATATATTTTCATTATTAGGTAGTATCATATTCTCATTTAAAATATGTTGAGGCTAAAGAAACGAATTCACCTTTAGTTCAATCTTGATATTAGACGCTATTGTCGTATGTGTTTGTGATATGATCATATCAGAATTGGTCAATTTTAAGAGTGACAAAAAAAATTGAATCTCGCCACAGCACATAGCCTTCTATGTCACCACGTAAGCGCGCCAAGTTCGGCGTCACTCGTGCGTGCTGCGTTGCGTGTACGTGGGGTGGGGGGTGGGTTGAAGCTGGGCCGGCCGATCGGCCGGATGGGCCGGGAAGGGGTCCCATGTTGCCCGTGCAACTGAGGCTTCGCGTCCTTGCTCGCGCCGTCACGCGTCCCACCACATGAACGCTCAGCTCTAGGCCAAACACTGGTCCCCACACTCCACCGACGTCCCACTGACATGTGGGCCAACTTTTTTCGTGTTCTTCTAAGATACTAGTACTAGCTGTTCCGAAAAGATAGTTGATGATTTGGCCAGAGGAAAGCTAAAGGCGGGCGCTTGTGTCCACCACCTCGTAGGGCACCAGTGGACTCTCCCCTTCGCCGGCGCCGGACAGGTGGCCACCGCGCCCAGGCAGCAGCCGCCGGAAAGGAAGGGGCGAGGCGGCGGCGGGTTCATGGACTCTGGCTCCAGATCCAGCGGCGGCGCCGGCTTCGACGACGACGACGGCCTCGCCGCGCGCCGCGAGGTCTCCTCCTCGCTCAAAGGTACCCAATTCCATTCAATTCCGCTTAATCCAGCAGAAATTTGGTTCTTGGAGGCGATTGTGTGTCGGGACGGTGGAAAGCTGCGATTTTTTCTGGAGTTTTTACAACGATTCCCCCCGTTTTTGTACTTTTTCCCCTGTTTGCGAGAAAGCCCCATTCTTGTACTCATGGGGTAGTGTTTGTGTACCAGAGTTGACGGTGAGGAGGGAGAGGAAGAGTGGTGGGGAAGGGAGGAGTCCGTACGAGCTGATGGCGATGGGCATGGGCTCGCAGTGCGCGCAGCCATCCCACGTCCACCAGCTCCACGCCCACCTCCTAGTCTCCGGCCGCCTCCTCGGCGGCTCGCCGGCCCTTGCGCTCATGCTGCTGCGCGCCGCCTGCCGCGTCCGAGCGTCCCCATGCCTCCGCCCCCTCGCCCGCCACCTGCTAGACCGCATCCCCCATCCGCTCCCACAACTTCACCACGCCGCCGCCCGCCTCGCTTCCCGCCTCCGCCTGCCTTCCCTCGCGCTCCGCCACTACCTCGCCCTTCGCGCGCCCGCCATCGCCGACGTACTCAAAGCCATCCCTGGCCACGCCGCGCATTCCCACGCGCTGGGGCTGTTTGGATGCAACCCTGGCCAAAATTGCCTGGGTTGGACCCTGCCTGGAGGTTGCCTGGACTCTGTTTGGTTGGAACCCTGGCTATCCTTGCCTGGTGGAAGCTGCCTGCACCCAGTTGCCGGGCGCCAGGCGTAGGAAATCGAGCGCCTGGGCCTCCCCACGGAGTTGCCTGGCTATAATCACCGAGCATAACCATCTTATCCTTTCCCCTCCTCATTTTAGCTAAACAACCAAACGATGCCTGGCTTCTCTACCAGCCCAGGCTGACTTTCAGGGCATCAACCAAACAACACAGCATGTTTTAATTTTGCCTGGCCAGGCATTCTTGCAAGTGAAGACAGGCAGCTCCCAGGCAGGTGAATAGCCCAGGCAACTAGCCCAAGGTTCTATCCAAACAAGCCCTACGGCTCACCGCCCACGCCGAGTTCACTCGGTTCCTGGACAACACGCCTGTGATGACGCTCGGCGTGCACGTATTGTGCACTTATCTCAGTTTGACAATGACTTATGATTTTTTTACGGTAACTGATTTATATTTTATTATTACTGATGATGACTTATTTGATATAATTAAATTAAAAAAATTAAAAATGAAAAATATATTAACCTATCACGTACAGTGTAAAGGAATACGAAAAAAGCAAAAAAAAAATCCAAAATGCCAACAAGCTAGAAAAAATAAATTAAAAACCAGAAGTCAAAAAGTTAAAGTTGAAACTCGCGGAAGCCTCCTTCAGCAAAGAACTCATCGCATTCGCATGAGGACACCAACGAGCTTTATCACCCAAAAAATTACCTTGAGAATTGTAGATTATAGGTGGAGTTCTTTTTTGTTTTGACTTTAAATTATTATTTTCTACTATACTAACTAGTTTTTAAATAGTTTGTCTTATCAACTATTTTTTTAACATATCAACTCCCATAAATAATCAAAATTTAGAAATCATGAACTAAAATACGAAAGCCAGGTACTGAAAGAACTCACCCAGTAACATCCATAGCTCCTTGCTTTTCTTACATCCATCAGCCAAAGGAGGAACCCGTTGCGGTAGCGAGGATATGGTCCTATTTTGCGCGGGTAAAGAGACGCTAGGTAGGGCTTTTGTGTACACGTAGTGTCGAGGAATCGTCGTTGGCGATCAGTCAGATCAATTTCTCTACTTAATGCGAAACAATATCAATCACAGAAGACAGAATAATAGATTGAAAACAAAAAGAGGTCTTTCTTTATTGCTTTCTTTTTGATTGCTTGTACAAAATTACTGGTACAATTATCTATTTATAGTCTACTGGTGAGATACCTACCATGAACTAAGACTTTCAGACTAAACCCAGGTTTCCTAACACGTAGCACGTGAAGCGGCCTGCGCTTGTTGGGGAGTGGAACCACGCTCCCGTTTTTTTATCGACGTTTTCTTGTTGTCGTGATCGACTGATCGATCCTTTTTTCCGTGGACAGGATAGAAAGTTGAAGGTGGAGAGAGTGCATGCGGTAAAAAGCCAAAAGCAGCTAAGTAAACCACGGGGGAGCTGGCGTGATCGTGTCTTCACTAAACGAGCACTTGAAAAGCGAAAAGCAGAAGTGAAAAATAGCTTGTTGATAACACGCATGCGGCCGGCAGCAAAATGGGAAATGCATTCATTTGGATCCACACTACCATACCATAGGACTTTAGTTTAATTACTGTTTTTCTATATTATGTATTCGTATTGAATTCTACTTCTACACAAAAAAAATTAAAATCTAATGTGAACATATAACTTCTCAAAACAGTTTCTCTACACATCTCACTATTGTTTCGCTTTAGGGATAAGATCGAGGCCACTGATACATCTCGCACTCCACACCTCTCGCTCTTGTCATGCACACGTATCTTTCCCCTCACTTTATCAACTGCTCGTGTTCTCCTTCTTAAAGTCACTTTTTTCGGCCATTGTAATTTATTTTCAGCTAAATCCATAAGGCACATCAAAAAAAACTATCAACAAAAATCAAATCAATGCAAACTCCCCCCATTGTTTCACTATCTGCTCCCCACGGCACTCGCGCTCGTATCTTTCAGACTTTGAGTTTTTGACACTTACGTATTTGGAGTCCGTATTTACAAGAATATCGATATGCACATGACAACAACAAAAAAATATTCGTTTTGCCGCTTGGTCACTAGGCGGCAATGCCCAGGAACTGACACCTGACCGAAGGAGCACGTGGGCGTGCGACAGGGGCCTGCCGCCTGGCTATGTGCAGCCAAGAGCTTACCGCACGGCCACAAGGTAGCAGGCCATTATGCGCCTTCATTTACCCCTAATTAACCCTAATTAACGTCATCAAATACTCTGCCGCACGATGGTCGTGCGGCAGGCTCTTGGCACTTTGTGACAGAGGTGGCCCAAGGGTGTTTTTTGTTAGTTTAGTAAGCATGCAAACAAATGCAGTGGCCCGAAGGCCATTTGGCTGCTCTGAATAATAAGTGCTCGAGCAGACACGACAAGGGAATAGACCATCGAAAGGGAAGTTGCATCGCATTTGTCCCCCGCATGCAGTTCACTCTCGCCATTATCGGCGCTTCGTTAGCTCATTGTGCTCTCGCTCGCACTATAAATTGCGAGCTCTCTTACAGTCGCTCTCGCAGTCTCGCAATTCTTCGCAGTCGATTAGCAGTTATATTAGCAGGTAATTTCTGTGTAATACATATGTGTGTGTGCATACATGCATGTATGTATGTATGTCTGTGTGTGTATATGTACATATATATATATATATATATATATCTGTGTGTATATACATATACATATATATATATACACACGTATATGTACATGTACATACACACACACATAGATATATATATATATATGTACATAAATATATATGTTTATATATATATATAAGAGTAGGCAATGTTTGCTATGCACTCACATCTCCCGTGCACTCATGCACTCACGCCGTCTAGTCTGTCCCGGCGCCAACGGACGCTCCAGATTGAGGCGGGCGGCCACCTAGCGACGCGCCATCTGATCTGGAACGGATGGCCCAGATGCACCCGCGAGCGACGCCCTGACATTTTGCAAAAAAAACCCTCCCATGTCAGATTCCCTTGCACAAACCCTAAACTCTCCCCCGATTATAATTCAGGCGACAAAGGCGATGGCGATTTGGTAGCGGCGGCGCTGCCCGCCCATGCGCCTCTTCGACGACATCCTCTGAGTCCTCTCCCCTGCACCCTTTGCTGGCATCCTCTCCGCAGCCCTCCCCCAACCCCTAACACTAGAAGCCATCGGCGTCTTCGACGGTGCCAGCGAGGAGGAAGAGCAACGTCTTCTCACCCGAGGCACTTTGACCATGGTGCCTCGACTTGATGCTTCAACCACGGCGCCATGACCACAACGCCACGACCATGGTGCTTTGACCACGGAGCCATGACCACGGTGCTACAACCATGGAGCTACGATCATGGCGCCACGACCACGACTCTATGACTACGGAGCCATGACCACGCGCTATGACCACGGAGCTACAACCATGGCGCTACGACCATGGCCGCACGGATGGGGAAGGCGTGGGGGTGAACAAGCTAATTTTGGAGCCTTTGGACGCGTGGGGGTAAAAGGAAAAATGCCTGGGGTGCGCGCCCGCCTCCATCCTGGCCGCTACTTCCCTTGCGGGCGCGCTAGATCACTTTGAGGGCATGAGTGCATGGGAGAGGTGAGTGCACAACATACGTTCCGAAATATGTATTTATATATATGTACATGTATACATGTGTATGTATATGTACATACATACATATACACACACACATATATTAATATGTACATGTATATATACGCATATATATATACGTATGTACGTATGCATGTATGTATGTATATGTGTGTGTATGTATATATATGTATTGTTTATTTGATCGTAAATTTCAAATTTTAGTATTTTATTGTCATTATCAATCTTCGCATTAATATTTCATCCATCCCATTTGTTGCAAGATATATCTTTCCCGGAGCTTCTTGAAGAGTTCTACGATGAGAACCACCAATGTCAGTCATGGATCACGGGTGACGCGGATGGCCCTCCACCCTTCAAGCTACCGGGAGAGGGATCATTGGGAGTTGGACGATCGCTACATCCCAATCCTGTGGGCCATAGGCTTGTTGCCGCTTGTTGCCCTTTGCGAGGCTGGTTTCCATTGGACGCCAGTTCGCCCTGAATGATAGCCTGCTCTCGGCACTTTTTTTATAGGTGGAGGCTCAAGACGCACACCTTTCACTATCGGTGCGGTGAGATGATGGTCACTCCGCAGGACGTCTCGTTCTTGACCGGTCTCCCTCTCTGAGTAAGGCACTTGTTCCAGCCCCTCCACCGATGGACTTGAGGGATAGGCTGGCGTATCGGTTTGATCTGGCTGCCCCGAATGGTGCTCATGGTATCTTTCGCATTTGATTGAGGCATTTCAGTCAGTGCCCGTAAGATGTACTAGACGAGGTCATCAGGGCGCACCTCTTCGTGTACCTTCTTCAGCTCTTTGGTTGGAGCATATTTTCATCTACACACGGTGATATTTGCAACCCTAACTTCATCCACATCATCAAGTCATTGGCTGACGCGGAGGTTGGGGCGATGCCTCAGTACAGCTGGGGATAAGTCGTCCTATGCGCCACATATCAAGGGTTGTGTGACGCTTGTCAGTGTGCCACCAGTGCTACCCCCAACCTGGCCATCTGTTACGTGCTCCTACATCTGTGGAGTTCAAAGCACTTTCCTGTCGGGCGTTCGGCCTTCCAGATGCCATTGCACTTGCTCACCGAGTTGATCGACCAGACAAACTGGTCCACTATGGGGTTCTAGCGATTGGTGCCCATCTGCGCTGGGCCAAGGACAAACTGACGAGGTGCCTACTTGTTGCGGCACAATGAGTTCGAGTCGTTGTATGACAACGACATCATCTGGGCTCATGGACTCCAGAGTTCATGCTGAGTGTAGTGCCACACGGGCTGTACGTGCAATGCCTTCAGGACATCGTGTTATGTGCGATGACCCACCATCTAGTGTTCTCATACACAGTGGAGGCTTAAGTGCTACAGCACGTAATGAAACAGTTCAATTTGTATTAGGTCGTGCCCTCTCTGGTTCCTGCAGCGAGCCGTACACTTGTGAGTCAAACTCCATCCGACTAAATTTTACACTTCGTATGTCTTCTTTTGTAACATCAATGATTCCAAAAATACAGGCAATCGAGGGCAGGTCGGCATACTACGGACTGGCAAGCACCACAGCAAGAGTGGACGATAGCATGGACGAACATGGCATTTTTGGATGTCATAATGGAGCAATGTCCGTATAACATTCGGACGTACGATGAGTACAGAATATTTATCGTGGCTAACACCGTTCCATCTTGCAACCTTTAATTCAACGTGGGGGTGATAGCCAGTCCACCGATGATGCTACAGGCGTCATGGTTGCTTCCATGGTGCGGTACATGACGCCAGGATTTGCAGCGTACGCAGGGCAGGACTCATCGTTCACACAGTTCGCAAGGTTTGGAGCACATGCAGAGTTTAGAGACTTGGGTGGACAGAATTCCTCCGGCTTCGTTGGCACATCGTACGGTGAAGGCTAGGGCTCCTTCGCACAATGGGGAAGAGTCCAACATTCAAGACTTCATCGCTGGTGGCCCCCAATTCGATATATCTCTGCAGGAGCACATCAACGCTTACCACCAGACACTGTCTACTCTACCTCAGCCTACTGAACCACCGTCGACCACTCAACAGACAGAACAGTCTCCATACCGACTGTCGTACCCCACGAGACATGCTCAACGAAAAACAAGGCCATGGCTGCAAAGGCAGGCATGACGAGGAGATAGTAGCGCCTCAGATGAGTGAGCCATATCGCATCCTGTGTGATGCACTTTTTATACTGCTATATTCCGTGCCATTCGTTTTTTGTATTGTTTATAAGTACTCCTTGCATAATTGAATAAAAAATTACACCATCAAGTCCACTGTGGAAGGATCCTTTAAAAAATTATAATTTTTGAGCTCATTTTGAATATTAAAAATTCCTACAAATAGTTTATGTAAATAAATTTTCGAGTAAAATTTGGAATGGAAAAATTAGAAGCAAATTACACAATAAAGTACGCTACGTTGGGAAGCTCCACAAATAATTTCGTAAGTTTTTATACTCATTTGTTATTTCTAACAAATTCTACGAGCAGTGCATGTAAATAAATTTTCTAGTCATGCAATTAAACTAATTAATTATAATTGCTAATTACCTACTACCCTGTGGCCGTGCGCCAGGCTCTTGCCCACATGGTGCCCGGGTGATAGGCTCCTGGCCGTATGGTGGCCGCACGACCATGGGGCTCCTTCGCTCAGGTGTTAGCTCTTAGGCGTCGCCGTCAGGTGACCAGACGGTAAAACGGATATTTTGTTATTATTGTGCATATACCGATATTCTTGTAAATATGGACTTTAAATGCACTGGTAGTGCCAAAAACTCTCAGATTTTACAAATCTACGCGCAAGAAAATACTCATAGATAGCAGAACGATGGCCAATGAGTCCTTTATTATTAGTACATTGTCTAAAAATTTTAAAGAAGGAAAAGGGTGCAAGTTTTTTTTGGGTGGGGCGGTTCCTGACCTAGCCGCTAGTAGAGGAGAAGGCGGAGCGGAGCTAAGCCAAGCAAGGTCGGAAGTCTTGTAGAGAGAGAGAAATTCTCCACCCCTTTCAAGCTCGCGTGTGCTTTGAATAGTGCCGTGGGTAGATTCTTCCGGCGATCGTCGTGCTGAAGAGAATTGGCCGGTGAGTCGTCGGCGACGACGGCGAGGCGAGGCGGCGAGGCGATGAGATTGATTGATTGATGTGCTACAATTATGGGCATCCAAGGTACATACGTATGCTGCATGCGCAGATGGAATGCATGCATGGTTAATGGCCTCCGATCCCTTGCCTTTGTTGTGGATGGCGAGGTGAGGCGATGAGATTGATTGATTGATGTGCTACAATTATGGGCATCCAAGGTACATAAGTACACCGCGTGCGCAGATGGAATGCTTGCATGGTTAATGGCCTTCGATCCCTTGACTTTGTCGTGGATCCATGATGCTACGTTGCCTAATTTGGAAAGTGTGATATGTGCATGGAACAAGGCGATGACGCACGAGCACAACTTCCTCTCGTTGTACGTCGCCGCCGCTAAGGATTCCTCTCTCCAGCTCCACGACTCCAAGCCCCCCACCCTCGCAAGGTCTGCACTTTACTCTTACCTCGATCTCTCAACCCCATCGCGATTCTACTCTCTCTCACACACACATAGAAATTCTGCTCTCTCTCTCTCTCTCTGCAATTCTACTCTCGGCCTTGGAGGTGGTAGGTAGGTAGATTTGCCAGGAGATTGTTGTAAAATTTGGCAATTCTTTGTCATATCAACCGGGTAGGGGAAGGAAATAAGGGGAGCATAATTAATTGGTTAGTATAGTTATTACTGTCGCGTGTGATGATTGGGGCTCAAATTTCGTGTTAAGTTCGTGATGAGAAGCGACAACCGAAAGCAACGAACGGGTCACGTGTCGTTTGGACGCAAGGAGCCATCGACGGCCTTCCACCCTATCTAGCCGGGTCCACTCAACCCGGTGGTGTCTAGACCGCATTCAAGTGTTTTTTATGATTTAAAGCATTTTGTTTTTTAGGGAGTGTATATACGAGAAAAAGGATTCAAGTGGTTTTAGTGGTTTTGAGCGCTCAAATATTTTTAAAATGGTGTATATATGGAAGAAAGGGATTTGAGTGTCTTTTGTGGTTCGAATTATTCACATTTTATGTGAAGGAGTGCATATATAAAAAAAATCTAAGTATTTTCTGTTCAAAAAATAGTCGTGTGTTATTTAGCGCTTCCCATCTCCTTTTTCAGCGAGGAGTTAACTCTTGTTACGACCGCAGGTTTCTTTCTGAAGACGCACGACTTCCTGCAGCCGTTGGAGAAGCCGGCGCCACCATCCGGCGCGGACAGCCAGCAGCAGTCGACGCAGCAGCACGCGCTGCCCGGCGGCATCGGCACGTTCAGCGTCAGGCACGTGCCCGGAGCACGGCCGTCCGCCGCCGCGGTGGTCAAGGCCGAGCCGCCGTTCGTGCTGTGGGGCCAGCCCGCAGCGGCACAGCCGGGCGCCGCACGAGGTTCGTACCACTACACTTCCGGCTATCTAGCTGTGCGCCCCCTCGTTGATCCGGTCACGTAGTACTGTGCAAGCTAGCGCTGCGCGACATGCATGCATGGGCCTGGTAGGAAAAAGTCTATTTTACACTTTTAATCATAGCCTAGCCAGATTTTCCACCCGTAACTTCAAAATCGTAGCCTAGCCAGATTTTCCACCCGTAACTTCAAAACAGTCTTTAAAGGCCTATTTATTTTAGCTTTTGATTATTGTTTTTGACTGTGGTTTATATTTTTTTAAACCGTTTGGAGGAAAGCATAGAATAATAGAAACTCACGTACAATTTTAAATCAATTTGTAGATTTTATTTTAAAAAATACTCTGTTAAAAAGATAATTACCATATAAAAACTAAAAAGCCGTTTTTAAAAACCAAAAGAAGAGTCCCTTAGGATCTGTTTGGTTACCTGGATGTTCCTAGCCTGGCTCCAAAAAGCAACCAGGCTAGGCTAAGCCAGGCTCTTGGGATGCAAGTATGAGTTGTTTGGTTGCCTGCATCTATAGAGATGTTTGGTTGGTTCCTGAGGGAAGCTCAATTTTTGCGTTTCCAACGAGCCTGGCTCTAGAGGGAATCTTGCATCCCATGGGCCTGACTGCTTTTTACATGCAGGCAACCAAACAAGAATTCCAAAAAAAGATTCTGCATCCCACGAGTCTGGCTCGAGGTCATCCAAGCAACCAAACACACCCTTAATTGCTTGGACCGTCGGGGCGTCGGAGAAAAAAAAATCCATTTTGCGGTCTTTCATTTTAGCCTTAGCAAGATTTTCAACGTGTAATTTCAAAACAGTCTAACTAATAAAACCAGGCCACTTGACTTTTGACCAGTCCAGCCTGTGTTTGCCCCTCACGAGGCCCCCATGTAAATCTGAGGCGGTAAGTTTCACTGACGTGGATGCCATGCAGCCAAAATCCGTAAATCCACTTCATGTTCTTCCCCATCCCTTGTCTTTCTACCTTTACATTTCCCTATCCCTTGTCATTCTCTCTCTACTTCTCTCTCTCCTCTCCCCACCAGGGCCAAGGCTTCGTGGACCAGCTGGCCGCCGGCCACAGCCGCCGCCAATTCACCACGCAACTCTGAGTTCAAGGCGGACTGCCTCGCCATGGAGGCCATCAACAAGGCAGACGTCGGGCACAACTATAGCACTAGTGGCGGTGCCGCCGACAGGGGCCTGCTGGGCCTGTTTGGGCTACTGGCTTCAACAACGCCACCGACACACACGCCGCCGCCAAGACCACCCTCGTCCACCATATCAACAGCGGGCATTCGCAGCCGCATGGGGGAGGGTAGCACATGATGATCGTAAAGACCTTGGGCTGGACAGCAGACGACATCACCATCTCGTCACTGCCAGGTTGGGCCAACGTTGTCTCTCTCCCTCTTCATTTTGAAAGGGGGAAGATGCGTTGAGTATGACATGGGTGTTGACATGATGCACACATAGATGCCATATCAGTGAAATAAGTACATAGATATCACGTTAGCCTAAACCACAGTTTTAAGGCGCCGGGTGCTTTGAACAGTTTTGAGAGTTGGATGTTATAAGTTGAAAAGTTTTGTAGTTATGGATTGAAAATCGGATGGAGATAGTAGATGTTTGTCGAAAAATAGGTATCTTCTTTTCAGCTTCTAAAGCTACTTTTCGGTTTTTCTACAATAACTAATTTTGAAATGGAGTGTTTTTTAAGAGATGATCTATAACTTAATTGTAATACATACTATAATAATTTTATTTATATCAATCAAAACTATATGGGAAAGTAGTATTTGCACAAGTCTTCTTCTTCTGCAAGCAAACGGATAAGAAGTTAATCCTTGTCGATCACTAGAAAGAAAGAAGCAAATCAACATGGCCTTTCGGCGAATCATGCATAGTACCGAATCCGCGAAAAAATATGGGTTAGGATATGGTATGGAAAATATCCGTCCCCAATCGAATATCCGTCCGAATCGATTCATCTTCAAGTTTGATTTCGAAGAAGTGCTACTATTTGACGTTTCATTTTAATTTTGCAATGGTAAAATAAAATCTTCCACATCGTAATTAAATAGTAACATCAAGTCGGTTGTGTCCTACTCCAAAAGTTTTGTAGTTATGCATTCCTTACAAACAAGTAGATAGTGCAAACTAAATGAGTTAATCTTCTTTTCACTTCTAAAGCTATTTTTCGATTTTTCTACAAATCCTATTGGTTGAATCCGAGTGAAAAAGATATGGGTTAGGATATAGTAATAACAATATCCGTCCGAATCCGACCCATTTTCACCCCTAACTGCTTCACCTCCTTTGGCTTTCCAGTCTTGACATGCACGGCGCACACATGCGCAACAACACAAGCACACAGCACATGTATGGGGTGTGGGGCGGCGTCCCTCGTGCGTGCTGCGTTGCGTGTATGGGGTGTGGGGGGTTCAAGCTGGGCCGTCTGATCGGCCGGATGGGCCGAGAAGGGGGCCCATGTTGCGCGTGCAACTAAGGCTTCGTGTCCTTGCTCACGCGTCCCACCACGTGAACGATCAGCTCCGGCCTAGCCTCCGGCTACGGCCACACACTGGTCCCCACACTCCACTCACGTCGCACTGACATGTGGGCCTAACTTTTTCGTGTTCTAAGATACTAGGTACAAGCTGTTCCGAAAAGATGGTTGATGATTTGGCTGGAGGAAAGCTAAAGGCGGGTGCTTGTGTCCTCCACCAGGGCACCAGTGGACTCTCCCATTCGCCGGCGCCGGACAGGTGGCCACCGCGCCCAGGCAGCAGCCGCCGGAGAGGAAGGGGCGAGGCAGCCGCGGGTTCATGGACTCTGGCTCCAGATCCAGCGGCGGCGCCGGCTTCGACGACGACGACGGCCTCGCCGCGCCCCGCGAGGTCTCCTCCTCGCTCAAAGGTACCCAATTCCATTCAATTCCGCTTAATCCAGCAGAAATTTGGTTCTTGGAGGCGATTGTGTGTAGGGACGGTGGAAAGCTGCGATTTTTCTGGAGTTTTTACAACGACTCCCCCTTTTTTTACTTTTTCCCTTTTTGCGAGAAAGCCCCATTCTTGTACTCATGGGGTAGTGTTTGTGTACCAGAGTTGACGGTGAGGAGGGAGAGGAAGAGGAAGTCAGGAAGAGTAGTGGGGAAGGGAGGAGTCCGCACGAGCTGATGGCGATGGGCATGGGCTCGCAGTGCGCGCAGCCATCCCACGTCCACCAGCTCCACGCCCACCTCCTAGTCTCCGGCCGCCTCCTCGGTGGCTCGCCGGCCCTTGCGCTCATGCTGCTGCGCGCCGCCTGCCGCGTCCGAGCGTCCCCATGCCTCCGCCCCCTCGCTCGCCACCTGCTCGACCGCATCCCCCACCCGCCCCCACAACTCCTCCACGCCGCCGCCCGCCTCGCTTCCCGCCTCTGCCTGCCTTCCCTCGCGCTCCGCCACTACCTCGCCCTTCGCGCGCGCCACCCGGACTTCCTCCCGCCTGCCCCCGCCCTCGCCGACGTACTCAAAGCCATCCCTGGCCGCGCCGCGCATTCTCACGCGCTACGGCTCACCGCCCACGCCGAGTTCACTCGGTTCCTGGACAACACGCTTATCGCAATGTACTTTGCCTGTGGTGACGCTCGGCGTGCACGTATTGTGTTTGATGGAATGCGTGACCCGGATGTTGTTTCATGGACCTCGCTCATCTCAGGGCTAGTGCAAAATGGCAGCCCCTTGCAAGGACTAAACTTGTTTGCAGCGATGATGCGCTGTGGGGTCCGCCCTGACTTTGTGCTGCTAGTCACTGTCTTGAAGGCGTACATGGAGCTCAATGACTTGCTGGGTGCCAAGTCAGCTCATTCCTTAGTGGTCAAGGGTGGGTTTGACGATGAACAAGATTTGGTGATCACACTGACGGCCGTGTATGCCAAGTTTGGGTCCATCGTCACTGCGAGATCACTCTTCGACAGGGTCCCGCCCCCACGGGTCAATGTGATCCTGTGGAATGCCATGATATCAGGTTACTCCAAGAATGGGCTTGCTAGTGAGGCAGTGCATTTGTTCAAACAGATGCAGATGGTTGTGAGGGGCATGACCCCTGACTCTGTCACGTTACGGTCAGTGATCTTGGCATGTGCTCAGCTTGGCTCCACCGAGTTCGCGGCATGGATGGAGGATTATGTACGCCACAGCAAGTACAGGGAGGATGTGCTCGTCAACACAGCGCTGATTGACATGTACGCCAAGTCAGGGAGCATTGCCCGTGCACGTGCAGTCTTTGAACAGATGCACACACAGGAGCGGGATGTGGTAGTTTGGAGTGCACTGATCACAGGTTATGGCTTGCACGGCCATGTCACAGAGGCTGTTGCCTTGTTCGAGGACATGAGGCTCGCTGGGGTGAAACCAAATGACGTGACATTCCTGGGGCTCCTGTCGGCATGCAACCACGCGGGTGCCGTGGAGAAAGGGTGGATCTACTTCCACTCCATGAAACCCGACTACAACATTGAGCCTCAACATCAGCACTATGCTTGTTTGGTGGACCTGCTCTCTCGTGCTGGTCAGCTTGACAGAGCCTATCGTTTTATACTGGGCATGCCCATGAAGCCAGAGATGAGTGTGTGGGGTGCCTTGCTCCACGGTTGCAAGATGCACGGGCACTCAAACATGGCCATGGCAGAGTGTGCAGCGCAGCACATCTTTCAGCTGGAGCAGTCCAATGCAGGGCATTATGTGCAGCTAGCAAATATGTACGCATCCGCAGGGATGTGGAGCCATGTTGCTGGCGTGCGGGTCACCATGAGAGAGAGGGGTGTCACCAAGGCGACGGGATGCAGCTCCATCGAGGTTGATGGAGAGATGCACACCTTCCATGCCTGGGATCACTCGCACCCAAGGGCCGCTGAGATATTTGCCTTACTCTGCCTTCTTTCTCCAACTCCAACCGGAGCTGGAGGGGAACATGAAAGTTGTTGAGCACCTTTTTATAGTTAGGCAAAATTGCTCATATCCTGTATTCTTTCACTTAGCATACCAGCAGTCAAATTGAATTCTGTTATTTGTATCCTGTTCCTGTAATGTAATTATGATACAATTCATGACGAGAACTCCAACCAACAAAAGAAACAAACATACCAGGTTACGAAAAATCTGGTGCATTCAACCAAAAAAAGGGAAAATTGTGGTACCAGTACCAACTTATTACAAACAAGAAAAATAGGGTTGATACTAATGGGTGGTGTTTATATAGCAGAGTTAGCGGTGAGGGTTGATGGGAAGGGCGGGAGCTGCAGTGGCAGTGGCACAGATCAGCAACCAAACACGCCACGGTCAAAGCACTCTGCTACCGAGCAGCGTCGCCGCAGCAAGATCAATGACAGGTGAGGATTCCTGTACTCCCATAGTTTGCGCAGAAGATCACAGTTCATCAGTAGTGGCAGTGTGAGGTACCAGCATGTTCTTCCATGGTAATTAAACATCCGAGGGGTCACATCAATTGTATTGCAGGTATTTTTAGTTAGTCATAGATTTCAGTAACTTAAACAAACAAGTTAATGAGTATATTATATGATTTGTGTGCTATATATTATATGATTTGTGTGCAGGACTTTTGATGCTAGAGATTTAGTTTGATCACTAGGTATGCTCCTAGATGAAGAGAAGGTGCTTGCTTAGGAAAATTAGTTGGGAAAGTTAGGAAAATTTTCTCGTGAATGTGTACCTATTGGGGTACTGTTAGTACCTATCAATTCCAGTGAATTTGAAAAAAAAAACTCACTGTTTCCCAGTCAAGTATTTTTAGTTGTCATTTGGGCTTTCTGCCTTGCTTCAAGTGAATGCATTATCTAATATGAATTATTTGGTTAGGCAAGGCCTGTTAAATATATCTGCAATTGGTCAGAGATCTTTTGCTAGTTATTCTGAAAGATGCTGATGGGAAAAGTTCATGTTTGATCGATCTCTTGTAACTCCTAGTTTTGTGAATAAATTGTCAGATCATGTTCATGATAGAACAACTAGAATAAATTTCCGAGATCATAAAGATTATCTATTATTAATGACTTTCCTATTAAGATAGGGTTACACCAAGGGTCAGCGTTGAGCCCATACATTTTTGCTCTAGTGATGGATGGGGTTACATGAGACATACAAGGAGATATCATTTGGTGTATGCTTTTTGCTGATGATGTTGTACTGGTTGATGAGAGTAGGATAGGTGTTGATATGAAGCTTGAGTTGTGGAGGAAAACCTTAGAATTGAAGAGTTTTAGACTTAGTAGGACTAAAACTGAGTATATGAGATGTGATTTCAGTGATGTTAGGGCAGATGATGGAGATGTTAGATTGGATGGACAAGTAGTGCCTAAGAAAGACACGTTTCGTTATTTGGGATCGATGCTACAGTGGGACGGTGAGATGGATGAAGATGTGAGCCATAGGATAATAGTGGGGTGAGTGAAACGGCGCTAAACATCTAGTGTTCTGTGTGACAAAAAAAGTCTCTCAAAAATTAAAGAGTAAGTTCTATAGGACGATCAGACCCGCGATGCTATATGGAGCAGAATGTTGGGTGACTAAAAGACAATATATACAGAAAATGAGTGTAGTGGAGATGAGGATACTGCGGTGGATCTATGGTCACACAAGGCGGGATCGCATCCGCAATGATGATATACGTGATAGGGTGAGAGTAGCATCTCTTAAGGCACCGGTACGTAGTGGAATTTTAAGGCGTACTGAAAACGTAAGAAGAGACAAAGCTCGACTAAGACTGACGTGGGAGGGAGCAGTTAAAAGAGACTTGAGAGATTGGAATGTATCTAAAGAATTAGCTTTGGATAGGAGCGTATGGAAGTTTGCGATCCACGTACCACCAAAACCGTAAGAAAGTTAGGGACAGTGTTTTAGGCCATCGTTTTAGATAGCAAGATGTACGGCTTAAGGTTTTAGCATTGTAGGTTTTTATTTCAAGCCTCTCATCTTTTTGATCTTGAAAAGGTTTTATTCTTAGTCTACCCTAACTTGTTTGAGACAAAAGGTTTTGTTGTTGTTGTATAAAGGTTATCTGTATAAAGTTTGACAAATTTGTGTTTTGACAAATCATAGGTATAGGTACCTATGGAATGAGGTGCTTGTATGGAATTACTTTCAAGGCCAATTGTGAGCATGCAAACAAACACTGGCCTCAGTGCAAATAACTGTTTTTTCCCCTCGACATCATGTTTACAGGTTTCAGATACTTAGAGAGTTGTTACCGCACAGTGATCAAAAGAGAGACAAAGCAACATTTCTCTTAGAGGTAAGGTTCTCAGTGGCATTATATTTGATTTGTCTCCCCCATTTGATTACCTTGGTTCTTTCTTGACACCATTTCTATTGCAGGTTATTGAATATATACGGTTTTTGCAAGAGAAAGCGCAGAAATATGAAGCTTCATTCCCAGAATGGAACGAAGAAAACGCTAAGATACTTCCATGGGTAAAATTGTTTTTCCTCCAAACCTGCAATACATGATTACAGTTGTTATGAATTTAACTGTCAATTCTTGGCTGTCTGTACTCAACACAGTTTTACATTTTTTCAGTCAAACATATATTTTCGGTCATTCTGGAAAAATGCACAGGTAACTTTTTGTTGCTAATAATGCATGTCATCACCTATTGAATCTTAGATTAGATTCGAAGTTTCTGACCAGCCTCGTCCACATACTGATATCCTTGCGCTACAGAGTAAAGGTCAGATCCCAGAAGATGCCCTGCCTGACCCTTCACAATTCATCAGAAATAGGTGCTCCCCTGGATTGAATTTCACAGGCAAACTTGATGATAATCACACCATGGTAGCATCTGCAGCTGCCTCAGGGGCACAAGATCAGCCGGAAACTGATCACATAGCTAGTGTGTCCTACAGATCAGCAGAAACTCCGACAAATATTACGGGTATGATCCATGACCCACCTATGATTCTGCAATAGTTTCTGTGCTACTTTTCTGAGACTGGAAGCAGTATTGGTTATTCATGAATGTATTTCTCTTTATGTGTAGATAATGTTACATCCCAGTCCCAACCCCAATGGGCAGGTCCGTCTGGTGTGGATGACTGTGCAGTGAACAGTGACATGTTAAATAACCAACAGTTGACTATCGATGAAGGAACGATCAGCTTGTCAAGCCAATATTCCCAAGAGTATGTTGTAAAAAATATCAGTCCCTTTAGTACTATTTGTCCCTACTTTAGTATCATAAGTCCTCTATGTTAATAGCTATGATTGTTCCATTTTTATGTTGTTATTTCGTTATGTACTCCAGGTTCCTTCACAGTGCTTGAGTTTAAATTGATCTCAATTATATACTCTATTGTGTTCCTATGTTGAGTTTAGAGGCCATATCATTTTGGGAAACGGACAACTAAAACATTTCCCACCATTGCCAAAACAAAGTACACTGATGCATTTAGGTTTTTGTTTTGACTCATTGCAGGTTACTTAATGCGTTGACTCATGCCCTTCAAAGCTCTGGTATAGATTTGTCCCAAGCCAGCATCTCTGTGCAGATCAAATTGGGCAAGCGGGCTGTCAAGAGACCTGCTGCTGGTGCGTCCTCCAGTTCTAAGGTGTGGAACTCTATCATAGGCCCAAGACATTCATTTTAGAGATACCATGCCAGCAAATTTCAAATAAGTTAAATCATTTCTATACTACCATTTCCAGTTTCTGTTGAACTGTGCAATGCAGTTGAATGTTTAACATTAGCTTGCTCATGCTTAGTAGCGAATTTGCACAACCTTAAGGCCAGTGTCCCATACACACCTTAAGCTGTTCTTGCAAACGCTCCAAACATTTTACATCCACATCATTTATCACTACAGATTTCTAATTTGATATGGCACGTTACATCAATGTAGGAGCTCACCGATCCAGCATGTAATAACGAAACGGTAGGTCACCAGTTGACAATGTTGGGTGGTGGTGCTGAAGAACATCCACACGCAACGAAGCGGCATAAGCCGCGCAACACTGATGATGGTGGCTCTCGCTTTGCATCCAAGACCGATTGATCATTCTTTCCTCCCTACCAGCTGGGCGCTTTCAGAGTGCATGTAAATTATGTTAGCTGTGACGGCTTCGGGACGAGCAAGAACTTGGTGTATTCTGTCATTTAATCACTTGGCCACCCTATTTATCAAGAAACAAACGAAGAAGCTTCCATTGCGGATTTTGAAGCTGCCCTTGTACACAGGCTTCCATTCATATGAGAAGTTTCTGCCCCCCTGACAGTCAGTCCTCCGTTGTAACCTGTAAGAGAACTCGATCAAATCTTGCTAAGTCGTTCCGTTGGAGTATGTTAGTGTTTCAGTGCACTACCTCAGCGAAGCTTATGTTTATCCCCGTTTTAGTGTTTGTGCGGTGAATTGTGCAAGCCGTTGCTGGCTTGATGACGAATTGACGACCACTCATGGATGATCACGCCGTACCACTGCCCATTTTGGGATTTAGAAGTTTGCTTGAATGGAATTTAAAAATTGAAATTTAAATTCAAAAGTGTATTTTGAATTAAAATCGAATTTTAATGTTTTCAAAATTTCAAACCTTCTTAGGCTTGCCCTAACCCATCTCCCCCCTCTCCAGCCCACTAGTCCTTTGGCCCAGCCTAGCCAACCTTCTGCTTGGCCTAGAATGGCCCACATCGCCCTAGCCGTGCCTAGCGCGCCCGTTCGTGCTTGCACCACGCTGTTTGTGCCCCCGACCCATGCCCGCCGCGCACGGTCAATGCTACTCATCCCTGTGCGCCAATAGTGTCGCTAGTGCCACGTCGACATCGCCCATGCCTAGCCTTCCCCCTTCGCCTCTCCTCTCGACGTGCACGCCGTGTTCTTCGCCTGACCATTGCGGCCCCTCCACCTTAACTAACTCCTTTCGCGCCGCAATCTAACTCTGCTAGCTCCGCACATACGCCCGCACTGTGCGTCGAGCGCTGCTACCTTGGAACCTCGCGTGGCATTGAAGGCCCAACGGACATCTCCTTCCTCCCCATGGCTATAAAGCACATATGTTGTCCCCCTTGTGCCTCCAATTGCGCCCTCGTGCACCCAATCCTCCCCTCCGGCCAGATCACCACTGCTAGCGCTATTTGCGAAGCACCGCGCCTCTATTCGATTGCTCGTGGCTAGAGCACCGCATGGACCTCTTGAAGCAATCCCAAGCCTCGACACCCCTCTTCATCCTCTCGGTATGTTGCCCACGACAACCGCCTCGCTGACAACTGGGTCTTTGTCGACAACTCCCATTGTGCTTCTCTGAGCCTTGCCCTTGCTTCCGATAAGCCTCCCTCTATCCCGTGTTGCTTCCCTAGCAAGTACATAGGCTCCACCATTGTGTAGTGTTGTGGTACCATTATAAATATTGCATATTTTTACTCTCTTTAATAAAATATGGTTTAATAACAAAGCTATGTCATAGGAACTTCTATTTATTATAGTTTTCAAATGTTGCTTTTAGCAAATAAAAGAACCCAAGTCTACCTTTGTTGAACCTTACATGTATACTATTATATTCTGTGTATTAGCTCGCGAAGCAATGTTACTTGTGCTCACCCTCGCTCACAAAATCCCTTAGATCTTGTGGACAAGGATACTATGCATACTATAATGCCCCAAGAGCTGATGGTGAAGAAGATGAAGGAGATTGGAATAGTCTTTAGTAGTCTAGGTCTTACCATAGTCATGCTAACTAAGTTGGTGTTTGCATGTACCCCAGTCATTTGCCTGTGGTGAGATGTGTCCTCTCCTTTTACTTTTCGCTTTCGTATTTATGTAATGTATCTATTTGGCATGATCGGTGCTTATTGTAAACTTGACTCGATGCAATTTATTTAAACTCTGATCGGCCCTTAATGTATCTATTTGGCCTGATACCACTAGCTACGCCTACTTCGACACTCTTCACGCCCAGCTCAACAGCTGCAAGAGGACCTTAGCTGTTGTGGAAGGCGAGAGGATAGCAGTAGTCGCTGAGCTTGAATGCATAGCGGTAGTAGTAGATATCTACACCCCATCACCTCCTGGACCCCCGGTTGTCCCCAGCAACCCGTCGTCAACTCGACCTATGGGACCCCATCTAGAGAGTCACAACACGCAAGAGCGTGCAACGCCTCAGTCCACTAATTGTCATCAACCTTGAGACTCCAGCAGAGATCGTAGCCTCTCCTATTCCCGCTCCTACTCTTGTTTGCCTACCTATAGCCACAACTGCTCCCGTTTCCCGCTCTTCAGGCAATTACACCGCTTGTTGTGGCCAAACCCTCATGGAGGAGTAGGCCGGTTTAGTTCAGATTAGCTAGCGGTGCTTGTTGTGGTAGTCTTTTACGTTTTAAGCACTTTTTCTTGTATCCTTTTGTACTAGTTGAGTAAATGTTGTAGTTTATATCTTGGTGTCATGGCTCAGCATGGCCTATATGCTATGTACTAGTGGTCATGTAACACTTAACCCCCTTACAATTAATTATTGCAGTCGTCTTAGGCCTTGTATTGTATTTTATCATTTATCTTATTTGGTTGGTTCTTTTATTGTGCTCTTAGAGAGTTAGTGAACCCTCATACATATATATCCTTTAGTCTAAATCAGGTTGTTCTCTCAGATGGCCACTAAGAGAGCTGCTACTCGAGGAGAGCGTGGTGTCACCATCCGCCAAGCTACTAACACCACAAGCCTAGAAAGAGGCCATGGCCGTGGACTAAATCTCCCTCCCCCTCCACCAGTTCACCAACATGGCTCAAGTAATGGCTTAGTAGATCCATACCCTTCAAGCCATGCTCGCAAGTCAGCAGACAGGAGCAGCAAATCACAACTCCAAGCTGACAAACTTATTAAGAACTCGACCCTTGACCTTCTCTTTCGCCAATGAACCCTTAGAGGCAGAAGACCGGTTCCATGATATAGAGAAGAAACTATAACTTGCAAAGTGTGTAGAAGAGGACAAAGTGGATTTTGCCACTTACCAACTTAGGGCACCATAGCTACATGGTGGGAAAACTACCAAGCCGCTTGCAGAGGAGAAAGTCCAATAGCTTATGAGGAATTTGAAGAAGAAGAAGAAGCAACAAAAGCTGAAGGGTAGCAAGTACAAGTAGAAGGATAGCAAGAACAAGTAGCAAAAGAAAATATTGAAGAGCAAGTAGAGGAGGAAGCTGAACCAACAAGGCATGATATCCCTTGGACTGAGTTCAAGGCTGCTTTCAGGACTAACTTTGTACCTGCCGGCATCATGCGCATGAAGAAGAATGAGTTCAGACCATTAAAGCAGGGCAAGATGTTCATCAATGACTACCTCACCAGCTTCAACCAATTGGCTCGCTATGATCCAAAAGATGTAGCAGACGAAGAAGAGAAGATTGACCGTTTCCTAGAAGGCATGCATGAAGACCTGAGAGTTTAGCTGATCATTCAAGATTTTCTTAGTTTTCACCACTTGGTCAATAAACCTCTCATTTTAGAAAATGAGAGAAGCATGATGGAAGCAAGCTATAAGTGCAAGATGGCAGCCCAAAGGCCGTAAAGAAGTTACACTCAAAGGCTAGCATACCATGGTAGCTCTTCTTTTAGGCAAGCTGCAGACTCACCACCAATAGTTACAGTCTCCACGTCCTAGTGGCAATGTACTTCACACCCCTCGTCCCACAGGACAACCCACTGCAACCAACCCAGTAGCCCATCTCCATTGCCTCAGTTGTGGAGAGAAGATATTTCACCAACCGATGCCCAAACCGCTAAGTGTCACCAGTGAAGTTCAATGTGGAAACCACTCTAGCTCGAGGTCAAGCATCAACACCTAGTAAGGGCTATTAGACGTCACAAGCATCCAGAGCAGCATCAACACCTAACTAGGGCCATGTGAACCATATCACGGTAGAAGAAACACAGGAAGCTATCGAGTGCTGATGGGTATGTTTTTCTATTAAGTCAGTACATGTGCATGTTCTCTTTGATTTTGGCTTCTCATTCGTTCATATCGAGGAAGGCCAATTTTTAAATTGAAGAAACCTATGGTATTTAGCTCACCCGGGGGATCCTTAATTGCTACGTTAGTAAGTCTCAAAGTAGAGATTATCATGGAAGATTTTGAGTTCTCAGCAGACCTCATAGTGCTACAATCCCAAACACTACATATCATCCTAGGGATGGACTGGTTGGCCAATACTATGGAATGATAGATTGTGCCAATAGAAAAGTAGTGTTTACCAAGTACCTCAAATTAACAATAAATGTTAATATGCACTGCCCCTACCTTTTAGGTCATGCAATCCATTACCTTGAGGAGATGCATCTAGAAGGAATGCTAGTAGTTCAAGACTACCTGAAGTATTTTCAGAAGAATTGCCTGGCATGCCACCAAACCGAGATGTAGAGTTTGTCATTAACCTCAAACCATGGGCTGCTCCAATTGCCAAGAGACCTTATAGGATGGCTATTGATGAGTTGAAGAGGTAAAGATGCAGATTGAGGAATTGCAAGAGAAAGGATTTATTAGACCAAGCTCATCACCCTGGGTTCACTAGTACTTTTTGTAAAGAAAATGGACGGCACCGTCAAAATGTGTGTAGACTATAGCGCCCTCAATGATGTGACCATTAAGAACAAGTATCCCTTACCCCGCATCGATGAACTTTTTGACAAATTCTCAGGAGCTATAGTGTTCTCCAAGATAGATCTAAAGTCAAAATATCATCAATCAAGATTAGGGTTGAGGATATCCCCAAAATAGTATTTACCTCCTAGCATGTCCTATAGAGTTCACGGTAGTGTGTTTGTCTTGACCAATGCATCAGCCTACTTCATGAACCTCACGAACAAAGTATTCATGGAATACTTGGACAAGTTTGTGGTTGTGTTCAATGATGACATCTTGATTTACTCCGAGACCACTAAGAACACGTCAAACATCTACAGCTAGTTGTAGAGAAGCTTAAAGAGAACCAACTGTATGCCAAGTACAGTAAATGTGATTTTTGGCTCCATGAAATCGGTTTCTTTGGGCATATTGTGTCCACTAGAGGAGTAGCAGTCAACCCAGCTAAAGTGAAAGCTATTTTAGAATGGAAGCAACCCACCTCAATAACTGAAGTGCATAGTTTTCTCGAATTGATCAGATACTACATATGATTTATAGAATGGTTTTCAAAACTTTCTAGACCATTAGCATAGCTACTCAAGAAGTAAAAGAAGTATGAATGGATAGAATCTTGTGAAAAGAGTTTCCAAGAGTTAAAAAAGAAGCTGACCACTACTCATGTGTTAGTCTTGCTAGACATACATAAGGACTTTGAAATTTATTATGATGCTTCGTGCCAAGGTCTTGGTTGTGTACTCATGCAAGGAGAAAAGTCACGACTTATGTGTCAAGACAACTCCATCCCCATGAAGACAATTATCCAACTCATGACTTAGAAATAGCCTCCATAGTGCATGCTCTAAAAATTTGGCAACATTACTTGATTAGAAACCACTGTGATATCTACATTGATCATAAAAGCCCCAATTACATTTTCACTTAAATGGATCTCAACCTAAGGTAAATAAAATAGTTGGAACTAATCAAGAACTATGATCTAGATGTTTATTACCATCCTAGAAAGGCTAATGTAGTGGCTGATACATTAAACTGTAAGTCATACTACAGCAATATCATGATCCAAGAATTTCAACCCGAGCACTATAAGGAATTGGAAACACTCAATCTAGAGATGGTAGAGCAAGACATTGTAGCCACTATGGAAGTAATCCAATCTTAGAGGAATAGATCAAGGCCGCTCAAGAAGGACATTATGGTGTTAAGAGATTTAAGTGCCTCATTGCCAAGAGAAAAGCCTCTAGGATGACTGAAGATCAATAAGAAATCCTATAGTACGGAAAACATCTCTTTGTCCCCACCAAAAGAAACTCAAAAACTTAATAGTCAAGGAAGCCCATAGCACAGTGTATTCTCTGCACCTAGGGAGTAGCAAGATGTATCAGGATATGAAGACCCTATGTTGGTGGCCTCGCATTAAGAGAGACATCGTCGAGTTTGTAGCTTGTTGTGATGTATGCCAATGGATCAAAGCCAAGCACTAGAGATCTGCAGGTCTACTAGAACCATTACAAATGTCTCAGTGAAAGTAGGAAGAAGTTGGAATAGATTTCATCACTGGATTGCCACGAACCAAGTTCGAATATGATTCTATATGGGGTCATAGTAGACAGATTAACAAAAGTCACTCATTTTATCCCTATGAAGACCACCTACAAGGGAGATAGATTGGCTTAATTGTATATGGCACACATCATGTGTTTACTATGGGTCATAGTAGACAGATTAACAAAAGTCACTCATTTTATCCCTATGAAGACCACCTACAAGGGAGATAGATTGGCTTAATTGTATATGGCACACATCATGTGTTTACACGGAGTACCCAAGAGACTAGTCTCCGATAGAGGTTCTCAGTTTACTTCGCATTTCTAGGCTAGTCTGCATGACGCACTTGGAACACACCTAGCCTTTAGTACAGCATAACACCCCAAGATTGATAGACAAACAGAAAGAGTGAACCAAATCGTCGAAGACATGGTTCGGGCCTATGCCTTAGATTTTACTGCTAATTGGGAGAAATGCCTGCCTTATGCAAGCTGTCGAGAAAGTTTGTCTAATTAGAGACCAACTGCAAGCTGCCCAATCTAGATAAAAGAGTTATAGTAGCAATCATCATATGTAGTTGATTTTTGAAATTAGAGACCATGTTTATCTTAAGGTGTCTCCTCTTCGAGGAATTCAGATGTTTAAAGTTAAAGTCAAGCTTGCACAAAGATATATAGGCCTGTCCCAATTTCCGCCAAATGTGGAAAAGTAGCCTATCAACTGGAGTTACCCACAAGTCTGGCAGACGTCCACAATGTGTTCCATGTCTCACAACAAAAGAAGTGTCTCAAAGTACCTAAAGATCAAGCCTCGGTGGATACCATCAAGCTCTAGAAAGACCTAACTTATCAAGAGTGTCCGGTTAAGATCCTTGATATCATGGAGAAACAAACAAGACGACAGATTATCCGTCTATGCAAAGTCCAATGGAGCAATCACTCAAAGAGAGATGCCACCTAGGAGCATGAGGATCGGTTGAAGTTAGACTATCTATTCCTATTCTCTGAGTAGTTTGAATCTCGAGGATGAGATTCTGTTTAAGGGGATAGGATTTGTAGCATCCCATTTTGCGAATTAGAAGTTTGCTTGAATGGAATTCAAAAATTGATATTTAAATTCAAAAGTGCATCTTGAATTCAAACTGAATTTCAATGTTTTCAAAATTCCAAACATTTCTAGGCTTGCCCCAACCCATCTCCCTCTCCAACCCACTAGGCCTCTGGCCCGGCCTACCTAGCCTTCGGCCGGCCTAGAATGGCCCATGCTACCCTGGTCACGCCCAGTGCGTGCCCTAGATGCACTCGTGTTGCGCCGTTCACATCCCTGGCCCATGCTCGCCACACGCATTGTCAGCATTGCCCATTCCTGTGCATCCCTGTCCCTCTCCCATGCCGTGCCGACCTCGCCCATGCCTAGCCCTCCTCCCTCTCCCTCTCCCTGTCCTCTCTGCGTGCTTGTCGCGTCTGTGTCGCGTCATTTGCTCGTGTTCTTCACCCGACTATTGCAGCCCCTCTCCTCTACCTTAACTGCTTTCACACTGCACGCTTACTCACCTTAAATTTAAAGTGCCGGGAACAAGTCTTATCCTGTCCCATCTAAAAAAGTATTAGCATTAGTTTCGCGTGCCATTTAAATGACATTAGTTTGAAACCCGTCATTGCCAAACTCTGTTCGCTAAATTTTCGTAACCTTGTGCATAATTAGCAAACATTTGGTTGGTAAACAAAATTGTCGCCGGTGTGCTAAGTTCTGGTTTTTCCTCTTTTTATTGTTCAGTTTGCACGTCGTTCGGCAAATCCTGCAGCTCACTGGTGTGCTAAATTCGCTTGTTCACAACAGGAACTGCAAGTTTGCTTGGACACGTGTCCCCGTTTGCAGTTAACAAAATCTTATTGCTTCCTAAAAAACAAAATTGTCACATTAGCATTAGTTTGCCCTGCCATTTAAATGGCAGTGCTTCGAAACCGTCATTGCCAAACTTTGTTCGCTAAATTTCAGTAACCTTGTGCATAATTAGCAAACATTTGGTCGGTAAACAACATTGTCAAGATTTAGTTCATGTGAGCATTATCAGGCATCTTTCGGTTTCCTGCTTCCAATAACAGATTATGAATTGGATGGATCTCGAATCGACACGCCTAGTTAGGTAACAATCCAATCGATATCTATTGCTAAAGTCTTTCCCCCTGAATCCGAATGGGACATTCAGGAACCAAGGTAGATCATAGTAACCAGTTGGAGCTAAATCATAGTGAAACAGCGTTGCAACTGTTACCAAAAGATGTATTCAGACACGTACTCCAACGGAGGTGAGCAGGAGTAGCCTCTAATCACATCAAACTATCAAAGACCTCGAGCGAGATTCCTCAAAAATATATTAAGTTTCCTCTTAGAAGAAAAGACCTCGAGCGGTAGCGACCAACACGGCGTCTTCACCAAGCAAAACGGTGGCCTACAATACCAGGCACTGCAACCTGGAGCTGGACGCAAGCGCACACAAGAAGCAAAGTAGCTCATCCCCGTCACAAAGTTATACAACCAACGACACACTAGAATTGTTCATCCAATCTAAAAAAAAAAAGTTGTGTCGTCTAGAATCGACAAAATAAATGTGCAATCATGAGTGCATTGATAAACCATGAAATCAAGTGAAGCACGGAGTAGACCGGCACTCAAAAACGGGAAGCAACAAGAGGCCATTCATCGCATCCTCCAAACAGTCATGATTGAATTGAAGCATCAACCAGCGCACCCATGGTGGAACCCATGGAGAAGCACGCCTAGCCTAGTACTCCCTCCCATTTTTTTCTTCCTAAATTTCCTTCAAGGATGAATCTCAAGAATATACTCCATCAAGCACTACATGATTGCATATGCAGAAAGAGTGAAAGATCTTACATCGAAACGGATTGTTTCTGGAAAAAAAATGTAGTGACCTCAAAAAAAGATATGTAGAGATCAAGATGGACAATGAAAATAAACATTTCACAGTTTGATTAATACTATGGTTTTGTAGTGTTTCGCAGGTATTTTGATTTAGTTTTCGGGCAGTTGACTAGAGCACCTGTTAGCACAGCACTCAGCAGTGGTACACAGCCAGTTAGCCACATCAATAAATGAATAGAACATGATTTTGTAGCACTGTGGACTGAAAGAAGGGATAAGCATGTCCATGCAATTAAATCATAACTGAGCTCGCATGAACAAAACATGGACAACTTGAATTGAACAATTTATAGGCCTTGAGATTTGTTAAGTTGTAGGCATGACAGTTGTTTATAATACGGACCCATATGCATCAACTGGTACTTATTGGAGAATGCACCGTGCACTACAAACCTAAATAATTACATCCCTATGGAAAGCCGAATCTTAAACTAGGATAAGCTCAGAGAATTGTGCTCAATACGTGTTAACAAGACATCATTTACTTTGTATTATTGCATTGGCCGTATGTATCACAGAAACAGTGTTCTTGTCAGTGGTTGAGTACGGATCTGAGAACCGAGGGTAGCACGCTTGTCCTTATCTAGCCACCGGCAAGGCTCTTCCCTACGTGGTAGAGAAGCTCTGAGACTTAGACTTTAGAAGATAGGGACTAGAGACTTGTTTGATTGTTCATTACTTGATGATAATAGATACAATATTGTTCCATTTATAGGGATAACTAGACTTAACTCCTACGAAACCTATATATATATTAAGGAAACTAATTTCTAATAATAGGAAAAGTATCCCTAATATATGGAATAAATATAAAGAAAAATAAACCCAAATAATAAGAAAATTAATTATTATATTCCCAATCCACGATATGCTGTCAATGCTATCAAACAGACAACATCGCTACAGTACTGCGTCACGCTACAATCCCATGTATTGTTCACGTGTGCTACAGAGCCGCGTGTTGTTCACGCACCTGTTGTTGTACCTCACCGGTTGAAAGCATCTAGGACCCTAAAAATGATTTCGGTAACTAATGATAACAATGATTAAATGGACTAACGTTATGTTAAGATGTTTGAAAGGTTTAATCCCGGATTTTGAATGATGACATGAAAAAAGCATGCACAAATGATAAATGATCGACATAGCTCAAGACAAAGGTGTTATATAGTCCAAGAACCTTTTTATTAGTCTTGGTGTTAGTGGAAAGACTAGATTTATAAGCTAAATGTTGTATTATAAAAAAGGATCATAGCTAGTAGCTTGAAGATTTATCTTATGCCACTTTAATTAATTAAGGGACATGAATGCATTTAAAATTGCATTTGGTAACCTAATTGTGCTTAATCTGAAAAGGCGGTATTACCGCAATCTTACTAGCGGTACTAAATCAATGCGGTATGACTGCATGAAGGGTGCGGTAGTACCGCAGTATGGTAAGATAGAAACCTACATGGCAGCGGCTAATTTCCAGAGAGGTGTTGTTGAGAGCTTTTCCCTCCCTGGAAAATGGAACTACCAGATGTAAGGAGTAGTGCTACCGTATGATCGGTGGTACTGGCCCTCCTAAGTGCGATAGTATCAATTTGATGTTTAACGACTAATTTTTGAGCATTTAATGAACTACAAATAACCGTTGAACAATAGGTACGGTAGTACTAGCTAGTTCACGGCGGTAGTATTGCACCTGCTGAATTTTTAGGAATTTTTGCCCCAACGATCGAAATTGTATTTGGGGGCTATAAATACCCCCTTACTAGTACCAAATTAGTAACTCTTGACCTTACTGAATATATTTCAAACATTGATACACTCTCCTCCCCTCAGTTACTCCATTTTCATACATTTGGGATAGTTGAGAGCATTCAAGTGCATTACATCATTAGTTGATCCTTGTGGCACTAGAAACCTTTAAGTTAGAGATGTGATTTGTTACTTTTGGTATTTGCTGGCACCTAGATAGCTTGGAGAAATCTTGGCGGTGATCTCTTCAAAAAAAGCTTATGAAGAGACCCGACAAGTTTGTGAATGGTGTGGTACTCACCATCTCTGGAACGGAGAAAGAGCAACCACTAGCGGATTGAGGTGATTAGGCTCAATTCATAGAGCCAATCCAATTTGTTTGAGTTTACCTTAACATAGATTAGAGAAGACCGACAACTCTTCAATACCACAGGAAAACATCGATTGTTTCATTGTAGTTTTCTCTATTATCTTTATTATTCCGCATTTACATTTCTATCTTGTTAATTGTTTTGAATTATTTAGCTAGAATTATATCTAATATTGACATAGTCTAAGGTTCCTTAGTGAAACATTAAACTTTAGCTCTTGACTTGTGCTAGATCATTTAATTAGCTCATACTTGCTAGAATCGTCAATTAAGGCTAAAATTTTAAAAACCTCTTATTTACCCCCCTCTAGTCGGTTATCCTTGATCCTACACTAGAATCATAGACCATAACATTACATCCCTCACAGCGAGACAACTCATCCTTGAGCTGTCAAACGGCAACTATAGTTGAAGTCCTTCGTAACCCCATGTCAACAAGAGGGCACGATGATGATGTCGTGTCGCATTGACGTCGCAGTAGTCGTCGGTGGCATGGGCAACCAGCATAGGGCAGTAGTAGCATCCTTCTTACCTTAGGATGCAGCAATTTTGGGAAGGATGTGACGATGTCGTTGCCCCCACCTGTCAGCCGTTGTGCTTCGCATCGCTTACGGCACGATGTCGGTGGACAACGTGGAAAGGGTGATGGCGAAATAACGGTAGTCTTCTTCCTTGGCGGTAGTACCAATAGTGTAGCCAAGGACAGCGAAGCCTAAAGAGGAGTCATCGCTGGTGAAGATAGTGGCAAGGTCAACGCTAATGACGAAAATGGGGACGGTGATGGCAACGCCACCATTGCAGTGGTAGGCATCGCCTCTTGTTGCTACTTCATCTTGGACATGGTCGCAACCGGTGGCTATGGCAACTCAGAAGCCGCAGCAATATGCTGAGCCTTCTCCTCCATCTTGAGCATGAACTCTTTCATCAGGGCCATTAAGTTTGCGCAGATCTCAATGAAGGATAACTCGACTTCGGAAGCCATGGTGGTTGGTTTGGCAGAGGCTTGACACATGAGTGGAGATGGCACGATGATGATGGCGAAACAGAGGTTGGCTTGTTTAACACCACTTGGCCAAGTCTGCACCCCGAGCGCACTCTCCAGCTGCTGGTACCACCGGACATCATTCCCCATTAGGTGGTGCGATAAATCTGCACCCCAAGCGCACACTCCAGCTGCTGGTACCACCGGACATCATTCCCCATTAGGTGATGCAATGCCAACCACTCTTCCTCCATCGTCCGCTATTACTTGAAGAATTGATCAAAGCGATTCAACCAAAATTACGATTTTTCTTACCATCGAAGGTCGAAAGCTCTAGGTAATGGCACCGTGAAGCTCGGGGCTTCATGAGATCGAAACTCCCATTGCTTGCCATGGATAGCGAAGTAGCAATTGGCTCTGATACCAAATGTTGTAGTTGGTGGTTGAGTACGGATCCGAGGACCACAGGTAAGACACTCAGCCTTATCTAGCAATATGCTGCCAATGCTATCAAACTATCCAAACAGATAGCATCGTTGTAGTACCTCGTGCCATGCTACAGTACCATGTACTGTTCGCACATGCTGCTCATATGCCTGTTGTTGTATCTCATCGAGATCATAGACCATAGCAAACAGGGACTAAAAGTCTTGAGCAATCAGACATAAAAAATATATACATATGAATGTTACATGCAAGCTGATCATAACTTCTGGAGGCCTAAAAACATACGATTAGCTAAAAATAAGAAAGCAACATACACTAACCTGATACGAGAGTTAGAAGTCAAAACCAACACGCATGCTCAAGCATTATTTGCTAAATAGCTCCATATCTGGCACCATTAGCATCTCAACTAGCAGGACGTATCATGTACTCATGTTTAGAGTCATAGGCCAACTTGATCATACTTCATGATGATCGATCTCCTTCAAAGAAAAAGGCTGGCTTGATACAAAGAATAATATATAATTGCTAGACAATCAGGATGCTAGATACCCCACACGTTCTATTGTTCTACTCTTCTAGAAAGATTTGTAGTTTTGTACTAATGCTACTATGTCAAGGACTCCTGGCTACTGACCTTAATTGATCGAGAGCAGTTGATCCCTTGCCTTGTTAACGGACGAAGCATCCATCTGTGCTATTCTGATAGCACAAATAGACAATCTGCAATGCAGGTGTTTGGAATGAGCGCATGTGGATTCAATAGGCCAAATGGGCCATTATAGGCATATACAAGGCATAAGCAAAAATTGCAAAAAAAAACCACATATACAAAGTATTGAATACATATGTTTCTAATACCCTTCAAACTCATGATAGATCAACAACATTGAGTTTGGAAATATAAGAGCTATGCTGAGTCCTAGTTTACGCTTTTGTGAAGAAGTCAGCTAGCTGAAGCACTGAAAGCACATAATGAAGAGTGACAACCTGTTGTTACACCTACGACTACATGTAGGAAGCATCAACCCAAATGTGTATGGTGAGCCCATGCTCCACCAGATATCAAGCAATTCTAATCGCACTAGTGTTATTTGACAATAACGTAGTCGATGCAAAAATCAAAACATCGAAGTCCTCAAAGAGCCACCGTAGCTAGGTGATCTCAAATGTCAAATCTCTCAACTCAGTCTCAGCACTCAAACGGAAAACCGCAATCTGCTTCTTAGCTTTCTAGGCAATCAAGGAAGTTACAAAAAGCAAAGAGAGACCGACGGCCAGAAGGATCAATTGCCCAAATCACATCAGAGTACGCCTGAAGCTGTAAGGAATAGGAGCGAGGGAGGAAAAGTTGTCGAGTGATGGTCCCACAAAGATATCGCAGAACACGAACGGGTGATTGTAATAGAGCTGGGTAGGAGCATAAACGAACTGACTAAGAATGTGAACAGCACGAGAGATGTCAGGACGAGTGGCGCCAAGGTAAACCAAGCTCCCTACAAGGTAACGGAAGCGAGTGGGATTCTCGAGAGGTATCGTCAGTAGGACGAAGCTGAAGTTAAAACTTCATAGGAGTGTCCACCGGGCATTGATTGGTGAGACAAACGCGATTAAGAAGATCCTAGATGTACTTCTGCTGAGAGATGTAATAGTCATCTGGCATAGATGTGACCTCGATCCCAACGAAATAGCGAAGAGGACCCAAACAAACATCTGGAACTACTCATTGAGATTTGTCTTCACAAAGTTAATATACTAAGGGTCATCCACATAGAGAAGAAACGTCCAACCACAAGAGGAGGTGTATACAAAGATAGCATAGTCATGATCACTAACAAGAAGCTGGCAGCAATCACAACAGAGGTAAAACACTCAAACCAAACATGAGGGGCTTGTTTGAGCCCATAGGTAGAACGACGCAAGGGACAAACCTGATCATCAAAGACAGAATACCCAAGAGGTGGGAGCATGTAGACCTCATCTCGCAGCTCACCATTAAAAAAGGCATTCTCAACAAGTGTGAGATAATCCAATGCCGAATAGAGGCAACATTAACAAGAGTGTGAATAGTAGTCATACGAGCAATAGGGGCAAAAGTCTCATCATAGTCACATCCATATTCCTGTTGAAAACCACGTGCAATTAGACGCACCTTGTAGCATTCAATGGTACCATTAGAATGAGTCTTAATTTTACAGACACACTTGCACACGATAGGAGTGACGAAAGCAAGAAGGGAAACAAGATACCAAGTGCTAGTACGCTCCAAAGCAGCAAGCTCCTCAGCCATAGCGAATTGCCACTCAGGATGAGATGCAACATCACGATAAGAGGTAGGTTGAGTAAGAGAAGTAGCAGAAGCTACAATGCTGTAGCGATCAGGGCGCAGAATCACACTCTGATCACGAAGAGCGTACCTCAGAGGAGACGCTAAAGCAGGACACAACAAGGAGGGATAAGAAGGCAGAATCAGCACAAAAGCACGAATGGCTAAATCAAACCGAGTACAAACCATAGTAGCAAAGACTGATAAATAGAAAGAACCTAGCTACGAGAAGACATAAAATAAATCCAAGTATGACGAGAGTAGTCATCAATAAAGATCACATAATATCGATGACCTCTTTCAAAACTAAGGAAGCTAGACCCCATACATCAGAGTGAATCAAACTTAAAGGACGACTAAAAACAGAGTCACTAGAACCATACGGGAGCTGGAGCTGCTTGCCAAGCTTGCAACCCATACAAGAAAAAGAAGTATAACTAGGAACTGACCTAAGAACACTACTAACTAAAGAAGAAAGAAGCGACCCACATAGGTGGCCTAAGCGATGATGCCACTAAGCAAAACTAATGGAAGTGGTAGCGGCGGAGGCAGTGACAATTGCGGTGGCTGCTTAGGTAGTGGCAGTAGTAGTCGACTGGCTAGGGGAGGCAGCAGAAGTGAAAGAAAGACAAAGCCAGTCGAGCTCCCCGAGAGGCTGAGAATCAAGAAGGTGCAGGCCAATACCAACTAGAATCCCTTTTCGGTGGTCCTAAACGCAACATGAGTTAGGCTAAAGAATGATATGGCAATCATGATCATTAATCTGATCAGCAGACGTAAGCTGCATAGCAAGCCTATGAACATGAGAAATTGCAGGAACATAGAAACTAGGAGTGAAAAGAGTGCCTCGACTAGTAACAGGAAGATAAGTACTATCTGCAGTCTGAATGAAAATAGGTAGAATGGAAGGACTCAAAAAGGTGAGGTGAGTGAAATCTGGCGTCATGTGGAAGAAAGCACCAGAGTCCATGATCCAAGGACATGATATACCTAAAGTGGGAGATTGAGTGGCAAGATTGGCAACACCCAAAGAACCTAAGGTAGGGCTGACGACCAGACGCTGGAGGAGGGAGACTAGCTACTGAGCGATGTCTGCCTGGCGAGGAGCACCAGCACCTCCTAACTAAGCAGAGCCACACTGAGAGCAACCACCTCTGCGGACTTGGCCCCGCCTCCTGGAGTAGCAGGTCTGGTAGGTATGGCCATCACGCTGACACTAGGTGCAATGAAGGCTACTAGTAGAGGCACTCACAGCAGCCAGTGGTGCACCCACCTGTGCTGGAGAAGCAATAGTAGACATTACCACTACAGGAGCTGTAGGAACAGTGGGCGTACGAGCAACCAGGACAATAGAAGAAAGTTGTTGAGTCATGCCACGAAGACGAGTCTCCTAGGAACGAACAAAAGTGAGTGCCTCAACCAAAGATGGCCGCGGTGAGTGGGCTAGAAGGTGAGCACAAATCGGCTCGAACCCTAGTCGAAGACATGTGAAGAAGTCATAGAGGCAGTGAATCTCCTAATGAGCCCGGGTCTACACACAGTAGGAATAAGTCCAACAAACATCCGGTCCCAAAGAGTCAAGTTGGCGCCACGCTCCAGTAATATACTGATAGAAGCCATCAACAGTGGTGTCAAACTATTGAAGAGAGTGCACCTGGTGTACCACAGAGAGGTAGAGGGCATCATTGCTTAGCTGATACTGTGCTCAGACACACTCCCACATCAGTTGTGCCAATGGGAACTCAACGAAGTTCATAGAGATAGCACGAGCTTCATCACCCTGCCACCACTTGTAAGCATGAAGATCAAACTAGTACACCTCCATATCATCCTCAAATGCAGCAACAACATCAGGATTAGTCGGTGCAACGCCCACACTGACAGGTGGCCCGACCGGCGAAGCAGGAAGAGGCGGACAAGGCCACTCACCAGTGAGGTAATCCCAAAGGCGTTGATTATTAAGGCAGATCCATAGGTGCACATATCACTCCTGAAAGTTCGTCCCACTGAAGACAACCTTGGGGAGTGGGATGGAGACGAAGGAGCTAGCGGTAGCCATCAGTGATCGAAACTTGGGGTAGCGCAATCAGAGCTCGAGGAGGGGCAACCAAAGCTCTGGAGGTGGGGGCAGAGTAACCAGAGCTAAGGAAGTTTAGGGCAGCGACTGGAGGAGCTCGGGACGTGAGCAAATCCGAAGCAAGGCAAAGCTCAAGTGACCAGCATTAGGGTCGAGCTCGGCGGCGCCTCGTCTCTGCTAGATCTAGCGCGAATCAACGTAGGGCAGCATAGATCGACGCGGGGCGATGACCAAAGAAGCTCAGGAGGTTGGGGTGCAAGCAGATGCAGTGCGAGGCGCCAGGATCCGATCAAAGCTTGGCAAGGCAGAGCTCAGCGGTGCCTCGTCTCTACCAGATTTGGCGCAAATCCGACGCGGGACGATGGGATCCGGTGCAGATCAGGCCGCGGAGAAGAGGAGAGAGCGGAGGAAGGCGGCAGTGGCGGCCAGAGGGCTCCAATACCATGTTTGGAATGAGTACATGTGGACTCAATAGGCCAAATGGGCTATTATAAGCATATACAAGGCATAAGCAAAAAATGAAGGAAAAAAGCCATACAAAGTACTAAAATATATATACAAAATATATATACTTCTAACAACAAGAACCCACAAATTAGAGGCTTTCCAACCAATAATTATGTGGACTTTGTTACAGTAACTAACTTTCAAACGATGCGTTTTTTCAAATAGTGTATAAGTTGATTGTAGTAGACACTATTCCGAGTTTAGTTATACCAGCTAAAATCGCATACGACTGTTTTCCTCTTCGTACTATCTCACAAATAGCCTGAATTTAAAAGCCATAAGTCACAATCCAAAAGATCAACCCTATGATTAATCTGATCCACTACATGATGCCAAAATCTTACCACAATAGGTAATGATCAGTTTCTGCTTTCATGTGTCACCACAAACTCATGCAGCATGAAAAGCCTTGAGCATTGGTCCACTACTTTGCAGCTATGTCATCCATCCCCAAGGCCTTCATGAGAAATGCATACTCGAAGGCTGTCTCATCGCAATGCATGAAACGCCCACCCTCACCGAAATGACCACCTTGCATATTAGTTTTGAGAATAACAGAACGGGAACAAGATGGGCATGTGACATCTCTCACTTTTGAAACCCACTTAGCAGCTTCCCAAACTCCTACCCTGCCAAATAAAAAAGAAATCAAGATCTCACAAGAAAACAAACAGTATGCAACTAAGAAGTTTGGCACAGTGCTCTGAGCTGAAAGGAAGAACAAATAATACAAAAATGAGCTGACAGTTAACACGAAACAAGTTAATACAAATGATCTGAAGCGTATGTGATAGAATCTCAAGAGTATAATGGAGTAAGGAAAAACCTTGTATCATTAAATGAGGCAGTCACCAGAACCGAGGGATAGCATACACCAGGAGATAAGTTGTCGTAAGGAGAATAACTATGGATTGCATCAAATTCAACTGGGATATTAGGGTCACCAAATTCTTCGTAGTCCAAGATGGTGAGAGGTAAAGAAGAATCCAACATTGTATTGCAGATATCAAGAAAAGGAACCTGTAATAAAATATAAATACATGTTATTGGTATATGAAATCCCAGACACACCATATTGCAGCAGAAGCATAGGTAGGGAGAGGAGAAAAAGCATAGCAAATCCCGGTGTTAAATGAATCTATTTACTCGTGCAAGAATGTATTTGTGTAATTGTGTATTGATGCATCAGCAGATGAGATCAAAGATTTACCTTGAGAACTGCAGCAGAAAATAAGTTTGGCAGCATATTAATGACTGCACCAACCAACAGACCACCAGCACTGCAACCTATAGCACAAAGACGACTTTTGTGAACAAAGCCTTCCTTGATGAGATGCATACCACATGCAGCAAAATCTTGAATTGAATTTATCTTATTAGCTTTGGTGCCTGCCGTATGCCATGATGGATCCCCTCCTCCCCTACATGATTAGGCTCACAAGAATTACAATTAATAGGGAACATACAATTTGAAGTGTCCAATCATAAATACATCTCCTTGCATCAATATAAACAGGTAAACAACAGATATCTCAAAAAAAGAACAAAAACAATTATATTGTTATGCTTTTCTTGTGGAGCGTGATAGACAAATGGCAGCTGGTATCATGCCACATTGAAGTTGTCAGCTCAGCCAAACTCCATGTGGATCACTCATAGTTTCATACCTCCAAACGACTGTGGATGAAAAAAACTAGAATTTGAAGACTCTAAAATGGGTAGCTCTCAGATTTCTGACCGGTTACTCCTGTGACAGAGATCACTGGATCAGAAACTTGCTCTATTCCAGAACAGCGAAGTCAGGCATTCCTTGCACGGTATGAAACATCTTTATCTCAATAAGTTAGCACCTAATGTATCTTTCGGTGAAAATAAAAACTAAAATTTCTAATACTATAAGAGTTGGTGGATAAAGATGTTGTAGTGCAGACTTGCAGTAACTCCTAGTCACAGGTGCAGCTTTGCCAGTCTGGTTGTCAGTTTAAAAATAATCTAATTTATAAAATGAAAAGGCACATCTTCAAATGTTGCAATAAGTCAATAAGATGAATTAGGAAAAACTGAAAGATGTTGGAAAGTGCAGTCATTAAACTGTACCTAACATCTGCAAATGCAAGAACCCAACCTCGAGCAAGTAGACTTAACCTATCAGAACACCAGCTTTTATCCAGATCTTCTCCATAAGATCCATATCCATATAAGATCCCAGGTGATTCTCCATGACGGTATGCTTCCCGTGAATACAGGATCACTAAAGGTATTGAAGCACCATCATGTGAAATAACTTGGACCCTTTCACAGGAAATTAGCTTGGAAAGATCGCTCCAACTTTGTGAATCTTCAATAAGCTGCAGGTTTTGTTGGATGCTCGAAACATTGGATTGCAGCCCAACTGTGCATTCACTTGAACAGAGGCCAGTTACTTCCTCTTGATGAAGGATGGTAAATGTCTTCTTTCTCATGTCATAATCCACAGTTAAGTCTGGAATCTACAGTAAACAAATTAAAGGTTTATGGGAACAATTATTATCGCTAGCAATTCATCATATGTGTTATGAATAGGGCTTGTATTCATCACGAGGCCAATGGGCTAGTATATATACACATACATGTATTGCATATATGCAGATAACCCCTTATACAACAGGGAAAATACACAGGTATAATACACATCTAACACCTCCAAACTTATGATGGATCAACGACATGAAGTTTATAGAGATAGAAGCTATGTTGGCTCTGGTCTGTGCCTTTGTGAAAAAGTCTACCAACTGAAGCTCTAAAGGTACATACTGAAGAGCAACAACCTGGTCATGTACCTATGTCTGCATGTAGGAAGTATAAACACCAATATGCTTTGTAAGCTCATGCTTCATCGAATCTTTAGTAATACTAATAGCACATGTACTGTCAGACAAAAGAGAAGTCGGTGCAAAAACAGAAACACCAAAATCCTCAAGTAATCACCGTAGCCAAGTAACATCTGCAATCAACAAAGCTATAGCTTGCAACTTAGCCTCAGCACTCGGGTGAGAAACTACTATTTGCTTCTTAGTCTTCCAAGCGATGAGAGAACCACCTAGAAAAACACAATAAGTAAATAGAGACTGGAGATCAGAGTGATCACCATCTCAGGTGGTATCAGAATATGCCTGGAGCTGTAAAGAGCTGGAGTAAGGGAAAAAGAGACGACGAGAGATAGTTCCACGAAGGTATCGCAGAACACGAAGGAGATGACTATAGTGGAGCTGAGTAGGAGCAAAAACAAACTGACTCAAGATATACACAAGATACGAAATGGCAGGATGAGTGACACCAAGATAAACAAGACTCCCAACAAGATGACGATAGTGAATGGAATCAGTAAGAGGCTCACCATCAGTAGGACAAAGATGAACATTAAACTCCATGGGAGTCAGCTATGCGCTGATCAATAAGAGAGGCACGATCAAGAAAATCCTTGATATACTTTTCTTGGGACAGATAGAAACTCTCAAGAGTAGAAATAACCTCAATCCTAAGAAAATAGCGAAAAAGACCTAGATCATACATGAGAAAACTGCTTATGAAGACGCTCATTGACAAAGGTGATGCACTAAGAATTATCTTCAGTAATGATCATATCATCAGTATACAAAAGAAGAAGCATCCGACCATGAGGCGAAGTGTGAATAAAAAGAGTAGAATCATAAGCACTGGCAGAGAAACCAGCTGCAGTGACAACAGAAGAGAAACGATCAAACCAGGCATAAGGAGCCTGCTTGAGGCTATAGGAGATCGACGAATGCGACAAACCATACCCTCAGAAACAGAATACTCAGGGGGCGGCTACATGTAGACCTCACGCAACTCGCCATTGAGAAAGATATTCTTGACGTCCAACTGAGAGATAGGCCAGTGTCAAACAGAGGCCACAGTAAGCGAACAGTGGTCATGCGAGTGACAGGAGCAAAGGTCTTATCGTAATCACGATCATGCTCCTGCGGAAAACAACACGCTACAAGACGAGCCTTGTAGCACTCAAAAGAACCATCAAAGGTCTTAACTTTAAATACTCACTTGCACGTAATAGGAGTAACATAAGCAGGAAGAGAAACAAGATCATACATGCCAGTACGCTCAAGGGAAACGATCTCCTCTGCCATCGCATGCTGCCACTCCTAATGAACAGTAATATCACGATATGAAGTCGGTTCGACAAAAGCAGCGGCAGCAAAGCTAAAACGCGCAGGAGGTCGAATAGACTAGCAATCACGAAGAGCATACGAGGAGAGACCAAAGAGGATGACTCGTCAAAAGGAGATGGCACATCAGAAAAAGCCTCAACTTGCGGACGACAAATATAGTAGAGAGGATAAAAAAAAAAAGGTCAGGAGTAACCTCTGGAGAGAGTGCCGATCGAGAAGAAGGCGCCGACTGTGAAGGAGACACCAGAGAGACCAAATATTGTGGTGGAGTGGTAAGTGGTGACTATGGGGGGTAGAAAGAAAAGTCAGGAAAGAAAGTGGCTCGACAAGAGATGCTGAAGTGGAGAAAGGAGAAGAACGAGGATACAAAGGACGAGACTCATCAAAAGTAACATCTCGAGAAATCCGCATCTGTCGGCCAATAGAATCCCAACAACGATATCCCTTGTGCTTAACGCTATAGCCTAGAAAATGCACTCCACGGACTGAGAAGTCAGCTTTGTGCGCTCACGGGGTATAAAATATATGCAAATAATCTCTTATACAACAGATAAAATACATAGGTATAATACACATCTAACAAGATACACCGTATTATACACTTGTTTCATTAACATAATAAGCAGACAGATTAAAATGATGGAATTTATTGTTCAGTTGTACCATTTTTTGAAAATCTGCTCAATTGTGCGTTTAGTGAAATTGTACAGCACTATGTGAGTAGCAGGGGATAGCACAAGTCTTAGTGTGCACAACAGAATTTCCTGGGTTCTATAATGCAAATGGTAGAATGACATCGTGGATCAAGAAAAGGAGAGCTGAAGGTAACCGACATGAATATAAATAAAATATAAGGAAATGTTCATTCACACTGATAAAAGATAAGAAAATAAAAGTTGGAATGCTGTACCACTGGTGATGACAAAACCAGGCGATAAGTTGATGACATGAAATCATTGTTGGGTCCAGGAAGAATGCTGCATAAGTTTGGTGGTATTGGGAAAAACCATGGATCAAGATCACCAAGTTCCTTTGGCTCCTGCAGGATCGACAAATTTAATAAACAAATCTCATCAGTATAAAGAATACCGACGAAGGCTCAGAATTCATGGCTGGTTCAAAGATTTAGCCATAATACAAACAACCAAAGATGACAATCAAAGTCCCAATATAAAAAAATTCAAAGTACAACTTATAAGCTAGAAGTGTGATAAATGAAGTTAAACAATTCCAGATAAGTCAAAGCTTTCAACTAGGTAGTATTTCTGTTAACTAAATCATTAAAAATTTATGGTCCAAGACAGAGTTGCATATTAAATGCAAGAGTTCTCCGTCAGTACAAACAAATCGTATCACACAATTAAAATGATGGGTGGGAAAGAAAATACCTGAAAGTCAACATCAATTGGCATATGGATAGAGCAAAATAGAGGAAGCCCATTTTTCCGAAAAAAGAGAACTAAATGTCCGTGAAAAATGTCCATATCCTGAAAGGTGCAGTCCAACCCAGGGAGTGCCACAACCTAGAAATAGACATACAAGCACCATCTTTAAAAAGTATGAACTCTATTTTCTCATGATATAATTGCCTATTGGGCATGAACTTGAATGTTTATTCAGAAAAGAAATGCTCATAGTCCACACCAATGAAATACCCATACTAGAAAGGATTGTATTATATTTATACATTGTATAGAAACAGCTGTCATCAGCATCTTTTGACGGGAAGAAGTCAATGTTGAAGAAGAAGATATCTTCATGTTATCAAATTCATAAGAATTGCCTTATGAATTGCCTATAGATCTACTTTCTTATGTGAGTTAATGTCTGTGCTCCAACTCTATATAACAGATTAGAGAGAGAGAGAAAGACCTGCCATCTATCCATCAGTGACTTTTCAGCTTTACACCTGGCCAGGTAATAGCCTTCAGTTGCTGTTTCAGTATCTTTTAAAGGGGCATTAGTAAGGATGTAGAAAAAACCATTATGATGCTCCAGAAAGTACTGCACTTTGTTGGTGCGTTTCTGTACAGGCCATAAACCTTCTCTTACATTACCAGACTCCATCACATAAACCTGCAGCAACATGGCACAAGATCAGAAAGAACGATCCAAAAGAGACGTAAGTGATGTGAATGTCGGAAAATACATTTGGAATTGGAGGGGAAAAACTGAAAAAGAAACCTTCCTCAGATGATGTCCTTGTGTTAGAATTGACAGTAATATACTTAAAATCTTTTGTGTTTGCGATATCCACGCAGCAGTTTACATCTTTCTCCGTGAAAACTAAAAAACCTACTTCATCTGATTGCATCTTTTTACAGAAAACCCTATAACATATAAACATATCAAAAACATCCAACAGTTCAAGTTTCATAAACTTAAAATATATGGCTCCTTTGCAGGAAGGGGGATTACTGATTAGGGCGGAGAGTCTCGTCACAGTGTGTGTAAAATAAATTGTCACTGTTGTGAGCCCATGCTAAACTAACTATTCCCTTGTCCAGTGAACTAAAAATGACATTCTTAGACTGAAGATCTTTCACTTGCAGGGAAAAGAGTTCATCCCCAGATGTATCAAGAGTATATGCAAGGAACCTATGATCAGGAGAGATTCGACAACTCCCAATGTGCACATAACCTGCATAAGTTTCAAAATTACCAAATGATAAATTTTCATAGCTAAGCAAATAAACTATCATCACAAGAAATCGATAAATAAGAGCAAATAAGCAATGTCCAAAAAATAATTGCAGGAACAGAATAATCAAATGATGCGAACTAAACAGTAGGAGATCAGAGTAGTTTCTTGATTTGTTAAGTGTGTGGAGATCAGACCAGACAACTTAAATGCAGCACATACCAAATTTTTCTGCAATCTCGTTCCAGTCTAGCAACACTTGCTCCTTCTCCGAACCAGAAAGGTAACTAAGGAGAGCTCCTGCTAGACCACCAGAGGGCCTCAACTTTCTGGACAAAATTGGATATTCCTTCCCGTCTGGAACATATTGGCAATATAACCTGAATTCACAAAACAAATTATCTTCTTACTCCGGATTTATAATATGCGGTGTTCCATTCAAACAACAATTACACAATTTGTTGTACGATTTACTCTCGCATAAATATTGCAGCACCAAAAATTCAAAACTCATAATATAAATTTCCTAGTTTTCCTGTCTTTTGTTAGCACTTGTTTCCCCAATCAGATGCATATAAAGCTAGGTTTCCAATAAGATGCGTCAAAGCTATGTTTCCAATCAGAAGCATATCCACCAGAAGCAGTATGTCCAAGGAGATTAGGCCAAATACAGCCCCTACAAACATGTCCTAACGTGGCAAATGAAATTTGACATACCAACACGGCATTCCATCTGACAGAACTAACCAAAAGAACCAAACAATTGTAACATTATAATCGTGCAAGGCCAAGCAAAAAAAGACATAATGCTACACTAGAAGGATAAGAAAAGCAACCATGATGCTACATTAGAAGGATTAACTCATTTCAGCACACAATCTCGGAGGCAAAAAGCAACCATAACACCAAGCTACACAAACACATGCATAAATCACAGTACTACAGCCGCAGCCACACGCCAAACTAATCCCCAAAATTAGCACCATAAAAGCATCACAATTCTCATATCATAGTGATACGATTCCAAACCATACAGGATGGAAACAAACAAAATAGCGCAGGCAGTACGAACCAAGGGCCCCAGGGCTGAGGTGGGGTGACGGCGGAAGGGCGCAACCGGGAGCGCATCTCAGCCGCGAGGCGCGCGCGGAGGCCGCCGCCGCCGGCCGCGGCGACGAAGGCGTCGGCGTAGGCGTTCTCGGCCACGAGGAGGGCGGGGAGGTCGGGGTCGGAGGTGTCGCGCATCCAGTGGTAGGGGTCGCTCCACGACTTCCCGTGCGCCGATACGTTGAAGGGGACCTTCTTCGCCACCGGCGGCGGCGAGAGGGTGCTGGGGCTCGGATGGTGAGGCAGCGAGGGGAGGCGGGAGTGGCGGCGGCAGGAGGTGGAGAAGAGGCGGAGGAGCGCAGGGAGGGGCTGGCGCCGGCCGAGCATCGTGCCGGCTCGACGGTTTTGCAGTTTTGCTGGTGAGAGTGAGCTGGGCTGGGGTTTTGATGGGGTTTAGGAGCGGTTCAATGAATTATTTTAATTAAAATGCACTTATTTACAAACTGGCGTACTCCCCATTGAATTCAAAATAAAGTATTCAAAAAGAAAGGATTATAATTAATGATATATTCAAAACTCAATTTTGATCACTAATTTATATTATAATATATTTATAAAACTCAATATAAAATAGGGTGTGTCTAGTCATCACCCGGATGTTTTCTTCCTAATAATCATCCAGATTTGAGACCATTAGATTAGAGATCCAATGACCCGTTTTTTTTTGGAGAAGGGGAGATTTTTTTGGAGGAGTTGGGGGAGAATTCATAGCCGTTGGATCTCTAATCTAACGGTCATAAATCTATATGATAGTTTGGAAGAAAACATCCGAGTGGTGTTTATCAATACCCTATAAAATATTATTTCTGTTAAGTTTGTGATCTGAATTCATTTCGGTTTTGTTTCCTTTCCAAATGAGGAGTTCTGCTCCTACAAGAAGTCTCTATTATACACCTTATTAATATACCATGTAGTCTATAGAAAAAATAAGAACTTTGTTATAAACATCTCCTTATTTAGTGATATGGTCTTCATGTGTGTCTGTAATTTTTCTCAAAAGATTTTTCATGTAAAATTTGAGTATCCCGTTTCTACTTTTACATGCCTTATTTACAATATTTTTCATGTAAAATTTGAGTCTCCTATTTCTACTTTTTCATGCCTTATTTACAATAAGTGGTATTATAGTAGATGAGATTTGATTAAAAAATCATCGTATCATGGCTCAGTTCTTTTGGGCTTATGCTTAGGCTTTAGCTTCTATTTTTATAGTAACTCGTCGTTTAAAAGGTGTGTTTTTCTAAGTATGGTCTACAGGTAAATTACAGTACAAATTATATCGAGTTCAACTATATCGGTCAAAATCACATATAACTATTTCACTTTACATATCGTCTCTCACAAATAAATCAAAATTTAAAAAACTATAGCCGTTGTCGAAGCAGCTCTTGTCCTCAACATCCCCGATTCCAAAGCAAACTGTGTCGCAAGTCCTGGGGCTCCAGCCATAAAAGCCGACCACGCAGCTATCCATAGCAGAATAGATTCTGAGAGGAACCCGACACGCATCAAGCCCGAGAGAGCTGTGCTCAGTGGTTTTTGGTCTAATTTTGCAAAGTACACACGAGACGTGTACCAAATAAAAAGAGAGAGGTCGCCCAGTCCTGCTTCACGCACACGAGTGTGTCTCAGGTCGCCAATTATTGCTAGGTTCTCAAATATTCATACTAGCAATATCTAGATTTATTTCATATGGTGACTCTAAAATACTATCTTCTACTGCTGGATCGAGGCGTAAAGTTTTTTCTATGATAAATTAAGATATAAGCTATCATTTCACAGCTCGATTTAGATGACACTCTTTTAGGGATTAACAAGATGTCCGCTGCATGGTCCCTTGAGAAGAAGTAATGTAAAGATCATAAGATCTTATCATGGATTCATCTTCATCTATCAAAATCCTTTGTATTAACTATTCATGGGTTGGAAGAGGTAGGCTTTGAAGGAGAAGATCATAAGATCTTATCATGGATTCATCTTCATCTATCAAAAAGTATTCTGCAGGAGGCTTTGAAGGAGAAGATCGCTGCCACTTTATGGTTGAAGCTGAAACAGATTTGCATGAGTAAAGATCCGATTAGTAAGATGTATTTGAAGTAGAAACTTTATTCGTACAAGATGGAGGAAGGCGGGTCATTATTGAATTACCTGACAGCGATCAAACCGCTTCAAACGGTTGGCAAAACCAGCCTGCAAGGACAAAGAACATATGGATGCATGCACACTTTTGGCACTTTTGGCTGTTTTTTGGTGTCTAACTATAATAAAAGCGTCAGTTGCGTGGTAATACCAAAAATAACACTTTTATCGTTCGGCCACCGTGCGACGGTGCCAAAGATGGCGATACGTCACAGGGCAGCATGGTAGCCGTGCGTCCAGGGCCTGCTGCATGGCTACCATGCGGTAGGTGATTAACTGTGGTCATTAATTAGTTTAAGCTACATGATTAGCACGAAATAATGACTTGCCACAAGGTGACTGTGCGGCAAAGATTGGCGTCGTGTGGTCTAAGTGGAGCCGGTATGTTTTTTTTGTGTTTTTAGTTACTTTTCCATACATGCAAACAACACGAGTAGGCCAAAGGCCCTACATTTGTTCTGCAAAATAATGCACGCAGCATGCGCGACGAGGAAACAAACCACAGAAAGCGATGTGTCGTTGCATCTGCCCCTCACATGCATTTCCATCCTGTAATTATCAGCGCGTCGTTAGCGCACGCTACGCTCACGCCCTCGCTATAAATTGTGAGATCTCTCGTAGTCTTCTCTCGGAATCATGCTCTAGCAGTCATAATATATATGTGTGTACATATATGTATGTATATTTATTTATTTCATTGTAATTTTTAATTTACAAGTATTGTACCATGATTATCAATCTTCATATTAATATTTCGTCTATTCCATCTATTGCAAGATATGTTCGTACCGGAGCTTCTGCAAGACTTCTACGATAGGGACATATACATACATATATATTACATATATTACATATACATACATATATATATATACATATATATATTCATATCTATACACACACATATATACACATATATATACACATACATACACAATATATACACATATATATACACACATATACATATATATACACATATAGAGTTAAATGGTACTTATAGCACATTTTGAGATCGTATTTACAAGAATATCAGTATACGCGTGACAATAGCAAAAATATCTGTTTTGCTGTCCGATCACCGAGTGGCAGCGCTATGGACGTGACACCTGGCCGAAGGAGCTCCATGGCAAGGCAGTGTCGTGTGGTCGAAGTAGTGCGTGGTCGGGGAGGGGAGCCGCCCTGTGGCCGTGTGACACCACCTTGGCCACACGGTGACCAGGTGGCAGCGGCTTCGCCGCACGATGGCCAGGCAACAGGCGTCTGCTGCACGGCCACGGGGCTCCTTGGGCCAAGTGTCACCTCTATAACGCTGCCACCCGGTCACCATGCAGCAGAAATGACATTTGTGCAATTTTCACGCGACTACGGCTATTCTTGCAAATATAGATTCAAAACGTGCCAAAAGTGCCAAAAACTCTACACATATATACACATATATAGAAGTATTATTCAGTGGCTGCATTTAGAATAAGCGCGCGCCCCCGACCGACCCAATCAGCCAATGGCCCCACCATCCCACCCCACGGTTGATTACTAGTGTTTGTTAAATATGATAAAGTTACTATCACATGCATATTAAGTTACCATTCGTAATTCATAAAATTACTTACATTTCTTTACGCGCGTTAGACCAATTCATGAGTTATTTACAGTTCTTTACGCGCATTAGACCCACGCGTCCTCTCCCCCCTTCGCAAGCGGTACCACGTGCCATTTTTTGGGGATTTAGTGAAGATGTTAATTATATAAAAGTTATTATCATATGCACATAAAGTTATCATCTATAATTTATAAATTTATTTACATTTGACAAAGTTACTATATCACGTACAAAATTTTATTCATCTATAATTCATGAAGTTACTTACAGTTTTTACGTGCGTTAAAGTTACTATCGTATTTATAAAACTGACAGTAACTTTACATGTATTTGATAGTGATTTCACTCACACGCGACAGGAACTTTATATATCCATACAAGTTATTTGCTATTGATAGTAATTTTGCAGCGTCAAAACATATTCAACATATATCTTATTTTGAACATAGTGGTGTAAACAGATCACAGATCGGATTTTTGGTTAAATAGTTATTTTATTTTTAGCTTTTAAACGAGATAACAATCACAAGTCAAGTGCATTTATTCTTTTCTCTCTCCTGCTGCATGCATGTATGTGTCAAACCGTTCGCACCAGGAAGCTCAATTGCGTACGTATAGTGTGCGAGCACACGCTTGTTAGCGCTAGCACACACACACACATATATATATATACATTTCAATCTGTAGTATTTTATTGTTATTATAAATCTTTGCACTAAAATTTCGTCTATCCCATTTGTTGCAAGGTAACTCTTTGCACTAATATGTCGTACACCCAGTTCGCCGATCCGATAAATAGGCCTACTATGGGCTTTCGGTGAACTGGTGCCCATCTGCGCTGGGCCAAGGATAGACCAACGAGATGCTACTTGTTGTGATACAACGAGTTCAAGTTGTTACATAACCATGACATCATCCGGGCTCCATGGACTCTAGAATTCGTGGAGAGTGTAGCACCACACGGGCTATCCGCGCAATGCCTTCAAGACACGGAGTTATGGGCGATAACCTGCCATTTGGTGTTCTCACACATAGTGGAGGCTTATGCGCCGCAACGCGTAATGTGATAGTTCGGTTTGTACCAGATCGTGCTCCCTCCGATCGGCAGGTTTCTGCAGCGGGCAGTACACCGGTGAGTTAAACTCCATCTAAGCAATGTTTACACTTCGGTAGGCGAGACATCGGTGCTCGCCGATGATGCACCAGCACGGCTGAAAACCAACCGATAAAGCGACGATCGAGGTGGATGCATGCAGAGGCATCGTGGGCTTGCGCAAACTTGTTCGATCCAAACACCAAACAACGACAAAAGCCACGAATAATGAGCTATATCAAAACAAGCCGCGCGTCATGCCAGTCGGAAGAAAATCTAATGGAGGCCTCACGTGAGACTCTAGGGCTGTTTTTGTTGGCTGAAGCTTATGGCTTTTGATTGCGGCTTGTGACTTTTGGGCTGTTCGTGCGAGAGATTACAGAGTAATAGAAACTTACATGCGGTTTTTGCCAATATAAATGAAGTTGGTACAGTATGCACTATAATTAACTAGTAAACCTCATTTTGAAAAGATAATTCGTTTAAAAGCTAATTACTATAGAAAAATTAAAAACTGAAAAATGTCTATCGTTGATTTAGCACGAGTTTCATTGAATGAACGACCGATGGAGAGGCAACTCACCGAGGCCAAAGAGAAAAGCACTTCCTCCCGGTCCGATTCCCACCTCCCACGCAGGCAAGGCAAGACCATCTCATCAGTACAAGATTCTCACCACGCGCCCTAAACCAGTAGCAAATCCCCCATTATTCCCACGATCGTGTCACGCGTAGCTGCGCTCCACCACCCAAGCCTAACTCCGGGCCCACGGGCCGCCCACCACCCTTCCTCCGGCGCACGACGCTCGCTCGTTCGTTCGCACCGAATCAACCGGCGCATGTGGGCTCATCATTCCAGTCCGTCGCATCAACCAACCAGGCGCGCGGACCACCAGGTGAGCCGAATCAGGCGGCCGCCGGAGCCTTCGGGTTCTCCTTCGAGGAGCAGCCGGGGCGAGAGCTCACATAACCGGCGTGGTCGCCTCGCGTGTCGGGCCCCTCCCGGCACGTACGTGCGAGATGCGAGGCTGCCCGCGTCCCGTCCCACCTTCGCAGCGCCGGCTATGGCGGATCGTGCCCACTGCCCCGTGCCCAAGGCGATAAGCGCCCCACTAGGCCCGCCAGGACCTAACTTCTCGCAGTCACAGCAGCTCCTGCGGCACCACTCCGCTGACAAGTGGGACCAGGGCAGGTCTTAGAGTTGAGCCGCTGGTCCATGAGGCAGTTAAAGCGAGTGGGATTGGCAGGGCATGGTAGGTAAAGGGTACGAACGACGACGACTGCAGTGGCCGTGGCCGTGTGGGTCACCGTCGCGGCTGGGCGGCGCGGACGGGCGCGTACGGCACCGCCCGTCTCACAGGACAACATCTCGGTGTTCGCTGGCTCGGTCGTCCCGCGCGGTACTTGCCGGTCGGCACTGTGCCGCGGCCAAGGAAAGGTGGCGCGTGCGTGCGCCAACTCACCGACTCCACAGTCCACGCCACCTCATGCACCTCCCCACGTACCACCGTACCGCACGCACGGCACGAGACGCACCACCACGAGAGGGTCCCGCGGCCACTGACGCGTCGGCGCTGCGGTAAAAAGTAAAAGCGTAAGAACTACGCGCGCCTGCTCCACCGACTCCCCCTGGTGGCCTTAAGAGAGAGAGAGAGCACGGCGAGTTGTGATAGACACTTCTTCGCCTGTTCCTTGCACCGCCAAGAGCTCGTTGCTACGTACACAAGCGCGTCCCGCTCCCACGGCGCCGCGCATGCAGGATCCCGGACGACGGACCACGCCGCCGTTCGCCAGCGTCGACCTCCGCCGGCCGAAGGGCTACCCAGCGTCGACGCCGGCGAAGGAGGAGGCGCCGGCGGTGGCCGGCGACCCGTGCCCGCGGTGCGAGTCGCGGGACACGAAGTTCTGCTACTACAACAACTACAACACCTCCCAGCCGCGGCACTTCTGCAAGTCGTGCCGACGCTACTGGACCAAGGGCGGCTCCCTCCGCAACGTTCCTGTCGGCGGCGGCTCCCGCAAGAGCTCCTCGTCGTCGGTGGCCCCCAAGAACCCCAAGCGCTCCAAGAACTCCAAGCGCCGCCGCGTCGCACCGGCCCCGGAGCCCGCGCCCAGCACCGACGCCTCCACCGCCACCGCCACCGACGCGGACGCAGCACCGACGGAAGCCGCAACCAAGGGCACGGCGGACGATCCCCCCGCGCCCCCGGCGGCGGGCGGAGGTTTCACTGACCCGTCGGTGGCTCTCGGGCTCGGCCTCACGGATGCCGGTGGGAAGGAGCTGTCGGACCCGAGCCCGTTCGAGTGGCCGTCGGGCTGCGACCTGGGGTCCTACTGGGCGACCGGCGTCTTCGCCGACACCGATCCGGCGCTGTTCTTTAACCTGCCATGATTGAGCCCGCGAATCGGTGAGTTGAGTACGCCATAGTTAAGTTAATTAATCATCACGAGACGAGAGGGTGGATGGAGCAAAGCTTCAAGCTTTTGAGCTGGTTGGCTGTTGGTTCCTGCTATTTCAGTAGAGGGATCTCAAGTCGTCTTCTTCTTTTTAGTTTCTGAAGGCTAACTTGGAAGGTGCTCTGTATGAGTAGGTACTGGGTTTGATGTTTCAGGCCCTGAAAATTACAAGAAGATGTAAGAAAAATTGCAAGGAGAACGGATGTTCTTTCTTCCCTTTTGCAATCAGAGAATGACTCCTTTTACTTATCTCTTGCGTGCTTGTTGTTCTTCATTTTATTGCTTGTCGATCAAGAGGTTAAGGAGCAGCGCCGGATCGGTTCCTTAAACCTCCCGATCCGGCCTCTGCTTTCAGGGGAGAATAGAAAACCAAGTGCTCACAAAAAAATCCGTGTGCTGATGGAACCTGGAAGTGCACTAAGGCATTTTCTAGGGCGCAGCATGTCATCCAGATTCTTGAAAACTAAACATTAGCATGACATTTTGTTCAGGTGAAAACTACCATCAGGTACACCTAGTTTGGTTATCACTTCATCACTACACTTACGCTCCACTTAATTTGATTTGAGCTTCAGACTTCTGATTTAATTTTTTTTACTATTCTTCAATTTTATTTTTCTAATTTTTAGTTTTTTAAGATTTTTTTGTCGATTCTTTTTTTTATATTCGTTTGCATTGTTTATGATAAGTTAACCTGTATTTTCTATTTTTAATTTTTTTAAATTTAATTATATTAAATAAGTCACCATCTGCTATAATCTAATTTTAATCAACTATAGTATAATTTTGGTTATAAATCAGTATATTTTTCCTTACCGGGTGCCTGAAGGACCGATATTGAATTAAAAAATAAATAAAGAAAGAAAAATATTGTTATATTTTTATAGATAATATAATAGGGAAAAGTCTACATATTCTAAAAGTCTTGTGGTTTCTGAAGTTACAAGGCCCACAATGATCACAAATAATTGCTAATCCTAGAGCAACGGCAGCAAGAACTCGAGTCGTGCATCCGGCCGAGGAGATCGTGCCGTAAGCCATGGATTATTCGATTCGGTGGAGCTGCTCACGTAGCACGCGCGCTCCAATGAGGCAATGGTGCAGTAGTCGCGTGACTAGCTACACCGCCGATGTACGACGACGACGTCAAGTGATTGCCGTGGGAGGGAGACGACGGGATCTGTTCGGTTAGACGTCGGCATCGCGGGCTTTAAATTCCGGGGCATGGCGGAGACCGACGTCTCGCGATACCGACGGCGACATCACTCGATTCGGACCTCGACGGGTCGTGCGCCGTGTCAGGGTCGGGTCAAGGTCAGTCGCCCGTGGCGCGACGTTCGTCGTGGACCACATCGCCAGTGACGCGGCTGACGGGTGACGGCGACCGGTTCATTCACCTGCCCCGCCCGTCTGGAGGGGGTAGCGCGCGAGAGCCGGCGCCCTACGCGCCATGGCTCTTCACCAACTCCGGCGGACGACGTGGTGTCTTTGTTCTGGAAAACAACAAATTGTAGCGCCTCAACCGACGAGGACGTCGTGTGGTCTTGGGCAAGAAATCGTCTGTTTCTTCTGAAATACTTTGATGGCAATCGCCCTGCTTTTTTTTCTTTTGGATTCGACTTTTTCTAAAGCAAAAATAATTAAGACGGCTCCTCTAAATAAAGTCCTTAGTCTAATACCGTATACATCGTTCGCATCGATATCTCTACCAACAATCATCTCAAAAAGCATAATAAAAAATTATCAATTATAACTAAAAGTTATCAACTGTATCTGAAAAACAAAAATGCCTTCGAAACATACAGTAAAATCTAAGGGATTACAACTCTAAAAATAATAATCTACAAGATACAACCGTGAGTTAAAAAGCGGAACCAGAAATCGCATAATTGTATCGGGCTACATTATAAACATGGATTTAAGGTGTCCTTCCAGGGATGGTTAGAAAAGGGCGTCTTTCTTTTTTCGAGAAGAAAAGGGCGTCAGCGAGACGGGATGATCTCAGAGGTTCCGCCACCACAAATGTTGGTATGGAACTTTTTATGACGGTTCTAATATTATTGCTATGACCGTATTAAATATAAAGGCTGGGTTTAACAGGGTTTTCTGTTTTTATTATAATAATTAGTTTTTTTAATGGTGCGACTTTTTAATACGGAGTTTATAAGTTGATTGTAGTAGACATTGTATCAAGTTCAACTATATCAACTAAAATTACATATGACTGTTTTTTTCATAATGTTTCGTATAGATAACTAAAATTTAAAAACCATGAGCCACCCTTTATTGCTATGTGCATGCTTCTCTTTGAGAAGATTTGGTGTGAATTGGGAAGGATCGGAGTTATTGGGAGGATAGAGGAACCAGGAAGAGACAAAGCAAGTGATGCCAAGAGGTAACAAGTATCTCTTCTTTGTTCTGTTGGAAACAAGTATCTTTTCTTTGTTCTGTTCACTTCTACAACATTTTAAAGTTAAGAAAATTTACCTGCATACTCTGTAAAACAATATATTAATTTCGAATGCACATATTTACGTACAGCAATCAATTTCCTACAGGACTCATACATGTATCAAATGGGCCCAGGAATCGAATTCACAAAATATTATATTCTACACAAATAATTACTGCGGTGCCCGACACGTAGGCTTGGGAATGTTGGATGTTGACATGACTGAAAAACATTTAGTCTCTGTTCGAAAGTGATGTAGTTTTTATTTTAATTAATTACCAAAGAGATTAAATAAGTAAGAGAAATTTATATTAAGAAACCACTTTATTCAAAATAATATCTGTAGTAGTTCATACAAATGATTTATAAAAATTATCTTAAAAAATCACTTTGTTCGACATCCATTTCTAAAGCCAAAAAACAGAAGTTATCAGTAACATAGTCCTACCTAAAAACAAATGGTTAAGGGTGTGTTCTTTTCGGCTTTTGGTTTATACCTTTTGAATTCTGACAGTTTATGCGAGAGAGTACGGAGAATGATAGTCGTATGTGATTTTTATCGGTATAATTGAAGTCGGTATAGTATCTACTATAATCGATTTGTAAATTCTGTTTTAAAAAGACATTTTATTCAAAAATTAGTTACTATAGCAAAATCTTCTTCATGTATATAAGAACATAACTCTTACAAAAACCAGGAATTTGGTAGTAATCGACATCTCCACTGTGTTGTGACCTATAAATTATAAATTGAAAAATACTTGACATAAAAGTTCACCGATAAAACATAAGTTAAAAAGTACTGGACATAAAAATTCCGAACAAAATCAACCCCCAGTGCTCCTACAGTAGGAGTCCTAGTTAGGGTCTGTTTTTTTCCTCCAAAGGTGATGACTTTTGACTTTTGCTACAGTACTCAACTTTCAAACGAAGTATTTTCTTAAGACGGGGTCTACAAGTTAAACGATCTACACGTTAAAAGCACAACATCTGTACCAGCCAAAATCGCAAGTGAGTATCTATCTCTCTATAATCTATTCCATAAACAATCAAAATTTAAAAAATTCAGCCAAAAGTCATGAGTCACAGCAGTTACCAAACATGCCCTTAACAATCTCACGGGTCCACGACCCAGCCAGGTAGTAGCGGCGGTGCAGTAGCAGTACTAGCACCCAGCCATATCACGGGTCCACGACTGTGCGTGATAGAATCGGTCCACCACCAACCCCCGTAGCCCCCGACCCCCTCGCGGCCGCCGCCGGAGAAGATGGCCGAGAAGCCGGTAGGCCCCACCTCAAGAACGAGGATCCGAGGCGGGCTCGCCGCCTCCGCGCCCTCCTCGAGGTCTCGCTTCCCTCGATCTGCATTTTTGCCTTGGTGTCGTTTGTTTTTTTTGAAGTTGTTTTAGCTGTTCTTTCGGCGTTTCTTGATGCAGGAGGGTGGGTTCGATGTCGTACACGGCGACTCCGAATCAGACCAAGAAGGTGAGTTCTCCTTGATCCCATCTTTAAATTTCTGCGACTTTTTTCCCTGAGCTTTTTTAGCTTTTGGAATCACTTCTTTGTTCTGTTCAGTAAATGGTGTGGTTCTTGCATTCAAAGTTTGAATCTTTTTGGGTGCCAAGGAGTGTTGCATTGTGCTGCAAAAGCTGGTGTGAGTGGACACCGGGCAATGTTCTGGTGAATTGAAGAGGGGAATTATATGTAAATAGTGCACACTGCGCTTACCTAAAATGTATGCTTGTTTCTGCTGTACTAGTGGTTAATCTCTACCAACATCTACATGTGCAGGTTTCTGACCCAAAGGTTGTGAAGACAACCAGAACCACACCGGCCAAGAAGCGGCAACAGCTGGATCAGGCGCAGAAGCAGAGAGAAGAGCTCGCTGCTTTGCAGGAGCAGCTCAGTGGCCTGCAAAGGAAACTGCTTGAGAAAGATGAAGCTCTGAGGTCTGCGGAGAACCTGATTGGCCGGATTAGCGCGGCAAATGCAGCGGTTGATGAACTGAGAGGCCAACTTTCTGAGAAGGAATCGCTGATCGAATCTACTGGTTCGGAGTTGCATGGTGCAAAGGTGAATTTGGATTTGGTTGATAGTTTTGGTATTGGACTGCATTTTTTACATCGTTAAAGCACTATTAATGCATAACCAGTAACACAGTGCCTTCATTGATTCATTCAAGAAAACACCAGGCTAGCTACCACATTATTGTCTATCAAAATTTGACACCAATGATTATCATGATTGCTGAATGGCGTAGGACTTGTGTCTTACGGTTGCATTACCTCTTGACTATAGGACACTATAATTGTCTAGAGAAAAAATTTTGGCTCGCTTTTTTTTTTATGCTGTATGGTTTTGATAAAAGAAGGTGATGTAGCCCGAGTAACATCTTATTTAAAACAGCTGATCAGAAAATGATGCCATTAGATGTACATCATCTTTCCTAAGCCCATAATGATCCCACTTTAGTTAGTCTGTCCTTGTATCATCAATTATTGATCCACGTTGAACTGCACTGAAGAAAGAAACTTGTGATACGCTGATTTTAGGTTCTAACCACGCTGCTGCTCAGCATTCAACGCTGATGCTCCATGGGTTCAGCCAATGCAAATGCAAGCATGAATTGGTCCCTATTTGCGTATTTCTACTTGATTAGAAATATATGTTTCCATCACAGTGTTTCAGTGCCATGTTGAAGTTGTCTGTCTTTCCTGATTATTTTAATGTTAATTGATAGACTTGAAAGAAAAAGAAAAAATGACCAACACAGAAAAAGAAAAAAATGGCTGACACAGTTCTTTGTATTTGAACTGATCTGTGCTATAGTGCTCTATGGAAATATCAAGTTTGCTACTTCTGAATTGTGTATTTATGCTTGTTTGTGTCACAGGATAGTTTGCGAACCGTGTAATGTAACATCATGTGGAACCACCTACATACTCTTTATTTCTGTGTCATAATTACTATGTACTCAATGGAATCACTTCTTTAATAACAGCACTGCTAATTACTTGTTGATTCTGTTACTTATTGCAGATTATGTTGGCAGAGAAACAAGCAGCACTGGAGAAGTTAGAATGGGAGGCCAAGGTGTCAGGTACAAAGGTTGAAGAACTCCAAGTGGATGTAGCCTCTATGGATGTTGAAATCTCTGCTCTAATGAAGTTATTTAGGAAAATTACAGAGAATGACCGAGCCCCTTATCCCAGGGAGAGAACGGATGATTCATCTTTGGAATGCGAACCAGTTCAACTCGATGTAAGCTCATGTTTTCCTCGTTACAGTTCTCTTTCACTCTTCAACACAATAATTTTTTCTCATACTCTTTGCTTCACAAAAGTGTGAATTATTGGCTTTTTTCGAATGGAATTGTCTAAAAATGTTTTGCTCCAAGGCTGATGTTTATCTTGTCCATCCTCCTATTTGCTACGAGGCAGGATATAGTAAGTGATATTGACATGGAGAAGATGGAGCATGAAATGTCGGCCTACATCACGGCTTTAGCTGCCGCAAAAGTCAATCCTACTGAAGAGTTCCTGAAGGCAGTAACCGAGGCAAGACTAAGACTCCAAGCTTTTGTACTCTAACTTGGCTGGAAACACTGACCGTGCTCTGTACTACACAAAGGAGCAGCTCTATGACGCTGAGCGGTCACTGTGTTACCCTGGTGTTATGCATCCAAGCTGACAGTTCTCGCCTCTGGGTCTTACATTGCAGAGTTTCCATGTTTGTATTCTCTCATTTTGGATCTGGCCGATGATGCCTCTGAGCTTGTTGCTGTAACGTTATGAACATACTGGACGTCCTGGTTGATGTCACCATGTACCATTTTAGTGAACACCAGATGGTTCAGCTTGTCTGAACGACCCAAAGGTTCTTGGTCTCTGTGGTCTGAACTGCTTGCAGCATTCGCAACCCTGCTTTTGTTCTCCATTTTTGAGCAATTACTCAGTTCTGTCGGTGAGAAGGCAAAATCACAACGAAACAGGACACCACCTTTCTCCGCTTCCCTTCGCCGTGGAGGTGTGGACCCTTTTGCTAGGATAGTATAACTTCGATGCTATACAATGTTTTCAACCCTCGGGTTATGCTAACATCGTCTACTGTGGCAAGTGTCCGGGCTGTCCCAAGAGTCAAAGGTGCAAATTCAATGGCATCGCAATATACATCATATGGATTGTCTGAAAGGAACGAAACCGTTTAGTTTTTCATTGTAAACAAGCCACGGTGGAGGAGGTTATAGCACAAGTTAATGAGGCGATTAAGCAAAGAAAAAGGGCGTTCCATGGTTCTTCATTTCAAGTCTTTCCTCGTTTGTATTCTTAGCCTCCTCAGCTAGCGTTTTATTTTGCTTTGCAAGGACTTTCCCCTCTGTTATCCTGTTGAGCCTCTATTCCTTCTTTAATTGATCGGCAAAACTCCTACATTAAAAAAAAGGAACGATTCATGAACTGAGTTTAGCTTGTTAGAAGTAGACTACCGGTCACTTTTTTTAGTTTTTAAAAACTGTTTTTTGGCTTTTCTGTGGTAAATAGCATTCAAATGAAATGTTTTTTAAAAAAAAGACTACAAGTTGATTGTAGTATATACTGCAGCAATTTTATTTATATCGGTCAAAATCACAAATAACATTCTCTTATTAAATGCTCTGCCTTCGAGCAGTCCAAAAACTATAAGTCGTAACTCAAACAAAATATGTCTACATATTGATAGAAGCAAACAGCTAATAAGCTCCCACAAAAGAAAACAAAAACGTTTCGCTTCAAATATCTTTTTAAATCATGAATTGGAAGTTTGAAAACATTAATTACGAACATAGTACAATGCCAGCGGCAAAGCTGACCACCCCGCTGACCCACCTTGCCGCCATGACGAACATTTTAGCTTCGTTCCAACCAATGTAAAAACATGCAGGCACGTACGGAACCATACTGCTACTCGATGCAGAACATTGTTTCGGCATCATTTCCGAACTAGCATATATACTTACGTAGATATTATGATATAATTATTTTTAATATATAACTCTAATATATATAATTAAAATATAATTATATTTATTATACATACCTAGTATAGATATATAATTAATCTGTATTATTATAATCTAATCTTATTAAAATAAATGGCAAAGATACTACTCTTTGTTTATCAATTAATATGAGAGTTTTCAGAGTTGTTTCTTTTTTATTTTTTAGGATTATTACGAGATTTTTTGCACTCAAAACAAATGAAATGCATTGTATCTCACCACTTATTTTTGTTTATATATATGATAACGCACATACTCCCCCTATTACGAGTGGGGGATGCCCGCGCGGAGAGAGCTCCACCTCAGCGTTTTCCTCACCGTACGAGCGCTCCGTCTGCCGCGTGGCTTGGGAATTTGTGTACGGTCGGCCACCGTTTTTTGCAAAAAGTCCCTGTATTTTTCGAAATTACGTAAAGATCCTTGGTCCTCGCGAAAAGGTCCCTACCAGTTTTTTTAAAACACTTTTTTTGAAAACACCCCTCCACTTTTTGTATACTTTGCAGGATAGCGCCCCGCGGTTTTCTAAATTACGTACGGGTCCTCGTTTAGTCATGTACAGGTCCTCAATTTTTTTTACGAAAAAGACCTTTGACTTTTTTGAAAATACGCATGTGCCCTCGATTTTTTTAAAAAACTCCTCACGAATTATCGCCTCTTTTACTTCGGTACACACGGTGGCTAGCGCGACGTGGCGCCGCGCCTATGAGGCTAGTAATATCACAAAGTAGACGTAATATACATCAACACGTCCCTAGTCCCTACCACGTCCACTTCAGGAGTAAACTCCCATGCTGCCAGTCACACAAAGTGGTGATTAGTTGGGCTTAAAAGCTCATAGCTTATAGCTGAAAACACTGTAATTGGCTGAAAAAAACACTGTAGATGACAGAGGCTTATTTAGCATAATTAAATTTAAAAAAAAATATAAAAAATATGTTAGCCCAATATGTATAATACAAACGAATACGGGAAAAAAAAAGAACCGATAAAAAAGCTCAATAAAAAGCTAAAAGTTTATAAAAAGACGAAATTTATGAATAGTGAAAAATAAACCATAAGCCAGAAGCTTAAGCCGAACCAATCAGGATACCGCATAACTCTATTTAAGAACGGAAAATCATTTCTGTGACATGTCTACCGAAAAGAAAAGAAAAGAGGTTGATCTAAGAAAACTAACAAGATTTAAATCCTGCCCATTTACATTCTTCCTGTTACAAGCTACTACAACCACAAACACGATACCCAACGGTTGTGTCCCAACCTTTCGGTCAGATACTAATAAGCATATATGGTATAGTATACAACACAACCGCACATATCAAACCAAGCAAAATCAGACCTGCCACTGCCAGGCTACCAAGCTACCTTAAGTGAAGGACGAGCCGCAGGAATGTTGAATCATTTTTCCACCACAGCAGGAGGGAAAAGTGAATAAAACAAAGTCATAACACAGACCAGTTGATCATCCTAATACAGAGTAATAGTATGGTTTCACTGTTTTTTCCTCCCCCAAGTAAACAAAGCAAGCAAAGATTATTTAGGGGGAATCACAATACATTGACCGTTCTTATGGCACTATCATGCCACTCGACTACTATATTAAAGGTAGGGGCAGGCGGGCAGCAGCTACATCTTGTATCCGAGGAAGCTGAATTCATAGCTAGCCTTCTTCCAACTGCTTTTATGGCTGCAAACAAGAGAACAAAAGTCAGTAATGGGTAGCCGCAAAGAAACAAAAATAGGTAAATAAATAACACCAGAACATGTATTACGGCAAAGTTCCTAATACAACTTTAGTAAGAACTATCTTTAAAGCACAAGAGACAGTATATCAGTGGGAAACTTTTGTATCATCCCCCTTGCCTGATATTAACCCAATAAGAATATTAATGTATACGAACAGTAGGTTCTTAAGCAGCTTGGATGATATAGCACACACGCTAACACATAAAATTCTCGACATCAACTAGAAAAGTCTTTAGAACTTAGGTAAAACTAACAGACAACCTCACAACCCAAATGCAGTCCATGTTGATATACCCAGCTGCGGGTTTCAGTCAATAGAAACTATTGGGAACAAAAACAGAGCCTGGAAATTATTTTTGAAGACAACGCAAATCAAGCTGGTTGACCTTTGGCCTTAAAAGTTAAAAATTACGTTAGAACAAGGCATTTATGCTCTACATGAGGAACAATTAATCGACAAATACTTAATTCTTGCAGTAACCATTTTCTGCACTTCACCACTACAGTTTTTTCCATAAAAAAAGATAAAGAACCACTGGCCCTCATGCAAATTTCGAAACAAACAACATATATTTTTTATCTGGATTCAAATGATTAAACAAAGTTATCCAACCATAATCGAGAACGTACTATTATTTGCTATAAACAATGAACTTAAAGGCCAACTGGACTCTACATATAACACAAAACCAACACATGAACATGCAGGAGAACAGAAATATAAAAGGATAACTCTACTGATAGCATGACAATGTAGTGAAAGATACAGACTTACAGTTAAAAGAATAACAAAATTAGGATGATATAAATAGATTGAAAACATATAACAAGTCATTACAGGCGAAAACAAACATATTGGCATCAAACAACACAAGATTATTTAACTAGATAGAAAACATATAACAGCTCATACAGCCAAAAACAGTTTGATGTTATTCATTCATTCATTTACTAGTGAGCTACCAAAGAAAGCCTCAAAACTGAAATCAGATGACTTAAATACAAACTGCCTCAGAAACCTATAGTCAGCAAACAATTTCCTAAAATAGGAAGATCAATGTATGTATAGATCACCTATGAATGGGGACTAGTAGTCACCAATGTCATTACACAATCATGTTTAATTTGACATTCTCAATCAACAAGTACATAAGAGTATGCATGCAGAAAAGAAAAGCCGCATGCAGAAAAGAAAGGTCGCAATGTTTTAGGGTTTTTCAGACAAACATGTATGTTTATCACTAGATATTCAAACAATTTATTGGTAAAAGCACTTTATGCATCTAGATTGACAGTGCCTCTAGCTGCCTTCAACAAACTTTTAAAAGTGATGGAACAACAAGGTTTTTCCTGCTACAAAATTTACTTGAATGCAAAGAAAGTATACTGGTATAGTAAACCTATGTGGCTAAGTCAAGCTTTTCCTTGGCTGCAATTGATCTTGGTTAGCTAATAGAGCAGGGTGTCTAGAAATACAACCATGGAATTGTCAATTCATTATGAAATGTAATGAATTGTCAGTATACTCAACAATGCATTTAAATATGATAATTATCAAAAGTCATTGAGCAGCAGTCCAGCCTGGTTCAGCACAGCTATAGTATGGAAATCATTACATTGATAAGTGCCAAGTCCAGCTGCTGAAACCTAGCATGCTATATTACGATTCATCATTGACAATGTTTCTTTTAACTGTGGAAGATTTTCTTTACATTTGGCAAAACTTCATCTTTCATCGTGTTAAATCCAGTCGTGTAAAATGAAAGCTCACTCTTTAGTTAAGACTTATGCTAGCAATTATCCTTCTAAACACTTGAATACTACAGTACTAGACTTCATGCCTTAAAATTTTAAGTTACATGAGACGTTGTAGAATTTGTTACCTCAAGACTGCTCCAGTTTTTGTACTCAATTTATTGTGCCATTTTGGTCCCGACTTTGTTTCCATGTGATGCTATCTAGTTTTAAATTGTGCACTTCTACAAGTACATGTTCAATATCTCACTGTGGAAGCACTTTGACATTGCTGCCGGTAGCAAGATCTTGCGGCTAATTGTCATAGCATCCTCTCTCCATAAGTTGCAAAACAATATAGCTAGGTCGTTCTACCATACTTACATTAATTTCAAGGCCAACTCTGGAATACTAAACAAAATTCTGGAGCATAAACACTACTTGTAAGTTGCAACAATGACACTTGCAGAGTACAGGAAAAGAGCCTTTACAATTTCTTTTTGGGGATACATATATTCATCAATTGGATTACAAGAAGGTTTCCTACATCATCATATTACAAGTTACAAAGCTAAGTTACATTCCTCGCTTGACCAATGCCTTTAAGCTACAAAAAGAATTATTGAAAAAATAATTATACACAGCAGCAATCAGGGCGCGCAACAGATATTGGTATACATGATGGTTTACACGAATATGCTGCTATTCACTAGTACCTAACATCAGGAAGTTATATACAGGTACACAACCAAATGAAAAAAATAATTACATTGAAAAGAAAATGAGAACAGATTCAGCAGAACTTACATCTCAGTTAATCCTACAACAGATCCCTGGAGACACAAGCAGTTAAAATCCATCTTAGTTATAAGCAGTAAACAGTTGCAAGTTGGCATGTGAAAAAAGATGCCACCTCGGATCACGGATGCCCCTATACTAGACATAGCCCCGTCCAGCTACATCACTTGGGCGACATCCGCCGCCGCTTTGAGTGTTCAACATCCCTTGACCTGCTGCGCCTCCCAGATGATCTTCCCCTATCCCAGTCTTCATTACGACCAGACTCACGCTCCTTGTGCCTGTAATAATCACCATGGCGATCTCTGTCATCCAGGTGCCTGTCCCTATCTCTGTCCCTGTCCCGATCTCTTTCCCTTTCCCTGTCTCTGTCCCTCTCCCTCTCACGACCCATATCCCGTTCATCACGGTGTCTCCTCTCTGGCCAGTCTGGTGGTGGGGGCAAATCTTTCTCCCTCTCCCGCCTCCTTTCTGATGCCCCCGACCATTCCCGCTCTGATGGCCTCTCCTTACCATGGCTCCCACCTTCTCCGTACTGTTGGTCCGATGCTGCATCATCGCCATAGCTTGATTGATCCTCCCCACCCCAACCCCCCATGCTTGGGTCTGGCCACATCCCAACCCCGCCAGGACCCATACCGCCTCCTCTCCCAAAGAATGCTGGGTTCACATGAGGGGCAACCACAGGTGGGAATGGCTGCATCAAGCCTGGGAATGGTGCTGCCCCAGGTCCACCAGGGAACCCCCCAAACCCGCCACCCATCCTTCCCATAGCAGCACCATAACCGGTTGGATCAAAACCCTGCCCAAGCATCCCCCCGGGATGCAGCATCGCTGGTGGTGGAGCCGCCATCCCTCCGTTCCCCATTATTCCTCGTCCGCCCACCGGACCCATCCGATTCCTCATATTCCCACCTGGGCCTCTACCCCCATCCCCCCACCACCCCTCCCCCAATTCCCACTGCCTGCACCACCACCACCACCACCAGGCCCACCAGCTCCTCCTCCTCCCCGGCCACCACCATAATTCCCACCCACCTGAGGCCCGCCCGGACCCCCAGTTGCACCACCACCCCTACCACCCTTCTGCATAGATGAGTTCTGCTGAACCATCGCCTGGTGGTTCTTCACCTGAGCTTCACCCATGCGGCGCACGGTGTGGGGAGCGGCAAAGGCCACGACACAGGGGCGGCCATTGAACAGGTGGCCATTCATGCCCTCCTTGCAGGCGGCAGCAGCGCCAGGATCAAAGAAATCGACCTGGCAGTATCCCTTAGACTTCCCGCTCGCCTTCTCGTCAAAGAACCTCACCTCCTTGACCTGGCCGTACTTGCTCAGCTCCGACTCTAGATCCGCATCCGTCGTCCACCAGTGGAGCTCCCCTACGAAGAGCGTCGTACCGCCAGGGCCGTCACCACCCCCACCGTTTCCGACAACTATCGGGCCGCCGCCATAGTTGCCCCCTCCCTGTCGGTGGAACCCGTCGACTCCTCCTCCTCCTCCCGGCTGGATCTGGTGTTGCGGAGGCGGCGGTGGCGCCGCGGCCACCGGAGGCTGAGGCGGCGGCGGGAGATGGGACGGGTTGGGCCTGTCGGGAACGGGGGCGGGGTTGGGGACGGCTGCGACTCCGGGGATCTGGACCTTCTCCGGCTGTCCCTGCGGCGGCATCGGCGGCGGCGGAGGCGGGAGCGAATGGGGAGGCTGCTGCTGTTGCAGCAGCGGCGGCGGCGCCTGCTGCGGAGGGGGCTGGTGCTGCTGCTTGGGAGGCGGCGGCGGCTGGGACTGGGCCGGCGGGTGGGAGGAGTGGAATAAGCCGTCCCCGACGTTGACGTCGTTGTAGAGGTCGTCGTAGTCGTCGTCGTCGCCGTAGTACTGGTCAACGTCCTGGACGGCGGAGATGGCCTCGCCGCGGTGGAAGACGCCGTCCCCGTCGGGATCCATGGCGGGGTCAGGGCTCGCGCGGCGGCGGCGGCAAACCCTAGGGGCTGGATCTAGAACTCTAGAAGAGGAGAGAGAGCGCGAGGTGGAGAGGAAAAGACGAGACAGGCTGGTCGGACTACTTTGGGTTTGCAGGGTGCGCGAGGAAGGCTGGGTCAGAACCATGGGGCGCTGTGAGGCTGGCGGGTGGGGCCGCGGTGGCGGCGAGATGGTTCTGCGGAGGAGGGACGTGGCAGGCTGGGATAGATTTGACAAAGCATCCTTACACACCTTTTGGACGCATGCGGCTCGTCACGTCCGGAAGGGGTGCGGCTCAGGTGCCCTCAGCACCCGCCACGTGTCCCCCAAGGCACAAAAAATTTCTGAAAAATTCAAAAAAAAACTTACAAAATCCGAAAAATTGTAAAAAGTACTTTTTAAGTATAAAAAATATTTTTCTGTAAGTATTTAATTTTTTGATTTATACTTTTATTAAAAGTATTTTTTTTAAGTACTTAAAAATACTTTTTAATAAAAGTATAAATCAAAAATTAAATACTTACAGAAAAATACTTTTTATACTTAAAAAATACTTTTTATAATTTTTCAAATTTTGTAAGTTTTTTTTGAATTTTTCAGAAATTTTTTGTGCTTTGGGGGACACGTGGCGGGTGCTGCGGGCACGCGTTATGTGCTGTGCCCCCAGCAACTGAGCCGCACCCGTCCGGAAGGGTCTCGACTTTTTTTCGTCATCTTCACAATCTAAATCACGGCAAAACCTCGTCGAGGCATCTCGGTGGCCGATTGGGTCGTGCTTTGGGGCATGCTCATGCGTGTACACACTTACTTTTTTTTTTCCACCGCGTGCACGGGCGCGATATGGTCATTTTGTACAATTGTACGCCGAGCTCGGCTGAATACAACAGTAGTTTTGCTTCTGTTGTCGTTCTGTATCGCCTTGAACGGTGATACATCACGGTACAAGATTTGATGTGCAAGTACTTGGCGCGCCGGGGGGTGGAGAAATTGGGCCGGGCTATGTATTCTTTTCGGTGATTTCTCATGTGTCATATGTAACTTGGGCATCCAATGCTGGCCTCAAAGTAGATGAGAGACTGGGCTATAGCCTAGAAAGCCCAGCCTGCCACTACTTTTGTTTGTTTTTATCCTCGAAATATTTTTCTTCCAAAAGCATGGGGTCCCGTTACTATCCATTTCGGCTGCGTCCAAAACCCAAGTATTCCACCGTAGAACTGTGCCTTCGAATCCAATTTTTTTAGAGGACTGTGTCTTCGAAATTAGCTATGTGTATTAACTTCTAGCTTATATTGCCGACTAAAAAAATTGCGAGTGTTATGCTGTAAGTGCGTAGTGGGAGTTCTTAACTGACGCCCATTTGGCCACGGCGTTCAGTGCCATCTTCTTGGGCAACTTTTACTGCCACTAGCCCACTACCAAAGGCATCTCGCGCCGTGTCGCAGATCTCGAGTGATTTTCTTGTCCTGCTCTGTGCATTTTGGTTCCACGCTTCCATCCATTCAAGGGCTCGTTACTTTTTACTTTTGACTGTGATTGTTTATTTCAATCTTTTTATAAGCTGAAAAAATAAGATAATTTTTCAAAACTACTTCTCTAAATAATTTTATGAGCCTGTTAGGATGAGTTGTTTTTATTAATGTTTTCGTCGTCTAATATTATCTTAAAATATATAACAATAAATTATTAGAGGCAGCTAAAAACTATTGATTGTAACCTAAATGAACAAAGTAATTACGCGGGTCCACCAGGATTTGACAAGTGAATTACAGCGCCCGTAGAGAACTGCCCGTCCTTGAGATCGACGTGTCAGCGTCAGATGGCAGGCACGCACGCACGCTCCGGCGCCGACGCGGCCACCGGCGAGTTCGTTCGTCGGTGGAAGCTGCCGGCGGTACTTCCCGGATAAATTCCCTACGCGCACACGACCGCATGGCTGTTGGGCTATATCCCCTTACCTATATCTCCCTTTTAGGAGATTCATCGTCACTCATATTTCATGTGTTCGCACTACAACGTTTAATTTGTCCTTCACGTGATTGCTTTTTGTTCAAACACGGTTAGACCAAAAGCAAAAATTTCAGACGATACAGATATGAGCAAGAGAGCATGCACGAAGTGGAAAGAGAAAAACGATATTTGTTTTAGAGAGAGAGAGAGACGACACTAGTGCCATTTGATTTTTGTTTTTCAAAAGCGATCCCCGTTATTATAAAGGAGCACCTCAAAATTTTGGACGCAAATGTTGGCAAGAGTGGAACAGCACTAGTAACATTTAGAGAAAATTAGGTATATATTATTGAAATATGCTCGGTTTTAATATATACCATAACAAAATTATGGTTCATTTTAATACCATTAAAATTTCCAAATCTTTGGCAATATACCACTCTGTTACCCTCTATCTCATCCTTCAGTTAGGTGAAACATTTTTCACTCATAGCCATCCCGATGCTCGAATAACCTTTACTCTTCTGTCTCCTCCCCAATCCCAAACGCCCAGACCAATACCATGGTCAACAACGACAATAGTTGATGGTGATGAACACCAACCCCCCTCTTGGCGGTCTCTATCTCCCATCCTGGATCCACCCCTGATCCCAAATAGCTTGCCTCCTAAACCCCAAACCCCTCGTGCACTAGTGACGACGATGATGGCTCCCCCATCCCCAAATCCCTCTCTCACGTGCGTGCCACACGGGCGACAATGATGGTGGCGACTCTCAACATCGCATAGTTGATGGAGGGCACGATCGGTGGTGTTCCCCTGGTGAGCTATACAGCGACGTCACCTACATCACCACTCGCCACCACCAGCGTCCAAATCAGTGAATCACCACATCACCATGGCTTCCCCAAACCTGATTGCGGTCACTTGATGATGCTTGCTTACCCTAAGGGAGAGGTGGTGGGAATCGAGGAGCTAGGAGTTGGGGGAGTTGGGGCCAAGGCCGATGATGTGGTACTTGCCAACGGCCATGGAGCAGACCTTGATCTCGTCAGAGATGCACTTTGTATGGCCACACTTGAGGTCAAACTGGAATGCGTGGGCCCATGAAAGCATCTAGGCCCCCAAAAATAGTTTAGGTAATTAATGACATTATGTGAATATGGGACTAACATATTTATTAAGTATTTGAAAGATTTAGTCTCAATGATGAATGTGAGATGCATGATAAGGGTCAACATGAAGATCAATGTGGCTCAAGATAAAGGTATAAGTAGTATATGATCTCTTTTTGATTTTACCGGTCTTAGGAGAAAGGATGAAAGACCGAATTATAGGATAAATAATGTACTATTAAGAGAGATCAAGGCTAGTAACTTGATAGCATGTTCTTACGTTGTTTGGATCAATTTAGGATCATGCATGCACTTAAAACTAAAATTGATAGCCAACTATGTACTGTCAGGAAAATCGGCAGTACCGGAGTTTACACAATGGTACTTTCACAACCCGGAAGTTCCGAATAAAATTGGTGGTACGTTTTTCAGAGACCACCCTCTGAATCGCATTTGTTTCCTTAAAAAATGGAAGTAACGAAGTTTGAATGACGGAACTACCGTAGAACGGTAGGACTGTAAATCCTAAGCAGTACAACTGAAACTCGGAAGCTCTAAAAATTCGGGTGGTATGTTTTTTCAAAGAGCGCCAAGATTTGGCTCTCGAGACAAATGGAAGTACCACGCCAGAAATCGGAGCTACCGAAGAACGAAACTACCATTTTATAACGGCGGTAGTACCGCACCGCATTTCAACAGCTAGTTCAGAAGCTCTGAAATAACCGTTACTGTTATGTCAGAACATGTGCGGAAGTACCAGCCGATGAACAACGGTACTATCGCTCATCCTGAATTTTTCAAGAATGAGCTTGTAACGACTAGATTTAGTTGGTGAGGGTATAAATACTTCCCCACCTGCTCAAGCACATAGTAAGATACTTCATCGTAACATTCTTGAGCATAGAGCATTCACTCCAAACCTCATTTACTCACTTTGCATTCATTTGAGGTAGTTGAGCTAAAAATCAAGTGCATCCATTCAAGATTGATCCTTAGCAGTAGATAGCTGTCAAGCGAAACTTTGGTTTATTACTCTTGGTATTTGTCGGCACCTAGACGGCTTGGCAGGAGCTTGCAATGTGACTTCTTAAAGAAGATTATGAAGAAGTCCGGTGCCGACTTGTGAGTGGTTTGGTGTCCACCATCTCTGAAGCGGAGGAAGGACAATCACTAGTGGATTGAGGAGTTGAGGCTTAATTTGTGGAGCCGGTCCAAGTCGCTTGGACTTTTCTCAACATGGATTAGGGGAATTGGGAAGTTTTCGAACACCACGGTAAAACATCATGTGTCAATTGGTTATTTCTTTATCTCTTCTTCCTGCACTTGTATTTCTAGCTTATTGTGCGATTGTCTTATTTAATTGTGCTAAAGATATATTTGTAGAGACTAGTGCTTGTGGTGCCCTATCTATACTAGAAGTGTGTAGGTTTGAATTGCTTTGAAATCTTGTATATCTATACATTGTGGTAATTAATTTTAGAATGCAAGAATTTTTAGAACCTCCCATTCACCCCCTCTAGTCTGTTATCCTTGATCTTACAGTCGAGAAAAAGGATGGCCAGGAGGAGCAGCGCATATATGCATTGTTGTCATGGTGTCGCCTAGGCGTCTTAGCGGCTGGAGAGGGACACCGAGGCCATTCGTCTAGGGACGGGGGAGTTAGGCGAGCGCCTGGGGAAAGGCAACCCTTCAAAGGGTAGGGTTTCGTCTAGGGACAAGGGCTCACTTCAGCAGCCCAAAACCGCCCCTTGGAAGGTTAGGGTTTCACCACGAGATCCTGAGCATCCTGCCGTCACCACTCTCCAACCTCCTCCTGTCGTCGACAGTGCCCCTCTCCAGCCTACTCTCGCGGCCGATGCCCCTCCCCATCGCGACTGCCACCCCTTTCCGACGTCAGCTCAGCTCAGATGAGCATCCTCCCTCCTTTCTTCTCCCATTGCTTGGATTTCTTCCTTTTCATTTGCTTCTTACTTTGCTTTCTTCTTCCTTGTGGTGGTGCCTTGCGCTGCCTCTACTTGCTGGTGACTCTACTAGCTGCTGCATTTACTGATATGCTTTCTGCTTGATGGAGAAGTCTTTCACACAAGACATTTATAGTTTCAAAATAGGAGTTATTAAGAAGTCTAGATAGTCTAAGAACTATAAGAGAAGACATTTATTACTACCATCTAACTTTCATCATAGCGGACACCTAGATGTCCAGGCGCCCTATGCTCGCCGTGACTTGCCGGAGTGCCTTGACAACCTTGCATATGGGGGTAACCATCTGGGGCAGGCGATCTAAGGTGCCACGTGGCCACGGCCAGAGATCAGAGAGGGACACAACGACGAAGTGAAGAATCAAAGGATGAGTGAGGGTAAAAGGGTAAATTTATGCAAATAGTAATGGGAGGGGAGGTAGAGGGTGAGGGAGTGTTATATTGCTAGAGATTTGAAAGTTTTGATGGTATTAAAGTGTATATATTAAGACCCCGCATACGGTATATTTGGGGTATGTATCCAATTTTCTCTGGCATTTACCATCCTTGCTTTGCTTGGTCGTGGAGTTAGCATTTCTTGCTTTGTGGCTTTTGACAGCCGGCCACCGTACACGTGGACCCTGGCCTCCCAACTAGCGGCAAGCGTTGGGGCAGGCTGGAAGCTTCGGAGTTCAGACCCATTAAATTGTACGAAACTGCATGCCCCTCACGTGCTTGGAGCTCCACCTGGCACCTCCAGTCCGGAACGGCCGTCGGATGGGAGATCGGACCGCTAAAAAATCATTACGTAGAATTTGGCTCCGCCGCGCCGTACACCTAGGTTAGCATCGCATGCGGAGCTTTTTGGGCTTTTAGCGGTTCAGCCCGCCGCGCTGCGGATCCAATGGAAGGCGACACCGGAACGTGCACCGCCCACTGTCCCCATGCTTTGGTCGGACTGATGGACGGACTCGGATCCTCTCACTCCATGAAGCTACGTCACGGCTTGCAGTTGCGTAGAGGATCCACCGGCCACTCCATCCGACGACTGCTCCTTTTATCCGGCCAGGCAACCAAACCAAATCTCGCATGCGTTTTTTCGGTTGCAGCCGATGAATTTTGGATCAACAAATCAAATATTGATAAATTTTATTTGTCACTTCGAAAAATTTATCTTAATAAGTCACTTTAAAATAAGTAAAAAAGTTATTCTACTTATTAATTCAAAAGAAATCATAAATCATGGACAAAAAATAAGGAAGCCCAACAGCCCACCATGACGGCTTATGAACTAATGGCGTGTTTGGTTGCTCGGTTCTTGTCCAGCCAGGCTCCCCAGATGCAAGTTTCAGTTGTTTGGTTGCCCGCATTGAGGTCTGAAACTGGCTCTCCAGATGCAAAAGGCAGCTCAGAGCCTGGCTCTCAAGATACGGATTTCATTTGCGTTTCTGGCGAGCCAGGCTCGCATGGTGCAGCCAGGCTCCACTCACCAACGAACCAAACGCGCCATAACTGATTCCTGCCCGACGCCTGCTGCTACGTGATGGAGGCTGCATCGAGGGAAGAAACAACAGTGCGCGGGGAAAATGGGGCCTGTGCTCCTTTTATTTTAGTTGGTCTTTTTGGCAACATTAGGCTCTAATTTTAGCTGTTATTAGTATCCTTTTAAAATTTGCCGCATGGTGTTTACTTAAAGATCGACTAAGTGCTATTTCAGTATATATCAGCAGAGCTTCAGTGTTGGTTATATAAATCTTTTGAGTGCTTTGGAGAAGTTTCAGTATACTCTTCCGTCATTTCACAACCGATTTGGAAAAAACAAGGAATATGATATTTATATTTGAAGTTTCTCTCATTTGCAGATCACATGGCACCAATGATCAATAATTATGTTATAAAATAGAAAAAGGGGCATAATATCTACTACAAAATCGGTGCCATGTTTTAAATAGGAGAGACTACGAATAATTATTAAAATAAAAAATAGTCATATCCGATCTGATTTTAAATATAATCTAATTTAAATTCATATTCGACATTTATCCAGTCTATATTTGTATCTGATGTTTGTCTAATTCACATTAATACCCGTGAAGAAATATGGTCTCGAATACAGTTTGAACACTATTCAATATATTTATAGCTTATGGTTTTCTCTTAACAAATAAAAGGAACAATTTCTCGTCTTTCCAAAACAGCTTATCAGAATTGTTATTTGAAACGGTCTATCAATATTTGATTCGTTTACACAAATGCTCATTTTATAGGTAAAAACTATAGTCATAATTATAAACTATCAGTCGTAGTCGAAAAAATAGGTATAATATTCTCACCTTTAACAAGAATATGTCTGCACAACATCTTTACATGCTATACACGATGGAATTGGAGATCTGCCGCGTGACAGTGGTCAGCACGGAAGAAGTGACTCGTGCGTACTGCAAACGAAGAGTATGTAATCTCCAGTAAAATTCAGTGAGTGTACGCAAACAAAGGATCATGATATGGGATCACACTGAAAAAAAATCATGACTCTAGAAATGATCTTGATCAGTACGTATTTTACGTGGTACGTACCAGCTAATTCTGAATTCCACCGAGTTAGCTATTTGAAATGGTTGTTGTACATTCTACGACAGACTTGTGTAGCAAAGCAGTTCATGATACTTTTGTCGCATCAAGATTTTGGGTTGGCATGCAAGAAGCGATGCTAATCATCCATAATCAAAATGTATGATGTATTGATGTGCACCGCTGCTCCAACCGAAATTCGGTGGATGTTGGGACCTGCTGCCATGGCAGTCGATGAGACCTGAGAAAGCTCGCACTCGATATGGACCGTCGATCTAGGGTCTGTTTGGTTCATGATCAGAAGTTACCTAGTCACAAGTTAGGTGTACCATAGTTTTTAGGTAGCTGTTTGATTCACTGACGCAACTGTGGCATGCCATACTTTCTTAGCACCCGGCCCCACACGTCATAGACTTAGTTTCTTGCCAAACTTTGCCACAAGTGTGACTTCGATTTTGTTAGCCACACTTTCTGTGACAGCCACATATTGCCTAAGCTTAGGTATGGTAAACTTAGGCACCAACCAAACAGACCTCTAGAGACAGATATGACCTTCCCCCTTACCCTTTTGCCCCTGCAAATAAGATGCCTCGGTATCCGTTTCCCCAGCCTCTCGTCGCCACACTAGGCTGGCTTAATAAAAGCAGCTCGGAGTTAAAGCTTGATGGAGTACGGAAGATCTGTTGATATTGCCTGTAGCTAACGAATTTTGCCTAAGGTCGATGACTTTTGTCAAAAAAAAAAAAGAAAAAAGAATAATAATGGCGAAAGAAGTAGATTTTTAAAAAAGATATAAACAGTGAGGAAAGTGAGTGAGAGATGCGTGTATGAGACAAGCGAGACGAGTATGGTGTGTGATACGTTCGTGACTTCTGTCTTATCTCCGAAACAAGATATGAGTTAAAAAAAATAGTGAAGCTATTTCAAAAAACTGAATATTTATATTAACTTCTGTTTCTCCAAATAAAAACTAAAAGTTAAAAGCAGAACAAATATGTCCTAAGCACAGGTAAACGATGAAGCTATGCTCACTTGCTCAGCACTTCTGGTACAGTAAGCTAATATGTTATCCCACATTGCCCTCAGCCTCCTTTTGCCCCTGAGCAAATCATTAGCGCAGATGGATTAGACAGGTCCTGTGAGCCATATAGCCGTTCATGATTAATACGGATTGGAGCAGGACACAATTAGTAGCCGTGCGAATTTTAGTATCGCTTATTGCTGGGCCCGCAGCACACTGTTCCAGCCCATTAGCGACGCCCCGGTCATGATTCTTCTCGATTGTCCTTGGCATGCTTGAAAAGAACGGCAAGTGGCCGAATGCCTGTAATTTTTTGCTTCATGTTTTTCCTAAAGCACAGGCAGAGCAAGCAGACTATATTGAATTGTTTTTTAGCTTTAACTTATCATTTTCTATTATAGTAACTAACTTTTAAATAATGTGTTTTTAAAATAAAATTTATGAATAGATTATAATAGACATTATATCAAATTTAGTTATACCGACCAAAATCACATGCGTTATTTCCCTTTGCGTACTGTCTCTCACGAACAGCTAGAATTCAAAAACCATAAGTTAAAAGCTAAAACCACAACTCTAAAAGAATCCACCCTGAAATAAAGAAACGAACAAACTACGCATGGAGATTGTTGGGGGAGTGGCCCTACCTTAGTCCAATCGACCCACCGCACCAAATATCTATTATATGTGTAATTACATAGCAAGTCTAAAATGACTATGTAAAAGAAAAGATACGTTTACTTTTACTGTTACAGACCTTTAGGGGTAGTTATGTAAATAAACTCCATATGATTATAAATACACCCTATAGGGCACCATGGAGGAGAAGTAACACATTTTTTTTTGTAAAAGGTCCAGATAATACCAGCGATAGCTGGTACATGCCCTCAAAACTGTTCCCTACTATATCTTAGACTCTAGGTAGCCTCTTTATAGATTTTTTCATAGCTCCATTAGGGCACTCCAAATGCAGAAACTATGGGTGGTTTCTATGGCATTAAATAAGGTGCCAAGTAAGCAAAATGCTGATGTGTCATTGAAGTTAAGGAGGAGAGATAAGGAAATGATTTCTTATATAGACACCAATCACACCATGTCTACACGAGAACCAAGATAGAAAGAGCTGTGATAGGTAGATGATAGGAGAGAGAAGATAGATGATTGGATGAAAATTTTATTTGTAGAAACTATCCATTGGGAGTATAGTTTCTATAGGTAGTGTCTACATTAATTAGCAAGTATAGAAACCACTTCATAGTTTCTGCATTAGGAGTGCCCTTATCTACTATTTTATACGTAACCACAACAGAGAACATCACTGCCGCATCAAGCACTTCAAGATAAAAGTAAAGTGGGGAGGAAGGAATGAAAAGACCAGAGAAAAGGCTAGCTACTCCAGAGTAATTACAGATGGGAAATGGCAGGCATTGCCATTACCTTAGAGCAGGTATAATAAGTCTTAGTTAGCAGACTATAATAAATATAATATCAACTAAATCTTACATGGCAGAGAGAGAAAGGAAGAGAGAGAAGGAAGCTGGCTACTAAATTACAGCTAGCTATAGCATGTAAAAATATGCATTTCACTCTCTTACACGTGGGGCCAAATAGTTATTGTAATAGCTACCTTATTGTATGAACTATTTTTTTGAAGATTATAGATGAAATGGATAAATATTATAGCTATTAGTTGGCTATATTATTGTACTTGCTCTTAAACCCCAGGGGCGTCACGCTTACATATCCAGCTAGGCGCGCACCAATCTCCATACTGCCGCCACGCGCACGCAAACCACTGCACCCCAAACTCACTCCGCACAATGCGCCGCCTCCACCTCGCCGCCGCCCTCCTAGCCGCCGTCCTCCACCTCGCGGCCACCGCTGGGGCGGCCGGAGGCAAGACACTGGCGCCGCATGCGCCCGCTGCTCCGCCGGCGCCGCCCAACGTGACGGCGGCTATGGCGAAGGGCGGGTGCAAGGACTTCGCGGACCTGATAGCGACCTCGCCCGACGCGTCGTCCACGTACCAGTCGGCCGTGGACGGCGGCATGACTGTGTTTTGCCCCTCCGACGACGCCGTCAAGGCGTTCATGCCCAAGTACAAGAACCTCACCGCCGACGGCAAGGCGTCGCTGCTGCTGTTCCACGCCGTGCCGGTGTACTTCTCGCTGGGGAGCCTCAAGTCCAACAACGGCGTCATGAACACCCTCGCCACCGACGGCTCCGCCAAGAACTACAACTTCACGGTGCAGAACGAGGGGGAAGTCGTCACCATCAAGACCGGCGCCTCCGACGCCGTCGCCCGGGTCAAGTCCACGGTGCTGGACAAGGACCCTGTGGCCATCTTCGCCGTCGACGCGGTGATTGAACCAGTGGAGCTCTTCAAGCCCGCGCCGTCGCCGACGCCGGCGCCCGCGCCTGCTCCGGCCGCGGACGCGCCCAAGGCCGGCAAGGCCGCGCGCCACCCGGCGCTCGCCGTGGCGGACTCTCCCGGGCCTGCCACCGCCGACTCTCCTCCGGTGGACCAGAAGAAGGACTCCAAGAAGAGCGCGGCTGCCGCTGCGCCGTGTATCCGGTGGTTCGCCACCGCGATGGCGACCGTGGCCGTGGCCTCCACATTGGCTTAGGGTACTTCTCATTTTTGGCGTTGATCCATTGGCGTGATCGTGGTGTGATGCCGTGTTCGTGTGTTGGCGAGATTTGTGCTTCTTTCTTGGAAGAAATAGTTGTGTGCTATTAGATGTTTTTTTGCTTGTCGTTGCTACCAGTTACCACTAGATCATGAGAGGTTGATATCTTATCAACATCACCTTGCTTTTGATCTGACGAATGCAATCTGGAGGCTAAAATGCTACAACATATTTGCTCCTTGTTAATTAACAGCATTTTGCAACTCTCGTTTCATCTTTCTTGTGAGAGAAAATTGTGTTTATAGTCGTTATCGGAATGTTCTTTGTCAGATCTCCTGAGCCAAATCTCTAACTCACCATGGTGCTCGCCAGAGCCCATAAACAAATCGAGGTCCTTTTGCTCTGTAGTCCGAACAGAGTGCAACTTCGGCATTCATTTCTTGGTTCTTCGGTTGTCGGTGGATGCTTCGACTCCGAGGGCAAACAACCCAAACCACACATCAAAAGTAACAGTAGAATAAAGAAAGGTGGCACAGGGGCAGTAACTGTTAGAGCAACTCCAGTAGGACCCTTATTTGAGCCCTCAAATCTCATATTTGAGAGCCAGAGCAAAAAACTGAACTCCAGCAGGGCCCCTACTTGCTCTAAAAAAATAGGAGGCCTCTCAAATGAGGTCTCCAAGCCCTCATTCCTAGGGGCCCCCTACTCCGGCTCTCATTTTTCAGCTTTCCTCGTTTTTTGTGGAACATTTGTGCTTTCAATTTAAATTCGGAACAGATTTGAATTTAAATTTGAATATTCATATTTGAATTCGAAACAAATTTAAATTTAAATTTGAATGTTATGTGATGAACTTTGTGCTTTCAATTTAAATTCGGAACAAATTTGAATTTAAATTTGAATATTCGTATTTGAATTCGTATTTGAATTCGGAACAAATTTGAATTTAAATTTGAATGTTATGTGATGAACTTTGTGCTTTCAATTTAAATTCGGAACAAATTTGAATATTCGTATTTGAATTCATATTTGTGCTTTCAATTTAAATTCGGAATAAATTTGAATTTAAATTTTAATATTTGTATTTGAATTCATATTTGAATTTGGAACAAATTTGAATGTTATGTGATGAACTTTGTGTTTTCAATTTAAATTCGGAACAAATTTGAATTTAAATTTGAATATTCGTATTTGAATTCATATATTTAAATATTGTCCCTCATTGTGAAATCATAAATATTTTATTGTGTATTGTGCTTTTGTCCCATACATATGCATATAGTGTGTGAGGAAATAGAGAGAATTGAGAAGTAGGAGCCCTATTTTGAGAGCTCCTGCTGGAGTGCAGCCCAGAAAACAGAGCCCTCAAAAGTAGGGGGAGTCTTCAAATGAAAAGTAAAGGCTTTGTTTTGAGAGCTACTGCTGGAGTTGCTCTTACAGGAGGAGGTGAAAAGGTTAGTCCGGGCTACTCCACAATGGAACAACATCACATACTGCCATTTCCATTTTGGCCCAACTTATGGTGTGAGTAGATGGAAAAATAAGCCTTTGCAGTACCACCGACGGCATAGTGGGCCATCAGGCTATCCACACGGCTCCCAATATAGGCGAACATCTTTTCATGCGAGAAAGTACTTTGGGCTGTCCATCAAGATAAGATGGCCATGTTCTTTATTGAAACCGTCTAAGAAACGAATTTTTAAGTCTAAAATTATATATTTTATTTATATTAATATCTTCACTACCCGTCTTTATTTCAGCCAATGAACAATAATCTTGTGTCAGCCAATGGTAGATTATAGTTGTGCTCAATATAGCTTTTTTTGAGTGATTTATAGCTTAAAAATCATGAATTGATCAAAAACATCAGAATGACAGAGGCTTATTTAGCATAATTAAATTTTAAAAAAATTTAAAAATAGAAAAAACATATTAGCCCATCACGTATAATGCAAACAAATACGGGAAAAAAACCGGCAAAAAAGCTAAAAGTTCAGAAAAGACAAAATTTATGAATACTAAAAAATAAGCGAGAAGCTAAAGCCGAAACAAGCGGGACCTCCTAGAAAATTGCTTACGCTGTAGAGTAGTTTATACATCATTCATCATCATATGAAGCCATCTCTTAGAGACTGCAATGTGGGGCTCTGGGCACAAATGCTGCAGCGGTCAAGAAAACTGGGCACGCTGACCGGCCTGTCGACCAGTTCTAACCGCACGATCTGCCATGCGGCAGGATCCAACGGCTACATCTAGCACCCCAAGAAATAGCCGCGTCAATTTCGCACGGTTAGCTGCAAGCGCGCGCCACCACCGACGCACCAACGGCCAGGAAGCGCCATGCACGCGACGCCGCCTAAAAAAAGCCCGCGACATCGCCGTATATAAGCCCACGTACGTGCTCGCCGTCTTCTCACCACAGCAACCGCACGTACGATCGCCGATCAATCAGCAAGCCATACGCACGCAACGACGGTGAGCTAGCCAACGCCTGCACTCACGCAACCCATGGCTCGCGCAGCGCTCGTCCTCGCCGTGCTCCTCCTCGCGGCCGTGGCCGTGGCGCCGCTGGCCAAGGCCCAGAAGAAGTCCGCCGACGCCCCCGCTGACGCACCGGCTGCTGACGCGCCGGCCTCGGCTGCCGACACGCCGGCGGAGGGGCCCAGCGGGCCGGCGGCTGCCCCCGGCCCCGCCGAGGGTATCGACGGTCTCTCCGACGACACCGACGACTCGGACTGAATTAATCGAAGTGATTCGTGGGAAATGATCCGTTTGGTTAATTTGGAGCAATAATGCGTATAGGGCGTGCTAGCCTGCTAGGATGGTCGTCCTATGAATTTGTTCTCTCTTCGTTTTTCTATGTCATGTGTTGTGCCATGTTCTTGATTACTTCGCAGTTGAAACGATTGTTATTTGGTAATGCCGGGAGGAATTAATCTAATCTACGTAATGATTTCTGTGCTAGTGTGATACATGATGTGCAACACTTTCTGTACTGCTTGCATGAATCGTGAAGGACTGAAGGTAATTTTTAGGAGATTGGGGTGCAGATCCCCTAGAGTTGCTACATCTCTCCACCTGGTGGATCTACCATAATCTGAACCACTCTTTATTTCCAACGAAATAGATTATGCCACATTAACCTCTCCAACTAATTATCTCACTTGTGGATTTGAAGGGCAGTTAACTTATGTTTTAGATTATTCTCTCAAAAACATCCAAATTATATTATTTGATAGTCAGAAGCTCTAGGCAAGCAGCGCTGCAAAAGAAGGCCAATAAGCAGTTCAGCACAAGATTAGCATTAGGACTCAGGATCAATGTAAGCCTTCGGGAGTTGAGAAAAGGTCTGGATGTGGAGCTGCGTATGGGAATCGTGTTGGCCGCCAACTAGCTAGAGCACTGCCTATGCCTGCGCCGGCCTTTGCACCGTCGTCGGCTGCTCGCCGGATGGCCACCGGGTCGCTATCCAACCTCGGCAAGCTACACGCCATCAGCCTCCATGCCAACTGCCTAAGCGGCATGCTCGACACCCTCATCGGCATCCCCAACCTCTCAAGTTACGACCTCTCTGTACTCATCTAAGACACCACTTCCCAGCCATTGAAAACATCCGTCACGGAATCATATCCCTTTTCTTCGTAGGCCACTGCTTCTTTCCTAAAGAAGGACGTGGCTCTTTGTTTGTGGCTTCTTACCTTTGATTTGCTCTTGGGCTTGCTAGTCTGTTTCTCCTCCTTGTCCTTGCCGTGTCGAGAATCCTTATCGACGTTATCGTCGCTATCGACTGGTTGATTCCATTCGACCGTCTCAATAGTGGCTCAAAGTAGTCGGCCATCTCAAACAGTTCAGTGACACGCCGAAGGGTTCAAAGCAATATCTTCTATGAACATCTGGTTCCTGACTCTGTGCTTAAAGGCTCGAATAATAGATGAATCTGATACCTCAAGGATAGTGTTTCAAACCTAACTAAAGCGCCATATGAATTGACGTGCAGGTTGTCTTCCTTTCTAGGGCGATTGTAGGTTTCCTAGAAGTTTTCCAGTAGTAGGTCATAGAGATGCTACCATGAGTAGATCGATTCTGGCGGCTGATTCAGCAACCATGATGATTGAGCAGACCCTTTGAGCATGGTCAGAACGTAATTCACCATGATATGCTCTCCTCTTGCAGTTCAGATTGCTGTAGTGTAGATTTGGAGAAATTTGAGAGGATTTTGATTTCCATCGAATTTTCCATGTTTGTTGTTCAGAACTTTTCTGGCCAACGGATTGCTCGGAGGTCGGACGAAAATGCTTGACAACCGATAATGAAATCATAACACCTCCTTTGTGGGAAAGAAGGGTTAGCATCACGGCGATCATACACGATGATACCAAGTGGTAATATGACCTAATCAGTTATGGATGTTAACCCTGTGAGAGTAATCATCCTCGCACTCCATCTGCTGGCGTAGCTTCCTCACTGGGGCTTATGGTTGGCCACTTCTCTGAGGAGGCTATTGATCGCCAGTTGGGGTAGGCGTATGCTGATCCCTTCACTACTACAACAAAGGCTATAATGGACACATTATCATAGACGGTTCACCGAAACCGTCTATGTTGCTATTATCGTAGACAGTTTTACACTAGTATCGATAGAACCGTCTGTGATATATAATTATCATAGACAGTTCATGGTGAGCACGTCTGTGAAGTATCACAGATAGTCCTTATCAAGAACCATATGCGATATGCCAAAGATCATATATGGCTTTTTATTTAAATCATCTGTGATACTTTACAGACTGTTTGTATTACAAACTGTCTATGATAATGAAGACGGTTTGTATTGAAAACCGTCTGTGATATGTTTTATGCCTCGTAATCCCCCAAAATGTTATAATGTTTTGCCTAAGTTCGAGTAGGATTCTATCCAAGACACATTTAGTAAAACGGATATAACTTTTACATATGATGTCCGTTTTTGACATTCTTGTACTCGTTAGAAAGCCAACGATGAGCCCGATCAAAAAAAAATTGAATAGCTTATGCTAGTTGTCCTCTAAGACATCTCAAAATCGGCCATCTTTGGCCCTAAATTTATCTTGTAAGTTTTTAGTTCCATTTTTTTGCCCTTTTCTTGGTCTTCCCATCAGAATGTGGGTTATACCTCAACTGCAAAGTTGTAAATCTTGTTGAAACCTTTCAAAAGAGCATATATATAAGCCATATAAAACTTTGCTATTTTATCTTTTGAGACTAGCTGTTTATATTGCACCGATATATTGTTTTTGTGATGTACCATCTGGCCATTATCACCGATGGTTTTTAATAAGAAATGTTTATGATATCTCCTGTTATCATAGATGGTTAACGGTTTTTGTTAAAAACTATTTGTGATATCTCTATTATAGACGGTTTGTAATCCGAACAGTCTGTGATATCCCTCCATGTCATCGATCCGCGACATCTCCTCGAGGATCCCAATCTCATCTGTCCATTCTCTCCACATTGAACGGTCTCCTCTCCACCTCTCGCCCCTTATTAACCCCCTCTCCCTACATAAAGAACCAATACCACCAGTACTACTCCAACTCGTTTGTGCGCAGCAAGGGTGGGAAGGGGTTCGGTAAGGATGACTAAAATTTCACTTGAAGTAAGATGGAAAGGAAAAAGGTAATGACAGATTGCACTATTCCAAGTCGCCGTCATCAGATCCTAAAAGTGTGACATTTGTTGATTTTGGCATAGGAGCTGAAAATGGTGTTTCGTTGCCTTTTTGTTCTGCTACTTGAAAATTTTCCCGCTGCACTTATTTTAGATTATAGTTTAATGAAGGATGTGTAAATCTAGCTTGCATTAGTTGAAGTTTCTAGTAGTGTAAGTATCTTTCTGACTTTGTAACTGTGAAACTTATATTTGTAAAGTATGCAGTGCTATATATAATTCAGATCTGAAATTCAAATATGTCGTTTTGCTTTTAGAGGGCATGACTAACATCTTCTGAGGCTAACCGGAAAATTTTTTTAGGTATGCTAGCTAGTTTTTTTAGCATAGAAATAACTATTACAGATGGTTCTTATTCTAAACTGTCTATGATATGTCATTCACAGACGGTTCTAGTTTCAAACTATATGTGATAATGGACTATCACAGATGGTTCTAGTTCTAAACCGTCTGTGATAACAGACGATCATAGACGATTCTAGTTCTGAACTGTCTGTGATACAATTTTTACAGACGGTCTAAAAACCGTTTGTGATAACTCCTATTATCACAAACCCATGAAGTCAAACAGTTCAAGGAACCTTCTGTGATAACCTTTTTTTTTTGTAATAGTGCTTCTTCGCCTCCCATCTTGGTCGGGAGTTGAACCAGGGGATGGATATTGTCGAGGAAGGTCTTGTGCCCTTCTCTGCTGAGAGCTTTTGCGACCAATTGGTGATTGATGGGGTCATCCCGATATGATCTCTGGAATGCTACGTCGATATTGCTCAACCCTGGCCATAATTTCTTAGAGTCGTTGGGTGATCTCTTGTGCAAAGGTGCCATAACAAAGTGCTCTTCCGAGCTCCTAGTTTGGATTCTCTATGAGATCATTGATCCGTTGAAGTTCACGAGCAGTTTCCAATTGGTATTGGACTCGACTAGGCAACCTATCCTAGACTGCAATCCTTCTTTTCCTTGTAGTCTCGAGATCATCTATATTTGAGTCTACCTGGGCATCCCTCGGTGGAGTGCGATTACTTCCAGGATGTTGGTCACACTCATGAATGTTGAGATTTCCCTCGTTGCTGAAGGTGTTCCCACCATTCGGACTAGCACTGGGAGGGGGTGCATGGCTGGCAGCATTCTCAGACCCATCATGTGGAGAGCGATGATGCTCTATAGGCAGGGTAAAGACCTAGTGCCACTGGTGGCCGAGCCCTCCTGGCTCGACGTGTAGTCGAAAGATAATGCCTCATGAATTGAAGGAACCCTTGCTAGGATGGGGAATTTCGGGTTATAACTGTCTCCGGATGGAGACATACTCTTCGGGTGTGTGGTTGGACAAGCAAATGCAGAGTGTTCGACCATGCTCCGGGCATTCATAACCGCATATTGATAGTTAGCAAATGGTGACTGAGCCTTGGAATCGTACGTTCTAGGACTTCCCGAAGATAGTTGGTCCTCCTCGGACAGGTTGCATGCACGGAGGTTGGGGTCTCACTGCGTTCAGAACACATCATCGGGTGGTCTTGGTTGTGGTTGCTTGGACCCTTGCCTCTAGGCGTTCTAATTCCCCATCTGGGTGAAATGGCACAAGCGGGAGCGCCGATGATAACACGGCCACCTGCAGAGCGTCTTGGCATAGTCTCCTAGGCCTGACGATGGTCTCAAGAATAGATCATCGTGGTTGCTTGGACCCTTGCCCTCTAGGGGTTCTGATTCCCTATCTGGGTGTAATGGCACAAGCGGGAGCGCTGGTGATAACACGGCCTCTTGCAGAGCGTCTTTGGCACAGTCTCCTAGGCTTGATGACGGTCTCAAGAGTATATGTTTCCCTTAGATGAGAAGATGCTCTCGTCGTATTCATAGCAGGCATCCATGTTGAGTCCTGTGTAATCCGCGAGATTGAACGGGTTCTCTTCATTTCACTCATTTGCCATGGAAGTATTTGAGCAAAACGAGAAAGATCACTGTTGTGTCCCAACGGTCGGTGACAACTAGCGATCTTACGGAGTAAATGCGGGAACACAACTCTCAAGATCACACAGAAAGAGATATGGTGTTTTAGACATGTTTAGAATAATAACCCTATTTTCTATGTGCTTGTATTAAATGAGATTACAATGCACGGTATGCAAATGGAAATTTGAATACTCTCAGTGGCCTCTCCCCATTCTGTCTGCTAGCACCGCATCTTAGGGCATCTCCAATGGTTATAGCTAGCAACTAACTATAAGACTTCCATATCATTTATATAATACACACTAAAGCTAGCATTCTAAAGAACTATCTATAAGGATAGCTATTTGATGCTTACATGCACACACAGAATTTATAGAGGCTGCCTCGTTTGACGTTATAGACTAGTGCTTAAAGAAGAGCTGGCTCGATTTTTTTTTGCATACTCTCTTTCCTCCATATAGGATATATGCTGATGTGTACATGCATATAGCTAGCTGACTCAGACCATTGGAGATGCCCTAAGCATTTGAAGGTATGACAGTTGTCGCTCACAAGGAGGCGCCTTGCCGGTCACTTGATTCCGCACATTCATAAGATGGTTATTGTTGGAGATAGAGTGGGGTGTATGCTGTTATGCAAAGAGACAATAAAGTGAAAGATATAACTGTTGCTGCACATAGTTAGACACGGTGTACAGGATACTTAGTAGATAAAATAGGTCCCACATGTCTGTCTATAGGATTTATCGACAAGAAGGTGGTCATGACACAACCTAGTCGTCACAAGCTTTCCGACTAGAGGGTGGTTGCAACCCGAGTTAGTCGTGACAAGCACCTTCGACCCAGGGATAAACGGAAGAGCTATTAGAGTACTATTATATACAATAAATATTGTATATAAATAACTCATTAATTAAGGATTACTTAATCCTCATCACATGCATTGATGCTTTCTCTCTTCCTTGAGCCTTCTCAATGATTAACGCAAGAGTGAGTACTTGTATACTCCGCAAGTCACAATAGAAATTTTCTCAATGCAATGCAAACAATTTCAACGTTAATGGGTTGGTTCTTTGGACTTATATATTGATTTTCTATAGTAACTAGTTTTAAAATAGAATGCCTTTTAAAGTAGGAATTATAAGTTGATTGTAGTGGATACTGTCCCGATTTCATCTATATCGATCGAAATCGTATGCGAGTATCTTTCCCTGTACTCTTTATCACAAACAGCCATAATTAAAAAATTTAAGCTAAAAAACACAGCCTAAAAGAACCCACCCAATTTCTTTCAAGGAGGGTTTTGTTAGACCTATCACCACTAATGCCCTAGTTTTATTTGCCAAGCATTTTAATTTAAAACAGAAGATAATTTACAATTGATTTTCACGAGTAGGAGTAACGATTCAACATTATTACCAAATCACCATACTGTAACCTTCAAAAGGCTAGTTATGCCCTTTGTTTAGGAATCACCCCCTGGCATAGCCTTACTGATTGGAAGCGAGGTATATTCGAATGATCTTAGGCTCTGCATTGTCGAGCTTCACCCACCACGTACCTGAGACTTAATCGGAGTCCGGATAACAACGCAGACCGTGTTAGTTAATCGGAGTCCGGATAACAACGAAGACCGTGTTAGAGCAAATTTAATAGAAGAGTTGGCTGCCACCTCTAGAACTTGTTAAATAAGCAAAAAAAATATACGTGACTCATGATGAAGGTAGCTAATACAATAAGTTGAGTAGATGTTAGAGCAGGTACAATAAGGCTTAGTCAGCAGGCTATAGCAAATATAATATCAACCAAATCTTACGTGGCAGAGAGAGAAAAGAAGAGAGAGAAGGAAGCTAGCTACTAAATTACAGCTAGCTATAGCACGTAAAAATATGCATTTCACTCTCTTACACGTGGGGCCAAATAGTTATGTAATAGCTACCTTATTGTATGAACTATTTTTTTGAAGACTATAGATGAAATGGACAAGTGTTATAGCCACTAGTTGACTATACTATTGTACTTGCTCTTACCTCTACTAAAGCACTTAAATATTTAATACTTGCATAAATATATCAGTTACTTGCATAAATAAGAACTAGCATTGCCTCCAAGCTACATGTAACTCCTCGTATGATGTGCTAGAGGTCACCTCTTGCATGAGGGGCAGCTTGCCTCTCTCTCCTCTTTTCTTTCTCTTCCACTTATGATTGTGCTGACGTGAATTTCGCTAGAGGCAACCTAGTCAGCATTATTGTACTTGCTCTTAGTGAATGTCATGCATGGTCAGGTCTAGGATAAGACATTTTGTGGATGAGACGGCCCATCCAGGTCCAAACAAGGATTTTCAATTTCGTCCGAAATTTTGTATTTCGGACGAAATTTCGTCCCTTTCGTCCCCCAGCGAAATGTCTTCTATTCGGTTAAAATTCGGTTGAATTTGGTACTATTTAGATTTTGGTCAAATTTTATTTAAATTTTGGTTAAATTTCATCAAAAATTTGAATTTTTTTGGGTCTGAAATTTGAACGAAACAAACGAAATTTCGGTCGGTTGTTTCGCCTGTGACCGAAAAAAAAATTCCCCCCGAAAGATTAAACCCCGCGCTCGATCTACGGAACCGTGGATGATCGTACGGTGGGTTGAGATCTTTCGTTGTCTTCCTTCTTCATCTCATCAGTCGGATCTGTTCGTAACCCTAGGTATCGACTACCAGTAGGGTTTCTGCCTTTCCTTACAATTCTCCCATCAACACTCCCCCTTAGGCCCCTTACAATTCTCCTCATCCGATCCGACTTCCGCGCCACCAGGCCGGCCTCCATTGATCGATCTTGAGAACTCAAAGCTTCTCCGTCTCCAGGAAAAGCGTACGAACGCCGCAACTTCCTGTGCCTAGATCAGATCCATCCCATCTGCCACCAAATCCAAACGTTTCCATGGCCACTTCCAGCACCACCGCCGCCGCCGCCGCCGACGCAACCGTATCCTCTCCTCCCGCCTGGATCCTCTTCGACGTCGAGGCCTACGTCGGCAACCGCCCCAACGACACCACCGCCCAAGACTTCACGAGTAACTCCAAGTCCATCGAGGTGTCCTTGTGGCCCGCTGACCCGCCGGCCCCCTCCCGCCTGTTCGTGTACTGCCCCAGCCTGGGGCACGACGTCTTCCTCGAGCATCCTCGCATCGTTTTCACGGCGGACGGCCTCCTCCTCCTTCGCGTCGCCATCGGGTGCCCGCCCAGCCACATCACGCAGCTGGAGTGCGACTATTTCATCTACCGGCCCGGCGGCCCCAAAGGTCCGTCGCTTCAGCTGCTCCCGAACCCCGACCCCCGGTTCTTCAAAGACTACGAGGTTGGCCTCCTTCCCCGCGGCGACCACTTCACAATCGCCGCGATGCCTGTAGTATCCTCGTGTGACGAGTACGACCTCCACCTGTTCAATTCCGAGGCCTGGGGCTGGACCTCCAAGAAGGTGTCGGTGGAGTCGCCGCAGAGACCGTTCCCGATGCCAATCCCCAATAAGGCTTGTCGGCTCTTTCACCATATTACATCCACAGTGATCACGCTCGGAGGTGAAGGTGGCACCATGGGATGGGTCGATCTCTGGCGCGGCATCCTGCTGTGTGACGTGCTCCGCAGCAATCCCACACTCCGCGGTGTGCCGCTGCCCCTGCCAGGGATACTGACCAACCAGGGGAAGGGAATCGAAGACTGTCCGGAGTCTTTTCGGGGCATTGCCGTCATTGAGGGTTGCCTCAAGGTGGTCGACTTGGAAGTTCGTGGCAAACGATTCAATGATGAGCAAACCGGGCTCCCCAACATAAGAATCGATAACTGGGCACTCACCACATATACCAACAGCATGATCACTAATGCTTGGGAGGATTGGAAATTGGACTGCACGGTCGACGCTTCTGGCATCATAATCGACGAAACAATGCGTTCACAATTGCTGCGTTCTGGATTGCTGCATAAACCACAGGACAGTGAGGCCGCAGAGCGAAACTTGCAGAACCTCCACACAACTCAACCCGCTCTCAGCCTGGATGATAAAGGTGTTGTTTACTTGTTGACCAGGGTCAAATTCCTGCACCCCAAGGTATGGGTTCTTGCTGTTGACACGAAGAACAACAAACTACAAGCAATGGCTGAGTCTCACACTAAAAGAAGATTCGACTTGGGGTTCGCATATTGTCCTAGTAGGATCACCAGTTATATGAATACGACTACACCAGGTAATTATATTATAGCACCAATTGCCTAATCCTGTGATTAGCTGTACAACATGCAGCTGACAAGATAAATGAGTTATCGGCAATATGTACATGGAAGGGTAAAACCCCACTATCTTTAGGAGGGAGACTTGTTAACTTTAAATACAATAAGACTTGCACCTCTTTCTGTGTAAGGGACAATGAACGACTTTTAAAAAAGTAAGCAACGGGAACAACACTGTAGCGATATACAGATAGAAACCTACTATGTAAGGCCACTTGTTGTGAGTGAATTATTTTGTCAGTTTATAGTGACAAGGTTTTCTGTCATGCGCGTAGTTGTTACTACGCCATGATCGAGTTCGCTTGAGGACGGATTGAGGATGGTTTTAGTGCTTTGAGTGTAGCTTTCCAAAAAACTGATGTTGTTAATTAGCTATGACAGTGATCAAACACTTGCCAACCAATCCTGTAGTTGGTTGTACAGTTAGTATTTGGGGGGAGGTATGTGTTTGATTGGTAATTAAATAGTTAAAACATGAGCATAATGTCCTATACTTATTGTTAATTTGGTACTTCGGACCCATTGTGGAAAACAGTCCTGTCAGACCCAGGTCTTAAGGACACGTGGCTGCACCAATCTTGAAGTTAATGGCTGGGTTAACAAGTTAATGGTTTAACGGGGATGTTAATCGAGTGAAAGTTAAGGACATGTCATTCGGAAGAGGGTGCAACTTCACATCCATAAAGGCCAAGTCCTATTGGATTATTTTCCCTTTGTACCAAGTTGAATTTTTAGTACCATATTGGAAGATATGAACATGAACATAAACAGGATTTCCTGTGTTGCTGTTTGAAAACGTGAAATTTCAACTATTTTCCATCTAAATTAAATTATTCATTTGCTTTCTCTCAGTGAAGTCAATTTATCTGCTGACTGGTTCATCATGGGTTTGTGCTATTTCCTTGATGCAGGAACAGGTGGTCACCTAAGATGCTCGGGGAATCAACTGCAGCAAGCCGATGACGGGGAATCAACTGCAGCATCAAGACGGGCTAGGCGGCCGTCTAGGCGTTCCAAATTGGCAAGGAGGCCAAGGCGGGAAAGCACTGCCTAGCACCTAGGTGGGCTAGGCGGCCGCCTAGGGAACACTGTTGTGGCATCAATTGAGTTGTAACAATGTTGGAGGACATATTCTGCTGTGCTTGTGGTTAAATGTTATTTTTCCTACTCCGAAATTAACCTACTTGTATGATATTCGAATTATTTTTAGAGTACTACATGAAAATTTTGGGAATGGTTAATGCTTCCAACAAATTCTGTTTGCTACTCGAATTTGCCATGTGTTATTTTAATCGGCTAATCTGAGCCATATCTGTAGTTTTTGCGGTTTGAGCTTCTACCAATATTGTGTGTAGATCAATGAAATGTTGTTGCAAAATTAGGAACCGGAAGCCCAGCAACAGATATACAGGGCCTGTTCTTTTTAGCTGTAGCTTGTGGTTTTTGGCTGCGGATTGTGGTTTTGAGCTGTTTGTACGAAAGATTACAGAGTAATAGAAACTCACGTGTGATTTTTGCCGATATAAATGAAGTTAGTAAAGTATGTACTACAATTAACTAGTAGACCCTATCTAGAAAAAATACTCTGTCTAAAAGTCAGTTACTGTAAAAAAACATCTTTTAGACGCCGAAAAGCGCCGTTCATTGAGCTGGGCGATTCCGCGTACGGTGGGCTCACAAGAAACGAAGGCTCGTGAATGTTGTTGCCAAAAGCTAGCCGGTGGTTTGGGTAGATGTTGGACTTGGGCTGGGCTGTGTCGGTTCGGCTTGGTCATCTTATCATGTTGTGCTGCTGATCTATCTTGCCTTCGGCCAGGCCTATGCATATCCCAAAGCTGGTCATGTTGGCATCGTGCTGTGTTGGCTCTGGTCCAGCCTTAAGTAACTATAGACAGCGAAGACGACGACGACAATAGTGGCGACAGTCGTCATTTTCATTTTTCTCATGCCTGTCTCATTAAAAATCTACTTAAAATGGAATTAATTGCGTAAAAATATGAGCACGTAAATATTTTGGGGAAAAAAAAATAAAACTTTCTTAATATTTTACATATACAATGTTACTGTCTTGTTAAAAACATTTTGCCACAGAGTGGAGTTCCTCGAGTAAGAAAAAGGGTACAGTAACATGTGTACATACTAATTACTCATCAATATTGAGATTGTTCATGCGTTTCTAGGTCAGCGTATGCCTGTACAATTTCAGGATCCTTCGGTTGATGCTGTCGTTACTCTTTAGTTAATTCCCAGTTATTTACACATATGATTGCCTCCACCATCCTAAGCGTGAGAGATGATCTTCGTTCTTCAATTATTCTTTCTACTATGCTGAACGTCGCTTCTAAAGAGATAATGGACACCGGCACCAGCAGAACATCCCATGCACAATACGACAGCGCAGAAAATATCTAGTTGTTCTTCCATCACTTGAGCAAGTCTATCTTAATTTCGCCAGCAACATTAGGATCAATATTTGCAAAATTATGCTCCAGGTAGTGGTTTAGCTTAAGACAAAATTCCACTTAGGGGTCGCCTGAGGTTGAAAGGACGAAGAACTAAACATGCCTTTAAACTTCTTCCACAAGAGGGCTGTTAAGCTTTTCTTATCTTGTTATGCCTGCTGGGAGACCTTTGATCTTACGTTGTTGCAAAGCTTGTAATGATACAAATAAAAACACAAAAAAGCTCCTTTTTGACATGTTTGAAAGTTTCTGAGTAATCAAGACCGAGCCATCGGCCTTGAAATTCAGCTGCATTTGTACTCCTTCCCCTCGGTTGTGCACTCCCATCTTACTGAAGCTTGCTTTGTAGTACCGGTTCAAGTGTCTCGTCCCCTCCACCTGTACGAGCAGTTAAATTAGCTTTGCAATAATTACATGTTGTGATCTCTACCGTTTGGCCATATCAAATTTCCTAACTCTGAGTCATGTGCTTCTAGCAATGTGCCCTTCGTCTAGTGGTAGGGTTATCAGACACGAACACGCCAATATTGCTGTCCGTGGATGGGGGAGAGAACTCTGGTATCCCTATTGTCTTTGGACTACTCTGGTACTCCTCGTAGCCCTCTGTACCGTCCATGTGATGGTCATCCATAATGTAGTATCCCATGCTTGGTGAGAGCTGATGTGCATTAATGGGAGTCAGAGCTGTAGGAGGACTAGGGAAGCGGCGACAGGAGCTTATACTAAGTCACCCTACTAACCTTTTCTTGTTACAACTCCTCGATAGCATACTGTAGAGACCCGAATATGTAAATCCGAACTCTCCTGTGTATTGTGCACTAGTCCAGGATCACACTAGTACACACAGTATAAACAAAGATGAAATATCGAACATATCACGAATTCACTAAGAAAAGACTCAAATATTATTAATAATTATCAGAATACGACCTTATGGCCAAGCTTACAATTAATAGCCTGAAAGGCTTAAAGAAACTAGCAGCAGAAAAAACAGAAATAAGCGTAGTAGCCACTCGACATGCCCTCAAGCAATCGATTGGGGAGCGAAATCCTAATTCGAGAAATCGTCGAAGTACCCTCCTTCTAATAGTTCCTGCTGATCTGGCCCTTCTTCCTCAACTGAGCAAATATGGATGAAGCCGTGAGTACATAGAGTACTCAGCAAGTTGTTTGTAACAAAGATTGCAATATAGTATGCAAGGCTTACCAATGGATGGCTGAAAGGTTAATTTTGCAGAAAACAATAATTCCAAGTAAATACAATAAATAGATTGAAAAACGAACCTTAAAAATGATAATAAATAAGTAATCAAAGGAATTGAGACCAACCACAAGTGAACTGACCATTCACCCCATTGAATCCACCATGAATCAAGATTCATGAAATGAACCACCAGTGAACTAACCATTTACTTCCCAACTTAACCCCAACCAAGTTTTTATGAAATCTCTGCCCCTCGTGTGAAATCACCGAGCATTGTCCATGACTGAGGACACGGCTATTCGAATAGTTTTACACCCTATAGATATTGTACAACTTTACCCACACGATGTGATCATCTTGTAATGTCACCAGTATAACATGCTTCCTTTGGCATGTCGACCAAGAAGATCACAACAAGGCCTTTACAATGTTCAATCCCAACTCGAATTCGCCCGGCAGGGTTTCGCCTCACACCCTCCCTTGCGCCTCATGGAGATTAGCGACCATATTCATCCCAATGGCGGAATTGAAATTGAAATTTCACAAATTAGTCAGCTAGGTCCATCCCATACTAGACATGTGGTTGTACGGTAAAGCTTAGATCGTTGGCACACAAAGTTAAGTCCTTAGATTTACCCAGGCGAAGCATCCACATCCCATGTGCAACCTACACCCCCTTTATTGCATGATCATTCGCCCAGGTGAAAAAACCAATTTTGTATAACCAACACCAATGACACTACTATGCTGAAAATATGAAATTCTACTATGCTGTGAACCCGGTGCATGAAATGGCTGGTCTACGGTGAACCCGGTGCATGAAACAGTGCAAGTGACTGGGCTGATGACGTGCGGCTGGGGCTGATGTGGCCGACACATGGCGGCAGGGTGAGGCTGACGTGGTAAGGTGACGTGGCAAGCTAACGTGTCATGATGATGTGGCACCAGATTGGCTCATTTGGTTGATGTGGCGCCGATGTGGCATGACACGGGTGCACCAGGGCTGAGGTGGCAGCTGACTGGGCTTGTTGACTCAGCTCAACGGTGCACGAATCTACGGGACCGTAGACCTGACCAGTGGGCCCGACTGTCATCGAGACGGCGCACGGTGGACTAAGTGCACAAAGACGATGAAGCAATGCGGGCGCGGTCGGGCGTCAGCGTTGACGCATGTGGCACTGTGCGCGAGGCGTCGGCACAGGAACTGAGGGCGACGGCGCGTGGACCGAGGGCGGTACACTGCGAACGAGGTGTTCGGTGGCGGTGCTCACCGGCGACGGACAAGGCAATGGGACAGGGCGGCAGGGTGCGACGGCGAGACTGGACGGCGACGAAGATGGCGGCGAACGGCGCCGCGAGATGGCCGGTGACGTGACGGGGCAGCTGACCGACGACGAACTTTGGCGAGACCGACGACGGTGCACGGCAGACTTCAGCGAGAGCGGCGTCTCGGTGAGATGCGGAAAACAAGGGGGCGGGGCTCTGCTTTATACCCAGATGCCGAGGAGGCGGGGTCGGGCACGGCGGAGAGTCCGCGGCGGAGATGGGCGAGTAGCGGCGGTGTCGAAATGGACTCGAGGACGGAGTCCTGACCGAAGACGATGGGTCTGAAAAGTGGGTCCTCCTCTCCGTGGCCAAAGGGATGGGCGGCCGAGATGCAGCATGAGCGAAGTGACCGCACGGATGCGCAACACGTGTCGACCGTCCGGTGGGCGGGCTCGGATGCGGATGCGCGCCATGTGGTGAGGCGGAAGTGGGCTAGCAGGTCGGCCTGGTCTGGTGGGCTTCAGCCCACTCAGCTTTTTAGGGATTTTAGGAATTTTCTTTTTCCAGAAATTCAAATAAATACTTTTGAGTACTAGAAAATAGCAAATAAAGCCAGAATAATCGAAGAAAATTCCAACAAATTTGCATGAGACCCAAGGAACCCAAATAAAATACTTTTGATAATTTTTAATGTTTAATTCAGTCAAATGAAATATTTTGAATTAATAAAAATTCTAATTAAGCTTTTATTAATTCCAGAAAAATTCAGATGTTGAATTTTATTTTTAAAAACTTTAAAAAGGCTCTGAAAATCAGGATGTTACACATACCATTTAGGATCTCCTTGATGCTCCGACTCTTTGGTAGCATAATGAATTTTCTATTGTATTGTGCGTTCCTGAAATAAATTTAGTCAACTTAGGATTTTTTGCTAATTAAATCTTCACATACAATTTTTTGAATTTCGTGTACAATTTTTAATCGCCGCTTCTAATTTTAAATCGTCACATATTGTTTTAAATCTTCTTACAGAAATTAATTTATTTTGATAATCTAGAATAATTATTAATGGGTTTATATAATTTTTATGTGACCAACAAAATTAACTAGATATTTAAATATGCAGCAGAATAATTTAAACGACAATATACCAATTTAATTGGTACTCGTGATATTTTAATCAATTGACTGCCCTAAGTTTATTTTTAAATAATCTTAATTACTGATTAGTTGTATTTTACAATTTAACATGATTAGCAATATTTTATTGAGTAATTTAGCACGCACTACAATGTTTAGAGTTAAATATTCACGAACAAAAATTTGCGCTTATTCTCTCTCCTCTTTCTCTTCTTTTGGCTAGGCCTTCCGAGTAGGGGTGAAAACGGGTCGGGTTAATCCCGACCGATCCGGCACCGAATCCGATTGATACCGAATCCGACTAGTACCGAATCCGGAGAAAAAAATATGGGTTAGGATATGGTAACATCAATATCCATCCGAATCCGAATATCCGTCCGAATCCGATACGTCTTCAAGTATGATTTCAGGTTAGTGCTACTATTTGACGTTTCATTTTCTTTTGTAATGGTAAAATAAAATCTTCCACATCAGCTATTAAATAGTAACATCAAGTCAGTGCGTCCTACTCCATTTACTGCACTGTATGCATTCCTTACAAACAAGTAGGGATGCAAACGAATTGGGTTAATCCCGACCGATCCGACACCGAATCCGATTGGTACCGAATTCGGAGAAAAAATATGGGTTAGGATATGGTAACAGCAATATCCGTCCGAATCCGATCCGTTTTCACCCCTACTTCCGAGGCACTCCTTCCCCCTTCACCTTATCTTCTTTCCATTCTTTTTCGCTTCTACGATGCTTCTCTATTTCCTTGCTCTCCAGCCGAAGCATTGCCTTGTTCCTTGTTCGTCTCCCTGATTCATTGCTCTACCAGCCGTGCTCCATGGCGCCTCCCTGCAGCCACCTCCATGGTGTCTCCCAGCAGCCACCGCCCAGCCCAGTCTCCGGCTGCCGCGCTGCCTGTAACGCCTCCGTTTTTGGGAACAGAAGTGTCATTGTTATCGACTCTTCTGATTCCTTGAATCTTCAGCCTGAAATCAGAAGAAAAACGTTGCTCTGAATCGTGCCGAGCGAGGAACAGTGCACGTCAGGCTTCAGTGTTTTCGGTGGAGAAACAAAGTTCAGAGAGCTAGTTCAGTTAGGCAGATGCGAATTTTGTGCTGCTCAACCAACTGCAGCTTTTCTGTTTTAGTCTCATTAATATGCTGAATGCAGGAAACAAGAAATACATGCAAGTAGTGGGCCGATTCTCACTCTCTCTGATCCGAGAATGCAGCTCCACTTCAGAACAAAAAATGACTCAGTTAGCAGAGACTTATTTCTCCCGCTATGACTCCCTAAAATACAAACTGACAGTACCGACTCTGAAATGAAACTTCAAACAAATATGCAATGCTAAAGACACTGAGAATGCAGTAAAATTACTAACAATCACTCCCTAATTTTGCTGCACTTCAATCATTCCAAGTCTGCTTCTAATCTCCTGAAAGTGAACACGTCCGAGCGATTTTGTCAACACGTCTGCCAATTGATTTTCTGAGTTAACAAACTCTAGCTCGATCTTCCCTTCATCAATGCACTGTCTAATGAAATGGTAGCACGTATCAATGTGCTTACTCCGGTCATGCAACACCAGATTCTTTGACAACGAAATTGCTGATTTGTTGTCAACATGCAGTCTGAACTTCTCAGGTTCTCTCCGCAGCATTTCAGAGAATAATCTGCTTAACCATACCCCTTGGCAAGCTGCTGCAGTTGCTACTATATACTCAGCTTCACAGGTTGATAACGCAACCACCTTTTGCTTTTGGGACTGCCAGCTAATTGGGTTTCCATTCAGCATAAACAACATTCCTGAAGTGCTTTTTCTGTCATCTAGATCACCCGCCATGTCGCTGTCGCTAAAACCATTAAGCTGCAGCTCTCCATCTTCTGCCCTCTTGTAATGACAGCCAAAATTCTTTGTTCCTTTCACATAACGAAGAATGTGTTTCAGTGCTGCCATATGCTCAGCTGTCGGCTCTTCCATAAACCGGCTAACATAGCTCACTGAAAAAGTCAAGTCCGGCCTCGAATGCACTAAATATCTCAGACTTCCAATCAGACTTCTAAACAATGTGGAATCAATAGGAGGACTTTCACCTTTCTTACTCAGTTTTAGTCTAGCTTCCATGGGCACATGACTGGGATTGCAGTCCACTAAACTGGCCTTCTCCAAAATCTTTTGTGCATAAGCTGACTGACAGATTGTAATGCTATCTTTAAGTTGATGTACTTCCAAACCAAGATAAAAACTGAGCTTTCCAAGGTCACTCATCTCAAACAACCTCTTCATTTCCTCCTTGAAAGACTTGATTTCTTGAGGCATTGGTCCAACAATGACTAGATCATCAACATATACGCCAACTAGCAAGTATGAACTGCTTGTACCTCTTCTGTACAGGGCATGGTCTGAAGAGCTTCTCTCAAAACCAAGTGAAATGAGAGTTTTGTCCAGCTTTGCATTCCACGCTCGCGGAGCTTGCTTCAACCCGTACAGTGCCTTGTTGAGCCGCATCACTTTGTGAGGATTGTGTTTATCTCCAAACCTCGGTGGTTGAATTACATAAACTTCCTCCTACAGCTCTCCGTTCAAAAACGCCGACATTACATCCATGTGATGTATTTCATGCCCTTTTGCTGCAGCGAGTGCAATCAGCACCCGAACTGTCTCCATCCTCGCCACCGGAGCAAATACTTCCTCATAATCAACGCCGTGCTGTTGCACATATCCCTTGGCGACCAATCGAGCCTTGTACTTCACAATGTTCCCTTGAGCATCTCGTTTTACTCGGAAGACCCACTTCAAACCAATTGCTTTGTGCCCTGCAGGAAGGTCTACTACACTCTAGGTATTGTTGTCTTCAATGGACTTAAGCTCCTCCATCATTGCTTTCTTCCAACAAGCATGTTTCTCTGCCTATGACAGAGACTCAGGTTCTTCAGCCATTAGCAAACACATTTCACTAAATGACTCGGCCAAATTCTGCATGGTAGTATTGTCATACAAGTCTGCTACCGTCCGATACCGGCGAGGCCCATCTGTAGTGGCAGAAGATTGTGCACTTGGTGGAGATACAAAACGAATACCTGCTGCATTTGATTCAGGTACTGTAGACCCTACCACATCAGGCGACAATTGCTCACTTTCAGAACGTGATCTTGATATGAGGTTTGGACTGGGTGTTGCCATCTCGGTTTCAGCTGCATTTCCATCTTGTGCTACATCTGAACTTTTCGTCTCTGCACTCCCGGTATTTGCACTCCCGGTAGGTGCGAATGGGTACACTGTGTACTGAACAGTGAAGACATCCCTTGTATTGCCTGAAAACCCATCATTTTTGGTAGCTTCCCAATCCCAACTGGCCTCTTCATCAAATACTACATCACGGGAGATGTGAAGCTTGTTGCCAACCGGATCAAACATTCTATAAGCCTTACAACCCGGTTCATATCCAAGCAAGACCATAGGTTTACTTCTATCCTCCAGTTTCTTGAGATTTGGCTTGGTGTTCTTCACGTAACCGACACAGCCAAAAGTTCTGAGATGATGAACAGATGGGCTTCTACCGAACCATGCTTCGTAAGGAGTCATACCTTCAACACTTTGAGTTGGAGCATGGTTGAGTAGATACACAGCAGTGGTGACTGCCTCCCCCCAAAAACGGCCTGGCATTCTCTTAGCTTTGAGCGGACTCCTTGCCATTGCGACAACCGTTTGGTTTCGCCTCTCTACCACACCATTTTGTTGTGGCGAGAAAGGAGCTGTCAAATGGCGTTGAACTCCCTGATTTGCCCAATACCTGCCGCTTGATTCGGTCTGTGCGAAGAACCTGCAGCTTGGCATTGCTTTCCCGTTCAGCTGCAACTTGGAAGTTCTTAATTGCTTCTGCCGCTTGATCCTTGGAGCTCAACAATGTGATCCACATATACCGAGTTAGATCATCCACAAGAAGGAGAAAATACTTCTTACCCCCTGGAGTGATCGGCACAATCGGACCACACAAGTCACCATGTACCAACTCAAGCAGCTTCCTTGCACGATAGTGTGCCTCATTTGGGAATGGAGTTCGCCTTTGTTTCCCCACAAGACAACTATCATAGACCTCTTCCACATGCCATATCTTGGGAAGTCCTCTCACCATTCCATTTTGTTCCAGATTTCTCAAAGATTGGAAACTAATATGCCCGAACCGAGCATGCCACTTCCAAGCTTCCTCTTTGCAACTGGCCTTCAAACAGACGGGCTGTGCCAAAGCAAGGTTTAGGACGTACAGACGCCCCTTTGTTCTTTTCACCTTTGCAAGCAGTTGGTTTTGCTGATCAAGTATTGTCAGCACTCCACCTTCAACATGGATCTTGCATCCCCGTTCATCTAGCTGCCCAATACTGACAATGTTGTTTCTAAGCCTTGGAATGTAGTAAACATCTGTCAGCATTCGCTGATCTCCATTTTCACAAGTGAAGATTACAGTACCACGGCCACATATTTCCACTAGGGACCCATCTCCGAATTTAATCGAGCCCACCACTCCTGTATCCAACTCGGCAAACAGCTTCTTGGAGCCTGACATGTGATTAGTTGCTCCTGTATCAAGGAACCATTCATCATCACAGCATTCTTTTGGACTGTCCAAGTTCACCTGAGCATGCATTTCATTCAGCTCCACTTGCTCGGTGATTCCCTCAGCACTCCCAATGACACCACAGACTTGTGCCATTAGTAGAGTCGGCTCATCTACTTGAACTTGAGACAGATTTGCCTGCTCCTTGAGCTGCCGGTGTGGTGGTTTTCTACACTCCTTGGTGAAGTGTCCAAAATTATTGCAATTGAAGCATTTTACCTTAGATTTGTTTCATTTTGGAGCCGTGGCAGCGTTGTCTCTTGAGTCGGTGAAGAACCTTCCTTGGCTTGGCTGCTTGTTAGTGCCTTGGTTCTGGTCTTGGTGATTCTTGCCTCCAGAAGAATACGATGAACTCCCTTGCCTGCCCTTTGCACGAGCAATCCATTCTTCTTCAGTGAGAAGTAGACGTCTGGTTCCATCTATTTGTTCCCCACCACTCCACCGGTCTTCAACTGCTTCTAGTCTTCCGGTGAGCTCTTCAACTGTCATAACATTGAGATCCAGAAACTGCTCAATTGAGATTGCCACTTGAGAGTATCATGCGGCACCACACGCAAAAACTTCTTCACGACCTTCTCTTCTTCCAGATCATCACCGAGAAGACGCATATTGTTAACCAGGCCAATGAGTCGCATGGAGAAGTCTTCAATCATCTCATTTTCTTTCATGCGGACTGCCTCAAAATCCCTGCGCAGCGCCTGCAGCCGTGCCTCCCGGACTCGATCGACTCCCATACGCATTGTCCGGATGGCCTCCCACACCGATCTGACCGTGTTCTTGGTTGCTAATGATGCAAGCATCTCTGCTGGGACTGCCTGCAAGATTGAGGCCAGCGCCATTCGATCCACCCGAAATTCGACGCCGCCTGGTTCAATCGCCTCCCACACCCCTTGCGCTTGGAGATTCACCTCATCAGCAGCGCCCAATCAGTATAGTTGGTTCGCGTGAGTACGGGATACCGCAGTGATACCCCTGTCTCCCTTGGCGCCATCTGCGCTGCCAGTTCCTGGCCGCCGTTTGCCCAAGTGACCACCGCGCGCGAACTTCCGCTGCTGCCTGCTCCTGAGTACCGGCGACCACTGCCGCCAGAACTTCTCGTATGGGTGGGTGACATTGATCTTCCTCCTCGCACCATCGCCTCAGGGTCGATCACGAACCGCTCTGATACCAATTGTTATCGACTCCTCTGATTCCTTGAATCTTCATCCTGAAATCAGAAGAAAAACGTTGCTCTGAATCATGCCGGGCGAGGAACAGTGCACGTCAGGCTTCAGTGTTTTCGGTGGGGAAACAAAGTTCAGAGAGCTAGTTCAGTTAGGCAGATGCGAATTTTGTGCTGCGCAACCAACTGCAGCTTTTCTGTTTTAGTCTCATTAATATGCTGAATGCAGGAAACAAGAAATACATGCAAGTAGTGGGCCGATCCTCACTCTCTCTAATCCGAGAATGCAGCTCCACTTCAGAACAAAAAATGACTCAGTTAGCAGAGACTTATTTCTCCCGCTATGACTCCCTCAAATACAAACTGACAGTACCGACTCTGAAATGAAACTTCAAACAAATATGCAATGCTAAAGACACTGAGAATGCAGTAAAATTACTAACAGTCATTACCTTCCGTAACAGCACAGGAGTTCAGTTACGGACAGAAGAAGCATCATGCCTTCTTACAAACATTCAAAAAGGGTTAACTTGATTAAAATAAGACTTAACAGTCAATTTTAAAAATTTTAAATGCGTCCAAGCCCAAAACTTAACTTACAATCAAAAGAACCAAAGAAAACTCCACAGAAATGCTTGAGTGCGGCTGTAACCCTAATACGAATACTTGATACATCCTTTCTTCTTCTGATCTCTGTGTTGGTGGGGTAAATAAAGCAAGACTGAGTACAACCGACCGTACTCAACAAGTCACATTGAAATTACTATTAACTACATGCAGGGTTTAACATGTGATGGGGAAAAAGTTCTATTATTTTATGTGGATGCGGTTTTAGTTATAAACCAGTTTTAAACATGAAAGAAAGACAACTTCTTTAATTAATGGGGGGTTTTCAATCTTGATTACCAACCTTCAACATTCTCAAATCATTCTCAAATCTACTTATACTTTGTTGTTAGATTACCCATTAAATACAGCTTCATTTACTGGAAGCACAGTGTATTCGAATACAATTTGGTCATGACTTTGCAAAGCTGCTTTACTTTACCCACAAGACCCCTTAACTCCCGCGACAGAGTTAAGAAAACAAGGCTGTTCACTGCTCAATTCTTTATGTAGCCTCCACCTAGTAGGCTTCCCCAACAAGCTCGGGTGACCCCTCAGATCTACTCAACTTATCTCAGCCTTACTGTTGTGTGGATAACCGATAACCACCTTCCATACGGCCCTTCTTAACCCCACACTTGGCTTCCCGCTGCCCATGTAGAGATTCAATCGAATTTGAGCAACTACTAGACCAGGTTTGACATAGTGGTTGGGTGATCACTATGTTCTTTACTCAGCATAAGAGTCTAGTCCTTATATTTTCACTGAGAAAACCTTCTCCCACAAACCCATGTTCAGTACCTCTACTCTGCCATCGATTCGATCGTAATCCTTGCCTCCACCCTAGGATAAGGTCATGGGATCCGCCCTACTTTTAAGGCCACTAGCGATCCTTGCATATCTTAGATCCACTTTAACAAATACCAACTCTCTTAATAGTGAATTTTTTTGTGAGTTTCTAAACTACCATGATTACATTATTATTATATTTAATATTACTATGTCTTGTCAAGGTGAATATGGCCATCAAATTTAACTGGGTTTTTTCGGGTGGTATGACAAATCTAATATCATGTCATTCTAAACATTTATGGTACATAAAATAACAGTGCGCAAATAACAGAATGAAAGTACTGATAAATAGATAAATAAAGGGATTGTAGGTTCAACATGATCAAAATATGTGCGACTTGCCTTGCGGATTTATAATTTAAACAATTTTGAATTCTTTGGTTTCTTGAGCTTGGGTTTGATCTTCTCTTTCCTGACTCGGTTGAACTTCAACGTCGTGTGCTAGCGCAAAGCAAAGAAATAAAATTTAATTCCACACTCGAAGAATTGAGCTAGGAATAAAGAAATAAAATGAAGAAATAAAATTTTAAAAATCCAAAGGGTTTTGGGCTTTTAAAAGGGTTCAAATGGTGAAATGAGCCTGAGAAATGGGTTGGTGGGCTCGAAACGGTCAAAATGGGTATAAATATGTATTTTGGGTTTCGGGTGAACAGTAACAGGTCGGGTTTACTGTTCATTGCGGGTTTAACCGATCGGATCCGACACTGTGCACTGTGGGTTTGGGTTAATGGGTTGGGAGAAAAACAGTAACAGGCCGTTACTATGTTTCTTCCTCCCCTTGCTCCCACGCGCTCGCCGAAACAGAGGAAGAAGGCGGCGGCGCCCGGCAAGGCTAGGACAATTTGCGATGGCTATGGAGGGTATGGTTGGGTTGCTAGGGTTACGGGGATTCCATTTTGGGGGTTTCCAGGGCCGGCAGAGTCGGCAATCGCCGATGGCGAGTTCCTCTCCTCCGCGGCCGGTTTGAACAGTGTAGGGAAAATGGGAGCTTAATCGGGCGAATGGGCTGGTGTTTGAGCATCAGTGGGGCTAGGGTGAGCTAGTGGAAGGGTTGGTTTAAGCTGAAGAGGCCGAGGATGGGCTTGCCACGGGGAGGTGCTTCGGCTGTTGTGCAGTTCTCGGCGCCGGGGAATGGGGGCCTTAGGGAGCTAAGCCAATGGTTTGGGAGGATTTTTGGGAGCTTGGGGGAGCTATTGTTGAAGGCAATTGGAAAATGGTGGCTCGGAGAGGTGGAATTGGGCTAGGGCTTGCCTTGGAGATTTCCGACGATTATCGGCGATGGGGAGGACGACTGGAGCTTCAGGGGTGTCCGTTGGACTCTGGGCATTGGTGGCTTCGTCTGGAGGGCCTCGATTGCTTAAATAGTGCTGTGGAGGCGGTTTGGCACAGGAGCTCAGCCAAGGCGACGGCGGCGTGTGGCATGGTCGAGAACGCTAGGGGAGGCGCGGTGTGGCTGGCAGAGCAGGTGATTATGGCTGCTTCAAGCTATTCATAGTGGTGGTCAAAAGGTGCGGACGGTGTCAGGTCAACCGAGTGTGCTGTGAGAGCCCGGGGAAAAATCAGCGGGCGGAAGGTGGCGGCCGTGGCCGGCGGGGCTGACAGGTCGCAAAGAGGTCACAGGGGAGTGGTACGGTCTCTGACATGTGGTGTAGGGATGGTAGCGGCGAGAGAGCGCGCGAAGGCGCGAGAACAAGCGGGAGGGAGACGGCAGCGGCAAAGAAAACAGAGGGTGGCGGCAATATTTTCGGGTGAAGCACAATGCCGGTGCAAACTCCAGCCCTTGAGGTAAAGCAGCATGAATCTTGAAGCTTGGATGAGGTGGTTTAGAGGAGAATTGGCTGGGGAAGCTCAAGGAATTAAAATCAAAATGAAATCTCAATTTTTTTGAAAATTGTGTTCATTTAACTGCCCGCTGGCTCAACCCCTCCAGCGTCCTTGGCTCCTATAGCCAGCGCCGTCGGCTCCACAGCCAGCACCCCATCACCGCCCTATCTCCCTGTGGTCCTGGCTCGGCTCACAACCATGGACACCACTCTCCACGGCCAAATGCCTCCAACTCCAGCCTCTTGACTGCCTCCAAGCGCCAGCCCCCCGGAGATCGGTTTCCCTCCTCTATTGTTACTTCCCCTTTTATTAATTTATTCTCTTATGCCCTTTTATGCTTTTGGTTATTTTTAATTTGTAGATTTGGTTTGTTTCTTGCTTGACGATTGGAATGGTGGTGGTGGTGCGGTGCCTGAGCTGCGGCTGTCGCCCTTGGTCTCGACTCCAGGCCGCAATCCACTGATCAACTCTCTCTCTCTAGCTAGCTATGCTTCTCCCAAATGGCAGCCTTCGCCATGCTTGCCGTGCATACCATGCTCGCCGAAACAGGCCAGCGCGAGCACAGCACACAATGCCGTGCTGTGCCTCCTGACGGGCCGCTTTTCCTGGCTTGGCCCGACCCTCGTCCGTGTCGTGCTTGGTCGTGACAAGCCAATGGAGCCTTGGACTGGCACGAAATAGCCTGGTCCGACATCCACCTCTAATTACACTCTTGAGTGCATGGCAGTTGATTAGCGTGACTAGCGCGCAGACACGTATGATCCATCACAGAGAACAGACGTGTCGATCGTTCGTTCATATGCAAACCTTCTTCTAATTGTGTATTATTGGGGTGTATAATGGTTGTTCCTCCAATTCTGGAGCAATTCATTCTAAATCAATAATTCAATCTTAGAAAAATGGATCTGATCCTTGGAACATTTTTATCCAACTTTCGGGACACCAGAACAATCCCATGCAAGTCTGCAATAATTTTTTGCATCTAACCCTCGTAACAACATTTTTATCCAATCTTTGGAACAACTCTAGAACAATTTCATTTCAACAATTAGATATAACTTGGGAAAAAGTTGAACTTATGCTAGGAAAATGGAAAAGAAAGGAAAAAAAAGATTTACATCTATGGGAGGAAAATGTGACACACGAATGTCTTTGTTAACTGGTTATGTGCCCATGCGTTAGAACATAAACTGTCGGACCCCAGATTTGCCATACGGAACCTTATGTGCTTTCACCCCACTGTTCTCTGGATCAGTAGATAGTACACACAGATACCTAGCTAAACTACAAACGCATACTCATAGAAGCAAAACTAATACAGTAATAGTGGACAATACATAAATAGACCTAACGGTCCTTGACTTACACCTGGACCAACCAGGCCAAAACCTTTAAAGTGCAGCAGTGAAAATAAAAACAACATATAGGTGAGACACTCATGATATGCCCATAGACAAATGACTAGGATTCATGACCTAGTTCTTGGCCTCTTTGACTTCTAGTCCCTTTGGACACCGATAGGAATCGGCAGGGCCTTCTTCTTCTCATCTTGCTGAATGATGTTAATTGAGCAACGATGAGTGTGAAGGTACTCAACAAGCCACCATATAGAATGCAATTATAATAGATACAAGGCTGACAAATGGAGGAGTAGGGTTCTTTTATTTGTGGAAAGCCACATATAAAATAGAATATGTGGAAAGTCTGAGTCTTAGCATTTTAACTAAATCATTTTTTTAAATAATGTAAGAGAAAGCAGTAATAATCGTAGTGAAGGTTCCGTTCACCTTTTACAAAGCATGGTTCTATCCACCATATGCTATTTTGTTATTAGTGTTCCATCCACCAATTATAATCATTGGGCCCAACCACCTAGGAGAAATCAAATTTAGGGCTCTATTCACCCATCATGTTTTTCATCCCAACCACAAAGATTATTTTGTAAAATAGACACTAACTCGAGTCAGTTTCCATACCCACCCTTGATCGTAGGGATGACTGTTCGAACAACTTTTACTCTATAGAGGTTATACAATTTACCCACAAGAGATATCCAACTTGTTCCACCCCCATGCTACCTTTAACGTGAGGCTCATATGGTCACCAAAAGGCATTTCCAGTGCTCTTTCCCAACATGGCTACACCCGCTAAAGTTTTCACCACCGTGAGGTTATAACCACCCGCTCTGAAAGCCCCATATTGCGCTACACTTTAAGGCCTCTATCTGGTACTCTTGCCCGTGTTCCATCGAATGGCGCATCCAGTGCTGGGTCGATGCAAATTATTTAGCTAGGTTGTACCCATTATAGATTTGTGGTTGCGGTGTGGCAAGGTGTGGGAGGAGAGGGTGGAGAGATGGCGCTGCACACATGTGATGTATGGTGCGGCCGCCGGGGGCGGTGCTGGAGATGTGAGTTCATGGGTCAAATAAGGCTTCAGAGCATTGGAATAAAACAATATCACAATGTGCTTATTTCACCTTTAAAAAAACTTTCTTGCATTGTATCTGTCATTTGTTACTGTCAAAGATGACAATGCCCAACAAACGAAACCAATGAGAACAATCATATATCAGAATGTGCAATTATGCAAATACATAAGAAACAATTAATATGATGCCCAACTCCCATCTGAAGAATAAATAATATCCATCAGCACATCGATTGGGCATATATATTTCAACCCTGTCATGAAACCAAATCATTCGCTGATCACACAAGGCACATCATATCACCAATTAGGAATGGACATATTGCTACAAAACTTAACCAAGTTCAATAGACAGAGGCCTAACCTTGTTGATGGTGAACAAGAGCTTCTCATAGTGCTTGTTCCTCCAGGGATAATCTACCCACCGTTATAGATTGACCTGCAACCACATTGACCAAATTAAGATTAGTATCAGAATAACATCGGAAAAACTGAGTAATTAGCTAATCAAAAACCCACAAAATATGCGGTCCTAATGTTATTGGGGTTGAGAAAACTGTTTCATGAGAATTATTACAATCTCTAAATAGTGTGGGTATTAATTCATAACCTATTATCACACAATCACATTTTGGTTATAACCCTTAATGTGTTATTCACTTGTAGCTCTCTTACTTTGCTCTCATCTCAGGCGCAAGCACACGATAGCACCACATGATTACCACTATCACACTATAACATTTCCTATCAGAGAGAACATTGGGAAAATATTCCAACAAACACTCTAATGATGTAACATGATACTCATTTTATAATTAACAATTGATATGGCGCTGTATCTTGTCATGAACAAGCAGCTCGAGTAGTAATTTGCTTGGTGTACAGTCCTAGTGAATAGTGATAATCTTATAGTACCTTCGGAGATACACAATCAGGGAATATGTCCTCATGATTGGAAAATTTTTGTAGGGAACTCCATGTTTGAACTTGCCTTCTTGAAAAGCATAGCAATTTTTGTAGGCTTCTTTTCGAAAAGTAATTCCAAAAGGTCACCCATCATTCAGCTGCAAGGAGCTAGCTCGCTTAACAATCTGTTTCCAAGCAATAGGGCTGTAAAAAAGCTCAAAGCTCGCGAGCTGCTCGAGTTTGGCTCGCTCTAGGCTCGATTTGAGCTCGGCTTGAGCTCCAAACAAGCCGAACTCAAGCTTGATCTCGTGCTCATGAGCTTTAATGAGCCGAGCTTGAGGCTCATGAGCTCGAGCTTTTTTCTACAGCCCACGGCCCCGACTCCATTTTTATATCCCGCTGCGGCATGGCCCCCGACTTCCCATCTCCATCTGGCCATCTCTTACTCTCTCCCCCCTTATCTCTTCCTTTCCCTATGCTTTCACTAGCCGGATCCCCCACCCAATACACTAGCACTAGCCCCCTCGCCTCCTCGGCATGGTGACTGTGGGATGGTTGTGTTACTTGTGTAATCGAGCCTACACGAGACGAGCTCGAGCCCAGCTTAAAGCTTGACGTCAATCTCAAGCTCCCTCAAGCTAGGCTCGAGCTTCTACCGAGCTCAAGCTTGCCAGGTCAAGCTTGCTCGAGCTCGGCTCGTTTACAGCCTTACCAAGCAGCTAGCCACCAGCACTCCTTTCTTTCTTTCTTCTCTTTCCCCTGACCACTTTCTTTTATCCCACAAAGCATAGAACTATTCTTCATCTTCTCCAAATGACCAGAGAGCACGCGACGCAGCAACAACTCCTCTCTTTCTCCTCTTCTGTGGCAACTTTCAAACCAAACCTTATCTCAATGTCATCCCAAAAGGAAATTTGTGCCAAATCAGGCAAGGAATCTGTTGTAGGGGTGGCCCCCACCTAAGCCCAGCAGGCCTGTTAGGCAGTTGTAAGGCTCGGAATGGGATGTGTAATGACATAAACACCCCCAAGGGGAATGCATGAGTGTAAGGGCAGAATTGTAAAACACTCCCCATGTGTATATATATATCATCCGGGCCATGGGGGAAACCCTAAGCCATTATTCACCTAACTCTCCACTACCATACTCTCTCTCTCTGTTTGGTCTGTAACCACAACAGTTGGCGCCGTCCGTGGGGAGGACAAGGGTAAGCCTCCAGATCTGAAGGAGGATGGCATCAAAGAAAACTTCATCATCGGCGGCAAGGAAGAAGGGCGGGGCGGCAAGATCCTGCATCGACACCAGGGCCTCGGCCTTGGCAGCCGCAGGTACCGGTGGCGGAGCGGGGGAGATGACGGCAAGAGCCGGTGTTCACGGCGTGACGGCCAACCCCACCATCATCGCCGCGTCGCCAGATCTCGCCGTCACCGACCTCGCCGCCGTCACCGCGAAGATCAAATGCGTGGACCTGGAGTCCCCACTCTCCGTGGGTCTGCAGCAGGCCGCGTGGCCTGCGGACTTCGAGCTCCCGAGTGTCGTCGAGGCATACAAGGGTGACACGGACCCGCGAGACTTCGTGTGCGTATTTGAGACCGCCATCGAAGCCGCGGGTGGAGATGACACCACGAAGGCCAAGGGGCTTCCCCTCGCATTGCAAGGGGTGGCACTCTCTTGGTTCTCAACCATCGAGCCGCAATCCATCTACACGTGGGAGCAGATCCGCGATCGACTCTGCAACGACTTCCGGGGAAGCTACGCCGAAGGCACCGGTGCGGACTAGCTCTTTGCAGTCAAGCAAAAACCCGAGGAGGGACTCCGGGATTATTTCAAGTGCCTCGCCAAGGTACGCTGTCGAGTTAAGAACGTTAGCGAAGCAACCATCATCAATGCAGCGGTGCAGGGTCTCTGCCCGGGACCGCTCGCTGAGTATAGTGCGCGGAAGCTACCCAGGTCGGTGGCACAACTCTTCGACAAAGCGGAAGAATACGCCCGGGCCGAGGCGGAGACGTGGAGGCGCAACGGCGACAACCCCGGCGCCGGACCACCCCAACACCTGCCAAGCGTCCCGCGCAAAACCCGCCGTAACTGGCGGAGGTCCCAAAAGACTCGCCGCGTCCTCGCCGCGCAAGCTGTTCCCGGAAAAGCCACTTTAACCCCGAGCGTCGGAGGCGGGCGTGAAGGAAGCCTCGATGAGAAGCCGCGTGCGGAGCGGGAAATCCAAGAGTACGGCAGGTGGTGCGAGGTGCATGGTTACGGGAACCATGTCACGCGCGCATGCCACTACAAAAAATCTGGGCTTTTATAACAAAATGAAAGTGTCATGGAAAGTACAGAATTTGTCACAAAATGAATGGTATGACGAAAAACCACCGTCATGAAGGTCGTAGACCGGGCAAGCGCAACGCAGCACGTCATGAAGTATGCGCGGCAGATGGCGCGTGTCCGGGATCGTTCGCTCTTCCCACGCGAGTTCAAGCCAGGGGATCTCGTCCTCAAGATGGTACTCCATCCGGAGACGGTAGGCAAGCTTGAATCCAAGTGGGAAGGTCCATACATTGTTGCGGAAGCCCTACAAAAGGGAGCATACCGTCTAGCCACGCTGGACGGGCAGACCTTCCGCCACACGTGGAACGCCGACCGGTTGAGGCGGTATTACGCCTAGGCCGAGTGTGCGAGCGCAAAGACCTGTTGGGGCTTAGGGGCCCCCCGCACAAGCCGCTCCGACACTAGAGGCTCGGGCAGCGACGGCTATGGTCGTCTCCACCTTCAAGCGGACGGCGGTTAGTGCCCCACCCCTTGTAATCGCTCACTCGCGCAAACGGGAGCCTAATAAAGTTCGCCATTTGCTTGACTTCCCTTGCTTCGTGCATATCCAAAGACGTAGCGCGAGGTCCGCCTCCGCACACACTCTCTGTGGATAAAACCACTCGGTGGGCAAAGCCACGGGTATGAGTATAAACAAGACGTAGCGCGAGGTCCGCCTCCGCACACACTCTCCGTGGATAAAACCACTCGATGGGCAAAGCCACGGGTATGAGTATAAACAAGACGTAGCGCGAGGTCCGCCTCCGCACGCACTCTCCGTGGATAAAACCACTCGGTGGGCAAAGCCACGGGTATGAGTATAAACAAGACGTAGCGCGAGGTCCGCTTCCGCACGCACTCTCCGTGGATAAAACCACTCGGTGGGCAAAGCCACGGGTATGAGTATAAACAAAACGTAGCGCAAGGTCCGCCTCCGCACGCACTCTCCGTGGATAAAACCACTTTGGGCAAAGCCACGGGCATGAGTATAAACAAAGACGTGTGGGGGGACGCCTCCGCACGCACTCTCCGGAGTATAAACAAGACGCGGACGTTGTCTCCGCGCGCGCACTCTCCGGAGTAAAAACAAGACGCGGAGGTTGTCTTCGCGCGTGCACTCCGGAGTATAAATAAGACGCGGAGGTTGTCTCCGCGCGCGCACTCTCCGGAGTATAAGACGCGGAGGTTGTCTCCGCGCGCGCACTCCGGAGTATAAATAAGACACGGAGGTTGTCTCCGCGCGCGCACTCTCCGGAGTATAAGACGCGGAGGTTGTCTCCGCTCGAGCACTCTCTGGAGTATAAATAAGACGCGGAGGTTGTCTCCGCGCGCGCACTCTTCGGAGTATAAGACGCGGAGGTTGTCTCCGCGCGAGCACTCTCCGGAGTATAAATAAGACGCGGAGGTTGTCTCCGCGCGCGCACTCTACGGAGTCTGAACAAGACGTGAATCCCGCGCACGCATAGGCGATGTCCATATGCGTACTTCGGCCAGGCGCCGGCTCTGCCGCCACCGTTTCGAAGGGTAGGGGACGGAGCGCTCGCGTGTCTACTTTGGCTAGGCACCGGCTCCGCCGCCACCGTTTCGAAGGGTAGGGGACGGAGCGCTCGCGCGTCTACTTTGGCTAGGCGCCGGGAGCGCTCGCGCGTCTACTTTGGCTAGGCGCCGGCTCCGCCGCCACCGTTTCGAGGGGTAGGGGACGGAGCGCTCGCGCGTCTACTTCGGCTAGGCGCCGGCTCCACCGCACCGTTTCGAAGGGTAGGGGACGAAGCGCTCGCGCATCTACTTTGGCTAGGCGCCGGCTCCGCCGCCACCGTTTCGAGGGGTAGGGGACGGAGCGCTCGCGCGTCTACTTCAGCTAGGCGCTGGCTCCATCGCCACCGTTTTGAGGGGTAGGGGACGGAGCGCTCGCGCGTCTACTTTAGCTAGGCACCGGCTCCGCCGCCACCGTTTTGAAGGGTAGGGGACGGAGCGCTCGCGCGTCTACTTCAGCTAGGCACCGGCTCCGCCGCCACCGTTTCGGAGGGTAGGGGACGGAGCGCTTGCGCGTCACAGCACAGTGCGTAACAAAAGAACACGGGAGAAGTATCACTTAATTCGTATAAAGCGGAGTCGCATTACAATAGAAAACATAGGTACACGGCACGTCACGCGCCAAAACTGTGCTATTTCTACGAATCCGCGCCATCTTCGCCGGGACGCGCACCCGCATTGCCGTCGCCGCGTCGAGGAACCTCCTCGAGCCAACGGAGCACATCCCCCTCGTTGCGCAGCGTCCGCCGCAGGGCAACCATGGCGGCGTCCTCCCCGAAGTGGTTCCAAATCCGACTGTGGAAGTTCTCGATGGCGGCCTGGGCGCCGCAAACCGCGCGAGAAATCGTTCCGGGCTGGTTGGGCAGGTCAAGCTGCGGGTTCGCCAGCTCATGGACATGCTCACACCCACCAGCATGCAGCAAGGCGAGAGCGAGGCAAGCACTCATGTAGCCGCAGTGGGTACCGAAGGCCTGGGCGCCGCGAAGTGCGACGCTCGAGCCCTCTTCGATTCGCCCGAGCATCTCCAGCAGGTCTTGACGGCCATGAGTGGCGTCCTCCACATGCACAGAAAGTCCCCGGAGGGCCTGCTCCAGGGACTCCATCGCCCTCCATGCGGATGCAGACGCGTCGTCCCAAGATGAGGTTCTCTCTGCAAGGGAAGCACTAAGCTGGCTCTTCTCCGCCTCCAGCATGGAGATTCGTTGCAGAAGGGTGGCCCGCTCCTCCGTCGCGACGCACTCAACCTCCTCCGCCGCGCGATGCGCGGCTACCATCGCGTTCTTCGCATTCGCGCCAATCAATTGCGTGTCGGCAATAGCCTTATTGCGCTTCGCTATCAGCCCCCGCATTTGCTCGTCCTTGGTAGCATGGGCGTCGTCAGCGGCGCGCAGTTGGGCCTCCAACGCCCTTCGTTCGCGTATGCGAGCCTCCTCGAGGGCTTTGCTGATCGCAAGCGTCTACAAGGCCACAAGAACAAGGGTTACCCACTAGCTGAGCAAGGCATGTGGCGCGTGCGCACAGGGATAGTTACCCTCATCTCCGACGCGCCCAACGCGAGAGCCAGAAGGTCGCCCCCGCAGGACCGCAGCGCCTGTCAATCCAGGTGGCCGTTAGCCAACTCCGCCACCTCGCTCAAGGCGCGAAGCATCTCCGGCCGAGGGATGAGGTCGGAGACGCCCAGCCCGGGAGCCCTCGCGCCAACACCGCCACCAACAGTTAGGCCACACACCTCACGGGCACCCCGCTGCTCGACTCTTGTCCTCGTCCGGGAGACCTTGTCTCGCCTAATGTCGACGACGGAATAAGCGAGCAAATCGGGGAGAGTTTCGCGAAGTCGCGGGAGGAAAACGAACCGCGCCTACCTCCGGTACCCTCCACCGCGGCGCCTTGCCCGACCCCCACCTAGGTCGCGACTGCCTCGCTGGCCTGAGGAGCAACAACCTCCTCGGCGGCAGCAGCATCCCTGCCAGGTGCCAGGACCCCGGTTACAGGGCCTGCAATGCTGAACCGGCCTCTTGAGGGCGGCGGTGACCGCACCCGAGGGCGTTTAGCCCTCAGGGATGCAGGCGAAGCTCCCACGGTTGCAGCGTAGGCAGCGGGCCCGTCCTCGCGCCGCTCAGCGTTTCCATGGGTATTGGTCGTTCCGGATCAGGGATTCCCAGGACCTCGCATACCCGGTTGATCCTCCCTTGCTTCGCCAAGGAGGTCGCGGACTCACGGGACTTGTGCTCCTTCGACGTGTACGGCCCAAGAATCGCAACCATCGCGCGCTCCGCATCTGCTAACCGGTGCACTGCACGTGAAAACGAGGGGTCAGGCACAAAGGTCTGCGGCCACTCAAGCGGGACGGAGCCAAGGGCAGACGTACTTACAGGGCGTGGAGGGCTTATGGAGCGAAGACACCCCCGGGCGGATGCCGTCCTTCTGGTCGGGCCCCCGCCGCTCATACTTCCAGCCACAAGAAAGCGGGGCCACTCCGTACATGGTGAGCTCCTCGGCGAGGTCCCGCATGTTGAACCGGAGGGTGATGCCAGCAAGTCTTCGCGCCTGCTGTTCGTCGCCGGACCAAAATAACATCCGGGCAGCGGTTGAAGGATATCGGCTCCCCCCGACACCGAAGACCGCACGTGCTTGACACAATGTGGTAGAACCACCACCGTGTCCAGCTAAACTCCCATTTCCCCGCATAGCCAACGTGGGGAACAAGTGCGCGCAATCCGCCCTCAGCACGAAGTCCACGCCGCCAAAGTTTGAGTACGCCTCCCCTTCTGTCTTCCCCGGTTGGCAACGCGCGTCGTGCAAGGTGGCAAACAACTCGGCACTAGGGCGAGTACCTTCCGTCCGCATTGCCCAAGTGAAGACGGGCAGCCGGATGATGGCATTCGGGGTCAACTGCGCCAGCTCCAACCCGTAAGCTCGCAACACCTCGCGAACAAGGAACATCGCCGGGATCCGGAGCCCGGCTTCGAAGAACGCCACAAAGACGATGGCCTCGGACTCCCCTGGGTCCGGCGTCGTCTCGTCGGGGCCAGGCAAACGAACCCCGGCATGGGCCTCCAGCTTCTTCTCCCGAAGAAGGGTTGCGAGGGTCTCCTCTGTGACAAGACTCCATCCCAGCACGCGGGAACAACGGCCCTTTGATTTCTTCATGGCGTCCCAGCGATGGTTGGTCTCCCCTTTTTCACGCAGAACCAGGCGATACTCCACCGGCGGTGGCGTCAAGCAGCGCTGGCTTGACGAGGCGCTCCTGCTAAGGCAGCGCGTAGAATCATCAGGGGCGTCGCCACCGGCAACCTGGCGGTCGTTGCGCACGGCCATGTCTCCTACCCCACTACGACACCGAGCAGGACTGGACGTGGAGGCAGCAACGGGGTGCGCAAGAAGGCGGAAACGAAAGCAGAGCACAAGCAAACAGGCAGCCAGGAGGAGCGTTTGCATGTCCCCTGTGATCCCTTATAATGTCCCCCGCCCCCCCGCAAACAGGAAATCAAACGGCAGATTTGCAGCGGTTCGGCTACTCAGGATCGGGCCGCGCAACCACTGACAACCGCAGCTGGCGGCGGTAGGTGGGCGATCGGCGCGTAACGCGCTGACGCACCCCTGCCGCGTGCCCACTTTACCTGGGGAAGGGGCGGACGGCCGCGGTCGTGCGCCGCCTGACATCCCACGACGCTCCAATCGTAGCCTGCCGCGTGCCCCTGACAAGATAAGGGCCGACGCGAATCCGGGTGTCATTAAAGCGCACTCCCGGGACGCGAGGACGCCTCTCCGCGTCGGAACAACCAAGCTCTACTCTGCGCCCCCGCAGCCCCAGGGCGCGAGGTATGTCGTACCGCGACCTTCGACTTTGATCTCGACTTCGACCTCGACTTCGGCCTCGAAACTCGATGTCGACTTCGATCCCAAAACTCGATCTCGACTTCAGCCTCGACGTCGACCTTTGATCTAGGCTTCGATCTCGACTTCACCTCGACTTCGACCTCGACTTCGACCTCGACTTCGATCCCGAAACTCGATCTCGACTTCGGCCTCGACATCGACCTTCGATCTAGGCTTCGATCTCGACTTCGACCTTGAAACTCGGTCTCGACTTCGGCCTCGACTTCGACCTTCGACCTCAGCTTCGGCCTCGAATTCGGGCTCACCTTTGACTTCAACCTCCACCTTCGGCTCGGTAAGCAGCCCAGACTGCGGGGCTGGCACTAGTCAGGCAACAAGGCTTCGCTGAGGGCAACAAGGCTTCGCCGGTTGTTGACGTAGGTTCACAGGCCGCGGGGATGGAGGGGGCTAAAGGACTCGGCAAGATGGCTCCGGCCCGTGAAGCCCTTTTCCATGAGAGGCTCCTGTTGTAGGGGTGGCCCCCACCTAAGCCCAGCAGGCCTGTTAGGCAGTTGTAAGGCCCGGAATGGGATGTGTAATGACATAAACGCCCCCAAGGGGAATGCATGAGTGTAAGGACAGAATTGTAAAACACTCCCCATGTGTATATATATATCATCCGGGCCATGGGGGAAACCCTAAGCCATTATTCACCTAACTCTCCACTACCATACTCTCTCTCTCTCTGTTTGGTATGTAACCACAACAGAATCCATTCCTTCCGACCTCTTCACGATTGGTTCCACCATTTGCCTTTTATCTTGTATTTTCCTAAACAGACTCCAAAGTGAATCCCGTAGATTTGAATAGGTTTCTACCCCTTACAAGCCTCTAAATACGACCCCTTGACCCCTCTTAACCCTCCTCAACCCTTGCCAAGCTTCCTCAAAGCCGTTGTGTCTCAAGTTATCTGGTGAGATTTTTCATGATTCTTTCAAGTCATATCATGTTCCCATGTATCATCAATCTTCTTGCCAATTTAATTTGATTTTGGTGCATTATATCTCCCGGAATTGAGTTTTCCCCAATGTAGGCCGAAATTGATTCCCGATGTCGATTCGTCGCCTCCGATGAGTTTTAGCCTATGCCATCACCTTTGTAAGATTTGTTTCATCACGTTCTATGTTGTGCTTCCCTCCTTTTCTCCAAAAACCATCCATAATTTTTTGCCTCGGACACCTAGCCATGGCCGCCTAGGGCACTTCACGTTCCCATCTATCCAGTGATGTTTCCTCCAATCCTTTCATGTCAAAATGTGCCAAACCCTCCGAGGCAGCTACCTTCCAAGTGGTTTGGGATTCTCTTCATTGAGCACCAAGATATCAAGTTTTTCCTTTTTTCTACCATCATCGTTCAAACGTCAATTGTGTTATCACCGGAGAGTTTTCGGCCTAGACAAAAAATTTTCTAGCTTCACCATGTGGTGTCCTAGCCCGTGCTCACCCTACTTATCCGTGTTCCACGCCTGGGTATTATTTGTCTCTCCTACCCATGACGTTGCTACCACCGTCGTCACTGTGGATCCCACCACTCGGTGCCGCCTCCAGCCATCTCTTCCTCTGGACCGTGGGGTTCCGTTTTGCCCCTTGGCCATTCTCCTTCACCGGCGCCATCCTCCTCCATTGAGTCATGAAGGTGCTCCGTTGCCTCTCTTTGTTACCTTCTTCACTATGTTGCCTTGAGTCAATGACGTGTGGGTCCCACATGTCATACACCCAAATAAATAAAAAATCATCCCAAAAAGAAGATGCCAGGAAATATTCTCTTGTTTGAGAATTTTCTAGAATTTTCTTTCCAACCGATCTTCCAATCACTTGTTCTCCACCGTCCGAACCCGAATCAAGTGATTCAAATTCCTAAATTCATAATATATCTCCCAGTATATATTTTGTAATTTTTGGATTTTATTTAGATTTTATTTGAATTTAGCTTGTTCTGGCTTTTCACGTGCAGGCTGCGACTTCCCCAAAGGGTGCGACTTCGTTGTCGATTCTTACTACCAATTCATAGAGCAAGGTAAGTTACACACTTTGATCATGTTTATCCTAGTTTATAAATAAAATTATATTGTTTTAAATTATTCTACATGCATATTTTTATTCATTGTATTTCATTTTAGTTTTAAACTTAGTTAGTGCCTACTTGTTAATACCTCCATTGATATTGATTCCCAGATACCTTGTCACCCTAAAATAAAACTCTGGCTAGTACACTAGTATTAGCTAGAGCATTTTGTAGCAAATACTTAGACATGCATAGATATAACTTTTGGTTTGGGATAACTTTTTCACATAAAATGATGAATTTCAAAAATGTATTCTTAACTTCAGTGTATCAAGAAAGTATATAAAATGTTTCAAAACAAAATATGAAACCTTCTTTAGACTTAGCCAAATGGTTAGGTGCTGGGTGCTTGCTGGCACACGTTATTGTTCGGTGATACAATGTTGATCCTAGGCATAAGAGGTACGTTGTAGGACCCCGGAGCAACAACTTCGAAACCCTCTGTATTAATTGCACTAGTCCAGGATCAGCTAGTGCACACAGTGATAACAGGGATACATATCAAGCACAATGACAAACTTTATTTAACTTGATATGAGACTGATGGCCAAAGTTTACATCAATGGCACATAAGCCAAAATTAAATAATAGCAGCGAAAGAAAAACACCGAAGCAGAAGAAGCCCACTGACAGTAAGACGCGGCCTACTTGTCCAAGTCTTCACCGCAGTCGAAGTCGTCTTCCTCTGTGAGACATAGCAAGGTGAGTACAAACTTGTACTCCACAAGTCACATGGAGAAATGCAACATAATAATACAGGCAACAAAGGAAGGCATATAGGGTTATTTGAGCATAAAACAACATTTAAAGAAATACAATAAATAGACTGAAATTGCTGAATTTAATACAGCAAGTAAAAATAGTAATTGTAAATGAAATTAATACCGTTAGTGCAGGCTCCAACCAAACACTAACCTAACCATGGGCATCCCACCCTGACCATCTTTTCCAAAAACATCTTGTATGGATTCCATCCATCCACACGCTTCCATCCACTCATGGATTCCATCCATCCATAAGCTTTCAATCTCATGGATTCCATCCATCCACAATGTTTCCATCCATCCACAATGTTTCAATCTCTCATGTATTCCATCCATCCACAAGGTTTTCGAAAACCATTTTTGAAAAACAAAGTCTAAAACATTAAAAACTTTTACTCAGCATGCCCATGACCGTGGGCACGACTATCCGGGATAGATTATACACTCTGCAGAGGTTGTACAGTTTTACCCACAAGACATGATCATCCCATATTGCCATCGGATTAACACACTTCCTTATGTGTGTGGCAAGGAGATCATGACAAGGCCTTTACAATGCAAAACCTTCAACCTAGCCAAGCCAATACTAAGGTTTCACCCTAGTAAGGAATCCACCAGACCGGGACCCCCTCTTGAACCGAGTGAGACTTCTCATGGCCTATGCCACACTCACTTTCAACCTACGAATGACTTAGGTTGGGACCCGCAAATTAATCAGCCAGGACTGTCCCATAACAGTCTTGTGGTAGTACAATAGGGCTTTGCAATAGTAGTTTACAGATCGGTCCTTAATTTGACTTAGGTTCAACCACATACTCCCTATGCCCGACAATCAACACTGTGTCTCCGAACAACAGTGCATACCTGCACCCACCACCTAACCATTAACCCAAGTCTAAACCAGATTTTATATTTTATTTCAAAATATTTCATAATCCTTCTTGACTCACCGAAGTCAAGAATACATTTAAAAAGCTTATCATTTTATGTGAAAAAGTATCCCAAAATACATATTATGTCTACGCAGGTCTGAGCATTTGATATAAAATTATCTAGTACATACTAGTGTACTAACTAGAGTTTTATTCTAGGATGACAAGATATAATGTTTCACGAGGTCAAAGATGTCAATAACAATTGGAGATTAACTAAGTTTAAAATTAGAGTTGAAATACTTGAATAAACATATGCATGCAATATAATTTAAATCAACATAATTTCATTTGTAAACTGGGATCAACATGGTCAAGGTGTGTGACTTGCCTTGCTCCGTGGTTGGGTGAGACTCGTCGTCGAAGAAATCTCCCGAATCGTCATAGTCTACACGTGAAAATAACCCACCAAATTCAAAATAAATTCAAATGAACTCCAAATATTAAATTAAGGGTAGAAATGGATAGAGGGGAATTTTTGATGAATTTAGAAATTTGAATGGGCTCAATCGGAGTTAGGATGGAGGAGAATGGGCTCTCGGAAGTTTAAAATCAGAGAAAATGAATAAATTGGATTTTTAGAATTATTTTTCTAAAGAAAAATGGAATTATGACGTCAGCCCTGGAATTTCTTTTTCAACCAAATTATTTTTCTATTGGAAAACCCGAATTATGACGTCGGCATGACGTTAGCCCCGGTTGGTTTTTTAGACAGGCGACTGACAGTGGGCCCGGGTCTATGGATCGGGTTCATGGACCGAAGGGAGAGCTGAGGTGGCACGGTTGGTAGGGTGTGCCAGCCGACGCTTGCGTGGCGCCCGCGTGGCAACCAATGGTGGCCACCTCACCTGCCACGTCGGCTCGGCCGCTGACGTGGCCAGGCCGACAGGGGAGGAGCTCGGGTACGGCAGCGGCGACAGCACTCTAGTGGCCAGCAGCGAGCGGTGATTTGTGGAGAAGGGAGAGGAGGCCGAGGGAAGCCGGTTTCACCTTGTCGACGAGGCTTGGCGGCGGCCGACGACGAGGAGGCAGAGGCGGCGGCAGGTGGCTCTCGGTGCGGTGATGCTTCGGTGGGGTTGAGGCCCGGCCAAGGGGCAAGTGAGGTTGGAGGCAATGCGGAGAAGCCGAGGGCGGCATCGGCGAAGCTTAGGGGCGTTCGGAGGTAGGTCGGCGGCGAGTGGAGAGTAGTGGCGGCAGGGGTGCTCCGGCGTAGGGGCGCTCGGGAGCTCGGGAAGGGAGGGGGAGAGCGGAGGGAGGTGGTGCTGGAGGAGACAGAGCTAAGGGGGTATTTATAGGGGCGGAGGGGGGAGTGCGGCTGCGGAAATTTCTCGCCGGAGGTTGGCGAGGTGGGCGGCGGTTGCAGAGGAGGTACGGAAAGCGGGCGCGGAGAGAGGGGGAAGTGGGCGCGCGGAATGTGGCGCACGAAGAGAGGCCGGCGCACGTGTGGGAGAGAGGGTGGAGAGGTCGAGTAGGGTGGAGGTGGCGCAACGGCCTGGCGGCGGCGTGCGGGGAAGAAGAAGGTCTGACGGTGGGGTCCACGTGTAGTGAGAGAGAGAGAGAGGAGGCGCGGGCGGAGGAGATTAAGACACGTGGCCAGGGGAATATCGGGCGGCCGAGAGAGGAGAGGAGGTGAACGGGAGAGATGGGCCGGGGCGGTGTGCGCTGCAGATCTGGGCCGGCCAGGTGTCGGCCCAAGGGGAGAGGGAGGCGAGATCCTGGGCGGCGACGTGGATGGATCTAAGCCGTCCACGCATCGGCCGGAGGGAAGAGTTTGAGGTTTTAATTTTTATTTTTGATTTTGGAATTCAGAAAAGTCGAGGAAACTTAAAAAGACTTAGAAAAATATGAAATAAATTGAAAAAATTCTAGAAAAATTCACAGAAGTTCTAGGAAATGTTTTGGACTTAATAAAAATATTTTCAACTTAAGTTGGCATTATATTTTTATACTTGAAATACTTTCTAATTTCAAATAGAGTTTTAAACTCCAGAAAAATATAGAAGAACCAAATAAAAGCCAAATAAACCCAAATAACCAATTTGAATTAGGATTTTATAGAAAATCAAAATATCACTTTATTTAATAATATTTTTAGATTTTTACTTAAATACTTTTCAAACCCATCCTTTTGAAAACAAAAATTCATGGCAAATCAAAATAAAAAATTTAGGCACCAAAACACATTTTTTAATTTTAAACCAATTTAATTTAATTTTTTTTCTCACTCCAAAAATTTGAAATAAACAGCTGGGTTGTTACATATGTGGAAATCGCCTTTGTCAATTAAGGATCGGTTTGTGAGCTACTGTTATAAAGCCCTTTTTGTACTTTCACGAGGCTGGATGGAATAGCCCTGGTTGACTAATTTGCATGTTCCAACCTGAGTCTCGCTATAGGTTGAATATGAGTATGGAATAGGCCATGAGAAGCCTCACATGACACGAGAGGGGGTCCCGATCTAGTGGATTCCTTATTGGGGTGAAACCTTAGTTGAGACATGGCCAGGTTAACGGCTTTGCATTTTAAAGGCCTTGTCATGATCTCTCTGCCACACACCCAAGGAAGTGTGCTAATCGCGTGGCAATATGAGTTGATCATGTCTTATGGATAAAGTTATACCACCTCTGCAGAGTGTATAAATTATCTTAGATAGCCGTACCCACGGTCATGGGCATGTTGGGTAAAGTTTTTTTACGGATTAGACTTTGTTTTTTAAATAGTTTATAAAATATTTATGGATGGATGGAATCCATATGAGAACTTTTTAAAGAAAAATGGTTTGGGTGGGATACCCTGTTAGGTTAGTATCAGGTTGGTGCCTGCGCTAATAGTATTAATTTATTTAAATTACTATCTTTATTTACTATATTAAATTCAGTAATATTCATTCTATTTATTATATTTCTTTAAATGATGCTTTATGCTCAAATAACCTTATATGTCTTCCTTTGTTGCCTTTATCATTATATTTCATTCTCCCATATGACTTGCATAGTACAAGTTTGTATTCACCCTTACTATCTCATATCAGAGGAGGACAACTTTGACTACGGTAAGGACCAGGACGAGTAGACCGCATTTTACTATCGTTTGTCTATGGCCAGGCTCAGTGGGCTTCTTTCGCTTTAGTGTTTTTTCGCTTCTATTATTTAAATTTGGCTATGGACTGTGGAGGTAAACTTTGACAATCATGCCCATATTTAGTTAATGAATAAATGTCATTATGGTTGATATTTATATTTGTTGTCTACTGTGTGCATTAGCTGATTTTAGACTAGTGTGATTTATATAGAGGATCCGGGAGTTGTTGCTCCAGGGTCCAACAGCTTGATAGTGGCCGCCTATGCCACACATCAGCACCGTCCATCTGAGATGCATCTTCACTCTTTCTTGAGCATGTTGCCATCTCTAATCCTCATTACCTAGGCTTCGATGACTATGAACTAGGTGTTTATGATATGGTTGGGATGAGATCATGGGTGTCATGGTAGTTGGAGAAGATGTGGATGTGTTTGACAAGGGGAAGGAAACGTCATAGGAAATCACCAATTTCCACTAGATTTTTCTGCAATTGAAATGAGCTAATGTAATCTTAACTATATAATATAATCCTAATCCTGGGGGCTTCATGGCTTCTTAGTGATTTTGGGCATTGGTTTGGAGGGCCAATAGGGTGACATGTATCCTATAACGGGCCGTTAATTAGTGCCTTGAACATAGTTTCCCCACCAAGTGCCTCCACGGGTACGGTTTTACTAATTTGAGCTTACTCTCATCAATTCTTTGATGAGGATGGCCTCTCGTCGTGACATGTGACAGCATCCCCTTCCTCTCACTTTCCTTCTCCCATCTCTACCCCTTCAAGCGCTCTCTCATCGCGATACATGGCGGCATCACCTTCCTCACCTTTCTTTCCCCTTCCTATCCCCCTCAAACTAGAAAAAAAAATCCTGTTTTGAACTGAGCTGAATTTTCCCAAGTTCAATTTTCCTGAGTCAAAATTTTTCCTAGTTGAAACTTTTCAATTTGAATTTTTTCAAGTTTAAACTTCTCAATTTGAAATTTTTAGAGCAGAAAATTTTGTGCTAGAGTGGAAGAAAGGGGGTGGGGGAGGGAGATGGGAAGCACGGGATGTGGGTGGTGGATGGAGAAGATGACATATGACGTCTTAGGAGGGTGGATAACCTCAAAGTAGATACCTTCCTACACATACAACGCCGCTCAGTGCCAGTTTCCTTGTTGGGCCTTCTTCAATAATATCGCCTACTGGTAACCTGCAAGTGCACATGATCGACCAAAACAAAATAGCTCCAACCAGTAATAATAACAGTAAATAAAAATATATAAAATGCCATCCACACATAATGCATAAAAAAGATTAGTAAAGAACTGATATTTTGGTTACCAATCTAAAGGTTGTGCACCCTAATTACATCTCCCTCACAAAAAAACATCCTATAGGAGAATCTATTGTCCGCTCATGTTCGCACTACAACACGTCACGCGTGCAATTAAGGAATTACTGTGTAATTAATCACCCAACTTACTACTGAACCAATGCTTTCGTTACCCCTCAGATGAAGAGCTTTCCAAGGCCGATCTCTAGTTCTTTAATTGTCATCAACTTTGTCGTTAACTTCTTTCACTCATCACTTGTCTATGCCTACAAACATGAGTGGCTAATTCCCAAGATCAAGTGCTAGGGCCACTAGCTCACTAGCCTTACGAATAGCAAGTAAGATCAAGACTAGCAGAAATATCAATTCATATAATGAACAAAACACATCACAATATTATTATAAGTAAAGGAACTTCCTTGACATGGGATGTACATTGATGATTCGATCTTGTACACAATATGTGGCATTGATCCCCATGGAGAAGGAGAAACAATGGTTTGTTGGAAGATTGATCTAATCCAGATACATGGAGGAAGGAGGGAGAAAGGTGCCACCCCCAAGCATTCTCTCGGGCTTATGGTGGTGTGGACGTGCTCCACCCCTGCATGCCTCCTCTAGGGCTGGTCGAAGAAATGTTGGTATTTATAGAGCAAAGAGCCTCGGCGCCCGTAAGCATTCTCTCGGGCTTATGGTGGTGTGGACGTGCTCCTCCGTCCCTGCATGCCTCCTCTAGGGCTGGCTGAAGAAATTTTGGTATTTATAGAGCAAGGAGCCTTGACCTCCTTCCAGATCTTGTTGCGAACAAATTCCATGATGTTAGGGACCTTCATTGGCCTCCAATCTTCAAGGATGAGTTAGGGGAAACCTTTGAAAGCAATCCTCATTGGATAAGGCTTTGAAACTCGGCTTCTGAACACAGGAATCTTCTAAAGGCTATAACTTTTGCGTTCGAACTCCCAATGATGCAATTGAATTGAGTAGTCCAAATCATAGTTGTCAACGATATCTATGATTTTCTAGTTATGCATTGCTTCATTTGAGGTCATCTTGTCAATAAAAGTGTGTTCCAAGCTATGGACAACATTTCTGGTAACCAGTATATATTTCTCCAGTTCGGTCCCAAGTTGGATCCAAACTTCATATGTGGGCATGGTGGCTTCATTGGGTTATTGTACTTACATCATAAGTCATAGAAAATAATAAAAGAAACTTTATAATATTTTATAACTTGTGCGCGACGGTTAGGAGCGAATATGAAAATATGATGAATTGTTACAGGAAGATCCCGTCACTTCTTGACTTGAGAGCACGGTGCTGAGTTGAGTCTTGGGGGGTCTTGGCATGCTTATGGGCCTGTTTGGCTGAGTGGCTTTTGCGGCTTCGGCTTACGGCTTCAATTCTTCTACAGTAACTAGCTTTCAAACGGAGTGTCTGTTCATGACAGGGTCTAATAGTTTACTATAGTACATATTATATTGACTTCATTTATATCAGTCAAAATCGCGCGTGATTGTCTCTCTCCATATTCTCCCTCGTGAACAGCCAAAATTAAAAAATTTCAGCCATAAACCATAAGCCTCAACGATAAGCCAAAAAAAAGTAGAGATGCCCTCAGGGAAGAGATGTCCTCAACTTGCACGACAAGGCACACAAGGTGGCGTAAGCGAGCTTGGAAGGGATGGAGAATTCTGACGCGCGAGATCGACCTCTCTTCTCTCTCTCTTTCCAAGACTCCAACCTTGCTTGGCTTCATCTTCTCCCCGTCGACCAGAGGCTAAGCTGCCTGCTAGTGTGACTTCAATGACTTGTGGGGAAGCTTTATATGGCATGCATGCCCATGTACCAATTAAGCGCTTGGTTTTTTATATGTCATGAGATGGTGTTACGTGACAACTGTTAGTGGCATGTGGTAAGTAGTTACCCACCCCCGCGTGGCTGTGCTGTAGTGTCACGTTGGTGATTAGTAGGTTTGATCCCAAGCTGGAAGGATTGGTTTTAACATTGTGGTCCCATTGTTGATGATCAAGCACACAGAAGTAGAATACAAAGAAGTAGTCTCAAATGGCCTTTCTCTCTTTATTGTTGTGTGGATACAATATCCGTATGTGTATACAATGGGAGCCCCCTACCCCGTTATATAGGTGGAGGGTGTCTCCCTCATGCCTTAACCATTAATGGGCCTAGTTTAGGGAAGGGTCAACACAATTTGTTATATCTCAATAGTTAATTTAGGATTATGGTCGCATTGCCGATGAAACAAGAACACAAAAGTAGAAGACACGCGAAAATAGTTCCGATAACCTGTCTCTCTTTATTGATTGGGTTGGATAGGGATCCATATGTGTGCACAATGAGGGCTCCCCTGCTCCTCCTTGTACAGTGAGAAGGGGTCTCCCATCATGGTTCAATAAGTAATATGGGACTAAACTAGGTAGCCATGACTCATGGGCCTTATTAGGCCTCAATTTCTATTGGGTCTAGTTTAGGTAAAGTGTCCACATGATCGGGTCTAATGAGCTGATATCTCAACACTCCTTGGACACTTTGCCAATGTCATTCTTATGCCTTGTTAAAAACTCCTTATGAAAAACTCAATAGGAAAAATCGATAAGAAGAAAATAGTACATAGCTCGCATTCTTGCTATTGCACGTGTTGCCTCATTAAAAACCTTTAATTAAGAAAACCCATTGGGTCAAAACTTAATTAAGGGAAAAATAGTACAACACTTCCTCTCGAGGATGAATGCATATGAAGATTAATCTCCTCCTCAAGGTAACAACTCTTTGAGCCTCATCATGCCAATGCCATGAACATGCTTGTCACAGATAGAACCTGGCAAGGCCCTAATGAATAAATCTGCAAGATTATCATTTGTTTGGATTTTTGTATTTCTACATTCCCTTTCTCCTGCTATTCATGGGAATAGAAATGCTTAAAGAGTATATGCTTTGTTATGAGAGTTTTGACATAGCTTCTTCATCTATGAAATACAAGCAGTATTATCCTCAAAGAGGTGTTGAAGCAATCTATGCGCAATCAATTGTTACCACAATCCACAGTGCATTGGTCTGTTGTAGCTTTTCACTTGAGTATTCCTAAGGTTACTGATCTCAGGGAACAGATGGATTACTACTAACAAGAGTGTTATATGAAAGATTTATGAGTCTAGTGAAAGATTCCAAGAAACCAAAGTTACTAATGTTCTACCAAGAATGGCTAAATCATCCCAGGGCTTGATTCACTTACGAGCAAATTGACAAATAGTATACGATTTAGTGTTTTTAACTAACATCGCTCTCACCCTACTGTGGGATAGGTATGGCAAGTCAGAGGGAGGTGAGCAAATTGACAAGGAGTATGTGATTTAGTGCATTAACTAAGATCACTCTCACCCTACTGTGGGATCGGTATGGCAAGTCAGAAGGAGGTGAATGACTTCTCAAAATTTTCTCCCTGGTATTATCAACAACATGCAGTGGAAACACAATGTCACAAGCTACTCCAAAGCCAAGAGCCACATAATAGAAGCTACCTAAGACAAGGTCGTCTCATTGGTCAGACCGCCAACCAAATTGCGATTAAACTGCTAGTTGGTCTGACCGCTGGGAGCACTTTCATCTAACCACTGCTGGTATGACCACTAGCACACTAGTGTGACTGCCAGAGACACTCCAGTCTGACCAGTCATGGTGGTCTGACCGCTCGCTAAGGCACAATTCAAAACATCACTGCGCACACTCTAAGAAATGAGCTAACTCTCAAATGACTAATCCAAACCCAATGAAACTTGGCATATTTTTTTCCTAGGATGTTAGGAACCTATTCCAATTATAGATCAAGAAGATTAATGCCAAAGTTCTGACCTTTATCCAAAGCAAGAAAGGTTGCATCGAAACCAGGCAAAAGAGAGAGAAACATTGATTTGCTCTTGTTCATGAGTCCTTGATGATCTAGATAAATTTAGATGAGTTCTCACGTATTATAGCAAGCTAAATCACAGTATGATCTAAAGCCAAAATACCCACAAGATCAAACCCCAAAATCACATCTGTCTTGAGGAAACCGAGCAATCATAAGAACTCTATCTTGAACAAGCCTAGATGGATGGGATCTAACCTCTAAAAGATATCTCCACATCTTACATGTCCTTGGCAGCAGGGAAGATCAAGAGAAGATGAAATCCAAATTAATAAGAAAGCCAAGTAAATCAAAAGCACAAGGCAGAAATTTGGGTGTTTATTTCACTTTGAGTGAAATGTCTTATAGCCTGGCGAGGATTAAGTAATCTATTAAATACGACTTTAATACTTAATTATAGCCTCCAAGACCATGTGGTTGATAGGCTGCCAAAGGCATTTGCTTGAGTATCCCTAGTTGGAGGCCCACTGTATGTTTCACCCAACCAGCAGCCACTCGGAGATCTCATGAATTGGTATAAGGGCCTGTCTTAAGGCAATTCGTCTCATACGCTGGATAAAGCACCTCCCAACCACACAACGATTCAACCTTATGTCTCTAACAATAACTACCTTACAGTTGTCTCCATGATTATCTCCCACTGACAATAACCGAAGATAAGTTATTGTCAGATCTCTCTCTTGCTAACAGTAACAATCCGCTCGACCAGACAAGATGATTCAACAAGGTGCCTACTCACATGGATAATTGACACCCCTTCGGCACTATTTAAAGGTTGACAAAAGAAGAACAACAAATAAGACAATTCTAAGAAGAACAATACCAAAGACCAATCCTAGAGAATCAATCAAGATCTCTTGACTAGATAGAAGATTACAGAGATTAGGGCTAGTAGCATCCTGTTTTGTAATCTCTTATTGAGAGCATCTTGTAACGAGTTGATATGGATGGAAAAATTGAGGACATATATGTATTTCAGAAAAAGCGAAGGGCTTTTTTGAGAAAACGGAGGGCCCGTGCGTAATTTCTAAAAATTTATCGCGTAGAAAGAGGGTCTCTTTAAAAAAATCAAGGACCCATACGTAATTTCAAAAAGTAGAGGACCTTTTTAGAAAGCGGAGGACCTTCTCGCGAAATGGCAGGGGTCTTTTTGTAAGAAATAAGGACCTGTATGTAATTCTAGAAAATAGGGGGTTTTTTCGCAAAAAGGGTGATGTTGCAGGGGGAGGTCGGGAATCCCCTAGCCTTAATATAGGGAATATTGTAAGGGACCTAAGGGGGAGTGATCTGTTGATGGTAGTGCCGGAAAGGAGTTGAGGCACCGCGGAAAGGTGCAAACCCTATTAGTACTCGATACCTAGGGTTAGGAATAGATTCGATGAATGAGATGAAGAAGGAAGACAACAGAAGATCTCAACCCATGTATGATCATCCACGGTTCCATAGATCTAGTGGTGCCCTTGTTTGGACCTGGATGGGTCAGCCCATCCACAAAATGTCTTGTCTAGACCTGACCATGCTTGGCATTCACTAACACGGCCTACCTTGTTATCCAGACTTCCACCAGTCTCAGGTAAGTGGTGGGTAAAGCTCGACAATGCAAAATCTAAAATCATTCGAATATACCGCCCCTCCAATCAGTAAGGCTATGTCAGGGGGTGATTCCTAAATAAAGGGCATAATTAGCCATTTGAAGGTTATAGTATGGTGATTTGGTAATAATGTTGAATTGGTACTCCTACTCTTGAATATCAATTGTAAATTATCGTTCGTTTTAAATTAAAATGCTTGGAAAATAAAACCAGGGGCACTAGTGGTGATAGGTCTAACGAAACCCTCCTTGAAAGACATTATTAACGTTGAAATTGTTTGCATTGCGTTGAGAAAATTTCTATTGTAACTCGCGGAGTATGAAAGTACTCACTCTTGCTTTAATCATTCAGAAGACTGAAGGAAGAGAGAAGACATCAATGCGTGTGATGAGGATTAAGTAGTCCTTAATTAATGAGTTATTTATATATAATATTTATTATATATAATAGTACTGCAATAGCCTTTTAATATATCCCTGGTCGGAGGTACTTGCCACGACTAACTCGGGTTGCGACCACCCTCTAGTCGAAAAGCCTATTACGACCAGGTCATGTCATGACCACCTTCTTGTTGATAAATTCTACGGACAGACATGTGGGAGCTATTTAATCGACTAAGTATCCTGTACACCATGTCTAACTATGTGTAGTAACAATTATATCTTGTACGATATTGTCTCTCTGCATAACCGCATACACTCCACTCTGTCTCTGACAACAACCGTCTTATGAATGTGCAGAATCAAGTAACTGGCAATATGCCTCCTTATGAATGACAACCGCCATCCCTTCAAATGCTTTATAAGGGGTGGTGCTAGCAGACAGGAAGGGGAGAGGCCATTGAGAGTATTAAAATTTCCATTCGCACACTATAAGAATATGGGAAATAGGGTTATTATTCTCCTAGGAGAAGGTTTGAACCTATCTAAAATACCCTATCTCTTCCTGTGCGATCTTGAGAATCATGTTCCCGCATTTACTCCGTAAGATCAATAGTAATTCGACGACAGTTCTCGCCGTCCGTTGGACACAACAGTGATGTTCGTCCATTTTGCTCAAATGTCTCCATGGCAAATGAGTGGAATGAGGAGAACTCATTCGATCTTGTGGATTACACAAGGCTCGACATGGATGCCTACTATGAATATGAGAGCATCTTCTCGTCCGAGGGCAACATCTAATCCTGGGACCATCGTCAGGCTTAGGAGACCGTGCTAAGGATGCTCTGTAGGAGGGTACACTATCACCGATGCTCCCGCTTGTGCCATTATGTCCAGATAGGAAATCAGAACCCCTTGAGGGCAAGGGTCCAAGCAACCATGACTAATGTCGCCCGACGACATGTTCTAAATGCAGTGAGGCCCTAACCTCTGAGCATGCAAGCCTGTCCAAGGAGGGCCAACTATCTTCAGGAAGTCCAAGAATGTACGATTCCGGGCTCAATCACTATTTGCTAACTGCCACTATGCGGTTACAAATGCCCGAAGCATGGTCGAACACTTTGCATTTGCATGTCCAACCACACACCCGAAGGGTATGTCTCCAACCAGAGACGGTTATAACCCAAAATTCCCCTTCCTGGCAAGGGTTACTTCGAGTCGTGAGGCATTATCTTTTGACTACACGTCGAGCCAGGAGGGCTCAACCACCAGCGGCACCAACAACACCCAGGAGGTCTTTGCCCCTGACTATAGATCCTCATCACTCTCCACACAATGAGTCTGAGAATGCTACCTGCCATACACCCTCTCCTAGTGCTAGTCCGAATAGTGAGAACCCCTTTAGCAACGAGGGAAATATCAACATTCATGAGTGACTGACATCCTAGAAGTAATCACACTCCACCGAGGGATGCCTAGATAGACTCAAATATAGATGATCCCGAGATTACAAGGAGGAGAAGGATTGCAGTCCACAACGAGTTGCCTGGACGAGTCCAGTACCAGTTAGAAACTGCTCATGAACTTTAATGGATTAATGATCTCATAGAGAATCCAAACTAGGAGCTCAGAAGAGCACTTGGTTATGACATCTTTGCACAAGAGATTGCCCAACGACTCTAGGAAACTATGGCCAGGGTTGAGCAATATAAACAATAGCATTCAAGACATCATACCAGGATGACCCCATCAATCACTAACCAGTCACAAAGCTCTCAGCAGAGAATGGCACAAGACCTTCCTTGACAATATCCATCCCCTGGTTGAACTCCTGACCAAGATGGGAGACGAAAAAGGGATTAGCATATGCCTCCCCCAACTGGCGATCAACAGCCTCCCGGAGAAGTGGCAACCATGGCTCCTAGCGAGGAATCTACACCAGCAAATAGAGCGTGAGGATGGTTGTAACATCCTGAAAATTTGAATTTGAAAATGTAAAGCTTTTGAATTATTTTTGCAGTGTATTTTATTTGAGTTGGATTTTTATGGTATTTTCTGAAATTTGGTTGAGGTTCCAAAAAGTTAAAAGTTCAAGAAAGGAACAAATATGTTCAAATAATAGAGAATTAAAATTTAAGAATCCGAATCTGAAAAGATGATCCATAAAAGGAAGGGGAGAAATTTAACTTAAAATATAAAATGCCATCTTTGGAAAATAATGGCATGAATAGCAATTGTAGCAAGTAAATAAAATACCAATATATAAGGATATATATATATAAATAGACATATTAAAATTTTGCACCTACATATTTAGTGCCAAAAACATATTTGAATAACAAAATTAGGTGAGCAAGAGGGGATGTATAAAACAAGAAAACCATTTACATATATACCCAAATGCCTACTCCAAAACAAAAGAAAAAAATAAAATAAAAAGAAAGGAGCAGGAGGCAGGCCAGCCATCCAGCCCGGCCCAACCCCCACCTCCTTCCCGCCTCCTTCCCCCGCACGGCCCAGCGCGCCCGCCAGCCCACTGCCTCCACCCCGCGCCCATCTCCCTGTCACGCGGGCCCCGCTCCCTCTCCGCCTTCTCTCTCTGGCCAGCGGGCCCGACCCAGCGCGCGGCTCCTTCTCCCTCCTCCTTTTTCCCCGCGCACCCGGACTCCCTCCTCCGCTCAGCGCTGGTCAAAAGCCACGCGACCTGGCAAAGCCGTGCGACACGGCCGACGTGCGTGGAGCTTCCACGAATCCGCTACCTGCCCCGCCGCCACTGTCGCCACTGACACCGCCGCCTGCCACCGCCACCCGACCGCGCTTTGTCCTCGACGTGCGCGCACGACGCCGCGCGTGGCTAGCCGCGCCCCGCCGCCTATAAAAGCTGGGCACCTCTCCATCCGCTTCGCCACAACTTAAGCACTCCCCCACAGCAAGCAATTGAACCCCGAGCCCCCCAATCACCGGCGCGCTTCATTCTTCCCCAACTCCGGCCACCGGCGCTCCCCACTAAATTCCGCCAATTCCCACCGAGAAAATTCAATTCCAGCCACCCACATCATCCCGGGACACCACAAACCCATACCCGGCCTTCCCCGTGCACCCCGTGGACCCTAGCTCACCGGCACCGAAGTCCCTCCCCGAGCCGCCGCCACCGCACGTCGTCGGCCCGCCACCATGCTTCCCGGGTTCCGCTGACGTCCTCATTCGACTCACCAGACTGCGGGCAACGCATTTTTATATTCTCTCGCGCCATTCCGACTACCGTTCGCCGGCGACGCCACCACCCTCACCCGGCCCCGAAGCTCCTCTATTCGGCCCCTCTGTAGGTTGGTTTAAAAGGCTCATGCGCCCTATATGGTCAAGAAAGACCGTGAGACCGACTGGCTATTGGCGTTATCCCTCTTCCCCCCGACTCCCTCGGCCGTGCGCGTTCGAGCCCCGGGCTCCGCAGCGCGCCGAGGTTGAGTTTCTTTATTTTTCGGTCAGCACAGGTGGTCCCCACCTGTCAGTGGCTGCTAGTCCGAGCGGCCCACTAATAGCCGGGTCCCACCTACCAGGGTCAACCACTGACATGTGGGCCCGGTGCCCGAAGGGTATCACCTGTCAGTGGCCGCTAGCATATGTGGTCACCGACAAATGGGTCCCACCTGTCAGTGACCGAGTGCAATGGGCCTCACTGCCATGCAGGCCCCACCTGCCATAGACACTGTGCATAAAAAGATAAAAGAAAAATGATAAAATTTAAAAATATGCAGTAGGACCCATCTGTCAGATTTTTAGTAATTTTGGACTTAATTAAACTAAAAACTTTGAATAAGCATAACTTATTCATTTACACTCCAAATTGAATGAAACAAATTTCTAAATTCATCTAAATTCAAAAACTATCCAATGGAACTGAAACCAGGATTTTTGAAGTTCATTTGAATTTTTGGTGGTATTTTGTTTGATTTGCTAATTTTATCCAAATTTTCGCGCACATAAAACTAGCGTACGAAGCTCAGGAAGAGGAAGCCGAAGCTGAAGCAAACCTCGACGCTCAAGACCAAGACCCCTGTGACCAAGGCGAGTTAACACTTTTGACCATGTTGAACCCCTGTTTATGCAAAGTTAATTTCTTTTAAATTATCCATGTGCATGCTGTTATTTTGTGTGGCAATTTATCTTCACCTTCAAAATTACTAGTTATGCTCCCAAAATTATGCTTGTTAGTATCACTCCATTGAAACTTTTGGATAATGAACCTTGTTGCCGTAGTAAAATTATAATAACATAACTTTTGCAAATAAGTCCCTATTTATATCGTGTGGCTTAATATTACTAGATTAGTCGGGGTACCTAAATACCCCAAACTCATCACTTGCAATTATGAAATAATTTGGGTAGTCATGGTGGGAATGATTGGAGTGTGTTGGTATGTTATTTTATGTTCCCGAAAAACCCCAATACTGCTTAAATACCTAGGTGGATGGTTTGGGGGCTGGTATGAGGTGCAGTGGATGCATAGAATGTGAAATGTGGTAGAACCATCCAGGTAGTTCTAAGGACCGAATCTTGTCATGTTGTCCCGTGTAAAACAGTACAACCACAAGTCTATAAAATACAACTTGGACTAAGTGGTTTATCAAAACTCCAGAACCATCTCACCAGTAGTGGATAGGTGTGGATAATGCAAGGGCAAGGGGAGGTCTGAAGGGACACCAAGTGGAGGGTGAAGTTTCCCAGTTGTGCTAGCATTGAGGGGAGTGGAGCCCGAATAGCGCTAGTAACAGTGGGGAACATCATGTGCAACGTATGGGATCCACCGCAAGTGGGAAATGGCCCATAGGGTGAGATGGCGAAAGGAGCTAGATATTCAGAACAGTCTCTGTGATGGTCTACTCAACCACATGATTAAGGAATCATGTGGGGCAGCGAGTTGATTGTCTCTTGTGGTGAAAGTGTACAAACTCTGCAGAGTCAAAACTATTCGAATAGCCGTGCCCACGGTTAAGGGCAGATATGGGGTCTTAACTAGATATAGTTCTATTTAAAAATTTGTGGAGAATGGGAATGGAAACATGGAGGGCAACAGAAAACCCTAGTTTGAATTGTCCTGGGTGTTGTCCCAGTGGTAAGTTAAGCGGCTATAACGCTGAATGATGCTATATGATGCAGATGCCATGTAACGGTGGATGGAATCTGTGTCACTAATATGTTGATGTTACTTCTCCAAAATTTATGTCGAGAATTTTAAACTGCTAAGTCTTAGGAATTTGTAAGTATCATATTTAAAAGCAGTTTCTGGCAAAACAAAATAAACCCGAGCCTTCCTTGATAAACCCTGCATGTTATTTATTGCATATTGTGTGTTCGCTTGCTGAGCACGGTGGATTTGTGCTCACACTCGCATTACCAAAACAGAAACAGGGACACATGATCATTATGACCATGAGGATTCCCCAGCTACTGAAGCAAGGAACAATGAAGGAAATTAGAACGTAGTCTACGTTTTCTGAACATAGACAAGTTTGACCTACGGCAGTGTGTGCACGTATATTGTCTAAGTCTGGGTAATATATAATGCACACATTACCCACAGTCGCTTGACTGTGGTGTGGTCTTACTTTTGTTTTCGTTTCCGCTGTTTAAATGTAATGAAGACATTTGGCCTAAGTGGCCCCTTTTGTTAACTGTCACCGATATGGTGTAATCTAAATTCTGTAATATTATTACAGTTTATACGATGTATGATGTGATTCAGCAATGTACCTGTGTGCACTATCTACTTATACAGGGAATAGTGCAGTAAACCACAGTAGATTCTGGATTGAAAAATTCGGGTCTAACAATGGTTACCCTCACAGGGTTAACATCCATGACTGATTACGTCCTATTACCACCAGATATCGTCGTGTATGATCACCTAGTGATGCTAACCCTTCTTTCCCACAAAGGAGGCGTTATGATTCCATTAGCGGTTGTCAAGCATTTTCGTTCAACCTCTAAACAATCCATTGGCTAGAAAAGTTCTGACCAGTGAACATGGAAAATTCGATGGAGATCAAAATCGTCTTGAATTTATCCAAATCTACACTACAGCAATCTGAACTGCAGGAGGAGGAGAGCATGTCATGGCAAATTACCTTCTGAACATGCTCAAAGGGTCTACTTGATCATGGTTGCTCAATTAGCTGCCAAAATTGATATACTCATGGTAGCATCTCTACGACCTACTACTGAAAAACTTCCAGGGCACCTAGAATCGCCCTGGAAAGGAAGATGACTTGCATCACATGTGATGAGACCTTGCATTAATTCATACGGTACTTTAGGTAGGTTTGAAACACTATCCCTGAGGTATCAGATTCATCTATTATTCGAGCCTTTAAGTAGGGAGTCAGGAACCAGAGGTTCATAGAAGATATTGCTTTGAACCTTTCAACGACTTTTGTTTAAAACCGTCTATGATGTCTCTATTATAGACGGCTTGCAATCCAAACAGTATCTGATGTCCCGTCATGTCATCAATCCGCGGCATCTCCCCTAGGATCCCGATCTCACCCGTCCATTCTCTTCGTATCGAACGGTCTCCTCCCTATCTCTCGCCTCTTATTAACCCCCTCTCCCTACATGAAGAACCAACACCACTAGTACTACTTCAACTCATTTGTTCGTAGCAAGGGTGGGAAGGGGTTCGGTAAGGGTGGCTAAAATTTTGCTTGAAGCAAGATGGAAAGGAAGAAGGTAATGACAGATCTACGCTATTCCAAGTCATCGGTATCAGATCTTGAAAGTGTGGCATTCTGATGATTTTGGCATAGGAACTAAAAAATGGTGTTCGTTGTCTTTTTGTTTCCGCTACTTGAAATTTTTTCTGCGTTTAAAAGCTAGTTACTGTAGAAAAATCGAAAAACAGCTTTTAGAAGCTGAAAAGAACAGAGCATATTCGAATGATCTTAGACTCTTGCATTGTCGTGCTACACCCACCACGTACCTAGGACTTGATCGAAGTCTGGATAGCAAGGCAGGCCGTGTTAGTGAATGCCAAGCATGTCGGGTCTAGGATAAGACATTTTGTGGATGAGACGGCCCATCCAGGTCGAAACAAGGGCAACAACTCGATCTACGGAACTGTGGATGATCGTACGGTGGGTTGAGATCTTCCGTTGTCTTCCTTCTTCATCTCATCCGTCGGATCTGTTCGTAATCCTAGGTATCGACTACTAAGAGCAAGTTTAATAAGATTGACTGTGCTAGCTATAAGGGAATCCATGTCAGCATAGTCCTATGTGGAGGGGAGAGAAAAGGAGAGAGAGCCAAGCCGACTCCCATGCAAGAGTCAGGCTATAGCACAGGAAAAAAAGAGACATTATCCATGTATGTACCCATAGAACTAATTGCTATACCCATGCGTGTATTAAATTATCAATATCCATGTATGTATTAAATGATTGAGAGCTCTTGTGGAGACAACTTATAGCCAGCTTATTGTATGAGTTGACTGCATCATTATCTTTTGATGACATAGAAATATATTGGAGGTAGCAGCTATCTGTACTATTAAACTTGCTCTAATAGGGTTTCCGCCTTTCCGCGGCACCTCAGCTGTTTCCGGCGCCGCCGTCAACACTTGCCCCTTAAGGTTAGGAACCTTACAATTCTCCTCATCCGACCCGACTTCCAAACCACCAGGCCGGCCTCCATCGATCGATAAGCTTGAGAACTCAAAGCTTCTCCGTCTCCAGGAAAAGCGTAGGAACGCCGCAACTTCCTGTGCCTAGATCAGATCCATCCCATCTGCCACCAAATCCAAACGTTTCCATGGCCACTTCCGGCACCACCGCCACCGCCTACGACCCAACCGTATCCTCTCCTCCCGCCTGGATCCTCTTCCATGTCGAGGCCTACATCGGCAACCGCCCCAACGACACCACCGCCCAAGACTTCACGAGTAATTCCAAGTCCATCGAGGTGTCCTTGTGGCCCGCTGACCCGCCGGCCCCCTCCCGTCTGTTCGTGTACTGCCCCAACCTGGGCCGCGACGTCTTCCTCCAGCATCCTCGCATCCTTTTCACGGCGGACGGCCTCCTCCTCCTTCGTGTCGCCATCGGGTGCCCGCCCAGCCACATCACGCAGCTGGAGTGCGACTATTTCATCTACCGGCCCGGCGGCCCCAAAGGTCCGTCGCTTCAGCTGCTCCCGAACCCTGACCCCCGGTTCTTCAAAGACCACGAGGTTGGCCTCCTTCCCCGCGGCGACCACTTCACAATCGCCGCGATGCCTGCAATATCCTTGTGTGACGAGTACGACCTCCACCTGTTCAATTCCGAGGCCTGGGGCTGGATCTCCAAGAAGGTGTCGGTGGAGTCGCCGCAGAGACCGTTCCCGATGCCAATCCCCAATAAGGCTTGTCGGCTCTTTGAACATATTACATCCACGGTGATCACGCTCGGAGGTGAAGGTGGCACCATGGGCTGGGTCGATCTCTGGCGCGGCATCCTGCTCTGTGACGTGCTCCGCAGCAATCCCACACTCCGCGGTGTGCCGCTGCCCCTGCCAGGGATACTGACCAACCAGGGGAAGGGAATCGAAGACTGTCCGGAGTCTTTTCGGGGCATTGCCGTCATTGAGGGTTGCCTCAAGGTGGTCGACTTGGAAGCTCGTGGCAAACGTCTCGATGATGAGCAAACCGGGCTCCCCAACATAAGAATCGATAACTGGGCACTCACCATATATACCAACAGCAAGATCACTAATGCTTGGGAGGATTGGAAATTGGACTGCACGGTCGAAGCTTCTGGCATCATAATCGACGAAACAATGCGTTCACAATTGCTGCGTTCTGGATTGCTGCATAAACCACAGGACAGTGAGGCCGCAGAGCGAAACTTGCAGAACCTCCACACAACTCAACCCGCTCTCAGCCTGGATGATAAAGGTGTTGTTTACTTGTTGACCAGGGTCAAATTCCTGCACCCCAAGGTATGGGTTCTTGCTGTTGACACGAAGAACAACAAACTACAAGCAATGGCTGAGTCTCACACTGAAAGAAGATTCGACTTGGGGTTCGCATATTGTCCTAGTAGGATCACCAGTTATATGAATACGACTACACCAGGTAATTATATTATAGCACCAATTGCCTAATCCTGTGATTAGCTGTACAACATGCAGCTGACAAGATAAATGGGTTATCGGCAATCTGTACATGGAAGGGTAAAACCCCACTATCTTTAGGAGGGAGACTTGTTAACTTTAAATACAAAACACTTGCTCCTCTTTCTGTGTAAGGGACAATGAGCGACTTTTAAAAAAAAAGTAAGCAACGGGAATCAACACTGTAGTGATATACTGATAGAAACCAACTATGTAAGCTCACTTGTTGTGAGTGAATTATTTTGTCAGTTTATAGTGACAAGGTTTTCTGTCATGCGTGTAGTTGTTATTACACCATGATCGAGTTCGCTTGAGGATGGTTTTAGTGCTTTGAGTGTAGCTTTCCAAGAAACGGATGTTGTTAATTAGCTATGACAGTGATCAAACACTTGCCTACCAATCCTGTAGTTGGTTGTACAGTTAGTGTTGGGGGAAGGTATGTGTTTGACTGGTAATTAAATAGTTAAAACATGAGCATCATGTCCTATACTTGTTAATTTGGTACTTCGGACCCATTGCGGAAAACAGTCCTGTCAGACCCAGGTCTTAAGGACACGTGGCTGCACCAATCTTGAAGTTAATGGCTGGGTTAACAAGTTAATGGTTTAACGGGGATGTTAATCGAGTGAAAGTTAAGGACATGTCATATTCGGAAGAGGGTGCAACCTCACATCCATAAAAGCCAAGTCCTATTGGATTATTTTCCCTTTGTACCAAGTTGTATTTTTAGTACCATATTTGAAGATATGAACATGAACATAAACAGGATTTCCTCTGTTGCTGTTTGAAAACGTAAAATTGGAACTATTTTCCATCTAAATTAAATTATTCATTTGCTTTCTCTCAATGAAGTCAATTTATCTGCTGACTGGTTCATCATGGATTTGTGCTATTTCCTTGATGCAGGAACAGGTGGCCACCTAAGATGCTCGGGGAATCAACTGCAGCAAGCTGATGACGGGGAATCAACTGCAGCATCAAGATGATGCGCTGAATATTAGATTTTTTTATGAATAATATATTTTTATTCGAAATAACAGAAATATACCCGGCCGATTTTTTTTACAAAAATATGGTCCTGTCGTCTAACCGTCGGACAACGGGAGCCAATCGCCCAATGGCCGCGAGACAAGCAAGCAATCCGCTGGCCATTGGGCGAATTGATTGCAGTCACCGAACGCACAATGGCCGCACGACAAGCAAGCAATCTGCTGGCCGTTGGGCGAATTGATTGTAGTCACCGAACGGTCAGACGATTGCTTTCAGTCACCCATTGGCTAGACGGCTGCGCTTCCAGTCGTCGAATGGGTGGGAGACTGGAAGTGCAGATAAAAAGACTGCGCGGCCGAGCAGGCTTGCTCGCTCAACCGCGTGGTGAACAGACGCGACAGAAAAGAAAAGGAGAGAGGGGAGAAAAGGAGAGGGAGGAGGAGAGGAGTGGGAAAGGAGAGGAAAGAAAAGAGAGGAGAGAAGAGGAGAGGAGAGGGAGGAGGAGACGAGAGGGTGAGGAAGGAGAGGGAGCAGAGATTTTGCGACTCTTGTGAGGTATTTTTTTGTATTTTAAATTTCGTATATGAAGTAGATAGTTTATTTAGTATTAGTATAAGTAGAAAATTATAGATGTAGACAAAAATAGTACAATTTTGGTATCGAAAATTTAGTTAATATAGTTTTAGAAAATTAGCAGCCGTAGTAGCCTATAGTTGTGCAAAATTTAGTAAATATAGTTGTAGAAAATTAGCATCGTTAGCAAATTGGCATCGTACAAAATTATAGTTGTAGAAAATCCAGTCAACGTTACGTAGAAATTAATCGTCCGTAGGATCAATCCATCGCACAAAAGCGCATTTATCCATTTGCTAAAAAGAAACGTTAACATCGAAACTCTATTAGCAGTACTACAAAATAGACGATTGCCTACTTGTACCCCGGAGTATAGGCATTGGAAGAAACGTCGCCCGCTATCCAAATGACCTTCTGTCACTTGCACCACAACGTTTTGCATGTGTCTGCATTTCGGCCACACTGGCTGTGTACGCCTGTTTGGCAACAAGCGGTAGTTAACGCCGAAATCCTCCTTCCATTCGAACGGAAGGTCCCTCTTGGTGACCCATGTTCGACTGGCCCCTCGTCGTTTGTCATGGTGGCTTACTCTACGATGGAGAAGATAGTTGTTTCTACATCAATGCCTCGGGCTTCATTTTATAGCGCAATTGTGGTGTCGTGGTGTGCTTTGTGACACAGACGTTGGAGACCGTCCTCCAAGGCGTTGAAAGCCGCCTGCTTCATTCCCTTGTACAGATGGCCAGCTTCCAGGGTGATTGATGAAGAATGCCAGGGCATTGTGCCCTGTGACTAAGTCATCAGCTGTCAGGGCGCTTGAGAAAGAGTGCTAGGGCTTGCGCCCTGTGACTTAGTTGCTTCCTACCAGGACACCTTGTGGCTAAGTCACTTACTGCCAGGGTGCTAGAGGAAGAGTGCTAGGGCGTTGAGCTAGTTAGTTTCACCAGGGAGTTTGTCCACCGAATGTAGGACAGTTTTGCCAGGGCGTACAACTGTTAGCCATTAGCTATGGCGCATAGCTATTGGCTTTTTGTAAGGACTTGTCTTTTGTTTGTGTATGTCTTTTGCTAGGGCGTTGGATGCCTTTGAGGCGGGCGTGCGCTAGAGCAGAGCCTGTGAAGGAGAAGTATTGGACGCAGGCCACTTCATCGAGGCATAGCCTTTGAGGAGGGCACACGTTGGAGCAAAGTCTATGAAGACGAAGTAGGAGACACAGGGCCACCCTACCAAGGCATAACCTTTGAGGTGGGCAAAGCGTTGAAGCGACACCTATGAAGGCGAAGTACGAGACACGGGGCTGCCCTTTTGACACATAGCCTTTGAGGCAGGCGACATGTTGAAGCGACGCCTATGAAGGAGAAGTATTGGACGTGGGCCACCTTATTGAGGCATAACCTTCGAGGCTAGCGGCATGTCGAAGCGACGCCTGTGAAGGAGAAGTAGGAGACGTGAGACCGCCCTGCCGAGGCATAGCCTTCGAGGTGGGCGGCGCATCAGAGCGATGCCTATGAAGGTGAAGTAGGAGACGCGAGGCCGCCCTACCGAGGCATAGCCTTCAAGACAGACGGTGCATCGAAGTGACGCTTGTGAAGGCGAAGTATTGGACGTGGGCAGCCTCGTCGAGGCATATCCTTCGAGGCGGGTAGCATGCCGAAGCGACGCCTATGAAGGCATTGAGAGACTGAGTGCTACAAAAAAGAGAAGCTAAGAAACATAAAAAATAGGTTGCAAGTCACTGAAAAGAAATTCAGAGCCACTGAGGATAAGTCGAATGTTTCTAAGGAGAAGGTGGGGATCATCTTCCAAGCGAACACAAGCTTGGAAATGTTGTGGGATAATGATCAACACTCAATTTAGGAACGCTGTGGAGACGGATAGGTAATGTGAGATTGGAGCATGAGATCATAAGTTAAGAGAGAAAATGATCAACACTCGTTTCTCGTATCAAGATAGCATTTGCTCGACATGATAGGTGAACGAAGTCGTTACTATGAGACAGGTAGAGTCCCATTACTTTTATATACTGAATTTTCGACGTGATAGCCTTATGTAGGCATGACAGCCCTCGATTGATATTTGATCTAGGCCGATGGCAGATGATTCGAGCTACCTAGAAGAGGTATACATGTGCTTTTGAAGAGCAACACAAAATTATTAGGAGTTGTATTCTCTGGCAAGCTTGAGAGTGCCCATAAGATTAAATCATAGGGCACCTTAGAGGTACACCCATGAGACTGAGTCATTGACATATAGTAGGGGTGCCCACGAGACTGAATCGTGGGGCACCGAATGGCCACTTAGGGTGGTAGCCCCCAGTAGACTTAGAGGCACCCATGAGGCTTATTCATAGGCACTTTAGGGGTGTGCCCCACGATACTAAGTCATGGGCACACTGGAAGGGTGCCCACGAGGCTAAGTCATGAGGCACTAAGTGGCCAATAGGGGTGGTGGCACCTAGTAGGCTTGGAGGCGCCCATGAGGCTAACTCACCGATACCTTGAAGGTGTGCCACGACATTAAGTCACGGGTACACTGAAGGGGTATATAAGAGGCTAAATTGTAGGGCACCAAATGGCTACTAGGGGTGATATCCCCAAGTGGGTTTGGAGGCACCCATGAGGCTTACTCATGGCCTGATGGGCACCTTGAAGGTGTACCCACAACATTAAGTTATGGGCACACAGGAGGGGTGTTCACAAGACTAAGTTGTGGGGCACCAAAGTATGAGGGCTGTGGAGTCCTTTTACCCTATAGGTGGTAGTTTTTCCCTGATGATCGGGAATGCATGAGAATGCTTAACCCTTGCCAAGGATAGAGCGAGGCGTGGGGTGACCATCATGGGCTATGATATAGATATATAGGAGGGGTGTCTACGAGACTGAGTCATGGGGCAAGAGGAAGACAAAAAAAAGTTAAGCATGCAAGAACATTTTTAACGGTATCATGTATGTAAGAGCCGTGTTGCACCTGCTTCACGGGGGGGAACCTCCGAGGGCACAAGAAAAAAGGGCAAGCCCACAATACAACGACATGATGTGGCTTCAAGGGAACGAGTCCGTTGGGAACCGGCTAGGAGACTGATCCTCCCAAGGGCCAGATGACGAAAAGTAGCAATCGAGTGAGAAATCTAAACCATGTACATCATGACAAGATCTGATGGGAAGAAGGGCCTCTGTGTCAACGAAAGGAGAGGGGAGATAATGATTAATGAGGCGGTTCAGCACCCAATTAGCCGTACAGGTTAGAAGTATTAAACTATGAGTCTGTTTTTTTGCTGCGACTTGTAGCTTTTGACTGCGGTTTGTAGTTTTTAGGTTGTTTGTATGAGAGATTACAGAGTAACAGAAACTCACATGCGGTTTTTGCCGATATAAATGAAATCAGAAAAGTATGTACTACAATTAACTAGTAGACTCTATCTTGAAAAAATACTCCATTTAAAAGTTAGTTACTATTGAAAAACTGAAAAGTAGCTTTTAGAAACTGAAAAGAAGAGGACCTATGCTGCCGGTCCTCGCCTATATTTTTGAAGGTACAATTTCACAATGTGCAAGTGCAGAAGCGTTGTTAAAACATGAACTGAAAGTAGTCACTACTCAATAAGCACCACAACGGACAAGGACAACCCTTTCCGGTTCGACACTAAGAAACAGAATGCTAAGTATGCATCTTTTTTAGAAACGGGTATGTTAAAATAAAAGGCAGCACATGGTAGCTTAATTTATAATGTCAATGTCTAATATACATGTCTCTCGAGGAAATAAGCTGACTTGTATATCCAGTTCATTACAAGCTAGTGGTAAATCACCGATGTCTCAGCACATGGCATACATGAGTATCCAAAAATACACATGCAAACGAAAGCGAAAAGCAGCCATAAAAAATACCATCTCCTGAAGGTATCTTACCACTATATATCCTCAAACTCCAGGTTCTTTATAGCCTCTCGAGCAGAGCTACCTGTTCAACAGTTGCATCGTTCTCCCATCCTCCCTGCAAAAGAAAGACAGAGATAACAAAATCTCTACATGGTAGAATGATGACATTTACCCAACAAGTTTATGAGAATGACATCACACAAAAAAAATAAAAGCTAACACAATGTATTATCAGAAAAATTAAGTGAATGAATTATATATTTTAATTTATTTCCTTTATATGTAGTTGTCAACTTACCAATAAGCTAAATCAATAAAAAGAAAAAAAAACACAGTCCTGCAAACAAGCTCATTAAAGGATCAGGACCCGGCTCTTTCTTCGTAAGCACATGGATGTTCACATATGCAACTCAGTTCACTCCAATTTAATCTGGATTTGTCTTAGAGGTATAAAAAATCGTATAAATGCCAGGAACAACACCTTGACACTTAGGATCTAACTGAAATATCAATATGTGCTTCTCATAGGGCATAATAGCTTCAATGTAGCATGTCAAAATTGGAAAAGTTTGTAAAACAAGTTATTTTTTGATAGATCACCACAAGGCAGCATTGACCAAAATTAAAACATTACCATACACATGCACGAGAGATACAGCAGACTCCAAAAATTACATAATCCGACTATCCCAACTCCCAAAGCACAACGGGATCGTCGAATCCGTGCCATCCTCAGATGTTCCTCTTCGAGCCGGATTTAAATCCCACGGATAAAAGCAGAGGCAACGCAAAAGCTCTTCGGTTCCCTCGGTGATGCACGAGTCCCGAGGCGTCGTCATCGCCGCAGCGTTGCAACGCACGTCGCGTGCCCACCCGCGCGGAGAGCGCGTCTCAGTCCTCAGCTCGCGCGGCGCATAGCGACCAAAACAACAGCAGTCGCTTTCCTGGAGATAGAGAGAGAGAGAGAGAGGAATACAACCACCGAGAGATACAGCAACAAGGAAAAGCGATCAAAAGCAAATAAAGCAGCACGGAAACTGAACGCAATTAGTTCCGACGCAAGGAGTAGACTGTTCGTGGCTTTGCTTGGGTGAATTATTTTTGGAGAAATTGCTATGTGCACTGAGAAGTGTATCAGGAGAATTTTAACCAACGTCAACTAAGACGATTTCAACTGTCTCCCTCTATAATGATCGACGGTCCGCACTCTACCTCGATGATTGTTTCAGTACCAGATCCACTAACATCAATTGGCAATTTCATCGACGATCCATCGTCTTCTACGGGTTACTGCGGCAAGATTCGCATATGAAGAATCTAAGATAGAGTTGTAGGCTTTTAACACAATAAGTTAATTGGATTACGCTTGATAGAGAAGATTAAAAAAAGTCAGTTGTGGAAACAACTGAATTTGGTATTTTATTTACTATTTGAGAACACCTTGATAGCAGCTAGCATAATACTCTATAGAGTTTTGCTGTTTGAAAGTGAATGTTTTACTTCAATTTCAATTTAAGATAAAGGATTTAAGTGCGAGAAGGAATTTATTTTTGCTACTACAATGTATTCTAATTGTCGCAGGTCGATATGAGGGGCCTACTGTAGTTTATTCTCTATTGATGGTACAAGAGTTTATTTCATCCAGACAGTTTTACAAGAGCAGTTTCAACCATGTTATGGAATTCAATTACTTTTCAAATCGATAGTTTGGCGTACGTGATGGCTAGTTGTTCTTGTTGAAGGGTTACTCTTTTAATGAACGTTGCTTGCCGAGATCTGTATCCCAGGTGGAGCATGTCAGATTCCATGATATGAGTTCTTCACTATCCATCTAGCGCCACAAGTAATGTTTTGGTTTATGCTATTCGACAATTGAGCATTTGTTTCAGAAGGATAGTTACACAGACTCAGTCTTTGCTAGATTTGTTCATCTGCTTTGTTAATATACATGCGTTCAGACCTGATAGTGGTTTGCTCAATTTTGTTTCACAAGAAGCATTACGACAAGACTGTTCCAGTCTTTCTGCTTGAAGATCAGCCCAATAGACTTTTAGTCCTCAAGGTGTATGAGCTGATTTTATTGGATGAGTTTATCACATATTTCAACTACTGGAGAGAATTCGATTTAAGGTGGAGATTATTAAAGTTAATCCAAATTCGTACCGTGTTCGTATAGGACACTTCGTCACCTCATGCCAGACGTGGTATGACAGGTATATGCATAGGTTATTTCACACGTGGTGTCAATCTATAGCAACCGACTTTAATTCGGTTCTCTCCGTTTAGAACTCTTTTCCCTTGAACTATATATATACCCCAGTAGTCCATAGGAATAGAGGTGCTCCATTGGAAGCACTCCACTGTAATCTCTTCTCAATATAGTGATTTGCCTTCGAGTGCCTATGGTTTTTTCCTGTAAAGATTTTTCACGTAAAAAATTCGTGCATCTCGTTTCGATTTTTCTGTGCATTATTTGCAACACTATTCTTACAAAAGAATTCTTTTTTTCAAAATGAACATGTATCTGCTAATGCACCAAGATACTAATAAAGATGAGTGGGATTTAGATAATGCTTACCTTCAAATGGCAAAAAATGGTGAGCAGCTATGGAAGCAGCAAAATAGAAGAGGTGGCAGAGAACAGTAGCCACAGAGAATATGGTACCCTTGCAACAGAATTCTAAACATTACACAAAGATGTATTATGAACATAACCGTGCTCTTTAAAACTTATTAGCAATTAGAAGACATAGATGAGGACCTTAACAAATAGATCTAACTTAATTGAGCTCTATATATATGTATCAAGTTCACCACATTCTAGTATTAACCATAAATCCACATGTCAACAAGAGACAAGGCTTGAAGCTAAATAATTGATTATTCATATTTGGACCACTGGGGCACCTCTACGTTTTTTTTGAAGCGAATCTTCTGCTTGAGTTCGAAAACTGCAGCCACAAGCCCACAACTACCCAACAGAAAACAGAATACAGCACCCAAACAGAAGTATCCAGTTAGTACTTAGTACAGTCCCTGTACCTAATAGCAATTATTGCCTATCATTGATTATTAAAATGTATGGTTTTAACAAGCCATCCTTAAGAAATCAAATGGCAACTCAATAACAGAGGAAAAGACAAGGCATAGACATGCCACTTCGCAGATATCAGAGGAAACTATTTTGCTGCTAATGAACATCTAGCAGGACATTGTGTTTGAGGGGGGATAAAAGAAATCGTACCTCACTTGAGCAGTGTGCTCGCGTGCTGTAGTTACATGATCGAGAGAAAATTGGTAGGTTTAAACTTCCATTATGCAAAGAAGAGGTTGTATTGTTACATATTTACTTCCACTTTATTATCTGATATTAAATAAAAACACAGGTCAAAAATTGGTTTCAGCATATGTGTGCACAAGGGTTAAAACATAAGAAGAAGATTCTAGAGGAAGAACGTTGTAAAAGAAGGTTATCACTAATAACACTGATATGTATATGAAACTTATATTTAGGGCATCTCAAATGGTTCTAACTAGCAACTAACTATAAGACTTCCACATCATTTATATAGTACACACTAAAGCTAGCATTCTAAAGAACTATCTATAAGGATAGATATTTGATGCTTACATGCACACACAGAATTTATAGAGACTGCCTCGTTTGGCGTTATAGACTAGTGCTTAAGGAAAAGCTAGCTCGATTTTTTTTTGCATACTCTCTTTCCTCCACATAGGATATATGCTGATGTGTATATGCATATAGCTAGCTGACTCAGACCATTGGAGATGCCCTTATATTGTCATTGTATAACTTGAAGTGAAACTGCAAAGCTTGGTAAGAGTCGCTTGAAGAGACTGGAACAGAAACAAAGAGCCGTCAAGGACCACACAGTTCAACGTGTGCCGGAGTCTCCATGTTGCTAACAGGATGGCCCAGACCTATCCGTAGAAGGTGCTGACAAAATAGACAATATGTGTAGTATGTTTTTGAAGTTTCTAAAAGGGTAAACTCATTCATTTTTCTTTTTCGTTTGCAGTTTGAATTGGAGTTTATGTTTTAACTGGCTTATGCAGGTTCACGGAGGGCAAGGACATTGCCCCTTTCTACGAAGGTGTAGTCAAAGCTATGCAACACTGTGGGTCCTTAAATATGCATGTCCAGTTTTCCCATATTGAGCAGCATGATAAAAAACTTGCTGCAGATGTTCAAAACAATTATGAAAGGTTTGTTCAGAATCCACATTCAGTTTCACCTTAATGCTATGTTATCTTTCATACCTACTTCGTTGATGCCTCACTCACATTTAGTAGTCACAGTTATTTAGAAGTTTGTATACCCTCGTCCTACAGCAGATGATATATTTTCTTTTATTTCCCGTGAAGTTTTCATACTACTTACTGTCTTTGACTGAACTCGTCTAAGGGGATTAGCAGAAAACTCAACTGATTGAATGGTCAATTTGGGGGCAAACAATAGACTAGTACACCTTAACATAAACTCCTTTTCTAATCTATGAACAAGCACTCTATCGATCACCTACTGCCAGTTCCTAACCTTATTTTTGCATTTTTCCAGGGTTCATAATGAAATGTTACAAGATGCTGTTTGATATCTAATTGAACAAAAATATGTGAAAAATGAATGGAAAATGTTGGAGGAGATCAAATTGATTATTCATGATGTGCCCCCACCAGATAGGTCTGCTTTATAATATTTGAAATAAAAGGGATAATTTTTTGTTTTCTTGAAGAAACAACAAAATTATAATTGAAATTTCTTTGCATTCAACAACATATCCTTTGAGATAACTGTGAGTAACAATAAGTTGATTAAGACTTTCAAAATTCGTCCCAAGAAGTTAATTAAGACTCAAGTTTTGTTCCAGAGGAAGAGTTAATATTTTGACATATGGTAGAAGAAAGCTCGCTAGAGATTACATGAACTTTATTATTATGAATCACAAAGCAAACCGCTGCTGGAGTGGAGATTGAGACATCTTTGAAATGGAAGTTAGCGGTGATTCATTTATCATATCAAAAGAGGCTTTGAAACCTTTGTCTGCAGATGTAATGGCAGAGGATTTCAAAAGATATATTGAGCTTTTACTGTCTTACTATCACTGTGAAGAAATTGAAGAATATCGTTTGTATTTTAATGAACTTCAAACTGACATAATGAAGATAACAGACTCATTGTCTGAGCCTAACAAACTGAAAAATTTCAAAAATATATGGCTGTCCATTTGGCATTTATGCCCCCAGTAAGCAGATCTGTACTCTTCTGTCAACTGTTCAAGGTATCTAATCCTTACGAATGCAGATAGAACTAGTGTATGAGCTCTTGAATAACCTGACAGATTGTATGGAGAGATGGAGGGATATCCGTTCTGCACCTCTCTTTGACCTAGTGTATCACTACAGAGACAACTATATGCCAATATTTCTCTGATTTATATTGGTATTTACTAAAATATGTAAGACATTTCGCTTCGCATGTGCTAGATCACACAAAGGTAATTATATTATCTCCTCTGATGTTATGCTTAAATTGTTACTACATAGATGACATAATTGGCTTGAACTATATTCTAAATTTATTTCGTTTGTTTCTATTTGAAAATGCAATTATGTCCAAGAGATCCAGAACATCATCATAACAGATTCGATTTTGGCATAGTATCTTGCTTTTTAACTGGCACAAATGATAGTATTCATTATTTACTTGAATAACATAGATCGACCGTAAGCTTCTTATTTTTGTTGTTTCTTTTTTCTTATAATATGTTGCATGTATTTCGTAATATGTTTTGTGAGAGTTTTTATCTCTTTCGTAGCTTCTTGCGCACATGGCAATCATTCGTGACATCTGAGTAAGTTCCACTAATCCATACTATGAAATATTGTAAAAGTTTACTTTTTACCCGTAACTATGAAGTTGATCAACTAATATTACACATAGACATAATGTCGAGAACTCAAATCAATAAAACATAGCTTATAGGTGTATACAATTAAATAATAAAAAACGAACGTTTCCTTGTGTGGGTTGGTGTGTGATTTCATTTATATAATGAGCATACCTATTTTCTGAACAATGCGTATAAATCTTATTTTATGGACACAGTGACAAGGCTGAACTTAAGGATGAATTGGACGACGGTGAAAAAGTTGAATCCGACGATCAAATGGACAACAACGAATAAGTTTGCTTTGAGGATGATTGAAGAAAATTGAAATGGAGATGGTTAAAAAGAAATTGGATACTCATCAATTCGTACCTTGTGTAAATGAGGAAATGATGATGTCCTGGATCTCTTGGACACCATTGCCTTTTCAAATAGAAACAAACGAAATAAATTCAGAATACAATTCAAGCCAATTATGTAATCTGTGTAGTAACAATTTAAGTATAGCATCAGAGGAGACAATATGATTACCTTTATGTGATCTAGCACATACGAAGCGAAGTGTATGGCATATTTCAGTAAATACCAATATGATTCAGAGAAATATTGACCAATAGTTGTCCCTGCAGTGATACACTAGATCAAGGAGAGGTGCATAACAGATATTCCTCTATCTCTCCATATAACCTGTCAGGTTATCTAAGAGCTCATACACTTGTTCTGTCTTCATTCGTAAGGAATCGGACACCTTTATCAGTTGACAGAAGAGCACAGATCTACGTACTGGAGGCATAAATGACAAATGAATAGCCATATATTTTTGAAATTTTTCAGTTTGTTAGGCTCAGACAATGGGTCTGTTATCTTCATTATGTCAGTTTGAAGTTCATTAAAATACAAACGATATTCTTCAATTTCTTCATAGTGATAGTAAGACAGTAAAAGCTCAATATATCTTTTGAAATTCTCTGCCATTACATCTGCAGACAAAGGTTTCAAGGCCTCTTTTGATATGATAAATGAATCACCGCTAACTTCCATTTCAAAGATGTCCCAATCTCCACTCCAGCAGCGGTTTACTTTGTGATTCATAATAATAAAGTTCATATAACCTCTAGCGAGCTTCCTTCCAGCATATGTTAAAAATATTAACTCTTCCTCTGGAACAAAGCTTGAGAGGCTTAATTAACTTCTTGGAACGAATTTTGAAAGCCTTAATCAACTTATTATTACTCACAGATATCTCAAAGGACATGTTGTTGCATGCAACGAAATTTCAATTATAATTTTATTGTTTCTTCAAGAAAACAAAAAAACTATCCCTTTTATTTCAGATATTATAAAGCAGACCTATCTGGTGGGAGCATATCATGAATAATCAGTTTGATCTCCGCCAACATTTTCCATTCATTTTCCACATATTTTTGTTCAATTAGATATCGGACAGCATCTTGTAACATTTCATTATGAACCCTGAAAAATGCAAAAATAAGATTAGACACTGGCAGTAGGTGATCGATAGAGTGCTTGTTCATAGACTAGAAAAAACGTTTATGTTAAGGTGTACTAGTCTATTGTTTGCCACCAAATTGGCCCTTCAATCAGTTGAGTTTTCTGCTAATCCCCTTAGGTGAGTTCAGTCAACGACAGCAAGTCGTATGAAAACTTCACAGAAAATAAAAGAAAATAGATCATCTGTTATAGTGACGAGGGTATACAAACTTCTAAATAACTGAAACTACTAAATGTGAGTGAGGCAGCAACGAAGTGGTATGAAAGACAACATAGCATTAAGGTGAAACTGAATGTGGATTTTGTACGAACCTTTCATAATTATTTTGAATATCTGCAGCAAGTTTTTTATCATGCTGCTCAATATGGGAAAACTGGACATGCATATTTAAGGACCCACAATGTTGCATAGCTTTGACTACACCTTCGTAGAAAGGGGCAGTGTCCTTGCCCTCAGTGAACCTGCATAAGCTAGTCAAAACACAAACTCCAATTCAAACTGCAAACGAAAAAGAAGAAAGAATGAGCTCACCCCCTTAGAAACTTCAGAAATATACTACACATATTGTCTATTTTATCAGCACCTTCTACGGATAGGTCTGGACCATCCTGTTGGCAACATGGAGACTCCGGCACACACTGAACTGTATGGTCCTTGACATCCCTTTGTTTCTTTTGTTTCTGTTCTAGTCTCTTCAAGCGACTCTTACCAAGCTTTGCAGTTTCACTTCAAGTTACACAATGGCAATATAAATATAAGTTTCATACTGTATTCATAAGTATGACATATCAGTGGTATTAGTGATAACCTTCTTTTACAATGTTCTTCTTCCTCCAGAATCTTCTTCTCATGTTCTAACCCTTGTGCACACATATGCTGAAACCATTTTTTGACCTGTGTTTTTATTTAATATCAGATAATAAAGTGGAAGTAAATCTGTAAAAATACAACCTCTTCTTTGCATAATGGAAGTTTAAACCTACCAATTTTCTCTCGATCATGTAACTACAGCATGCGAGCACACTGCTCAAATGGGGTACGATTTCTTTTATCCCCCCCTCAAACACAATGTCCTCCTTACAAGCACGTACATCAGTGCATAAGAGTGTTCCCTCACTCGCTTTATCAAGGGCAGCAAACAACTCATTTGAAGATGTTTTCTCTCTTTTCTCCGAAGCATTGATAATATCCTGTAGAGAGAAAAGGAAAGAAAAAAAACTAGTTACAAATTATACTTGTACAATATGCATGTGATGGGGAGCAAGTTAGGCCAAAAACCATACCAGCAATGTCATGGCAACATGTCCTCGCGGTAAAACTAGCTTAGACAACTTTGATTCTAATACTCGCAGAAGGAATGAGCCATGCACACCCTGAAAATGCATTTCCATTTCAATTTTATATTGTTTTCTTAATAAATTTTGTGGAGAGTTGTCGTTGTATGATATACCTCTATTATCATATCTTTCAAAGACAATATCTCATCAGCTTGTACACAGGTTAGCTGAAAACATGACAACGAAATCCAAGAGTTTTTATAATGCAAACTAATCTAAAAGATTAGTAGTTGTGACTAATGAGCAAGCTATAACATATAACAATCAATTTGTTCTAAATAACTCACTTCATCCCAAAATTTAGCGACATCATCTCTATTCTTCGAGAAATCCTGCGGAATCAAGTTGAACTATTTCACACACTAATTTAATAAATATAAAACATGAATGGATAGGTAAGAAAAGGAAATAGACGAACCGTGTTGATTGCCAAATCTTTAGAATGTAGATGTGTATGTCGTCTATAGTTGACCACAGAGGAAAATTGTGATGAACATTTCTTCTTAAGGCACTTATGCTTGTTTTCCATTGAGATTGATGTGTCCTGATCAAATGTCTTGATGTGCTGATGGGCATACAAAAATAAATTGAGCCAGATTAGGAGTGCTAATCTTGATTGTCTCTCATTATGTTAGCGTGCTTAATGATGTTGTTATCAAAAATACCTTCAAATAGAGAAAGTTAAATTGGTACATATAGTTTAATTGATGAAGTTTGTTATTTGTACAAGTTTGATGGTAGTACGTGCTTCCCTCCATGTGAATTGTGAAATACTAATGTCGTCGATACGAGATCGAATAGTAAACTTGTAGGTAGGGGTGCAAATGGAGAGGACATTTCCTGACCGTCCGTCCGTCCGTTTTAATTCGGATACAATTCGGAGCAAATTTTCGGATATCCGATGGTTTTGTCGGATACGGAAACGGATTCGGATATTTTTTATCGGATACGGAAACGGATTCGGATATTTTTTATCGGATACGGAAACGGATTCGGAAAAAACATTATCCGACGGATACGGAACTATCCGGATATTTTTCCGGATAGTTACCGGATACGGAAACGGAGTCGGATACCTGGCCTCTCCGCCAGCCAGGTGGGATCTCCGACTCTTCTTGAAATGTAGCATCATTTATTTATATAAGATTGCTAGCTTCGGTGGCTGTTGCAACGTCGGTACACTCGTATTAGATCTCAATTTGATTAATTTGTCTCTGTCACCATGTGAAATTTGCTTCTGCACATTATCCGATTAAATATTCGTGACCGAAACTAACCGTATTCGGAACGGCATGTATTCGCTCCGTATTCGTGACCGAGAATATCCGCATTCGTATTCGTATCCGGCATTATCCGTGTCCGACTCCAACTTCGACAAAAAATATGGAAAAGGATATGGGATGAGCAATATCCGTCCGTATCCGCTCCGTTTGCACCCCTACTTGTAGGCACCCCCGGTCGGGGTCAACGACCGCCGTGGATGTAAGAGGGGAGACTCAATAAGAGTTACACACCAGGGACCATACAAATGTATTGCATATGGATGATGAGTGTTACAAGTTGCCTCCCCCTCCCCATTTACAGGGGTCCTATTTATAGAGGGGAAGGAAAGCGGTCGAAGATACAATTTTTCCCTTGGATCTTAGCTCACGTCGAGGGATACTTTCATGCATTGTATTTGTGCCAAGTGGGTCCCGCCATGCCCATGATTCACAATGCTGTCGGCTTTCCTTCTACGCGGCTACCAATGAGGCCTCGGTGTGTGGCTAGCTAGGACCTCGCTCGGAGTGGATCCCTTGATGTGTGATGCCACGCCGACGTTGGCCCCCAAACCTTGTCCGAGGTTGGTCCATAAGCATGCCTCGCTGAGGTTTGTTCGTCAACCTCGTCCAGGGTTGGTCTGTGACCTCGTCCAGGGTTGGACCCCGAACCTCGTCCGGGGTTGGACCTAGTTCAGGGTGGACTCCAGACCACGTCCGAGGTTGGTCGACTCTGGACCTCATTCGGAGTTGGTCCCCGGACCTCGTCTGGGGTCGATCCCCGATGTGTGACGCCACGCCGAAGTTATCGTATACTCAAGGTAGTGCGGGGACCCTTCCCCAACAGCTAACTTCAATGTTTCAATTTTTTAGTGGACATAAGCACGTTAGAAACATAAGCATGGCATGCAACCATAACATGTTTCCAATGGTGTGCAAAGGAAATCACTTTAGTTTGTTTTATGGTTTAAGCTCAAACAATAAATACATTATATGATTTATTTGTGATGTGTTGCAACGCATGGGCATTGGGCTATTAAAAAATATTGCATTTTATTAATGAACACATTATATGATTTACTTGGGATGTGTTGCAATGCATGGGCATTGGGCTAGTTAAAAAACATTGCATTTTATTTATGGTGCACTTACACTTGCGCTTGTCATAGCTGATTGATCTGTCAAAGATGTGTGGTTGAGGTAACTTGTCAAAAACGCCCCATCATTATTCACCTAATGATTATCAATTAAGAACAAAATAAATTACTATAAACTACTATTTCAATCAAACAAATAAAACACACAAAATAACAAAAAAAGGTATGACATACACTGTCAAATATTTTCCACACTATGTCGGTGGGGCAAAAACCCACATCATTTTGTAATAGATAGAGACATCCGTTGTACTGCACAAGAAAGTATGAAAGATAAAAAAAAATAGCAAGGTTATTAAAATAAACGCCAATACCATAACAAATTAAGTTACCTTCAAAGTTGTGTGTAAGTGCTCATTCCAGAATAAAACACAAATTTCCTTATCCTTCAGGTGCTCTTTTAAACACCGCAAACTATAATGTTGAAAACAAAATGGCCACACATTAGCTAATAATACGGATGAGGAAAATATAAGTAGTGCAACCTAGTGTAAATATATACCCGTAAGATGTCAACTTAGTACCATTTTTCTTAAAAAAATCATCAATCGATTCCCCTGCAAATAAAACAATTGAAGGTATACAAATTGCACACACAACATTCACAAATGAAGAGATGTACACATGCGCAAAATATCGATAACAGCAAAAATGAAATTCTCACAATGGGCATCGTCTAATTGAGAGGTCCCACTCTTTGGTGAAGGTGGAGCAGCATGAGAATCAAGCGCTTTATCATGCAAATTTATTTCCTTCTTTGAATGATATATGCCAAGTCCAGTATTAATTGTGTCATAAGTGTTTGATCCAAGGGCAGCAGCAACTTTTGCATCCTAAAAATCATTATGAATTAGTGTTAGGGAGTACATGGCATTAGAAACATAACTAATTCGGTAGCTTTGCATCCATTGTGTAGAAATTACATATTTAAGTGGACACCAATGTTGAACAAGAAATGCTATAGCACAGTCAGAGGCTATGTTGGCTAAGAAGTCCTAATAAACAAATTGCATTGCACAAGATAGTAAAATCCTAGGCTAACAAGTTTGGGCACTTAAGCAACCATAGAAATACCACATTTTGCCATGTGGTGACTGGCAATGAGTTTTCAAGTAATTGCTGTGGTTTGCAAAAGTAGACAACATAGTAGAACACCCAAATTTCGTCCACATAAATCACAAGAGATCAAGGGGAAATAAAAAGGCCAATACTACATCAACGTTCTCAGAAGCAAGTGGGAGCGGGGAAAAAAAATAGAAGTTTTAAACATTAAAAACCGAAAAATTATCTTGGAGCACATGTTTCATGTTGAAAGAAAACAATAAACATGCTCAACGATTCATGCCATAAGAATAGAGTGCATACCTCAGGATCAATGATAAATCCATGATATACATCGACGCCCACGTGCTCAAATAATTCGAGTTCTGGGGTGCTCGCAATGCCATCAACACTGCATGCAACGTCACCGCCCCAATAGATTAGATATCAGCATACAAAATGCACACAGTAACAAATTATTGACCAACAAACTCAAGTGTTCAAACACACCTTGTGAACTTCATATTGATGTTGATGGGTTTTGCGAGGTGTGCCATTGCTTCCAGCGATTCCTTTTTGTCCATGACGTTTTCAGTTCGGCGCTGTGAATTGCCCATTTACAAGTCAACATCACAATCACAATACTAAAATTGCTAATGGAGGCGTGGGTGGATCAAACCTTCACTCTGGTCCTACTCATGAATTGCTTGTGCGCAAGCAAGATCAGTTGTTGCTGCGACACCTCAGTGACATTGGGTTCTAGCTTCAGTACGATATCACCCTTCATCAGGAGGGCATTACCTGCACAAATTCAAGGGTAACTACCAATAAAAAGTCAGCCTATGCATAATCGATTATTTTCTAGCCCAAAGTCAGTCGAATTTCTTGACCGTTGGAGAGAAATCCAAAGACCCACATAACTCCAGATCTCTCATATATAAAACTACCCCCAAGCTCCTGAACCTGATCCACCAGCCGCTGCCCCTAGCCCCTCCGCCGCCTCGCCCTGGCGCCGGCGAGGCCCCGTCAAGCCGCTGCCCCAACCACTACCACCTCCCAACCCATAGCACGAATCTCCAAACCAATCCTAAAATTAGAAATTCAACTGCTCTTGCAAAAAAATTAAACACTACCACACGGGGAGCGGGATTTTTATAAGCGAAGAGAAGAGCTCTCACAGAGTGCCAGGAGCGGGCATGAGCCATTCACATCTTGGTAAACAATGTGGGTGCGGTGACCTAGGAAATCCACAGCCTTCGTGTTGTAAAATATTGGCATGGTGTTGCCGCGCCGGAGGCGGAAGGCGGCGGCAGGGAGCCCGGAGGGGGGGAGGACCGAGGCGGCGAGGCAGGAGCCGACAGCTGGGACCCGGAGTAGGGGGCGGAGCGGCGGAGGCGGAGGCGGAGGCAAAGGGCGTTGCCGCCTTGCCTGAGGCGGAGGCGGAGGGCTGAGCTGGGATTCCGGCGGGCTCGGTGAGGAGAGATGTGCGGGTGGGCGAGGCGAGGGCGGATGCGAGACCGTCCAGGGAGGAGGCCGATTATAGAGTTTCAGGGCGTAAACTAGCCGACGCGCTGGACCCTGCTACTCCGCCGCTGGGCTGTGTGGGCGGCCGTCGCCTGCGCTGACCGGTGGTGATCTTTGTTTGGACCGGTCTCTCCGCTTCTTCATTTGGGCTGCTTTGGTGGGCTGCAAGAGGAAGGAGAGGAGCGAGTTCAAGACGGTCACAGAACCTTGGCTTTTGGGAACGCATGCTCAAGAAGATGGCAATGGGTATCCGATATCCGAATACCCGATGGGTTTTACCCGATAAAGAGATAGGTATGAAAAATTTTATGTACCCATGGGTACGTTATTGAGCGAAATCCTCTACCCGCCGGGTAGGCGGGTGCGGGTGTGGGTATATACTACCCATACCAGCCTACCCGCGGGTAATGAATACCCGCATTAGACAACTAGACATCCCACTCAAATGTTAATTTTATTATCTAGTTGTTGATTGTTTATTTTTTTGTCATATGTTGATATGGTCATGTCAAGTATGTTTATGTGATGTACTAATTTTGATCATTAGACGCTTTTGTGCTTGGCATGTATGATTAATGAATGTCTAAATTGATGATATTCTTATGATATTCTTATATGTTGAACCAGGTATGCTTGCGGGTACGGGTTACCCGTCGGGTAGTAATACCCGTGCGGGTACGGGTATGGGTAAACTTTCCTACCCGCATGCGGATATGGGTAACCCGACGGGTAAATTTACTCCTAGCGGGTACGGGTATGGAATGGCAATACCCGATGGGTATTTACCCGTTGCCATCTCTACTCAAGAGAGAGATTCAATTTTTTGCCACTCTTAAGATTGACCAATTCACTTTGTCATTTACATGTGGAGTCATCTGAGTCACTGACAATGGGCCAGGGTGGCAAATCTGTTGCCACTGGACTCATAAGAGTGGCAAATGATTAAATTTTCCTGCTCAAGATGCACATTTGCTGACCCAGTCATAAAGCTATAGGACTCTAAGAGCAACTCCAGCAGTAGCCCTCAAATCAGGGCCCCTACTTTTGATTTGAGGCTCCTTCTATTTTTGAGGGCCTAGTTTTTTTGCATCTACTCCAACAGCACCCCTCAAATCTAAGCCCTCAAATCCATTCCACTACACACTGACACATGGGACCCACTCCTCAAATCCGGTCGGAGGCGAGCGGGGGATTTTGGTGGCAACGGCGACAGGCGAGGCGACGGCGACGGGCGGAGGCGTCGAGCGAGGCGACGGGTGAGGCGACGGCGACGGTGCGGGCGGCGGGCGAGGCGACGGTGTGGTGGCGGCGAGCGAGGCGGCGGGCAAGCGGAGGCGAGGCGAACGGAGGAGTCGGGCGAGGCGGGGCGAGCGGCGAGGAGCCGGGCGAGACGGGCGCAGCGGCGGCGATTTTGGGGCGCGGGGATTTTGGGGCGGGGAAGTTTCACCGAGCAGAAAACCCGAAGGATGAGAGCCAGGAGAGAATGAGGGCTTGGAGACCTCATTTGAGAGGCCTTCTATTTTTAAGAGCTGAGCTGAGTTTTTTACTCTGGCTCTCAAATTTGAGTTTGAGAGGTCAAGTAGAGGCCCTGCTGGAGTTGCTCTAAGACGCTTCCATCCATCTTTAATAGTTATGTTATCTAGCGAATGCTTGAGAATTACTGTCTGTTCAGGCCCGGTCCTGGGATTTTAAGGACCCGGGGCGAAACTAGAAATAGGGGCCCAGTATAAATATTTAAATATAAATCTACATATATATATATAAATAAATAAAATTTTACCAACAAACACTTAAAATGCGTTATGTATGAAAGAAAAATTCATATCAAAAAGTTCATAGATATTACCTTAAAAATTTCTTCTAACATTTCTAGATGCGAAGTCATTGATAATGGTATTGATATCAATCTCATCCAATAATTTCTTCTCAATACATAAAGTTGCCAAACCGTTTAACCACTCTTGAGACATTGTTGACCTTAAATGATTCTTCAACAATTTCAACTTTGAAAAGCTTCTTTCAGCTGATGCCACAGTCACAGGCATAATAAATAAAATCCGATAAGCAATAAAAATATTAGGATAACAATCCGCTTCTTTGACAAACTCAAAGATCTCCATAGCGATATTGGTTTATCTCGATAAAGTCAATTGCATAACACTTAACTCAGAAATTAGATCATTTAACTCAACATCGATGAACCATCTAGAGAGAAAGTTTCGCAAATTTTGTACAACATTCTTTTAATTTAGTTCGATCCAATGACTTCAATGTTGTTGAACTCATTAAAAATCCAAATATACTTCGAATGTTTAGAGTTCTTGAAATCTACTTTTCAATGAATTGATTGCCATATCAACCATAACAAAAAAATAATTAACTTCAAATTCCTTCTCACTTGTAAAATCGCTTCATCACAATCAATTTCATCAAATTGTTTCTTCCAAGAACACGCCGCTTAATCGAAATGATGGCTCTACATTCATTTGAGCTGTAATATCTTTGGCAATGATCATACTCAAAGCAAACCCTTCATTATATATATAAGTATTAAAGTATTTAACCATACCTTCTATTTGTTGCATGTATATACTCTATATAGTATGTGGGGCCTCGACTTTGGGGCCCGGCGCGCCTCTTGCCCCCTCGTGGCCGGCCCTGTGTCTGTTCGAGAGAGAGAGAGAGAGAGAGAGAGAGAGAGAGAGAGAGAGAGAGAGGTACTATTGTGTAGCCGCCGCCCCAGCAATCGCATGCAAATATTTGTGCTTAGCATCTCAACATAAAAAAGTGCTGTGTTCTTGCAGAGGAGTTTATTACTAGTACTATTGTTTAGTGCATGCTTGAGTGAAAAAAAAACTAAGAACTACATCATGCCGAAGCAGACGTGCTTTCGAAACGAAACATGTAGATGGACCGAGCTTGGTAGGAAAATACAGAGTAGTTTTTGCAGAGATTTCATCAGCATACAAGTTTGCTCAAAAGAGCTTTTTAAGTGATTTATAGCTAAAAAGTACTTTAGTTGGCTGAAAAAATAATGTAGCTGACAGAGGCTTATTTGGCACAATTAAATTTTAAAAAAATAAAATAAAAATATGTTAGTCCATCACGTATAATGCAAACAAATACGAGAAAAAACTGATAAAAAACTAAAAAAATCAAAAGTATAGAAAAAGACAAAATTTATAAATAGTATAAAATAAATTACCGAAACACGCAGGGCTAAGACTTCGGAGGAGTAGGCCATGTAAGAGCAAGTCCAATAATAAAGCCAAGTGTTTGGCTATAAGTCAAATTATAAGAGCCAAGTTATACAATAATTTGTCTACAAAAAGTTTTTTATTATTATGTGGTACCATGTCTCACATTATCTTTCCTATTTCTCCTCACATACATTTATTATCTAGGCCCACCACTGCATAGACTCCCGTGCCCAGCTTGTTGCTTGCATAAGAGCCAAGCTCTCATCTCTCCTCCACATCAGCAAAAATGTTGACTAACTTAGCTATAAAACCATTATTGTACTTGCTCTAAGCCGCATGGCCAGTCAGAACACGAATCATATATGTTCGGCGAAATTGTCTTTAGGTACCAGAGGACACCGAAAGTCGTTAATCTATTGCTGGACACAATTAGGCCCTGTTTGGATCCCTCCATCTAAAGTTTAGCCACTAAAGTTTAGATCTAAAGTCTCCAAACAGGTGGTCTAAAATTAGATCTAAACTTTAGATAACTCCTAAAAAACACTTTAGACCATTAGACCATAAAACTGAGCTAAAGTGGTCTAAAGTTTTGGTTTATCCCGGCTCCCGTACGGAAAAGACCATTCTGCCCCCGTGAAATATCTTCTCCCGGGCTCCCGGCTCCCGCACGAAAAAATTTTCCATCGGCGGCAATTTCCCCGCCAGACTCCAGACGCCCCCGCCGCGACCCAGCCCTTCGCCGCGGCAACTTCCTTACTTCCCCGTTGAACCCGCCGCCACCCAGCCCTCCCACCGCGGCCCGCCCTTCGCACCGTCGCCCCCGCCGCGCATTCCGCCCCCGCGGACCATCCCACCGTCCCCGCCGACCATCGGGCGGCAACTTCCCCGCCCGGACTCCCGACGCCCCCCCGATTCCCGCCGAACCCGCCGCCACCCAGCCATCCCACCGCCGCCTTCGCACCGCCGCCCCCACCGACCATCGGGCGGCAACTTCCCCGCCCGGAATCCCGACGTCCCCCCGATTCCCGCGGAACATGTGCAATAATCGTAGTCAATTTCTCAAATGCGCCAATTATTGATCACGATCGGTTTTTTTAATGATATTTTTCCTCTTTTTTGATGGTTCCTAGGACCATGAGTTTCCACCTTATGTTTTTCAGATTTTATCCGCAAATTCTACTTGTTTTGGGCGGTCCGTAAACCTCCGAATTCCTTTGTGATCAATTCATGGGCGTGGAGATTTCAAAGAAAAAATGATGGGCGCAGTCCGTTGCGCTTTGTATTTTAGTCACAGATCGTACCATTTCATTATGGATCTGCTCACCCAATGAAACAATTGAAAATCCGGTTTACGCTACTTTAACGGCTCAAAATACCAGGGGTACAAAAGTCCATTTATTGAACCATAACTAAACTTTAGTCTAAGATCCAAACAGTCCTGTGGTCTAAAGTTTAGTGGCTAAAGTTTAGTTGTCTAAAGTTTAGTCCAAAACTTTAGACAACTAAACTTTAGACCATGAGATCCAAACAGGGCCTTAATTGTGGTACTTTGCACGAAAACATCAAGCCCATTAAAATAATACTGTTTTAAAACTTAGGAGAGAGAATGGACATGAAAAGTCCTATTTGACACATGATTTTCATTGAAAATTAATGTCGTCGAATGATATATGGCTAAACAATCAACTAGAATCAAAATAATAAATAGGAGCACACAAGATATTGGGAGACGATTCTGTTTTATTGTTATGATTTCTTGGTACATACTTTTAAGCCTCTCTTCTGTATTTATAGTCTAGCTACTAATAGTCCTACAGGAAATTCATATTTAGCATGAGCCCATATGTCCTATACGAACATGAACCCGTGGCTAAGGGTCGGCCAGCTTTAGCCGGGTTAGTTTTATAACACTCTTTTCTAGTCGAATGCCACGATATGCATATATTTCATTAAAAATTGTAGGACCGAAATGGCGACAGAGGGAGGTGAATGTCGCTCGCTTCAAAAACGCCTCCGAAAATTTGCATACTAATTTTTCAAAAAGATGCAGAACAAAGCAACTAAAAAAATTAATTTTGTTGAGAACTGGAACGCATGCAATACCCAAAAATTCAGCATAAATCAGAGAGTAATTAGTAAAAATTTCAGCTAAAAATAATGCCGTTTGATTTGCATGCAAAATGGTCAAAGATCAGCAAAAGAAATAAAAAGGAAAGGCACTAAATGGAGTTCACTGCATGCAGCCGTAAATGCAAGGAACAAGGGGCAACCAACTACAGAAAAAACAACCGAAAGAGCACTAGATAAATTTCAGTTTATCAGAGCTAAAATCGCTGCAATATCTGTCACGAATGAATTTGGAACTCAGAATCTTACTGCCAACACAAATGAAGACACAAGGAAATGGACTTGATTCCTACAGCCAAAACACAGAAGAAATCTTACTGCAGCCGAACAATAAAAAGGAGCACTGTAGGAGAATGGAATCTTTGCTTGGCCGAAGAAAGAGGACTCTGCAGAAAATCAATTCAGCCAAAAAGGCAACATGCATTGCTGCCGAGAACACCTTAAAACAACTTAATCCAAGGAATTGATGCTATAACTTAATTCTCCTCATATCACAAGCTCAAAAACATGTCCCAAATAGTCCTAGGACCTTTGGATTGCAGAGAAATCAACACAAAAACAAGAAATTCAGAATTTGCCCAAAACTGAACCTTTTCAGAGTGAGGCACAAAAACTCAAATTACTCTCCAACCCTTGATCCTTTGGCCATAAAACTTTGAGAATATGTTAGCAATAGCCATTGGATAATCCAGATCAAATTTCATGCCATTTCTCAAAGGGAATCAAGATTGCACCAAAACCCCAGAAGAGGAAATACATGAACAGAGGAAACATAGAACCCAAATCTGAGATTAAACTGGGTTTGCTCATAGGATCAACTAGCCAAATGGCTTTTGGGCATCTCCTATGTCATAGCAACCCATTTTGGTACTCCTCAGCAAGTAAGAACTCCAAACACAAAAACTCAAGAATCACACATAGGAGCCATCGAAGCAAGAACAGAATGAACAGAGAAAAACTTCAGATTTTTCATTCCAATCACAAGGATTACAGAGAGCTACGTCCCCATACGCATGGACATTCAAACAAAAAGATGATTACAAGACTCTCCACTCAATCCTCTCCCTATCCAACTCAAGAACACAACCCATACATGCTTGAGAGGGGATGAACACCAACACAGAGAACTCACATGGAAACCATCGAAGGAGACACAGAGGGAACACAACTCTGCCTCCACCAACAACTCTCAACCACTAAAGCCTAAAACCAAAACAAACTCTACAGCCTATTTTGACTAAAGGAAACCCTAAAAACCCTTCAAGTGTTCAAGTGGGCATGCAGCCCCTCCAACCTATTTATAGCCCACGGCCAATGTGTTTCCACCCGCTACGCCCACTAAGTCCAACTGAGCCCGCTCCGCCAGCACCTTTGCGAAATTCCCGCTTCGCCTCCCCGCACCTTCCGGAAGCTTCGCGCTCCTTGCCTCGCACGCCGCAACCACCTCGAGTCCACATCATTTTTGACACCTCCCGACTGCTCGACCTCGCCACCACCGCACCTAGTCCACCTCTTCGTGTCTCATCACGACTCGCCGACGCCCCGCACCACACGCACAAGAAAACACGCCAAATAGCACCGCTCGATACATGAAAGCGTAAATAACATCATACTCACCAAATATGAAGTCCAAACTCGCCGGCAAGCGTAATAGGCATCCTAATCCATACGACCAAGTTTGACCAAGTCCGACCGAGCCCGAATGCACCACGCACCGTCAAGGTCCGAACCATCCAAACCAAACTTGACTCTCATAACCCGTTGTCAATTACTCATCATACGGGATGACCTCCACATGGTATCTCAAAAATTATTTCCAAAAATCTAGAGAAAAAGGAATGAAGAAAAGGATAAATCGCATACACAAAATGTATTATACTTCTTGCCTCATCAAAAAACTTATGTGAGAAAATTTCTGGTAAAAACTCACTAAAAGAAAAGGAGTATAATACATTGATATGTCATACTAAGACTTACATAGTCTAAAAGTACGGTGATCAAAGTTTACCATATATGTTCCTCTCAAAACGATATCCGTAGCAGTCTTCTTGTTCCAATGCCACAATGAAATGATACTGTGAATAAATTTATGAAATTATCATAATTTTTAGTCTTCTAAACACATATTCAGTTTATGTAACGCCCCCATTTTTGGAAACAGGGACGTCTTACCAACCGCAACAGCCCAGGAGATTCAGTTGCGGATGAAAGGTGTATCATATCTGCTCATGAACAATTTAAAGAAGTTAATTGAATTAAAATAAGACCTAATAGCCAACTTTAATAACAATGCGGGCTTCCAAACCCAAAACTTAACTTACATGCAGAAGAGCCGAAGAAAACTCCACAGGAACGCTTGAATGCAGTCGTAACCCTAGCACGAAAACTTGCAGCATCCTCTATTCTTCTGATATCTGTTATGGTGGGAATATTGCAAGACTGAGTACCAACCACTGTATTCAGTAAATCACATGGGGAAATACTATATATATACTTGCCAGGATTCTCAAGAGAAGGGAATATAGTTGTTTTATTATGAGGTGGATGCAATTTTATTTGCAAACAAATAAAATTAAAACATTTGCTCCTTAAGATCAGGGGGTTTGTTATCAGATAAAGTTTCATCATTACTCAGATTAACAACATCAGAAACTCTAATTATGCCTCGTTGTTGGAATCACCCAATTAACACAGCTCCATTAACCGGAAGCACGGCGTATTCGAATACCATTAGTTTGACTCTGTAGAGCTGCTTAACTTTACCCACATGATTCCTTAACCCTCATGACTGAGTTAAGGAAGCTAGGTCATTTCACTGCTCAATTCTTTATATAGGCTCTACCCGATAGCGTCACTCATTTAGGCACACATGTCGCTTCCTTGCCGTGTGAGTGACATCTACCGTTGTTAGATATTGGCAGCATACCTAACCCACCGGCACCCTACCGTCGCATCCTGTAGAGTTTCAATTGAATCGAGCAGCTACTAAACCAGTGTTGACAAGTCAATTTCTGTGGTTTGAGCGATCATTATGTATTTTACTTGGCACAAGATTCTTGTCCTTATATTTTCACCTGAGGCACCAATCACGACCATTCATTGTGCTCAACAGCACTAACACCACCATTCCAAACCAACCTCCATCCTAGGGTAAAGCGGTGGGCTAAGTCCGTTACCCGGAGCCCCACCAACCTCTCTACCCTAAGTCCAACCCTAAGGTAAAGCGGTGGGCTAAGTCCGTTACACGGAGCCCCACCAACCTCCTTACCCTAGGTCCAAGTCTTTTCAAATTATACAGGCCCACGCCCAAAGTCACTTAGTAGTACAAAATGTTGCATGTGATGATCTATAAATATTAATACAATATTTTAATCATTACTAAGGTTGTCAAGGTGAATATGGCCATCAATGTAACAGGATTTTTTCAGTGGTAGGATTTATCTAAATAGCATGTCATTCTAAATATTTTATTTTAAGCAATTAGCATTTCACAAATAACATTAATGGAAATACTGTAATTAAATAATTTAAATTTTATAGGATTCAAATGATCAAAAACATGTGACTTGCCTTCTTTCCGTTGCTCTTGATCTTCTTGAGCAGTTTCAAACTTATTTGACCTGCCTTTGCTGTCCTTCAGTTAACCAGCTCACTTGGTCCGTTTACTAGCGCGGAAAACGAGGTCGCACGAGAACGAAGAGATGGAACGGCCTCTGCTGCAGCGCAGGGGATAGGGGGAGGTGGCACTGCAGCTCTGCAAAATTGCTGCCACTTTGACTTGGGTGCTCAGGTGGAGAAAGATCGAGAGAGAGAGCTGCGACGAGAGAGAGCAGGCGCGGAGGCGGTTGCGCGTGGAGCAAGGGAGAGCGAGGATGGTGCAGCTGACTGGTGGGGCCGCTCACACAGAGGGTTGAAGATGAGCTGGGAGCGGCGCCGCAATTTGGAGCGAGGGGGAGAGGACGCGTGCTGTAGCGGCTTCGGGAAAGCAGTGGGGAAGCGGTGTCGTGCACAGGCGCCAGCAGGGAGGAGAAGGCGGATTGCCAATTAGGGAAGGCACACTTTGAGGAATTTGCCAAATTGTGAAAGAAATCCGAATTCAAAAGAATTTCAAGAATTTAAAATTTTGAAAATTTTTGGGTTATTTCAGTTTATCTAAGAAGTGCAATTCAGTTGGTGCAATGCCCTCTACACTTCAGCATAACTCTAGGAAAAGGGAGACAATAATCGAGTCGGGCTCAGTAAGGGCTGCCTATAATCTCTCTATTCACATGCTTGGAATGGACAGTTTCAGTGTTCTAGATCAGTGTTAAGGCACGCGCAACGCACGAGCACAACCGCTGGAGTGGCGCAGTAAACAGGGGGTGACGGGTTGGGAACCAAACATTGCCATTTTAGACAGGTTTGATCCAATGAGCCTAGCGTTGGATTCGATGCCACAATTATGTTACTAGTAGTGTGCCCGTGCTAACGCTACGGTAAAATATAAAACAAGATAAAATTTGTAAAAAAATAAAACGAACAATCAGATTCATTAAGATTCACGTCTCATATATTGTATAACCAAATATTTTTGTCACATAATAAATGTCACATAACGACTGATCCTTTGAGGAGGCGACAACATCATTGGACTCACCCACCGACGACTTTCTCCATCCCCACATTGTTTAAACTTGAGGCTACAAAGAAAACAAATATTTTTGTCACATAAAGAAATATGAAACACAGTAAGGAAATAGGTGTTTGTGGACTATTTACTTACCACATCACCATGCTAGGACGTCTTTATACACAATATTTTTTGTGCTCTTCCCTGAGATATCTACTTCTTTCTTTGGTTTGGCCAAAATTCTTGTCGCTTGTCTTGATACACCCCTTGATAGCGACATAAAGCAGTCCATGTGAGAAAACAGTTCTGGAAGGTAGATGCCAACATTTGGGATGGTTTGGCCTCGCGCTTTGTTTATGGTCATTGCAAAACTCAGCGGATCGGAATTGTTTCCGCTTGAACTTGAAAGGAAGTGAGATATCGTTGGACGGAGCCATAGGGATTCTAGGAATGAACACCCTCTTGCCTGCATGGTGGCCACCAACTATTTCTGCATCAATTGCATTGTTTTGGAATGCTCTAACCATGAGTCTTGTTCCATTGCACAATCCGTGGTTAGGATCTAGATTGCGGAGAAGGATCACAGGGCAGTGGATTTTCACTTTGAGCTCATGTGAAGGCAGACCATTTGGAGTGATGGAGTTTAGGAAGTCAATAGGGTAGTTATTTCTTGAATCGTCATCGACAGAGTCAAAGCTATGAAAAAACCTTTTCCTCACCTGGAAACTTGTCAATCATCTTTGCATTTAGCTGATCTACATGTGCATTTTTGGTAGAAAGAATGGCACATGTGCTCATATAAGCTGTTGATCTTGCATTTTCCTCAAGTGATGAAAAAGATTTCCTGAATGAGTTTATTTACTGAATCTTCGACGTCTGTTGGGGAAAGTATTTGTGACATGAGTCATGTGCCCGTGCGTTGCAACGGAAAACAAAGTTCTATGTAAAAAAATATTCATATGACATGTAGTACTTCCCAAGCAACTACTAACCAGTATAGACCACATCATCTGCAATTAATAAGTTATATAAAATTTCTTCCACCCAGTGAGTAGGGCAACACCAAGCACACAAGCAAACGCAAGTGATATAACCTTGAGCTTTACCGTAGTTGCTACATGCTCCTTAGCAGCCGCCTCAAAGCTATGTTGCGCCTCAATAATCTACAGGTGTGCACAAGCCTGCGCACACAGCTCGATCTCGATCTACTGCAGCTCCTCCCGCCACCGCACGATGCTCTGCAAGCGCTACTGCAGGATGTCCTCACTGAGCCCCCCCACTCCCGTCGACGGTGATCAAGCAAAAGTCCTCTAGCCCTCCCGCCCCATCCTGCACCAAAACTCAATCCTCCACCATTACAAACCACGTCACGTACAAATCCTTGAACAGAGGAAGCAAGCACGCACCTCATGGTTATCTCTCTCCTGACCGCCCCATCTTCGCAGTTCGCAAGCATCCTAAACACCAAAACAACAACACGGAGGCCCAATATCTTTGTTGAAAACTCTATTTAAAAGTACAATTGGTATAATTCCCGGGCAAAATCTTTCTCGCCGATCATGCATGCAGACGGACAATGAGAAGCAGAGGCGTAGGTCGTGCAATCGCTGCGAGAGACAGGCGATGAGGTGTAAACATACATAGAATCGAACAAATTAGTAAGAGACACGCGATGAGGTGTCAATTGTCTCCAGATTTAATTGTCAACATGTGGATTCATTACCTCGCAAAAGAAAAAACATGTGGATTCACTTGTAATCTCTATACAGTATTCAGATTAGTTGATGGGGGGCTGTCAAGATCTCCAAGCAATTTTGGTTGATGACAACCTAAAGAGAGAGAAATATACAAAACAAAATAAAATTTGTAAAAAATAAAACGAACAATCAGATTCATTAAGATTCACGTCTCATATATTGTATAACCAAATATTTTTGTCACATAATAAATGTCAAATAACGACTGATCCTTTGAGGAGACGACAATATCATTGGACTCACCCACCGACGACTTTCTCCATCCCCACATTGTTTAAACTTGAGGCTACAAAGAAAACAAACATTTTTGTCACATAAAGAAATATGAAACACAGTAAGAAAATAGGTGTTTGTGGACTATTTACTTACCACATCACCATGCTAGGACGTCTTTATACGCAATATTTTTGGCGCTCTTCCCTGAGGCATCTACTTCTTTCTTTGGTTTGGCCAAAATTCTTGTCGTTTGTCTTGATACACCCCTTGATAGCGCGACATAGTTGATTTTTGTTCAGCCTTTCGCCTTGCATAGTTGTCTCGTTGTTTTCTGTTTCTTTCTTCTCTTTGCAAGCAATTAAGAAACTAAGAAAGACAAAAAATACAAAATGCAAGTCAAATAGACTGTACAGGAACTTGAACTTTACGAAACATGTTTGCTCCTCTTTTAGCATCGATAAGAGCAATATCTTGAGGTGTTGAAACAATTAAAGTACCTGGAGAAACGACATGGAAAATAAATACTGAAAAAGCTGTATCAAACCAACATTACAAACTTAATAAAAACATATAAATACCAGATAACTCAAGCCTTTGGGACATTGATAGTTGAGCATGTTAGTATTTGAACTGCAAAAATGGCAAGAAAAAAATATTTGAACTGTAGTAAAAAAATTCCGCCAATATACGCATGTTAGTATCCAACTATCCATTACACTATTAGTAACAGGGTAGGGATAATTTTTCAAAAAAAAAGGGTAGGGATAATAAAAGGCCAACCATGGCACGCTAATTAGTGCTTGAAGAATATTATAGAATTACACGTCCAGCTAGCTCTATTCAACTCCACTCAGGTACTGCATAGTTTGAGTCGTGATCAAAACAAAATGTTTTTATCACAATTTCAGACTACCTGGAGTTTAGTTTGTCATACGGAATTGGTAGCAAACCAAACTGCCATTTAGTAAAGAAACATTGAGCCTTGGTGTTATTCTCCTAATGAACAAGGAAACTGAGTTTGAATAACAAATTTCCCTATTTGGAACATGCAAAGGCTATCTAGCCTTACTTAGTTTCCTTGTTATTCATTGTAGCATACGACTTTTAAGCAAAAAAAATATAGCTTGTACTCTGTTGTGTGCGTTTCGAGAGAGAGAGCAAATACCTTCACTTACTTTAGGCTTCGCATGGAGATTCATCATTGTGGGACTGGATGGTCCATATATGTCAAGATCTAGCAAACCGACCTTGTCGAAACTCCTTGGCAAGTGCTACAAGAATGTTAATCGCAAGAAAATAAGTAGCAAGAATAAGGGGAATTCTGAGTAACAAGTGACATGACACTCTATTTCTCGCACGAGTGCCTTAAGTTCACCAACTTAATTCAGCTCAACTCGATCGAGCACAAGTTTGGTTCACGCCAAATGAGCATGGACTACCAATTTAAGGAACATGACAATCGTTGGATGTAAAAGCAGAAAATATGCTCCTAAGCCATTGGCATCTAGCTGCCCAAGCCCTCAAATCGTGCACTTGATCGACAATATCATAAGTCTAGGGAAAGTCTAGCACCATTTCTAGTTCAAGACAGCTAATGGGAAATATCCTGAGTCTAGCACCATTTCTACTTCAATGTGAATTCCCAAATCTTTTTTTTAGACTATAAATTCCCAAATCCTAATGCATTGTTCTTACAACTTTCTGCACTAATAAATTCGAAAAGAACAGGAGAACAAAAGAGAACCTGCAGTGGCGGACTTGCCAACGCCACCTTTCCCTCCCCCTGATGTTCCCCAGGAACTCAAAGTCCAGCTCGTCATGCGTCTTCTCATACACGTCGCTGTTGTGGTTACAGACCAAACAGAGAAAGAAGTGGTAGTGGGGAGTGGGAAGTGTGTTTGCCTTCCTCCCCTCATCCTGTTATATATATTCATGTGGGGGGTGCTTTTACAATCATGCCCTTACATCCGTATCCCCTAAGGGTATTTGAGTCATTACACATGTTCTACTGGTCTTTGTATTCTAACAGCTCGCTGGTTTAAGTGGGGCCACCCCTACAACAGAGCCTCTCATGGTGAAGGGCTTCACCGGGTCGGCCATGTTGCCGAGTCCCTTGGCCCTCCGTCCTCGCGCCTGTGAACTTCTCCGGCCTTGCATAATGTTAACGTGCTTGGCGCCCGCAGCGGCCGTGGTCGATGTCGGCGGTTACGCGCGCTCGCTCCGCCCCTACCCTTCGAACGGTGGCGCGAGTTGGCTCCCGAGTCGGCCGAGGCGCGCGCGCTCCGCCCCTACCCTTCGAACGGTGGCGCGAGCCGCGCCCAAGTCAAAGCAGAGCGCGCGCGCCTCCGCCCCTACCCTTCGAACGGGTGGCAGCGGGCCGGGCGCCAAGTCGGCGCAGAGGCGCGCGCGCTCCGTCCCTACTCTTCGAACGGTGGCGCGGTGCCGGCGCCTGTCGAAGGAGAGGCGCGCGCGCCCGCCCCTACCTTTCAAACGGGTGGCGCGAGCCGCGCCCAAGTTGAAGTAGAGGCGCGCGCGCCCGCCCCTACCTTTGAACGGGTGGCGCGAGCCGCGCCAAGTCGGCAGAGGCGCGCGCGCTCGCCCCTATCCTTTGAACGGTGGCGCGAGCCGGCGCCCAAGTCGGCGAGAGGCGCGCGCTCCGCTCCCTACCTTCGAACGGTGGCGCGAGCCGGCGCCCAAGTCGGCGAGAGACGCGCGCTCGTCCCCTACTCTTCGAACGGGTGGCGCGAGCCGGCGCCAAGTCGGCCGAGGCGCGCGCTCGTCCCTACTACTCGAACGGTGGCGCGAGCTGGCGCGCCGTCGGCCGAGGCGCGCTCGTCGGCCTACCTACCGAACGGCGGCGAGGCGCCGTCGGCGCGCCGCTCCCTACCTTTCGAACGGGTGGCGCGAGCCGCGCCAAGTCGGCAGAGGCGCGCGCGCTCGCCCCTACCCTTCGAACGGTGGCGCGAGCCGCGCCAAGTCGGCAAAGGCACGCGCGCCCGTCCCCTACCTTCGAACGGTGGCAACGAGATGGCGCCGATCAAGCAGAGGCGCGCGCGCCGCCGCCTTGCCGCTTTGGGGCTACCGTGGCCACGTGGATGGATAGTGCGCTTAATGGCGGCTGAATTGCGCCGACGCCGCCCCGCAGCAGGTCGCAGCGCGCTCGCATGCCGCTGGGGCACGCGCCACTCGCCATTGGCGCGCCGTGGGATGTGAGCGCTTGCATGATCGCGCTGCTCGCCTCTTTCCCGTGAAATCGGACGCGTGTTGAGGGCGTGGTGGCGCCCGTCGCTGTCGCCATCTACGTGCACGCCTCTAGGCCCCGCGACTTTTTTCCCAATCACGATCTCGAACCGCTGTATGCTTGGCCCGCCGCGCAAATCGCAAGGAGGCGAAGCGGCCTTATAAAGCGCCTTGTTCGTGGGAGCGCTCCTTCTTGCCTATTACCTTGCTTTGCCTTTTCTCGCGCCGCCGCGCGCCGCCGCCGCCGCTGGCTTCCTTCGCCGCAATTTGCAAGGGTAATGGCCGAGCTCAAGACGCCGCGCCAACCCGCAGCGGTTCCTTGCCGGGCCGGGACGAGGAGTGCCATCCGCCTAAGGGGTATGCGCTGGCGCCGCGGGTGAGCTCCCGTGCCAACAGGTGGTGGAACGCCATGGAGCACTCGGGGGGTCGTTGCTCCCGCGTACTAGGGAGGAGCCGCGTAACCGAAGAGGTGCTACGACGACTTGAGCGGGAAGGGAAGATCCACGATCGCAATGGGGCCCGCCTACCCGGCCGTGACGAGACGGAGCCGAAGCCCCGGGCAATGGAGGCGATTGTCTTCGCCGCTTCTCGATGCTTCGGCTCGCGATTCCTCCACATTGTTGGTGGGCGGCGCTACGGCCTGCAAGTTGGAGGTAGCCCACCGACGCCAAACGCCATAATTCGCCGGGCCGCTTATGCTTGGGCGATGCGGATGAAGGGCGGCGCCCCAAGGCAAGCTCGTCGCCACTCGCACGATGCACGTGCGATCCCTTAAAGTTGAGGGGCGTGTCCAACTTTGGCAACGTGGACTTTGTGCTCCGCATCGTGTTCGACGCCGTTTCTACCGCAGCCTTCCCGGGAAACGGGAATCGGGTGGACGTGGCGTTGGTTTTACTATCTTGTGACCGAGCGAGCGCCTACATTGCCAAGGCGGGCCGATCGCGTTCAACAGTCACGAGCTCGAAGCGGAGGTGGACGACACGCAAAGGCTAGAGAGCCTTGTCGGCGTCGCCCGTCGGATGAGCATGCGTGATTTGGCCGAGGAGTTCACCATGTACGGGGTGGCACCACTCTCCAAGTGGAAGTATGCTGGACGGGGCGACGACCGTGAGGACGGGTTGAGCCCATCCATCTCCCGCCTGCTTCCGCCTTCCGCTCCTTGTAAGTCGCCGAGCGCATCTGTATGTACGCCTAAACTCGCGTGGTCCTCGCTGATCGCTTTGTTATCCTCTCGTGCGGCAAGGACTCTACCGAGGACGCGAGCACGCGGCTGCGGGCTCTCGCCCGCATACGCTGAAAGAACACCGAGCTCGCGAGGCCACGATCGCCGCTGGCTAAGCAAGGCGGTAAACCGCACTGCGAGGCTTTGGGCATTGCGTGCTCGAACACGCTATCCGGCGGAGGCTTCCGCAGACGCCCGAGCCATCCTTGATGGCGATCAGCGAGGACGCCGTTTTGCGACGCGGACCGCCATGCGCCACCATTTGCGATCGCCAGCACGCCGACGACCGGCCCGGCTCGAAGGGGCGCGCCTCGACTCCTCCGGTAGCCCTCGCCGCCGCCGGCGGACTGCGCGCGATGGCTACCGCTTGATTAGAGCCCGCCAACCCGGGAGGACATCGCCGCGGTGAGGGGATCGGGACAGCGGTTCGCACCGCCGCTACAATCGGCCAAGATGCACCTCCGCGGCCGTTATTGCCGGTGCCACCGCTCGCGCTGAGAGCGCCGCGAAGAGTCGCCGACCGCCGCAGCGGCGCCCGATCCGGCCTCGCCGCCCGGCGGGTCGATCTGACGCAGCGGGTTCCCCGCCGGATGACGCTCGCGCGCGCCGGCGGCTCTCACGCCGCACCGAGGCGCTTGCACCGCGACCGCGATCGAGCCACGGTATCTCTCGCCGCGACGGGGCGTAGAAGGTAGGCGCGACTCCTTTCTTCCCGCAACTTCGCGAAACTCTCTCCGATCCGCTCGCCATTCCATCGACCTCGGGAGAGACTAGGTCTTTCGACGCGAAGGGTCGAGCAACGGCGCGCCAAGTCCAAATCCTATGCAGAGTGTCCCTTCGCGCTTGCTGCCACGACGCCGCCGCGCGCGTTAGCGGCTTCGACGCGGTGGGATCCGAGCCCGTTCTCTCGGACTTCCTCCCGCGCTTGGAGGTACTTCGCGTCCTTACGGCGGCCGCGGAGCGTGCGAACAACGGTCTTGACCGACAGACGTTGTCCTCGTGCTAAGGAGACCACCTAGCACTCGCGCTGCAGGCTTCGGAAATAAGGGTAAGTATGTGCGCTTCGGTTGCTAGGGTACTCTAGCGCTTGTTTGAGTCGTTGTTCCCGCGACCGCTTGCCATCACCGTGCGTTTGACGAGGCCCGCATTCGAGCGAGAGCTATGGAAGCCACCGTGCGTGCGGACGACGCTTGCGCAAGGCGGATGAAGAGCTTCGCGCTGGGGCGCCATGGAGGCCGTGGTAACCGAGGCCGAGGAAGCGCGATCGAGACCGGCGCTCAGCGTGCGCAGCTTGCAGAACGCGACTTTTTTGTGCAACAGATCGCCGCCTAGAAGAGGAAAAGACCCAATTGGCGGAGTTCATTTGCAAAGAAGAGCGGCGCTTTAGGCAACAAGGCGTCGCGTCGCTGGCGGGCCATGGAGGGTCTGAACCGTGCCCTCCGAGATTTGTGCGTTAATGTACGGACACTACGCACACCGAGGATCTCGACGAGACGCCGAGCCGATCCAAGAAGGGGCGAAGCGTTGCTCTCGTGGTGCCGTAACCTTTGGCGAACATCTGCGGTTATGTTGGCGCGTGCCTTGCCTCGCCATGCTTCATACTCATGGGTGCCGACACACCCATGCACCGTGAATCCGCAACCAGATCTTCCAGCCGGCCGAGGTGATGGTGGACGCCGTTCGCTTCGCTTGCCTAGCTCGAGTAACTTCCATCGGCGGATATGGGATCGCTTTGGGAGGACGCGCGAGAGGGCTGCCGTGTGGCGACGCCGCATGGAGAAGAGGACCTCTCCGCTGGCTTGAAGCGATGTTCGCGCCACAATGGCGTATGAGTCGCCGACCGCGCCAGGTTGAGCGACGGCCGGGAGGTCGGGGGACCGCGCCCATGCTTGTAATCATGGAACCCCTTGTTTTCTCGGTGAATCAAAGCAATAGGTTGTTAGCTTATACTCCGAGAATGCGTGGGTCGACATCCACGCTTTTTATACTCCAAGAGTACGCACGGAGGCAACATCCGTTGCGTGCACGATACTCGTGTCTTCTTTATACTCTGTAGAGTGCGCAAAGAAAACATCCGCGTCTTATTGCGCGCGAGGGCGTCCCCCCGCTGCGTCTTATTTATACTCCGTAGAGTGCGTGCGGAGGCGGACCTCGACGCTACGTCTTATTTAGAGTCCGTGGACTGGCGCGTGCGGAGGTGACCTCGACGCTACGACTTCTTTATAGTCCGAGACTCGCGTGCGGAGGCGACTCGACGCCACGCCTTATTTAGAGTCCGTGGATCGGCGCGCGCGAGGCGACCTCGACGCTACGACTTCTTTATAGTCCGAGACTCGCGCGCGAGGCGACCTCGACGCTACGCCTTATTTAGAGTCCGTGGGCGCGCGCGGAGGCGACTCGACGCTCGACTTCTTTATAGTCCGAGACTCGCGCGTGCAGGCGACCTCGACGCCACGCCTTATTTAGAGTCCGTGGATCGGCGCGTGCGAGGCGACCTCGACGCTTCGACTTCTTTATAGTTCGGGACTCGCGCGCGGAGGCGACTCGACGCCACGCCTTATTTAGAGTCCGTGGATCGCGCGCGCGGAGGCAACCTCGACGCTACGACTTCTTTATAGTCTCGGGACTCGCGTGCGGGGCGACCTCGACGCCACGCCTTATTTAGAGTCCGTGGATCGGCGCGTGCGAGGCGACTCGACGCTACGACTTCTTTATAGTCCGAGACTCGCGCGCGCGAGGCAACCTCGACGCCACGCCTTATTTAGAGTCCGTGGATCGGCGCGCGCGAGGCGACCTCGACGCTACGACTTCTTTATAGTCCGAGACTCGCGTGCGAGGCGACCTCGACGCCACGCCTTATTTAGAGTCCGTGGATCGGCGCGCGGAGGCGACTCGACGCTACGACTTCTTTATAGTCCGAGACTCGCGTGCGGAGGCGACCTCGACGCCACGCCTTATTTAGAGTCCGTGGATCGGCGCGTCGCGAGGCGACCTCGACGCTTCGACTTCTTTATAGTCCGAGACTCGCGCGCGAAGCGACTCGACGCCACGCCTTATTTAGAGTCGCGGACCGACGGGTAAGCAACTTTAGGAACGACAAGCTTTATTGAACTCCCGCTTGCGGGTGAGCACCATGCAACAAAATCGGCGCCGCTACACTTGCCGTGTTGTCGCTAGGCATAGTACCGCCGCAACTTGCTCGGCGCTCCATGTATGACGAGAGTCTGCCCTCGAGTGTGGCAAGGCGGTATGCCCTTCGCAATGCTTCTAGGACAATGAAGGGACCTTCCCACTTAGACTCAGCTTGCCCACGGTCTCCGTGTGGAGCGCCACTCGAGGACGAGGTCCCCGGCTCGAACGTTCGTGGGTATACAGAGCGGTCCCGAGCACGCACCGCCTGCCTTGCATACTTCTCGGCATGTTGGGTCGCCTCGCCGCATACCGCCGAGGAGATCCAAGGACACACGCGCTCTTCCTCCGACGCTGACGAGGACCCTCCGCGAGCGGGCTTGATTTCTTCGGCGCCATCGCTTCGCCAAGAGGAGCTTAAAGGGCGTGAACCCGTCGGGCGTGTTGCCGCAGCGGAGGGACCAAAGGACGCCGTGGAGCTCGCCGCCACTTGCCTTCGGCAGCCCGACCAGCGCTTCTTGACGGCCGCCGAGATAGCGCTGTTCGCCTCTCTCCACAGCCTCCGTTGGATGGGGTGTCCCACCGAGGCGAATCGAGCGTGATGCCCATGCCATCGCAATACTCTTTGAATAGGGTGGCGCGAATTGTAGGCCATTGTCGACGGTGAGCTCCTCGGCACGCCGGCGGCATATAATGTTCTCGCGAGGAAGCGTTGCATGGCCGCCGAGGTTATTTTAGCTAGGCTACCGCCTCCGCCATCCGGAGAAATACTCCAAGTGCGACCACGACAAATCGCAGTCCCCGGCTCGGGAAGCGGTACTACTATAGCGAGGCCCCGCCGTGCCAACGCCACACCGGGGATGGGATTGAGGTGCGCCGGGGCTCGCGGATGATGCGCCCCATCCATCGGCATCCTTGACACCGCGCGCACGAGATCTCGGGCGTCGGCGATGGCGCTGGCCAAGAAAGCCTTGCTCAACGCCTTACCAACCAAAGACCTTGCTGCTAGGTGAGACCCGCACGCACTGCGTGGATGTCCGCAAGGAGATTTCTCCTTCCTCGACCGAGAGGCACCGCAAGAGTGGCGCATGCACTCCCTTTTGTAGAGTGTCTCTCAAACACTGAAGGACTCGCGCGCGGTTTGTAGACGCCGTAACTCGACGGGGTCGTCTGGTTCGGCGATGCCCTGTAGGAAGTTAAAGATGGGCTCCCGCCAGTCGCCCTGTGGGATGATGTGGTATACGACGGTCGCGTCCCGGCTATCTTGCGCTATGGCCGCTGTGGCAACACTCGTAGAACGCCCGTCGAGGTGACAGCTTGTTAGCCGGCCGCCGCGAGGGCGCCGGCTTGCTCATTCTCCGCCCGGGATGGCCTTGATCGTTACACCGTGAAGTGTCGTTCCCTTGCTCTAACCGCTGCGAGATACTTGGCCAGCTCCGGGTCCTTTGCTTGATAAGACTTGTCTACATGACCCGCCACCAGACGCGAGTCCGTGCGAACGAGCACTCGCCGCGCCCCGATTGCCTTGAGCTTTGTCAGGCCGAAGAGCAGCGTCTCATACTCGGCTGTATTGTTGGTAGCCGGGAAAGCGAGGCGCGCCGAATACAGAGGCGCCGCCTCGGGCGTGGCAATTACCGCGCTTACACCGCGCCCCGCGACGCCGTAAGCTCCGTCGATGGTGAGCGTCCAGACCGGGTCGACGTTCTTCTGGACGATCTGAGTCGACGGAGTCCACTCTACGAGAAAGTCGGCGAGAACTTGGGACTTGATCGCTGTCCGTGAGGCGTAGGTTAGGGAGAACGGGGCAAGCTCAGCAGCCCATTTGCCAATGCGCCCCGTGGACTCCTTGTTGTGTAACATCTCTGCCAAGGGAAAGGAGGAAGGCACCGTGATCGGATGGGCCAGAAAATAGTGGCGGAGTTTTCTGGAGGCCATGATCAGCGCGTAGGCGAGCTTCTCGAGCTCCGTGTACCTTGTCTTGGCACCTTGGAGGGCTTCAGAGACGAAGTATACGGGCCGCTGCGTGGCGCCTTCTTCTAAAACCAGACGGCGACCGACCGCCAGAATCGATGCGGCCAGTAAAGCGGGGGAGCCTCTGGTTCTGGGGCGACCAGGGTAGGGAGACTTGCGAGATGCTTCTTAAGCTCGCCGAAAGCCTCCGCGCACTCGTTGTCCCAACGAAATCCGTCACATCCGCGGAGTGTCTTAAAGAACGGAAAGCCCCGCTCCGCCGCTTTAGACAGGAAACGACTTAGGGCTGCCATGCGGCCCGCCAGCCTCTGGACCTCCCTCGTCATCTTGGGTGGCTCCATACCCAAGATGGCGTCGACCTTGTCGGGGTTCGCCTGGATGCCCCGGCCGGATACAAGGAAACCCAGGAGTTTGCCCGCTTGCACACCGAAGACGCATTTGTCGGGGTTGAGCTTGATGCCGGCCTTTCTTAGGTTGTCGAAGGTCTCTTGGAGGTCCCGACCATGCAGCGCGAGGTGTCGAGTCTTGACCACCACGTCATCGACGTAAGCCTCCACGCTCCTCCGAGCCGACGGCCAAGGCGGTAGCGACGAGACGGGTGAAGGTAGCGCTGCGTTCTTCAAGCCGAAGGGCATTCGACGAAGCGTAAAGTCCCGACGGCGTGATGAAACAGTCTTCTCCTCGCCGCCTTCACCATGTAGACCGATGATAGCCTCAATAGGCGCCCAGAAACTCATTAGCTCGCACCGCGGTGGCATCGATGAGTGATCGATGCGCGGCAAAGGGTAATTATCCTTTGGGCACGCCTTGTTGAGCGCCGTGAATTCGATGCACATACGCCGTGCCCCGCCGCCTTTTTGACTAATATCGGGTTAGCGAGCCACTCGGTGGTGGACCTCGCGAATGACCCCACCGAGAAGCTTCTCCACCTCGCTTGCCGCCGCTGCCGATCCATCGACATGCGCCGTAGCCTTTGCTTGACCGGCTTAGCATCGGGGCGGACCGCCAAGCGATGTTCGATTACCGCTCGATTAACGCCCTTGAGGTCCTCGGGAGACCATGCGAAGATATCCGCGTTGTTTTGAAGCACTTGGAGCAGATCTCGTTCGACTTCCGGGGGAAGCCCCTCGCCGATGGACACGAACTGTCCCTCCCTCTGGAGTGGCATCGTCTTGACTCCGACTTCGGGCCGAGGCTTCGGCGTCCATCCGGGAGCGGAGGGCCCCTCCCTGGGGGCGCCGGAGAGGGCATGTACCGAGCGATGCGGGATCCGGCTGGCGGCCTCCGTGCACCTAGCCAGGTCCTGGTCGCCGAAGACAGTGATGACGCCCTCTGGACCCGGGAGCTTCATACATAAAAAGGCAGGGTGCGCGACCGCCTCAAGGAGTTGATGGCGGTCGCCCAATATGGCGTTGTACGAGTGCGGGATGTCCACGACGTCGAAGAGGACATGCTCGGTCCGATGTTGCCCTTGTTACCTTCTTGGCGAACGTGACCGGGAGGGACACATGTCCTAACGCTGTCGCGGTTGGCCTCCGGCCTTGGAGAGGAGCTCTGGCGCTCTAGTCGGCCGCGAGGATTCCCATGCGATCGAGGGTCCTCGCGATCAAAACGCTCGCAGAGCTTCCCGCCAACCGTGATGCGCCCGACCTCACAATGTGCTATGTGGGCTGGATGACCGGAGAGTCTTGGTGAGGGTACTCCACTCCTCCGGCGCTATTCAAGCCGAAGGTGATACTACGAGCGGCATCCACAGTGCGCCGCCCGAGGGGCCCGAGGCAAGGACCCGCCGATGATGACGCTTACGACGCGGCACCGTGTGTCCTCTCCGGCGGGTGCTCGCGGGGGATTGTCCCGCGAATAATGCTTCTGAGCCTCGGGAAGTGGCTGGGAGGGCGAGGCCCGGGTTCGCCATCGTGCGTCGCGCAGTTGTCATGAGCGCAGCCGCGCGCCCGCGTCGCGGTGGTCGCCAGAATCGCACCTCGCACCACCGCCGTAATCCAAGGGCTCTTGTTGCACGCGGGCGCCGCGCGGACTGGTCCGCTTCGCCCCCGCTCCCTCCGCGTCGGATGGGGGTCGGTCCTCGAAGGATACTCCTGATGCCGAGGCCATGGTGGGCCCTTTGTTGCCTACATTGGTGGCGCCGGGGCTTGTGCCTGCCTTCGAGCGTTTTATCCTATTTTTCTGTGCCGTCGCTCCCGGGAGTATCCTCCCTAAGTTGTCGATCGTGAGCCCGTTCCAGGGAACCACGACCTTCCTCGAGCGGCGAGCCCTTGACGGGGCAAGGTTGGGGTGGGAGTATCGCGCCTCCACGCTTCTTCCTCGGCCGCGCATGTTCCTCGACAGCCGAAGAGCTCCTCGATTGCCGCCTCGTACACGCGCGCGAAGTCCCCAGGGTCCGTCTCGCCTTTGCCCGGCTCAATGATATTGGGGAACTCGCAGTCTTCGGACCACCTCGCCCGCTGTAGCCTTGCCGAAAGCGGAGGCCCCAGGTCGGCGTGCTGCAGCGGCAGGTGGGTCGGTGTAAGAGCGCCGCGGCCGTCCGTCCTTTCCGGAGTGGACTCCGACGCAACCGCTGACGTGACTTGCTGGCTTCGAGCCTTCTGCATGTCTCGGACGGCTCCTCGGAGGTCCCCTATCTTCCGCTGGGATGCGTGGATGGTTGCCCGGAGAGCGCCTTCCGCCGCAGATGTCGTCGGGGTCGCCGGCGCGCCAGGCGGGTGGGTCGGCGCGAGGGTGATCGTGTCGCAAGGTCCCGCCCCGTCAGCTGCTCCGCCACGGTCTCCTGCGCTCCCTTGATCCGCGCAGCCGGTGAGCGCTACGACGAAGGTGGCCGGAGCAGTCATCGTAGTCGCGGTGGCGGGGTTGGTTGTCGTCGCCGCGCGAACGCCGACGCCGCACCGCGGCGGCACCGACGCCGAGGCCCAGTGCTCATGCGCGCTCCGTCCCGACCGCCTCCTTTTCCTTCGCCGCCGATGAAGCTTTTTGGGTGCCATCTTCTTCTTGATCTTCAGCTTGTCTCCGTCCTTCCCACGACGGCGCCAACTATTGTGGTTACAGCATCAAACAGAGAGAAGTGGTAGTGGGAGTGGGAAGTGTGTTTGCCTTCCTCCTCATCCTCGTTATATATATTCATGTGGGGGTGCTTTTACAATCATGCCCTTACATCTGTGTATCCCCCTAAGGGTATTTGAGTCATTACACATGTTCTACTCTGGTCTTTGTATTCTAACAGGCCTGCTGGGTTTAGGTGGGGGCCACCCCTACAACAGTCGCCATTCGACATCTAACATCCAGCAAGGCATTGCGACGACACTTTCAGAGACAAAGTTCAGAAATACAGATATATTATGGAAAAAATGCACATTTTAATCATGCCAACTTCCTTTCTTTGTTCTGTAGTAGCCTCTTTGTGAGACACTGAAGAGGCAAGAAACATACAATGCACCATTTTGTTAGGGAAGGAAATGCACATTTTGATACAATCTACCAGTTCCTCGCTATTTTCTACTGCAATAATTTTCCCAAACACATAGAGAAGGTATATTTTTTTTACCAAAGACCACAATTTTTTTGCTATTTTTTCTGGTATAACAAATCACAATGAAATATGCACTCTGCTGGATGATACAACATGCCGAAGACAAGAAGTGAAGAAGCAGGGAAAAAATAATTTTACATCGAAGGCGACGACGACTCCGGCGGCGTAATCGGCCGGCAGCTTGATGCTCGCACTGAAGAATCCATGGAGGTACGCATCTTGCGACGCAAATCCATCACCTGAAGAACCACGCAAAGCCAAGCCCAGAACTCAACCCAGAGCGCAGACAGATTAAAACAGAAGAGATCAGAGAGAGAGAGAGAGCACCACCTGTCCTCTCATCAAGGGAGATGCAGACTCGCTTGTCGTCCCCATCGAACACGAGGAGGAGGAGCAGTTCCACGGCGGCCGGCGGAGGGCGGACCACGCCACCGCGAGGTCACCGCTCTACGTCGGGAGCGAGGGGCGAGGGCGGTGACCAGCGCAGGTGAGGTGAGGGCGGCGGCGGCGGAGGCGCCGCAGCGAGGAGAGCGGCGCGGCGGGGCGCCACGCGCGATTGGACTGGGATTTGGAGCCGGGGTTGGGGATTAGAGGTTAGGGTTTCTAGAGGTTTCTTCTCAAGGAGCCGGGGAGAGGCCTTTGGCGCGCGCGGCCGGGAGGAGCGCGTCGGACGGTAGGAGAGGTAGACGAAGGAGTCGTTGGCGAGGTTTAGGAGGCGAGCCGGGCGGCCGGGTCGGAGAGCAGCAGCGGGGGGGCGGCGGCGGTGGCGGCCTGGGGCAGGAGGAGGGCCGGGTCGAGGGAGAGGCGCTGGAGATGGACGGGCACGGTGACGCGCTCCGCGATGAGGTGCGGGTGGGGTTCTGGGTTCAATGATGTGCATGATCCGGATGATTTTGGCCTTAGGATCTTCAATGAGTAAGAGAAGAAGGCTTGAGGAGCGATCCAGGCCATTCATTTGTATTAAGTTGGATTACTTTGGTACACAGATCTGTGTGGACTTAGATTAGGCATGACTGTGGGGGTGGTTGAGGGGGTGGATTTAGTAAAGAAAATTTTGGTGTATTATAGAGGGGTAGAGATGCCGTATTTTCTAGACACTTGGCCTACTCATCACGCACTCGTTCTACGTCAAAACTTACCACAATTATGACCAATGATTTGTCCACCATAAAATATCTGGTATGCCACACTTTTGTCATATTTTTCTGACAAAATATGGATGCCAACCAAACATGCCCTACTAGTTATTTCCATGACCCATTCATACGCGGGTATGAAAAATTGTACGGAATTATAAAGACACATGAAAGGCACTGACAAAACATAGGTATAGAAACACACATGACAAATATAGGAATGGGTTCTTGGGTCAAAGAACGAAAAAACGCAGGAAAATGTAGAAGAAGACTTGGTGAAGTACAAACGGTTGGGGCATAACTTTGAATTTTTTGTATGGATAATCCATTTTTTATTCAAAATTACAGAAATATACCTGCGGGAAATTTTTTTACAAAAATAGGCTTAAGTCGCCCAATGATTGGGCGACTGGAGCCTTTTGCCCAACCCAGCAGCGACAACTGGAAAATCACCCAACCGTTGGGCGATTAATTGCAATCGCCCAATGGTTGGGCGACTTTCATGCAGTTGCCCAATGGTTGCGCGACTGCACTCAGGTCCCCGTGAATGTTTTAAATTTTTTCAATTTTGTAGTTTTAAACTGGTAAAAAATTTGCTGGAGTTGTAATAAAAGTTTATGTTCATTGTATGTTGTAGGTGTGTAAAAAATTTTAAAATTTTTTTAGGAACGATTGACCGTAGAACGATCGGTACATACGATGGTAAGTGATATTTTGATGTTACTGAGAATTCATGTCTTTGGTCTAGGATTGGGTTGAGGAGGATCGACGGGCTCAGCGGTCAGACAATCGGTAGAACGATCGGTACATACAAACCATCTGTAATACTCTCTATCACAAATTTTATATACCGATACAATATAAACAACTAGTCTCAAAAGATAAAATAGCAAAGTTTTATATGGCTTATATATACTCATTTGAAAGGTTTCGATGAGATCTACAACTTTTCAGTTGAAGCAAAATCCAAATTCCAAATGGAAGACCAAGAGAAAAGGCAAAAACAGAAACCAAAAACTTGTGACGCGGGTTTAGGTCCAAAGATGACAGATTTTCGAGGTCTTGGAGGGTGACTAGCACAAGTGGGTCATTTTATTTGGATCGGGCTCGTCGTTAGCTTTCCAACGAGTACAAGAACATCGAAAACGGACACCGTATGCAAAAGTTATGCCTGTTTTACTGAAGGTGTGTCGGAAACGGACTCGAATTCGTTTCGACCTCAATTGAAACTGCTATAACTTTTGATCCCATGGCCGAAATTGCTCAAATTTTTTTCTAGAAGCTTTTGGATGTATGAAGAACAGCTCCATCAGTTTTCACTATTTTTGGCGAAGGTTTGATGCATTTTCCAAATTTTGGCAAAAATGGACTTTTTCCTCTCTTTTTTTTCTATCTCTTTTTCTCTTTTTTTCTCTGTAATTTTCCCAAAATTTTTTACACACCTCCAACATACAATGAACATAAACTTTTATTACAACTCCAGCAGATTTTTTACCAGTTTAAAATTACAAAGCTATAAAAATTTAAAACATTCTGGGGATTGAGTGCAATCGCCAACCATTGGCGATCAGATGAAAGTCGCCCAACCATTGGGCGTCTGCAATTAATCGCCCAACGGTTGGGCGATTTTCCAGTTGTCGCTACTCGGTTGGGCGAAAGGCTCCAGTCGCTCAACCATTGGGCGACTTGAGCCTATTTTTATAAAAAAAATAAAAAATAGATTATCCGTGAAAAAAATTCCATAACTTTAACCCTCCCTCTTCCCGCGCCTACAACTGCGCGCCACCACCGAAGGCCATGCGGCGTCCAGCGGTCCAGGTAGGCCCGCCCAAAAATAGCCACCTCCCACTAGTACATAAACCCGGCCACCACCACCTCTCCTCCCACTGTCCCACACGCCGCAACAAAAACACACAGAAACCAGCAAGCTGGTCACCTCACTGCACGCACAACCAGAAGCCACCAAGAAGCAACACACGCACCCATGGCTCGCGCCGCCTTCGCCCTCGCCGTGCTCCTCCTCGTCGCCGTGGCCGTTGCGCCGCTGGCCAAGGCCGAGAAGAAGTCCGCCGACGCACCGGCCGCCGACGGCCCGGCGGCTGCCGACGCCCCAGCGGAGGGGCCCGGCGGCCCGGCGGCTGCCCCTGGCCCCGCCGAGGGCATTGACGGCCTCTCGGACGACGCCGACGACTCGGACTGAATTAATCGAAGTGGTTCCTTGAAACGATCCGTTTGATTTGGAGCATGCAGAGCAGCACCGGATTTGGATTTGGAAACAATAATATGTGTAGAGTGCGTCGGCCTGCTGGATGGTCGTCCTAAAAATATGTTTTTTTTCTGTCTTTTGATGGGTACGATTATGTCGTACAGTCATGTTTCTAAGTTCGTATCATATATAACATTGTTAATTCGATCCGTCATTTCTGTGTCACGGGCATGTTCTTTTTAGGTTTTAAAGTCAGCTTTTCAATTTTTATTCAGTAACTAACTTATAAACAAAATATATTTTTAAGATAAGATTTACTAATTAATTGTAATATATAGTACTGTACCGACTTTATTTATATCGGTAAAAACCGCACGTGAGTTTCTGTTACTATGTAATCTCTCACACGAACAACCTAAAAGCTATAAGCCACAGTAAAAAACCATAAACTTCCATAAAAAAGAATAGACCCACTTTCTTGCTGAGATGTGTACAATTTCTGAGCATGCTTGAATAATTTTATGGGAGAAGTATGTTTCTACGCTTTTCTTCGGTTCCTCTATTTTTATATGTATGGTAAAACTAGGCTTCAATCTTTAGCTTTTAATTTCTACCTTCTAGTTCTTAATTTCATTTTTTCTAGTTTTTTGGTTTTTTAAGGTTTTTTTGCCTTTTCTTTTTCTCGTATTTCTTTGTATTGTTCATAATGAGATAACATATTTTTATTTTATTTTTTTAGAATTTAATTACGCTAAAAAACTTAAAGCAGCTATAGAAGAAAAAAGACTCAAATAGTATCAAAAAAGTTCTAAGCTTGAAGCTAAAAGTTTAAATGAGCACTTAAGAAGAGTGTTTTTCAGCTTCGCCGTTACGCACTCACAAATGTGCAGATTGAGACAAGCCGAGGGCACTAAAACTGAAAAAATGTACATGATGACAACAACATTCTAGATCAGGAAAGTCGAGTGTTTTCTTGATTTATTACTCTGACATCTGTCTACATCAGTTCTAGGTCAGAAATTCTTTGTTTGAAAACATTGAGAAATGTATAGGTTAGAAAAGGATAGAGACGATAAATTTATTAATAAAAATATCTTGTATTTTCTGACATATCATATTAGCAATGTAGAATAACCATTTTCACCACATTACCACATCTGTAATCAATAATATATATATTTGACATTCCCTCACAAAAAAGTGTTGTCTCCACTCTGTCTCAATAGGAATTGTGTGTTTTTAAGATGGTGTCTACAGATAGATCGTAGTAAACACTGTACTAAGTTCAGTTATACCAGCTAAAATCGCATGTGACTATTTCTCTCTGCGTATTGTCTCCCACGAATTGCCAGAATTCAAAAACCATAAAAAAAATCATAAAGCACAACCCAAAAGAACCCACCCAACAACTATCACTTGTAGGCTATTTTGCGCTTCCTTGTCACCTCCATGTGGAGGGATCCAGTGCTTCCTCTAACTACACCACCCCTAGAGCAAACTGGTTTGTTCCAATTGAATTTTGCAAGAATAATCTGACAAATCACAACAAAGATGATTTTTTTTTGTGAAACTTGCTCATAGCCCTTAACAGCAGCAATAAAGATGAAAAATTCATATCGTATTTTACCAGAAGAACTAGAATGTTCAAATCTATTCGAAAAGAAAGACGGCAGTTCTATGTACTCGTAAGTCGTAACCCTTAAACATTCTCCGCGGCCATAACAACCGAAATGCCATCCACACAAGCTGAACCGTCCATGCCATCCGTGACGCCAAGAAACGGTCAAGCGATTAGCAACTTGGCATGCCCAAGAAGAACCCGGCATCCATCGGATCACCAAACAGATAGCCTCGCCTCGCGCGCGAGACCACCAACCACCACCACGCACACGCACCTTCGCCTTCCCTCCCTCTCTCCCCGCTCACTATATATACCCGCCCATCCTCCACCACCCTCTCTCCCGTCCAGCCACCGCAAACTCGATCGAGCACCAGTTCACCACGCCTGCAAAAGCCGTAACTACCACGGACATGTCTCGCGCGCTCGCCCTCGCGGTTCTCCTCCTGGCCGCCGCCGCCACGGTGGCACCGCTCGCCGCCGCGGCCGGCATCGACGCCGTCCCGGGCGCCGGGCAGTTCGCGAGCGCTGGGTCCGCGATGAAGTCGGCCGCCACCAAGGCGGTCGGGGCCGACCCCAACCCCTCCCCCATCGGCGGCATCCCGGCCGACCCGGCGCCGGACGCCCGCGGTTAACTAATTCATGCATTGGTTTACTCTCTCTTTGATTTTCTTTCCTGCGACTTTGTCAGTGTGAGAGTGCCACACCTGACGTACGTGCGCTTGAGATCGATCAATGTAGCCACTGCTGGTTTCTGATACGAAATAAACTGGATTTAAGAAACATTTACCTTTCAGATCGATGCCGTGATTGTAAATCTCTCAAAGCAAATCTCCTCGTTACTCGTTGTAAGTACGTAGCAGCTAAAATTCTTGAACACAAACAGAAAGCTGCCGGGAAATTAATTTGTGTCATTCGTTCTGTACATCTTAGTATATTGTCTCAGAGGGTGCGTGCCACGTGAGAACGTAATGCCAGCTTTCATCCAACCCAACCTCCATGCATCCAACCCAACCTCCATGCAGCCATACAGAAAGGAGAGAATTTTATACATCGGCATTATCCATGAGGTTGAGTACTTAAATGTTCTTCACTGGTATGCACCATTTGGCGTTTCTCCTTTTAATATGGATAAAAATATTTCGAGTATCATCTCATATATATTCTCATTGATCCCATGCTAGATGCTTTATGACATGTCTTGAGCATACTTTGCCATATAACGACGACACTCTTCTGTCAAGTGATCGCGTTTATGAATATGATACACTGCTAAGCATGGTGCAGACCATTTTATTTATTTAGTTCGACTGATTAATTTCACAATGATACAACAGTCTAAGTTGGATATGGCCCATCTCGGGTCAATTTGTAGACCCCTGTTCTGTGATGTTGTTGGGCTGAAAGGTAGGAGAAGGTTGAATGGTGCCCTCTAATTTTTGTTTCAAGTATTCTTCCTATTCTTCAATAGCTATAGAGCTACTGAGAATTAAATCCATAGCCAAAATTTCAAGTTAAATCAACCAAGAAATCACCCTCAGAGAAAAACCAAAATCTAGAAATCTAACCTCCAACCAGGGGCGGTCTGACGTCTCTCCGGGAGGTATGACCATTGTGAATAGTAAAATCAGGTAACTGAACAATGATTTCAGCATGGTTGTGAAACTTCAAACCCACGTAACTTTTGATTGGATGATCCAAAAACAGTGAAACTTTGTGCACACCTTGCTTAAAGTTTCAGAAACCTATTCCATCCATGCACCACAAAAACCCACGTCAAAGTTCAGAACTTTATGAGATTTAAGCAAAGTTGCACAAAACATGAGCAAAACTAAAATCAATGATTAAGATTTGCTCATAGGCAAAGGATAGTTAAGATGGCTTTGGATATATTCCCATATATAACAGCAAGTAAGTACACCAAAGAAAATACTCTAAAACCATCGTATCAAGAAACCATTTGAAAAATAAAAAGTGCAAAAATCGAGTTTCTCGATGAACTTGCTATCAAAGTGCCTAGCTATGTGAAAAATGATTCGCAGAGGTTATCTCTATCTCATATACATCCTTAGCACAACAAGAGAGGAAAGGTTGGGAGGAGAGGAAAAATCAATCAAATCAAGAGCAAATCAATCAAGATAAGAGTTAGCCATAGAGATGATCAAAGATTGATTCTATTACTGCTTGAGGAGAAAAGTTTTATAGACACTCTACCTTAGAGGATAGAGAGCACAACAAGCACTCAACTCTCAAACCATAACGCTAAACAAACGATCACAAGAGAGGTAGATTGGATGGTTAACCACAAGTCTCCATCCTAACCCCTTAAATAGATGGACTAGCCAACCACATCTAACCTATAATGGATACTATCCACTTAGCACAATAGAGAAAATCTGATAACCCCACACATATAGGTTTTAACTTACACATCACACTTATGCATACTTTTTGAAGCTCATAAGCCCGAATGCACTAAATCCTTAATTTTGATCCATCTTGATCAAACTAGGTTCTCCATAACCTAAACCGCCTACCCAAGCATCGCGGTTTTCTTCCAAAATTGTTTCTGGTATTTTGGTCAAACTACCAAAATACCCTTATTTGACCCGGTATTCATCTTCCATTGCAAAATAATCACCATACTTGTCACGTGTAGATACACCACTGGCTTGCTACACGTCGACAAGTCTCTACAGTTCTGACGTGGATGCAGTCGTCGGAAGGTGGGCAGTGGCGGGGTCCAAGGTCATGGAGAATGCGGTGCATGAGAACATGAGGGTCTAGAGGTGGATCATGGAAAAATCTTTTGGATTGAAATTTTTTGTCATGCAACGAAACAGACGAAATGAACAAAAGTTCAGAATTTTGTTCAAAATTGCGGACAAAATTTTCAATCATCACTTAAATTTTAGCAAAATATACCACATTTAGATAAATTTTAGACAAACCTTGAGGGATCTAGCGAAAATTACCAAAATCTCACCTGCAAATGCGGAGTTCACAGTTTCAGAGAACTAATTAGCTTTCTGTACCAAACATTTGTAGATAACTACTCCCTCCGTCCCAGTATATAAGGCGTATAACTTCTTTTACGGAGACCAAGGGATGGCGTGCAAGCAATGCATTCTTCCTCATCTACCCCTAATTAATCAGACTAGTGATGCATGCATGCAGATTTAATCATGACTTCTTTGCGCGCTCGTAGGCTCGCGTCTCGCGCTCGCGCGACGATGCATGCATGCAGATTTAATCACGGCTTCTTCGCTCAGTTCGCGCGCTCGCGCGCGCTCACGCTGCGTCGTCGCTGCTGCGCGGATTATAACGAAAATCACTTTGAACACAGCATTTAGAAGATGGCGCCGTAAATTGAGTCTGTGCGTATGGATTGAGAAGATTGCGCCGAAATTCAAATTCGTTTTCCTCCTATAAGTAGGCATGAACACAACAGTCTCTGCCGCCACTCTCTTCTCCTCTTCTCTCATCCAGCTTGCTTGCTCGAAATCAATGGCGAATTTGGACCTAAATCAACCTATCCATTGGGAAGAGATTGAAGACTATGATGGCCCTATCATCGACCTTAATTTTGATCTTGTGTTTGATGATAGCAATGAAGGTACTACACGAATCCTTTGTTCTGTTGTTTTGTTCCTCTAATGCTTACCGTTAGGATAGATCATGTATACTTGTTGTCTTGCTTGAAGAGGATGGCGGTCCGACCCATGGCGAAGAGGATGGCGCCCTGGCCCATGGTGAAGAGGATGGTGGTGCACCTTCCCATGGAGAAGAGGACGATGCCCCAGCCCATGGTGAAGAGGATGGCGCCCCTGCACCTAACGCCTATGAGACGAGTAAGACATGTCCTAGATTTTTGTATACTTGCTGCAGCAAGAGTGCGTATAATGAAGACATGTCCTAGATTTTTGTATATACTTGCTGCAGCAGGAGTGCCTAGCAACAGAAAGAATTCTTGCACCTACCTTTGATTAATTTCTTTTTTCCACACATTTATAGATCAAGTTGGCAATGTTAGAAGGAGGAATCAATATACTGATGATCAACGCCGAGCCATATATAGCATGCTTCTAGAGCGAACTTCTGTCGGCATATTGAAGAAAGGAGCGACGAAGGCCGTTTCTGCTGAAACAGGCGTGCCTTTGAGAGTTGTGCAGCGGATATGGCTAAACGGACAGCAGGGTGGTGGGGTAAACGCAGTCTCTAGCAAGAAGGCAAAGAATTGTGGCCGAAAACGAGTAGCCTTCGATCCAGAAGCCATAAAAGATGTGCCTTTGAGTAGCCGAACGACAATCCGGATCTAGCAGCGCTCTGAATATTTCAAAGAGCACATTGTTTAGGCGGATGAAAGAAGGGAAGTTTAGACGGCACACGAATGACATTAAGTTTACATTGACAGAAGATAACAAGAGAGCACGTGTTAAGTTTTGCCTCTCAATGCTAGACAAATTAAGCATGCCGCAAGAACCAACTTTTGAGTGCATGTACAACATCGTGTACATAGACGAGAAGTGGTTCTATCGGACGAGGAAATGTCAAAACTACTACTTGGCGCTAGACGAGGACAAGCCGAAAGAACCACAAAGAGTAAAAATTCATAGAGAAGGTGATGTTGCTCGCAGCAATTGCGAGACCTAGATTTGATGGGGATGGAAATGTTACATTTTCGGAAAGATAGGTATATTTCCTTTCACTTTCGTAGAGCCAAAAAAGCGAAGTAGTGCGAATAGGCTCACGGTACATTGGTGACCAAGGCAATGACATCGGTAACCAAGGAAACAAGCGTGAGTACCTTGTAAACAAGGTATTGCCCGCGATCAGCGAAATGGCCAGCGGAGGAAGTTGGTACCCCATATTCATCCAAACAGATAATGCTAAGACGCATATTGCAATCAATGATGATGAGTTTTGTCGTGCGGCATCCGCAGATGGTTTTGACATAAGATTGATGTGCCACCACCCAACTCTCCGATCTCAATGTATTAGATCTTGGTTTTTTGCGCCATTCAATCCATGTTTCAAAAGTCGCTCTCCAAGCAACGTTGAAGACATTGTTGCCAAGGTAATCCAAGCTTTTGACGAGTATCCAATTGATAGGAGTAACCGTATTTTCCTCACTCACCAATCATGCATGAGAGAAATTTTATACAAAAGGAGGGCAACACTATGCAATCCCACACTTGAAGAAGCAATCACTTGAGAGGAATGGTGTTCTTCCGTTAGATTACAATGTGACCCGAAGTTGTGAACGAAGCAATTGCGTACATCAATTAGAATCATTATTGCAAATGTAATCGAACCTTACTTTAATCGACATCCGCAAGGGACTCGGACATATGAGTTGCCAACAAGAGAGTCTACATCCATGTAGCTTTGCTTATCGTCGCTGTCGCCAATCCCGGTAGGAGTATATTGCGGTCGAACTCGCCGAGGCCATAGATCCAAGCCGTGACCATGTAATCGCAGCGGACGAGACCACGCCGAGCACGAACCCTTCAATACGCGCCTCTCATCAAGGAGCTTCATGTCATCGCTTTCACGCGCGCGGTGTCGCCGGTGTCGTGCATGCGCTTCGCTTGTGGTCGCCGTCGTCGAGATCGGCAAGCGCCGCTTTTGGTTGTGGTCGCCGCCGCCGAGATCGCAAGCGCCGGCCGTTGTGGTCGCCGTCGCCGAGATCGGCAAGCCGCCGGTTGTGGTCGCCGTCGCCGAGATCGGCAGCGCCGCCGCTTGTGGTCGCCGCCGTTGAGATCGGCAGCGCCGCCGCTTGTGGTCGCCGTCGCCGAGATCGCAAGCGCCGCCGTTGTGGTCGCCGCCGTCAATCCCGGTAGGAGTATATTGCGCCGAACTCGCCGAGGCCATAGATCCGTGCCGTGACCATGTAATCGCAGCGGACGAGACCACGCCGAGCACGAACCCTTCAATATGCGCCTCTCATCAAGGATCTTGTCGCCGCTGGACGCGCGGGGTCCTTCATGTCATCATGCACGCGCTTCGCTTGTGGTTGCCGCTGCCGAGATCGATGGGCATGGGCTTCGCTGCGCTGCCGCCGCCGAGATCGATGAGCGTGGGCTTGTGCTTGTGGTCGCCGTCATCGAGGTCGGCGAGCGGCTTATGGTTGTCGTTGCGATCCTCACGATCGCCGAGGTCTCGCCGCCATCACTATGGAACTCGCTCAATCGGGGTCTTCAATTGGGGCCTATAAAATGGATCAAGATGAATGGTTTAAGCGCCGCATGCATCACACATCAAATAGCTATTCATGGCACTTTTCTAAGCGGCGCATGCATCATGCGTCATGCGCTTATTCTCGGCATTAAGCATCACCACTTCTCTAAGCGCCACGCATGCATGCATGCAGATTGTCGAGGCAAAGATGGGAGAAAGCAACGCAAAATGAAGGGACGCCCTGTATTGTGGGACAGCAGAAAAAAAGTTATACGCCCTATATACTGGGACGGAGGGAGTAATTAGCTGTGTTCTTTCTCAGGGGAGATTGGGGAATTACGGAGTATAGATCGAGGAGAGGAGCCACGGGAGCTGTGTGGGTGGCGTTGTGGCGCCTTCGTGACATGCGCAGCAGCTCGCCACTTGCAACAGACGGTAGGTGTTGTCGTGTCGAAGGCTCGAAGCAGCCGAGATAGTGGAGTTGGGAGAGGATGAGGAGGAGGATCTTGAGCAAGAGGCCTTCCCACAAAGAAGGAGCGACGGGCGTTGGCAGTGCAATTGGAGGAGAGCTGGGTAGCAGCGGTAGCTAGGTTTAGGCCAACGGGAATTCCGGATCGGGGAAATGCTCCGCTTGATTTGCTCAAGAGCATGTATTACGCCACTCTCCCCGCCTTGGCTGCCGCCTGCCTCTCGTACCCACCTTCGCCACCGCTCAATGGAGGATGGGGATGGGGATTGGCTGCCTGCCACTCGGTAGAGGATTAGGGTGGGGATGGCCACCTCCCCGCCGCTCGGTGGAGGATGGGGATGGGGATTGGCTGCTTGCCACTCGGTAGAGGATTGGGGTAGGGATGGCCACCTCCCCGCCGCTCGGTGGAGGATGGGGATGGGGATTGGCTGCCTGCCACTCGGTAGAGGATTGGGGTGGGGATGGCCACTTCCCACCGCTCAGTGGAAAATGGGAATGGGGATTAGCTATCTGCCGCTCGGTGGAGGATTGGGGTAGGGATAGCCGCCACCTGCCGCTCGATGGAGAATGGTAATGGGGATTGGTCACCCGCTGCTCTTCCCCTACCGCTTGGTGCTCAGTGGAAGATGGGGAGGAATGGGGTTAGAGTTGAGCTTCAGTCTTGCGGTCTTGCCTTACGGAGCGGAGTTGGACGGTTGGGCCTAGTGGGTGGGGGTGGGTGTCTCCTGGGCTTCAGCCGCTCTCGAATTCAAAATCACATGAATTTTTTGACCAGTAGGTAATTTTTTTTGATAGATGACTAAAGAGACGAAATTTCGGACAAAATTGTTAACCATGAGGTGGATGCCGTCCGCCATGTTCCAGACTGGCACGACGTGTGCGGCGATGCGGTAGAGGGCGAGTTTGGAGTTGTTGTTCGCGGTGTCCATGTTGTCGACGTCGAGGATACAGAGGAGCGATAACACGACCACCTCGCCGTCCTCTCCACCAGAGACGAGGAGCATCGTCATTGAGCGCGAGGTAGGAGACGGCGCCAAATTTGTGGGCGCGAAAGGAGCAAGTGTCGTCTCTGGACAGAAGTGTGAGGGCATGGACACGCCCAGACACCCCGCCGGCGAGGAGGTGGGATCCGCACGGTGTCGCCACGAGCGGCGCGACAGGCTTGGGGACGGCTAGCGAGTGTGAGGTCAATGGGGACCACCACTGGAATAGGTGTACTGAGCCAGAGCCTATGATGGGGCAGACATGGGACGTGTGACGGGGCAGACATGGGACGCGGCGACAGCAAGGGCGTACCACGGTGTGTTGGCCGCCAGGAACTCGGACATGACGTCGCCCGACAGCGTGTCATAGGCCATGACCTTCCGGCCGTGGGATGCCGCCAGGATGAGCTCGCTGGCGCTGCCCCGCTGCGAGGAGGAGGAGGACGCCATTGGCACGTGGTCATCTCTCCGCACTGCGTGGTCGGCGACTTCGCCAGTGCAAAGTAATGGCTCGAGCAACGTGACGCAACTTAGTATTAACTCTAGTAATAGTAACCGAGACGAAATGGCAATGCAATGCAGTGCTTTCCCTGAGTTGTGCCGTTGTTTCCTAGTGCGTGCAGCGTGCTGTGCCGAAGGGATAGAAGCTCGAAATCCCAGTGCTCAGTAAGCAAGGCCTACGCCTACCGTTTCAGAATTCAGATGCTCCTTTTTTAGCACAATTAATGACCGAAACATGATCCTGATCGAGACTTTAAATACAGCTAGACCAGAACCTGGTTTTTGTTCAGAGATGTCTGCGACTTTTTACAAGCCAAACCTGTCCCACTACGGACTCTTAAGGACTGTTTCATTAGTAGCTACGCTTGCCAAAAAATATTTTTGCATGGTGCGATGTCATGGTTCATGTATATAAGTGAAAAATAATATACCCGCGCTTCATAAGATCAAATAGGTTATTCCTGCCTCCTACGTAGAGATGGCAATGGAGTACCCGATACCTGAATACCCGACGGGTTTTACCCGATAAAGAGACGGGTATGGAAAAATTTATGTACCCATGGGTACGTTATTGGGCGAAATCCTCTACTCGCCGGGTAGGCGGGTGCGGGTGTGGGTATATACTACCCATACCCGCCTACCCGCGGGTAATGAATACTCGCATTAGACAACTAGACATCCCACTCAAATGTTAATTTTATTATCTACTTGTTGTTGATTGTTTATTTGTTTGTCATATGTTGATATGGTCATATCAAGTATGTTTATGTGATGTATTAATTTTGATCATTAGACACTTTTGTGCTTGGCATGTATGATTAATGAATGTCTAAATTGATGATATTCTTATGTGTTGAACCGGTATGCTTATGGTACGGTTACCCGTCGGGTAGTAATATCCGCGCGGGTACGGGTACGGGTAAATTTTCCTACCCGTGTGCGGATACGGGTAACCCGACGGGTAAATTTACACCTAACGGACACGAGTATGAAATAGCAATACCCGATGGGTATTTACCCGTTGCCATCTCTACTCCTACGCATAGAGGGGAGGGAAGGCTGGGAACAGACATTGGGCCAGTTATTTTCAGTTTTTCAACGCATTTTTAGCTTTTGTTTCTTTTAATAATAGTTATCTATTAAATTAATAAATCATAGTCATAAGTCACATCTAAAAGAATAGTGTCATTTTGCGGACAGTGCTAACCTTTAAGAACTACAGGCCCAAGAAGTACACCAAAATATGGGCCGCCACGAAGATAAGCCCGGCCTATTCCATCTTCGTATTATCCTCTTCTATTTCTGTTCTGTCCATCGTCACGCCTTCGTCTTCGTCGTCGCCTCCTCTCCTCTCCCTCCACTCGTGCCGAGACGCCAACTCCAAAACACCAGCAAATGGAGGAGGGAAAAGTGGTCTCCCTCTCGCAGTTCCGCACGAGGTGTGGCTCGCCTCTCCTCTCCGCGGATTCCAGCGCCGCCCGCAAGAGCTCCGATGCCCCCGGTACCCCGCATTTCCGCGGAATTGCACGTTGTTTGGTTAACCACGCTTGCCTGCGTAGCTTAACTAATGGGGGGATTTCGCTATGTGTTTTTGGAAGGGAGGAGTAGGGTTTCGAGGCTTAATCTGGAAGCTTCTCCAAGCAGAGTAGGTAAAGGAGGAATCGAACTTGCCGCTTAATCGTGCTGTTTGATTGGTTAATTATGTCTCCGCAGCTTGTTCATCTGATGAATTCCTGTGAATTTTTCCCTTTTTGAAGGGAGGGGTAGGGTTTGGAAACGTGATAATCCGGAGGCTTCACCTCGCCGAGCTGGTAAAAAATGCTACTAGGTACTAAGAATCACCCCAAAACCCAAAAAACACGGCGCTTGTGTAGAGAATATTAAGTTTGGTTGGCTGATTAACCACTTGTGCGGTGCTTTCTATCTGTAATTGATCCGTGATACTGGTTACTTGATATGCAATCTCCTTACATCAGTGAAGCAAAGTAGTAATATACGTGAAGCAAACTAGTAAAAAACGAAGGTCCTTACCTAAATACAAATTCTCAATGTATCCTTACCCAATATACACTTTACCCATCTAGTTGTGTCTACAGAAGGGTTGACACATTTTCTTCAGTCAGTGAGTGTTGCACCTGGAAAGTTTCTGTCAGTTACTTTACAAAATTTTGGTCAAGGGTATTCGCATGTTGTACAATAGTCATGCATATGCGTTTTGGAGTAACTATGGTGGAGTTTGCTGCCTTGTATGTAGAGTTTGACTGCCTTTAGATTTCTGTTCTGGTAATGGCGATGTTCTTTACCACTTTCATGATCTTAATCCTTCAAAATATTGCCAAATGCATTTGAAAGAGATATTCTAGATTTTATCTCACTGCCACTCCAAGAAGTTGGTGATGCTAGAGTGAAGAACTTGTCTTTGTAGGTCTGCTGGAGCAAAGACCTTGCTCTTTGGTGCGTTGATGCTAAACGGGGTTGCTGGACAGGTACATGGCACTCACGTTGTCGCAATAGACAACGGCTGCGCGACGCAGAGGGGTGCGCAACTCCGTAAGTAGCTGTCGTAGCCAGGTAGCCTCAGCAACGCCGTTAGCAACGGCGCGGTACTCAGCCTCGGCGCTCGAGCGAGACACAGTGGGCTGACGTTTGGAGGACCAGGAGACGAGATTGTCGCCGAGGAAAACAACATAGCCAGATGTGGACTTGCGGGTGTCAGGACAGCCGGCCCAGTCAGCATCGGAATATACGACCAACTCAGCAGGATTTGTTCGGTGAAGATGAAGCCCGTAATCAAGAGTTCCATTGAGATACCGTAGGATACGCTTGACAAAGTTGAGATGAGGCTCACGGGGATCATGCATGAAGAGGCAGACTTGCTGCATAGCATAGGCGATGTCCGGGTGAGTGAAGGTCAAGTACTGAAGAGCCCCAGCAAGACTACGGTAGTTTGTGGGATCTGCCACAGGAGCACCATCACTAGAGAGCTTGGAGGCGGTGTCAATCGGGGTACAACATGGTTTGCAGTCAGTCATCCTGGCACGTTCCAATATATCCAGAATGTAGTGCCGCTGAGAAAGAAACAAAGAACCATGCAGGTGTGTCACCGAGAGACCCAAAAAATGGTGAAGTGGTCCCAAGTCCTTCATGGAGAACTCGGCGCGTAAGGTGGCAATAAGACGCTTGAGGCAGGGATTAGACGAAGCATCAAGACAATGTTATCAACGTATAGGAGAAGATATGCTGTATCGGACCCGTGACTGAAGATGAACAGGGAGGTGTCTGACTTAGCTTCATGAAATCTGAGCGACGAAATGTAGGATGCAAACCGGTTGTATCAGGCGCGAGGAGCTTGCTTCAAACCATACAGGGACTTGTTGAGGCGGCAAACATAATCTGGGTGGGTAGAATCAGAAAACCCGGAAGACTGCATGCAGTATACTGTTTCAGAAAGAGTACCATGGAGAAAAGCATTCTTCACATCGAGCTGATGGATGGGCCAATCCCTGGAGAGAGCCAATGTGAGAACAAGTCGCGAGCGATGAGTGTGCTTGACCACTGGGCTGAAGGTCTCATCAAAATCAATACCGGGCCGCTGTGTGAATCCCCGAAGTACCCAGTGGGCCTTGTAGCGCTCAAGAGAGCTATCTGGATGAAACTTATGACGCTATAAGTGAAAAATAATATACCCGCGCTTCATAAGATCAAATAGATTATTCCTGCCTCCTACGCGTAGAGGGGAGGGAAGGCTGGGAACAGACATTGGGCCAGTTATTTTCAGTCTTTCAATGCGTTTTTAGCTTGTATTTCTTTCAATAATAATAATTATTTATTAAATTAATAAATTATAGCATAAGTCACAGTATAATCTCATTTTACGGACAGTGCTCACCTTTAAGAACTACAGGCTCATGAAGTAAACCAAAATATGGCCCGCAACGAAGATAAGCCCGGTCCATTCCATCTTCGTATTAGAGCATGTACAATGCAGACGCTTAGGAGATGCTTAGCAATAAAAAACTAATTTTTTTGTCACATAGAATAGATAAAATGCTTATTTTGAAACATGTGTTTAGTAGGTACTTATGTGTATAACTATATCTATTAATAGATAATATAACATCTAAGCATCTACGGAAGATATGCTTATATTGAAGGAAAAAACTTTTGCATAGATGCTTAATAATGTGGCTATATTTTCTTTCTTTAAATATTCATATATAAATATCTTGCATTATACATATCCTTGTCCTCTTCTATTTCTACTCTCTGTGGTCACGCTTTCATCTTCGTCGTCGCTTCCTCTCCTCTGCCTCCACTCGTGCCGAGGCGCCAACTCCAAAACCCCAGCAAATGGATGAGGGAAAAGTGCACTCTCTCTCGCAGTTCCGCACGCGGTGTGGCTCGCCTCTCCTCCTCTCCGTGGATTCCAGCGCCGCCCGCAAGAGCTCCGGTGCCCCCCGGTACCCCGCATTTCCGCCTAATTGCACGTTGTTTGGTTAACCACGCTTGCCTGCTTAGCTTAACTAATGGGGGGATTTCGCTATGTGTTTTTGGAAGGGAGGAGTAGGGTTTCGAGGCTTAATCTGGAAGCTTCTCCAAGCAGAGTAGGTAAAGGAGGAATCGAACTTGCCGCTTAATCGTGCTGTTTGATTGGTTAATTATGTCCCCGCAGCTTGTTCATCTGATGAATTCCTGTGAATTTTTTCCTTTTTGAAGGAGGGGTAGGGTTTGGAAGCGTGATAATCCGGAGGCTTCACCTCGCCGAGCTGGTAAAAAATGCTACTAGGTACTAAGAATCACCCCAAAACCCAAAAAACACGGCGCTTGTGTAGAGAATATTAAGTTTGGTTGGCTGATTAACCACTTGTGCGGTGCTTTCTATCTGTAATTGATCCGTGATACTGGTTACTTGATATGCAATCTCCTTACATCAGTGAAGCAAAGTAGTAATATACGTGAAGCAAACTAGTAAAAAACGAAGGTCCTTACCTAAATACAAATTCTCACTGTATCCTTACCCAATATACACTTTGCCCATCTAGTTGTGTCTACAGAAGGGTTGACACATTTTCTTCAGTCAGTGAGTGTTGCACCTGGAAAGTTTCTGTCAGTTACTTTACAAAATTTTGGTCAAGGGTATTCGCATGTTGTACAATAGTCATGCATATGCGTTTTGGAGTAACTATGGTGGATTTTGCTGCCTTGTATGTAGAGTTTGACTGCCTTTAGATTTCTGTTCTGGTAAGGCGATGTTCTTTACCACTTTCATGATCTTAATCCTTCAAAATATTGCCACATGCATTTGAAAGAGATTCTAGATTTTATCTCACTGCCACTCCAAGAAGTTGGTGATGCTAGAGTGAAGAACTTGTCTTTGTAGGTCTGCTGGAGCAAAGACCTTGCAAATTCTCTTGTACTAAACTTACTTTCGTAAATTCCTGTAGCATTAGTGCCCTCATCAACTTGAAGTTATTCACAGCAGCCTGGAATGGCTATTATTTTTTTTGTTTCTTGGTATCTGGTGACATGTTTTGCTCCCTGTACCTACTGGTTGAGAAACAGGGAAAATACATGTGCTCAAAAAAGAGATTATCTCACTTCATCTCTATGTGGATCTAATTAACCAATCCAAATCTCCTTTGCTATTTAGGGATTACCGGAGTTCTAAAGCTTAGTCCCGAGGTGTCTACTAAAAGAGCAGGTATAGAGCGCTGCTTGAATAACTATAGCTTAGTTGATCACTTGTTTAACCGAATTTCTGTGTTTTCTTAGGGAGGAGTAAGGTTCTGATTATTAATTTGGAGGTTTCTCATCACAGAGCAGGTAAGCTGTTAACGTTATGATTCTTTCTTTTGCAATTCCTATTTAGTTTACTTTGTGAAAAATCTGTAGTGATGATCTAATTTATTGGGATTTTTTAATCATTCATAATGTTTGTGTCGTTGCCTTGTTGGAGCAGTTGCAGCAGTGAGGTTGCTAAGAGCTGAGAGGGGAAATGCATTTGTGGACCTTTTGAATGAGAGAGGAAACTACTCTGGAGAGAATGAGATCGGCCATGTAGAAAGGACACTAGGGTTCAGTACACGGCATTTGGAGGACAGAGATATAAGATTGGTAAAAGTTACATATTGCGCATGTTGAAATGGCAGGTATGTCTACCAATTTCAATTTGTTCAAGAACACTTGCACTATGTTTGGTTATTGCTGGGAAATGGAAAAATAGTGATATGATGAAAAAAAGCATGTTTATTGCAGCTTTAGAATGGCCTTATGTCCTTTCAGTATTTGATGAACATATAGCTAACTAGTTGCTAATTTTGTTATGGCATCTTCTCTTATGACTGCTTGCGTGTGATATAGGGTGTCATGATGAACATACTGTATCAATGGCTCAGTAAAAGTGTAACACAGTCATGATGAACATATTGTATCAATGGCTCAGTAAAAGTGTAGCACGTGCGCACTAACTAAAAGAAGTCATGAAAAATTCTAAAAAAATTCTACATGCATTTCTAAACTTACTTTGACTATACATAAAATTTTAAGTTCAGATTCGTTATATATTAGCTGTAACAAAAAAGAGAATCTGACAACAGTTAAGAGTTCAAATTTGCCAGAATTTTCTCTTTTTTGTTGCTCTTAATATAGAATGAATTTGAATTTGAAATTTTACACATAGGTGGAGTAAACCATGGAATACACATAGAAAGTTTTTGAAATTTTTCATGACTTTTTTAGTTGGGATGCACGGTAAATACACCACAAGTTTAAGTGCATAGGATATGTTGTCGTGTAACACACCTAAAAAGACTTGTATATGCTTGCGTAGGAGTTCAAAACTTTTGACTCTCTTATGCTTGGATTGTTAGGTTGCCATCATAGTAGCTGGAACTGTACGTTGGAAACATTACCTTGATTATATCACGTCACTCTGTAGTGAGGAGAAGGTGTTCAGGGAGATGGAACCGCTGTTGCTGCAGGTTTCTCCTATATTTCTTATAGCATACATTCTTTGTTGAATACCTATATAGAAGTTAAGTCCACACTTGTAAAATCTTTGAAGGTTAGCACTTGTGATTTCAGATATTGCGAATTGGCTTCTTTGAAATTCTCAAGCTTAATGCGCCAGCTTATGCTGTCGTTGATGAGGTATGTTGATATTATTTAACATGTACCGAAATTAGGTTAGCCCTTTCTGTGGTTTATACCTTTAGCCCTTTCTGTGGTTGTGTCCTTTCTTTGAGGTTGACACGTAATATTGTTGTCAGTTACTTCTACTAAAGTTAATCTTACCAGACAATTTATCTGCTTATCTTTGTTTTAAAAATGGATCTGATAGTCTGTCTTGCAAATCCAATTTTAGAATGTAAGGCTTTGCTAAAATAGCTTTAAGGCCTGGTGCTGGGAACATGGTGAATGCAATTCTTCCTAAACTTCTATTACTGAAGGTATGGACACTAGACTTGATCTAATCAGATATCAGACTGATCAGTAGGATTATGCTGTAAGCCTGTAACATCACTGTTTTGCTTTTATAATAGGAGACAAACTCTCTTCCTCTTCCAAAGATAGAAGGTGATGATCGTGCCCAACCTAGTGTTCTTTCCATAATTTATTTTCATCCTGTTGTAAGTTTGCTTTACTTTCTAAGCTTTAGTTGACTTGTATTTCTCAGTTCTTAGTGTGTTAGATTCTTCATCAATATAATCAATATACTAACTGCATTGCTGAAAACATTGTGTCTTCCTAGGCCAATGGTGTTACAAATGGTAGGTCTCTTTCTGCCTATTATGTCTTCCTTGGTGCCGCTTTGATTCCCTAAAAGACTAAGAAGTAGATTGTAGTTTTTCATTCGAGTGTCGAGACTGTGTTGCGTGCAATGGCTATGGTGACTGCCAAGGTTATGTGGTTACGGTAGTTACTTGAGGATTTGGGTGTGCTAGTTTTGGGTCCTACTCGTCTTTTGTCAAACGGCATAGGGCCCGTCAGTTTTGCCAGGGATCTAGCCAAGCATGAGTTGACTAAGCATATTGGTGTGAATGCATCCTATACTCGTTCACAGGTGCAGGATGGTGTGCTAGCTCTCTAGTTTGTGCCTTCGGAGCTTCAAGTCCGCGACTTCTTCACCAAGTCACAGACTCAGGCACAACACTTGTTTTGCCTCTCCAAACTCAATATTTCAGGGGCGTTAGAGTAGCTTGTACCTTCTTTATATTAGCATGATGTATAGGGGCTTTTATGCTTATTTTCCTGTCTCCATGCCAGTACATCTGTGTATATATATATCCCCTAGGGGCCATGGAATAGTGAAACTATTATTCATAACAATGGTGCATAGATCATTATCAATTAGTGACTAGGATGAAACTTCACCCTACTGGAAGCATTTCAATCTCGATCCATGTCAGTATATCACATTAACTCATTCACACAGAGCCCAATGAGGCAAACAGTTATGGCTGGGCCAAGCTGTGTGAAACTGCCTGGGTGCAAAATGCGGTTGCTGGATGGGAGCTTGTGGCTTGCAAGCAGAAGCTGGGACTTCTGCCCTGTTTGCCATTTTCTACTATGTGCTTGACTGCTCTGTTTTTCTTTCACTCCATCTTATATACATCGGTAATTTATAATGTTTCGTTCAATGCATAAAAAGGCAACTTTATAATGTTCTCTCTTTTTCTCTTGCGACAGATTTTGATAGTATTGCGAGTTTGCAAACTAACCTGATAAAATGCTTGGGAAACACAAAGCAACACTGCCAACACATAATACCTTAAACAGATTACACATTTGGTACTTGGTAGTAGCTTGTTAGTTCATTCTGAGTTTTACATGAGAAGGTGCCCAAAGCATTGCTAATACACAAATATGCTTCATGTGCTTTCTTGTGATATACTGTGTAATCATCTCAAAGTAGATGATTATATATAAAATGGATGTATTAAATTTATCAGATGAAGTTTATTTCAAGAGAACCATCAGAAATATCTATTACTGTATTAGACATCAATGCCTCTTTTAGGACCTCAAACTATTGGTACCAGGAAGGCCAACATCACAAAGCCAATGGAAGCTAATGTTACTGAGAATGGTATTCTCCCTTCGTCCTTCCTCAGGAACATTGCTTCATAGAATGGGATGTTGGTGATCACTAGCATCCCACAGAGAATGAGCTGGAGGAAAAGTACATTCAAGAGCATATTCCAGCCACCTGTCATTATTTGACTTAACCCTCCCACCAGGCACACGAGGTTGAGTAATGCGATAGTTGCAATGATCACATATTCTGGAGACGACAACCCAAATTCCATGATTTCTTGCTCATACCTCTTTGATTCATTTTCATCACTCACCTTTGATGTAACCGCAAATGCCATCTTTGACAGTCCTAACAACTTCCGGACAGTGTCAATGGAGGCATAGAGATATGAGGTTATTCTTCTAACCATCCACATCCTTTGTCCATTCCACCATCCTTTCAATGTATCTCCACATGATAATGCCTCATATAGGCTGTAGATGTTCTCCATACATGAGACATATATGAAGGGTGTGATCCATGGACTCGTAATCTAAATGACACACGAGCATCACTTTAGTTTTAATTCAAAATAATATGAAATTAAAGTGAGGCTTATTATGAAACATTACCTCTGGGAATAGGGGGGTGCCTTTGAGGAGGCCTAGTGAAGGGATGATGACATAATAGAGTGTAGGAAGTGAGTTCGGTGCCCATAAACCATAGATTGAGTAGCACATTTGTAGTTGTAACTTGATTTTTCCACGTCCAAACAAGAAGGGGCAGTACTTTGAAAGAAAGATTGAGAAATGACCCTCGCTCCATCTCTTGTGTTGCAGAAGTGTCTGAGCAAGTGTTGCTGGACCTACACCCATAAATGCTGGTCTTGGAGGATTGATGTAGACCGACTCCCATCCTCTGCATTGTATTGCCAATCCGGTGATGACATCCTCTACTGGGCAACCATATTTTAACCCAATCTCATTTCCCCACTCTGTGTCATGTTCATAAGTGCAGCTTGCTAAAGACTTTGCTTTCTCTTCAATCTCATTTATGCTCTCTTGTGCTTTTTCCTTAATTCCTCTGTTCCACTCTTCCTTGTAGCCTTTGGTGAACCTCCTGCCACAAAGGATCTCCCTTCTGTGGAAACATCCAGTGCCAATGTACATAGTGCCACCCGCACCGTCCAAACCACTCAAATCCACCTATAGATTGAGTAGCTATGTTAGTGTCGCAACATATATAATGATTGCACATATTATAGCAAACATGAGAACGGTATTGAAGTTACAGTTTGATACCGCTAACCTGATTGGGGACATTGAGGGAGTTGCCATATATATTATTCTTGGTCATATTGTTATAGTTCTGAGGGTACTGCACAAATCCGATCTTGTGACCCATTTCTTCATCAAGGAAGAAGCACAGCGCATCTCTGATTGAATCGCTATTGTTGGAATACATATCACAGTCCACATTCATGATGATTGGGCTGTTGCTTATCACCGACGACACCCTTATCTGCATTTTAATTGAAAATTTGACATATTGTAGAAATACTCATTTGATTATGATCAAGGCATTTCAATATTTGGAATGCACTTTTTATTTAACTGGCATGATGTTAATGAGAATTGTAAGACTCTGTACCATATGGTCCATATCTGGTACTAGTATCTGGCAGTTGTGAACAAGTTACTGCATATAGGTAAAAACTCACAGATTTTAAGCGTACATTCATTGCATTTATTTCACGAAAGACTGGAGAAGTGGAGATTCTAACATTTCCTGAACGTTCAAATATTTGGGGAAATTCTATAATAAACTGGTGATCCAATGACTCAAAATGGATTATTAGGGTGTCAACTCCATGGTATGATTTATCAAAGGAAAAGAAAGCATGTCACAACCTTTTGGTTACTCTTGTACAACAGTACTATCTACTAGAAACTTCATGATTATGAAACCGGAATATGGTACAACTAATTTGTTGCTAAGAATCAGTATAAGAAAATGGGTATTTACTAATGGAAAGTAGGGAGTCTACGAATTTATCAACTTAGTTTTAAGATGATGGAGCAAGGTTAGTGAGTGCACCAGAGCATTCATTGCCCCAGCTTTGAAGTTATGGTGGTACTGAGGCCTCTTCTCACGCGCCATGTACACCAGTGTTGGTAGCACATTTCCTTCATTATCAACTGCATTTCGGTCTTTGCCATCTATCAGAATCTAGCAAAAAAACCCAACTTTTAGAACATGGAGGTCCCAAATACTATGCAAGTTATTTACTCCAGAATCATGAAAACTTATACACCAATATGGAGGTCAAGAAATCTACCTGAACAATTGGCTGGTGATTTTTCGAGGTAATTTCTGAATTCCATTCATAAAATCCTTTGTGATTTACTTTGATTTCTTCAGGTATTTTGCCTGACATGACAGCTGTATCAATTCGCTCAATCATTTCGTCATACATGTCCTGCACAAAATGTTATCAATTGCCATGCCAAATGTTGATAACTATGGTCTCCGTTTATGGATAGGCCGCATGCCCTTATGTGCTTTATTGCTTTCTAATCTAGTCATCTGTGTCAATTCAAGCCCTGCTTAATAGGCACTTTGACTACAAATGTTTCAAAGAAGGATGTTTGAAAAATATACATACCTTGATAAATAACCATTCTTTTGGGGTGCACAAATCATGATGCCCATCTGACTCTGAGAAGTAAGCAGCTGGTGACCTTGGCTCAATGTTATATCTCTTGCAGAATGGTAGCCAATGCTTTGCAAACACGGAGGCCTCCCATAGGGCATAGAAAGACAGAATTGAGCCTCCGTCATCAGAAAGGTACACACTTATTTTTTCAGCTGGGAAATCGTATGCCATGACTGATAGGACGGTGGAGATGACAAGACTTGGTGGCTCTGACTGTGGGTCTGCAGTGCATACAAAGATATCCACACAAGGTAGCCGTTCTCCGTACCTTCGTCAAATGACAGGGTAACTATGTTAAGGCTCAGTGCGGCAAATTAGATGTTTAAGGTCCTATTGGTTGCTTCGACTCTAGTTTTTTAAGGCTTTGAAACTATTTTTTTGGCCAAATATGTGGTTTCGAAGCCAGACCACAGAAGTCAAGGAAAAACTGAGTTCAAAATGAACCATGAATTTGAAACTGGGATTTCCTAACTTTTTTTGAAGCTGGGCTTTGAAGCCAAAAAAGGAAAAGCCGAGATCGGCCAAACGTAGCCTAAATGTTGGCATATGTGTCCAAAATCAATAGAATATATTTAAAAGAAACCATCCCCGTTATGCTTTAGGCTAGTTAAACCGAGTAAGTTCTAAGTTTGTGATCTCTGGAATTTATGTCCTTTGGCCATATTTATCAGTACCACTATCTTTTTAGGCGATCAACATTCCAAACAATTTGACCATTTGCTTTTGAATATTGTTTCAGAGAATAGAAATCCTTTTGCTGCATTCAAAGTTCGAAAACATCAAACTTTTGTTGTGTTTCAAAAAATGATAGTTCTATTCTTTGGACTGAACCACTTCAAATCCAGACGTGAAGAATAAGGTAGTGGTGGAATTTTATAAACCAGTGGTCCTGGAATCTGATTGCTTAATTTAACCCCATTGGGGAGGACCCTCGTACGTAACATGCGAAACTTCCTATCCTACGCCCCCTCCGTCCGCTGACCTATCTCTAGGCCATCGTTCATTGGTGGCGGAGTAGGGGCCGAGGAAGGCGAAGGAAGGGTACACAGTTGCACCGATGTCGAAGAAGAGAAAGGGAGGGGAGGGGGAATGACAATGGAGTAGGGGCGGACACAAGAAGGCGCTAAGGTCGGCTGGAGCACACCCTACGTTTGGTTGGACCATGGGTACCCCTTGCACCCTCAGCCATCCATGGCTTTATTGGTGCCATGGCTACAAGTAGAAGAAGATGATTTGGGACTCAATTATCTTGCGTGGGCCATACCAATTCTAAGCCTAGTGTTGTTTACGTACTAGGCCAACCACAACAGCCAAGCCCACATATCTCTATTCCCAATCGAACCAGGCAAACACCAAAGGACCAAACCAATTCCCCGATCGCAATCGGCCTGATGCATGGAGATGCAACTCACAAGACACGAGCGGCAACCCTAGTTTGGTGGAGGGTGGTGGGCATGCAATAGCAGTGTGTGGGATGTGCAGAGGGCACGGCGGGGGGTGGTAGTCGTGTGGACTGCGAAGGCAAACGACCGAGGGGTAGCCGCGTAGGGTATATTTGGTTTGGTCACTTCATTGGTATTTATATTCTTATTATGTTTCTTTTTTAATTATGTATGTTTTTGAATTACCAAAGATGGTTCTATTATTATTTATTTTGTTTGTCTCATGTTCACATCATTAGCACCCCTGAATTTTAGTCCTGAAGCCACCTCTAGGAGGAGGGGAGAATAGCTCGCTGGCAGGGAAAGCTGTGTCGGCGTCGCAGAAGAGAGGAGGGGAGAGGGAGAGTGACGGGGAGAGGAGGTGAGGGTGAGGGATGCTATACCGTCCGGAACGATATAGGTTCCTGGCTGCTCCCTATAGAAATTTAGCTAATGTTGGGAATAATCCCACATTAGTTGTGGAAGAGGAGAAAGCACAACTTATAAGTGTGGGGGAGCCCCCACCCATTGGACTAGTCTTTTGGGGGGAGAAGGCCCAGTGCCACTTATAAGGTTGTTGCTCCGTTGCTCCGTGGGCTTGGTTGTGTTCCGCCCATGTGGACTGTGGCCGGGAGTAAAACCCTACTGGACCTAGGTATGCGGCCAGGTCCAGATCTCACATTTGGTATCAGAGCCTAGGTGCCTAACACCTCCTTGGACATCATGGTTGTAGATGTGTCCAACCAATGTGTGAGGGGGAGATTGTTGGGAATAATCCCACATTGGTTGTGGAAGAGGAGAAAGCACAACTTATAAGTGTGGGGGAGCCCCCACCCATTGGACTAGTCTTTTGGGGGGAGAAGGCCCAGTACCACTTATAAGGTTGTTGCTCCGTGGACTTGGTTGTGTTCCGCCCATGTGGACCTGTGGCCCGGGGAGTAAAAACCCGGCTGGACCTAGGTATGCGGTCAGGTCCAGATCTCACAGCTAAATGGTAAGTAAGCTATCCGGGCGCCGGTTAAAGATATGGCCGTTGAAGTTTCACAGTGAAACTTTCACTAGCGGAACCGTAACTACGTTGGTTATCAGATGCATGGACAAACCTGGCGGCGAGCCTGTCCTTGAAGGCGCGGCGTCGGACGGGGCACCAGCGCACGGACTGCGAGAGGACCCAGTAGAAGCTGTACCAGAGCTCCACCGCAAGCATCCCCAGCCACGCGGCCCTCCCTTCGCCGGAGGCCGGCACGCGCGTCACCCTGTAGTACAGCACCAGGCATATCCCCGCGAACACCGTGAAGGCGCGGAACCTGTACAGCGCCCTCCCGCCCAACTTCTCTGTAGCAAACAGCCTCTCCCTCTCTCTCTCTCTCTCTCTCTCTCTCTCTCAGATATAGGAGAGCAGTGAGCTGAGCACTAGCTAGCATTACCATATATATAACGTGGATGGTGGCATGGTGGGCTCTTTCTGAACCTGTTGACACCGACTAGCTACGTCTCATAGAAACACATACATAATCCTTGCAGCCGACCGATCGATACACACAGAGAGAAAGAGCGTACAATAGTGCGAAGATTCAACATTTGCATTGTATATATCTTTTTGGTACCTTAGTTTATGGAGTACATATATATGATCACTATTGGATGGCATGTAGTAGGTGTCTTGCCCATAAGGATGCCCACGAGCACATCTGGCCTGCGCCGCTTCTGCCATCCATCACATGCGCGCATCGAGCCGTGCGGCGTGCATGTGATGGATCGAGCCGTGCGGCGTGATATCCTGTGCATGTAACTCCGGTCTCCTGTGCAGTGATATCCTTGGGATCGAGCCGTGCGGCGTGCATCGCAGTCACAGGTGAATGAATGAATGCATGTATATGTTACTGTCAAGAGCGTGCCGGGCTGCGTGTTGTCGGAATCTGAATCTCGGTTACGCCTTGCGACTCGTCGGATACGCACGGCACCGCACGATGCGTGTGGCTGCTTGGAGGAGGCTTGGATGCACTGACACATATGTAGATTACGTATATGAATTGACCACGTACACACATAATCGGTGTGCACCGATCGGTCGATGGGTAGTCGGACGAAAAATCCAATATCCACGTACATGGACAGCACTGCAGCACCCCAACGCACGTACGTACGTGTGACTATCCTCTCCTCCCGATCGTGTGTGTCTCGCTCGTACGTGCCTAGTTAGATTCTCGGCAGGATTAGCTAGCATCTGACGTCCGCGTCGTCCGGTGAGTAGAATACAAGACGTATAATTGCTACAGCCAATTTAGCAGTAACCAGAGCCAAAGGAGCTAGTCAAGCGCTTAGCTGTCCTCGTCAAGTGTGGACCGTCTTTCCTGGTGTATCGCTTAGCCGGGATCAAGTCGAACTCTGCCCAGAAAGCGAGGTAAACAAGAAAAAATAGTATAGATTCGGGCAGTAGGGATGGTGATAGTTAATTCCTGAACCGGATTAGATTAGTATAGATACGGGCATCTGTATCGTGGCTGGCTACTTGATTTATTATCAACAGTTAGCAGCGGGGGCCCCCTACGGAATCGCTACTCTCAAATTAATTGTCGCTTTGATGATCTCAAAAATAATGTAGCTTTGATAGCCACGTTCGTGGACTCGTTAAAATCAGCGCAATACTACTAAATAATGTGGTGGAAAGGAACCTTGCCTTCTCGTTCAATTGTACTCTACGATCAATTTTTGTTGTTTTGGACAGCTCAGAGAGCTACACTGTACTGTGATCGATGAGTAAACATGTATTCGGGATGGGGTTGTTGCTATGGTTGACGTTATTACGGAGAACTGATCTCGTAGCACGCTCACCCAACCATTCAACGACTGCAACTCCAGTCGCCTAGTCGTTCGACCGTTCGACGATTGCAATCAATTCGCCCAATGGCTAGCGGATTGCTTTCGTATCGCGCGGCTATTGGACGATAGGTTCCAGTCGCCCCACAGCTTGGCGACTGGAGCCTATTTCTGTAAAAAAAATATTCGCGCAGGTATATTACTTTTATTTTAAATAAAAAATAGATTATTCATAAAAAATTCTTGCTTACTTACTAGAGTACTTAGTTTCCTTTGCATCCAAGACACATACATGATTGTGATCTGATGCTTCCTAAGTCATGACCCTGACCTGGAGTCATCTGTAAAGAGAAGAGTACTGTGATTTGATCAAATTATCCAAACACAACTTAACTTGCTTACACGATCTTTCAAAATCTAACAATCTCGATCGCGAAATAATCCTTCTCGAGCCAGAATTCCATCAGTCGTTGACATGACAATCTCCCTTGGTGCCATTCACGCGGCGGCCATTAGCCATGGTCGTCACCTCCCGAAGCATCAGCCGTAGGCTCCTCTTGTACGCGCCAACGGCCATCCCAATCAGCTCCATGGATCTCGTCTAGTCCATCTCTTACGCGTGCAGCGTATGCTCCATCCCCACCTCCTCGCCGGCCCTCCTCCGCACCTCGCCGTCGTGAACCTTGAACCCCTCATCGCCGTCCCTGACCATGTTGCCGACAAACCTTTTAACCATTAGCATGTCGCTGACTGCGCCACCGATCCAGAACGTGCTGGCCAGTAGCCCACTCGCTAGGTCCCATATCCTCACCTCGTCATCCTCCGTGCACGACACCAGGTTCTTGTACCTGTTGGCCATGGCCACTCCGATGACTGCGGCGTTGGTGTTGCCGCTTGCATACCATGCACTGGTCGCGGTGTTTGTGTTTGCGGAGTTTAGGGACGTGACGTGGATGCAGGCATGCAGCCGTCGGAAGGTGGGCAGTGGCGGGGTCCAAGGTTATGGAGAATGCGGAGCATGAGAGTGTGAGGCTCTAGAGGTGGATCAGGGAAAAATCTTTTGGATTGAAATTTTTTTGTCATTGTAACGCCCCTGTTTCCAGGGGCGCGTACGGACACGACATTTCGCAACTATTCACGCATGAACAGTTATGGAGTGTCGCGCAAGAGTATACTATTGCATGCTTACAACAAAATCCAGCATATATTTCACATATGGAATAACATCCAGCTTTGGACAGCGGGGCGTGCAAGCCCAAAGTATAATTACATTACAGAAGCTCCAAGACCGCTTGAGCGCGGCCAAGACCTAAAACCACGGGTCCTCGTCGAAGAAGAGACCCTCAGGGACGTCCTCGACGGAGAGACCTTCACCTTCGTCTTGATCCTCTAAAGAAGGGCAAAAGCAAGCCGTGAGCCAATCAACCGGCTCAGCAAGTCCCAAAGGGACCCTAACTTATTACATGCACGGAACATCAAAGAAAGGGAAATATATTTGGTTTATTAACTTTGAGTGGATGCAGTTTTATTTGCAAATATTTCATAAAATGGACTCAAAACTTACTTCTTAAGATCTCAAGGGTTTTTTCATGAAGAGTTCATTAACCAACTAATCAAGTTAAAGCAGGTACAAAACTACTTAAGCTTCGCGGCTGGAATCACCCAAGTGACACAGCTCCATTAACCGGGAGCACGGCGTATTCGAATACCATTTATTTGACTCTGCAGAGTTGCCCAACTTTACCCACACGCACCCTTAACCCTCATGACTGAGTTAAGGAACCGGGTCTTTTCGCTGCTCAACTCTTGGTATACAATTCACCTGATAGGTAATAATCCCGCACACCCTCGGGCCCGAGTTGTGGGGACCTAATGCGGGGTTTCACTTAAGTTGAGCAGGTACTAAACCAGGGTTGACAAGTCAACACCTGTGGTTGAGCGATCACTATGACATTTGCTCAGCGTAAGGGTTTCAGTCCTTATATTTTCACATGGCCCGCAACCTTACCAGGCCCGCGACCCAACCTAGGGTAAGAGTTGGGTGAATAATCATCTTGCGATGCACCACAAATCCCCCCTTCCTTCAATCCTAGGGTAAGAGATGGGAGAACAATCATCTTGCGATGCACAACAAACCCCCCTTACCCTACCTTGTGCACGGCGGCACTCTCCGCTCTAAGATACGGTGTCCCATACCACCCTACCTTAGAGTCGGGTTTTTACAAATTCTGTTGGCTCGCTGCCACGACCTTATTAGTATAAGACTTTTGAGTGATAGTAATAATCTACAGTTATCTAGATTAACAGATAATTATTTCTAGGGTTACAAAGGCATGGCTATAAATTTAACATGGCATTTGTCGGTGGTAGGATTAACTACTTAACAGGTCATTCTAAGCATTTTATTTTACTTTGAATTAACATTTCACAATTAGCATAATGCAAATAGCATAATAACATAATTAAATGGTGTGGGATACAACATGATCAAAGGATTTGGGACTTGCCGTCAATCCGGATGATCTCAGCTAGCTCGAACGTAGAAACGCCTGGATCCTCAGCTTGCACTTGAACTTCCGGGATCTTCGACACTAGCGCAAACACACAAAATAAATAAGTCCAGCTTGAGACTAATCAAGCGAGGGAAAAATAAACTAATCAAAAAGGAGTAAAATGCATAAACCCTTCAAATGGAATTTTAGGAATTTATCTGGAATGAATTTGGTGGAATGGAGGTCAAAAATGGGTCAAGAATATTATTTGGAGCAAAGTGGTGAAATTTGGGAATTTTTGGGATTTTCTGTGATTTTCTAGGATTTATTTGGATTTTTCTGGATTTTAGAAATTAGAAATTCACTGGAAAATGGCTAAGCACAGTGTTGGGCCGATCCGGTTGCTACAGTGCGGCTCGGCCTGACGTTCAAACGCGCGCGCGGGAGGGAAACGACCCGGGATGCCGCGGCCCAAGCGACTTTTGCGCGCGCGGGGGAGAAGTGGGCCGAGGGGGAATCGGCCCAGAGCGAGCGCGCCGCGCGGCTCGGATGACCGCCGCGTGGCGGGACGAACGGCAGCGGGGCGGGAGCGGTGAAGCGGTGCGGGGAGATCCGACGGACGAGGGGAGGCTTGGTTATGAAGATCGGACGGCGGTGGTTAAGCGATATCCAAGGGCCGACGTTAGATGGCACGGAGAGGAGAGGACGGCCGAGATAGAGCCACGTCGGTCGTCTTCTTCCTCCGTCCGCTACAGCGCCAATGGGGCGGAGCCACGGCGGCGACGGCGGTTCGGGCGCATGGAGGGTCGGCGGCGGCGACCGAGGGCACCGGCGGGTGCAGCTTGACAAGGGGATCCCATTTTCGGGGCTTGGGAGGCGAGGGGATCAAAGGAGAGAGCGGGAGAGAGAAGGGGGTGGTTCGGCTTTTTGGGGGGCGGAGGGGGTTACCGACGGCGAGAGAGCTCAATCGGTCGCGATCACATGGACAGGGGATCAAGAGGCTCACGTTGGCGGTCGAAGCTGGGGAGCGGCGGGGTGAGCTGGCCACGGGGAGCACCTTCGATCGGCGGAGGTCGTCGGCGACAGAGCTCCACAAGGTTCCTCCTGGCCAGGGGAGTTCACAAAAAGTGTCAATAGACTGCGGAGATGCTCAAGGACAAAGGAATCGGCAAATGGTGGAGAAGGGGAGAGGATTGCTTCTCGGGGGTCGCCGGCGCAGGGGAGGATGGCGGCGGCGACTGGGGCGACGGGGCTTCAATCAGCCGCTTGGGGAGGGAGCTGGGAGTAGGGATGAAAACGGAACGGAAATATCCCGTACCGAACCGCATCGTTTTCTACATTTGACCCGATCGAATTCGTATTTTCGGACAAATTCGAATTCGGTTCGAAATCTGAATACCAAATTAAACGAGCGGAAACGGTTTAGACGTTTCGACCGCTTTCTACTTTCTACATTTTATTCGAATATACCGTATTGTAAATACGGTTTAAACCGAATTTGGCCTAGCCCACTCCTGTGCCCAGCGCCCACCCTACTCCTCCCCTTCCTTCCTATCGCCGCGGCGCGCACCCGCAGCCCCGCGGCCGCTGCTCCCGCCGCGTCCTCCACGCCGCCTCACCTCGCGCCCGCCTCGCCCTCGCCTCGAGGCCGACGCCGTGGCCTCTCGCCACCGCTTCGTCCTCCGCATCCGCAGCTCCTCCTCCTCGCGCCCCGCACCACCGCCTCGCCTCGCCTCGAGGCCGACGCCGTGGCCTCTCGCTCCCGCCTCCGTCCTCCCATCCGCAGCTCCTCCTCCTCGCGCCCCGCACCACCGCCTCCGCCTCGAGCACATCCACCTCCTCCGCGCTACCTCGGCCTCCCGACGATTTCGCCGACTCCGTCATCCTATCCCACCCCGCCTCTCCCGCGCACCGCCTCGGCCCTCGCCTCGAGGCCGACGCCGTGGCCTCCTCGCTCCCCGCCTCCGTCCTCCGCATCCGCAAGCTCCTCCTCCTCGCGCCCCCACACCACCGCCTCTGCCCTCCGCCTTGAGGCCGACGCCATGGCCTCCTCGCTCCCCGCCTCCGTCCTCCGCATCCGCAAGCTCCTCCACCTCGCGCCCCCGCACCACCGCCTCCGCCTCGAGCACATCCACCTCCTCCGCCGCGACCTCGGCCTCCCCGACGATTTCGCCGACTCCGTCATCCTATGTCACCCCGCCCTCTTCCGCCTCACCCCCGACCAGTTCGTCGAGTTCCTGCCTTCCCCCTCTACCGATTAGGGAAGCTTGATTTCTTGTACTACACCACGGTGTGGCGATCTTCATCTTCTGCCGCCGTTTCGAGAGTGTGCGCCGTGCCTAGAGAGCAGCTCGCGCGCGACCACCAGCTCCGCGTCGCGCCTCGCCGCACCGCGCGAACACGGACCACAAGCTCTCCTCTAGTCCTCCGCTCGACCGCTCCTGGGACCTAGGCTCTGGCTTGGCTGTGCAGGCCACGGCGACGACGGCGTCCACGCCTCATTGCCTCCAGCCCTCTCGTCGGCTCGTCCTTAGATTTCGAGGTTTGTTGATTGTTCTCCTTTTAGTTTGAGCTGACTAGCGTAGATTTCAAGATTTGTTGATTGTTCTCTAATCTCTAGTGGTCCGATTTGGAAACTGAACCAGTGAAACCAGGCATTTCTCGCTACAAATGGTTGAAGGCCTTTATTTAGTTGTTTGAGCTTTGATGCGATATTGGATAGGAGGGTTACAGCTGTGTGCAGTGTGCTTGATGCAGTGTGTGCAGTTAAATTAGCCTTCATTTATTTTGATTAGGTAACCTGAGCTGATTTAAGCTACTTGCTCTGATAATCTGATTGGTCTTGCCGGGTCTTGGTCAACTTGATTCATTTGCAATGTTGTTACAGATAACTAGAAATTCTAATTTTCTTTCCTTTGGTATGAGTACAAGAAAGGGAATAGTAATTTTTTATTGCAATATTATTTTTACAGAGAACTAAAATTTACTTGAATGATTATTTAGTTAGTAGTTACATACATTGAGCGTGAGTTTTTCTACAAGTTAGTGATGATGCTGTCATCAATCGCTTTCAAAGTATGCACTTGTTAATTATTATATGCACTTGAACTTGATCATGCACTTGGTAATTGTTATGTACTTGGTCACTTGTTAATTGTTATACACTTGGTCCTACAGGTCGGTATTCCGTATTGAATTTTCGTATACCGACCGTGTTCGACATAATTCCGCTCGAATTGGTTCGTTTTCGAAATTCTCGATATTCCGTAAGTTCGCGTTCGTTTTCGTGTCCGGCTTTACCGCTTTCGTTTTCGTTTCGTATTCAAATGTAGAAGTAGAAAACGGTTGAGGAGTTTTCCGACCGTTTCCGACCGTTTTCATCCCTAGCTGGGAGGGGTAGGAAGTAAATGAGGGTGTTAGGGGAGACTGGGAAGCAAGAGAGTGCGAGGGAGACGGGTTGGGGTTTTATACTTCGGGCGGAGAAGAGGGAATCCGAGGGGAGCCGTGGGGAAGAAGGCTCAGGCGCGGCGCCGGGGTCAACAGGAGTGGTTGGGGAGTGTCTCCTCCACGAAATGGGGGGGGGTGACGCACGGCCCTGCAGGGGAAGTGATGGCGACGCGACAGGAGAGGACGGGAGCAGGTGGTCGGGGCGGCATGGCGGAAGTGAGGCTTGCGGGCGAAGGGAGGAGAAGGGGACTGGCAGGTGGGGCCGGAGCAGAGGCGGGCGACGCGGCGCGAGGACGTCCACCCGTTTGGATAGGGGCTGTCGGGGCGGCGTGAAGCGAGCGCGCGCGCGCGCGGGAGGAACCGGCGCGCGCCGCGCGCAGGCGTGGCGCGCGCAGCGCAGGCGAGGAGAAGGCGGGGAGGAGGGAGGCGCTAGCGGGGAGGAGGAGCGAGGGAGGGGAGCGGCGCCGGTGCGAGGGGAGCAGCGCGCGGCTCGGGTGTCTGCGCGGGGAGGAGGTGGCAAGGAGAGGGAGGCGCCAGCGGAGAGGAAAGGAAGGGGAAGGCGCTGGGGCGCGGGAGAAAGAGGGAGGCGGGAAAGGGCAATTGCGCCAAGCAAAGGAGAAAACGGAAAGACCGAAAGAGGAAGGCGGATTCCGGGGAGAACTTTCCCGAAAGGGAAAGTTTTCGAAATTCACTCAAAAATCCAGCAAAAAAAAATTAAGAAATTTTCTGGTTTGAAATTTTGGGGTTTTTCAGTCATGCAGCGAAACAAATGAAATGAACAAAATTTCAAAATTTTGTTCAAGATTTTGGACAAAATTTTCAAACATCACTTAAATTTTGACAAAATATAACAAATTTAGATAAAATTTAGACAAAGCTCAGGGATCCGGTGAAAATTACCAAAATCTCACCTGCAAATGCAGAGTTCACAGTTTCAGAGAACTAATTAGCTTTCTATACCAAACATTTTGTAGATAACTGATTAGTTGTGTTCTTTCTCAGGGGAGATTGGGGAGGAGGGGGAGATTGGGGAATTACGGAGTACAGACCGAGGAGAGGAGCCACCGGAGCTGTGTCGGTGGCATTGTGGTGCCTTGGTGACATGCGCGGTGGCTCGCCACTTGCAATAGACGGTAGGTGTTGTCATGTCGAATACTCGAAGCAGCCGATATAGTGGAGTTGGGAGAGGAGGAGGAGGAGGAGGAGGATCTCGAGCAAGAGGCCTTCCCACAACGAAGGAGCGATGGCGCTGGTGGTGAAATTGGGGGAGAGCTGGGTAGCGGCGGTAGCTAGGTTTAGGCCAGCAGGAATTCCAAATCGGGGAAATGCTCCATTTGAGCTGCTCAAGAGCATATATTACACCGCTCTCCCCGCCTTGGCTATCACCTGTCTCTCATCCCCGCCTTCGCCGTCGCTCGGTGGAGGATGGGGATGGGGATTGGCTGCCCGCCGCTCGGTGGAGAATGGGAATGGGGATTGGCTGTCTGCCGCTCGGTGTAGGATTGGGGTGGGGATAGCCGCCACCTGCCACTCGATGGAGAATGGGAATGGCGATTGGCCACCTGCCACTTGGTGGAGAATGGGAATGGGGATTGGTCACCAGCCACTCTTCCCCACCGCTCGAAGCTCAATGGAAGATGGGGAGGAATGGGGTTAGGGTTGAGCTTCAGTCTTGTGGTCTTGCCTTACGGAGCGAAGTTGGGCGGTTGGGCCTAGTGGGCTGGGGGGTGGGGTGTCCCCTGGGCTTCAGCCGCTCCCGAATTCAAAAGCACATGAATTTTTTGACCAGTAGGTAATTTTTTGATAGATGACTAAAGAGACGAAATTTTAGACAAAATTGTTAACCATGAGGTAGATGCCATCCGCCATGTTCCAGACCAGCGTGATGTGCGCGGTGATGCGGTAGAGGGCGAGGTTGGAGTTGTTGTTTGCGGTATCCACACTGTCGACGTCAGGGATACGGAGGAGCGATAACACGACCACCTTGTCGTCCTCTCCACTAGAGACGAGGAACATCATCGTTGAGCACGAGGCAGGAGACGGTGCCAAATTTTGGGCACGGAAGGAGTAGGCGACGTCTTCGGACAGAAGTGCAAGGGCATGGACGCGCCCGGACACCCCGCCGGCGAGGAGGTGGGATCCGCATGGTGTCGCCACGAGCGGCGCGACAGGCTCGGGGACGTCTAGCGAGCACGATGTCAGTGGGGACCACCACTAGAACAGGTATACCGAGTCGGAGCCTGTGACGGAGCAGACATGGGATGCGGCGACAGCGAGGCTATACCGCAGCATGTTGGTCGCCAGGAAGTCGGCCACGACATCGCCCGACAGCGTGTCGTAGGTCGTGACCTTCCAGTCGTGGGACTCCGCCAGGATGAGCTCGCCGGCGCTGCCCACTGCGAGGAGGAGGACGCCATTGACACGTGGTCATCTCTCCATGCTACGTGGTTGGCGACTTTGCCAGTACAAAGTAAGAGCAAGTACAGTAGTATAGCCAACTAGTGGCTATAACACTTGTCCATTTCATCTATAACCTTCAAAAAAATAGTTCATACAATAAGGTAGCTATTACAATAACTATTTGGCCCCACGTATAAGAGAGTGAAATGCATATTTTTACGTGCTATAGCTAGCTGTAATTTAGTAGCCAGTTTCCTTCTCTCTTTTTTTCTCTCTCTGCCACGTAAGATTTGGTTGATATTATATTTGCTATAGCCTATTGACTAAGTCTTATTGTACTTGCTCTAATGGCTCGAGCAACGTGACACAACTTAGTATTAACTCTAGTAGTAGTAACCGAGACGAAATGGCAATGCAATGCAGTGCTTTCCCTGAGTTGTGCCGTTGTTTCCTACTGTGTGTAGCGTGCAGCATGCTGTGCCGAAGAGATAGAAGCTCGAAATTCCCTTGCTCAGCAAGCAATGCCTACGCTTACGATTTCAGACTGTTGTAGTTGTGTGTAATATTTTAATTTCAAATTTTACTAGGAGGCAAATATAATAAATCAGTGATGCAAAACTTACTACTAACAGGAGGCTACTCATCATACTTCAGAATATATGCAAAAAAATATAGTAACAAAGTCGAACGAATGCGCGAACGACTTACTTTTTCGCCTAACGAAGAACAGAAGCGATGACAGCTTGACGCAATGCGAGCGTAGGTGATGCGGTGCGAGCTGTCATGCAGATGTCTGCCGCTCGAAACCTTATTGCCGCCCCGTGCAGGAACTCTCTGCGGCAACGGTTTGGAGATAGTCGCTCTCCCTCCTTCTAGGTGCACGCCGGGAAGAAAGGTTGGCGAAGTTCAGACGGCGTAGTACAACAACACAAGTTGACAGAAGTAAGTGATTCAGGCAATGAGGAATTCTGTCTATTTTATATCTTGGACATCTCCAGATATATATAGATATGCAAATTACTCTATAGTAACTGGCCCAGAATTCTCTCTATTTTATACCTTGGACATCTCCAGGTATATATAGATATGCAAATTACTCTCTAGTAACTGCCCCATTGAACTGAAATAATTCACTGGTTACTGCTCAATTATTCACTGGTAACTGAAAACATTTAACCAATGATTTACCCACTGATAACTGTCTGTCATCAAAAACCCAATTAAGCCTCAAATTTAAACATTTAAATCTCATTCAAACGGAGAGAGTGAGGTGCTGGGTTCAGCTTATAAATCGGTCCTCCTCATCTTATAAATCGGTCATCCAAACCTTGCCTTAGCAATATGGTACTAAATTATACATACTTTGGAATTAAGAAAATGAGCCATAATTAAATGGGCCAATTTCTAATACAGACTTCAGATGCTCCTTTTTTTAGCACAATTAATGGCCGAAACATGGTCTTGATCGAGACTTCAAATACAGCTAAACCAGAACCTGGTTTTTGTTCAGAGACTGGTTTTTGTTCAGAGATGTCTATGACCTTTTACAAGCCAAACATGTCCCACTGCGGAGTCTTAACGACTGTTTCATTAGTAGCCACGCCTTGCCAAATAATATTTTTGCATGGTGCGATACTGCGATGTCACGGTTCACGTATATAAGTGAAAAATAAGATACCCGCGCTTCATAAGATCAAATAGATTATTCCTGCCTCCTACGCGTAGAGGGGAGGGAAGGCTGGGAACAGACATTGTGCCAGTTATTTTCAGTTAAACTAATAAATTATAGTCATAAGTCATAGTTTAGTTTAAAAGAATAGTCTCATTTTGCGGACAGTTCTCACCTTTAATAACTACAGGCCCATGAATTAAACCAAAATATGGGCCTCCACGAAGATAAGCACGGCCCATTCCATCTTCGTCTTCGTATTATCCTCCTCTATTTCTGTTCTATCTGTCGTCCCGCCGTCATCTTCGTCGTCGCCTCCTCTCCTCTCCCTCCACTCGTGCCGAGACGCCAACTCCAAAACCCCGGCAAATGGAGGAGGGAAAAGTGGTCTCTCTCTCTCGCAGTTCCGCACGCGGTGTGGCTCGCCTCTTCTCCTCTCCGCGGATTCCAGCGCCGCCCGTAAGAGCTCCGGTGCCCCCGGTACCCCGCATTTCCGCCTAATTGCACGTTGTTTGGTTAACCACGCTTGCCTGCTTAGCTTAACTAATGGGGGGATTTCGCTATGTGTTTTTGGAAGGGAGGAGTAGGGTTTCGAGGCTTAATCTGGAAGCTTCTCCAAGCAGAGTAGGTAAAGGAGGAATCGAACTTGCCGCTTAATCGTGCTGTTTGATTGGTTAATTATGTCCCCGCAGCTTGTTCATCTGATGAATTCCTGTGAATTTTTTCCTTTTTGAAGGAGGGGTAGGGTTTGGAAGCGTGATAATCCGGAGGCTTCACCTCGCCGAGCTGGTAAAAAATGCTACTAGTACTAAGAGTCACCCCAAAACCCAAAAAACACGGCGCTTGTGTAGAGAATATTAAGTTTGGTTGGCTGATTAACCACTTGTGCGGTGCTTTCTATCTGTAATTGATCCGTGATACTGGTTACTTGATATGCAATCTCCTTACATCAGTGAAGCAAAGTAGTAATATACGTGAAGCAAAGTAGTAATAGAGCGCTGCTTGAATAACTATAGCTTAGTTGATCACTTGTTTAACCGAATTTCTGTGTTTTCTTAGGGAGGAGTAAGGTTCTGATTATTAATTTGGAGGTTTCTCATCACAGAGCAGGTAAGCTGTTAATGTTATGATTCTTTATTTTGCAATTCCTATTTAGTTTACTTTGTGAAAAATCTGTAGCGATGATCTAATTTATTGGGATTTTTTTAATCATTCATAATGTTTGTGTCGTTGCCTTGTTGGAGCAGTTGCAGCAGTGAGGTTGCTAAGAGCTGAGAGGGGAAAGGCATTTGTGGACCTTTTGAATGGGAGAGGAAACTACTCTGGAGAGAATGAGAAGGGCCATGTAGAAAGGACACTAGGGTTCAGTACACGGCATTTGGAGGACACGGATATAAAGATTGGTAAAAGTTACATATTGCGCATGTTGAAATGGCCGGTATGTCTACCAATTTCAATTTGTTCAAGAACACTTGCGCTATGTTTGGTTATTGCTGGGAAATGGAAAAATAGTGATATGATGAAAAAAAGCATGTTTGTTGCAGCGTTAGAATGGCCTTATCTCCTTTCAGTATTTGATGAACATATAGCTAACTAGTTGCCAATTTTGTAATGGCATCTTCTCTTATGACTACTTGCGTGTGATATAGGGTGTCATGATGAACATATTGTATCAATGGCTCAGTAAAAGTGTAACAGAGTCATGATGAATATATTGTATCAATGGTTCAGTAAAAGTGTAACATGGCAACATATCCTATACACTCAAGTTTGTGGTGCATTTAACGTGTGCACTAACTAAAAGAAGTCACGAAAAATTCTAAAAAAATTCTACATGTATTTCTAAACTTACTTTGACTATACAAAAATTTTAAGTTCAGATTCGTTATATGTTAAATGTAACAAAAAAGAGAAAATCTGATAACAGTTAAGAGTTCAAATTTGCCAGAATTTTCTCTTTTTTTGTTGCTCTTAACATAGAATGAATTTGAATTTAAAATTTTACACATAGGTGGAGTAAACCATGGAATACATATATAAATTTTTGGAAATTTTTCGTGACTTTTTTAGTAGGGATGCACGGTAAATACACCACAAGTTTAAGTGCATAGGATATGTTATCGTGTAACACACCTAAAAAGACTTGTATATGCCTGCGTAGGAGCTCAAAACTTTTGATTCTCTTATGCTTGGATTGTTAGGTTGCCATCATAGTAGCTGGAACTGTACGTTGGAAACGTTACCTTGATTATATCACGTCACTCTGTAGTGAGGAGAAGGTGTTCAGGGAGATGGAACCGCTGTTGCTGCAGGTTTCTCCTATATTTCTTATAGCATACATTCTTTGTTGAATACCTATATAGAAGTTAAGTCCACACTTGTAATGTAATACCACAGTAAGAATATGGACCAAAGTGCCCTTGAGCAATCATGTATATGAGAGGCACGGAGGGTATCCCATCATTTCATAAAAATGCAAAGGGCAGCCCATCCAAGCTCTTATAAGAGCCAACACATTGCAACCAAGCTCATTTCCCATTTCCTCACTTTCGGCCAAGGTAGGAGCCAAACCAATGTAACCACTCCTCCACTCTTTTGTCGCCAAGCCAAGAACCACCAATCTCAAGCACCAGTGAAAACACGCCAAGGAGAGCAAGCCACTCCCTCCATTCCTTCCATCACAAACAAAGAGTAAACCACCGAGAGCCTCCCAATACCAAACACAACCGAAGACCACCACAAGGAGGAGAAGGAGCTCTGAGGCCGGACGTGAGGACGGCGCCACGACGACGGAGGACGCCGACGATCGCCAATCCCACGCCAAGCCGCCCTGAGTTTGTTCTTCACCCTCAACCCTTTGGCACCACACACGATAGGGGAGAGGAGAGGAGCGGCGTGGGCGGCTGGCCACGAGCCATGCGCGCCGCCGGCGCGCGCCAGATTGGTCTGCCGCGGCTGGTCGCGTGAGGAGAGGGACGCGGAGGAGGAGGAGGCGGCGGCGGCGGCAGCAGAGCCGCAGCGGCGGCCAAGGGCACGCGCCACGCCGCCGCCGCCGCCAGGCCAGGCCGGTAGCCGACGGAGAGGATGGGGAAAGGAGGGAGAGAGGCGGCGTTGAGGTAGAGCCGGCGGCGGCCCGGCAGCCCGGCCGGCGCACGCACGCGCCGCCGCGTCGCTCTGGGGTCCGCCGGCCGGCGCAGCGTGTGGAAGGGGAGACGGAGAAGGCCGGGCGCCACACCGGCGCCGAGAGGCGGCCTAGCGCGCTGCCTGCCACACCTGAGGCCTGCTCACGGAGTGAGTAGGGGAGAGAGAGAGATTTGGGGATGGGAGGAGGAGGCCTGTTCGGCCAGGAGGAGTGGGAAGGAGAGAGAGAGAGCCAGGGGGAGAAAGAAGTGAAGGGCCATTTCGACCGAAAATAATAGAAAAGGAAAAAAAAAAGAGAGAAGAGAGAAAAGAGAAGAGAAGGAAAAAGAAAAGAGGAGAAAAAGAAAAGAAAAGAGGAGAAAAAGAAAGAGAGAAGAAAAAAAGGGGGTTTGGCACCTGCGCGACAGGTCCCTCAAAACCCGTACGATTCGGCCGGGGTCGGGCTACGAGCTTAGGAACGTTGTTCTCCGCTTAAGCTCTTGATTTTCGCTTTGCCGCTGAGTCGTGATGTGCGCAGCGGAGGTTCCGGCGAGCCGTCCACGCGTCATCCCCGAGGCTAACTAGGCAAGTGCATTGTAAAGCGGTGAATTCGGGTAGTGATTTCGGTTAAAAATTGAATGATGATACACTGCTTAACTTGTTGAGGTAAGTTTCCTATTTTCGGATGATGCATGACTTACCAGTTGGGGTAAGACAAATAATATTCTAATGCATATTGAGAAATGATGAATGATGAGTGTTGAGACATGCTATGTTGATATGCATAATTGAACTTGCATTGCATGCATGTCATGAAAAGAGAGAAAGTTGGTCCACGTTGATGGACGCCCACGGAGTGGGCCGCTCCGTGTGAAACAGATCGGGCTTGAGGTCCCCGCATGAAACAGTATGGCACAGGTGGCATCGACGGGTGCACACTCTTGCACTCCAGATAGGCTAAAGAGTTGAGAAAGTGCATAAGCATGTGCATGAGCATATGCATACCGAAGGTTAATGATAACCTAAGGGATGTAAGAAAAGGGGTAAGTGCATGATGAATAGTTCATGGGATCCGGAAATGATTAAATGGAAAAGTGATTAATGGAATCAAACAATAATAGTCTAATGAATGAACTCGTTATTTGTCGCTTTGTTTTGTACTTGCCGAGCCGGTGGACTCACCTTGCTTTGTTGATGTTTTTAGGTGACCGCTGAGAGATCGAGCACCGCGGGAGTAGCACATGGAATAACGCACTAACTAGCGGCACTTTTGTATCACCTTTGTCAATTGTACTTTAGTCGTGTTAGGCTAGAGTAACTACTAGAAATGCTCTGTTGTATCTGAACGCAGTAATATAAATAAAGGTAATGTTGGTTTTAATTTCTCCTGTGTTGATGAATTGGTAAGAGTAGTAGAGGTGGTAGCATCTTGGCCCAGTGAGTGGGCGGGGTGTTACAGTTGGTATCAGAGCGGGCGTTAGGTCCGTGGTAAAGAAACTTGATAACTTAGCTTAATTATTCAACTAAAATTTGACTTAGGCCTAATAAAAATTAAAATTTGACACACTGGTGCACCATAGGATGGGAATGGGTCTTATGCTGTATTTACGTTTTCGCTAGCCTTGTCGATGATTTGTGTTGTTAAAGTGTATGTTTGTGGGTTAGTTGTGTGATTGGCTGTCTGTGGTGGACAGATATGCCGAGAGGTAGAGGTCGTGGACGTGGCCGTGGAGGTCGGGGTCGTGGCCGAGGCCGTGCCCAGCGAGCCACAGCTGAGGTTCAAAGAGAGGCACCGTGCAGAGGTTGCTTTCACGAACACCAGAAGCTAGAGATCCAGCAAGGTCTTCGGCCTTGCTGCAAGAGTTCTTAGAAGAAGTCCGTGCGCTTCGTCGTCAGCGGCAGCCGCCATCGCGGCCAGATATACCGTATTGCCCTCGCTCTTCGCTCCTACAGCACAGAGGCAAGAATGGGCCTTCGTGAGTGGTTGGCTCTGCGACTAGATACCTTTGACGGTTCGGACACACCAGTCCAAGCTGCGGATTGGTTGCGCTACATGGAGAGGCGCTCAAGCCCTTGAGATGAGCTCTCGATGAAAGCTCGCTTTGTGGCATTCCAAATGAAGGGTCGCGACATCCGCGGGAGGGGGTTCTTTCACCAGACTCCCGCCTGGGTCCGCTACACAGGAAATCTTCGCGAGCTCAAAGCGAAGTTTTACCTGCATTCTTTGTGGAGAGTATGGAGGTCGCCTTGTCGACCTTCAGACAGGAAGATGACCGTAGCCGAGCACGAGGCGATTCAACAACCCGATCCGCTTCGTACCATCGGTTGCGAAAAACGACCTTGAGAAGGCCAAAAGGTTCCGCCGAGGGCTCAACTCGAAGTTTCAGATGTCTTGGGAGCTCTTGCACCGCGATTTCAGTCCGTGGTGGAGCGGGCTAGAGGATGGAGCCGAGATGCACCACTAAAGGAATGCAACCTCTGTATCCGAGCGCTCGTGGTGACGGAGAAGCTTTGTGAAGGTGGTGGTCGTCACAACGCCCGCTCCTAAGAAGTCCAAGGGGCCGCCCCCACATTCGCCCAAGTCCAAGTCCGCGAGGCGCCTTCTTGGCGCCTCCGATCTTCATCAGCGACCCGAGCCTTGCGTCTGTTCCGTGACAAGGCATGATCTGCTTTAAGCGCGGTGAGGACACCGTCGCCGAGTGTTCTGGGACGGAATCGTTTGGCATTGTGGATCGGGCCACAAAATGTTGGTTTGCCGTCGTAATCCCGCTAGCATCATTGGGCGGAGCCAGATCTTCATCTTCATCAAATTCTACACCTCGGGTCACCGGATGATGGCGGTGCCCGCGTCTTTGCAACCTCCTTTATCTTGGGCTCCACCCGTCGTACTACCGGCATCCTACACCGACTCCTCCATTCCAAATGCTTCATCACCTCCAGCCGTTCTGTGCCGCAGAGTGTTGGCTCGCGCTCCGACACCACCCTGAGTCTACTACCGCATCCGCCGAGTCCGCTGGTCGACCTGACGTCGTGGACAGCACCTCGTTAGTGGACTCATGTGAAGCCCTTGTTCTTTCGACCTCAAACTACCTATTCTTTTGTGTCTCGGATTTTGTTGGGAAGGCCAAGTTGAGTGTCCAATGATTTCCCAATTAGTTGTGGTTAGTACCCAGAGGTATCCTTGCTAGCTCCACGGATGCCCCGGCCGTGTGGTTGCAATAGATGGCGAGGAATTTGTTGCCAACCTCATGGTGATTCAGTTAGAGCCATTTGATGTTATCCTTGGTATGGATTGGTTGCATCGCTACCAAGCCGTGATTTCCTGCTTCTGGAGGACAGTCACTTTGCAAGCTCCTTCGGGGAAGGAGTTAATCTTTCAGGGGAATGCACCCACGTGTTCCCTCCTTGTGTTGGCCAGCCTGTTCCCTGGCCGACGCACATTGAAGTCTGGGTTATTTCTAGCCCTTACGGAGAAGCCAAGTGCGCAGTTGCACATTGAGGATATTCCTGTGGTGTGTGAGTATCCCATGTGTTTCTGGAGAGCTTCCGGTATGCCACCCAAGCGAGATGTGGAGTTCGAATTGATCTTGTTCTGGTACAAGACCTATCTCCATGTCTCCCTACCGCTTGGTACGACCCTTGCAAGAGGAGCTGAAAAGCGCTGGACGAGTTGTTGTCCAAAGGCTTGATTCGTCAAGTGTGTCACCTTGGGAGCCCCGTCCTATTCACGAGAAAAAGGATGGAGTTGGCGCATGTGTATTGATTACCGTGCTCTCAATCGTGTGACCATCAAGAATAAATACCCATTGCCTCGCATCGAGGACTGTTTGATCAACCGAAGGAGCCAAGGTGTTCTCCAAAATTGATCTACACCGGTATAATCAAACCGAGTGCGCGAGCAAGACATTGAAAAGACAAATTTTCTCCACAAGATATGGGCACTATGAGTTTACGCTATGTCCTTTGGACTGACGAATGCCCCTGCTATCTTCATGGAGACGATGAACAGTATGCTACACAAGTATCTGGATGACTTTGTAGTAGTGTTCATCGATGATATCTTGATTTATTCCAAGACGGAGGAAGAGCATGAGCAGCATTTGAGACTCGTGCTTGAGACTCTAAGGAAGAATCAGTTCTTTGCCAAATTGAAGAAGTGTGAGTTTTGGATTTCTGAAGTGAGCTTCCTAGGTCATGTAATTAACCAGGAAGGCGTTTCAGTTGATCCAAGCAAGATTTCCACTGTTGTGGAATGGAAGAGGCCATCTAGTGTTAAAGAAGTGAGAAGTTTTCTTGGCCTAGCTGGTTATTACAGGCGTTCCGTGAAAGACTTCTCACTCATTGCCAAGCCAATGTCTCAACTCACACCTAAGGTGTGAAATTCCAGGTGGACCGATGAATGTGAGCGCGCTTTCAACACTCAAAGGAGAAGTTGGTAATCGCTCCTGCATTTACACTTCCCGAGCAGTGGAAGCGTTTCACGGTCTACTCGATGCGCCTCGAGTGGGTTTGGGTTGTGTGCTTATGCAAGATAATAAGGTAATCGCGTATGCCTCGCGACAATTGAAGAAGCATGAGCGTAACTACCTACCCATGATTTAGAGCTTGCCGCATGGTTTTCGCTCTAAAGATTTGGAGGCATTACTTGTATGGAGAGACTTGTGATATTTTCATCGACCACAAAAGCCTCAAGTATATTTTCACCGTAAGGAGCTGAATTTGAGGCAAGAAGGTGGTTGGAGTTGATTAAAGACTATGATCTCACTCTGCAGCACCATCCGGTAAGGCAAATGTGGTTCTTGATGCCCTTAGTCGCAAGATGACACCACCCACTCTAGGTTGTCTCAAGGTCGACTTTGAACGGATGGGAATTTCCTATTGTTTATTTGATGCAAAGACAGTCGAGATGTACCGCCACCGGAATCAACAATTCGAGCGAGTAAAGGAGGCGCAATAAAGATGATCGATTGCTTCAACAAGTGAGGAAGCGGCTTGATGAAGGTAAAACGGGGATTTTAGCCTTGATGAGTCGGTGCATTGCGGTTTAAAGGCCGCTTTGCGTCGCGAAGGCTCAAGTCAAGGATGATATTCGAGAGAAGCTCACCGCACTTCAGACACGCGCATCCCCGTGAAACCAAGATGTATCATGATCTTAAAAGAACTTCGGTGGAAGAGAATGAAAGTGGATATCGCCAAGTATGTGGCGTCTTGCGGGTTTGCCGAGAAAAGTGAAGGTGAGCACAAGCGCCACCGGGCTATTGCACTTTGGAGGTTCTCGATGGCCATGGGATGATATCACCATGGATTTCGTAGTTGGCTTACCTCGCACTCCGGCGAGGTAAGGATGCGATTGGGTAGTGGTGGACCGGTTCGGTAAGTCCGCGACTTCATCCCCATTCGCACCACCAACTCAAAGAAGTGAATTGGCACCCATATATGCGAGAAATAGTAAGGTTGCATGGTGTGCCTAAGACCATAGTTTGGACAGACGCCAAGTTTGTCTCCAGTTTTGGGAGAGCTTGCGGGCGCTGCGGGCACGAAACTACTAGCTCAAGATCGCTTTCCACCCACGAGACGGATGGGCGATGCGAACGCACTCATTCGCATACACTAGAGGACATGTTGAGGTCCCGTGTTCTCGCCTTGGAAGGGTAGCTGGGAGGATCATTTGGCACTCGCGAGTTTGCCTATAACAGCGGCTACCACTCTAGTGTTCGAGCAGCACCATTCGAGGTTCCGTATGGGCGAAATGTAGATCGCCACCGTGTTGGGATGCAATGGCGAAAAGGCTGCTTTGGGACCTGATTGGGTCCAACGACGATGAGCGAGTGGCGAGATTAGACAGACCGCTAGCGCCCGCAGTAGGCGTAAGAGCCATGCGAGATGTCGAGAAGCGAGAACTAGAGTTTAAAGTGGGGATCAGTGCTCACGAGAGTGTCTCCCGCTAAAGGCATAGTGCGTTTGGTACCAAAGGAAGGTTAGCACTTGTGATTTCAGATATTGGAAAATTGGCGAATCTCCCCGACTCCTGCGATGATGTGTTTCATGTGTCGATGGCTTCTTTGAAATTCTCTCCATGGGCTTAATGCGCCAGCGTATGCTGTCGTTGATGAGGTGTGTTGATATTATTTAACATATTATTTAACATCGCGCGACAGTCCTCAAAACCCGTGACGATTCGCCGGGCTGCCTCGAGCTTAGGAACGTTGTTCTCCGCTTAAGCTCTTGATTTTCGTTTGCCGTTGAGTCGTCGTGATGTGTGCGCGGTGGAGGTTCCGGCGAGCCGTCCACGCGTCATCCGAGGCTAACCGAACAAGTGCATTGTAAAGCGGTGAATACCATGAAATTAGGTTAGCCCTTTCTGTGGTTTGTACCTTTAGCCCTTTCTGTGGTTGTGTCCTTTCTTTGAGGTTGACACGTAATATTGTTGTCAGTTACTTCTGCTAAAGTTAATCTTACCAGACAATTTATCTGCTTATCTTTGTTTTAAAAATGGATCTGATAGTCTGTCTTGCAAATCCAATTTTAGAATGTAAGGCTTTGCTAAAATAGCTTTAAGGCCTGGTGCTGGGAACATGGTGAATGCAATTCTTCCTAAACTTCTATTACTGAAGGTATGGACACTAGACTTGATCTAATCAGATATCAGACTGATCAGTAGGATTATGCTGTAAGCCTGTAACATCACTGTTTTGTTTTTATAATAGGAGACAAACTCTCTTCCTCTTCCAAAGATAGAACGTGATGATCGTGCCCAACCTCGTGTTCTTTCCATAATTTATTTTCATCCTGTTGTAAGTTTGCTTTACTTTCTAAGCTTTAGTTGACTTTTATTTCTCAGTTCTTAGTGTGTTAGATTCTTCATCTATATAATCAATATACTAACTGCATTGCTGAAAACATTGTGTCTTCCTAGGCCAATGGTGTTACAAATCGTAGGTCCCTGTAACGCCCCCGTTTCCAGGGGCGCGTACGGACACGGCATTCCGCAACTATTCACGCATGAACAGTTATGGAGTGTCGCGCAAGAGTATACCATTGCATGTTTACAACAAAAGTCCAGCATATATTTCACATATGGAATAACATCCTGTTTTGACAGCGGGGCGTGCAAGCCCAAAGTATAATTACATTACAAAAACTCTAAGATTCGCTTCGAGCGCGGCGAAGACCTAAAGCCACGGGTCCTCGTCGAAGAAGAGATCCTCCGGGACTTCCTCAACGGGGAGACCTTCACCTTCGTCTTGATCCTCTAAAGATTGAATTAAGCAAGCCGTGAGCCAAACAACCGGCTCAGCAAATCCCAAAGGGATTCTATCTTACTATATGCACGGATTTACAATGGAATGGGGTATACTTGGTTTATTAACTTGAGTGGATGCAGTTTTATTTGTAAACATTTTGATAAAACGGACCCAAAATTACTTCTTACGAACTCAGGGGTTTTTCAACAAAAGTTAATTAACCAACTAATTAAGTTAAAGCATGTACAAAACTACTTAAGCTTCGCGTCTGGAATCACCCAAGTGACACAGCTCCATTAACCGGGAGCACGGCGTATTCGAATACCATTTATTTGACTCTGCAGAGTTCGCTCAGCTTTACCCACACGATCCCTTAACTTCCGCTAAAGAGTTAAGAAAGCCAGGTCGTTTTACTGCTCAATTCTTTATATAGGCTCTACCCGGTAGAATTCACTCGGGTCTGGCTCACACACACACACAAAAAGAGAAAACAAACGTCCGCTTCGAGTGAACTCTACCGTTGTTAGGCATCCGCAGCACGGACTGCCTAACCTTGTTACCCAATCACCTACTTCTCAACACCTGTAGAGTTTCAATCGAGTTGAGTAGCTACTAAACCAATGTTGACAAGTCAACTCCTGTGGTTGAGCGGTCACCATGTCATTTGCTCAGCGTAAGGGTCTGGTCCTTATATTTTTCCCTCGGAGTCCGCAACCCCGGCCAGGTCCGCGACCTTACAACCTAGGGTAAGAATCCTTACCCTATTCTGCACGTCGGCATACTCCGCCCTAGGGCACGGTATCCCATACTACCCTGCCCTAGAGTCGGGTTTTCCAAGGTCTATTGGTCCGCAGCCACAACCTTATTAGTGTAAGGACTTTGAGTGATAATAATAATAGCCTACATGTGATATTACTACACATAATGTAAGTCTAGGGTTACAATAGCGGGGTTACAATTTGAACATGGCATTTAACAGTGGTAGGTCATATCTATATCGCATGTCATTCTAAACCATTTTATTTTACTTTGAACTAGCCTAATGCAAATAACATAGTAGTATAATTAAACATCATGGGATACAATATGATCAAAGGATTTGGGACTTGCCGTTGATTTGGACGATCTCGGCTTGCTTGAACGAAGAAACGCCTGGATCTTGAGCCTGTACTTGAACTTCTGGAAACTCCGACACTAGTGTAAACACGTAAAATAAGTAAGTCCAGCTTGAGACTAATCAAGCGAGGAAAAATAAACTATTTAAAAAGGAGTAAAATGCATAAATCCGCAAATAGGGAATTTTTGGAATTTATCTGGGATGAATCTGGGAAAGTGGAGGTCAAAAATGGGTTCAGGACATTATTTGGAGCAAAGTGGTGAAATTTGAGAATTTTTGGGATTTTCTGTGATTTTCTAGGATTTATTTGGATTTTCTGGGATTTTGGAAATTGATAAATCACTAGAAAATCGGTGTGAACAGTGAAGGGCTGGCTCAGTGCAACAATGCGGCTGGCCGGAAACGCCAGCCGCAGCCCCCAAACGCTGCTGCGAACGGAGCGGGCCGGGAGGCCGCGGCCCAGCTACATAACGCCCGCAAGGGGCGGATGGGCGACGCGTGTCCCAGCGGTGCGGCCCGGATGCGGTGGGCGAAATGGTACGGTGGGGAGATCCGACGGACGCGGGACGGTACAATTATGAAGATCGGACGCCTGGGATTAGAAGGGCGGCCGAAACGGTAGGGGAGGATCGGGCAGCTGCGGTTAGATGGCGCCAGAGAGGAGGGACGGCGAGGATAGCGCCACGTCGTCGTCGTCTTCTTCCTCCATTGCGCACGGGCGACAGAGGGGCGGAGACGGCGGCGCCTCTGCTCTCTGACGACGGCAAAGGCTCCCGGTGACCAGGGAGGGCTCCACCGGGTGCGTCTCAACACGGGGAGCTTATTTGTGGAGTTTGGGAGGCAAAGGGATTAGTGGTGGAGGCTGGGGCAGAAGGGGGTGGTTTCGGGTTCGCGGTGGTGTGGGAGCTCTCCGGTGGCGATCTTCCCAATTGGGGTGCAAATTCACGGACAAGGGACCTTTGTGCTCACATTGGCAGTGGTGGTCGAAGCTCGGAGCCCTTGGAGTGAGCTGGCCACGGAGAGGGTGCGGCGGCCGGAAGAGAGCTTCGTCGCCGGGTCACTTCGGTGCTTCACCTGGCCAGGGCAGGACGGCAACGGGTTTAGGGGTGGGTAAGGATGCTCCGGACGAATGCAATTGAGAAATGGGGGCAGAGAGGAGGAGATTCGCCTTACGGGGTCGCCGGCGTAGGGGCTCCGATTGCGAGCGACAGGGGCAACGAGAGGGCAATCGGGTGCTTAGGGAGATAGGTGGGAGTGTCTAAAGGAGCTTCACCCAGAGATATTACTTTGGTCGCGTTTGATTCACGCTGGCCAGGGGGAATGTCTCTGGCAGGGGCTACGGCAAGGGGAGATGGATGCGACGGCGGTTGCGCGCGGGACAAGAAAGGCCAGGGTGAGAGGCTGGCAAGTGGGACCAGGTGCTCAGGAGTGACGCTGCGCGACTAGAAGGCAGGGCGAAGCTTCGGCGCAAGCCCGAGCATGACTCGGTCGCCCAACGTGCGGCGCGGTCGTGGGCACGTGCGCGAGGGAGAAGGCGGGGAGGGAGGAAAGCGCTAGCGGGGAGAGGGAGTGGCCACGGCGCCTGGGAAGGAGGGAAGCGGAGAGGGGGAGCGGCGCCAACGGGACAGAGGGAACGGGTGAGGCGCCGGGGAGAGGTGAAAGTGGGAAATGGCGGGGCGCCGGAGGAGAGGAGAGACGCCCGGCCGAAAAGGGAAAGCGGCAGCGAGGGGACTTTCCCAAAAGGGAAAGTTTCCAGATTTCACTCAAAAACCCAGCAAAAATTAAGGAAAACTTTGGTTTGAATTTTTGGGGCTTTTCAGTCTCTTTCTGCCTATTATGTCTTCCTTGGTCCCTCTCTGATTGCCTAAAAGACTAAGAAGTAGACTGTAGTTTTTCATTCGAGTGTCGAGACTGAGTTGCATGCAATGGCCATGGTGACTGCCAAGGTTATTTGGTTACGGTAGTTATTTGAGGATTTGGGTGTGCTAGTTTTGGGTCCTACTCGTCTTTTGTCAGACGGCATAGGGCCCGTCAGTATTGCCAGGGATCTAGTCAAGCATGAGTTGACTAAGCATATTGGTGTGAATGCGTCCTATACTCGTTCGCAGGTGCAGGATGGTGTACTAGCTCTCTAGTTTGTGCCTTCGGAGCTTCAAGTCCGCGACTTCTTCACCAAGTCACAGACTCAGGTACAACACTTGTTTTGCCTCTCCAAACTCAGTATTTTAGGGGTGTTAGAGTAGCTTGTACCTTCTTTATATTAGTATGATGTATAGGGGCTTTTATGCTTATTTTCCTGTCTCCATGCCAGTACATCTGTGTATATATATCCCCTAGGGGCCATGGAATAGTGAAACTATTATTCATAACAATGGTGCGTAGATCATTATAAATTAGTGACTAGGATGAAACTTCACCCTACTGGAAGCATTTCAATCTCGATCCATGTGGGTATATCACATTAACTCATTCACACAGAGCCCAATGAGGCAAACAGCTATAGCTAGGCCAAGCTGTGTGAAACTGCCTGGGTGCAAAATGCAGTTGCTGGATGGGAGCTTGTGGCTGGCAAGCAGAAGCTGGGTCTTCTGCCCTGTTTGCCATTTTCTACTATGTGCTTGACTGGTCTGTTTTTCTTTCACTCCATCTTATATACATCGGTAATTTATAATGTTTCGTTCAATACATAAAAAGGCAACTTTATAATGTTCTCTCTTTTTCTCTTGCGACAGATTTTGATAGTATTGCGAGTTTGCAAACTAACCTGAAATAATGCTTGGGAAACACAAAGCAACACTGCCAACACATAATACCTTAAACAGATTACACATTTGGTACTTGGTAGTAGCTTGTTAGTTCATTCTGAGTTTTACATGAGAAGGTGCCCAAAGCATTGCTAATACACAAATATGCTTCATGTGCTTTCTTGTGATATACTGTGTAATCATCTCAAAGTAGATGATTATATATAAAAAGGATGTATTAAATTTATCAGATGAAGTTTATTTCAAGAGAACCATCAGAAATATCTATTACTGTATTAGACATCAATGCCTGTTTTAGGACCTCAAACTATTGGTACGAGGAAGGCCAACATCACAAAGCCAATGGAAGCTAATGTTACAGAGAATGGTATTCTCCCTTCGTCCTTCCTCAGGAACATTGCTTCATAGAATGGGATATTGGTGATCACTAGCATCCCACAGAGAATGAGCTGGAGGAAAAGTACATTCAAGAGCATATTCCAGCCACCTGTCATTATTTGACTTAACCCTCCCACCAGGCAAACGAGGTTGAGTAATGCGATAGTTGCAATGATCACATAATCTGGAGACGACGACCCAAATTCCATGATTTCTTGCTCATACCTCTTTGATTCATTTTCATCACTCACCTTTGATGTAACCACAAATGTCATCTTTGACAGTCCTAACAACTTCCGGACAGTGTCCATGGAGCCATAGAGATATGAAGTTATTCTTCTAACCATCCACATCCTTTGTCCATTCCACCATCCTTTCAATGTATCTCCACATGATAATGCCTCGTATAGGCTGTAGATGTTCTCCATACATGAGACATATATGAAGGGTGTGATCCATGGACTCGTAATCTAAATGACACACGAGCATCACTTTAGTTTTAATACAAATAATATGAAATTAAAGTGAGGCTTATTATGAAACATTACCTCTGGGAATAGGGGGGTGCCTTTGAGGAGGCCTAGTGAAGGGATGATGACATAATAGAGTGTAGGAAGTGAGCTCGGTGCCCATAAACCATAGATTGAGTAGCACATTTGTAGATGTAACTTGATTTTTCCACGTCCAAACAAGAAGGGGCAGTACTTTGAAAGAAAGATTGAGAAATGACCCTCGCTCCATCTCTTGTGTTGCAGAAGTGTCTGAGCAAGTGTTGCTGGACCTACACCCATAAATGCTGGTCTTGGAGGATTGATGTAGACCGACTCCCATCCTCTGCAATGTATTGCCAATCCGGTGATGATATCCTCTACTGGGCAACCATATTTTAACCCAATCTCATTTCCCCACTGTGTGTCATGTTCATAAGTGCAGCTTGCTAAAGACTTCGCTTTCTCTTCAATCTCATTTATGCTCTCTTGTGCTTTTTCCTTAATTCCTCTGTTCCAGTCTTCCTTGTAGCCTTTGGTGAACCTCCTGCCACAAAGGATCTCCCTTCTGTGGAAACATCCAGTGCCAAGGTACATAGTGCCACCCGCACTGTCCAAACCTCTTATATCCACCTTTAGATTGAGTAGCTATGTTAGTGTCGCAACATATATAATGATTGCACATATTATAGCAAACATGAGAACGGTATTGAAGTTACAGTTTGATACCGCTAACCTGATTGATGACATTGAGGGAGTTGCCATATATATTATTCTTGGTCATATTGTTATAGTTCTGAGGGTACTGCACAAATCCAATCTTGTGACCCATTTCTTCATCAAGGAAGAAGCACAGTGCATCTCTGATTGAATCACTATTGTTGGAATACATATCACAGTCCACATTCATGATGATTGGGCTGTTGCTTATCACCGATGACACCCTTATCTGCATTTTAATTGAAAAACTGACATATTTTAGAAATACTCATTTGGTTATGATCAAGGCATTTCAATATTTGGAATACACTTTTTATTTAACTGGCATGATGTTAATGAGGATTGTAAGACTCTGTACCATATGGTCCATATCTGGTACTAGTATCTGGCAGTTGTGAATAAGTTACTGCATATAGGTAAAACTCACATATTTTACGCGTACATTCATTGCATTTATTTCTCGAAAGACTGGAGAAGTGGAGATTCTAACATTTCCTGAACTTTCAAATATTTGGGGAAATTCTACAATAAACTGGTGATCCAATGACTCAAAATGGATTATTAGGGTGTCAACTCCATGCTACGATTTATCAAAGGAAAAGAAAGCGTGTCACAACCATTTGGTTACTCTTCTACAATAGTACTATCTACTAGAAACTTCATGATTATGAAACCGGAATATGGTACAACTAATTTGTTGCTAAGAATCAGTATAAGAAAATGGTATTTAATAATGGAAAGTAGGGAGTCTACGAATTTATCAACTTAGTTTTAAGATGATGGAGCAAGGTTAGTGAGTGCACCAGAGCATTCATTGCCCCAGCTTTGAAGTTATGATGGTACTGAGGCCTCTTCTCACGCGCCATGTACACCAATGTTGGTAGCACATTTCCTTCATTATCAACTGCATTTCGGTCTTTGCCATCTATCAGAATCTAGCCAAAAAAAAAACAACTTTTAGAACTTGGAGGTCCCAAATACTATGCAAGTTATTTACTCCAGAATCATGAAAACTTTTACACCAATTTGGAGGACAAGAAATCTACCTGAACAATTGGCTGGTGATTTTTCGAGGTAATTTCTGAATTCCATTCATAAAATCCTTTGTGATTTACTTTGATTTCTTCAGGTATTTTGCCTGACATGACGGCTGTATCAATTCGCTCTGTCATTTCGTCATACATGTCCTGCACAAAATGTTATCAATTGCCATGCCAAATGTTGATAACTATGGTCTCCGTTTATGGATAGGCTGCATGCCCTTATGTGCTTTATTGCTTTCTAATCTAGTCATCTGTGTCAATTCAAGCCCTGCTTAATAAGCACTTTGACTACAAATGTTTCAAAGAAGGATGTTTGAAAAATATACATACCTTGATAAATAACCATTCTTTGGGGGTGCACAAATCATGATGCCCATCTGACTCTGAGAAGTAAGCAGCTGGTGACCTTGGCTCAATGTTATATCTCTTGCAGGATGGTAGCCAATGCTTTGCAAACACGGAGGCCTCCCATAGGGCATAGAAAGATAGAACTGAGCCTCCGTCATCAGAAAGGTACACACTTATTTTTTCAGCTGGGAAATCGTATGCCATGACTGATAGGACGGTGGAGATGACAAGACTTGGTGGCTCTGACTGTGGGTCTGCAGTGCATACAAAGATATCCACACAAGGTAGCCGTTCTCCGTACCTTCGTCGAATGACATGGTAACTATGTTAAGGCTCAGTGCGGCAAATTAGATGTTTAAGGTCCGATTGGTTGGGCTTCGACTCTAGTTTTTTAAGGCTTTGAAACTTTTTTTTTGCCAAATATGTGGGTTTCGAAGCTAGATTATAGAGAGGTTAAGGAGAAACTGAGTTCAAAATGAACCATGAATTTGAATCTGGGATTTTTTTGTTAGAGTGATCTCAGGGCTTTGGCCCAACGGCCAAAGCCCAGCCCTTGATGCGCCCGACGGGGCGCCACCGTTGGTGGTGGGCCCTGTCGCCGCTTATAAATACAGAGGGGGGCCGGGCGGCACGCATCACGAGGTTGACCGCGCCGCCGTCCCCCACCGACAAACCCTAGACCGACCGTTGGAGGAGCGCGGCGACGGAAGTTCCACCGCCGTTCACCGCCGCCAGAGTCGCCGCCGTCCGGGGCGCCACGCCGCGAAGGAGCCAGAACCTCTACCCCGACCGTCGCGCGTGCGCGGATCTTCGTCAACGAACTGCGATGGCGCGCCGCTTCCTCTGCACCTGAAGGTTGGTACCCTCTCCTCTTAGTGTAGCCCTCAAGAACTCGAACCTAGAAGAGAAAGACCCCGCTAGATCTAGCCTAGAGATCCTAAAGAAACTAGATCTATCAATGGTATCGAGCGAGATCTAGGTGTAGATCTAGAACGGGAAAAGAAACCGAAATCGGCAAAGAAAAGAAAAGAAAAGGGGAGGGATTGGTGTGACGTGGCGGCGCTGCCGCTGCGCGGCTTGGGCGCGTCGTTGCTTGCGCCGGCGCATGCCGCGCCGCCTCTCATGAGCCGCCTCCGCTCATGGCCGCGCCGCCGCCGCGCGCCGCCTCCATGCCCGCGCGAGCTCGCCTGCATGAGATCGCCGCCGCCTTCCGGGACCGTCGCCGAGATGGAGCCACGGCGGCGCCGCGCCGCCTCGCGTGTGCCCTCGCGTGTGCGCCGCCGCCGTATGGGCTCTGTTTTCGGGAAGAAGAAGGGCGATTGGCTTTAGGGTTAGGGTTTTGATGTTTAAGTCCAGGGGCCATGCTTTTTGCCGTTGGATCCAGATCCAAGGCGCTCGCGCTGCGTTTTGATGGGCAGCGTTGCTTTTGGGCGGTTCGGCCATTTCTTTCAGCATGCGTGTGTGCGCCATTTTTGGGCCGCCATGCACCTTTTTGAAGTCACTAGGTTTTGGGCCAAAAATGGCCATGTGCGCAGTAAATTTTGTTAAATGTTTTTAATTGTTTTCAGAAGCATTTATGAATGAATTTGATTGAAATTTGATTTAAAATCTCTGTAAATTTTGCACCAACGTGTTAATTTTTCAGAGATTAAAAGTGTACAGTATAATGCTTCTGAATAATGAATTATTTACAGTTTCCGCTGCAAAAGATATTATTGATTAGTTTTTTTTTTCATTATTAAATTCGAACCAACGGGAGAATTTAATTTTGGAAAAATAGAGATAAATCCCAGATAATTATGATATTGTTATTTTCTGACCAACGTTGATAATAACAATATTATAATTTTTAATTGATGAATTTTATGCATTATTTCTATTTCTGCCCAACGGTGATGTAGATTTAATGTATAGATAAAATTGATTTAAATTGTATGTCGTATTTTTGACCAACGTTGGAAATAAGGCATATAATTTTTGATGTTACGTTCTCCTTGTATTTGAAATATTTTTTCGGAGGATACAACTTGATGAGTTGTATTAGAGAAATCCCCACTCTCAAAGGTGATAATTATGGAGAGTGGAAGAAAAGTTAGATTTAGCTTTTATCTTGGTGAGGTGGACTGGGTCCTCACTACAAGACGTCCCACCGAGCCTTTGGCGCCAGGTGAGGAGCAGAATGAGGATGACACTGCATGGCGAGAAAAGACGAGAGGATCATGCTCCTTGCGGATGTCTTATGATCTTGATCATAAGAAATGGACCACACCAACAAGAAATGTATGGTGTGATAAAGAACACAATTGAGCTCGCTATTCAGGCTCAATTGCGAGTGTGACATGTCCATTGAATACCTTGATAAAATAAAGAGTCGGTTCATCGGCTCTTCAAAGACTTATGCTACACAAATGATTAAGCAATTGTAACAGAGGTATTACGGCGGTGGCAATGGCATAAGAGAGCACATTCTTAGAATGAGCAACTTGGCATCTAAATCAAACCGATGGATTTGGCTCTCAAGGATGAGTTCCTTATTCATCGGTTTTGCTTCTTTGCCAAAAGAGTTTGACACTTTGTTGTCAACTATAATATGCACCCGAGAAATGGGACATGGAAAAGTGCATAGCCATGTGCGTGCAAGAGGAGGAAAGAATCAAATCCTCACATGGTGGTGCTATCAACTTTGTGAGGAAAACAAGAAAAAGAATTACAACAAGAACCTCTTCTCAAAGAACAAGGGCAAAGCCTCTGACATCACCTCAACAGAACAAATTTGTTTGAGACAAAGACCAAAGCCTTCATCTGCAAGAAGACGGGACATTACAAGAAAGATTGTCCTGACTATTTAAAGATGATAATGGCTAAGAAAGGTGAGAACATTATTACCTTTATTAATGAATGCCTGTATGTGGAATATTCGAAATCCACTTGGTGGATTGACTCAGGAGCAACTGTTCATGTTGCTAATTCATTACAGGATTCCGTTCGACGAGGACTACGCAAAGAAAAGAAAGATGCGTTAAAGTCGCAAATGGAGTCGAAGTTGAAGTTGAAGCCGTTGGCGATCTTTCATTAGAATTAGCTAATGGCTCCACTCTTTTACTTAGAGATGTCCTTTTGTACCCTCTTTACGAGAGGAATTTGATTAGTGTGTCAAATTTGGACAAAGATGGTTATGATTGCAATTTTGGAAATGGCAAGTGCGAAATAATGTTTAATAAAGAATGTGTTGGTATTGCCATATTACGAATGAGCTTTATTTGTTATCATTGTGTGATGATGTGAATGTCGTATGCGATAATGAGAACGTTGCGTGCGAGAAAGTGATTGAATCTCGTCTACGAATGTAAGCAAAACGAAAGAGAACTCTAGATGAGTCGTCGAAATTATGGCAATCGCGTTTAGGCCATATTTGAGGGGAGAATAGAAAGACTAGTAAAGAATGATATTCTTCCTCCATTAGAGTTCTCGGACTTAGAACAATGCAGAATGCATTAAAGGAAAATATGTAAAGAAAATTAAAAAGACGCTAAAAGAAGCACAGAGTTCTACAAATTATTCACACAGACATTTGTGGTCCTTTTCCCGTGAAAAGTGTGGATGGATATGACTCGTTCATAACATTCACAGATGATTACTCCGTTATGGATATATTTATCCAATCAAAGAAAGAAATGAAGCCTTGGATAAATTCAAGATATTTAAGGCTGAAATTGAAAACCAACACGATTTAAAGATTAAGATAGTCCGATCGATCGTGGGGAGTACTACTATCGACATACCCCATATGGACAAGTTCTGGACCTTTTGAGGTTTTTACAGAAAATGGAATAGTAGCCCAAGATTCTATGCCGGCGAACCTCAAGAAAATGGAGAATGAAAGACGCAACTGCACTCGATGGATATGGTGCGAAGCATGATGAGCTACTCCACACTCCCATTGAGTTTATGGATGGGCGTTGAAAACCGCCATTCATATTCTCAACAGAGTGCCTAGTAAGTCGGTGCCCAAAACACCGCATTTAATTGTGGGCAGAAGAGTTCCTCACTAAACCACTTACGTGTGTGGGAGTCTGCTGAGGCTAAAGTATTTAACCCAAACCTTGGGAAACTTGATCCCAAAGCAGAAGTTGCCATTTCATTGGCTACCTGAAAAGTCAAAGGTTATCGTTTCTCTTTGTCCGACAGGATATACAAAGTTTGTAGAAACGAGACACGCTGCTCTTCTTAGAGGATGAAATGATGAGGGGAGCATGGTAGCTCGTGAGATTGACCTTGAAGAGAAGCGGTGTATGCGCCCACTCAGATGATTCAAGAGCCATTCTTCACACTACCTCATCATTTGCTGCACGGTGCAAGACAACTGTGGTGCCAAGACTGTTATTGTTCCTCTGTGGCAACAATGAATGAGAATGAAGAACATGTTCTTGAGATCATATAGAACCTATTGCCACAGATGAGGGCAACAACAAATTTCAAACAATAGATGTACCAAATGAGGAGGCCCAGGAGGTCTCAAAGAGTAAGAAGATCACTATTTCGATGATTATCAGATTTATCATACAGAGGAATTTCAAATGGAGGATGATCCCACCTCATTTGAAGAAGCCATGAGAAGCGAAAATTCCTCAAAATGGCTTGAGGCCATGGAAGAGGAGATGAGGTCCATGAAGACTAATAAAGTCTGGGACTTGGAAATTATTCCTAAAGGAGCCAAAGCAAGAGGGTCAGTAAATGGGTCTACAAGACTAAACATGACTCCCAAGGGAATGTAGAAAGACATAAAGCGCGACTTGTGGCAAAAGGCTTTACGCAAAGAGAAGGGATTGATTACAATGAGACATTTTCTCTGTCTCATGTAAAGATTCCTTGAATCATAATGGCATTAGTAGCACATTATGATTTAGAGTTACATCGATGGATGTAAAGACGGCATTTCTTAATGGGGATTTGGAGGAAAATGTTTACATGGCACAACCGAAAGGTTTTGTCATGGAAGGAAATGAAAGAATGGGATGCCGCCTAAAGAAATCAATATATGGGTTAAAGCAAGCTTCAAGACAAGTGGTATTTGAAGTTTGACAAAGACAATAAGAAAATTTGGGTTTAAAGAGAATGTAGAGGACAACTGTGTTTATGCAAAGTTTAAAGATGGGAAGTTTATCTTCCTAATCACGTATGTGGATGATATCCTACTAGCTAGTAGTGATGTTAGTCTACTATCGGAGACAAAGAAGTTTTGTCCTCAAACTTCGATATGAAAGACCTTGGTGAAGCTTCATTCGTTCTAGGGATCAAATTCACCGAGATAGAAACAAAGGGGTCTTGGGATCACACAAAGGCATACATAGAGAAAGTCTTAAAGAAATTTGGTATGCATAAATGTAGTCCATCACCTGCACCTATAGTCAAGGGCGGCAGATATGGGGATTTTCAATGCCCCAGAACCATATGAGATCGATCAAATGAAAGCGGTTCCATATGCTTCACTGTCGGAAGCTTACAAGATGCTCAAGTATGCACACGCCCGACTTAGCATTTGTTACCGGTTACTTGGCGATTCGAGCAATCACGGAATAGAACATTGAAATTGATAAAGAAAGTCTTGCGTTATTTGCAAGGAACAAAAGGCCTCATGATGACATACGTAAGATCGGATACACTCCACATAGTGGGGTATACTGATTCGATTTTGCGGAGATGATAGAAAGTCTACATCCGGATATGTATTCACTCTCATTGGAGGAGCTATATCGTGGAAAAGCTCAAAACAAACCGTCACTACATCGTCCCACAATGTATCCGAGTTTGTAGCATGTTATGAGGCTACGGGGCGGTGAAGCGGCTAAAGAAGTTCATACCGGTTTAAAAGTGGTTGACGACATCAATAGACCACTTAAGTTGTACTGCGATAATGAACCCGCATGATAACGTATGCCCACAACAATAAGTCAAGTGGTGCTGCCAAACACATTGACATAAAGTACTATGTTGTGAAAGATAAAGTTCGGATCAAATTATAAGTCTAGAGCATATAAGTACCGCAAAGATGTTAGCGGATCCGCTTACAAAGGCTTACCACCCAACGTGTTCGAGAGAACATGTAGCGGCATGGGTTTAAGGAAAGCCTATGATTCTGGACTAAAAGATGGCCCAAAGATTAAAGTAATCTGCTTGAAGCAGAGTGTATTGTAATCGTTGAATCTATCGGCGATTGACCGTGACGATGAGACATGTTCTATGCACTAATCGTGATGGAATGTGTAAATCAAAAGTAATTAAAAGATAAAGTATAGATGAGATCAAGGGAGAATGTTAGAGTGATCTGTGGCTTTGGCCCAACGGCCAAAGCCCGACCCTTGATGCGCCGATCGGGCGCCACCGCGTTGGTGGTGGGCCTGCCGCGCCGCTTATAAATACAGAGGTGGGGCCGGGCGGCACGCATCACGAGGTTGACCGCGCCGCCGTCACCCCACCGACAAACCCTAGACCGACCGTTAGAGGCGCCGGCGACGGAAGTTCCACCGCCGTTCACCGCCGCCAGCGGAGTCGCCGCCGTCCGGGCGCCACGCGCGAGAGGAGCCCGAACCTCTACCCCGAAGCCGCCGCCGTGCGCAGATCTTCGTCCAACGAACCCGCGATGGCCGCCGCTTCCTCTGCACCGAAGGTTGGTACCTCTCTCCTCTTAGTGTAGCCCTCAAGAACTCGAACCCTAGAAGAGAAAAGACCCCGCTAGATCTAGCCTAGAGATCCTAAAGAAACTAGATCTATCATTTTTAACTTCTTTTGAAGGTGGGCTTTGAAGCTAAAAAGAAAAGGCCGAGATCGGCCAAGTAGCCTAAATGTTGGCATATGTGTCCACATGTCTCTCTTTATTCTCAATCGAACCAGGAAACCACTAAAGGATCGAACCAATTCCCTAATCGCAACCGGTCTGATGGAGACGCGACTCACATGACACGAGCGGCAACCCTAGTGTGGCAGAGGGTAGCGAGCATGCAACAGTAGCGTGTGGGACGTGCAAAGGGCATGCGACGGTGGCATGTCTCGAGCGTGTTGTGTGCAGGGGGCGGTGGGCGTGTGGACTACGAAAGCAAACGACCGAGGGGTAGCCGCCTATGGTATATTTGATTCAGTCACTTCAGTGGTATTTATATTCTTATTATGTTTTTTTTTAATTATGTATATTTTTGAATCGTGAAAGATGGTTCTATTATTGTTTCTTTTGTTTTTCTCATGTTCGTATTGTCTCATTAGCACCCCTAAATTTTAGTTCTGAATCCACCACTAGGGAGGAGGGAAGGACAGCTCGCTGGCAGGGAAAGCTGTGTCGGCGTCGGAGAAGAGAGGGGGGAGAGGGAGAGTGACGGGGAGAGGAGAGGAGGGAGAGGGGGCTATACCGTCCGGAACGATATAGGTTCCTGGCTGCTCCTATAGAAATTTAGCTAAATGGTAAGTAAGCTATCCGGGCGCCGGTTAAAGATATGGCCGTTGAGGTTTCACGGTGAAACTTTCACTAGCGGAACCGTAACTACGTTGGTTATCAGATGCATGGACAAACCTGGCGGCGAGCCTGTCCTTGAATGCGCGGCGTCGGACGGGGCACCAGCGCACGGACTGCGAGAGGACCCAGAAGAAGCTGTACCAGAGCTCCACCGCGAGCATCCCCAGCCACGCCGCCCTCCCTTCGCCGGAGGCCGGCACGCGCGTCGCCCTGTAGTACAGCACCAGGCATATCCCCGCGAACACCGTGAAGGCGTGGAACCTGTACAGCGCCCTCCCGCCCAACTTCTCTGTAGCAAACAGCCTCTCCCTCTCCATCTCTCTCTCTCTCTTCTGCGGAGTTGCTCAGATATAGGAGAGCAGTGAGCACTAGCTAGCATTACCATATATATAACGTGGATGGTGGCATGGTGGGCTCTTTCTGAACCTGTTGACACCGCCTAGCTACGGCTCATAGAAACACATACATAATATAATCCTTGCAGCCGACCTATCGATGCACACACAGAGAGAAAGAGCTTACAATAGCGCAAAGATTCAACATTTGCATTGTATATGGTTCTGTTCTTTCTGACTGCGGCTTGTACCTTTTGAGGTGTTTGTACAAGAAATTACAGAGTAACAGAAACTCACGTGTGGTTTTTGTCAATATAAATGAAGTCAGTATAGTATGTATTAGAATTAACTAATAGACTCTATCTTAAAAAGATATTTCGTTTAAAAGTTAATTACTGTAAAAAAATCGAAAAATAGCTTTTAAAAACCGAAAAAAACATGCCTTATATCTTTTTGGTATCTTAGTTTATGGAGTATATATGATCAGTAGGTCAGAGTCAGTGAGACGTCACACATCACTACATCAGCCAGTGTACAGGGCCTGGCTGCCCATACTGCACAGTAGGATCTGTGGAGTGATGATGTCCATGGCCAATTGGCCATGCGGGTTTTCTCGGCCGAGACCCTCCAATCCGCAACGCACGGCCGGGGGAGTGGGCGTGTCTTGTCCATAAGACCTCAGTGGAGGTTTCATGTCCCAATTTCTAACACATCTATATTTTAGAAATAGTGCAGAAGAGTTTCATCCCCATGAAACTCTCTCTACTCCCATGAAACTTTTATCATCTCTCTCTTCATCAATACAGTGTTATGTCAGCGTATTTAATGCCCATAAAACTCCATGAAATCCCCACTGAGACTGGCCTAAGGATGCCCACGAGCTCATCTGGCCTGCGCTGCTTCTGCCATCCATCACATGCGCGCATGCATGATGCATGCCGAATTTTTTTCTATTTTAGCTTTTTTAAAAAATATTTACATTTAGACCCCTGGACGTCTTAATTCCGTTTTTGGACCCAGGGGGTCGGCGCCGTGACCCACGGCGCCGAGGTAACACGTCTCGGCGCCGTGGTCCATGGCGCCGAGGTGCCAGGCCCGCGTCAGCGTGGCGGCCTGCGTGGCGCCGACGTGGCGGCCTGCTCGGCGCCACTAGCCACGGCGCCGAGCTAGCTGCCTCAGGAAAAATTCCTTTTCATCTACGTGAAAGGATCCAGGATTTTTTTACTAGGAATTCCGCTCTCTCTAAAAGTTTTAGCTTAGGTTTTCCCCAAATCAAAGAAAAAGAGAATGGAAGAATTCTTCTTATTCCATAATAAAATAAAGGAATTGGATGGATCTTCCACCCGTTTAGCTAAGAAAGAATAATAGATCGATATGAAGATCATGAGCTGCCCCATAATGAAACCGCCAGTAGTCGCGAATATCTCCTTCCCTAATCCAAGTTGGAGAAAGAAGAATGGAGAATGTGGTCAGAAATCCATAATAGAGTCCGACCACAACGACCGAATTGCGGATAATCCCAATTTTGGTTTAATAGTACATCCCAAAAAAGGACGGCCGTACTTGTTCAACTTATCCCTTTCAACTTGGATACCATGAGGCGGATCTAGGAAAGTTTATGACTGAAAATTACTACCCAGCCATAGGGGTATATGAGGAGCGCGAATTTTCTTTATACCCACCCAATTAGAATTAAAGGAAATAAAACATAAATGGAGAAAATTCTCATCATAAGATCATATGATGAACACGTGGCATGTGGTATGTGTGGAACTCTGTACTTCTAATATTCAGAACTCCACCACTAGTCCTAACATGCCTTAGGGAATATAACTTGCTGGGTCTATTACATTTTGTCTACTGGGTGTAGCGTGGTTGTTTTCCCCTTTTCTTGCATCCTGAAAATGGCTCCGCTGCATCCTTCTTCCTGTCACTCTTGGTCTTGAGAGCTACCTCACGAGCTTGAAGCTCTTCCTCCTGACGCTTATGGCTGCTTCACGCAGACTTAGCTGCTCCCGCCTCCTTTGCAGCTCATCATCCTTGCCCTTCAGACGGATTTGGTCCACCCTCACGCGGCGCTCTTGCTCAAGCCGCATCTGTCGTTCCACCTCGCGAGCCCGAGTCATCTTGACAAAGTATTGTCTTTTGTTTTCCACCTCCATTGGCCAGTTCCGTGGCCATGCTGGCGGCACCCGATCCACCCATTCGATGAACTCGCAAGGCTATGTGTGGCGTGGTAGATGTCATGGATTAAGTTGAAAAACGATAACGAGAAACAAAGGATTTAGTTGTCGTCGTTACCATGAAGTCTTCATCCAGGTCTGAACACTTGAAGAACCTACGGCCGTAGTTGGCTCGTTGTACTCGATCCATCCAGACGCACAACATCATCCTAAAGCCGCAATGGCATTTCGGGCGCTCGTGCCACTCCGGCACTCCAAATGGGTCGGACCTCCAGGAAGACATTGTTGTGTAGTAGTATTGTGATGGCTTGAGGAGGAGTTGTGGTATGGAATACATAGGAGGCCTTTATGTAGACAGGTTATCTGGTGCAGTGGGCATAGTCCATGGAACAAGTAGCTCATTACAAACCCATCTCAGTCCATATACACATATATATCACATGAAGCACGACTTGTAAGCCCAACCATAGTCCATAAGCATAGTAATAGTCCATACATCCATACGAACAAAGTTCAAATAGTCCATAACGTTATAACAGTCCATACAGGTTAAACTATCACAAGCCTACCATGGTCCAAAAGAACAAGTCTCTGTCACTGCCTCCTAGTCTTACCCTTACCCTTACCAAGTGCGTCGGTGCCTGGAGTGTAACGGCTAGGCTCGCGGCGGCGTCTGCGTGGTAGAGGCTGTGAAGGCTGAGTCGAAGGAGCGTCTACGAGCTGAGATGGGCCTATCTCATCGTAAGTCTGCTCCACCTCGTCCTCGTCCTCGTCCTCACTGCCCTGGGCCGAGAAAGTGTCGCTTCTCGTGGGGGACGAGCTCTGTCCTGTGGACCCTTGCCGCGTCGGGTCTGCAAGTCTTGTCGAAGGCACGTGTACGTCCCTCGTCGCGCCTGTCCTGCAACCACAACGACCAGCTGCACGACGTAGCCGACCTCCTAGCCTCTGTCGTCCAACATTTTGTTAACCAACAAGATACGAAGATATTAGGTACTAATTTTGTGAGTGGCTTTGTCGAAGCTTACTTCTAGGAAGCTACACGTCCTGACGTCGCCGACTGTTTTGGAGAAACGTTCTATGTCCTGTACAGACTGCTTGAGGGTGTTGCTCTGCAAACAAGTAAAAGAATGGATAATTTGCTATATGTAGTGGTATTTCTGTCTATTGGAAAATAAGCAATGAGATTGAACATTACCACTCGGTCCAGGATCGGTGCTGTCTCCACCTGCGTCCCAAGGCGAGTAGACTGGTCGTACGGCGTGTCTTCGTCGTCCGAGGACTCAATGTCGGCATAGTCATCTTGTGTCCATTGTCCCTTCAGCTTGGACCGTGTCGCACCCTGGTACCAAACTTTGTACCGCCGGAAGTACTCGTTGGTGTGCGGCTCATCGTTGTCGTCCACGTTGTCTTGCAAGTGCCCCTACTCTTGAACGTACGCGTGGTGGTGCTGCTCGAAGTCTGTCACCTTCTTCTGTCGCTGACGATCAAATCTGCGTGTCACGTAAACCAATAGTTAAAATTAGTAGAAACTCTGTGCAATTGAAACGGCTCTAATGACAATCAAACTTACTTGTGCAAGGCCACAGACGTCGAGAACGGCTCATCGCCACACCGCCTCTTACCAAATCAAGTGCAACTCGTGTGGCGGTGATACTCAACGACATAGAAACAGATTAGGGGCACCTCATCCTCGTAGAGGGCCTCGTCTATGTAGCACATTGCGCTGAATGAATACTTTCCACCTCTTGCTCGTGACGGCTCCCACTTAACTCGCATAGTAACAATTTACTTGTAAGGTACTATACTAACAAATGAAAATCACGATACCAAATGGAATTAACTTACATTGGAGGTCGTGGCGCGCATCTAGCTCGTTCGTGTACTCTAGGTAGGCCCGCTTCATCTGGCGTAGGAATCGAGACTGGTCCCAAACATAGGCAATCGCTCGGACGTCGACGAAGAGGAACCCTTGCGAACCAGTGGACGAGGAGCCAAAACCGTGGGGCGACCAACGGTAGACGACACCACATCCACGGTGGAGGAGGTAGAGGCAACCACCTAGTGACGGGTTTGTTGAAGTCCGACGACACGCCTCGCAGAGTGGCGGTAAAGGAACGCCAACACCGGAAGCCCACCATCTTGACCGCCGTGTCCTGGGCGGTGAGGCGGTGGATGTACATCCACGACGCGTTGTCCTCGCTTACGCCGGGAAGAGAACGCAGCCAAACAAGTGAAGGATCCATGCCCGCAGTAGTAGGCAATCGTGTGCTCATCTCGCACCTTCGTGACACTCTGCGAAAGATCGCCGAGCGGTGATTGGAACTCCGTAGTGCGAAGGCTCGCCTCAAGAGGAAGCTCTCCCGAGGAAGGCCTCTACTGGGCTCTCCAACTCAGAGGCACGCACGTCCGGACATCGACGGCCGTGAATGGCGACACCAAGCATCTTCTGAGTGTCCTCGAGCGTAATTGTCATCTCCCCGAAAGGGAGATGGAAGCTGTGAGTCTCCGGCCTCCACCTACATGATACAAAAAAGAGGAATACATGTCAGAGAATTTGAGGCGCACATAGCCGATACACAATGAACATGCAAGTGGAGCAATGGTTTAGGAGAATACCTGTCAACCAGTGCAGTGATGGCCGGGGGGTTGAGAGTGGGCAACCCACGGCGAACTTGGTAAGAGATGGCGTCTAGGCTAGCCCTCTCCAGGAAGGGAGTGTACCTCTCGTCGTACCGCATGTCCAGGAACCCGTCATGGGTTCGAGGACGAAGGATGGCAGCTCCTGTATAGAATAGACCAATTTTTTTAGTTAATGCATCAACATAAACTCAAATTGGACAGGAAGTGATGAAGGCAGTACCCTCCCCTCCGCGGTGAGCCGTCCTCGGTGGTTCTCCTCGTAGTATGGGTCTAGCAGGTGGAATTGCGCCATCCTACAAAAAAATTGAATTTCTCAGTCCAACATAGAAGTAAACAAAAAATTGAACATGCATAAAATATGGAAAGAATAAGAAATTAAACAAGAAACATAGCAAATTGCATATGAAAAACAACTAGACGAACTATGAAACATAACGAACAACAAGCACTCGCACCTGACTAAGTGGCCAATGGCATGTGCGTGAATTGTGGCCAAGTCTACCACATCTGCTACATTAGTTGTGCTCGGGGTCAGTAAGAAAGGGGGTTGCTCTCCCTCGCCTCATTCTTCCTGGAAGCTGATCCATAACCATCTTGTGTCTCGTCCTCTTCCTGGTTCCACGTTTGTTCCAACGGCTACTCGGATCCGCAATGTATTTGGGGCGGTGTATGGTGGCCACTCTCCTCATCCCGTAAGGCTCAAAGCGGGAGACCACGTAAGCACAAGGTTGTCAACACCGAACTCCCGAGGTATCTTGCTCTCGTAGTCAAAGTTGCGATGCCTTGCTGCTGCCACATAATGAGAACATGGAAAGTGGTACTGCCTCGGTTTACCACATGTGCATGAGAAAGCAATAAGGACAACCTTATGCCTCCTCGTCGGCCGGAGCTCTCCATCGGTCGTTGTACCACACCTTTCTACAACCTCGTAAGTGCCCGTGGCGTTGTCAAAACAATGAACCTCATGTGCCTCAGCCCTCGCCTTTGCCTTTTCAAGGTGGCGCTTCGGTTTTGTTGCCCATCTCTCTTGTTTACTCTGTAGCGCCATTGCATGTGCGTGTCTTTCATTGAACCAGGCAACAAGCTTGTAAAAGGTGAAGGATACGATAGCATTGACGAGCATACCACGTATACCCCTAAGCAAATTATTGAAGGATTCGCCATGTTGCTTGTCTGAAACTCATACCTCCAGCCACCATCGTCATGAGCCCTTGTCCATTTGTCGACATCTCTCATCAATCTCGTCGACCACTGTCTACCTTCTGCGTTTGTTGCAGTTTTAAGCTGCTCCAACTTCTCCTGGAAGAACTTGACCTCAAGCATTCGAGCGACCTCCTCGAACAGAGAAAAGTTATCCTTCGTACCATCCTTACGGAGTAGATTATCGGCAAGATGCCGAGTGCACCAACGGTGGTGCAAAGCTGGATACCCCAGATCCGCTCTGTCTGCAGCAAGTATGCCCTGGTGTCTATCAGATATGACACCAACCGCCCTACCAGGGCCGACCACGTGCCTCCGAACGAGCCGTAAGAACCATCCCCAAATGTCTTTGTTCTCCCTCTCAACCAAAGCAAACGCCAAAGGAACCAACGCGTTGTCTGCGTCACAGGAAATGGCTATCAGAAGTGTGCCCTGGTACTTGCCAAGAAGAAATGTATTGTCAATGGAGAAGACGGGACGACAATGCCGAAAGGTCTCGATGGACTGAGCAAAGCACCAGAAAGCACGGAAGAATATCTGCATCCCATCTTGTGTCCATTCATTTGGTTTCGGGGCGTACTCATAATACATGCCTGGATTAACCGCTTTGATTGCATTGAAGAGTGCTGGCAACTGATCGTATCCATCTTCCCAGTCCCCATATATCATCTTCCAGATGCGTTGCTTTGCCCTCCATGCTTTTTTATACCTTATCTCGTATCCAAATTTCTCCTTAACAATCCCAGCAAGTGTCTTCACCTTCATATTGGGTTCTCCCTTTACTATGTGCCACAGTGACTTGGCAATAATGGTAGAGGTCAACTGTCGATGCTTCTGTTTGAGCTCTGCTTCGGCACAAGTGTGTGGGCCAACGATTCTTGTGATCTTGAACTTTCCCGTGTCCTTCTGTTTCCTAGCACAAACCATCCATTCACATGTTTCCTTCTCGCACACAACTGTGTACCTCTGCTCCACATAAGAATGCCTCACCTTGAATGGCCTTTTACGAATCACTGAATACTCCTGCAGCCACCTTTTCAATGCAGGCAAGTCCTCAAACACCATGCCCTTCTCAATTGTCATGCTTGACCAGACCTCAGGAGCATCTAGCAGCTCGTCATCCCTTCCTTCTGCATAAGCCTCATGAGAATGCCTAAGATCGCTGAATTCATGAACTGATGGATCCTGACCCGGGCAATAACGCCTGATCAGCTCAATATCACTTTCGGTCAGCTCTCCAAAAGGGCGGTCATCATCAGAATCAATGGCCCTTGCGATATCGTAAGGCTCCAGATCATCCACAATTTGAGCATCCACACTGTTGGAGTCCCTGCAGACTTCTTCAACGTTGCCAAATGGAGCAACGGGAGGAACACCCACATTATCAGGAATGTCTCCTGCATCATAAGCACGAAAACGATGGGTTTGAGACAAAAGAATGGAATGACGGGAAAAAACTAAAGTGTTGCTCTACACTTACTGGGATGATTCTGGGTCAAAGGGATCTCCTGAGGGGCCGCCACGACATCATCAGTCCGACATTCAACTCGAACTGGTTGAGAAATCTGAACCTCGTTCGGGGCAGATAGAGCATCGGGCACCTCAGACACTTCTTCCACATCCACCGTAAGGTCCGGTAACGGAGGGTCAAAGGGTGCCTGATGACCTAGTTCTGGTGAATAACCATGAGGGGTGGGATCAATGGACACCTTCCGCACAACAAGGTCCAAACATTGGAACTCATTCCTCATAACCAATTTGACATATTTGTTCCACTGATCCTCACAACCAATTAAGATCAATCGCCTTAGAATTGTGTCTTTCGAACCGAAGTGAAGTAACCCCTCAACTGTGATGCTCTACTCGTTTGCATGACAATGTAGCTCCTCCCAGGCCGTAGCAACCAACTCACTAAACGACGGCCGATAACTGAATATCAGAGGCACCCTTTGCATTTCAACAAATCGAACATTTCCATAATCATCACTTGTCACACTGCCTCCATGATATAGGGTGACTAAGTTGTCCATCTAGTTCATACAGAAAACCAAACTTAATATTTTTAATCGAAATTGGATACTAGATAGTAACTAATAAGTACCTAGTCACTAACTAAATGCTACCTAACTAACTCACTGACTACCTAAGTACCTAAATTAACTAACTACTACACTATAATTGATGCTAATTAACTAACTAAATTGCATAGTCAATTTTACCTGTCCGATGATGGCAGTAGACAAACCGGGCGGCACGGTGGCCGGTCTTGGAGGCGTCCGGCGGGGAGGCAGGCTTGGAGGCGGCCGGCGGCGTGGATGGGGCGGGCGGGCGGCAGAGCCACCCGAGCGAGGAGTAGAGCTCCACGAACGACTGCAGCTGGGCCTCGTCGCTCCACACCCACGCGAACACCACCACGACGGCCCTCGCCTCCCGCGCGGCGACGCGCGTGGCGCCCGATAAGCGGCCGCCGCTGGGCCACGGGGCTAGCGGGAGGGAGGCGCGGCACCACGGGCAGCGGCGGGGCGGCGAGGGCTCGGGCGGGCGGGAAGGGGAGGCGGCGGCGGCGGGAGGCGCGTGGGCGGCCGGGGCTAGTGGGGAGGAGGCGGCGGCACCACGGGCGGCGGCGGGCGGTGGGGCTCGGGCGGGCGGAGCGCGCGGCGGCGCGGTGTAGGGAGGGTAGGCGGGTGGCCGCGGCGGGAGGACGCGGCGGGGGAGAGCGCACGGTCAGCGCAGCGGGACGCGGCGGCCAAGGCGGGACGCGGGCGGGAGGGAGGGAGGCGGCGGCACCACGGCGCGGCGGGGGAGGCGGGCAAGAGAGAGTGAGAGAGAAAAGAACGAAAGAAGGCACCGCCGTGTCCCAGAGAAGGCGCGTGCTCGGCGCCAAGATCCACGGCGCTGAGCTCGGCGCTGAGCAGGCCGCCACGTCGGCGCCACGCGGGCCGCCACGCTGACGCGGGCCTGGCACCTCGGTGCCATGGACCACGGCGCCAACCCCCTGGGTCCAAAAACGGAATTAAGACGTGCAGGGGTCTAAATGTGAATATTTTTCAAAAAAAAGGGCTAAAATAGAAAAAAAATTCGGTGATGCACGTAACTCCGGTCTCCTGTGCAGTGATTTCCTTGGGATCGAGCCGTGCGGCGTGCATCGCAATCACAGGTGAATGAATGCGTATATATGTTACAGCCAAGAGCGAGCCGGGCTGCGTGTTGTCGGAATCTGAATCTCGGTTACGCCTTGCGACTCGTCGGATATGCACGGCACCGCACGATGCGTGTGGCTGCTTGTAGGAGTCTTGGATGCACTGACACATATATAGATACTATTAGTTAGAGGTCTGTACATTGCAACGGAGTTATAAAAATAATAAGACGGAACTTACTGTCTGGCCAATTTCACACATCAAACATTGAAGAGTAAGCGACAGAGAGAGAATGGTGGCTAAAATGCGCGAGGAGATGGGAAAAGTGGAGGGGTGGATGGTAGTATCTTGAGAGAGAGGAGAAGAGAGACGAATGGTCCAGATTAAATCGGATGGCTGAGAAAAGAAGAGAGAGAATATATCACTTTTATAATAATAAACAGGGGCGGAATTGGGCCCCCGGCAAGGTAGGCTAGAGCCCGGGGTGTGAAAAAATTATCAATGTATAGCCCAGGTCAGCCCGGGGTATTTTTGCTATTATTCAGCCCAGGTAGCCATGCGGCCCGTCTCCGTGCGGCCCACTCACGCGCAGCGCGCTCGGCCTCACGCGCAGCCCGCTCACACGGTCGTCTCCGCCTCACTCTCGGCCCACTCACGCGCCCATCTCCGCGCTGCCGCCGCAACCCGCAAACCCTAGCCAGCAGCAGCGCAGACTCCGCGACGGCGCGCGCGCGGCGGCGCCGCGCGCTTGCTCGCCGCCGGCTCGCCTCATCCGCCGCCTCGTCGCCTCGCGGCTCGCCCGCCGCCTCGCGGGCGTCGGCGCCTCCGCCCTCGCCTCGTCGCCGACCGCTGCCTCGTCGCCTCGTCTCGAATCTCGCCGACTCGTCGCCTCGCCTCGGATCTACGTCGACCGCCGCCTCGCCTCGGATCTCGCCGACCGCGCCTCGCCTCGGATCTCGCCGACCGCCGCCTCGTTGCGCGCCCCTCGCCTCGGATCTCCGCCGACCGCCGCCTGCGTCGTGTCCGCCCTGCGCCTCGGATCTCCGCCGACCGCCGCCTCGTCGCGTCGCCCTCCGCCTCGTCGCCTCGCGGCTCGCCTCGTCTCGAGACTCAAATCCGGCGACGCCTCCTTGCTCCTCTCGATCGCGCGCGCGCCGCCGCCACCTCCGCCAGCGCGGCGACCAAGACGCCCACTCGCCCCTCTGTTCGGCTCTCGCCTCCGGCCTCCTGCACTGCCGCGGTGCTCTGTGGAGTGTGGAGTGTGGAAAACTCTCGGTGAGACATTGTGCAAAACTGAAATTCTGATTGCCATTGCCATGGAATGTGATGAATTGAATAACTGATGATTGATTGATTGATTCTAGATTTCTAGGCTTCTAGCTAATATGTTGAAATGTGATATTTTCCATGGAATGTGACAATGTGTGATATTTTCCATGCAAAACTAAAAATTCTGATTGCCAATTTGCCATGGAATGTGTGATAATTGATATCATTCTTGTCTCAAAAACTGAAAAATATTAGTGTTTTATGCTTTAAAAAATATCTGAATTTTCGCTGTAGGAAACTAGGAATTATTAGTCAATACAAAATGAAGCGGACGAAGATATTGTCATCTTATTTTTCAACAGAAGCACAATCGAACGAAACACCAGAAACAGGAGCTAGTAATACGTATCAAAATAATCCTTGTGTTGAAGGGATGAGATCACGTAAGAAATAATTATCTCGTGCTAGTGGTAAGTTAGCTTCTTATAAATGTAAACTTCGTGTTGTTCGTATTTATTCATACACTGTTTGATTTACTCTCATGTTGTCTTTACAGGTTCTGGTTTATGTCCAACTATCAATAAAGAAATGATAGGATAGGATAGAGAGCAAATCTTCGTAATTTAGGTACTCAAATTGTATCTCTATTATGTTACATTTTTTTATATTTTGTTATGATGCCATGTTTTTTTATTATGTTTATTTGTTTAGTATTGAACTCAAATTTTATATCAGTAATGCAATTAGCCAATTATGATATACTTTTGTTATATCGTGGCATGGGTATAAATTGTCGTTAGTTTTAGGTTGTTAGAGTTCAGCCCGAGGCGTAATCAAATCCTAGTTCCGCCACTGATAATAAAGATATGAATAGACCAGGTACACACATAATCGGTGTGCACCGATTGGTCGATGGGTAGTCGAACGAAAAATCCAATATCCACGTACATGGACAGAGCACCACAACGCACGCACGTACGTGTGACTATCCTCTCCTCCCGATCGTGTGTCTCTCGCTCGTACGTGCCTAGTTAGCTTCTCGGCAGGATTCGCATCTGACGTCCGCGTCGTCCGGTGAGTAGAATACAAGACGTATAATTGCTACAACCAATTCAGCAGTCACCAGAGCCACATGAGCTAGTCAAGCGCTTAGCTGTCCTCGTCAAGTGTGGCCCGTCTTTCCTGGTGTATCGCTTATCTCTACTGGCTGCTTCTATGTAGTCGGCAGCCAAAGTTACGGACAGTAGGGATGATGATAGTTAATTCCTGAACCGGATTAGATTAGATTCGAGCATCTGTATCGTGGCTGGCTACTTGATTATAGTCCTGTTTGTTTCGGATTCTAGACAAGCTAGCTACTGCTAGTAGCCAAAAAAAGCTCTCCCAAACAATCCAGATTTTGAGTCAGCTACTGAGAATCTGAAAATCTGGAGAAGCCACAATTGTACTGGGACTAAGAAGCTGCAAAAACTCAGCTTCTCACAGATTCTGCAGGCTAATGCCACTTAAAGTTGGTAGTATTTACCCGCAAATGCCACTGGATAAAAACCCCCCGCCTCCCCCCGAGCACCTCCTCCCCCAGATCCCCACGCCCCTCGCGTCCCTCCCACATCCGCACCCGGCGCCCGCCGCCTCCTCCCGCGCCTCCTCCTCCCACTCCCGCCGCCGCCCACCCCGGTGCCCCCGCCGCCCGCCGCCTCCCTGCCCCCCCTCTGCCCCCCCCCGCCGCCTCCCCCGATCCGCCCGCCGCCTCTCCCGGCCGCCCGGCAAGCGGTTGGACCAATCGCTTCCGTCGCCGTCCCCGTCGTCGTGAAAGGGGACAGATATCTACTGAGATGTTTTATGTAAATCACAAGACCTATTCCTGATCAAAGTTTTTTTATCAATGTTTGAGGGTTCGTTCATGTCTGGTAGGAAGCCCATTTCAAGCTGAAACATCAAAAATTTAGAGAGGATTGTTGCAAAAAATCAGAATTCTGATGCAAAATATACTCTCTACCATGCAGGATGTAATAGAGAAACAGAAGGATGTTCTTGGTAAATGCTAATATATTATGCTGTGTTGTAAGTCCATTTATACTTCTGCATATTAAACCATGCTCCATTTCTTTCTTTTTTCAGACACTGTTATGAACATCTACATCAAAACCATGACAGAGGATGATGATAAAGAAGTAGTTGCACACGCTTGCATGAGTGTAGCAGACATTGTGAAAGACTGTGGTTTTGCTCCAATTGAACCTTGTAAGCTGCACTTATTCAGTGTTAGGTGCCCTCAGAATACGAGGTTGTGCTGTTAAAAATATTCCTTCTGATGCTGTTGTTTCAGATATGCCACGGCTTGCTGAGGCAACGCTAGTTCTTTTGCATCAAGAATCATGCTGTCAGCAGGTAGAGTCGGATGGTGAAGATGATGGTGATATTGATCATGATGAAGTCCTAATGGATGCAGTTTCAGATCTTTTGCCTGTTTGTCAGTGAACTCATTGATTGGCTTGAGCAGCTTTGTATTCATGTATTACGGAGTGCAGTCTATTCTTGTTGTAAATGTTAGCTAAATTATTGCATCTTGTTCTTGTATTCATGTATCACATCGTGTATAGTTTGTCAAAGTTTAACTTGTAACATTATTATTGACACAAGTATAAAGGATGTAGTAAGTTTGAAAAGGCTTATGTATACATAAAATTTGCAAAAAAATCATAATTTGTGTATATATGATCCTACAAATTTTGGACAAAAAATTCATAATTGTGTACAGATACAGATAAAATGTTACAACCAGGGGTATCATAATATTTAAAATTATGATTTGGAGTCAAATTTATTGTCATGAAATTTTAATATCAGTTTTTCAATGTTTGAACTAAGTACTACAAATTTACAGCACGGATATCTCTTCTATCAATGCATAATCAGGACATCTACTCACCTAAGGGCATTTCAGTCAATACATCTATCAGGATACCAACTGCACAGTTAGAATCCATGATGCCAAACAGGCTAGCTACTCAGACCAGCTGCTACTCAGACTAGCCAGCTACTTAGAATCTCCAGCTAGCTACTCAGACCAACTAGCTACTCAGAATCTACAGCTCCCTCAAACAAGCCCTATATTATCGACAGTTAGCAGCGGGGGCGCCCTATGGAATCACTACTCTCAAATTAATTGTCGCTTTGATGATCTCAAAAAAAAATGTCGCTTTGATAGCCACGTTCGTGGACTCGTTAAAATCAGAGCAATACTACTAAATAATGTGGTGGAAAGGAACCTTGCCTTCTCGTTCAATTGTACTCTACGATCAATTTTTGTTATTTTGGACAGCTCAGAGAGCTACACTGTACTGTGATCGATGAGTATTTTGAGCTGAAACATGTATTCGGAGCCTAGCATGTTGCAGGCGTAGAAAATGGTCGAACGAAAGATGTTATAGAAATAGGTCGAGTAATAGGATGGAGTTGATATCTTAGGCACTCTATAGTCTGATACTAGATGTCTCATCACAGATGGTTGATAAAAACCGTCAGTATTAAATACAATTACAGATGATTTTAGTTTAGCAACCATCGATTCCTCCTGGTCGTGTTGCCTTGTTCCCTCCTTTGGTTGGCTGGTGGATTTTGGGTGGGGAAGGATCTGGTGGGGGATGAAAATGGAGAATGGAGTTGGCTTTGCTGGCTGGTTGCCCTCTATTGGCCTTCGTTGCAATGCTATCCCTATCTCTCTTCCCCTAGTTGCCTTTGGCCTTATCTTCTCCCTGGGATTTCCTATACTCTCCTAAGGTTTCCCGTGCTCTCTGTGGTAGCAGTAGTTTCACTATGCACAAAGGGTTGGATTTGGATATTTTGGGTTGGTTAGTTGCAAAATGGAACTTCGGGATGGGTTTAGCTTGGTTTTTAACGTTGAATGATGAAAACCCATGACTACGAGAGGTACCGACTGGCCTCAGACAGTCTGGTATCTCAATGATTGAATTGCCCACTTCAATATCTAAACTAGGGTCTTGACGGCAACTGCTTTTAATTTCCTTCTTTTGTTTGGTCTTTTCTGTATTTTCATATTATTTACTCACAATTTGTGTTTAGTAAAGCCCATGCATCATAATTAATACTAGTTACGTACCCGTGTGTTGTAACGGGACTTATTGAATATATAGAGAATTGTGCTATAGAAGAGAGTTGCTTTGATCGGTTGGAAAGTGGAGAATTGCGAGAAGTTGAGGGAATAGAGCAGTTGGAGGAGAATGGACGTATAACCACCAACTCGTTCTTTTTTAATAGTAAAGATATTAATATATGAGATGAGCTCAGTGTAAATTTAATCTTGCAATTCCTGATTAATTGTAATTGTGACATAATTATTTATATTTTTGAGATAGTCATTTGGTTGAGACCAAGAATTGTAAATTCGCTGCAATTTGTACTGTCATGATTAATGTACTGGGAGCTGTGATATCTTTACTTGATCTGAGGCAAATTTAATCCTGTGAAATGGATTTTAATTAATTTAACTGTTGTTAGATGGACTGATATATATTTTATTTGAGTTGAACGCTTTTAAATTGTTGTTCGGCTAATTTCATTTCTTAATCTGGTGTATTCTGATTGTTTTAGTTCTTGTCAATGAAAATTTGAATGCACATATTTATTTACCGCTCAAATGTTTCAATTTAACGAGGTGCCCAAAAAAGTTTAAATTACCTCATATTTTATTCATTAGTTATTTAATTAATCTTACTTAGCTTCGTAACTCATCGCTTAAGGTTAATTGAAAATATAGGGTGTTACACCGCCACTCAGTCACGCTCGTTGATCTCATCCTCCACCGTCACCCCTCTTCCTTGCCCATCAATTTTTTTCTTTTCTTTTTCTTCATGTTCATTTAATTATTTTCAATTTCCACTATATTTTTCTTTCACAAATCATCTTAACCAAAAGCCAACAATTGAATTAAACACCCTTAATTTTAGTTGCAGCTTTTTTCAGTCATTATAATGTCATTTTCAACCTAAAGACAAATCTAAAGTCATCGGTTATAGCCAAATTGAAATAGACCTTAAACGAGAGGTGTCGCAGCATTTTGGGCCCGACCAATCCTGTGCCTACCGTTTGGACTCACGAGGGAGGACTTGTAGGTGTTGCAAGCCATTCACAGATGTCAAATCTCGTGCGTGCCAACTCAATCACCAAATCAGATCTTTCATTTATCAGTGTCCTTGTCTATATTACTCCATTTGATTGGGTCGACGTGGTATATATGGACCAAACGATGATGTACGGAGCAGCGACAATGAAAGATAGCAAGAGACGATGAAACTTAGGCCCTGTTCAATTTGTTCAACTCAGTATGGCTTTTAGTTTTTGGCTAAAATAGCACTGTAGTGATTAGAAGAAGTTGCGGTTAAATCTAAGGTCTTAAATTCGACTATTGATTTTTGATTGAAATAATTTAGAAAAGGAAAAATATAATGAAAATCGAAGATGATTAAATGGACATAAAACAAAGAAAATGAAAAGAAAAAAAGAAAAAAAGGTAACGAAAAAATGGACAAGCGCTGATGGGCAATGTGGATGGGGTCAAGTAGGAGGGGCAACCGCAGGCGAGAGAGGTGCCGACATGGCAAAGGGAGGAGAGGCTGCGACGGGGGTGGAGGACAACACCGACAAGCGTGATTAGGCGACGACCACTAGATCTAACCAGATTTGTATGGACTCGACCAAATTCGACCAAATCTGGCTGTAGATGCACGATGGCGACGGCCAATTGGTGGCAGTGGCGATGACGGATGGGGATGACGATTCGGGCGAGATAAGCGCGGAGGTGGGGGGAGGAGGCGACGCCTGCGCAGGTGGCGGGGCCGGACCGGGCGGCGAGGGCACAGGTGGGGCCGACGATGATGTCGACGCCAGGTGAGGTGGCAGATGGTTGGATTCGAGAAGCTACTATGGTACCATCAAGAAGCAGCTTATAGGAGCAGCTTCTAAAAAGCCAACATGTTCAATTCGAATGCTGAAGCTGTTTGCAACTGCACCTGATGAGGACCAGACAATGGGACCTGGAATGATGGCTTCTCCAAATTGACTGCGCAAGCAACTGGTCCAATCGAGAGCGAGAGCAAGGGGTGCCAAAATCAGTCTGGAACTCTGTTAAAGCCACCACGTGCTTTTCACATGAACTAGGCCGGAGTGACGAGCAAGATTCACCGATGGTAATCGCAGCTCGGTTAACAGCGCAGGGAAAGCTTGAATTCAGGAGGAGGGATCAACCGTACGTACTTAGATATTTATCTACTGTTTAGGGACAGATGCCATGGCACCGCGTGTTGAGCATCACCTCGTGCGATCGCACCGTGCCGTGCGCGCGTGCGGGCGTTGGTGGCGCCGGCCAAGCGGCCGAAAGGCAGTTAGCTTGGACTCGGCCGCGCGGACGAATTGGGCGCCGGGGGGCGGGGCTGGAGCTGGGCCTTCGTGCAAACGGCCCGAGCGGGAAGGCTCGGCCTTTTTTTTTAGCATATGATTTTTAGTTTATACTATAGTAATTAATTTTAAAGGATATTGATAAATATTACCTAGATATTTTCTTTCTAACTATTATTTAGATTTGTGACTATTGGATTAGAGATCCAACGGCCATAAATTATCCCCCCACACCCTCCAAAAAAACCCCCTTTTAAAAAAGGGGTCGTTGAATCTCTAATCCAACAGTCTCAAATCTGGATGATTATTAGGAAGAAAACATCTGAGTGATGTCTAGACGCATCCATTTTTAAATACAGTATTTTTTAAAGATGAGAACTACAAATTGATTGTAGTAGATACTATACTAAATTTATCTATATTAATCAAAATCACATATAAATATATTTATTTCTGTACTCTCTCTTATAAATAAGTAGGATTAAGAAATTTAAGCTATAAATTATAACATAAAAGAACCATCTGTGGGGGCAAGTTGGTAGGTGGATCGCGCGCCTACCGACTGTGCTCCGCTCAGGGGCAGCACGAGGCCGGTGCTCTGCTCGGCCGTGGCCCGTGGGACTGGATGGTGGGGCTGCGCAAAACGAAGCGATTGGGCTCGATAGGCGGGGGCTTCCGGGGCTACGTCCTGCCGGTGCGGGCTACACAAGTTGCTGCGTGCACTTCCTCTGTAAAGAAAAAAGTTTTTTCTGAGAGAAAAAGTTGCTGCCTACAATAGACTGTACTCTCTTCCCATACCCTCGGCGAGTTGTGGCGTAGGGTGGGTGGACGTGCGCTCCGGTGGGACGCCCGGCGGAGGGCAGCAACATGGATGTCTAGTGGCGGAGTCAGGATTTAGTTACGTCTTGGACTCAGTGGTAGAATGATTTATGCTATCTGGGCTGGACCATGGAAATGTTATCTAGATTAGACTAAATTTATCTAGATTATTCATTAGGTATTTTTTATATCTTAGGTTAAAGCCTAATCTGTTCAGGGTATGGCTCTACCCCAGGATGGCAGAATTCTCCGGAGGACGGTGACGTCGGTGCTTCAGCTACCAAAACGTGGCTAGCTACTTATTAAGCCCAAGCGAGGAACCGAATCATCTGTCTATCGTACGCTACTATGACTTGCGCGTGAACTACTTCGTGTTGTAGTAAATCTCAAGGCTATCACCAAGCCGGTTTGTTGTACTGCCTGATATGAGGCCATAATTACCGTGCACCGCCACCGTGTAAATGCTGCAACTTGTACGCCAATCCGCTCGTGCCGTGTGCTCGTGTAGACGCCGGCATGCGCGCGGACGTTGGTGCCTCCTCTTTTTCTTTTTCTTTTTGAGAACAAGAGGTTGGTGCCTTGGTGGCGCCGGCCGAACCGGCGAACCGCGCGGGCCAAAGATGGCCGCGCGCGTAGACAGCAGGAGACCGGTGCGCTCTGCTCGGCCCAAGTTCTGAACCGTCAGCTGCGTGGGGGGTGCACCTAATAGTACTTCGAGCGCTTCCATGTCCGTTTCTAATGGCTTCTCCATCCTCTTCTCACGCTCTCCGAGCGTGGCGGCGGCGCTCCCCGGCGAACTAATGTTGTAGCAAATCTCACGAGCTGGCAGGCATTCTACAAAATCTATGTTCCCATCTGTAGTCGTAGCTTGACCTTTCCATGTCCAAACAGGAAAGGGCGGTACTTTGATAGGAAAATTGAGAAATTGCCCTCTCTTGTGCTGCAAGAGTGTCTGAGCTACTTTTCTTTGTGGGTTGATGTAGACCGACTCCCATCCTCTGCACTGTATTGCCAGTCCGGTGATGATATCCTCCACTGGGAAACCATATTTTAACCCGATCTCATTTCCCCGTTGTGTTTTGTTCGTAGGTGCAGGTCACAAGAGACTCCGCTTTCTCTTCAATCTCATCGACGTGTTCACGTGTTTTCGCCGTAATTCCTCTGTGTCAATCTTCCTTGTAGTCTTCATGAACCTTCTTCTACAAAGGGTTTCCCTTCTGTGCAAGCATCCGGTGCCAATATAAGCAGGGCCACCCATCCTATCCATACCACTTAGCTCCACCTTCAGATTCATAAGCAGGACTCAGAATGTAGTAGCTGATTGTATTATAGAGTAGTAGCAAACTTCAAGATGGTGTTGAAGTTACAAATTGATGCCACTAACCTCATTGACGACATTGAGGGAGTTACCGTATACATCGTTCTTGGTCATGATGTTATAGTTCTGAGGGTACTGCACAAATGCAATCTTGTGGCTCTGGCTGAAGATTTTGGAGTTTGACTACACTTGCTAACAGTAGTAGATTCTTTAAGATAGAAAATGTGAATTGATGGAAAGTTTTAGGGTTTTTGTAACTTCAGCTTGACAAAATAAAATGTTCTAGGTTGAATAGTGTTAATATCTCAAGACTTAATAGGCTATTATTTCTTTCTTATAGCCTTATTTATGCAAGTAAATCACTTTATTGAATGGACAACTATTCAAATCCCACACATAACAATGTGTTCTGCATGTGGTTTAACTGTGCAGGTTCATGACAAGCTGCTAACGTTGATTGCAATCATATGTGATATATGTGCAAGGGTATTACTCAGGTGCCCATCCATCAATGCTTATTTACCCTGCTTGCTGTTCTTTTAATGTTTGTGTTTTCATGGAATAACTATATATAATGCTTGGAATAGCATAGATGATATGTGTGATGAATGGATGTTAAGTAATGATCTTTTCAAATGTTGCATAGAGGGTTTTTCTGTCTCGCATACCTTTGTGCCCGTCCGATGATAAAATGTTTCCATTTAGTTCAAGAGGAAGCTAAGCATTGCAATGACTAACAATAAGGCACAAGGGCAAACAATCCTGAATGTAGGTGTCTACCTCCCCGATCCGTTATTCTCACATGGACAACTATATGTTGCTCTCTCACGAGCTACTACTAGGAGCAATATCAGAATACTTGCCACGCCAGAAAAGGATGGTAGCTTTAATTCTGCTGATACATTTACCAAAAATATTGTCTACAAAGATATTCTTACATTCTAGATGTCTTATGTATTTTATTTTTGATCATGTTGCACAAGAAATAATATCAGCTACTAAACATGAATATCTATTTCCAATTTAATTTATTTATGAGTTTGTACATGTGTGTTTTGCTTGATATATGTTTTTCGAAAGATAAAATTGATGTTCAATGTTTAGTTTGGATCATCGTTTGATAATATGAATCAATCTCATTTGATACTCCGTTGCAACGCACGGGTATATTACTAGTTCTTGAGAAGAGACCAGAATCAGGCCATCCAAGGGTCATTAAAACGGGTAGGTTTATCTTGGCCCCCTCATTAGTGCAGGGAGGCAGACTGAGAAAATACAGCTACATTAAAGATGAAGAATGAAAATATAGCGTTGCATAACCTACACCAAAGGAAAATGGAAGCAAACCTATAGTGGTACACTTCAAACGACTAGGGGGCACTCCAGTTGGATAGCAAAGGAATGTTGCTAAGACCTCCCATCGAAGGTACGACTGAAATTTAAACAGAACATGTGTAGAAAGTATTAGAGCCTCTCTACAATTACTAGTGAGCACATGGGGAAATGACATAAACTTGCATTTTCTGTTGTTCAGGCCAAACAGAAGTAAAGAATTGCTCGGGGGAAAGCTTCGGTACAGATCCAAAAGAATATATGTGTAGTACAGAAATATTATTCTACATGGCTACCATAATTCATCACAGAAGTTATCATTTACAGGAAACTCAAATTTCAAAAAGAACTCATGAACTATGCATTCAAGATAACCTCGAAGCAGGTGTATTGGCTGTTGTAGAAATCTTATGAAATCATTTTTGCTTAGCACTTTCTTCCGCTCTAGTAAAGGCATCCGTGATCACATCAATAGCCCAATCCTTGACATCATCCTACAAGACAGGCATACAAAGACAAGTCTTAGCACAAGCTATAAAACAAAAGGTGGTTCAAAGTTTAAAACAGTATACTGGTAAGTAGTTGCTTAATTAACTGAGAATGCCTGTAAAATCAAGATGTTAGGAAGTATTGCGGTAGTATGTTACAATAGTATTATCCAATGGCAACTATGAACCATCAAAACATCTATTTTCAGTATGGAAGCAAAACGGTGGATGAACTGATAATGAGGAAGTTCAGTCAGCTACTAACCAGCCGTACTGGTTCCCCAGTTCTTATGCGGGCATGAGGACGAGCTAACTTCGATTCAAAAGGGGTCCTTGGCCTGACTTCCTGGATCTCATCCCATTCTTCACGAGTAAGCATCCTTACTTTTCCTTGATCAGGGTGACTATTCTTTATCTTGCGCTCTCTCCTTTCTTGATCTGTCGCTTCATGTTCCTTCCCACAAAACATGCAAGTAATATTCAGATCATAATAATAATTTCCCGAGAAACAGCAACAAGATTTCGCTGAAATTTAGAAGCAAACACTGTTGATTTTAAATGCTTATTTTAAATCCTGGTTTCAAAGAGCAGTCTTAATGATTTAGTTTACAAGGGAAGAATGTGCATGTCTGGTCATGAAAACGTAAGGTGACTGTTAAGTTCATAAATCAGTAACGTGAAGTCTGTAGAACATTTTAGAATTGAACCATAGGAAGGACAAACAAAGGTGAACTGAAGTGTAACATCAAACAGATTTTATACTACAAAGCCATGTTTGGATAACACAAATTCAGACAGGCTCTACCATATATAGAGGAAAACACTTTACACACTCGACAACTAAAGGAAAAAGCTTGCAATTTCTCATCCCGAAATACTTTATCTGCAGTTGTTGGACACAAAACTCTATATATAATCCACACAAAATTTTCTGCTTGTTCCTACAGGTTACATCTCTACACGCTCATATCTTGCAATCCGAAGATTGTACACTATCGCACCATGATCCAGCGTAGCACAGCGTACTCATCACAGATTCACTTAATGTTGAGGCCAATGCATTGCAGTTGCATCGGCAACTAACCCTAGGAGACACCAGCTACAAGCCGTAGGGTGTAGAGGATACCAACCATCATGAGGAGCTTGGTGAAGAGGGCTACGGCGGCGGCGGTGAGGACCATGGGGAGGGAGACCGAGTCGAGCCAGGCCAGCGACTCCGGCGTCGGCACGAAGAACTCGTCGCGACCCGGGTCGCGCCGCCGCCTCCGCAAGCGCTCCCGCTCCGCCACGCGCAGCCGGAGAATGGCCCCCATCGATCCCTCCGCCAGCGCGGCCTGCCTCACGGCCGCCCCTCCCCGGCGCAGCACCGACCGCAACATCGCCGCCTCCACGCCGCCGGCCACTCAGGCAAGAGGCGAACGCCAAATGGGGCACTGGCTACTGGTTAGTGCGCCAATGGGCTAAGGCCAAGCTTGCTAGTCGGCCCGTTTCAGCAGTTCAGTTTCGGACCAGGTATAATATCTGGGCCTCTTTCTTAACTTCTTATCCTCTCTTCTTTTTTCTAAAAAAAAGCTTTGTTTTCTCTTTTCCCATTTCATTTTTTTCGAGGAACTTGTTTGTGTTATTTTATTTTCCTTCATTCCTTGTATTCGTTTTGATAATCAGTGAAAATCCATGTCATTTACTAGACAATGGTGTTATGACTATGTATTGTTGAATTGGAAACAAATGCCAAGTTGGTCTTCTTCCTCTGCAGCCTTGATTGACGTAAGTGTGCTTGCTTTGTGAGTGAAAGTGTTTCTGGATGAGATTTCCCTTTACCTATACCTTTCTTGACATCTTGTTTTTTATATCCAACAAATTTAGATGTCCATTTTCCCTGCTACCAAAAGCAGCCAGTTTGTCCATCTTGCCGAAAGCAAGAAACCCGAGCTGCAACTTTGCCGTCCGCATGTGATGCGTATCAGCCCATGAAGATCATCACCAAACCGTGGAGATCAGAAGGGAGACAACGAGACATCGCTGAACAACCATGTCGCTGGCAGGGTGTCGTGTGTCCATCAGTTTCTTACTCATACATGCTTGGATCAACTCAACTCCCTTGCCTTCCATTCCACCGATCTACCTAATTGCTTTCTTGTTTCTGCAACTGCCTAACATTTTCCCTGTCTTCTAGATCCATCTGTGCGATCGCTTTCCTGCCCTACCTGATGTTTCATGCGTCAGTTGAGTTGCTGATGCGTGTTAATTTATGCGTGGAGCTGTGGAAATCTTCTTTTCTCCCACTTGCTTTTCCGAATCGTATCTTTATCTTTTATCTTTACCTGTAGGTGACCGACAAAGATCAGCTGTATTTGTCTTTGGGCATCTTTTGACTAGCCTTTCACCTGCCGCTGTCCATCACCATCATCGCTTCTTGGGACAGAATAATCTCCTTGTGCAGATGAAGCATAATAACCTGACCGTTACCTCGTCAGTCGCCGTTGCACCGCTCAACATCGTCTGTGACTTTGCATCAGTTTTGACAAGTATGTATGAAGCCATGCTGTCTGACTGTGCACTTGTCCCTCGAAGTGGATGATTTCTGTTCGATCGAGTGGCCGAAGACTTGTAGAAAGAATACGAAAGAGATAAATAGGTATCTAGTAATATCCGTGTTCAACTCTAACTCTAAAGAAAAAAATATAAAATATAATACGGGATGAGTGATATCCATCCGTATGTATTCGTATATCAGGTGGTATGAGATAGCTTGTTGTGACTTCACTTAGGAACAGGATAACAAATAGGCTGATTACCACATCTGAGTAGGCAGAGAATACTAAGTGGTCTTCTGTTGACATCTCTATGATTAGTCTCTCTTTGTTCGTTCTGATTGCACCCCTACTGTCTAATGTCCTGTATAGGGGTGCAAAAGAAATGGATAATTTCCATCCAACCAATGGACCGAAAACTTGCGGAGCAGAATAGAGAAATGGGTATCCGACACTATTCGTATCTAACTCCGAGAAAAAAAAGAATAGGATACAGAATAAGTGATATCCATTCATATCCACTGCAATTGCATCCCTACTTATCCCCATTGCTCTCTCTTATCTGTACTTAAACTGGTAGTTGATTACTTTCTCTGATCTGTCCCTGTTGTGATCAAGATTTCAAGCCATGTATCCATCCATCTCTGTTGTGCCGCTGCACATGCGTGCTGCGGTTCCTGAGTTTTAAACAGTGCTAGTACTAGTTTGAGACCATCTTAGTTGAGTTGTTAATTGATGCTAGCTTTTTGGCCATGAAGGGCTCCATGTGCCAGCGCTCATAGCTCCAAACCTAGGCTTTGTTGTGTTGAGATTAAACAAAGCATCGCCATTTGTTTACGCCGGCCTGGCCATCGATCTCACCGGCCGGTGAGTGACTACTGCGCCATTGTTCTGCAAAGTTAACCGGCAAATAGCCAGGCAAGGGAGAGCTGAGCCTAGCACAATTGGCAAGAGCGTGTGGCCGCTCGTTGCCCGCCCGCGTTTGAGCTCGGCTCGGCGTGCGCTCACACGGTACTGTTTATTTTAACAGTGCTGTTTTGAGCGCATGCGAACGTGGATACATTTAGTGACGTACGTGTCTGGGTCTCCGTGAGATCTCCATCTCATCTTAGAAAATGTGTGCATTAAACGCACCAACATATAGGTACGTGAGTGTGGTGCATGTGCATACGTGAGTACGTCTTTGTTGTACTCACATTCACTTATTTTCAGCCGTTCAATATAGTTCATCCAACGGTTCTCATGATCTTAACACCTCCGGTGTCTCTGAGTGGTGTGCAGGAGTGGTGCTAGGTGCAGTTATACCCCTTGTTAATTAACGGCTAGATGCAGTGGAGGTGTTAACACCTCCAACACCTCTACGTGGACCGAACCAATTCTCATAAAAAAATAGCCAGGCAATGATCAAGTCTTCTGCATACATAACCTAACACTTCAAAGATTCCCTGGTATGTCATATGCATGTATAGATCTCAATGATGGATCAGAAATTTCAAGATAAATATTCAAATTTATAAAAATATTATTCAATAGAAAACATAAAAGTCCATAATATCAAAAATTAAAGTATAATTGTTCATACTAGAAACAATATCTCAAATAATATAAAGAAATTACAAAATAATTAAAAATTATCGCGGTGATGCTTCATGTCTTAGAAACGATATATAATATCATGCAGACAAGCACACAAAAAGAAGCAACTTCAGCAACAAGTGAAGAAACGGAACTCAAAGGCTAATAGTTTTAACCATGATAACTGAAATTAGAGATGAACTATTTCCCTAAAACTACTAACCTGAGTTAAAGTTCAAATTTGAATAATTCTACAATAGAGTTTGTCCATGTTTTGATAGCGATTTTACGTATGATTTGTTTGGATTCGGGAATTCTCTTAACAGACTATGCTATGGTCTTGCGAAACAAGGACATAGGAATTTTTATCCAGGTTCAGACCAGAGGCTGGACCTTACGATCATAGTCAACCTTTATATAACTGGTGAAGTGATGGCAGTTGTCTCGTGCTAGAAGACGCCTTAACGCTTCGGGTGATAACTATCTAACGGAAGTTATTGTCAGAGAGATGTGGTGGCCGTTCACCGTGTGGCGGATGTTGTCAGAGAGATATTGTGTGCGGTTATTGGATAAATGCACGTTCTAACCACCTTGTCAGATGAATCAACAATGAAGTTGGTCGTCGTAGACAAGTTGGTCGGAGATAGATTAATCGTAGGAAGGTCCACAACCATAAGGAGGTCGTATGACAGCTTATCATAGCAGAGCTTACGATAATGTGGTCATAATAAGACTTACGACCATACGATCGTAGCAGAGCTTACGACAATGTGGTCATAGAAGAGCTTATGACAATGTGGTCGTAGTAAGACTTGCGACCATACGGTTGTAACAGAGCTTACGACCATATGGTCGTATAAGAGCTTACGGCCATGCAACCATAGTAAGATTTACGACCATACAGTCATAGAAGAACTTACGACTATATGGTCGTAGTAAAGCTTATGGCCAAAGTGTGGTCGTAAAAGAGTTTATGACCATACGGTTGTAGAAGAGCTTATAACCATTCAGTGGAATTTTTTCCTTATTGATAAGGGTATATTCAAGAAATATGATGACGTACTAATTTGAGGATTATTCTATCCTTGACAGAGTTGTACAATCACAACGAAATGCTTTAATCAAGTGAAAAAGACTATTCCCTTTGTAAGATTTTTATGTTCTGCAAGTAGAAGTTCAAAAGTGTTTTTATCATGAATATACTTTATTGAAAAGTTTCTAACTAAGCAATTTAAGTAATATTACCTAAACTGCTAAACAAAACATGTATCGAACAGCCAGACACCAAAGAGGATCAAATCATCCAAGTGTCCAAGACAGACTTGACAACACTTGCATAGTTTCTAAATAATTGATACATCAGCCATCAGAATATAATCAACTACTATATAAAAAGCTTTAGAATAATTATAGATACCCCACTTCTTTAAGCAAAATACAATTCACGTCTTTATTTAGACACATAATTTTGCTTCGAATCGGAGATCGCCAGGAGAGGAGAAGGAGATAGAGGAATTACCGGTTAGGGATATGGAACCATACCGCTATGGGGGTCACCGGATTGGGAAAGGATGAACTTGCGCGGCTGTGCCGCATTGGCGAGCGACGACGGTGAGATGACTTGTAAGACGGCCGCTCCAGCGCTCCTATGCAGCCTCCCGAGTCCTGTCTCCAGAAGTCTAGAGTCCAGAAGACCAGACAAAAGCCACCTGCATCGCTAGATGGAGAGAGTCAGAGAGGAGAGACTTGATTTGGTGGAGAGACTGAGTAAGACCTAGAGTTCTAACATGTGTCGTGTGAATCACGACAGTGGGCCTAGGTCAATGTCTGGTGCCAATTTGGGCCTGGGAGAGGGAAATATGCCAAAAGGATCCGACGACAATTTAGGTTGACTGCCAATTTGGGCCTAGGCAGAGTGTATGAAATATGCCAAAAGGATCCGACGACAATTTAGGTTGAACTACAAAGAGTATATACCATAAAATAGTATGAATAAGACAAATTTGACCCACATCAACGTTATATATATATATATATATATATATAATATATTATATATAATATATATATATTTTTACATATAATAATTTTTTGCCAAAAATTTTAGGTATTTAGCTAAATACCTGTGAATTATGCTAGGACCGTCCTTGATAGATCCATGGACCACGTAGAATAGCCGCAAAGGGACATAGTGATACGGAAAGAGAGCGAAAGGAAGAGGTGACAGAAAAAGAGATGGTTTATGTTTAAGAATGTCGCCGTAGGGCTCGTCTATTGGCAGTTTTCGGGTTGCAGTCTGCTCGAGGTGCCAAATTGTTTGGTCAATTACAATGTTCAAAGGGTAACGATGCAGGTTACAACCAAGAAATGCTTAGGAGTTAGGCAATGGTCGAATCTGCATATCCATTTCGATGCAGTTTTCAGATTCTTTCATCTCTGCCTCGACGTGTTTGCTAGGTCTGTCTTGTCTTATAGATTGCCTAGATATGAAATTTGAGATTCTGATCGAATGATGGGGACAAACACGCAAAGGAAGCTGCAACCGGCAACATGTAGCAGAGTTTAAGCAAATAATCACAACTACAATATTTCCAGAAACTAAATCTAGGCATGATTTGTACTAGTTTTTTCTGTAATCAAGTAAGCAGTAGTTTCTGTGTGTATCTTCAGTTTGCACATGAAAGTGTTCTTTTTCTCATGTTCTTGTTGATAAGTTAATATACACCTGTCTGTATGAAAGACCTCGATCGTAGCAGCTGTGATTTCAATTTCTGGGTTCTAGCCTTTTTGCTAGCACTCAAGATTGGTGCACCCCAATCAAGATTAACCATCCCGTCAGATGAAGGATAATCAGTTAAATCACTCTACTCGAAATCTGAGATAAGTATATGATTCCAAGGATGCTTTGGGCGTTGGAGATTAGGGAATGCTGATAGTAGCACCATAGTTTATCCTCCACTATCGAAACTGCCGGCCGTGGACTGTTGACCAATTAATCAGCGGTGATTATGTGAAATGTTACTGCTACTTGGCACCATTTAGACAACACAACTTTCTGAGAAACTTGACAACAACCTGCAGAACAGATGAATTTCATATAAAACACGAAACTTCCGCAATAGATGGTCAATAGTTGAGGCTGTTTATTACTGTATGAAATATAAAAAAAATCCAGGACTTCATTCAGAACACATGAATTTCATATAAAACACGCAACTTCCGCAAAATTGCATTAAAATTCACATGTTCTAAACAGGCTTAATCGTTTTAGCAGACGAGTTGGATCGAGTGCTTTCTACTGGAAACTTTTCTTATCTAGCTTAAAATTATAAAAGAAAACCTTTTTTCGTACGAATTTCCAATTTTTTGAGACTCTAAATCAGTGAAATGAATTGTCTGGATCAATCTCCATCACCTATCAGTTTTAGGCCCTGCTCAAATGGGTTTATTTTGAGTGGCTTATAACTGAAAAACACTGTAACTGGTTGAAAAAATACAGTAGCTAACGGTGACTTATTTGACGTAATTAAATTTAAAAAGAATTAAAAATAGAAAACAGCCCATCACAGATAGTACAAATAAATACGAAAAAAGAATCGACAAAAAACGTAAAAAAACATCAAAAATTAAAAAAGATGAAATTATTGAATAGTGAAAAGTAAATCAAATACCCAAGTCGAAATGACCAGCGCTTAGACAAGCGCCATGTAAAACATATTTTGGGCCCGGGAGTCTCGGGCCATCAGAGCACGCCGCCGTTAGGTGTCACTAATCACCCGCTCGTGTTTATGCACCCAAGGAGCCCAGTTTTTTACCACCTTTGACCGACCCGTGCATTCCCTTCACACACACTTGTCTCGCACTTTTACAGCCTGAGCCCTGAAGCCCCACACCAATTAGTACTCTCGGGATCTGTTTTTTAACTGTGTATTATAATTTTTAATTTTTAAGCTGTTTATGTAAGAGATTACTAAATCATAGAAATTTATGTATAATTTTTGTCAATAATAATAAAGTCGGTATAGTATGTTAACTAATAAATTTTATTTTAAAAATACTATTATTAAAACCTAGTTACTATAAATAAATAAAAAATTAAAATTAAAAGCTGAAAAAAAAAAGAGCCTGAGTAGCCCAAGAGCATAGCCACAAGTAGGCACCTCCAGTTTTGCCTTTTGACATTGCCACGGCTCACCTCGGTGAATATCCCATAGGCGGTGCGTCTCCCCTCCCACAACCTGCCAGCAGCTGAGCTGAGGCACGACCACCACCGTGGCGTCTTGGCCCTAGCAAAGGTTGGCGCCACCTTGGTCATCTTCCTCCCGGGCTGGCTGGTCGATTGGTTGATTAAGGTGTCGTTTTCCTCAGGTGGGATGTTCGTTCTTGATCTGTCTCTGCTGCCGCTGCTTTAATGCCACCCATCACTTTCTACATCTAACCCACCTCTCTCTTTCTTGCTTTCCCCCTCACTACTTTTACAAAATCTTCCGTTGCTGCATTCAATGGCCACTGGAGTTAGTGCTCCCATGTCTTGATGTGGGTGTGGGTGTCCAGCGCACCACACATGTGTGTGTGCTGTGCTGTTGCTCATATGATTCGGGTGTGCTTCTCCTTCTGTGTATGAGTCTGCAAGGTGATTTCTTTGTTCGTGAATTTCTGGAAAGATTTCCCTTTTTTCAGAACGCGTTGTGGATTGTTGTTTCAGTGCTGATTTCTTTGGGGTTTTTTGTTATTGGATTGTCCACCCAGTACTTTGTATTTCTTGGCAATGTTATGATTCCTTCTGTCTTTTGGTGCATAGGCTGCTGTATGACTTGTGTGAATAGGTTGGAATAGAAGATTGCGACTTCTGTCAAACAAATCCTATTTGTTCTGTTAATATGCTAATGGGGGCAAATTGATTTTCAGATGATAAGTTGGGGTTTATTCAATCAGTGCTACAGTGAGTACTGACCAGCCTGCTGATTGTTTGGAGAAGTTGGGGAGCTTGTGGTGTTCACCGGCCTGTTAGATTGTTCGTCAGTTCGTCTGTGTGTTTCTGATCAACTACTCAGTTCATGTCTTCCAAATCTGCTTCCCGAAGTATGCCCGGGCAAGCGGCTAAGCCAAAGGAAGAAGGGAAAGATGACAGGCAAGAACCAGCTGCTGAGGAGATTTCCGAGGATCAGATGTCATCTCACCCGCAAGGGTCTCCAGCTTCTATGATAGACAAGGAACCTTCAGGCCTCTCTTCAGATTCTGGGGTCCTGGATGTGCCATTAGCCCCACAGGGAGATTCTGGTGAGTTAAAAGAGATCCAAAACTTGGATTGTAATGGGAATCAGGAAAACAAGACGTCGCAAAAGAGTAGTACAAGTGATAGCTTTGCCTCTGCTAAAGTGAGTGACGGGACAATTAGTTTGAGGAAGACCAGTGGTAGTGCCAAGATGAGTGATCGGGCTGATTTTACTGAGAGTGGGAAGAGCAGCATGTGCCGCGCAAGCACAAGCAGCGACATAAGTGATGAGAGCTCGTGCAGTAGCATGAGCAGCGCCACCACGAAGCCGCACAAAGGGAATGATTCAAGGTGGGAAGCTATCCAAGTGGTCAAATCCAGGGATGGTGTTGTTGGTTTGAACCAATTTAGGCTGCTTAAGAAGCTAGGTTCTGGTGATATTGGTAGTGTATATCTTTCTGAATTGAGTGGTATGAGGAGTTATTTTGCAATGAAGGTCATGGATAAAACATCTTTGGAAAGTCGGAAGAAGCTGCTTCGAGCACAAACTGAACGGGAGATACTGCAGTCCCTGGATCATCCATTTCTACCAACCCTATATACTCACTTTGAGACGGATAAATTTTCATGTCTGGTTATGGAGTTCTGCCCCGGAGGGGACCTGCACTCTCTTCGACAAAGGCAGCCTGGAAAACATTTTTCAGAGCAAGCAGCAAAGTATGTACTATCTTCTGCTAATAATATGTTCAACATCATGAATAATTTGCTGGTTACTGTTGTTTACTAGGTGTAGTATCATATCTCTTATCTACTTCTACATCCTTTCATTATTTTTTTTGGGTTCGTATTGACATAGTCAAGTTGCATATGACATATTTATGTATTTTTACATTTTAGTGCATAACCTATTTATTGTGCACACAATAGTCGGGAAGGTGTAGTATGTCCTTGAAACCTTTCGTGGTGCATGCTGATATTGTACAGTTCTACCATGCTTTGATTAAGAAATGCTTATGGTCATTGTTGGATTTCATGGGTCTCAAAAGGTATATGTGGTTATGATGATATGTTGACTGTCTATCAAGCTGTGCTGAATCAGCCTTCACTGAATAGCTTTGCTAAAGCATTTAACTTAAACTGGCACACTCGATCTCTTGATGTTTCAGGTTCTATGTAGCAGAGGTGCTCCTTGCAATGGAGTACCTGCATATGCTCGGGATTATATACCGCGATCTCAAGCCAGAAAATGTCCTAGTTCGGGAGGATGGCCACATCATGTTGTCCGACTTTGACCTCTCTCTTCGCTGTTCAGTGAGTCCAACTGTGATCAAGTCTGCAAATCCTGGTCTAGATGCACTGCAGAGGAATAATGCAGCATACTGTGTCCAGCCTGCTTGCATTCAGCCATCCTGCATTCAGCCATCGTGTGTTGCTCCGACGACATGCTTTGGGCCCCGGTTCTTCTCAAAGTCCAAGTCCAAGAAGTCAAAACCTGATGTTGCAAACCAAGTTAGCCTATTCCCAGAGCTTATTGCTGAGCCAACTGATGCTCGGTCTATGTCCTTTGTCGGCACCCATGAGTACTTGGCCCCAGAAATAATAAAGGGGGAGGGCCATGGAAGTGCGGTGGATTGGTGGACCTTTGGCATATTCTTGTATGAGCTATTGTTCGGCAAGACCCCTTTCAAGGGTTCAGGCAATCGGGCTACGCTTTTCAATGTTGTTGGTCAGCCCCTGCGGTTCCCAGAGTCCCCGATAGTGAGCTTCTCTGCAAGGGACATGATAAGGGGATTACTAGTCAAGGACCCTCAGCACCGACTCGGCTTCAAGCGTGGAGCTACTGAGATAAAGCAGCATCCCTTCTTGGAGGGTGTGAACTGGGCACTTATAAGGTGTGCGAGCCCTCCAGACATACCAAAGCCTGTTGAGCTCGATTGCCGCCCAAAGCTAGGGCCATCGACAAATGGGAAGGTTGCACCAGCTGCCAACCAAAAGGGCTCAGATAATTATCTAGAGTTTGAATTCTTCTAGGTTTTTTGTGGTCTTTGAATCTGAAACAGTGCATTTGAGCTGATGTGCCAGAGAAAGCAAGGAAGTAGAGCTCCTCCAGGCATAGGCTTGGTTGGGAGGTACTCTTCTGTTATATAGACTGTAATCTCATTTCTGCAAGTTATTTTCCATTGAACTGGTTAACTCTAGTCCATACTCTATGCATTTTGCAATTTTCGAATTCACCTATGGTACATGAATGGATTTGAGGAATGGTTGTTTGAGCTGTCATTGTAATCGTTATTGTACCTTGTAACTGATGTTTCTTCTTTGATCATCTGTTGTTCTGCTGAAATGCTGCTGATGCCTGTAACTGACATTGCAGTTGTTAGTTCTCAGTAGCTGGTACAATTTTATGAGTATGATTTGACATGTAGAGGGTAGAAACTGTTAGAGATATATGTATAGTTTGTTATTCCCCATTGTTATGAGGGGTTCTTTGCATATTTACCACATGTACTTTGTGTATATATACCTGCCCATTGGCCTCATATGAATACAAGCGCTATTCATAACATGGTATCAGAGCGTACCTAGGGTTTTCCCGTCGCCTCGCCGCCGCCGCCGTCGGCCCCGCCGTCTCCACCGTCGGCCCCGCCGACTCCTCCGCCGTCACTGCCGCCCCTACCGCCGGCTTGGCGCCTCCGTCGGCCGCCGACTCCTGCCGCCGGCTTGGCGCCTCCGTCGGCTCGCTGACTCTCTCCGCCGCTTGGCGCCTCCCCGTCGGCCGCCGCCTCCTCTGCCGCTTCCTGCTCGCTCGCTGCCTCGCTGCCGCCTCCTCGCGCCCTGCCGCGCTCGCGCCCGCCGTCGATGCGTCTCCGCCGCACCCGCCGCGCCGAGCGCCGCGGCCGCCACTCGCTGAGGCCGTCGCCGCTGCCTCGCCGCCACCTCCGCCGCCGGCGCCACCGCGCCGCCGCGCCGCGCCTCGCCGCCACCTCGCTTCGCCATGCCGCCGCCGCCGCTGCGTCGCCTCCGCCCCGACCTAGCTTTCCGACGGTCGGTGAAATCGATCGATCGGTTTGTAAACCGACCAAGAAAAAGCAAAAACGTCGTTCTAACCGCGCGCGCCCGGCGTCGCTGTTAGACTTCGTTGTTTTGGTCGCCGCGCGCCCGGCGCCGCCTACCAATGGGCACCGCTTCCTCCTCGCTGCCGGTGATCTTTGATGGTGTTAATTACACCGACTTCGTGTCTCACATGCGCATTCACATGCGTGGTCTTCGTCTCTCGGGCATTCTCTCTGCGATGTCACCGCCCGCCTTGCCCTATTCCTCCGACGAGCCTACACTGCTTGCGTTGCCCCGACGGTGATAAGGCCGCTGTTGATAAAGCCGCCTCGCCTACCGGGAGGCTCGATTCCTACAAGGATCGCCCGACCGTCTACACTCGGTGGTACGATGACGACGCTCGGCCGCTGCTGTCTTCATCGCCGGTGTCGGCCTCGCTTCTCTTACGAGATGGTGGGACTCTTCGGCTTTCGGATGTGGACTCATCTTCGCCGGCGCTTACGAGCCCTCCGGTGATGCCCGCACTGCCCGTGGTCCGCCAGAGCACTCTCTTCAGCAGGTGATGCTACCGTTGACGCCTTTACGCTCGAGTTCTGCATGCGGCGTCGCTTGGACTCACTGCGCTGCTTTGCCGCCGCCGCACTCGCCCGTGCCGCTCGGAGGTACGCGGCCGATCTGCAGCTTTCAGCGGGTTTACGAGTTCCTTACTCGCCGCGTCTGAAGTTCGAGCAAAGGCGTGCTCAGCTCCTTGCACGCCACCTCGTGTCACTCTCTGAGGCTCTTACGAGATACGCGCAGAGGAGACTCGTTTGAGTGGTGCTTTGTCGATGCCACTCCCCTCTCGTGCTCGCCGCCGTCCGCTCGCTACACCGCTTCCTCCTCCTCGGCTACCACAGTGGTGGTGGCCGTCCTCGATCTGAGGTGGCCGTCCTCACTGCTCTCTGCGACAAGGATGGCCACACCGAGTCCCGGTGCTACAAGAAGAAGCGGCATCTTTCACGCCGTTCTTCATCGGCACTAGTGCTTCTACGACGACGTCGCCTCGACTTCTTCAGCAGCTTCTCTCACCGAGCGGAGATAGCCGACTTCGACGCCGCTTGCCGCCTCGTGTTCTCCTCGACAGTTTCTGCAGTTACGCTCATCGATTCTTCAGCACCGAGAGACCACCTCCTACACGATCGGTACCTCCCATGGATTCTTGATTCGGAGCATCTTTTCACATGACTCTGATTCTTCCACTCGTCTTCTATTACACCTCTTAATTCTCCCCGCTGTTCTTACTGCGATGGTACATCTCTTTCGCTCTCAGTCGAGGATCTCTTAGCAACTCATCTTTTCATGTTCCTTCATTGCTCATGTTCCTCGCCTTACCTTGCACTTCTTTCTGCTGGGCGACATCGACCTTGGTTATCGAGTTATTCTCGACTCGACTCTTGTTGTGTTCGGGATCGCCACACGGAGCTCGTTGGTTCGGCCTCGCGCCGTGACTCACAGCGTCTCTGGGAGCTTGACGGCTTCATCTTCCTTCCGCTGCCACCGCCGCCGCCGCCTCTCGCTTCGCCACTTCGTCTACCGCTCTTTCCAGCAGTGGCATCACCGTCTTGGCCATCTGTGTGGATCTCGCCGCCGTCCCTTAGTTCGCCGTGGTCTTCGGGTCTGCATCTCAGAGACGTGTCTTTAGATTGTCGTGTGTAAGTTAGGTAAATGATTCACTTCCTTATCCTCATAGTGAGACCGTGTCTCGGCGTCCTTTGATCTTGTTCATTCAAATGTTTGGGGTCCGGCTCCCTTCGTTTCGAAAGGGGGTCATCGTTATTATATTATTTTTATAGATGACTTCTCTCGCCACACTTGGATATATTTCATGTCTTCTCGTAGTGAGGCCTTGCCTATCTATAAACAATTTGCCACTATGATACACACACAGTTCTCCACTCCTATTCGTGTCTTTCGTGCTTATTCTGCTAGCGAGTACCTCTCTCGTCACCTGCGCAGCTTCCTTGCTGAGCAGGGCACTCTCCTTCGATTTTCTTGTCCCGGTGCTCATGCTCGAATGGTGTCGCCGAGCGCAAGCATCGTCACCTCCTTGAGACGGCTCGTGCTCGATGATCGCCGCCTATTCCACCTCACTTTTGGGCCGAGGTCGTTTCATCGCCACCTATCTCGCCAACATTCAGCCCTCTTACGCTCTTAAGGGTGCGATCCTGTTGAGCGTCTCGTGGTCTTCTTCCGACTACTCGCCCTTCATATGTTTGGCTGCGTTTGCTATGTTCTCTCGCCTCGAGAACGTACTCAAACCGACCGCCACCGTTGAGTGTGTCTTTACGGGGTGCGATCTTGAGCACAAGGGCTATCGGTCTGCTGGGATCCTGTTGGTCGTCGGATACGGGTTTCTCGGGATGTGACTTTCGACGAGTCTCGCCCATTTTACCCACGCCCCGCCTCTCCTTCGCTTCCTCTGTGGAGTCTCTGTCTTTCTTGACCTTTCCGAGATACTCCTATATCTGCTTTGCCCTCGCCCACCTGCCCCATCGAGTCTTCATATATTCCCCTGTGGCCTCTCCGCCGTTGTCGCCGCCGTGTCGCCTCCTACGACTCCCGTGCTCCTCCCACTATCGCTACACTCGCCGACCTCGTGATGAGGATCTTCCGATGAGTCATCTTCTTCGATGTTCCATCTTCTTCGATGCTCCATCTTCCCCGATGGGTCATCTTCTCCTCGCTACGCTCTCCGCGATCGCCATCGATTCGGCCTCCGCCTGCTTTGCCTTTGCCGGGCGCAGCTACTCGTGAGCTTTGTCTCCTATCGGGATGTCATTACTCACCCCGAGTGGCAGCTTGCCATGGCCGAGGAGATTGCTGCCTCGAGCGCACCGGTACTTGGGATCTTGTTCCTTTTCCATCCCATTCTCATCCCATCACATGTAAGTGGGTCTATAAGATTAAGACTCGCTCGATGGCTCTCTTGAGCGCTATAAGGCGCGTCTTGTTGCTCGTGGTTTCCAGCAGCAGATGGTGTTGACTACGACGAGACTTTTGCTCTGTGGCCCACATGACCACCGTTCGCACTCTTCTTTCGGTGGCGTCTGTTGCCATCGGTCTGCTTTCTCGGCTTGATGTCAAGAATGCCTTTCTTAATGGCGAGTTGCGTGAGGAGGTCTACATGCATCCGCCACCGGGTATTCTGCCTCGAGGGCATGGTCCGCCGCCTTCGCCGCTCTCTCTATGGCCTTAAGCAAGCCCCGTGCTTGGTTTGAGCGCTTCTCCTCTGTGGTTACCGGTGCTGGATTTTCAGCTAGTGATCATGATCTGCGCTCTTTGTCCACACTTCGCCTCGTGGTCGGACTCTTCTTCTCCCGTATGTTGATGATATGATCATTACGGAGATGATTCTGAGTACATTGCCTTTGTTAAGGCTCGCCTTAGTGAGCATTCCTTATGTCGGATCTTGGTCCTCTTCGTTATTTCCTTGGGATTGAGGTTACTTCCACTCCGATGGTTTCTTTATGTCCCAAGAGAAATATATTCAGATCTTCTTGACCGCGCCTCTCTCATCGATCAGCAGATCGTTGAGACTCCCATGGAGCTCAATGTTCACCTCCGACTCTCGATGGCGAGCTTCTTTACGATCCGACTCGCTATCGTCATCTTGTTGGGAGTCTTGTCTACCTTGTCATTACTCGTCCGTATATCACTTATCCAGTTCATATTCGAGTCGGTTTGTTTCAGCTCCCACTCAGTTCACTACACCACCTTCTTCGAGTTTTGCGATACCTTCGTGGGACTATCTCTCGCCGTCTCTTCTTTCCACGTTCCACTCGTTATGACTTCGTGCCTATTCGGATGCTTACTTGGGCCGATCCTCCGATCGCGGTCTATCTCTCGCCATCGTGTGTTTTCTTGGTGGTTCTCTTATTGCCCGGAAGACGAAGAAACAGATCAAGTGTCCTGCTCGAGTGCAGAGGCCGAGTTGCGAGCTATGGCTCTCTTGATGCAGAGATTACTTGGCTACGGTGGTTACTTGAGGATTTTGGTGTTTCACACTACACCGACCCTCTCTTGTCGACAAAGACAGTGCTATCAGTATTGCTCGTGATCCTGTGAAGCATGAGCTCACCAAGCACATTGGAGTTGATGCTTCTTTCATGAGGACTTGTGTGCATGATCAGGTGATTACTCTTCAGTATGTGCCTTCAGAGCTTCAGATAGCGGATTTCTTCACGAAGGCCTGCACTCGAGCACAAAGACAGACTTCTTTCTCTCCAAACTCAGTGTTGTTGATCCACCATGAGTTTGAGGGGGGGGTGTTAGAGATATATGTATACAAGTATCAGTCTGTTGCTTGATAGGAGGTAAAACACTGGTGGTTAACAGGATGCCATTAGTTCTGACAGTTTTGGTGTTACTTGGCTTCAGTTTTGTCTCTTTAGGTTCGAAGTGTTGGAGTTGTATGCGAGCAGTTTTGAAGTGTTGGGAGTTGTACGCGAGCAGTTCTTCATACTCTTGTGTGTCCAAAACCCCGCGTACTTTGCATCATGTAACTGCCTCGCAAAAGAAAGAAATTACTTCAAGGATGAGCCGCTGATTCAAATTCAATTGCAGCAGGCGTGTACTACAGGCGTCATTCAGCGAACGCGAGAACGTCCAGAATCTCTCTTTCACGCGAACACCTGAGACTGGGCTCGCCCGTAGCCCCATGCCCAAACGTGGGCAGGGATGCCTTGGGTCTAGCCCGTTAAAAGTACAAATGGTAAGTCTATACTGTTCTAGCTACAGTAAAAATGGTAGAGAATTTTTCAGCTGGATCTCGGGCTATTGCCCTGGGGTCTAAAACCTAGCTTCGCCTTTGAGCGCGGGAGTACGGGAGCGCGGCGCGTGGCACCTCCGTCGCCTGGGGAGCGCATGACCGTGCTGCGGCCAGGAATCGCACGAGGCGCCTGCCGTGTTCGAGCCCGCATGAGCGGCCCGCTGCGCCCCCCGCACGCGTGAGGTTCCTGTCGAGGCATGGCTTCGATCGGTCGCCTTTCATGCGTCTTTGTACAAGCTAGCTAGACGTACATATATGCATGCACGCTTAAGCGACTAGCTAGGTACAGGTATGCATACATCTAAATTATCTAATCAAGTATACTACATAAAGCTTGTCTCTACATGGGCGTCGGCACTTGGCGCCCGGACACAGCAGCAGGAATCTGATGCGCTCGGGAGTCGCAGTAGACCGCTCATGCGTACCCAGGGCGCGGCAGGCGCCTCTCCGCGGTCCTCATGCGCTCCCTGGCACGGGAGATGCCACATGCCGCGCTCTCATGCTCTTGCACTCGGTAGAGAGCTAAATCTGGTATTACATGCGATAGGAGACTAAATCTAGTATTCCGACGTCGTATGGGTCCAAAAAAGCCAAAAATTCATAGATGAACAGTCCAGGGTATGGTTTACACCATACGATCAGTGTGTGTATTGGGAGGAGGAGGGGTTTGAAATGCAGTTGGCGGTTATGTCATATGTGCGGTGCACAAGCCGCATGTGGAAGAGTGGTGGAATTGGCTCCTCCGCGTGTCAATAGGGCTAGGCTGTGCTCGTTGGCTGGTGGATCTGGGCAACATCCCAATGCCCAGGAGGTATCCGCCTCCCTTTGTTGTTGATCTTTTAATAATATATTTTTATTCATATTACATAAATATATCATCATTTAAAAATTACATGAATAATATTTTGTCACAATTTGAATTTGGGACAGAGCTTCTTTCACCATTTCAGCTCTGTCGTCAAATGAATGGACAATAAAGTGCTCTCCATCGTCAATTGAAAAGTTGACAAGCCCCCCCCCCCAAACTTTAATCGTCATTTCAAAGAGCGACAGAGGCCCCTGCTTTTTCTCAGTGATTTGATAATTCTCACTAGCTTTTGTCAGTGAATTGACAATATGTACCAGCTTTTCTCACTGATTTGACAACAGCGTGACCTTTTCTCTGCCCAAAGATTCGTTCTTACAGAAGTGAGTGCACTTTTATTCGCCAAAATTTACTCCTCTAATAATACACACTAACCGCCTATAAAAATGAGCCACACTCCACTTAAGCTAAACTCAAAAATAAGGAGAGGTGGAAGGAGACAGAGGTAGAGGAGGTCACTCTGCTGGGGTTAGGGATGTCAAACTACGAAAAGATATTTCCAAAGTGGAAGTGGGTTGCCAATAAGGTTGGTATCTACCATGATTCTTCTTGCAAGAATGCACCTATACCACTAGAGCTTTCACGCTCGTAGTGCGACTGCGGTAATCTAGCAAAGATTGTTCAATCAACACATCCAGACACCATCGCCTAGGCATACTACACGTGTGAGGATTACCGCGTAAGTGAGTGTCACATATTGATGTTTCACATTGCATATTGTATTTTACGTATCACTAACTTTTTCCGTGCATAATGGCAGCCATCGGAGCGTTGCTACTTCTTCCATATATCGACGACCCAGAAAAGTACAATAAGGCATTCATCTAGTAAAAATACATGCTCAACTATGCAATAGCACCCGAGAATTTCACCCATTGGAAACCTTACACCTTGGAGGACAAAGAAAAGGCCCAGAGAGTGGAAGTTAAGGAAAGGCACCAATGGCCCTCGATCCCCTCCTGAACATATGGTTATTTCGAACTAGGACAAGCCTGTGGAATGGAAAGACGATTATTAGGTTTTTGTGTACGGGGATCAATGGAGGAAGGCCAAAGCCCGTGCCCATAGGGGAGACAAGGGAAAGGCACCGATAGACCCTATGCATAGGATGTATGAACAGTGTAGTCGTGCGGTCCCTGACCGATAAAAAATTTTCATAATTTTTGGAGCTCATTTGATATATTTAAAAATTCAAACAAACACTAAATGGGAAAAAAATACGGATGAACAGTGTAGTCGTGCGGTCCCTGACCGCACGACTAGTACATGAACAGTGGTCGTGCGGTCCCGCTGTTACGGGACCACAACTGGAATTACTGCTGTTAAGGGGGCTAGATCTGGTATTCTGGTGATCCACAGTGTCATTTTTGTCCAAAATTCTCAAATCGACGACGTACAGGTTCATCCATGCAATGCCTACTCAACTATCCATTGTCCTATATCTCTGTCAGGGAATCCCACGGTAACATGAAAGCCCAAATGAAAAAAAATGTTAATCACGGAACGTTTCTATCTGTCAGGGCGGTGGATCGAAGGTCAAGTTTTTGTTGTTTTCGTGAGGAGTGTGAATTTAAATTCAGCAAAATTGTCGTTTTCTGGATTGCTCGTAAACCAGGCTGTTTGATAGGCTAAAGGCGGTCTAACTGACCCCCGCTAGCGGTTAGACCGTTGGGTACCACCAATCTGACTAGCATGGGCACTTGGTCAAAACTGGCAACAGTGTTGCTCTCATTTGGGTTTTTTATTTTTAGGAATTCCGGTTTTGTGGTGATATTATTTGACCAAAACATTTAGTCTCTCCCTGCTTTTATATGCTAGCGTCCTAAACCGTGTTCGACTCAAACACAAACATGAAATGCTATCCCTTCCTTAAATCAAAAGACCTGAAACCCTTCCTAACACGGGTTTTACCAAATCTCTAATTTTTCCAAGTTATGGACTTCATCCATAACTCCAAATCCAAAACATGACGAAGGCTCCAGGATCGCACCTCCCATATTTTTATCACGCCTCATCAACTTCTATGTTGAAGCCATCAGGACCGCCCCGCCCGTAGCTTCTCCATGCATCACCATCTTTGATCCCCGCGTGCTCCAACGTGAGCCTGACATCCTCAACTGTCTAGATATCAGATCGCCCTATCCTAGTCTCAGTCCTCCTCATCACTGACCATGATCGTCTCCACGCTCACCTGCACATGCAAATACCAATAACCATTTTCCCGACACAAGTTCTTCCCAACTTGACCGTTGTCAGCACACACACACACAACCACAACCTCAACAAACCATCAACACCAACCAGATCATCCATGACCACAAATCTCATCGTTATCCAAAATTCAACCTCAGACAACACATTATAACCGTTAGCTCAATGAGTACTCGAAAACAACAAGTACTTGGGAATTACCATCACTCCACTCGAAACACTTAGGCATAACAAGCATCGTTACCGTTGCTGAATACCGAGTCCTTCTGACTATAATTACCATTCCTCCAAACACTATTCATCGATCACCGCCAGTCAGTCCTACTGCTGGCCTAACACGAGTACTTGAAGTAATAAAAGATCGCAAGACTTAAAGCACTTGTATCAACCATAAAGTCTACGAGTACTGACCGTGAAGCCTAGGGCAACCAATCGCAAAGCCTTCGACTATAGGATCGTGAGGTCTATGACAACCGACTGAAAAACCAAAGACATGATAGCAAATCGTGAAGTCTACGGCGATCGATCACAATACCTATGACTATCGATCACAACATCTACAAGCATCGACCGCAAAGTCTATGACATCGATCACAAAGTCTACGACCATCGACCGCAAAGTCTACGACTATAGATCATAAATTCTAAGACTACCGACCAGTAAAGTCTACGACTATCGAATACTATAGCTATGACAATGGAAAAGCATTGTATCTATGACTATGAATTAGTACTGTAGCTACGACCATGAAAAAGTACTATAGCTACAATTACCTTCTGTGGTCGTTCTTTCGTGGTCGAAGCCAGACGTGGTCGAAGTCTGTCATGGTCGAAATGCCGTAGTCAAACTGACGTAGTTGAACTGATGTAGTCTGTCTGCTCTGATCATGTAGTCGTAAACTTCAACCGAAGTTACGACCATGTTCACTGCCGCTGCGCTTGGCTTCTTTTGACCACGGTCGATTACCATAGTCATAACTCCTTACGACTACGCGGTGATTCTATCGACCACGCTAAAGGCCCTGTCGACTGCTATGGTCGTAACACCTTACAACCATGCTTTCCTGTTGTGGTTGCTTATGACCACATCTTCTCATTGTGGTCATAGCACTTACGACCACATCTTCTGGTATGTGACTATGGTCGTAACTCCTTTATGACCACGTCTTCAACACCTACAGACACCTCCGCTCGTTGCCATCGTGGTCATAACTCCGTTTATAACCACGTCCTCTGCTCTGTGACTGTAGTCATAACTCTTTTATGACCACGTCTGCGATCCTGTGCACGCCGTGATCGTAACTCCTTTATGACCACGTCTGTGAGCCTCTGCGATCTCACCAATCGCTTGCGACCACACCGATTGCCTCCAGTGCGATCACACTGACCGCCTCCGACCACACTGGTTGCCTCCACTACAATCACACCGATTGCCTCTGATCACACTGTTCACCTCTCTCCTTTGCGATCACGCTGACCGCCTACAACCAAGCCGGTCGCCTCTCTCCTCTACAGTCACACTGACCGCCTACGACCATGTCGGTCGGTCGCCCTCTGCTCGGCACCTCCTCTACAACTACATACCTCAACTCAGTGCACCTGCGACCACACCGGTTGCCCTCTTCTCGGAACCTCCTCTCGACTACATCACATCAACCTAGTGCTTCTCTTCTCGGTACAAAGCTCTGCCTTTTATACCCGAATATTCGACTATGACTTCAGCTCGAATACAAAGTCGTACTCGACTACGACTATGAGGCGGACTCGTATATGACCATGACCAAACTTGTACACGACTCCGACCACTAAACTAAAAATAAGATTACAAACTTTAACACTTGACGTGGTTGAAATCGGTCATGGTCGAAGTTGGATGTGGTCGTAAAACCGTGCTCTACTACAGTACTCTTCTGAGTACCAGCTGAATAACTGTTCATCTCCGAGTACTGTTCATGCGACCGAACAGTTTTGATCATATCATTGTAGTTTCGGCTGTACAAAGAACCCTTGTAGCTTTGACCGCTCCGTACTTTGAATCTTTGATCACGCCGCTCGAAGGCCGTCTGATCTTCCGGTGATACTCGAACGTCGTCCGATGCATTTGTGCCACTTGAACATCGTCCGATGCTTCGGTTCTACTCGATCGTCGTCCGATACTTTGGTTCTACTCGGAAGCTATCCGATACGTTAATGCCACTCGGACACCGTCCGATACTCCGCTGCTACTCGAATGACGTCCGATCTTCCAATTGCACTCGAATGTCGTTTGATACTCTGATGCTACTCGAAAACCGTCTGATGCCACTCGGACCCGATCGGGCTGATTCGAAACTACTCGAAGCAGACCAAAACCGCTTAGAGCAGAACAAAACTACTCGGAACAGATCAAAACCATTCGGACCAGAGCAAAACAATTAGTACGTGACCGAAACCACTTGAACTCGAAACCTTTGACTGCATTCGACTGAAACATTCACAAATGCAAATTCTAAAGCAATCCAAATATCAATTATTCATCATCACTTTTAATTACGACCATCCATATAGTCTAATAACTTATAAAAGCTGAAAGGCAGAAGCTGAAGGCTTTTAAGCCGTTTGAAGCTGGGGTTGTTTTCTCTGCATGTTTCAGCAGTGCATGCATTGGACTGATTTTCTGTTGAATTAGACACGCATGACAGATTCGCTCGCCGAGGTTGACATTGCTGTAGTCATGGTGATCTTTTTTCCACATTTTACTAGTATGAGCACGGGTCCAAATCGTCCTTTCCGCCTGTCCTATGACCTTCAGCCACACACAAAGTATCATATAGGAAGCGATGACCATTCTCCAAGTCCTAGCTGCGTAAGTTGATGCGATGTTCAGTACCTGCATCTCTGGGGATCGAATGGTGAAAAGCCCACATGAATATTTGTGTCGCTGAACATCCCTAACTGACGGGAGGATGCGGGTTGCATAGATGATGGATCAATTGATACAGCAACTTGTGACCTGTGATAGGAGGTGCAGATTAGCAGACGTCAGGAAGTCCTGAACCAGCTAAGGCCAGCGTGGGTTCTTCGTTCTGCTGAACTCAGCATATGTATATCTGAATCCTTTTTGTTTGTCGCATTTGAACAAACACAGCCACAATTTGCCTAGATGGTGAACATCAACAGCATATGTATATGGTCGAGATGGTGCCGCGGCGTGAGACAGCAGGTCGGCAATATCATTTGTTCTTTTTCCCATGGAGCGTACACATCAACAGTACTTTAATTACTGTTTGAGCAGTGGAATTCGTTGAATTAGTAATTAATGTTTGCTTGTTCTGTCTGCAAAAATGCGTTTTCGCTTCCTTGGGATGCCATACTCATCACTTCCAGCATGCAGTACGATCAGCTGACGCTGGAGAAGTCGTAGATGTCTACCTGAATCGACGTCGCAACAAACTTGCAAACTTGGTTCGACAACGACCAATGCTAGCCCTGGTAGACAGCCTTGGACATGTAAGTCATCCAAAGCGATCTTCGCGCAACGCGACAAAACGCACGGCTGATCGCCAATGCATGTAACCAAGCAAGCTAACTTATCTCCAAAGGATCCGATGGCACCCATCCATCAAGGCGAACCCCGTGTACCATAGCGCAGGGCGTCGAGTCTCTTTTACACGCTTAACGCATATGGGTTATCTGTTTCATGCTGCTATCTTCGGTTTCGATATGGCAGTTTGGTTTGCAAATCCTCATCGGTTTTTAGAATACAACGGACGACGTATGCTCAAGCACACGACACGCATATCACATATACATATGCATATATGGTCTACTAGGCCTGTTTGGCAGAGTTCCACCACTGAAAAAATGAATCTGGAGCAGCAGATCCACCAAAAACAGCTCCACCGTGAATCTGAGATCCCACCATAGAGCTAGACAAAACTGTTTGGTTTGCACAGCAACTCCAGATCCACGAAATTGAGTTTTTGGTGGGAATGACCTGTTTTGCCCATGGGTTTTATGGTGGTATGGGATGGGGTGTGTAACCAGTGGTAAAAGGTGGGTAATTACCACCCAACTCCACGAGTAGGTACGAAACAAGGTTTCGTGGAGCACCCTTGAAGTGCTCCATGGATTCCATGAATCTGAGCTAGATTCGATATTTTGGTGGATCTAGATTTCGTGGAGCTGGAGCGTTTGGGTAAAAATTCGTGGAGTGGAGCTGTTTTTGGTGGATCTGGAGTTGGTGGAGCTCTGCCAAACAAGCCCTAAGACACACGCTAGAACTTAAACGAACTTGTTGAGTATTCAGTACCTCATGAAACATAAACATATATTATTTTTTAGTGAACACACACACATATATATATAGTATAAATAACAGAGGCACCATGGTGCCCAGGCTCCATGAATAAGACTTTCCATCTATGAGTGAGATTTTCCATCCTTGATTAAGACTTTCCATTCATGTTAATAACTTCCTTTCCATATTATTGTACTAGCACGTATCTAAAAGCAATCCAAAGGCAGAGAGGCTTGGTGCCCATTTCATATGGCTTATATATATATATATATATATATATATATATATATATATATATATATATATATATATATATATATATATATATATATATATATATATATATATATATATATATATATATATATATATATATATATATATATATATATTGTTCTGTGGTCCAGCATTCTCTTAACAAATGTAGTTGCAGAATACTATCTTATTGTGAGCAATCTGAATTTGACACTGTGTATGATAAAATTGTTTGCACATTTAGGTCCGATGCTTCATGAACTTATCTCTTTCGTTATGTTGCTTCAAACTCACAAACTACAATTAGTCAATTACACTGGAGGCAAGAGGAACTCGACAAAGATTATGCCGGAGATAATGATCCATGGACGCTATTCATGTTTGGGAATTCCTCATTATCAAAAACGATGAACATAAACAACAAATCAAAACAAAAAGAAGAAGAAAATTTAATTGCTACACATCGATGTTGATCTCCAGTATGAACAAATTTCTGTCTTCCCTTCCCAAAATAATCACTGTCCAACAGGGGCGGATCTACAGTAATTCATGGGTATTCAGTTGAATACCCAAAATTTTTTGCAAAAAATCTGCTATATATTAAGTATAGTATATATATATTAGTAATTGAGTCTCAAAAATATTCTAAACGTTCGGCCGGCGCCTCGGCAGTCGCCTGCGCCCTGCGGAGGCTGCGGTCTCCCGTCTCCGTCTCCCACGACCCACGCCCAAAACGGCCCACGGCCCACTCGCGGAGCGACTCAAGTCCACAACTCCTGGCTCCTGCGACCTGCGACACAGCGACGGAGCGAGCGAGCTGCGAGCAACTCAAGTCTCCAAGTTTCCAACCCTAGCTCGCCCGGGCGGCCGGCGGCGGCGGCGCTTCGGCACCTCGGCGAGCGGCGGCTCGGCGCTCCTTCCTCGGGCTCTCCGCGGCGTGCGCCGCAGCAGCAAGGCCGCAGCCCCGCCCCTCGCCTCTCGGCTCTCGGCGTCTCGCCTCTCCGGCTCCGGCTTCCAGTCTCCTCGCCTGATCGTCAGGCTCTCTCGGATCCACGTGCTCTCGGATCCTACTATAAAAAGATTAAACGTGATGCTGGAGTTCGCCTTTTTGCCATCGGGCCTTATATGGTTCTAATGTAATTTCAGAGAAAATCAGAAGATGTTCTGTTCTATTTGAACGGGCGGTGTATTTACCTAGTTGGTTAGTTCTGATCCTTCTAAATTACCATTACTGAAAAAGATAAATTTATAGATGTTACTGAAAAAGATCAATTTATAGATGACATTGGACTGATAATTGAATACATATGTGCAGGAATGATGGGTTCTGGAAAAAGTACTGTTGGAATTTGGAAAGATCATAGCCGAAGATTTGGGTTATTCATTCTTTGACAGGTTTGTTTTTCCGGATGAAGCTAATAGTAGCAATTTGTAAAAGGAATCTTGACCTTGGTGCTTGTAGTGATGCATATGTACTGCATTACTGATGACAAGGCTTGTTGTTCTGCAATTTCGTTTACAGTGATAAATTGGTCGAACAAGCCGTTGGCATGCCTTCAGTTGCTCAAATATTTAAGGTTCATAATGAATCCTTCTTCAGGGATAATGAGGTAATGGTAGCTGAATTCATCTGCTACTAACATGATCTAGTACACTCTATGACGTATAGCATTCATCTATTTCTAGTAATCTGAATTGGACCCTTTCACTGATGAATTTCTTTTCTTTTCCTTTTTGAGACCCGACTGATGATTTTCTTTTCTTTTATGCCTTGCAGAGTAGTGTCTTGAGGGATTTGTCCTCAGTGCGGCGATTAGTTGTTGCCACTGGAGGTGGTGCTGTTATCCGACCAGTTAACTGGTATATGGAGTTCACTTTATTTCTCCTTTTGGAATAGTTTGTGCCTTCTCTTGTTCTAATTGATAATATTGTGATCTCTTATTGTATTATCAGGAAATATATGAAGAAGGGCCTATCTGTTTGGTTGGATGTGCCCTTGGAGGCTCTTGCAAGGCATATAGCTAAAGTGGGAACCGCCTCTCGTCCTCTTCTAGATCAACCATCCGGTGATCCATACACAATGGTAACTACTTGATCCTTCAATTTTTGCCATGTTGGAATATGAATATGTTTAACATAGATTGATTTGGGGAAACGGTGAGTCACGGTAGCGATGTATCCGAACAACCTAGCTTTGAAGTTCGAATACCCATTCTAAAAATCCTGGATCCGCCACTGCTGTCCAACGATCCATCATCCGTGATCTTCGTTTCGGTTCATCTTAAGCGTCATGGGGCAGGCAAAAAGCAACGCAGATCTACAGATTTATCGGTGATTTATCCGTGGTCTATTGGCAGCCCACGAATCGCGATCGCTGACCGGAGACGGCCATCATCTGGCACGCCCCTTCCAACAACTTCCCTGCAAACACCAAACCAAGGAGAACAAGATTGTAAGAGACCTGGATGGATTAACAGCAAGAATAGTGACCACCAATAAGAAGACTAATTGAGATGCAAAATTATACTTTTGGAGGTACTCCGTCGATTAGAGGTACTAATTGAGATTGTGCGAGACGAATCGACGCGCGGGTCGGATAAACCTCTTCATCAATCTTTACTTCGTCGCCGCGTGGAGAAGGCAAGATGCGGGCGTCGCGGACGGGCCGCGAGAGCCGAGAGGAGCCGGGAGGCGAGCGGTGGGGGTGGCGGGGGCGGAGCAGCGCGACGCGCGCGCAGACGGAGATGTCGCGACGGCGCGGGAGGATAGGAGGCGCGGAAACGGCGGTGATCGGCGCGGCGGGCGGAGGCGCAGGGGCGCGACGGGGCGGAAGGAGGCCAGCGCGCGCGAGGGCAGGCGGAACGGCAGGGGCCAGAAAAAAGTAATCCAACCGGTAGGGAGTTTTTTGAAAAAATGTATATGTGAATTGAGTGCTTCCACCTTGAAGGATCTAGGCCGTTTGAGGTACATCCGACGGTCCATAAGCAGAGTTCACATGCCAGCACCGAATAGTGCATTAGAGCAACTACAAGAGAAGAGCTAAATCATTTTCTAAAAGTAAATTTGGCTATTATGGAAAAAAAAGGTCACCAATAAACTCTGTAAATGACTCTCCAAATTTAGTAACTCTCCATCCCTCCTCCTTCGCTCTCTATTTTTGGATAGCCTACCTCGCTCACCATCCAGCCTCTTGGTGCGGTTGGCGTTTCCTTCCCGCACGCTGCGCCCCATTCCCGCGCGTACGCGACCCACCGCGCGCCCTCTAGTTTAGATAGCCTGTTGGAGTAGTCTTATTTTTTGAGGTGAGATTTATTTTAGAGAATAACTAAATCACTAAATTTAGATACTTCTTTTAGCTAATCTCTTGGAGTTACTCTTAGCACTGGATAATCTAGAACTCGGACGAACAGCTCACACAAGGACCAGGCATGCCAACCGAAGAAAAAGCTCGGGTCCTGGAATACTCGTCGTTTTGACTTACTTACAGGGCGGCTGGGCGGGTTTCTCGTTTACTATATAAATTTGGAATTGCAGGCGATGAGCCAACAAAAAGGGAGCCCGCCTCGGGTGCGTGCCGCATGTGCCATCGGCGATGCGGACACAGCAAGTGGGGCCACGTTGATAAGCACGTATCCATGTGACCCGCGCGCATAAACAACCCCTTCCCTTGCCGTGCCTTTCAGCGCCTTGTCCCCCTCTCTCGCCGAAAATGCGTAAATGCTCCGGGTACACCTGCAACGCCCCCACGAAAAGAATTCCACCAATCATCCACTACGGCGCTGCTGCTCCAATCTACCCTGCTCATTTATTTGAGCTGCCTTCTAGTTCTAATTTTTTAATTTCGTCTTTTTAATTTATTATTATTTTTGCCTTATTTATTTGTATTATTAATAATAATATAATTTTTATTTTTTAAAATTTAATTATATTGAAAAATTACCGTAGTTATAGTGTATTTTCAGCTATTACAATAAAAAACTATAAACCTGAAATTCTAAACCTAAATGAGCAGCGCCCAAATATTCTCCTGCCATTTATCCGAAGAGGAACCCGACCAATTTTTTGATCTGATTTCCTTTTGAAACGTGGGTTTTTATCTAGTTCTTGTAGAAAATAAATTGTTTCCTACAAAATTATTGTGTTTCAAATGAATTTTTTTCTTAGTTTTTGTAAAAATAGAAAATAAATTATTTAAGGTGTTAAGCACCAATTCCTGGTATTAGCGATAGAACCAGAAGTATGCTTGGAAATGTTAAATGTAGATAATCTATGCAAAATTACTTTACATGGAAAAAAACCATTGCATGGCAAAATTAGGAACACATCATGGCAAAAGCAGGAGCAGGTCAGCTTGTTTTTGGGTTTAAATTATTTTTCATCGATTCCCTTTTTCCGAAAAGACTGTACAGGAGCTCACAAAGTGCTACACCCGTAGGAGCACTCTCTGCTGCTGAATATTTACACAGTACAGCGGTAGCACAAAAGCGTCCCAAAAACGAAATTAAAAAACAAAGCAAAAATGATCTAAATTCCTACGCCCACACGGAAGGCCACATGGAGCTGGCACATAGCCGGAGCGACGATCGAATCTCTAAATCCAGGCCAAACGGGGGGCCGGCGGTGGCGATTAGGAGGCGGTGGGGAGGAGGCGGGAGCGGCAGAGGGGGCACGTAGCGTGGTCGTAGTCGAGCCAGGTCTCGAGGCAGGCGCGGTGGAAGAGGTGGCCGCAGGGGAGGCGGTTCACCACGGCCTCCGGCTCGAACCTCACCAGACAGACGCGGCAGTCCGCCGCGCCGCGCCTCCGGCCGAATCGCGCCGGGCGGAACCTGCTCCTGAACCTCTCCGCCAGGCTGGGCCCCGCCGCCGCGGAGACCGCGAGCTGGTCCCCGCCGCCGCCCTCGCCGTCTTCCCCGGACAGCAGCGGCGGCAGCGCGGGAAGGCCGAGGAACACCAGCGCCGCGCGCAGCAGGCCGGCCAGCGCGGAGATCGAGACTACCGCGTTGTAGAGCAGGTACGTCAGGAGGCTGTCCTTGGGCGCCGGCATGCTGGAGATGCCCATCGCGGCGGCGGCGGCTTGGTGCGGAGGAATCGGGGGTCCGTGGACTCCGATGTGATTCCCGATTCTTCGAGGCGGTATCGACGCGAGCGCTGCCAAGCAGGAGTGGTGGTGCTGCGGTGGTGGTGGATACAGTGCATTTATAGCCTGTTGCTTCTCTCTATCTTGTTCGGGTGGCGTAACGCGAGACCCGTGCTACCACCTACTACTACTACTGCCGTTCTCCACCACTGATGCTGCCATCGCCGTTGGATCTGCGCGACGGTGTGCATCCGGACGTCCGATCATCAGGGGGGCATCCCACGTGCGGTTCGTGGGTGGCCAATAATTTCGCCACTTTGGTTTCGTGGCGTCCAATAATGCGCATGGTTTTGTGAGGTAGGGAGGGCCAATTATTTAGCTACTTTCGTTTTAGTTCTAGCTTCTAGATTTTGATTTATTTTTTACTATTTATAAATTTCATTTTTTTCTTGTGATTTTTCCCTTTTTTGCCGGTTCTTTGGTGGTGATCATTTGGACTTTTTTGTGACTTATGGCTAAAAAGCACGGTAGTTAGCTGAAAAAACACTGTATTGACAGAGACTTATTTAACATAATTAAATTTAAAAATTTTAAAACTAGAAAAAAACATATTAGCCCATCACATATAATGCAAAAAATACGAGAAAAAAGAACCGGCAAAAAAGCTAAAAAAAACTAAAAGTTCAGAAAAAAACGAAATTTATAAATAGTGAAAAACGAGCGGGCCACATGTATTCGTTTGCGTTGTCCGAGATAAGCTAATATTTTTTTCTATTTTTATTTTTTATATTTAATTACATTAAATAAGTCACCTTCAGTTACAGTGAAATTTTAGTCAGCTACAGTATATTTTTAACTATAAATCATAACTTTTCAGCCCAATCAATTGGGGCCGATCCAAAGCATTAAGTCTATGTAAGTGTGCACGATGCACTGGATTAAGGCGCGAAGGAACAATTCCGTCGTCACCGGACAGTGCTCCCACAAAATCATTACGCACGATCCGCGGATGCTGATTGGCGGAACGGCTCCGACAAATCCAATCAGAAAGTGGGATAGAGGCGCAGTGCGCTGTGATGCTCCGTTTTTTCTTCTTCCTAGCAACCAAACGCAGTTGAGCACGATTCGTCCCGATAGCTCGGACGCGGCTTTGTTGCTGTCATTGTCGCCACGGTCGACACTCCAACCATCTAATCTAATCATGACACGAATGACTCAAGATAGCCCGGTCACATTCACAGCTCCAGTAAAAGAATATCATTTAGTTCTTTCCGTTTCGATCGATCCGATAAACTCAAGGTTAACTTTCCGTCCAGACTTTCTTGACATAAGTTTACGTTTCTGATTCCTACTTAAAAAAGTAAAAAAATCAATATAAATAATAAACTTTTTGAAGTAGATTTATCACTCCTCTTATTTCTTTCTCGCTCTAGAGATAATAAAAAGATCATAGATTCATTAGTCATTACACATCCTACTCCTCTTACTTTTATCTTACACATATATATCTCCTTTACTTTCTCTATTACTTCTCACTAGGGGCAGATCTAGCGGTGGGGCGGGGGGCTCGAGCCCCCCTACTGCTACCGGACCCTTAGAGCCCCCCTAAATTTTTAGCCATGGATGTATAATGTAGAAGGTGAGAGTCAGTGAAGATTTCACCCTCCAAAAATTTCTGATCCGCCACTGCTTCTCACTCTTTCTAAAAACCACCGCTAATTATAAGCCGTGTCAAAAACACATTGGCCGCATCCAATATACGCTGGGCACACAACACTTGCACGACTGCAGCTGATCCCGTGATCCGAATCCCAATCACACCGTACCAATTTGGAAGCGTCCCTCGTCTCCTATGCGTCCACTCAACCGCAACTACGGCTCTAGCGCTCGATGCGTGCCAATCGCGCGCGCGCGAGCGAGAGAGCGGGGTCCGCGCGGATGCATGATGCCGCAACCTGTCATGCGCCTGTTCCACGGAGCCCGGGTTGCAAGGCCGGCGTAGGAGGACAAGCCAGTGTGAGTGATGTGAAGGGTGATGGACTGACCGGTGGCCAGCGACTGCATTCATTTGCTTGCCGTGACGAAATTAAATCTGTGTGAACCGCCCTTACCTTTTTCGGTTTACCGGTTAATCTTTGATTTGCTGGCAAGCTAGCTAGCTAACAAAATAATTGCAGGTCCAATTAGGCTACTCAATACGTGGAGCTCAAGTGTTGTGTTGCGTCCGAACTGACCACCGATGGCTTGACTTGCTGAGCTAGCCGCCTCAAACGATAATGAAGATGTTCAAATGGCCATTGCTACGTCGGCTTATATAGTAAGAGTTTCGCAAAATATGACTGAAAAATTATGTTCATACGCGCACCATTGTTAATCCTCTCATTAGCATTCGCGTCTGTTGTTCTTAAAGGCACTTTGGAAATTTCCTAATCTGTTTGAGGGGGAAAAAAAGAGGAACCAGGTGGGACCTATGTGTCATAGAAGGAGAGAGAGGATAAGGAGAGCTAGCCTCTCGTTCAGGTCAAATGGATGGGAATGACTAGTTGCAGTGAACGTTGCGATCCCCACGGGATGCTCCGGCGAAATAGACGCATCATCCTGATCCCTCTCTGTTTATTAGTTAGAGATTCGTACATTATAACAAAGTTATAAAAATGGTGAGACGGAACTTACTGTCTGACCAACTTCACACATCAAATATTGGAGAGCAAACGACAGAGAGAGAAGAATGACCAGAATGCGCGAGGAGATGAGAAAAGTGGAGGGGGTGGACAGTTGTATCCTAAGAGAGAGGAGGAGAGAGACGAACGGTCCAGATCAAATCGGATGGCTATAGAGAGGGGAGAGGAGAACACACCGACGACCATCAACTCCTCTTTATATAATGGTAGAGATACCATGTGCTTTCCCTCCTTGGATTTGCACAAGAAAACCCCATCTTCTTCCCAATCTTAATCACTTCTGCTACTCCATCTCAATTTCTTGATCTGACTGGATCTGGTGTTACGCCTAATTGTGCCCTAGTTAGCGATGCCATCTCTGGGTCTGCTCCCTCCTCCAGTAACCGGTTGCTTTACTTGTCGTAGCCCAAAGGAAAGGCAAAGGTAGACGGGTGCCTGACCTAGGGGATGATTGACCTAGTGGAGGCAGGTGTTGACTGCGCCAGTGCTACTGTTTGTTGGACTCCAGAAACTTTCTCACATGTTGAGAGCTCAGGAGGTGGGGCTGCTACTGGTCATGGTTGCGGCAGGTTGTAATTAGTGACTCGGTGTACAACGGATTGGGTTTGTGCACTTGGTCGGTGTGCAATCCAGGTGCTTTGTGCGACGTCTCCAAAACCTCGATCCATGTCCTAGTGTGCCCCAGTTCGTGGTGTTGTCATCGTATTTCTGTGAACCTTGCTGGCATTACTGTGGCATAGCGGCGTTAATTGGTTTTCTTGGATAGCATTTTCATCAACATGCTTTGTCATGTCTCTTCTTGATAGCTTCGAGTGTTGTCACTATTGTATCTCTATTGCCTTCGGATGATAGTTGAATAATTTGTCCATGTGTCATACTAGTGTAGGTTTATACCTATTGATATCTAAATTGGTTAGAGCACCAGTATTGGGTGGCTTACATGATTACCTATGGGCTTTTCATGGCTCAACGTGGATAAATTTAGTCTGTATGAATTTAAGTGACAAACCTGTGATATTTTGCTAGTACTTGAGGTTTTGATAACTCTATTCTTGCTATCCAGACTTACTGTAGCCTTAATCTTTTCATTTGCTGTCATTGATATTATCTCATTTGATAGTATTATGTTAGACCAGTTTCATTGTTGATTTTATTATTGAATAAATTGCTCAAGGTGGTTAGTTGAAGAACTTAACTAGCAAAAAATACCAATAATGGTAAGGAGGCATTGTTCTAATACAAGAGTAGCCCAACATCTCAAAGCACAAAGAAAAAATCAAGTAATAATTTGAGCTTTAAGCTGATTGTTAATTTTTGAATTGAACATCAATCGGTATGATTTCATTTGAGGATGATTTGAGGTTAGATAATTGTTCTCTAACATTTTTATTCTTGCTCGTCTCACTATTTCAATTGAAATCATATATATTTAAGGAAAAGCTCATATAACATCCTAAACTTTGTATGAAAATCCATCTAACACTCCGAACTATAAAACAAGACATTTGATTATCAAACTTTGCAATTTGATTCAAATAACACATTGATCAGGTTTCGCACAGTGGTATTGCCTGTGAGCGTGATGAGTGGACAATTTTACCGCCTAGGATGACATGCTGACCAAATTGAGGTGAATGATGGGTGGGACTCACAGGGGCTTCTCTCCCATCGAGCTCCCATGTGCTTCCACAGTCATGGCCCCTTGTAGCTTCCTCTCTTTTTATTTCGATTGAGGGAGAAGCCTATGTGGATCTTACTTGTCATTCTCCTAAACTTAGCCAGCGTGTTATCCTACATACAAAACCATCTACTCATCGTGCTACGTGAGTAATACCACTTTGTGGTGTTATTTGAACCAGATTGCAAAGTTCGATGAGTTAAATTTCTGGTTTTATAGTTTAAGATGGTGGATAAACTTTCAAGGAAAATTCAGGATGTTATATGGACTTCTTCCTATATTTATTCATTTGTAATTCTGGAGTTTTACTAAATGCATTGCCGAGACTATAATTACTGCAACACTGTCATGGTGCAAAGATTATGGCATGAAAGTACATCCATTAACGAGGTTGCATGTGCACAAGCTTATTTTCCCCAGCCTTGGCTCGGGACGAGTGGCCACGGCAATTCTCGCGGATGGAGTGCGTCCCCGACAGCGCGAACACGTCGCATGATTCCATTCCGCTGCCTAATCTCGATCGAATAATCAAGGTTGTTGCTTGCGTCAAGCATCCGGCAGGCCAGTAGTATAACCCTGGGCGGATTCGGTGTCGTTGTTCTACCTGCACCGGCACATGCAAGTGTTGGGAGCAATTAGCGCCTACTAGTAGTGTGTCCGTGCTAACGCTACGATAAAATACAAAGCAAGATAAAATTTGTAAAAAATAAAACAAACAATCAGATTTATTAAGATTCACGTCGCATATATTGTATAACCAAATATTTTTGTCACATAACCAACAGAGTGCATCATCAAAACATGAAAATTCAAAAGCGAGTTCTAATTTAAAGGAAAATTAAAAACTAAATGTAGGTCATGTATTTTGGCTTTCTGCTATCAGGGACTCCGACTATTATCACATAGACAAGTCAATATAACAGAAGGTGGTTGATTGTCTACTGGAACTCTTCTATAATACAAGTCAATATGTTTCCTCTGGTAAATGCTTATATGTTGTTTCAAAACACCTGTTTAGGAAGAAAGCCAATAAATTCTTCAACATCCAATGGTGGCAACACTTCTGCAAGCAGATGTCCTCAGGTATTTCCTTTCAGCAATTATAGTTTCAGTCAATATGTACTTTCATCTATCCTGCCAATGTACAGGTAGTAGTGGAGGATGGCATCGATCCAGACAATATGACTTATGAGGTGCGTACTGTCAAATAATTTGTTTGGCCAGTATTTTCCCTACTGTTTCATCAAGGGAATGTGCCACTGCCAGCTAAGTTTTGGTTTTATAATCTATCATTTCTGAATGGACTTGTATGCCATATGATATTGTGGATAATATATTATTAGATATTTTGTTGACGAGTACTAACAAAAATGGACTCCATTTGTTTTCCACACTCGTTTATCCATGTTCACTATATCGAAATTGTGCAGTTGTGCTTCAATGGACAGTTGCCTGAAAAGGTTGTTCTCTTTATATTGCAGTCTGTTTATTGGCAGCTTGAACAATACACGGCTGTACCATGATCTATATGGTAGCATCGATCTGGTGCAACCGCAGCTTTGTTTTCTTTACAAATAATGTGTGCCTAGATAGAAGTAGCTTTATGTCTATTATGCTGAAATGATGTAAAACATCAGAAACATTTTGCTTCAAACAGTTCTTCCTTTGTTTATAACGTAGTGACGTGATGCCTTTTCCAATCGATGTGCAGGCAAAGTTGCTTCTTTGGCAGTGGGCTGGAGCTTCCTGTGGGTTATTTTCATTGGCTGGAGTTGGAGCATAGGCTGTATACAAATATCGGCTACGGGTAAACAACTCCTCATCCTTCTATTTAATCCATCCGCTGAGTTTAACCATGTGCCGAGCAAAGATGTATTTGTTGAAGCGACAAACTTATTACCTCAATCTGAACAGAATCGAAATACTTTATTCTAACCAAGATTAGTTGACAAAACACACCTAATTAATCAATATCGACACCATGAGAAAGGGAAGGAAAAAAGCTATCACCTTGTGAATGATTGATGCTTGCGGTCTTGCAAAGAAGTTTGGTGCGATGCTTTGCAGATCGGTAATCGCGACTCTGCGAGGCATGACCAAGGAGGGTGGGTCGTGAGCGTGGGGACCGACCACCGGCATTGGATGGATTGGCTGTGGCCACCGTTGAACACGTCCCGACACGGCCGCAGCCCTGGGCCGCCCTCCGACCACCGGGCACCACAAACCCAGCTGGACCCGGCGCGCGGGCCTCCATTCCAAGATCACTCCTCCTCCTCTTCCCAGCTCTTCGCGGTACCACTGCTCCACGGCGGACGTCGCTCCTCCTCCCCTATCTCAACCGTTGTGTAGTCCTTCGGCCCCACCATCGCCGCCACAATTTTGCCGTCTTTGGCGCCGCGTGTTGTCGCTCCTTCGCTGTCGTTTCTCTTTCCTCGACTGGGGAGCTTTAGAAAATTTATTATGGATATCTCGTATTATTTCTTAAATTGCCCGTTAATAACATGCAGCAGTCAACAATGATCTAGCGCAAATATAAATTACGAAAATGCAGGGTTAAGGTAAGAACAAAAGAAAGATGCAAAAGATCGTAAAATAATTCCCACAACCAACAAGTTCAATAGTCAATACATACTCACCTATCACCAATATATTTTCCTGGACAAAATAAGCGAGGAATAATTTTTCTACAAGAGCATTTTGTTTGTCATAGCCTTGGTGTCCAGCAAGTGTTATGAGCCTATGGCTGTCCATTGTATTCCCACGCATTACAATCTTTAAGTCATGATGGTACAAATGATACACATGATGTCATGAATGCCGAAATTTTAACCATGCACTTACGTGAGCCGGACATGTCATACTCAAGCCCAAGTCCTCGAAATATCTGCAAAAGAGCATGGCAACACTAAATACATTTTATGCAATGTGAATAAACAATACCATGACCAAGGTCAAATGAAAGAACCTCTGCCATGCGGTGGCGTGGGGTGGGGAGGAGGAAGAGGAGGCGGCGGCGCGGGGTGGGGGGAGGAGGCGGCGGCGGAGCGGAGGGTGGGGGCATTGTGCTTTACTTCGCACAGGCGCCTAACTCCAACACGCTGCTCCTGTCTCACTCCTACAAGAACAAAACATGGTGCGTTGTAATACATACTTCGTATGAACATCTGCACAAACCTGTTCCTGATGCATGAAGGGTTAAAGAGAAATATAGGCACTATAGTTCAGTTGAAATCTAACCTTAGGTAAACAAACGCATCACCAGCAATCAGCTTCTTAGATGTGACAAATGTGCTCCATCCGGTAGTCAGAAGGTGTCTACGGGGTTGGCCTAGTCAACCAAGAATTGTATGAAACTATGAATAAGCACCAGAAGGCACAAAGCTAGTACAATTTTGCTACTAATCTGTAGTCAAATGATTATAGAACAATTCAGCAGATAACTAAAAAGAAACAATTTTTTTTGCATACCCCTATAGATGTGCTTAAACCTCCACTCAGATCCATGAAGGTCCTTTGTGATGAGCTCTTGAGTTGGCGTCGGCATCGACATATCACGATCAATAGCAAACAAAAGGATTATAACTTCATCGTACCATATGCATTGCCAAAAACACGAGAATTGGGCATACCGGTGGCGGTAGGCACTCATTGGCATGCCGTCGGAGGACGGAGAACCCGCCATGGGTGCTCGTGCCGGACGGTGTCGATCTTGCGAATGAGTGCACCACGGGCCTCGTCAACTCCGGGGCGGGGGTGCATGCGTGGGCGATTGTTTCTTTGCAAACAACGAAACCACTATTTTTCATACAAATCCACGAATGTGAGTTCACATTGATGAAATTACTCACAAAAAGATGATGCGAAGCATCTCAAATTCTGGACTTCCTAAACAGAATCCAAAATTCGGAAGCCTAAAAATATGCCCACAATCACGGCGAGCACACTTGACATTTGGAAACCAGAGAAGAACAACAAAGCGTGGGTGGTCACCACTCACATCCGAGTCCGGCGCAGTGTCTGCGCGAACACCTCGTCGTTTCCGTCTCTGCTGCACCACAAACAAACAAAAGAAAATTACGACGAGCTCACACAAAAGCAAGGAAGAAACGGCGAGACGTTTCCTCCGTGCGGCACGCGATTACCTTGAGCTCGGCGTTGACGACCTTGCAGAGGATCTTGTACGGCACTGGAACATCTTTATTTGCTCGGCGGCAGCGGGGGTCCGTCGACTCTGCGGCTACACCACCACACCACACGCACCGGCAAGCGCTGCGAGGCAAAGAATTCACCACCGAACACGCACCGCTCCAGTGGCCACGGAGAAGTAGAACACCCTCTCGTCCGTCTGTGGCACCTCCACGAGCGCCCGCGCGCAGCGCGCCACGGCTCGCGAACACTCGGGTCCGTCTTTGCCAAGAATCGAGGCCCATGAGCGAACGACCGGCCGTGAACTCCGAAAACGGAGGAAGCACGAAGGGACATGCTGGGTGGACTCACCTTGCGCCATGGGCACAGTGGTGGTATGGTGGGTGGGTGTGCGTCGCTCTGGCCCCCCGGGGAGCGAAGTGGGGGGAGGAGGAGGAGGCGGCGGTGCGGCGGCGCTGCGGCCCTCTCCTCCCACCCGTCGCCTCGGCGTCACCCCGTCGCCTCCTCCTCGAGATTGGCGGCGGCGCCTCTCCGCCTCGGGGCCTGCCCTTGAGGCACACCCCGACCTTCTTCCTCGAGGTGGGGCGCGCGGTGGGCGTGGTGGCTAGAGGAGAGGAGCGCGCGGAGGGCGGAGAGAGGCGCCGTTCTTGATGTCCAGAGAGAGGGTCCGGCGCCACTCCTTGCGGCGCCGAGGAGAGAGGAGGTGGTTCTTGAGCGGGAGGAGTTGGGCGGGTGGGGAGGAAGGAGGCGGCGCGCGGTGGGAGGAAGGAGGAGGCGCGGCGCGTGGGGCGGAAGAGGCGGTGCGGAGAGCATGCCGCGCGTGCAAACCCTAGCGTCACGAGACCGGGAGCAGCAGGGGCGGCGAGGACCTTAGGATCTTCAATGAGTAAGAGAATAAGGCTTAACAAAAGATCAGAGCCATTCATTTGTATAGAGTTGGATTACTTTGGTACACAAATCTGGGTGGACTTAGATTAGGCATGACTGTGGGGGTGGTTGAGGGGGTGGATGTAGTAAAGATAATTTTGGTGTATTATAGAGTAGGGTAGAAGCTGCCGGATTAACGAACCCGCGTGGCAGCGCGAACGGGAGGAGAGCCAAGCAAACGGGAGGTTGATTGATTAGTTTAGTGGCGGCGATTAGTTTAGATTAGGGATCGATGCTTCTAGTTAATGACTCGGTTAAGCGGGATTTGCCTGGAGATTTTGCCCGTGTGGACCATAGGGCGGTGCTGATCCGCGCTTTGAATCCGATGACTGTCTTTCTGCCCAACTTGTTGAGTCCGTCTAGTAGCACTATTTTATGCATGCTCGTAGTCGTGGCCCTAGTACTCTTTATCCCTACTTCTACTTACTGATGATTTTTATTCTTTTTTTATTCTGATTTGGAAGCGTCTAGTTAACTGCTTTCGCAAAGGTTTCAGTAAGGTATCCATATATAATCGATAATTAATCCATGGATGAAATGAACTCGAACAAGCGTTGCGAACTTGCAACGAAAGCGAAGGGCACGACTAAATGGGCCCAGATCGCCGAGCTCGCGACCCGATGTGTGACTGGTAGGCCCGGCCCGCAGCCTGCGGCGTGGTCGTTGGGGCGGAGGCGGACGGGTGGCGCCCGAGCGGTGCGGTGCACCCAGCGCGGCAGGTGAGCCGTCCCCCGCCGGGTCACGTGGCTGCCACCTGGATCGCTTTTTTTTTTTGGGTCTTTTTGGGTGCGGGTGGAGAGAGGGACGTGGGGCGGACTGGCGGAGGGCGGTGTCCTGGAGCGGTGAACTTGGGCTGCGCCTGTCGTGCGCCGTCCTGCTTGCGCCAAATGTGGTGGCGGCCCAGCGCCCGTCCGTGCTGTCGACTCCACATCCCGTTTCAGAGTGCAATGCATACGTCGTATACGCACGCTAACCCACAGCCACGCAGCCCGCGTGCGTTCTCTAGCACATCCCTGTTGAGATATAGCACGTACTCGTGCGATCGTATGTAAGGGTAGACGTCTGTCATGCTCTCTCTTTTTTTTTTTAACCTTTTTAATGGTTTTTTGCTTAAATTTATTCAAAAGTCAAAATAAGCTGAACAATTTTTCTAAACAATTTAACCCACAATTAAGATACTTTCTTTTTTAGGTGCTATAGCGCTCTCTCTCTCTTGAAAAGATTCGGCATTGAATCGATTACCCTAAGGAATAAGATGTACGGAACTAGAGTAAATCATTTAGGTAAAGGAAATCATAAGAATCAAACCTGAGTTAAAAGAGATCAGGATCTCCAATTCCCAGGTAGCTTCACGTTCCGTCTGATGGAACCACAATACCTTGACATAAGAAATGGTTCGGCGCTGCAGTTGATGCTCCGAACGCTCCAGGATACGAACCGGCCATGCAATGATAGTCAGATCCTCTGAGACCTCCAAGGTGGGTAACTCCAGAGCTTGATCAAGGTCGTTTAGATCCTTTCTCAACATGGAGACATGGAAGACATTATGAACACTGGCCAAGGAAAAAGGTAACTCCAAATGGTACGCAAGCTTTCTAATCTGCTTGACGATTGGAAAAGGTCCAACATAATGAGGGTTCAGCTTTCCTTTTGCCTCGAAACGAACTACGCCCTTGGTCGGGGAGACTCGCAAAAGAACCTGATCGCCCACTTCGAAATCCAGTGGACGACGAGAACGGTCGGCATAGCTCTCTTGGCGATTTTGGGCTTAAAGCAAATTGTTCCTGATGTGATCAATTTGCTCCTTTCAGTCACTGACTTGCTGAGGACCAAGTAACCTTTCCTCTCCAACCTCGCCCCAATGGAGAGGAGAATGGCAAGGCTTACCATAAATGCCTCGAAAAGTGCCATGCTAGTACCAAAGTGAAAACCGTTATTATAAGAGAACTCTGCAAGGGTAAGGTATTTTATCAACTGCCTTTCCATACAAGTATGTAAGAATGCAACATGTCCTCCAATCTACGAATGGTCCTCTCAGATTGGCCATCAGTTTGAGAGTGGAAGGCAGTGTTGAAGTTGAGCTTCGTGCCCAAATTCTGATGCAACCTCTTCCAGAAATGTAAAATAAACTTAGTATCGTGATCTGAAACAATGGTTTTAGGAATGCCATGGAGACGAACAATTTTCTTGACATGGATATTAACAAGATCCCTTGCTGAGTAAGTGGTTTTAACTAGATGAAGTGAGCTGTCTTGGTGAGACGGTCGACAATGACCCAAATAGAGTCCATATGCCTGGGTGATTTAGGAAGGACAACAATGAAGTCCATAGCTATATCTTCCCATTTCCATTGGGGAACCTCCAATGGCTACAAGAGTCCGACAGAACTACGATGCTCTGCTTTCACTTGTTGGCACACTGAGCGTTGAGACACAAATTTAGCTATGTCCTTCTTCATCCCTGGCCACCACAACTGCCGTTGAAGGTCCTTAAACATCTTAGTCTCGCTAGGATGAATAGAATAAGGAGTTTTATGAGCCTCACGAAGAATATCCCTCTTCAATTGTGAATCAGATGGCACCTAAATGCGGTCACGGAAGCATAATAGCCCTTTACCATCGGCAACATAGTCAGGCCCATGAGGTTTAGCCCAAATGACCTCTCCTCGAGAGTGCCGAGTCTCCGAACCTGAGGTTTGAGCTTCTAGCAAAGCATCAAACAAAGGGAATGAAGCTTTCGATTTCTCCAAGGAAATTGCTGAGAAAGTAAAACAAAGTGTAGTTTGGAGGTCCTCCAGCTCCTCCTGGACTAATTGAAGAATATAAACACCATCACTTTACTTCCTGCTAAGGGCATCAACCACCATGTTAGCTTTGCCTAGATGATAATGAATAGTGAAGTCATAATCCTTGATTAACCCTAACTAATGGCATTGCCTCAAATTCAATTCCTTCTAGGTGAGAAAGTACTTCAAGCTCTTATGATTTGTGAAGATATCACATTTCTCTCCATAGAGGTAATGACGCCAAAATTTTGAGGGTGAAAGCCACAACCCCCAGCTCCAGATCATGAGTAGGATAGTTGAGTTCGTGCTTCTTAAGATGACGAAAAGTATAAACTATCACCTTATCCTCCTGCATGAGGATGCAGCACAAACCCAATCAGGATGCATCACAATAGACAATGAACTTCTTTCCTCCCTCAGGCAAAGCAAGAATGGGAGCGGTAATAAGGCACTCCTGTAGGGGTCTGGGAGCTGGACTCATATTCCTCTGTCCAAAGAAACCGCTCGCCCTTCTGAGTAAACTTGGTCAGCGACTTGGAAATAAAAGAGAAATCCTAGATAAAATGGTAGTAATACTCAGCCAAACCTAGGAAACTACGGATCATTACAACGTTGCTAGGTCTCAGCCAACCACCGCATCAATCTTGGAAGGATCCGCAGAAAGTCCTTTGCCCCCTATGATATGACCAAAAAAACTGATAGATGAACGCCAAAAGTGCATTCCTTTAGTTTAGCAAATAGTTGATATTTTCGAAGAAGATCAAGTACAATACAAAGGTGTTGCTCATGCTCCTCTGCTGTACTGGAATAAATCAATATATCGTTGATGAAGATGATGACAAATTTATCTAAGTACTCATAAAATACCCGATGCATCAGATGCATAGATATGGCCGGAGCATTAGTTAGCTCAAATGGCATCACTAGGAACTCAAAAAGACCATAACGAGTGCGCAAGGCTGTCTTTAGAATATCAAAAATCTTGATCTGGACCTGGTGATAGACGGACTGTAGATCTATCATGGAAAAGAATTTGACACCCTTAAGCTGGTCAAAGTGATCATCAATACGAGGTAAAGGATAGCTGTTCTTGATGGTCAATGCATTGAGAAAATGATAATCAATGTACATATGTAGACTCTTATATTTCTTTTCCACAAAAATGATTAGGGAAGCCCATTTTGAGGTACTATTCAGGACAAAGCCTTTTCTCTGAAAGTTGTCCAATTACCACTTCAACTCTTCTAGCTTAGTACGCGACAGACGGTAAGGAGCCTTGGCAATATGTGCAGTGTCAGGAATAACATCAATAGCACACTTAACCACCCTAACTGGAGGTAGGCCTGGAAGCTCAACTGGAAAGACATTAAGAAATTCTCGAACAATCAGCAAATTTTTCGATAAAGGTCCGGTGGTGGGCTTCTCTAGCATGACGAGAAGACACTCGGACGTTGCCATCCTACAATGATCGAAATAGGAGGCCAAGAATAGAAGTATGAGATATCGCTCCTTACCCTAATAGACGATCTCCCAATCATCTTGTAGAAGAATAACTTTACAGTCAAAGCAATAAATAATAGCATAATGACAAGACAACTAGCCCATGCCCACAATCAAGTCAAAGGATTGAATTGACACCACCACTGCATCAATGCTGAATTTATGGCCTTCAATCTCCAAAGCAATGTTGAGGCAGGTAAAATTGCTAGTAAGAGGTTCATTGGCGATGGTCATCACCACGGGGTACGCTAAGGTACTGATGGGTGCAGAGTGCCGCTGCATGAAGCAGGAGGCCAAGAAAAAGAGAACTAGCCCCCGAGTCAAACAGTGTAAGAGCTGGACGTAAATTCAAGATAACCAACCCTAAAAGGTTACGGAGAGTGGAAAGATAATTGGTAAGATAGGTAACAATAGGGAGGTAAGACATGATAACCAACTACACCACTCCTGAGTCAACAATACGTAGAGATGCGCATTGGTACCCTTTGGTACGATAGCAATTGTAGCAGGAACTGGAGCCACGTTCTAATTACTAGCGGGTGAAGGTGAAAAAGGACGTGTTCAAGTATCAAAATTCGTCTATTCTCTTGTGCTCAAGTGATGAAATCTTGATTTAACTTGGTTTTTAATACTTTCTTTTCTCCTCTTGATCTTGATGTGTGTTAAAGACGTGTAAGTGATGAAGATATCTCTTGGAGATCATCTCATTTATCTAGCCACTTATTATTTATAAATTCTTATGTTTACTCGATTTTAGCTGTGATTTTGGGGTATTGGTCATTGCTAAGCTGCCTACAGGCCGTGAATCAGGCACCGTGTGACATCTATAGTACGATAACGAGTAATGCACTGGATCAGGTAAATGCTTGTGTAGGTGCTAAGTTATCCATCTTTTCTGCGCTAGCTTGCTAGTTCTTGTTACTCCTTTCTGTTCTGGTCCCATCTGCAATAAATAAGCAAATTAATCGTGTTACACAATTTGCACAGATGAATGACTTCCCATAAATTGCTTATTGTTCTGTCATATAGTATACTAGCCTCATAGGCGCGGCGCCACGCCGCACTAGCCACCGTGTGTACCGAAGTGAAAGAGGCAATAATTCGTGAAGAGTTTTAAACAAAAATTTAAAAAAATCGAGGGCACATGTGTATTTTTAAAAACGTCGAAGGGCTTTTTCGTAAAAAATCGAGGGCCTATACGTAATAAACGAGGACCTGTACGTAATTTAGAAACCGCGGGGCGCTATCCTGCAAAGTGGAGGGGCTTGAAAAAACTGCTAGGGACCTTTTCGCGAGAACCAAGGACCTTTACGTAATTTCAAAAAAACACATGGACTTTTTCGCAAAACTGCTCCCCCGACCGTACGCAAATTCTGCCGCCACGCGCCGGCCGAGGGAGCGCTGGGGGCGACGTGGAGGGGCTCGGCGGCCGGGAACCCCCCGCTAATATGAAGCGGATGATACATACATCAAGTAAACTTGTCTAGCTACTGAACCAGGGCCGGTCCTAGGCATAGGCGGCAAGGGCGACCGCCTAGGGCCTACGAAAGTTAGGGGCCCCAGCATATGTATATAAACCTATATATATAACTTGTTTGGATTTATAGTTAAAAGGATCAACAGAAGTATATACTGAAAACTTGTCAAGATAGCCCAAGTGTCTAACTAAATTTGGAAACACTTCATTTGACATGTCACGGTGACTAAACGAATGAATGCTCGATCATAAGATCGATGCCTAGCTCGGCTCAACTAGCTTGTATCTTATTTACTTGGTAATTAAACTGAGAATTTGACAACCGGTGGTTATATGTCTCTTGCAACTTGCAAGAGAAGTTTAGCATATATAACCTTGCTCATACAATATGATGTTGGTTATCTAGAATTATTTGCACTTGTTATTGGTATACATTAAGTTTTGATCATAAAAATGTCTGATTAACCTGAATAGAAGTGAGATTTTTAAAATATCATGGACACCCTAAGACCTCCACTTTTATCTCGCCCCAGGGCCTCTGAAATCTCAGGAACGGCCCTGTACTGAACTCACTGAGCTCTTACTCAAGCAATCCACATGTTTTGACAAAATATGGACAATAACTGTTCATCAAAGTCTTAGTAGATACACTAAAAATTCTGAACTGAACATGCCTGTAAAAACTTTATGCTGCATCTTTTAAGTTTGACTAGTATTTTCAGTTTCCTTAAAAGAAAGCATTCTTTGATTTAGTAATGTACAGTTGTACACTAACAACTTGCGCAAATAGGCCCTGCGAAACAGTTTATTTTCTACAGTTGAATAACTTGTTATTGCCTGCATTTCCATTCTTGTACGTTACATTTATTAAAGAAAAGATTCTTATACGTTACCAACATACTTTTTGCATGATGACTGATGAGCATAGTTGTGCTAATTGAGCTTCAAATTACAAGTTACTTTTGTTGAGTAATCAGTCGGTAGCAGAGAAAGTAAAGAATGTGTAGTTATAAAACAAAGAACATAGCGAGTAACAATGATGGATTGATTGGTAAATGTCGCCACCTACTGCAAAATTTCCCTTTTCATTTCTATTTTACTTGGATAAGTTTTGAACTTGAAATTTAACCACATTGGAGATGATCATTATGTGCCTTTCTTTCTGAAGGAAAGGAGGGATATGGATATCAGATCTTTCCTTGTTTAGAGAATATTTTTATGGGAATGCCGGGTTTTCCCTGACATGTGAGGAAAGTCCCAAACGCTTCTTGTGTTTGATCCTTATACATGTTTCACAGGGTACATCGAGTTTGACCGTTAATATTTCTGTTCAGTGACACGATGGATGATGTTGGTGATGTGAATTAAAGGCTCTGCTCCAACGAGATTCTGTTTCTAATTTTTAATTTCTTAATTTTATCTTTTTTGTTTTTTCTCCTTATTCTTTTGCATTATCTATGATTATATAATTTTTTATCTTTTATTATTTTTTTAAATTTTAATTAAGCAGAAAAGTTAACAACAGCTACAGTACATTTTAACTACTACAATATAGAAAAAAAAAGCTAGAAACCTCAACTTATAAGCTCTTTGGAGCACTACCGAAGTCTCGAGAACTTTTCGTCGCATTTTAGCTTTCTGTGACTCTTGTTTAACTCCTCCATTTTTCTGTTCTTTTTCGAGAACCTCCATATCTCTTCTCTTGAGGGATTGTTTAATTATTGCCTGTGAAGTGTAAACCAGTAATTTCTGCGTCGCCATCTACATGATGTCATTAAATTACTATTTGTGATGTCTATGACATGTTTTGATCTGTGTGGTCTGGCTACATACTTGGCCGCCTAGGCTTGGTCTAGAGTGACCTGAATGAAATCTTGAGGAATTTTGCATATAAGTTTGGTCTTTTTTTAATCCAAACCTGTGCTTGGAATGTTATGTTGTTCTGCTGTTCACTATTCTACTGCTTCGGAATGCGTCTCGTTATCCTATAATAAACTGCCAACCAAGTTTGACAAAAAAAAATACGCAAACCAAATGTAAAGGTGTATTCAAGGATTTGCAGGAATCGTAGTCCTGCGGCGAAAACGTATTTCTGTAGGAGCCGGCCAGCTGAATCATCGCAGAAGAAAAATAATAGAATGGATGTTTTCTAGTGGGCTTTTATGGGCCGTATTGGGCTATCGGGCCACTATCCGTAAAATTTTGTCTTCTTTTTGGGTGGAAAACCCGGCTATATATATCCTCTTGTTTCTATCTCTACCGAAGAAAACGCAAACTTCCTTCGGCAACCGCCGAAAACAGCGAGGCCAGGACGTGGAGAGCTGCGCCATGGCGGCGGCGGAGTTCGTCTAAATTGCGTTCGTGAGTTCCGCTAAATTTCCTCGTAGTTTTCGCCTTCCTGGAACCTGTACGTATTCCTTTTGCATCGGTTCTCTTGATTCCGTAGCGAGTAGCGGCGGTTAGGGTTCAGCTTGTCGTTAGAGAACCCGCACGGGTTTAGCTTCGATCCACTGGAGCTATGATCTGCACGAGGTTGTGTACCGGGGGAATCTTGTGTGAATTTTATTTGAGAACAGAATGGAGGTGGCGATGCCTGAATCTAGATGTGTTTGATCTTCATTGGTAGTTCAGCGTTGTTCAGGCAACGCATTAGTATCAACTGAGGATTGGTTCATCTGGGCGACATGTAAAAGTAAGAGCAGAACTTTTATTTGTTTATAGTTAGACGAAAAGGTTCAGAATTATAGGCACAATTTTGGTGGACGAAAGAGAGGGAAGGAAGCGAAACAATGTAAAAAAAATCACTGCATTTTTTTACTGAGCGACGACTGCTTGATGAAGCTTTGGGGCAGTCATAAGAAGGGGTAATGTTGAGAGGGTGGTGATTTCTTCACTTCCCATTCTGATTCCGTGATAGTTAAAAATTGACTTGAATTATCTTGCTTTCATGTACTTTGTTTCACAACTTGTTCAATCTCCAATTTCGTATGGCCTATCATTCTGTGAAATTGATTTTTGTAGAAGGATTTGTTAGCTCCCACGTGCTATAAACTGCTGTGCGCTGTGGCTTCTAGGGAAACCATGGCAATGCAGCCAAGAAAGAAGAAATGCATGACCTGCTTGCCGCAAGATATCGTTGAACTGATACTTGTGAGGCTTCCGGTGAGCACTCTGTTGAGGTGCCGTGGTGTCTGCAGGCAGTGGGATGGCATTGTTCGGGATCCTCAGTTCATCGTGGCACACCTCCAGCGTGCGCCACATTGCCCCCTCCTGTTCTTCGAACGACAATTCTCTTTAGGCAAGCTCCACCCTAGTGAAGCTATCCTCTTCGATGAAGCCTCGTCGCCATCAAGATGGGATGTGCCTGTGATTGAGCCTGATGATTTCTTATGTGCTTCGTGCAATGGACTTATCTGCTTGTACTCATCTAAGTCAACAATCAAGATAGCCAACCTTGCAACTGGTGAATGTATGCATCTTGCAAAACCTGTCAAGAACTCGAGGGGCGATCACTTTTCTTTCTACAGCTTTGGATTTCACCCGGTGACAAAAGAATACAAGGTTATGCATTTTCTTCGCGACGAGCAGCTCTGTATTAGTGACTTTTTCAGTGTCATTCAAGTTTACACGCTTGGTGATGAGCATTGGAGAGATGTTAGAACTCCAAAAGCTCTAAGCTTGAAGTGGGTGAAACGCTGTGGAGTTGTCAATGTTGAGGGAGCAATGTATTGGTTAACTGAAGACATGGAAAGCGTCCTGCTCAAAAATGACATGGAAAGCAGCTGGGAGCTCGCAGTTGTGTGCTTTGATCTCAATGAAGAACGCTTCGAATGGATACAGCTGCCAGCAGTTGATTTTGCAAATTGTGCACCTGGTAATCCTCTGCAATACCAGATCACAGAGATAGATGGGAAGGTGTCTATGGTTCAAATCAGAAGAGATTTTGGGCTTATGGAGAAGCTGCAGATCTGGACACTTGACAGCCAGGTAGAGCAAAGCTGGAGCCACAAGTACAGTATTCAGTTACCATCACCTTACATTCTAGGACCGTATTTCATTCACGGGGATAAGATTGTGATGCATGATATTTATAGTGACATATATTGCTATGAATTGATGGGCCAGAGCTTTGAGATTGAACTGATAAAGATGGTGAAGCTGTTAGATTTCAGCCCCCGCTGGGGCAACAACATGCAATCCTACATGTATGTGAAGTCACTTGTACGGTTGGATGCATACAAAAAGGCTGGTATTGTGCGTAGGCCGAAGCGATGAGATGGCTGGGAATTGAAGAAGTGGGAGGTGTGGGCACATGAGCTCCGTAAGCTAGAGAAACAATGGAGAATGCTCCATCAGCTGGAACATCAGATATCTGTATAATAGCTAGACTCTCATGAACCTATATATTTATTGTGTGTTGAAAATTGGACAAATTCTAAGTACCCATTTTGGTAGGAACTTTTACAGCGGATTGGAGCGGACATCATTCTGGGGTTGCAGTATCCACCAGATCAGGTAGACTTAGCATTTCTGTATATCCAATTAGAAGCTGCCAAACTTTTCATATTTTAGATATAAATTTCCTGATTATCATAGGAATGAAGACACAGTAATTTCTTGCAGTGCACTGTAATTAAAGTTGTTACAATTATATTGCATGAGAATGCCGCAGGCTAGGTCCCCCCGACGGCCCAATTGGGTGGAGCAGAAGCAGGAGAGGGAGATGCTGAATTCTAATATTGATAGGTTGGAAGGTTTTGTGAAGGTATGGTGTGGAGGTGTTTACTAACCAGAATGATTTTCTGTTGTCATTATGGTCTGTAAAATTGACAAAGTTGACCTATCTATAGGTCATGGAGCAGGCAGTGGAGGTCGCCTGTAGAGAGAAAATGATCCCTGTGGCTGATCAGGTAAAAGTTTTTGAAGGTGCTAAGTTATTCATGTTTACTCTAATAGCGTGCGCGTTATTGTTATTTGGTCCTGTTCTGACCTCATTTGCCTTAATATAAAAGTTAATGAGTAGCCATTTGCATATATCGGTATGATGGTATTCAATTTTGCTAACCATGTTGTTTTTCTTTAAATAGTTGTCTAGTCACTGAATTCATTGGGTTCTTACTCCACATGTTTTGACATGATGTACGAAAATGTGGAACTAAAATTCTGCGAATTTTTGGATATTTTAATGTTTCTTTAGATCTTGCATATTGTAATGTTAGTAATATGTTTTATGTAATGTTATGAACAACCAAATTGCATTGTTCATTCCTACGGTAATGCTAATGGAGCACTGAATTATACTGAGGGAAGAGTAGTTTGTTGTGCCATCCCCCTCGTATCTTTATAAATAAAAATATCAAATGAGATTTAAGACACTTTCTTCATTTTAAGGGTAAGAAAATCTCACAATAATCCTAAAAAGAAAAATTCTAGAAATTCTAACATTAATTGAGAAAAAAGATAAGCATCTCCATCTATTTTGGTGGGGCTAGATTATAACGGTACAGTTTAACTATATATGTATATTAGAATTGTATAGCAAATACAATTGTATTTTAATTATAGGCAATAGAGTTATATATCAAAAGACAATTATACCATAATATCCGCTAGTTCCTTGAATAACAGATGATATAGACAGGGTAGTTGTAAACTTGAACTGCCTGAAAAATGTTTCAAGTACGTATTTTAATTTTTTAACTCAGCTCAGAAACAAAAATTCGCACCCCAAAAAAATGAAGTGAACAGTAAAGTCACGACATTTTACAATGCTGTAGATCAACACTGCATCCTTTCTTTGTAAAAAAGGGAGAAATATAAGATCTTCTTGGCTTGGAGGTATATTGGGTAAATGAAGCATGGTAGACGCACTAATTTTTTTTTCTGCCATGAAATTACCAGAGTCTTCCTGTATTTGATCCCTACTCTCACGTTTCACAGGGTGCTTCGAACTCGTCCGCTGACATTGCTGCTCCGTGAGGATGATGGTGATTTTAACGTCCCATGTATTTTGATTTAAGTTTCTGACATCTAACTTATTTTCATTATTCATAAATTTCATCTTTTTCTGAACTTTTGGATTTTTAAAGCTTTTTTGCCAGTTCTTTTTCCCGTATTTCTTTGCATTATACGCGATGGGCTAACATGTTTTTCTATTTTTAATTTTTTAAATAATTATACTAAATAAGCTACAATCAGTTACAGTACAAAACTAGTCATCTGCTCGTGCGTTGCAATGAAATTTATTGGATATATAGAGAATTATGCGATAGAAGAGAACTATTCTGATTAGTTGAAAAGTGGAGAGTAATGAAAAGTTGAGAATGAGGCGGTTGGAGAAGAAAGGACATACGATCACCAATTCGTTCTTTTATAATAGTAATGATAATGATAAGCCAGCTATAGTAAAAATTCAGCTATAAGACTCAAGAGCTTTTCGCGTTCCCTTTTAGCTTGTAGACAAACCTAAACTGATAATCCTTCACTTCTCGCCAGAAAATCATTAACTTCTCTGGTGCACCATCTCGTCATGTGGGACTATGATATCTACCATACAACATCGTTGTGTTCACCAGATTTTCGCAATTTTAGTTAAAATTTTTGTAGACGCCGCTTGCATGAATCCTTTTACCTACACTCAAGGTCTGAGTTTATGAAGATATCTCATGTTCTCATCACTCCTGCTCGGAGACCACAAATGTTATTATTGTGGTTACGTGTCAAACAGTGGATAATTGAAATACGAGAAGACCGCAATGTGCTACCTGGAGCCTAAAACTCACAGTGGGGAGAAGTGTAGGGTGTATATGACAGTTGGTTATTACTTGAGCTTTTTTACCAGAATGTTCTCTCCTCCCCTCCATGGTGCCCTAGTGGTCATATGTATAATCATGAGAGATTATTTACACAAATGTCCCTTTAGGTTCTCTAATAGTGAGGGCAAATATGTCATTTTCTTGGCATAGCCATAACGGGTCGCCATGTAGTTACACACATAATAGGCCTTTACCATAATGGGCCAATTGGGCTTGGGTGGGGGCTACTCCCCCAACAATGGCCTCTCATGGTCAAGGGTTTCGTAAAAGGCAGGTTAAAATCATGTTGCTCATGCCTTGCCTCCTCTTCAGCCCACCAGTTCGAGGCTTGGTAATTTTTGCTGCTTCATTTTGATTGTTCTCTCCAATGTCTCTCTCGAGGGTGCATCTGGTGCAATGGTTGGACCCTATTTATCAGCATGTGCCCTTTGTCCCTGTTTATCAGCATGTGCCCTTCGTCCCTTCGCTGGAGACATTGTGTCCTTGGTCTTGGTGCCTTTGGAGTCCTTGTGCGGCTTTGGTCCTTGTCTTCTGATCTAATTCCATGGCCTTCGGTTGTAATCTTTGGCTTGTTTCATGTGCCTCACCTGTTAGGCACTCGTGGTCGCCTCGTAAACCACCCTTGAGTAGTAGTTGTCGGCGTACACACGACGTCTATCTGGCCGTGTGACGTTGGTGGTTGTGCCGGTTACAGGGCCATGCGCAACCCCTAAAAAGGCATGCCGGTTCCATCATCATTAAGGCCCCTATCCCGTCAATATTTAAGGCATGTGGCACTTGAATTGTATCTACTTATTCTAGGCATTTCAATGCGGCTATCGCAATTTTCGCTCCCTCAAGCGTTAAGCCTTTCATGTAGTTTCAAGTGAAAGCAATTGTATGGAACTGAATTACTTGATTGAAGAAGGCCAATGGGCAGGGTACATATATATAGGCAAGGAGGACCCTGGGCTGGTTTATAGAAACATGACCACCGTGGGATCTCCTTGCCTGATATAGCATCAATCAATCTATAATTAGCCATAATGGGCCAATGGCCCATGCGCCTATGCATGCGCTTATACAGCTGTCTAACACCCCCCCCCGTAGTCGGAGCGTCGCCACAGACGTTGAGATTGGACCGGAATTCCTGAAAAACCGTCGAAGGTAGACCCTTGGTGAAGATGTCCGCATACTGGGATGACGTTGGGACGTGAAGAACGCGGACAGCACCGATGGCGACACGCTCCCGAACAAAGTGAAGATCAATCTCAATATGTTTGGTGCGTTGGTGGTGCTGAACCGGGTTGGATGACATGTAGACGGCGCTGATGTTGTCGCAATACACCAAGGTAGCCTTGCTGGGTGGGGAGTGGAGCTCACATAAGAGTTGGCGCAGCCAGGATGCCTCAGCCACGGCATTAGCCACACCACGGTACTCGGCTTCGGCGCTGGACCTGGAGACAGTGTTCTGGCGCTTGGAGGACCAGGAGACGAGGCTATCCCCGAGGAACACGGCATAGCCCGAGGTGGACTTGCGGGTGTCGGGACAGCCGGCCCAGTCAGCGTCGGAGTAGACAACCAGATCGAACTGTGCTGAAGGTCGAAGAAGCAGCCCAAGATGTAGAGTGGCACGAATATACCGCAGTATGCGCTTCAAAGCGGCAAGGTGAGGCTCCCGAGGATCGTGCATGTGAAGGCAGACCTGCTGAACGGCGTAGGAGATGTCTGGACGTGTGAAGGTGAGATACTGAAGAGCACCAGCCAAACTCCGGAAATCTGTGGCGTCACTGACGGGGGTGCCATCCTGCGCTGAAACCTTGGAACAGGTATTCACCGGGGTGGAGCAGGGCTTACACTCAGTCATGCCTGCGCGGTCTAGAATCTCTTGCATAAACTGGCTCTGCGAGAGAAAAAGGTCATCAGACCGCCGCTGAACCTGCATCCCGAGGAAGTGATGGAGATCACCCAAGTCTTTCATTGAAAACTCCTGCTGCAAGGCAGTGATGGTGCGATGAAGGAGTTTGGTCGACGAAGCTGTGAGGACGATGTCATCCACATAGAGCAGCAGGTAGATGAGCTCAGCACCACGGCAGAACACGAAGAGCGAGGTGTCAGACTTGGTTTCCATGAACCCGAGAGACACCAAATAAGCTGCAAAATGGCTGTACCATGCTCGAGGCGCCTGCTTCAGACCGTATAGAGAACGGTTCAGACGGCAGACGTAATTTGGATGAGAAGAATCCTCGAACCCGGAGGGCTGCACGCAGTAAACTGTTTCATCAAGGTTGCCATGGAGGAAGGCATTCTTCACATCGAGCTGTCGAATCGGCCAGTTGCGGGAGAGGGCCAACGAGAGTACAGTGCGCACGGTAGCTGGTTTGACGACGGGGCTGAAGGTTTCTGAAAAATCAATTCCTGGGCGTTGTGTGAAGCCGCGGAGGACCCAGCGAGCTTTGTAGCGCTCCAGTGAACCATTAGCCTGAAACTTGTGCTTGAAGATCCACTTGCCAGTCACCACATTCGTGCCAGGGAGACGTGGAACAAGATCCCAAGTGTTGTTCTGGAGAAGGGCAGCATGCTCATCAAGCATGGCAGCGCGCCAGTTCGGGTCTGCAAGAGCCGCCCGGTATGTCCTCGGAACCGGAGACAACAGCGCTGTGTTGTACGCAGCAGGTTGCCGGAAGCCATGTTTCGCCCTGGTGGTCATAGAATGTGTATTGACTACGGGAGGAATGGCAACTGCGCCCTTTGGAAGGGACGCAGGGGCGGCTGGAAGCGCTGGTGTAGGCACCGGAAGAACGGGGCGAGGGCGCCGACTGTACACCTGAGTGTTGACGCGAGCCGGGGGCGGCGGCTGGGCAGTCGCGCGGGGAGACGCAGGGAACGCCGGGGCAGCCGCACGTGGCTGTGCGGAGGACGCCGGTGGAGCCGCACGTGGCTGTGCGGAGGACACCGTAGCAGCTGCACGTGGCTGTGCGGGTGTAGTCGAGGCGGGAGCAGGCAAGGGCCCGACGGTGGACACGGCCGCACGTGGCGAGGCAGTGAGGCGCCGCTGAGACTCACCGCACATGGCGCGCGGCGCGAGAGTCCGAGCAGCGGGTAAAGAAGCCTGTGATGGTGATCCTGCAGGTAAAAGAAACCGTGTCGGGCCTATGGGCACCGGAACGGGATTAGTAAAGGTGTCCAAAAACTCGAAGTCCGCGGTGGATGGGGTGTCTGGCTGCTCGGAAAAAGGGAAGGAGGACTCATCAAAGATCACATGGCGAGATATGATGATCTTGTTGGAGTTGGTGTCTAAACAGCGGTAGCCTTTATGATGAGCGGAGTAGCCAAGGAAGACACACGAAGTGGAGCGTGGAGCAAGTTTGTGGGCAGCGGTGTCGGGCAAGTTGGGATAACAACGACAACCGAAGACGCGCAGATGGTCGTACGCGGGCGGAGAGCCTAGCAAGGCTTCATGAGGCGTACGGGAGCGCAGCGTTTTGGTTGGTAAGATGTTTAGTAGAATGGTGGCGGTGTTCAGTGCCTCGACCCAATACCGAGGTGGAAGACAGGCTTGGAAGAGGAGGGACCGAACCACATTGTTGAGAGAGCGGATGGCGCGCTCAGCCTTCCCATTTTGAGCAGAGGTGTAAGGGCACGACATTCGGAGGTGAGTGCCGTGTGTAAGGAAGAAGGTGCGGGCGCTGGAGTTTTCAAACTCGCGCCCATTGTCGCATTGGACAGACTGGATGGTGCGGCCAAATTGTGTGGAAACAAGAGCAAAGAAATTGGATAGAGTCAAAAAGGTGTCAGATTTGAGGCGTAAAGGGAACGTCCACATATAGTGTGAGCAATCATCGAGAACAACCAAATAATATTTGAATCCTGAGACACTAGGGACTGGCGAGGTCCATAAATCACAGTGTATGAGTTCAAAACTATGTGAAGCACGAGATGCTGACACAAGAAAAGGAAGACGAACATGTCGCCCGAGCTGACAAGCATGACATATAGAATTTCTAATGTCTTTATTACAAGCTATAAGTTTTGATAGAGTCTCAAAGCCAGGATGACCGAGACGACGATGCCAGATAGTGGACGCAGCGGTGGTGGCGAGGTGTGCAGCAGGAAGTGAGGACGTGCCAGAGGGATGAAGAGGGTACAACGGCCCGGAGCTATTGCACCTGGTGATCACTCTCCTGGAATGCAGATCCTTCACAGAACAACCAGCAGGGTCAAATTCAACAGAACAATTGTTGTCGGAAGTGAATTTACGCACGGAAATTAGGTTCTTAATAAGACCCGGAGAGACAAGGACATTATTAAGGCATAATGACCCGGGAAGATGAGCTGTGCCAGTGGAGGTGACTGGAAGTAAAGCACCGTTACCGACAACAATTGAAGATGGAATAGGATACCGCTGGGAAGAGGTGTGGGAAAGAGTACCGGCGTCGGAGGTCATATGCGAGGTGGCGCCGGTGTCGAAGATCCAGTCGTGTTGCTGAGGCGGAGTCAGCGACACGGTGTTGAAGGAGGAAGCCAATCCTTGCGCGTCCCAGGATGGCATGCCAGCCATGGGGTAGTAGTAGCCAGGGGGCGCAGGCCACGGCCCCTGGGCGCCGGCGACGAAAGCCTGCGGCTGAGGAGGACGAGCAGCCGGCAGTGGAGCCAGGGGAGGACGATTCCCAGGCCACATGCTGATTGAGCCGGACCAGGGTTTGTAGAAGCTGGGCCATGGACCGCCTGGAGGAGCCTGCGCATGATGCTGCTGGTTCGGCGGAGGAGGAGCTGGACCAGGGGCGGGCGTACCAGATTGCCGCCCCTTGTTCTTGCCACCGCCGCGCGTGCCGCGCTTGTCGCCTTTGTCGGAGTTCCTGGAGTTTCCGCCATAACCAGGAGGGGCGCGGTGTTCTTTGCGGTGGCGCAGATGGGCTTCTTTGGGTTCTTGACGCCAGTGCCGCCGCCACGGAGGTAATGAGGGCGGTCGGGAAGGCGCCGAGCGATGAGCCATGTTGAGTTCTTCAAGCAGCAGATCGGTTCGGGCTTCCAGGAAGGTGGGGAACGGGCGCCCACGCTGAAGGTGCATGCCGATGGAAGCGAAACGCTCGTTGAGACCGCGGATGATGTTGAGGACGAGCGTACGATCAGTGACGACCTCACCCAAGTCGCCTAGAGCATCGGCCATGGACTTGAACTTGCGGCAGTAGTCGGTGATGGAGAGATCACCTTGGACGAAGTGGCGGAAGGCGGCGTCGAGATAGAGCGCGCGCTGCTCGCGGTTGCCGAGGAACTGGTGCTCCAGGGCGAGCCAGACGGAGCGGGCAGTGGCAGTGGCGTGGTCGTCCCGAACAATCTCCTCGAGATCGGGAGAGACTGTGCCGAGGAGCCACGTCATGACGACACAGTCCATGCGCTCCCAGTCGGGGTAGGTGTGGTCGGCGGTGTCAGCGAGAACATGGCGTCGGAGGGAGAATTTCCCAAGAACCAGGAGCATCTGGTGGCGCCAGCGATTGTAGTTGTTGGTCTCCATGTCGAGGACGGCGGGGACGAGAGCGTGGATGTTCTGGACGCCGACGGCCTGGGCGTGAAGGTTGATGATGGCGGCGGCCTCGTGCGTCAGAAGGGCGTCCCGGAGCGGCTGAGGAGAACCACCGTCGTCACCGGCGGCGGCGGCGTCGTCTTTTGATGAGATGGCGGCCTCGGCCGCTTCCCGCTCCTGGGCGGCACGCGTGAGGGCGTTGCGAGCGCGTGCGGCGGCGGCATCGCGCTCTGACCGCGGCGCGGCTTCTTCGCGGCGGCTGGCGCGCTGAGAGCGCGGCGGCGGGTAGCCGCTGCGCGCGGCGCTCTTCGGCAGCCGCGGTGCGCTTAACCTCGGCGCTTCGGCCGCGGTGTCGCGGCGTTGACCTCGGCGGCCTCGGCATCGCGCAGAGGAGGCGGTGGAGCGGAGCCGGGCATGGGGCGGGAATGCGGCAATGCGGCGGCGCGGCGAGGCGCAGCTGGGGCTAGGGCTAAAGGAGAAGGAAAAACCCTAGGCGTCGATACCATGAAAGCAATTGTATGGAACTGAATTACTTGATTGAAGAAAGCCAATGGGTAGGGTACATATATATAGGCAAGGAGGACCCTGGGCTGGTTTATAGAAACATGACCACCGTGGGATCTCCTTGCCTGATATAGCATCAATCAATCTATAATTAGCCATAATGGGCCAATGGCCCATGCGCCTATGCATGCGCTTATACAGCTGTCTAACATCAAGCACTAAGCCTTTCATGTAGTTTTTGCCCATGTTCATGCGCCCAGCCACCCTGCTTGTGCTTTTGCCCCGTGATGACTCAAGGAAGTGACCGCACCAGACACGGTGGCATGTTGGCGACATCCTTCGTTCGTGATGCCGCCCGCTCCATAGCCTGTACCGCTGTTGGAGAGTCGTCTTTCTTATCTGCAGCAGCCCCAGGTGCGGCCACCCCGGTGCACCACTGCGATGGGGCGGAGGGCCCTCAACCACCAACTCCCTTGCTTTCGCGACGACGGTCTCGACCATGGTACTCCTTTTTATGCTTGGGGGTCACGTTGTCTTCTTCGATGTCATTGTGCCTAAACGTCCTTACTTTGGCTTGTAGCTTCTACGCCACTCCCCATGGACGATGGCAACTCTTGTGATTACACACCAAACAGTGGATAATAGAGCTTTGAAAAAACCGCAATGTACTACCTGGAGCCTAAAACTCATAGTGGAAAGAAGTGTAGGGTGTATATACGACACTTGGTTACTACTGAGCATTTTCTTACTAGAACGTTCTCTCTCTCCTCCACGGTGCTTTAGTGTTATATTTATAATTATGAGAAAAGTTATTTACACAATGCTCCTTTGAGTCCTCTATAGTAAGGATAAACATATCCTTTCTTTAATATAGCTTAAACATATTCTTTCTTTAATATAGCTATAACGGGTCTGTCATATAGTTATTATACATATAATGGACTTTTCATGGTGGACCAACTGAGTCTAGCTGGAGGACTCCCCAGCGGTTGTGATGTCCCGACTGCCGTGACGCGAAGTTGGAATGTGCGGCCTGACCTGATTCGACTCCTCTTACTATCCATATCAGTTCCTGCATCGTATGCAGTTGCAGAAGTTTCAGGTTTCCGGTGCCAGATGGCCTGAAACCGCAGGTTTCTGCAGCAAACTGGGCGAGTACCGGCGCACGGCATGGCGCCGCTGCGGCGATTCTTCATTTCAAGAAGGCGCTGCGGAGGCGCAAACCGAGACGTGCAGTGCAGGTGTAGAGTGCAGGTATGGTGTGGTACAGTGGTGGCTGCACAGGCTTTTACGTTGTGCTGTATTGTTCTGGGGATACGAACACAAGCACAATCAGGGAGCAGAGAGGGGAGAGAGAGGCTCATGAATTGAGTGATTAATGAATGCTTGAAGGGAGTTTCATCTATAGAGTTTCTGTTCCCTACTCAACTTGGCAGGTTTATCTGTCAGGGATGAAGAGGTTGTTGGGGGGACCTTTGCTGCCACCTGTTCTTTTCTTCCGAAATTGGCGGCTTTTGACTTTTGCTACAGTACCTAGCTTTTAAACGGAGTATTTTCTCAAGACGGGGACCACAAGTTAAACGATGTACACGTTAAAAGCCCAATATCTGAACCATCCAAAATCGCAAGTGAGTATATATATCTCTCCGTAATCTATACCGTAAACAACCAAAATTCAAAAATTTCAGCCAAAAGCCATAAGCCGCAGCTGTTGCCAAACATACCATTTGCTAATTTGGGTATCAACTTATGAGGTTCATAAGCCCTTTGCCACTATCTTATAGTGAGGACTTAAACATTGGAGTAACCCACCCATAAATTATATCAACATACTTAACATTGCTGGAACCTAGTATTTTGGTGTTTGGCTAACTACATTTTATAAATTGCATTGCAAATAGAGATATTGTTGCGTTTCAAAAAACAGAGGAATATAGTTAGGAAAGAAAGCCCACGTGAGCGGAACTATGGAGGGATCAACTACTTGATAATGGATTTTGTTGAACTTTACTTGATTTACCAAATAGGATACTAGATTTTCACAGCTGCTTTCCCACGGTAGCCTATATAGGTTGAGTTGAACTAGGAATGGCAACGGGGCCATTCCCCGGCGGGGAGTGGCTCCCATCCCGACCCCGCCAGAATTTTCCCGCTCCCGCCCCGTCCCGGTCGCGGGACACAATCTCCGTCCCCGCCTCGCCGGGATCCGGTCCCGATGGAACCTCCGCCCTGTCGCCGCCTGGACCTCCGCGCCGCCTGGGTCCGAGGGAGGAGTTGGCCGCCGCCGCCTAGAGCCTCTGAGTCTACTGATCTAGGACCTAACAAGCAAGTTCAATGGCTCAATGCCATCCAAACAAATCACAGGCATACATAGGGAAGGGAACTCGGGAGTAGGGATTCGGGAAGGGGACCTCGATGCGCAGCGCCGCCGCCTGGAACCTCCGCCCGGTCGCCGCCTGGACCTCCGCGCCGCCGCCTCCTGGAGCCTCCGCACCGCCGCTGCCTAGAGCCTCTGCGCCGCTGTCGCTGGAGCCTCCGCGCGCTGGAACCTCGGCGTCGCCGCTCGCCGCCGTCTGGGTCCGAGGGGAGGAGTTGGCCGCCGCTGCCGCCTGGGTCCGAGGGAGGAGTTGGCTGCCGCCAAGGTCCGAGGGGCCGGGGGCGCGGAGATGGTCGCCGGCGGCGGCCGCCTGGGTGGCTAGGACGCTGTGTGTGGGGTGCGGCCGTGCGGGGAGGAGCCGTTCGGGGCCGCCGCCTGTGGCTGTGTAGATTGGAGATTTGAAACCTTGGAGAAATATTTCTAGGGTTTGGGCTGTGGATTCTCAACTTATATACTATATGTATGGGCCCACATGTCATACGGTAAATCGGGGCCCGAACGGGGGACGGGGAATAGGAGAACGCCCCCCGCCCCCGCTTCACCCGATTGGGGGGGGGGAGTTTCCCCCAAATCCCTCCCCGCGGGGAGCAAAATTTCCCCATCCCCGTCCCCTAATAGGGGAATTCCCCGACAGGGAACGGGGAATAGGGCCCCGTTGCCATTCCTAGGTTGAACCCAAGTTAAGCGTGTTCTTTATGTGTTTTTCGAGTACTTCCACTAGCCATTCTAAAAGAAAATTGTGTATGTTTTAGAGTTGGCTAGTGCATATCAGCCTTGACTTAATTTTTTTGATTTTTTTTTCGTTTCAGTGGAGCCTAGAAGTATTCTTCTGGTTTGTAATATCATAACCTTTTTCTTTTGATCTCATAACATTATTTGATTCTTGAAAAATAATTGAAGTGCATCTCTGCTGTTCTTTGAAACTTTAGCCTACACGAACAGTCAAACCTATTTAGAAAAAAACATAAACTTTCCCTTCATGAATAATTCTGTAGAATCCAACTTAATAAATAATCCAAAGCTACAAACTAAAATATGTTGACTCAAAAAAGAATAGATGCACCGAGCTTTGACTGAAAAATGACAAAATTGGATTTTGGAATATATCATATGATCTACATCCAAGGTTGGTGATTCAATCATAGAGTTGGATTATTGCCCCCCAAACAGCCCCACCCCCACTCATACAAGCACACGTAGTCAAAATGTCATCCATTTCCTTTTTGCACATGCTTGCTAAATTCGTATATTCATGTACATTTTGTTTATCTCTTCGAGTGGATCTTCCAGATCTTCTCTGAGCTAAGCAAATCAACAGAAAGATCAAGATAATGCATAATCTAAACTCAAGTGCTGCACTAACATATCTGGGTGCCCCAGTTGCAATCTTTTCGCCATATAGGAAAACCCCTAGAGATCGACAGAAAGACAAAGCCAGGTACTATGTGTGAATTAAGAGAGCAAAATCCTGAAATCAAGGAGAGCAATATATCATCTCCAACCACTAGGCATTGTGCTTAGGGGACACTGAAATGGCCCAAGAAAGGGAGGAACAGACTGAAGCTTTGCAAACAATGGCAACTTCAGCAAGAGATCATCATAATATTTTTGCGTATTAACATACACACTATGCATAAAGTTTCAGACTTCCAATGCAAACATGGAAATGTCAGGCAGTCTGATACGGATGCTGCCTCTCGTGTGCTCCAAAGCGTACGACAAATCGATCCCTTTGCTACGTTTCCTCCGGGAAAAACACCAAACATGGAGTAGTGCCACCTGAACTACCGAAGTGGGGCAAGTGGTAGTCCACAGCTTGCTGGTAGCACAAATGCATCAGGACAATATGCTAGTGGGATCACATTTTTTGGGCAAGAAAAGTGAGTGAAAAATAATCTTCCTTCCTGATTTAATCAAAAGGTAAAAGGAGGTTCTGGTTGCATTGTGCTATATCAGGTGCTAATGGTAATCATAACTAGTTAAGCATACATGATTATGGATTTGTACTGTGAAAATGCACGTGGAAATCTAGGGTATCCTAATCCAATTATAGTGCTACCATTGTATCCTAATCCAATCTAGGATTTTAAGTGATACAGCTAGTGAGAAGCTAACAAAAGGCATAAAGATGCGTCAAGAGTTATTTGATCCTTAAACTTTGGTTTTCACTTGCAACTTATGGCCCAAACCTCTTGCTTTGTGTGAACCTTCTGTTGTCATGCAGTGGAGAACCACAGATCTTCAAAATCTGTGCATCCCAAGTCCATAAGACATACATCTTGCCCTAATTTTCATTTCTATGTTGGTTAGTTTGAAATGAATTTATGTTCTTACCATGCCCTGGGCTAAATCTGAAGCTGGCAAATCATGACAGGCTATGATCAGATGCAGATAGGCCCAGTGAGGCAGACAGATGCCCCAAATTCATCAATTTGTGTCCAGCTTTGGTCAGGCTAGAAAAATTGGGCGGCTACTTCTAGCATTTCATAGGCACCTCATTTTGCAGGGAAGTAGTGGCTGAATGGGATGATTCCTTCCCACGTGTAACCCCCTCTTCACTCTTTCTCCGAAAATAGCTCCTTCTCACTCAAATTTTCAAACATAGCCCCTCTCCCACCACGACAGGGCTGGGAGGCGATATGTGTCACACCTATGTGTTCCTCTACCGCAGCAGGTACCCCCACTGCGCTCCCGTACCACAATAGGCTATGCATCAGGCCACCTACCACAGTAGGGGCGTGCGGCAAGTCACTTGCCGCAGCAGGGGAACATGGTAGGTGCCTGCTGCGCGTCTCCTTACGCCACGCACCTAATGCGGTCTGGTACTGCATTAGGTGACATGTGTCGCCTCCCGAACCTGCTGCAGTGGGAGAGGAAGCTACTTTTGAAAATTTGAGTGTGAGGGGGTTATTTTCGTAAAGAGGCTAGATGTGGGAAGGACTGGAATGGGAGAACCTTAAAGAGGTTAAATCCATTATGTTACCATCTTTAACTATTTCAGCTTCTTGGTGACAGAATGCTTTTATCTGACAGAAATCACCCTGATTGGCAATAATTGTTGCGCTGATGGTTACAGTTACCATTGAGCATTGTTGCTAGCAATTTGGGTTGCTAGCTCTAGCATTGTAGGTACCTCAAAGAAGTGACAAATGTGAGACACCGAAAGAGTTTATCCCTATGTAGCAATGTTTTAACTGTTCTGATTTTGGAGAATGTGACCCCAACAGCTATAGTGTTAGTGACTTTTAACGATGTACTAGCTAGATGCTTAGAAATCTTGATGGCTACTTCTGGCATTCCATAGGCACTACTCTCTGTAAGCACGAAATGACTACATGTGAGAACCGAGAAGTTTTTAAAAAATTACGTCATTTCTGCAGCATTGTTTAACTATTTCAACCTTTCGGTGACAGAATGTTCTTAACCGACCATTAATTCGAATTACCTTTTGAAAGTGCACCTTGAGGTGTTTTCCAGTCGGATCTATGCGCGTAAATCTTGATGGAATTTTGTAAAAATTAGGGCTAACATTTTTTTTATTGAAGGAAACAGAGGGCATATGATCACATCTTGGCTGCAAGCAGGCCTGAGAAATGTCCTAATGTCAGAGAACTAACGGAAGAATTAGCTGTGAAATAACTGCATGACAGCTTGAGCAAGGTGCTGGTTTTATCTTAGTTAATCGCGCGATAAGTCCACTTAAACTTAACCATGTGCTCCATGCCTCCATCTTGTCCTCACACCCTTGATGGGATCTGAATCCAAATCCTCTCATATTCCCGTGATGTTACCATCCCATATTACTCAAACATTATCAACCATGTGTGACACCTAACATGTCTCCTAGTCTGTCCATCATCACCCATGTGACCGCATTCTAACATCAAGTTAGGTGCAAGTGATGGTCGACTAGTGTGAATTATTTATTTCTTATACTTAACATTGGTACTAACACAAAGTTAATCTGGCATAGTTGACTTAACTTCAGACAAGTTTACTGATACAAGGTGATAAAGTCCTAGACAATATCATTAGGTAGTAGTTATCTGTTGCAATTCAAGTTTTGCAGCTTGGAAACCGTTCACTTGTGACAAGACTTCTGAAATTTTGGTTTGAATCAACAAAATTTTGGTTGGTGAAACAATTGAAATTATTCAATTTTGGTTGGAATAATCGAAACCACAAAGTAGGAACCATGGTTCTTTGGGCTTAGGCCCTGCTTTCCTTCTACTTCAATGAAATATAGCAGCCCACTGCTATTTTCTTTAAAAAATAGTAGGCACCATGGTGGAATAATTGAATCCACCACACAAGGTGGATACAAGAACATCTTTCTCGAAGGATTGTGCTTTGCACTTTCAAAAGTTTCAAGTTTGATGTTGAAATGGTATCACTCGAACCCCACAGAGATCTACCAGTCGTAGTGATGATGCTAAGTCGAGATCGATCGATCGATTTAACTAATAACAATAGGGTGGATTTTTACAGTAGGTAGGGGGATTAAAATGAACAAATGTTATCTTAATGACTTATTCCTCATTGTCCCTTCCACTCAAAGACATGTACATGTTCTTGCTCAAAATTTTTATTTTTTATCATCTCGCATCTCATCTTTTCGGTTACTTTCCAGTGGCTTGCCACCTATTCACATGGGTAAGTTGCTAAATATTTTTATGGGCATGGTACTAACCTTCACCCCTTTACTGCCATGTGCACCTAAGATTCCTCTCTAATTCCTTCGGTCTTACTCCTTTTCTTTAACCAACAAGCCTCTCCCAATGCTCATGATGACTTCACAGGAAGTAATTAGGATTTGCCGGTTCTTGTATCCTAGTGTTCTTTTCAGTAACTCAGGCATGTGACATGAACGTACTTTCTGAAATCTAAACACACAACAGCACCTGCAGAAAGAGTAATTTGAGCTCAACACACTGATTGGTGGACATTAACTAAAAGGTAAATAAAAGTTTACATTAAAGAAGCAGTGTATTATGTGTAGGATCGAATACAACAATTAGAGTGGAGTGAATGATTGTCTTCACTTTTTAAAACCTGAAACCAAAACTCAAATCAGAAGAAAAACAACATAAACAATAGATTATATCTATTGGAACAGAAGGAGCAAACCCTAAACAAAATAGCAACAAAAAATATAAACCAAAAGCTTCTAACCGGTCAAACCACAATGGTGAGGGCGATCTGACTTCTAGCACTATTCATCGACCGAAAAACCGCACAACTGACACGAATGAGAATCGATCTAACTTCTATAAATCAAGTCCAATTGACCTCAAATTTGACATCCATGATGCTAAGGATATTCCAATAAGAAATTGCACAAATCATGAACTAGAATCGATGCAATCCAGATCGCAACAAGAGATAATAAAAAAACTAGGTCAAACCCGAAAATTGCAATAGCTTTCAAACGGCTTGGAGAATTCCAACAAAACTTTGCAGATATGTTCCTAGGTCTATTTATAACCTATTCCTCAAAAATAATCAAATAAAAATCATATGAATCACGAAAACAATCGATTCCACAAAATAAAGCAAAAGACTAAGAACAGATGCACAAATCCTCCATGGATTGAATCACAAGTTGATTTGTATTGCTAGATGATGACGTTCTATGGCTATAAAGTGCCCTCACGGCACCCCTCAAACCCTAACACAAAAACACTCGAAGCCTTCTCCTCAAAAGCCACCGAAAGTCCTCAGTTAACTCCTAACCTCTCCCTCCTTTTATATGCTAGAGCCCTAACCATGTCCTTATCAACACGTATACGAAATTCTAACTGATTCCAAAATCAAGAGACTCAAAACCCTTCCAAACACCGGTTTTCCACAATCTCTAAATCTTCCAGTTATAGACACCTTCCATAACTCCTTCCAACTCATTATGTGTCGAATCCTCCAGGACCGCACCTCCCATAGTTTCTCCATGCATCATTCTCACATGTTGAAACCTTCAGAACCGCACCTCCCATAGTTTCTCCACGCATTATCCACCTTTGATCTCCACATGATCCAGCGTGAGCCCGACCACCTCATGACATCCTCGACAGCCTGAACCTTAGATTTCCCCTCCTAGTCCCCGCCCTCCTCGTCACCGACCATGACTATCTCCACGCCTAATCTGCACATGCAAAGACCAAAGAACATTTTCCTCGATATAAGTTCTTCCCAACTTGACCGACATTAGTCCATATACACAAACCACACCCTTAACCGTCAATAACTACGAACTAGATCATCTGCGATCTCAATTTCCACGCTCTCCAAAAATCAACTTCAGACCACTTAGAAAAGCTAGTCTGACCGCCATGCACAGGATGGTCGAACCGCTAGCCCATCAGACATGAGTACTCGAAGCACTCAAAGATTACAAGAATTGAAGCACTCAAAGCCTACGAGTACCGACAGTGAAGCCTACGGCAATCGATCGCAAAGCCTACAACTATCGATCGTGAAGTTTACGACAACCGATCGCAAAGCCTACGACTACCAATCACAAAGTCAACGACAACAGATCGTGAAGCTTACGACTACGACAACAGATTGTGAAGACTACGACTGCCGATCACAAAGTCTACAGCTACCGATCATCGAGGACCGACCAAGTACTGTAGCACTGACTACCGATCATCGAATACTGACCAGGTACTGTAGCACCGGCTACCGACCAGTTACTGTAGCTATCGACTAGGTACTGTAGTAATGACCACCGACTAGGCATTATAGCTCTGACCATCGACCGGTTCATTATAGGTTCAACCGGTTCACTGTATCTCCGACAGGTTTAGTGTAGCTTAGACTGGTTCACTATAACTCCGACCGTCTGTGTGCCACGGTCATTCTACCATGGTCAACATGCCATGATCGTTCTATCGTAGTCGTTCAGCCGTGGTTGTTCTACCATGGTCGACATACAGTGATCGTTCAGCCATGCTTGACCTGCTATGGTCGTTCTAACCGCCCAACACAAGGTCAATCGGACTACCGACTACTGATTGTAGTCAAAGCCAGCTGGCCAGACCGCCCAATACGAGACGATCAAATTGCTTAACCTAAATATTTCAGCAATTCCAGTTTTCCAAAAGCATATAGACCGAAAATTTCACAAACGCAAATTTCAATGCAACCTAAATATCAATTATTCTTCATCATTAAATTCACAAGCTATCCACATGGTCTAACTGTAACGCCCTAGGGTCCAAACCAGCTTAGGCCAAACCCCATTCTGGATAGGCCACACACACGTAGCAACCCGCTTGCACTTTCATCCTCGCTTCACGCAAAACGGTTAACCAGATGTTTTCTACCATTGGAAGCCCTACGCTTATATGTTAGCTTCTCAAGGTAAACTAGTAAGGTGGGACTAACCTATACCCTCATGTACACACACATATGGGCCATCACGGGCCTAATTATACAGGGCCGAGGTGTTACATACACCCCCTTCAAAGTATCTGACGCCCTCGTTGGCCCAGCATACCCACATTGGAGCAAATGATCCTGATCTCCCCTCTTGGTACATGTCAGTACGTTCAGTGCCAGCACATATGCCTGCTGTGTGTCCACTTTGGGCCCACATGCACCAAGCATCATATGCCCGCGCTCCTGACCCGCACGCGCTCATGTAACCGCGAGGGTCGGCTCTGATACTATTTGTAATGCCCTAATGTCAAAAGAGTGTTAATAATTTAAACCTAAATTAAAACATGCCCCTATTCTACCCCCATTAACGATTTAAGCATGAATTCTAAACACTAATTAAAAGCATAAATTCTAGAACATCGCTAACTAAGCATCCTAATAAACATAACGCATGTGAAACAAGATAACCTAATAAATCATGGTATGAATACAATATTAATAGTCTATAGCTAGGCAAACATGATCGACATGATAATAACTGACAAGTATTAGTGATTCGATAATGACCAGATAAGGTTTAGTTATATGATACTAGTCAGGTAACCTTAGTGATATGATATCAGCCAGATAGCTTTAAGGGTATGACATCAAACAAGTAACTTTAAGGATATGATATTAGCCAAGCAAGCATTAGTGATATGATAATTATACTCAATGACAAGGTGACAAGTAAACTGGTAACACGTGATATGCGAAATGGAAAGGTCACGGCCGCGAGATACTTGCCTTGAGCACGCTCGGTAGACACGCTGCACGAAGGATCTGAAATGCACCATTGCACGAACGCTCTCTCAATAGCTGCGAGAGATCCTACACGATGGAATGGAAGCAACCGATCAGGCACCGATGAGTTCGATAAAGGAACGACATGAATTAAACTTGATTAGAGAAGAAACGAGTTCGCTAGCCCCACGGCCAAGCGAAACGCCGTTTAGCAGTGCGAATGGTCGTTCGGCCCAAGCAGGACACCACTCGGCCAAGCGGAACACCGTTCAGCCACACGAAACGACGATCGACAACGTGAAACGACGATCGGCTGCGCGAACGGCCGCACGAAACGCTGATCGGCCGCGTGAAACGCCGTTTGGCCACGCGAAACGACGTTCGGCCCCCGGCCGCAGCCACCGGCTGCCGGTCGTTGTCGGCACCGCCGCCATGGCCGCCGACGCCGAGCGCCTCACCGCCGCGCTCGTGCCACGCTGCCTCGCGCCCACACTGCGCCCTCGCCGCGTCTGCCGCCACGCACCTCACGCCGCTGCGCCAGTGTCGCCGCCATGCGCTGCGCGCCTCGCGCCGTGCGCCTCCGCCACCTCTGGCGCCGCCCCGCCACGGCCAGTCGCCACCGTGTACCCGCTCTTGCCGCCAGCAGCCACCAGCCGCCACTACGTGCCCGCTCTCGCCACCTGCCACCGGCGCCGCCGCCGTCGTTTGCGGAGAGAGAGAGAGAGAGATGTGGGTTAGATGGAAGAGAGAGGGATAGGTTTTTCCTCGCAAAAACTATTATCATAGGTTTAATAATCTATAAACCCCGCACCATATTGATACCTGCATAAAAGGTTACAGCATGAAGTGTTTCAGAAGATAGCAAGAGAGAATCATGACACATAACAATATAGATGCAATTATTCCTGGCAACTACTGAAGGGTGTAACTTTTGCAGATCTGTAAAAACTGCAGATAAAGATGAATGCAGGTAACAGAAAGACAAACTTCATTATGGAAACGCAAATAGGAACATGACAACTAAAATAATAAATGGACAAGAAAAGAAGTATGTTTCACCTGCAAGTAGTAGCTCTCTTCTTGTGAGATGGTAGTGATTGAGCAATAATACAGTTCAAGATGCATTTTTTACCGTTGTACTTAACTTAACGCCCCTGTAAAGGAGCAGATCTGCAGAAGAGTACTTCCATCTTGCAAGCAAAGAGATAGCCGTAAAGCAGCACTGCATGCCATCAGAAACATTTAGAAAGTTTACAGCTAGAAAAGGAATAAAGGAGCATGCATGCCAAAAGAACAGTAATAGCCACTGTCAACTCCTGTATAAATGCAGTACATAGGAATAAGGTTTACCTGACACTGAAAATGCTCTTCCATCTCACAGTGAATAAAAGTTGGATTACCGAGAGAATTAGCAACCTGTTTTCACAGAACACGAGGACGAAGAAGAGGAGATGTTTTCACCTCCAAACACAGCAAGAGCAATTAAGAATTCAGAGACACTGTAATGGCAGCAGTAATAAGTACACCAACTAGGGATAAACACATGCAGATGATGGCGGCAGCAACCACACCCAAACCCAATGCATGCCACCACCTTCCTTTCCGCTTCCCATCACTTAAAAATTTTGATTGCACTGTACTTTCCCTGATTAAAAACTTCAAGAACATATTAATTTCCTTTGCTCAAGCAAAGATCAGATCAAGCCTGCAATGAGTACACACAACACGGCGACAACCAAATCTGTTCTTTGTTAAAATAGACAGGAGTAGTCATTGGCTGCTTAGTGCTCATTCGGATCCAGATCTCCTACACTAACTTTTCTTGTATAAACAAATCATGGGGTCTCCCCCTCTACAATCCCAACGCTAGCAAGAGGCGCCACATCACATCACATTGCCCTCCTCGCGTCTCGTCGTCCACCCAACCTCACCACCGATCAAGGCAGGCGCCAATGCCGCCGCGCTTCTGCGCCGTTGCTGCGAGTGCGAGGCTTGCGCTTCTTGTATCCGTCGCATGCGCGCTGTTGATCTTGCCGTGCTGCTGCGTCAATGAGCAAGGCCAGGCGCTGCTCCAATGGAAGAAGTCGCTGAGGCCGACGGGCGGCGCGCTGGAGTCGTGGAAGGCCTCGGACGCGAGCCCGTGCCGGTGGTTCGGCGTGCTGTGCGACGCGCGCGGCGACGTCGTCGGGCTGAGCATCACGTCGGTCGACCTGCAGGGCCCGCTGCCGGCGAGCCTGCAGCCGCTGGCCCCGTCGCTGAGGACGCTGGTGCTCTCCGGCACGAACCTCACCGGCGCGATCCCGAGGGAGATCGGCGGGTACGGCGAGCTGACCAACGTTGACCTCAGCAAGAACCAACTCACCGGCGCAATTCCGGCCGAGCTGTGCCGGCTCGGGAAGCTCGAGTCGCTCGCGCTCAACTCCAACTCCCTGCGGGGCGCCATCCCCGACGACCTCGGCAACCTCACGAGCCTGACGTACCTCACGCTCTACGACAACGAGCTGAGCGGGCCGATACCGGCGAGCATTGGCAATTTGAAGAAGCTACAGGTGCTCCGCGCCGGCGGGAACCAGGGGCTGAAGGGCCCGTTGCCGCCGGAGATCGGCGGCTGCAGCGACCTCGCCATGCTTGGCCTCGCGGAGACTGGCGTCTCCGGGAGCCTCCCGGAGACGATCGGACAGCTCAAGAAGATCCAGACCATTGCCATCTACACCACATTGCTCTCCGGCCGGATCCCGGACACCATCGGCAACTGCACCGAGCTCACCAGCCTGTACCTTTACCAGAATTCTCTGTCCGGGCCGATACCGGCGCAGCTCGGCCGTCTCCGGAAGCTGCAAACGCTGCTCCTGTGGCAGAACCAGCTCGTCGGCGCGGTACCGCCGGAGCTCGGGCAGTGCAAGGACCTCACACTCATTGACCTGTCGATGAATTCTCTGACCGGCAGCATACCGGCCAGCTTGGGTGGGCTGCCGAATCTCCAGCAGCTGCAGCTGAGCACGAACCAGCTCACCGGCGCCATCCCGCCGGAGCTCTCCAACTGCACGTCGCTGACAGACATCGAGGTCGATAACAACGCGCTGTCGGGGGAGATCCGCATCGACTTCCCGAGGCTGCGCAACCTCACCCTGTTCTACGCGTGGAAGAACGGGCTCACCGGCGCCGTGCCAGTGAGCCTCGCCGAGTGCCCGAGCTTGCAGGCGGTGGACCTGTCGTACAACAACCTCACCGGCCCGATCCCGAAGGAGCTGTTCGGGCTGCAGAACTTGACCAAGTTGCTGCTGCTGAACAACGAGCTGTCCGGGTTCATACCGCCGGACATCGGCAATTGTACCAATCTCTACCGGCTCCGGCTCAACAGCAACCGGCTGTCGGGCACGATACCCGCCGAGATCGGCAACCTCAAGAACCTCAACTTTCTCGACGTGAGCAGCAATCATCTTGTCGGCCCCGTGCCCGCGGCCATTTCGGGGTGCGGCAGCCTTGAGTTCCTCGACCTGCACTCCAATGCTCTGTCCGGCGCATTGCCAGACGCGTTGCCGCACAGTCTCCAGTTCATTGACGTCTCCGACAACCAGCTCGCTGGGCCGTTGAGCTCCAGCATTGGGTCAATGCCGGAGCTGACGAAGCTTTCCTTGGGGAAGAACCGGCTGGCCGGCGGCATACCGCCGGAGCTCGGTTCTTGCGAGAAGCTCCAGCTGCTGGACCTCGGCGACAATGTGTTCTCCGGTGGCATCCCTGCGGAGCTGGGGATGCTTCCGTCGTTGGAGATTTCGCTTAACCTCAGCTGCAACCGTCTCTCCGGTGAGATACCGTCGCAGTTCGCAGGCCTTGACAAGCTCGGAAGCCTCGACCTGTCGCACAACGAGCTGTCCGGGAGCCTTGAGCCACTTGCGGCGCTGCAGAACCTCGTCACGCTTAACATCTCCTACAACGCCTTCTCTGGCGAGCTCCCGGACACTCCGTTCTTCCAGAAGCTGCCCCTCAGCGACCTCGCTGGGAACCGCCACCTCGTCGTTGGCGATGGCTCTGACGAGTTCTCCCAGCCCGGGGCCATCTCGGCATTGAAGGTAGCCATGTCCGTCCTTGCCGCTGTCAGCGCGCTGCTCCTGGTGTCCGCCACCTACATGCTCGCTCGCAGTCGCCGAGGCGGCGGCGGGAGGATCATCCACGGGGATGGCACGTGGGAGGTCACGCTGTACCAGAAGCTCGACATCTCCATGGACGACGTGCTCCGCGGGCTGACGTCGGCGAACGTGATCGGCACCGGCAGCTCTGGTGTGGTGTACAAGGTGGACACTCCCAACGGCTACACCCTGGCGGTCAAGAAGATGTGGTCGTCGGACGAGACGACCGCCGCGGCGTTCCGCAGCGAGATCGCGGCGCTGGGCTCCATTCGCCACCGCAACATCGTTCGGCTGCTCGGGTGGGCCGCGAACGGCAGCACCCGGCTGCTGTTCTACAGCTACCTACCCAACGGCAGCCTCAGCGGCCTCCTCCACGGCGGCGTCGCCAAGGGCGCGCCCGCGTCCGAGTGGGGCGCGCGCTACGACGTCGCGCTCGGTGTCGCCCACGCCGTCGCGTACCTGCACCACGACTGCGTGCCGGCCATCCTGCACGGCGACATCAAGGCCATGAACGTGCTGCTCGGCCCGGCGTACGAGCCGTACCTCGCCGACTTCGGCCTCGCACGCGTCCTGTCCGGCGCGACCTCCAAGCTCGACTCCTCCAAGCCGCCTCGCATCGCCGGTTCGTACGGTTACATCGCACCAGGTCAAAATTTCGTCACACCTTCCTCCCATGCACTCCATAATTCGATCATTACTAGTACATTTTAAGCATTTTTTCTGACATTTTTAGTATCTTTTTTTTTTGCCTATGCAGAGTACGCGTCGATGCAGCGGATAAGCGAGAAGAGCGACGTGTACAGCTTCGGCGTGGTGGTGCTGGAGATGCTGACGGGGCGGCACCCGCTGGACCCGACGCTGCCGGGCGGGGCGCACCTGGTGCAGTGGGTGCGGGAGCACGTGCCGGCGAAGCGCGAAGGCGTCTCGGAGCTCCTGGACGCGCGGCTCAAGGGGAGCGCGGAGGCGGACCTGCACGAGATGCGGCAGGTGCTCTCGGTGGCCGCGCTGTGCGTCGCCCACCGCGCGGACGACCGACCGGCGATGAAGGACGTCGTGGCGCTGCTCAAGGAGATCAGGCGTCCCGCGCCCGTGGACGACGCGAAGCAACAGCCGTCGGCGGCATTGCCTGCTGCGTCCCCGGCCACCGCACCGGTGTCTCCGGTGCGGAGCGCGATCTCGGGGGGGCCCACCTCGTCGAGCTGCTCCTTCGCCGTCTCGGACTGCTCTGCCTGACGGGTGCAAATTTTTGCAAGTGTAGTGAGCTTAGTAAATTAGCAAGTACCAGTAATTACTCCATGATTTGTTAAGGATGTAGTAATGACGTTGTACCTAGGTGTATTCTGCCCTTGTACATTAACCTAAGCATGCAGTTTTAGCATCAGCTTGTTGCCCTGGCCAGTCTGTTCAGACTCCTAGCATCCGTTGATACACTCGGAGCAAGCAAATTACCATTGCAATTGTTCGCATTCTGCTTGACTGATTGGTCAAGTGCACCATCGATAGGTCGATGAGGCAGCGTCGTTGTCGGATCACTGATTGTGGCATGTCCTGAACTCCTGATTGCGTGGAAGAAAGGATAGGCCCTTTTGGGCTGATGCCTTATGACTTATGATTTAAATGTTTGAATTTTAATTGTTTGGGAGCGATAGTACGTACAAAAAATAGTTATATGTGATTTTAACTGGTACAGGATGAACTCAGTATATTTTTTACTATAATCTTTCTATTAACCCTATTTTAAAAATATATAATTTAAAAATTAGTTACTGTAGACAGCATGAGCATAAATCAGTTTTAAACCGAAAAGAACCAGCCAAAATCGAATAGGAAGAGGGCCTGACGTGGCATTGGATCAACAGCTGATGGAGGGGCCTCCCTCACGTGAGCACTTCCCTGATTGCCTTTGTGCCGCCAGTTGGACCGGGTGGCTGCATGAGATAAGATACGCATGGACGGGAGCAGAGCGATGCACCCTTTCCGAATTGAGACCTGGGCCGGGAGCCACGGCCGCTCGCTGGATCGAAACGGATGTGTCTTACCATTGGTGGGTGATGCGGACTAATGGGCGACGTCCAGGTGCCGTGCTTTTTGGAATTGTCGCTCATGTGATCGTGCACAGCGTACTGTTCTCTCCGCTGCAGTTCGCACGTCCATTTCATGCCGACGAGATCGAGATAGGATGGATTGCTTGCAAGGATCTTAATAGATCAAGCAAGCGTATTCGTCTCGTTACTAGAAGAGCAATACAGTAGTACATGCTAAACAAGCTTCCTGCTCGCCGGCCGGCCACCGGCAAAGCGCTGCGCCGTGTCACATGGTTTAGGGATAGGGGTGACTGGGCCGAATCCTAAGAGCTTATGAGGCCTCAGATGGGCCAAGTTTGGGTTCACCGCTCCGCCTCACATTTGTCTCGTGGGCCGTTCGAGTGACAAAACTAAAGAAAAATGTCGACGCAAGAGACCGACCGTTCGAGAGATTCAATATTCAACGAATACTTCCTGTCGTCCCAGACGTTCCATTCCCTGAAGAAATTGCACGAAAGAAACCTGCAAATCCCACTGACATGCGGGCCCTCAACAAGCCTACGAACCCTACCTGATTGGTTGGGCCCATGGCCCCCCGCCTCTTGCGCACAACAAGCAACCGGTGGCGACCAGTCAACGGTATAGCAAAAAGGTTTTACAAAGTCTCAACAAGTTTTATGAAAATGTTTTAGGTTTTAGGTTTCAGCGAGTTTTGTACGTTTCTAAAAGTTTCTACAAGATTTCAAGATAGATTCAAGCCAAAGTTTAGCTGAGTTTCATATTTTAAAATTTGAGTTTCAACAAATTTTAGCCAAAAAGTTTCAACAAATTTCAATGTGATTTGACAAGTTTCAACCAAAACTTTCACGGAGTTTTAACAAGTTTCATCAAGTTTCAATGAGCTCACCATGGCTACGACGACGATGGAAGCGGCGGTGCTCGTGTAATTGCCATCGGCCACCTTCGACATGGCCCTTAGCTCATGTGTGCTACATGCCTGCTATCGTCCTTGAGCTTGCTCACCATAAGCCCGCGACGCTTGATCGTAGTCGTTTTCACCTCAATAATTACATACTTCTTGTAATCCGCTAAGTGAACAGTTTCATATGCTAGGCGTAGAAATCCTTCGTCAAATATCTTTCTCACCGAAAATATATAAAAGCAACAACCTAAATCAAATATACATAAATAAGAAGTACCTGATTGACTAACAACTAGTACACCCGAATCATCCTTTGCTATCGCTGCTGAGCATGTATTCTTTATTTGCTTCAAACTCGGATGTTCTTTTATTATGTAACTTTCTTTGTCACATAGATAGCATAGTTCTTGCCTTCTTCTTTCCAAGACTTCTGCTTTTGCCTGTAATACCAACTGCAACTAATGCTTGATCACCCGAGGATAAAGATTCTAAGGGCTTTTTCAAAGACTCCACTTCTAACAGATATGCAACTGGTCTCATTGAAGTTGAGAGTGTTTTTTACGACAAGAATATTCATCACCAATTGCTCCTATAATGGTGGTAGAGATGATATCAATATGACGACCTTATCGTTCTACTTAATCTTCTCATCCACACTAGTCAGTTGTGTGATAGAGATAGTCAACGAACCATGTATCTTCCTCCATACGCAACATGTACAATTGTCGTTTCAGCACACATCGGTTTGTCAGCGACTTTACTATGTACAATTATTCTAAGTCCTTCCATAATTTCATCGATGAATTCTCTTTGATCACCGAGTATTTTACCTCATCGGAGATATATAGATGGATTGTAGTAACGGTCTTTCACTCCATCATCTTGCAGTCTTTATTGGATGGCTTTTTCAATTTTTTCCCTTCAAGAGCATTGATTAACCCCTGCTGGACAAGGGCATCTTTCACCACGCATTGCCACACGTTGAAATTTCCCTCACCATCAAATTTCTCTACTAGATTCTATATCATCGACATCGATCTTAATTTTGTACCACCTAACGCTTTACCGATCTTCTGACGAATCAGATTAATCTAGCTTCGCCTTTGAGAGCACTTGTTACACTTTGATAATCCTTCTTATGCGCAGCAACCCCAAGATTGGATCAGAGTTCATAATATATGACAAGAGTGTGCACGGTATTAAGAACGAATAAGATGAATCTCGTAAAGAGAACCAAATAATGACATTGAAGCAACCACGGTGAGAGAGAAAGGATTTAGCGAAGTTAATCGCAAATTCCTTAAGCACAATCTCAAAAGAATACAAGGGTTATCATTCATTCACAACTCTCTTGAATCTTTTAGAACTCTTGGATTCTTACTTTATATAAGAATCTAATGATAAGAAATATATTAGTCTCTAATCCTCTCGTAGACCTCTGCTTTTGAATGCACTGTAGCTCTTCATGCGTACAATAAGAATGAAAGTTATGCAGATCATAGCTATCTGTCCTCCATGGGCAACACAGGACATTTTGCTTTAGATCTTATCATGGAACCATAAAGGATCCCATCTGTCAACCTTTAATGCAAGAAGCATAAATAAAAACATTCTTTGTTGGCTTCCTGGACCTTTGTGTATATATCTTTGCGCAGCATTTTATGGTAGGTTTTGCTAGTTCCTTCGCTTTGTCTACTCTGTACTAATGAAAGACATTTGATTTAGAGCATGAGATTTTTGTTGTAACTTGTAAGCAAAAGCTTCTCCATACATATGAAGTAAGATTGATAGGATTGACCATAAGAAGCTTATTTTTTGTCTGACAATAGTAATAAAGTAGTTAGCTGATGATTTCTTATTGCATTTCGTTAACCCAATAACCTTTTCAGAATCTAATGCTTCAATAGGCTGCTGTTTTAGGACCTTTTGTTTCTTAGTTAACTTCTTATTAACGTTTTTCTCTGACCTGTAGCTTGCAAAAGGAGCTGGTGATGGTTTTTTTTGACAACGCGAGACACCTACTTTGGCCTTATGGTGAAATCCACGTTAGCCACAAGACGGGACAGCCGTATGACTATTAGCATATCAAGCAACTAGCCTCTGGTCTTCTCTTATTATGGTTGAGAAAGTTGGTTTTAAAAAAGAAGACTACCCCGGTTATAACCAAAAGAGAGGAGATAGTGCAAAGTGCGATCAACCTTTCAATCTAGGTGCTTGCTGCACTTTCAAGTACTGCATCGGAGACGTAACGAAGCTGAAGAAAGTGTGGGGAAACAGGATTGGTTCAATCTCATCCCTTGGAGGCAGCCAAGTCCATCCTGACATACTGGCAAGTGACAGGAGACCATTTCATCCGCTTCCGCTTGTTCCAGCATGGCCTTGGCCACATTTTCCTCCAGCAATTCACACAGTTCGCATGCCAATAACTCTTGAGCCTTACCCCCATGAAGTTGCTGCTCAAAGGCAACAGCCAGGATTTCCAGTTAACTTTGATGGCATAGTCAGAGCTCCTTATTTTCATCAGCAGGGCACTATCCGGCCAATGTTGAGAATCCCAGAGCCACCACTGAATGCTTTGCCCACTCTATGCGGCATTCCTCCACCAATGAGCAGAATCACAAGTAGTAGCCCACCTCAGGAGCAGCGTTGGCATCAACAGAGACCTACTGTTGATCCACTACGAAGAGGTGACTACTTTTACTTTGCCTGGGAATACCAAAGGAGCCTGCAGAGGGAGTACGAAATTCACAGGCAAGTGATGCCCAGAAGAACCAGCTTGGGTTATTCTGTCTTCCTGGAGCATCGCTTCAGGGAATCTGCTGAGAAGCAGGAGTGCCTGCAAAGGATGAGTGCATTGTACGGTAGACAGTGAAGGATCGTTGGGAGGTGTATGTGTCTGCTATAAGGGATCACTAGAATAGATGAACTGGACCTTCCAGGACATGCTACTTTTGATATGGTAAGTGTTTTGTGTCTAAGCTGTACAGGTGCGGCCATTTTGTGTGGTAATTGGTAAAAACTGACTAACCACAACAGCACAAGGGATGCTGTTTTCTCTATCTGTTTAGTGTAAAGATATGCACCTAGGCAGCCGAGTCTCTTTTTGCAATGGAGCTGTCTTTAGGGACTCACTGTAGTTATCTTGGTTTATTGCTAGTACAGTGATAAGCCTGAACCAAGGGTTTGTTGTTCTACGGAGGCAATAGTTGCTACTTGAACTTTGCAAGCATTCTTTCTCCTGCACGATACTTCTAATATCATTTGTGCATTTGAAGTAGGGTTGCATCTGCTTGTTAATTGTAATACGGCTTTATTGATCAGTGACTGCTCTCTTTTGCAAGAAAATTAGCTTCCAGTGTAACATTGCCTAGATATGTGCAGAGTCCAGAAGAGCAGCTCAGAGAAACGTTAAGACTGGACTGGGTGTATGTAGTACGTACAGCAATGATGTACTTAAGCAGGGCCAAGAGAAAGATGGGACGTCAATTTGGAGCGTTGGAACTTCGATCCGATGGCCAGAACAGAGGCACTAGGAAAACAATATGCAGCTTTACCATTTGCTCACAAATCATTTGACCTGATTTAAGAGAAATGTGATAAAATCTTGAACTTCATTTGTCGGATTTGGCACAGTACGCCAGTAAGGGCATATACATAGTGCGCAATGTCTTGGTGCTGCTTCTGAACTTCTGTTCCATTCTGCACTCCTGAATGAGCTTTTCCATGGTGAGCCTCCTCCTACCCTCTATGCTTACAACTTGCAGGCTGCAGCTTAGCTCCACTTGTGTTTTTTTTTAATAATCAATTTTTAATTCTAAATTACAGTATTATACTTGTTTTTTTTTTGTAATTTTGACCATATGTCACTCCACGGTTGGACGACTTTCCCATGTCGCCCAACCATGGAGTGACAAGACACAGAGTCGTTCAACGGTTGAGTGATTTTAAAAAATAATATAATTATTTTATTAACTCAATAGAAATAATTGGGGGGGGGAGGTAAATGGCAATTGTTGTAAGTAATACATTTAGCAAATGTAAGTTGTTTCTTATTTTGAAATAAAAGGGCAAACAATGTCGGTTAATATGTTTGTGATTTTTGTAGAATGTGAATGGTATGAAATATGTTAGATTCACAATAACATTTTGCGATCGTCATATGTTGTTGTACTATGATAAATTTTCTAAAGATTTTTATGAGGACGATTGAGGTAGCAACGATTAGTGCATAGAAAGATAAGTGATATTGCGATGTAATAGAGAATTCATACACGGAGGAAGACAAAGCAAAATGTGTACATAACAAAAAAAATACATAAAACAAGAGGAAGGCCCACTACTTGTCACTAGCTACACCACCTATAGCACCTTTGTCATCGCCATGTCCCACCCTCGGTCGGTGCTCGCCCGTACGGCCCCGCTTGGGCTTCCTCAACAAGGGCGTCGGCTCCCCGACAGGATAAGGTGGTCAGGAGCACTGCTGACCCATGCTCCCAACGCCTTGGGGGTGGACTGCATCTGTGGCTGTGTGCTGCTGAGCTACGATACAGAAAGGACCTCCACCGGGTCGTCCGTGAGGAAGTCGCTAATGTCCACTGGGAGATCCTCGTGGGGGGATAGCCAAACTCCTGGCCGGTGCATCGTATCTGCAGGATAGGTATTGTTTATTCATGTAATATATCAACGCAAAAAAAATCTTAAGAGACAAAACGTACCATTTCGCGTGGGCCATGACTTGCAGCCAACTGTCGTATCCACCGAACCGGCCCTGGCTGAACAATGTGTGCTACCTTGCTGATGCCAGTTGGGGTCCATGGATGACGACAGCGGTAGTGTGTAGGTATGTGCCCACGCTGACCCTTTGGCCTGGCTCGATGGTGGCGGTGCCCAAGGGTAAGCACGTGGCTCTCCGGAGCTTTCTACCTGAGCTGCAGGACATGGTAGCCTTGGTGTGCGCGTCAACGTGGCCACTTTCAGGAGCGTCCTGCATGACACCCACTCATAGACCCAATGGACAATGTGCAGTTGGTCGTCGCGCATGACCTCCAAACCGTAGTCGATCCTGTCCATGATCGACCCGGTGTCACTTACAATCTCGATGGTGATGTCCATATGCAAAAAGTATATGAAAGCGTCAAAATAGTAATTGTGGTAACCGTACCCAGAAACTTTCAAACACGAGAGTATGTACTACGAGGGTGAAGTTCTGCGCTACGTGCACATGGTACGCATCGGTCAATGCTGGTAGGTGAGCGGGGTGAGGGTCAACAACACTGTGGAGTGTACCAATGTAGATACTCGTCGTACGTGCTGGGGTCATACGTGGTGCCCTCCTGCACGAAGTTCTTGAGTGCCTCCGCCCACTCTGCCACCCACGGCCCCATATTCGCGGCCCAACTCGTCCTGCTACCACCCCTTCTATTGTGCTAACGAAATGTATAACTGTAATTAGAAGGTATCGTAACATAATTGAGAAAATATAAGGAAATATGTTGTGTGTAACTCACGCGTAGGCTGAGTCAGGCACTTGATGCCTGACGGGGACAGGAACAAACTGATGAAGGCCGAACTGACGCATCACCCTGTAGTCATTGACAAACACACCGAAGACGAGCTTCTTCCACATGAGTCAGTACGGCCAATTGCGCAAGCACAGCAACGAGAGCTCGGCGGGGGCACGGTTCGCCATCTCCTGAACAAAATACGACTCCCAGTGCATGTCAGTGGTGAGGCAATCGAGGTGCTCGACGAAGTTGTCATGCACACCGATGACTGGAAGTGTGCAAACTGTGACTGCGAGTAGCATCAGCCATCCGAGGAGGAAGCACTCGAATGACCACAATTGCAGCAAGAAAGCGCAGCCTGTGATGACAAGGGTCGTCCTCGTACTCTCTTCTCCTTTTTTCCTTCTCTCTTTCTCCTCTCCTCTCTTTTCTCTTCTGCCCTTCTCCCTTACTCTCTCTTGCCGAAATGTGAATGAGCACAGTGCTAAGCGCCGGCCGCGCACTTGAGATGATATACCCCTAGTTGCCCAACCGTTGAGCGACTAGGGACATATCACCCAACCGTTGAGCGATTTAGAGTCTTGTCGCTCAATGGTTGGGCAACTTAGTCTAGTCGTCCAACCGTTGTGCGACTTAGCCACGTGTCGCCCAACGGTCGTGTGACTAGTCCAAGTCGCTCAACTGTGAAGTGACATATGATCAAAACTGTAAAAAAAATTAAAACATGGATATATTAGTATAATTTAGAATTAAAACTTAATTATTTTTAAAAATTCCTCCACCCGCCCACTTTGATTGGCATTGCGATATTGCGATCGCCACCTTGGGAAAGTCTGAATTGTTCAACAAGGTGTAAATCTAGTCTATCCTGAGAGTCTTCACCGTCTATTGCTTTGGGCCTCCAAGCTTGTTTGCAGGGGGCTGCAGCTTTGGGATACTTGCATGGTGGTTCTTGTTGCTTGTTGTTCATGTGTGACAGGAGCAGTGCAGGTGCAGCCTTGCAAAAGCTTGGTCCAGCACCAACGGCAAACAACGCTATGCAAGCACAAATGGTTTTCTTTCTCCCGGTTTCAATCTCGTTCTGTTTGCGTGCGGTGATGCAAGAGTAGTGCTGGGTAGCGTATCATCAGGATGTAAGAGACGAACCATTTGCTGGTTCAGTGCTAACTGCTGCTCTTGAACTTGTCTTACGTGTGGTTTGTTTGCTCCTCCTTTTGAGAATGCAATGGCAACAGCCTAACACAGATATACAAATATTATGTTAAAAAATAGTGACTAGGTGCATGTATGTGTAATTTATGCACTTTATATACACCATTTCTACCATCCATAAATCATCCTATATTGGAAGTGTAGAGAGTGGGGAAATGTACAGTTCACGCATAGTTCCATGCACGTTTGTTTGTTAATTTGTTCACAACTTTGTATGCCTAGCATTCCACAATCCTGATACTCATGAGGCCGGAAACCATTAGGTATATTCTTTTCAACTATGATTAATGGTATATAGTTATGGTCGATGGTTTTTTATTTTAGCACAAGTGTTTGAATGAATGGTGGTGATCATTTGGGCTTATTTTTTGTGGTTTATGGCTGAAAAGCATCAGAATCAATGAAAAATATCAGAATGATGTGTGAGGCTTATTTAGCATAATTAAATTTAAAAAAATTAAAAAATATAAAAAATATGTTAGCCCATTACATATAATACAAACAAATATGGAAAAAAAGAACCGGCAAAAAAGCTCAACAAAAAGCCAAAAGTTCAGAAAAAGACGAAATTTATGAATAGTGAAAAATAAGCCGGAAGTTAAAAGCTGAAGCCCAACCGATCACCCTCTTAATCGAATACTGATAAGGCATTTTGAAAAGATTATCTTAGTGAACCATTTTAAAAGATAACAAAAACAATAGTCTAATTTATTTATTGAGGGAAGGCATGCACCGTAGGCCGGAAAACCGGACCAACGCAGAAATCAAGAATCCATCCCAAGATCACACGTCAGAGCAAAACCTACACTTGAGCCACCTCTGCCATGTAGGCCCCACCCACCCTCGGCCAGCCGTCCGCGTCCTCTACGAATAGAAATAGTTCGAATCGAGTTGGACTCGAGTCCACGACTTACACGAGGCGACGCACACAAAAACGCATGGCGGTGGACTCGCCGGAGGTAGGGCATGCCGCGGCGGCGATCGGCGGCGGGGGCGGGGTGGAGGCGCCACTGGAGGACGTACCGGCGGTCGCTGGGAAGGAGGAGCCGCCAGCGAAGGGGGTACCGGCAATAGAGGTTGACGGGAAGGAGGCGGCGCCAGTGGAGAGGCTAGTGCCAGCGATCGCCGTCGACCGAATGGAGGCAACTCCAGAGGAGGAGGAGATGGTGGAGACAGATGAGGAAGATGAGGAGGATGAGGAGGAGGAGGACGACGATGAGGATGGGGAGGAGGTGGAGATTGTGGAGGCAGAAGAGGAATATGAGGAGGAGGAGGTGGAGGCAGAAGAGGAAGTGAAAGACGACGAGGAGGAGGACGAAGGAGTGAAGTGGTTGAAGCATTACAGCTCGATGCAAAGCATATTGATCGTCGGCGATGGAGATCTCTCATTCTCGCGGGCGCTTGCCATCGCGTTCTGTTCCGGCGCGAACCTCGTCGCCACATCTCTCGACTCCTATGGTCTGTTCAATCGCTTCGTCTCAACTCCTATGGGTTGTTCAATCTCTTCCTCTTTGTTACTACGTACTAGTAATATACTTTATGCCTTCTTGGCCTTTTGTGCCTTGGAGATGGGAATACGATGGATAGGCATACAAGAATATCATGTGCTAGTTTGAAGATTATAGGACAATGTGATATCTTCTGTTGGCTCAGGAAGAATTTGACGCATTTTACACAGGTTATCTTAAAATGGGTGCCGATACATTGTGGTGGTAAAAGAGCTACTGACAATTGCAACATACTATAAAAAGGGCTGGAAGTAATTTAATAATACATTTGGGAAATATTGATTTTGTTAAGGATTTGTTGGGTGTCTTTGAAGCTTGTTTTGGTGTATTCTTGATTCTTGCAAATAGGCTTCTTGCTATTTGGCAATATTTCACTGAAGCAAATTATAAAGAAAAATGTCCTATTTATGTTATGCCTTGTTTATTACTGCTGGAGATTGTACGTTATGGAAGGAACACGTGGATTGAGCAAGAACTATTTTTATTTTCTAGTTTTTCTGCTTTCTGCGTTGTTGGAACGTGAACACTGTAAATTGGGTATGTGCTAAGTACAACTTGTGTTTACGAGCCTTGTTGGTCGTACAGTTTAATGGGTCTAGGTTTGGATCTTTGTTTTACCTTTTGACATTGATACCCGTTTATCTGTTTTGCTGATCAACTGTTAGGAGTAATCTCTCAGTTGCTTTCATGTATGGTTTTTGCACCTTGCAGCACGATATATACACTTTATTATTGTTTTTAGCACGTCTTTGTGTCTAGTGCGACTCAAGGGTAATTTACCACTAAAGCAATTGCTTTAGAACCACAAAAAATGCCCTTGGGAAAAAGAAACGTAAATGAACCAGTGAGAACATTAACATTCAACAAAAAAAACTATATCAGGCTATCTCATAGAAGTATCCTGATTTACCTCCCATGTAAACACCACTGTTTGTCAGTTTCTTTAGGAAAATTTGTTATATTTCAATAGCTTCCAAGTTTCCTATTTGCTTCATTTCTAATTCTGGCTTTGTGCCGCTGTATGTGTTGAGCTGCTGCTGCTTATCTTACAGTTTCATAGGGATAATATTGTTAGTGTGATTTTCTGATCATTATTAGTTGTATTTATCTATTTCCTCTGTATTTCTTGTGGCTAATCCTCTTGGCCAGAGGATCTGAGGGGCAAGTACAGCAAAGGGGAGTCAAATATATTGGTACTGAAAATAATGGGAGCCACAATATTGCATGGCATTGATGCAAAAACAATGAAACTTCATGCCGACCTGAAGATGAGACGGTTCGATCGGATTGTCTTTAATTTTCCTCATGCTGGATTCAAAGGAAGAGAGGACAACACGCGTATGATCAAGTATGTGCATTCTGTTGTTATGGTTATTTTTGTTGTAGTTGATGTTTGATTAATTCCTAGATTAAGGAAGCTAGTGTCGTTTGTCATGTGGATTGGTTGTATTATAATTTGTCTCAGCTAGTGTCTTTAGCTTAAAGTTGGTTTAGTATTCCTAAGGCTTATATGTGTATGAGGAGTTATGCAATTTCATGGTTTTGTTTAGAAAACCCATGCGCAGATGCAAATGACATTAGATAAAATATCCGAAAGTTGTTTTCTTTTTCAATTTTGATTATAACCACTGTTGCTCACTGCTAAACTTGAGTTTGCACTCTCCCACGTCATATAGTTTTGTTTTTTGAAATAAACTGTAGCTCTTTATGCTTACAATAAGCACAAGTAACATTTTAGGCAAGTTACACAGATCATAGTTATCTGTCCTGCATAGTTAAGAGGACACTTTGCTTTAGATCTTTCAGTCAAAAAGATCTCATGTGTCAACCTTTAATTTAGAAGAATAAACTAAGAACATTTTTTATTGGATTCCTGGGCCTTTGTGTATACCTCTTTGTTCAGCATTTCGTTTTTGCTAGTTCTTTCTCTGTATCTACTCTCTGCTAATGAAGGACATTTGAATTACAGCATAAAATTCTTGTTGTAACTTGTATGTAGAGGTTTTTCCATACATATGAAATAAGATCGATAGGATTGACCGTAAGAAATTTAAATTTTATCTGACAGTGGTCATAAAGTAGTTAGCTTATGGTTTCTTATTGCATTTAGTCACCCCAAGAACCGTTCATTCAAATATAGTGCTTTAGGTAGTGCTCCAACTTGCTTCTAGTTGTTGGCTTCTGGCTTAAAACGTACTGTAGTGGTTGAAAATACACTGTAGCGACTGTTAGCGAGAAATTGAGGGAAAATAAAAAAAATAAGAGAAAAAAAAATGAAAAACACCATTATACCTTCACGAACAATGCAAAAGAATAAAGGGAAAAAAGAACAAGCTAAAAAAGTAGAAATAAAGAAACCGACATATTCCAAAAGCCAGAAGCCAGAAATAGAAGCCATTTGGAGCAAGGCCTAATACATGCTGCTGTTTTAGGGCCTTTTGTTTCTTAATTAACTTCGCATTAACCTTTTTCTCTGATCTGATCTTTAGCTTGCACAAGGAGCTGGTGAGGGGGTTTTTTCACAATGCAAGCCACCTGCTTCGTCCTTGTGGTGAAATCCACGTTAGCCACAAGACAGGACTGCCATATGATAAATGGGATATAGAGCAATTAGCCTCTGAATCTTCTCTTATTATGGTTGAGAAAGTTAGTTTTCAGAAAGATGATTACCCTGGTTATAACCAAAAGAGGGGAGATGGTGCGAAGTGCGATGAACCTTTCATTTTAGGTGCTTGCTGCACATTCAAATTCTGTATCGGAGACTTAAAGAAGCTGAAGAAAGTGCATGAAAACAGGATTGGTTCAATCTCATCACTTGGAGGCAGCAAAGCCCATCCTGACATATTGGCAACTGAACGGAGGCCATTTCATCCACTTCCGCTTGTTCCAGCATGGCCTCGGGCACATTTTCCTCCACCAGTTAACACTGTTCAGATGCCAACAAATCTTGAGCCTTATCCCATCGGATTTGCTCAAACGCAACAACCAGATTTTCCAGTCAACATTGGTGGCATACTTAGAGCTCCTTATTTTCGTCAGCAGGGCACTATCCGGACAATGTTCAGCATCCCAGGGCCATCATTGAATGTCTTGCCCACTCAAGGCTGTATTCCTCCATCAATGAGCAGAATCACAAGTGCCAATTTCTGTGCAACTCAGCAGCAGCCTTGGTATCCACCGAGACCTATCCTTGAGCCACTAGGAAGAGGTGACTACTCTTACTTTGCCCAGGAATACCAAAGGAGTCTTCAGAGGGAGTATGAAATGCACAGGCAAGTGATGCCCGGAGGAACCAGCTCGGATTATTCTGTCTTTCTGGATCATTGCTTAAGGGAATCTGTTCAGAAGCAGGAGTGGCTGGAAATGCTGATTGCATTTTACGCTAGACTGAAGGATCGCTAGATGTGTGTGTATATCCTATAAGTATCACTAGAATAGAGGAACTTTACCTTCTAAGATAATATGCTACGTTTGATGTGGCAAGTGTTTTGTGTAGAAGCTCTACAGGTAGGGCCATTTTGTGTGGCAAACATTGACCACAACAGCACAAGTAATGCTGTTCTCTCTGTGTAACGAAATACTTACACCTAGACAGCCAAGTCTCTATTTGCAATGGAGCTGTCTTTGGACTCAAGACTAGTTATCTTGGTTTATTTACTAGTACAGCGATAAGCCCGAACCAGGGGTTTGTTGTTCGACGCAGGAAATGGATGCTAGTTGCAAGCATTCCTTTTCCTTGTACATTACCTAAAACGCCATTTGTGTTTTGAATCGACGTGCAATACTTATACGTCATTTGTGTTTCTTTTTTAAGTGCAAAGAGGACGTACACACGCACACCCCAACACATGTGGCTGCATCCTAAACCTAATGAAGTGCAGGCACGGTATGTACTCTTCCTACTTGAGATCTGACGGGGAAAATTAGGAAATCCTTTCTCGATCCATAGATCAAACTCAGGACCGGTGGAACCGAACCTACCACTGAGCGATATCAGTTCCTACGTCCTTTGTGTTTCGAATCAATGCCCTTTGTGTATTTGACGCAGGGTTACATCTGCCTGTCAGTTATATAGTAAGACGTTCTTGACCAGTTACCGCTCTCTTTTGCAACAAAATTATGAGTTATGTAGCTTCAGTGTAACATCACGTACAAGGGCAAAGACAAGCTCAGCTCAGATAAACGATAATACTGGACTAGGTGTATGTACAGCGGCAATATATGGCCAAAACAAAAATGGAATGTTGAACTTGGAGCATTGGAACTTCGATCCGCGGTCAGAACAGAGGTCGTAGCAAGACACCATGCAGATTTAGCATTTTCTCACAAATCACATTGGCAGTTGGCAGTATCTTTCATCTGTGTTGATATACAAACCAAACACGACCGTAATCACATGAACATTTGTGCAAAAAGACCAAATTGGTTCAGTTCATTAAACTTAAAACTTACACATGGAGAAAGTAACTGTAGTTTGCGACATTATTACATGCACCACTCTGTCTTATATAATTATCTCAAACACTAGCTGAATACGATCAAACACAAACAATGAAAAGCCGATAACATTGTAAATTTGCAATGATAAAACATGGGATAGCAACGCTGCGTATCACCCACCATGCATTATTATACACCTGTAGTTAACCACAAATGAGAAAAACAGGACACAGGTATCGTCGAAATTTTTTTGCCCCTTGAAAGTAGTTTCTTTTTCTTGCAAAAACATGGATTTTGTGGAAACAGCCCCCTTGAGTGGCCGGGGACCTCGCCAGGCACCTTGCCGAGCGCACAGGTGCTTGGCGCGGCTAGGGTGCAGGTCAAGTGGCAGGCGCTGCTGGGGGCGTGTCAGGCCAGCACAGCTCCAACTTTTCTTGATAATTTCAACTTTACATCGCCATCGGTAGCTTCCAAGCATGGTCTTGGACGAACAATCGAAAGAGGCGATGATACTCCCCACGGTGAAACTGGGACGGTGCCATGTAATCATCTGCAGGTTTGTCGATGAGAGAGCATTAGTAAACGACTCAATGTGTAAGCTTCCAACATGACAACAAAGATAACAAGCAATCATGCACGGAATGCTCAGAACTAGGTGTTCATGGCTCATTAAAACAAATTATTTTTACTCACACACATTAGAGGGCCATACCAAAATCAATTGACAATGTCTACTTGGGCACACACCAGAGGAAGAAGATTTGCTTGGGTAGTCCCTCAAAGAGTGCCCAACAATTTTGCATATCCTGCACCTCCTAAGTCTAGGCCTGTTTCCATGTTGGCTAGCATCCATATCGTCCCAGATGCGCCTTGACTAACATCTGCCCCGCCCAGGATGCCACAATGCACTATTAGGTGACCACTTGATATCCCCTTGCCATAGGTCCCTATAGTGCCCTTCCACACCATACGAGTTGAACTCCGCATTCCAAGTATCATACAGGTGACGTATGTCATAGAACTTTGATACATACATTGCGGAAGATTGGCGTAGTGCACCAACTATTGTGGTATGCACCAAATAGTGGATACAGGGGCTTCAGGAGATCTCGATAGGGATGGCTAGAGCCTAAAACCCAAGAGAGAGAAGTGGTATAGAGTGTAGTTGATGCTCAATCTCAACTCAATTTTGCTTCATACATCCCAATGTTCTCCCATATTTATAGCTATGGAAGAGGTTGTGTACACAAATGCCCTTCTTGGTGTCTCTAATAGCAAGGGTAAATATGCTCTTTCCTTGGCATAACCTTAATGGGCCTTCCACATGGTTACACACATAATGGGTCTTTGTTTTGGTGGAGTGGCTGGGTCTAGATGGGGACCACTTCCCAAACATATATGTAGAGTAGAACTATTGTACAAATAGAGCAATGTTTGTTGTGTAAAAATTATTTGCTCTGGCTTTCTGAGATGCTAACATTTCCTTCTATGTAGATCAGGAATGACATGAATCATTCATGCATGGTTTGGCAGTTATTGTCATCATGAGAAAGCCATTTTAGTTGAGTGATGTCGACGATACCGAAAATTGTTTTGGCCCCTTAGTAATAGTTTTTTTGAAAATAGCCCCATGGACATGGTTTTTGCGAAAATGGCCCCCTTACATGGCTGGGGGCCGCGCCAGGCACATGGCATGGCCGAGGAGCGTGGTAGGTGCCTGGCGCGGCCGGGGGGTGCATTAGGCTGAGCACAACTCCACCTTTTCTTGATAATTTGAACTTTACATCACGTCGCTGTTATTCGCTGCCTCTATTCGCACGGTTATTTAAGCACAAGAGGGCACACAATGAACTGCACCCCTACATTTCCTCCCTGTCTCCTCCTTGCACATTGCTCACGGCACTCTGTTGCAAACAGCAATGCTCCCCATTCGTAGATTACTTCATCCCGCATTGAGGATACTAATCTATAGTATTAATTGGTTTTCTGTTGTATTATTCGTTTGGAGCACTATTTGATTATGCATGTAATAATGCTATATGTGTTTGTCTATGCAATATTTCATGTGTGTGGTGTACAGAAGCTCCCCAATGTCGGTAAGTTAATTTCAATATTGTATGTACGCATTTTAGGTGGAATGACAAATTACTTCTGTGGTATTTTCCGCGTGACCATCATTAATCATTTAGTTGTATCAGATGTGTTTGACGCGAGAAATCGCTCGTAGATTTCTAGCCCTGGGGTTATAGGATGTAGGCGTGTTAGTGTACTAAAATACCAAAAATAGATAAACACAAAGAAAAGATAGGGAAAACATGTATTTTATTCATTCATTTGAGAAGAACAAAATTACAGATCCCTATGTATATATATATACACACGCTTCGTAGGCTGTTTTGTATAGCAGATCTGACATAGACGATATGGTGTTCTGGTTCCCGGGGCCTTGGAAATCCTCTGATTAAGCTGCGCATTGATCATCGTCTTCAGTCTTTGCTTTACGTTCTCCATGCCAAGGATGAATGATTAATGAAGGTATGGGTGTTGGCATTATCCATAGCCATCAGTCTAGGGGTCATTGACAGCATGGTCGTCACACTTGACCGTACCTGCCCATGCCATTCGACCTCATTAGTATCGAATGGGCACAATAGAAGTGATTTGAAGTATGTATGATTAACATCTAGCATGACATATATATATACACGCTTCGTAGCCTGTTTTGTATAGCAGATCTGACATAGACGATATGGTGTTCTGGTTCCCGGGGCCTTGGAAATCCTCTGATTAAGCTGCGCATTGATCATCGTCTTCAGTCTTTGCTTTACGTTCTCCATGCCAAGGATGAATGATTAATGAAGGTATGGGCGTTGGCATTATCCGTAGCCTCATCAGTCTAGGGGCCATTAACAACGTGTTCGTCACACTTGACCGCACCCGCCCATGCCATTCGACCTCATTAGTATCGAATGGGCACAACGAAGTGATTTGAAGTATATATGATTAACATCTAGCATGACCAATCTGACAACAATGGCAACTAGAATCGATGTCGTAGGTATAGCCTAAGCAGAAGAATTAGTAGAGCAAGCCACGGGGGTCAAGTATTAATGTGATCAACAGCCATCGGAAGCCATCCGTGATCGAGATTGATCAGAGTCAAAACCCGCCAAGAAACGTCTGTGGTCGAAATCCATCGAAAGATGCATGTGGTCAAAATCCATGGTGGTCAAAACCCATCAGAAGTGCTTAGTGGTCGAGCATCACTTTGATCGAATTCATCGGGAAATCTCCGTGGTCAAAAGTCACATGGTCGAAACCATCGGGAAACATCCGTGGTCGAAAGCCATCAGAAAATAGCCGTGGTCAAAACCCATCATGGTCGAAACCTTTCTCGGAAGGCAGCCGTGATAAAAATCCACCGTGGTCAAAACCCATCAAAAGGCAACCGTGGTCAAAACCCACCGAGGTTGAAACCCCTCGGAAAACCCATCGAAGATGGCCATGGTTGAAATCCATCGGAAGGCAGCCGTGGTTGAAACTCACTATGGTTGAAACCCACCAAAAGACAGCCATGGTCCAAACCCATTAGAAGGCAGTCGTGGTAGAAACCCATTGTGGTCCAAACCCATCAGAAGATTGCCATGGTTAAAACCCATCGGATGACTGCCATGGTCAAAACCCAACACGGTCGAAACACATCGGAAAATGTCTGTGGTCAAAACCCAACGTGGTCGAAACCCATCTAAAAACATCCATGATCGAAATCCATGTAGTCAAAACCCATCAAAAGATAGCCGTGGTCGAAACCCACAGTGGTCAAAACCCATCAGAAAACATCCGTGGTCGAAACCCACCATGATCGAAGGGAGTACTCATGAAAGTATTATAGCGAGAGATCAAGCAGAGCACTCGTGGAGCACTCGATCGTACGGAGTACTCATCGAGTACTGTATCATTGTGGTCGAGTGAAGGAGTTCAAGTACACTGAGTGGTCGAATGCACTTGACTTTGGTAAGGGGTTGGAGGCATTCATTCTTTGAAGAAAGACAGTTAGAGGCTCTTGACTTATGTCACACGATCGGAGCTGCTCGACTCTAGAAGGTGGTCGGGCGTTCGTCTTTGGGAGGTGGTCGTAGGCGTCTGTCTTTGGAAGTGATTAGAGACTTAAGCTTCAGCAAATGGTCATAGCGATTGACAGTCGTATTCATCCTTGGAAGCAATCAGAGGTGTCCAGCTCCAGCAAGCGATCATAGATGGCTGATGGTCATAGGCGTCCATCTTTGAAAGCGGTCGAAGGCTTCAGCTTCGAAGCATGGTCATAGATGGCTGATGGTCATAGGCATCCGTCTTCGCAAGTGGTCGGAGGCTTCGGCTTTGAAACACGATTATAGATGGCTGATGGTCATAGGCATTCATCTTCGATGAGAGGTCAAAGATCCCAACTTTGGCAAGTGATCGGAGATCTAACTTTGGCAAGCGATCAAAGGCCTAACTTTGGAGTTGGTTGGCAGCGGATGGGAACTTCAACCTTGTGAAGCGGCCGGGGTCTTCGGCTCCAATGAGTGGTCATAGATGGCCGACAGTCGTAGGTGTTCAACTTCGATGAGCAGTTAGAGATCCTAACTTTGGCAAGCGATCGAGATCCAACTTTGGGAGAAATTGGCAGTGGTCAAGGACTTCAGCTTTGCGAGGTGATCGGAGACACGCCCGACCTCAGAAGCGATCGGCAGCGTCCGGGAACTCCAACTTTGCGAGGCAATTAGAGATACGCATGGCTTTTGGAAGCGATCGGAGGCTCCTGACTTCATCAAGCGGTCGAGAACATGCGTGACTTTGGAATTGATCGGCGGCGGCGGGGACTTTGGCTTTGCAAAGCAATCGGAGACACACATGACTTTAGAATCGATCGATAGTGGAGATGGCCTTTGACTTTGCAAATCAATCAGAGATACACATGACTTCAGAAGTGATTGTCAGTGGTCATGATTGCTTGGCGACATTGCCGGCGTGGTTGCCGCTCATCGTATACATCTTAACTAGCTGCAAAGGAAAGATAGGAGAGTTTTTACCATTCTCAACATAAGAGGCCATGGTAGTTTCCTCAGGCCTCTCTCTGGCTCTGTCTCTACTTTGGTCTTTCTTTTTGTCTCTACGTTTGCATCCGAGGTGTTTGGTCTTGCGATCGTTCAGGGTGTGCTTTCGCTCCTTGTGATTCTCCTCCGTGTTTGCCTCTGCGTCTACATTCGGGGATGTCTTCTTCCTTTTTTTCTTTTTTTCTCCTGCGTTCACTTCTGCCTCTCCTTTTATAGGCTCAGGCGGGGGCCGTAGATGCTGTATACGACTCCAACACGGTGTCGGTTGCACCATTTAAATTAGAGATAAGATTCCAATTGAGATAAGATTCCTAATTAGCTATGGATTAGCTACCTTCTGGGACTCTACTTTCATATCGGAGATTTGTTAAGCGTTATCTTCAACTGGATGAGGATGTTGTGCGATTATGCCTTGTTGTTACTGATCTATAACCACGGTCAAACTGCACAACATGGTTGAACCAATCTGATCGCCGTAACATGGTCGACACACGTGGTCAAAAGCAATACTCGATACCCCAAGTTGTAACCAAAGTACGTGCTTGACACCCAGGAGTTCGAAGACGTGGTCGCAAGAATGTGGTCGTAGCAGGTGCTCAAGCAGGCGTGGTCGAAATAGCTGGTCAACACAGTGTGACACAACGTGGTCATATCAGCCGGTCAGCACAGTGCGGTTGTAGCCAAAGAACAAGCTCGACACCCGTGTGGTCGAAGACGTGGATGAACAAACATGGTCGCAAAACGTGCCATATTGTACCATGTGGTTGATGAGCCATGGTCGAGTAGAGCACATGTAGAACACTATGGGGCCATCAAAACTTGGTCGTATTAGCATGATCGTCATAGTGTGGCCAACACACATAGTCAAAAACCCATGAACTTGGAATGATCTTGGCACATATGTTTCATGGTCAGCTCTGGACTTGCAACCGTATGAGGCGCAATGTGTCGACCATGCACTGATAGCTTGGGGACAAGGTCATGCGTTGTTTCATGACCCGAACTTAAGGAATTTGAATTTTGGACCACATGTGCATGTATTGAAACTTTCTTCCCAAACATACACCTTAGTACTTGCTTTAACTTAAAATATTTGTACAAAAAACTCATCAAACAAGATGTAACCATTCCTCAAAGATTTTGATAGCAGATTTAGAAAATGTAGTAGGCTATACCGTGAGCTACAACAAGGTGTGGCAAGCAAAGCGGAAGGTGCTCAAAGGGATGTACAGTACATATGAGGAGGCGTATGACCTAGTCCCCATAATGTTGAACCAAATAGTTGAGTCTAATCCGAGCACACGCCTCAATAAGATAGACTGACCCCACCCCTCTAGCACCCTAAATTCCCTAATCCTAGATCATGTATTCTGGGCATTTGGCCTGATAGTGGAGGGATTCAAGCACTGTCGGCCTATCCTCAGTATGGATGGAATCTTCCTATGCGAGGAAGTACGAGGGCACCATCTTGACCGCTATTACAGCTGATGCCAACAACCAGTTGCTCCCAGTTGCCTTCGCAATTACGGAGAATGAAAACACCGATAGCTGGCTATAGTTCCTAGCCAACATAAAGCTACATGTTGTGCAGGACCGGCCAGATGTGTACGTCATCACGTACCAGCTTGTTAATTGTAATACGACTTTATTGATCAGTTACCGCCCTCTTTTGCAAGAATATTACGAACTATGTAGCTTCCAGTGTAACATTGCCTAGATACGGGCAAAGAGTCCAGAAGAGCAGCTCAGTGTAATATTGCTAGTATGCACAAGAACTATACTTAGACAGGGCCAAGACAAAAGATGGGACGTTCAACTTGGAGCGTCCCAACTTTGATCCGATGGCCAGAACAGAGGCAATAGCAAAACACTATGCAACTTCACCGTTTGCTCACAAAACACAGTCGCACTAGGATCCCTTTCCTCTGCGCTGATGTACATAAACATTTGCATATAGAAACTAAATTAGTTCATTTCATTTAGTGCCATACACATCGATAAAGTAACTGTAGCTTTGGACATTATTACATGCATCACTTTGTCTTATATAATTATTATCTCGAACAGTAGCTGAAAACCATCAAACATGAGCGACGAAAAACCGAGAACATGATAAAACATGGGATAGCAACACTGCTGTTACTGCATATCACCCCCATTTATTTATTACACACCAATTGTTTAAAGAAACACTGATGATAATAGAACACAAGTTATTGTACGTCGACATTGCTCAACTGAGAGAGCTCTGTCATTGACGACAATAGCTGATAACCATGCTGCAGCCAGCAAGAAGGATTCTTGTCACTCCATACCTGAAAAGAAGGAAATACAATCAACTTAAAAAGCCAGAGACAGTAATTCTTTTCACAGTAGAGTTAGTTCTCTATCTGTGAAGTTGTTCTACATATACTTCTCTACTAAAAGCCTTGTGAAATAGTTCAGAAAGAAAGGAGGAAAAACTAATTGCAGCGGTTCTTTTTCTTTGGAACAAATTGCAGCAGTTTGAAACTAAGTCAAGAATTTGAGATAAACAAAGTTCGGTTGATATACGGAAAATGAGTATGATAAATTGATAACGATCGAGTGTCTAGTGCAAAGTGCTCATATACGGTGTCCTACAACAAATGCCATAAATTTACGAAATTCTGAAGTCAATTTTGCCTATAGTTTTACACCATAGGAGCACTTTGCACTAGCCACTAGATGCAGCAGCCAGCAACTATACACCACTTACATAGAAAAGGAGGAATGGAAATGGAGATGAGCATGACCTAGTATCCGATGGAAAGTGCTTTACAGTGTCATTTTTTACGAAATAAGTTCACTTTTAGTCTTATCTTAAGTCCGATTTATACCTTTAACTACGAAATCATTCACTTTACACCTATCGACTATCAAATCGACTATCAAAACCAGAGTAAACCACTCTCTCATTCTAAATCACTTAGGTTTTAGATGATATAACATCCACGTGTGTATAAGTTGTTGACATAGCATCCACCTAGATAGGGATCACTGAGTCTTGCTTGGGCCCACCCATCAAACTCAACCCCCTCTTCTTCCTCCTCTGTTTGACCTCTCTCTCTCTCTCCGCGAGCGCTTCCCTCCCTGCCCCTTTTCTCTTTCCCTCGCCCTCTCTCACGCGTGCGCATCCATCTCTGCCCCCTCTGAGCACCGTCGCCGCTACCAATTTCCTCCATACAATCTCACCGCTGACGTCCACAAATCGCCTCCTCTCAGTTTAGGTATTCTATTTTGGTCCAATTTCTACTTGAACGGGCTGGGTGAGGTTTCCTAATTTTTCTCCCTTCTCCTACTTGTGTGTTCGTGTTTGTGCTGTTCTTGAGCAGAGTTCATCTTATGCTTGTGATGGATCATGTGACTAATCGCCTCCGTTTGCTTGCTTGGTACCACGAGAATCCATGTTTAATTGAAGAGAAGAATGATTTGTTGAATAGATTTTGGATTGTACCATGGCTGGCCTCAACAAAAACCATGCTCCTCTAGTTGTTGTTCCATGTCTCCTCTAGGTGTTGTTTGATGTCGCCATGACTGCCGCCCGGGTTTATTTGCACATGCTGCTCGGGGGTGGCAGGTAGATGCATCCGGCGGAGGCAACGCGTGGGCGGCTGGTGACAGACGGAGGCGGCCGACCGGCGGCAAGGCCCCGCTCCGACGAGCTGAACTTGGCCAGGTCGATCACCCTCGCCTCACCTGCTCCCATGCTTCTCCTCGTGTTCTCCTGTAGCTTTGTTTGTCACAAGACCCAGCATGTAGCTACAGCTCTTGGTTCTTGAGTGAGTGGCAGTGGTGTGATCTTGGGAGATCTTGAGGGAGAGATTCCAATCTGGCTATCTCCTGTTCTCCCAAATAAATCGCTTCCAATCTGGCAATAGCTCCCACATCGTGTGGACAGTGTGGATTGCACAATTCATCTCCCAAATAGCTCCTTTTGGACTGTCAGAGTAGTGTGAGCAGAGAAGGGAATACTGGCTCACGACCTGTCACCTCATCTTCTCCCATATAGTGGAGCCTTACGCTCCGCAACAAGCCATGAGACAATTTGGGCTTTACCAGCATGTGCCACCAGCACGTGTCGGCCACTACTCGGCCACATGCACTTGTAAGCAAATTTATTTGTTACCTCATTGCATATGGTTTATTGCATACCATTTGTGTTCGCTTTATTTTCATACTGAAGTAACAGTTGCGTACCCCCGTTTTTTCTACAAGCTATCAAGGAATGGTCATAAGAGCGATGAGTGGAGGTCAACATAGGCTCAGTGAACGAACACCTAGGAGCAATCAGCGAGGACAGAGGTCAAACAGGAGCAACAGGCATACGACCCAGACACATGAAAGCATCTAGGCCCCTAGAAATAGTTTTGGTAATTAATAACAGTATGTGAATATGGGACTAACATGTTTATTAAGTGTTTGAAATGTTTAGTCCCAATGATGAATGTGAGATGTATGCAAAGGGTCAACATGACAATCAAGATGGTTCAAGACAAATGTATAAATAGTCTAGGATCCCTTTTGATTTTACCGGTTTTAGGAGAAAAGGTGGAAGACCATATTATAGGTTTAATGCCGTACTATTAAGATGGATCATGGATAGTAGCTTGACTGCACATCTTTGTGCTATTGGGATCAATTTAGGATCATGCATACCCTTAAAATTAAAATTGATAGCAAACTGTGCATTCTCAGAAATATCGGAAGTACCGGTGTGAAATCGGCGGTACTTCCGTAACACGGGAGTTCCGATAAAACAAGCAGTATGTTTTTTCCACAGAGCACCCGTGGAATCATTTTGTTTCTCTAGAAAACGAAGTGTCAGAGTTTTAACGGCGGAACTACCGCAGAGCGGAAGGATCGCACCTCCTAAGCGGTACTTTCGAAGCTCAAAAGCTTTGAAAAACCGAGCGGTATGTTTTTACCAAAGAGCACCAAGTTTGGGCTCCGAGACAGACAGAAGTACCGTGCCAGAACCACCGATGATCGGAACTACCGCAACTTCAACGGCGGTAGTACCGCGTCAACTTTCAATGGCTAGTTCTAACGCTCTGATATAATTGTTTTTGTAGCTACAGTACATGTGCGGTAGTACCGCAATTTGTACAATAGTACTTTTGATCACCCTGATTTTTCAGGATTATTTTTTTCAATAGCTATATTTGGTTGGTGGGGGTATAAATACTTCCCCGCCAGCTCAAGGATAGTAGCAAGACAATTCATTACAACATCTTTGAGCATAGAGCATTCACTTCATACCTCAATTTCACATTGTGCATTCATTTGAGGTAGTTGAGCAAAATCAAGTGCACATCTTAGATTGATCCATGGGCACTTGATCACCATCAAGCGAAGCTGTGGTTTGTTACTCTTGATGCTTGCCGGCACCTAAACGGCTTGGCGAGAGATTGCGAGGTGACCTCGTGAAAAAGATTGTGAAGAGGCCTGACGCCGACTTGTGAGTGGTTTGGTGTCCACCATCTCTAGAGCAGAGGAAGTACAACCACTAGTGGATTGAAGAGTTGGAGCTTAATTCATGGAACCGATCCAAGTTGCTTAGGCTTTCCTCAACGTAGATTAGGAGAAACCCGTAAGTTTCCGAGTACTATGGTAAAACATTGTGTGTTAATTGGTTAGTTCTTTTTCTCTACATTCCACTCTTATATTTCTAGCTTGTGATTGCCAAGATTGTCATATTTACTTGTGCTAGAAATATATTTGTAGAGACTTATGCTTGTGTTGCCTTAGCTTTACTAGAATTATGTGTGTTTAAACTGAATTGAAATCTTGCCTAGCTATATTTTGTGGTAATTAGTTTTTAGATTGTAAGAATTTTTAGAACCTCCTATTCACCCCCTCTAGTCGGTTATCCTTGATCCTACAACACGTACCACTTGTACTTGGAGTGGTACATCCCACAAACCCGTTGCAGACTTACGGATCTCCTTGTGTAGCACCCCATGCAGGCCACACACCACGACAGACTGGCCCCCTATAGAAGGACCGACACCGTGCGGCACGGCAGGATGAAGCAGTACAAGACTTAAAGTTCATATTTGTATTCTACTGTTCGAGCATGCATGCCTAACATATTTTGTCCATCATTGTAGGTCGACCGATTGCATCGTATCATGTCCGAGAGTGGAGCCACACCGCACCGCGGACAGTCGAGCATGATGGAACAAATGTTGGGGTCCTTCTACAACATATACACGGATACCAAACACACATTGGGGGCCATCAGCTATAGCCATGCTAGCAACATGTTTATCCTAGGGGGCAACGAGCCGCTACATCATCTGTCGGTAGTTTCGTCCGCACGTCCTAGCTCGTCTGCTCAGGTTTGATGATTTCATAATCTGCTGCAATCAGCAAGATACCTTATTTTCATTACTTTTCATACATGTCATCTTCGTGTAGGATGTTCGCGCCAACACTACTCTATTCTCGTCTTCATCACAGAGGCAGACCAAGCCCTGATCATCCTCGCTGGGGGGACAGGGACAGGGACGAGGGAACACTCTACTTCTGTCCTCGTCATGGAGATAGCCCGACACACAGGACACCACAGGCACCAATATTGACTCCCCTGTCCGAGACTGCGAGGTGCAGTACGGCATATACGCACCCGTGAACCACCCAATCTCCAAGAGCATGACAAGTGGTATGATCATATATACGACAGCTACATGGTACACTAGTACAGTGCGGACTACGCGGCATTGGGCTTCGCTGCAGCCGACTACTGTGGACCGAAGTACCAAGAAGGTTCATCGTCAACGCAACACGTGACACCGATGCTTACAATTACGGATTTCATTTTAATTGTATCATATGTCAGCCTAACGAAACATGTTCCCCTCCAAGGGCACTAGCAATTACGTGGAGGATTCTCAGGACCAGCTTTGTCGCCAGAGGAAGCGGACAACGGGCAACCCTTGACCTGCTATTGTATTCGGTGCCAGCTCTTTAGTTGGTTTAATTTAAATTATAAATTTTCATAAGACAGATCCACTGGCGAAAAAATATTGCCTCTCATCTTATTGTATGGAGTTTGATGTATTATTATTCATGCATTTGAATGACTTTGTTCATCCATGAGTTTTACAAGATGGAGCTGCTTTTATGTTTTTTATTTAATATTATTTTATGTATAGTCTGAAAGTAGTTTTAGAAGCGACATAACGAGTCAAGATAGAACAAAATTCATATTAACAAGTATAATTAAAGCAATTTTAATTGAGTCAATGAGTTTTTTGTCACATCTATTTTTTTCACATCGCGCAAGCCAACCACACACGCCATGCCGAGGGCACTCAGCAGGCTCCTGCTAAGTAAGGTCAGCTCGGCAAGCACCAGACGAGCTGCATTGGCTCGGCAATGCGTGTTGCAGCACCACTCTAGCTCGCTCAACCGCGCGCCTAGCCTCCTATCGAGCTAGGGTAGCGTAGCAGGTGACACCTGTCGCATGCCGCGCCTTCCGAGCTCGAGAGGGGTCCATTGTTACCCAAAAAAATGCTAGGGGCAAAAATTGAAAAAAAAATTGTCGCTAGAGGGTCATATGTGTGAACAGTTCCCGAAAGAATGCATATGTAAATGACACGTCAGAAAAAAAAAGCATGATGGTTTAAAACGAGGGGATGTTTTAACCCATTTTTGAGGGATTGAGGTTATAAAATGAATAATTTTGGAGTTATAGGTTGAAATTCAGATCGAGATCATAGTTGTAGGTTGAAAATAGTTTTTTCTTATAGATTTTACTAATAAGATTTGTTATGTTTGCTCACAGTGTGGGTTGTAGATGTACTCGAAACCACTCAGGTAAGCAAATTTCATTTGTAAAAAGGTTCTGCTCATAACTGGTTAACAAAACTTTGAAAAGCATGAAAAACATTTAATCTATTGGCTGAGAAGGTTCGGCTTGCCTTGTATTGAGTAGGAAACCTCCGGGATATGATCTAGGTTTGCCTTTCGTAAATTCCTTATGAAATCAGGATGCATCATGCTAAAACGTGCCTCTTTGACGGATTTAAGAAATTCGAGACCGACAGGGATATCCCGTAGTTCGTTGAGTCCTTGGATCCGAAGATGTTTAAGGCTGGCCAAAGCTCCCTGATGTATGCATATTTGATTGACTTGTGGCAAATCCCACAAGTCAATCCTCTTCAAATTTGGGAACCACCCTGCATGGAAGTCCAGTTGTTGTCCAGTATACGCCCTTGTAAGATCTAACTCAGTTAAATTTGATAATTCAGAGAGGCGTGGCATAATATTCTCGCCGAGCTGGCACCAAACTAGCAGCAACTGACGAAGTGCATTTCCATGGGTTGAGAAAAACGGAGATTCCAAAGTTCCTTCTGAGAATCGCCCTACCAAAATGAGTTTTTGAAGAGGGTTTGGCAATGTCAAAGTTTCCAGATGGAGCAACTCATCTTCGTTGGTAGCTCGTATTTCTAATCTTGTGAGCTGATGCATCTTTGATAAAGAGTCGCACAATTCTGCACAGTGGCTACTCCTTACACCAGAAATGCTAAGGTACCTCAGTTGAGATAAATTTCCAAGTTTTGCAACAAAGACTTCACTTGCTTCAACTGCATCCAAAGTGCGCAATCCCGTCAAATTCCACAAGCCCTCGAATGGCTCCATAGATTCCCAACTAAAGAATCTTCTGGCTGTTACATCAAGCATTTTCCAAATAAGTAGGTACCGCAATTTCTTCAGATTTGCAAAACCTTGCGGGAAATTTAAACACTCTGTATTTGCAAGACTCAATGTTTCTAAATTGAGAAGGTTCGTAATAGAATTTGGGAGTTCTTTCACATCGGTGTCCTTGAGGCACAGATACTTAAGGTTGAACAGCTGCCCAATTGAATTTGGAATAGTCTCAATAGGCAAGCCTGATAAGTCCAAGATTGCAAGGTACTTAGATTCCGAGGGAATAAAACAAGGCCATGGAGATGGTGCCTCGCTGGTGTAAAATGCTATGAAGGTCCGAAGCCTGGATGGATCTATGCATGATCGAATGTCATTGTTGCATTGGAGCACCGACACACGACGAGAATCTAATCCCACCTGTACCACCCCATGAGTGTCATCATAAATTGTACTGAAGCTCTCTTTTTTGGATTGGAAAATGGCTAGTTCTCGCACAAGATCATGCATTCGAAGACATTGAATCCTATCAAAACTGTTCCTTGCTGCAACCTGAAGCATGCTTCGTCGGACAAGTTCGGTCAGATAACCTTCAGCAATGTCTTCTAAGCTGCTTGTTCCTTTTTGTTCGATAAACCCTTCAGCGATCCACAATCTAATCAAGTTTTTTCTATGGATCAAATAGTCTTCTGGGAACATAGCACAATACAAGAAGCAATTCTTTAAATAGCTCGGTAGGTACTTATAACTTAGATTTAGAATTTTCTCCACGCGATTTAGGTTCTCATTGTTGTGTAGCTCCGAAATAAGTTGATTGTAAAAGAGCCTCCACTCTGTATTACTCTTAGTTTTGAGGGATAATATGCTCCCTATTGCCACAAGAGCTAACGGCAAACCATCACATTTCTCCACTATGTCTAGACCACACTGAAGTAATTCTGAAGGACAGATATGATTTTCAATTTTTGGAAATGCCTTACTGCAAAATAGAAGCCATGCATCACGGTTATTTAAAGGCTCTACTTCGATCTTACAGCCATCGTCGGCTATTGAAGCTACATCCTCAATTCTTGTAGTGATTATTATTCTGCTACCCAGGCCTTTATCAACAAGAACCTCTCTGATTCTGAAAAGATCTTCGGCTCTCCAGACATCATCCAATATGATCAAGTACCGCTTTGTATCCAGAATTTTCTTCAAATCCGCTCGTAGTTCTGCACTGTTCATCTTTTCAGGATCAAATTCTATCTTGTCTTTTCCGACGAGTTCTCTCAGCATGTTTCTCCAAATATCATCCAGTTTATATGACTGAGAGATAGACACCCATGCACGGCAATGGAAGTTGGTTAAGTCGTTTTTGAACACATTATTGACAAGAGTGCTTTTTCCGCTGCCACCCATACCCCACACAGTAATGATCCGCAGATGACGACCTTCCGAGTTCAATGACTTAATCAAGGTTTCTCTATTTTTATCAATTCCTACAAGATCATCATCATTGACTGAGTAATCATGTCCAGGTAGATACAGTTCTTGTTCACTGTAGTAGTTTGCTGCAGAAATATCAGTCCCGGCGTCTAATGGTTTGGTCCAACGGTCTCTACTTTCCGAAAGTTGCTTTAGTTCTTGATTTATTCTCTTAATTTCAGTAGCAATATCATCGAGTGAAAACAAAGGTCGAGGTTTCTTGACGATTTTCTTCGCATAATCCCACCATGATTCTTTCTGATAGTGTTTGCCAACAATGTAGATAAACTGATCGACGACGTCTTCCATATCATATGCCAATCTTCGGACTTGCCCTACCCAAGCTTCAATGACTTCACCTTTCCAACCCTTCCTGCCAATTTCCTTAAGAAAGGCGTGAATAAGCTCAAGTTCATTATTTATCAGTTTCATGTCATTTGGGAGTTCTGCCACTAGCTCAGCTTTCTTTGCAAGCAAAGGTTTAGCCAACTTCAGCGTTTCTCCTGCCACAGCTAAGCCTATCTTTTTTATGACCAGACTAACAACAATCTCTGCCATTTCTCTTCGTGAAGTTTGACTCCAATATTTCAGAAAAAATATAGTTGCAAAAATCAACGCGCAATCTTAAGTATCAATTACATCCTTGTACATCAAATCTACAGAAAAAGAAGAAACATTTTATCAATTACAGGAAATCCCAACTAGTGAGCAAGAGATAATGCTTAGAGGAGAGCTAGTTTTATAAAAGTCGGGTCTGCTAAAACCATTTGAAATACCTGCAGGTTTGCTGAAAATTGTTGAGATCCGTGAATTATTCTTTGAGTATACACGCTTGTGGGAGAAAGAAGATGGATAAATGGTAAGGCAGATGGATAAATGACTGAATAGTCCCGTACCTGTCACACCGATATAAGGAGGAAAGCGAAAAGAGAAGGCGTAAGTTGAAGATAAAAGGACTGCTCGACATTTGGCTTGTGTTCTCAAATTGCACAAACTATATCAAACAAGAAACAGTACCAATTTCTTTCCACGTAACAGAGCAGCAGATTCACTTTCCAGAAATTCCTTCCTGACTGAACGAACCGCGGAGCTCAAATGCATCACATGTAGATGTATCATGCTTACTGCATAAATTGGTAATTTCTCTTGAGACAGTAAAAGGAAGGGAAGTGAAGTGAAAGGAGAAGGGGGCAGGAGAGAATCGCACCTTTACATATCTGGTCAGATATTCTTCATCACCGTGTAGATTCGGAGTCTCTGCCTTGACGAGCAAAGGATGAGAGGGCCGATCCAATCTGTGCAGAAGGGTGTAGCAAGACCAAGACGGGCAGAACCATAGTAGCTAGACTTGGCTCCGACTGGGTTGGTGGCAGTCCTAACTCCTAATACTCTTGTTTACTCAATGATCAGGAATATAATGACCCGATGACTCCAAATTGCCGACCTAATACTCTTGTTTACTCAATGGTTAGGAATATAATGACCCAATGACTCCAAGTTGCCGACCTAACACTCTTTTTACTGAATGGTTAGGAATATAATGACCCGATGACTCCAAGTTGCCGACCTAATACTCTTTTTTACTGAATGGTTAGGAATATAATGACCCGGTAACTCCAAGTTGTGGAATAATACTCTTGTTTACTCGATGATAATGAATATAATGACCCGATAACTCCAAGTTGCCGACCTAATACTCTTGTTTATTCAATGATTAGGAATATAATGACCCGATAACTCCAAGTAGCCGACCTAATACTATTGTTTACTCAACGATTAGGAATACTAGTATAGTGTCCGTACTAACGCTACGGTAAAATACAAAACAAGATAAAATTTGTAAAAAATAAAACGAACAATCAGATTCATTAAGATTCACGTCTCATATATTATATAACCAAAAAATAAATTAGTTTATTTGTGATATGTCTTTCACAAATTTCTATGGCAGCCCGGTCTCATATATTGTTTTCATGAACACAAGGTAAAAATTGGAAGGCAACCACGGACCTCAAATTCCAATGACAATTGTAAAGTGAACAGCTAAAAGCTCACCAACAAATGCAAATTTAAGAAAAAAGTGGGTAACTACTGCTCTTTTCGCACCAGATTTAGACATGTCACCCTTCTCCAGTATGATCTGTGGGGCCTCAATCGAGTCGATGCCAATAGCTTCTTAGGTGCCGTGTCGAAGCTATTTATCAAGATAGAACTACAGAACTTTTAGCAAAATGTGTGAAGGGCTATAAAGATAGAAGCCATAGAAATATCGTTATTAACATCATTTTGAAAATAACTGCAGTTTATCAACTTAAATCACAGAAATAAGATGTAGTAGACTGTGTCACATTTATGCAGTCCAGCAATCAATGCAATTGGATCTAACTACACCGCTTTGCTCCAACAATATCTCTCCTTTAGAGTTCATAAGAAAGTATCTGCTCATTGTACAGAAATGGATCAAAAGCAAATTACTTGCACAGTTAAACCTTGAGTAGCTGAAATAAATCCTAAAGTAGTATCGTCGGGAAAAATGGAACATATGAAATATTGGGTATTTAAAATTACCCTTGTTTGAATAGTTTCCTCAATTTGATTGTAGAGAGATTGCAAGTTATCAAAGTTCCCTCCACAACAAATATGATGGAAATCAAAATGCACATATCTATAAGAGAAAAGGAACACATTGAGCATAGGACAAACAAATTTTATGTAAATGATAATCCCTGGGAGATGGTAATTATTTCAACACTTGCACTTGTTTTAATCACAAATCAATAGAAGGAATAGATAAGCAATTTCAGAAACATAAAGTACACGATATCAGAAACTTCTCCATTTCAGAAGCAAATGTATTACTTAAATTTCCTTCATCACCTTGCTGCAACCAAAAATAAACAAGTTAAATGAATTATCAAATGTCTCTGTCCTGAAAGTTAAATTATTTTACCAAGTATAAATCAGTGAAATATGAGTGACTACTCCTCAAAGTGCACCATACCAGGGATGCAAACTTCCCTCTATATATATGGAGTTGAACTTTGGATTGTTGCTTCTTTGTCAAGAGGTAATGTATATATGGCATATCCATCTTCTCAAGAAGTCAAGACATTGCTTCAAACAAATTTTTTCTTCTATTTTAATGTCATTTTACCAATCCAGCATAGAATTCAAGCAACCAAAGAACTGAATGTTGTAGCACAAACTTAGTTCTTGATTTTGAACCAAGCTAAAAGATCACATGGACTATGCTTGATGCTACACAAGTTCTTCATATATTTTAGCCCAAGATGTGAAGACGAACTAAATCAACATACCGATAAATCAGAACTTATTTGATCAAATAATAATTCATAACATCAATATGAACACAAACATACTTTATCAGTCTAATCAACAACCAGAGTCTCTGTATCTTAGTAAAAGAAAATGAAAATGGCGTTGAACAACCTTCGTCTGTGAGCAAAAGTAGTTTGAGAGAGGTCAATAGCTTATATTCGATGAGAGATGTCATTAGAGATGCAAAGTGATTGTGATATGTTCCTACCATTTCTTCATGTTCAATAATGCTGAGTCGCGGCTTGTAGCTCAAATCAATAGCTCAAATCAACTATTTGCTCCCAGAGAAGTGGAATGGAGCCTCGAACCTAACAAAGGAGTTAGTAAGCTTGTAAGGCATTGCAAACGGGATACAGTACAACTCAATCACAGTCTAAACATGCACTTGTTCCTTAAATGTTTATCCATGCTATTTGATTCTTTGTCAAATACCAAGTCTGAATGCCAATATATAACATAGCATTAATAACAAAAGCTAAGATTAAATTTAAGTTCTCTTTCAAATGTGACATGACTGTCCAGCAATGAAGTTTCTCATTAGATCATGAAGCCACCAGTATAAATGAGGACGTCAAACCTTCATACTCAACGAGCTGCTCTGTCTCGACAAAATTAGCAGTGGCACCTTCAAGATTTGCGCCCCTTCTCCACATTCTTGTCCCTACAATGAATGCATGACAATAAATCATTAGTTGGAAAGTATCAGTATTTTTTTCTAAGTTACTCCTTGTTTCTGCTTTCAGGTTAAAGCATCAGAAAAGAAAATGAAAAAATTTTGCAACCTAAACGCCTATTGCATCTCCGAGAGAATAAAGTTATTCTGACAGGTTAACTCCAGTGTGATTTCATCAGTATGCAGGCAAAGAGTGATAACAACATTAATTTCTTGACAAAAACGTTAACAAGCCCAGGCCCGCTTGCCCGCGCCGACAAAAACGTTAACAATGTTATCCAAATGAAACTTTTTGTGCGTAATGACATTAAAGGGTAAGACTAAGAACTAATACAAATATAACTCAGCAAGCATCAATCACCAGTTACAGTTCAGCATAAGTTCTTAATCAAATCATACAAGCCAAGAGAAATCTAGTGAGGCTTGAAAAACAGAAATAAATCATCGGACTCCTAGCACAACAGCATAATTCTATCTGAAACAGCCTCTAAACACATGATAAGGTACAGCATACTCAGGTGTGACAAAAAATAAATGATCCATAGCAAGCGCATCAGACAAATAAAGCTATTGTAGTCAAAGCAACTAAAAGCTCAAAGCCTCAAACCATACAGTTTGATACTATGCTCGGTGCAAATGCAGTAGGGTGCCATTTCTTCTCAATAGCCAAAGCAGAGCTGAATCAATAATTTCTCAATAGTCCACATGATTGATTAGATAGTATATGCACAACAATTAGCTAGAAACCATCTCAACATTATTGGAGGTCTTGGCAGAAACGAACAAGATATTAAAACCCTACGGGTGTCGCCAGAGACTAATTTACCACATTAGTATGGTTCCTACTGCTGAAAAATAGGGCAAAGATCCCAAATTTCTAGTCTCAAACAGATTTCTACCTAATATTTTTTTTTAAAAAAAAAGAATCAAGATGACTACATCACAACCACTACATCTAAGTTGGCGGTGATCTGATACATGAGGCACATGTTTAAATAGCAGCATAAGCTTCTAAAGGACCATGCAAAGATAGGGAAAAAATAAGGGAGATCCATACAATTCTAAAATATTGAACAAATTTATTCTACATTGAAACTGAAGTACAACATGTACAAGTCATCCAGTGTGAATTTATTCTATTGCTTTTACACCAATAATTATTACTACACATTTTGGTATATGCATGCACACATGCCAAAAAAATTGATTTGATTCACAAAGTGGAACCATGTTTCTCATGAAAAAGTAGTCATAATAAAAATGTAAAGAAGATACTTACAAAGAAGAGAGCAAAGATTAAATGATTCACAAAGAAGAAAGCAAAGATTAAATGATTCATAGTATTTAGCGATGCTTCGAGAAGACCATGACAACAAAGCAACTATAAAATTAAATGTTGGACAAAATAAGCAGGCCATCAAGATCCACCTTGCATGCTAAATGCTCAAGGATAAATGAAGGTGCAAATCAAAATTTAAAATCAATAAGACCAAAACATGTATCTCCCTCTTATGTAATGAATATAGTACTCTGGTTTTATCTATTCTATTCAAAGCTAAGGATGTCCCTAAAGACAAAAGTCCATAAGTCTAGCAGTTTCTAGTTTCACAACCAAGAAAGTTGAAAGCCACCATGACAGTTGAAAATTAAAGTGCCAGTAGCACCGCCATTGCTCACGCTCAAGTGAGGTAAACTGGGGTAAAGATGATCTACCTCGACATGATGGCACTCAACCAAAAGCAGTGAAACGACCCTCCGACTTATCATCCTGCGCAATTGGAACTACAACCTAATCCTAATATTCAAACAAGTCACCATACCAAGACCACGTGCCGCTACATCCGTGGCGGCCATTATAGAGACTCTTCGCACTCTTAAACTCTGTTAGAACATAGTCCCTTTCAGCTTGAGCTTTATCACCATGTATAGATAACGCTGGCCATCCGTCCATTCTAAGTTGCCGAGTGATCTTATCACAGTCTTTTTTTGTTTGGAAAAATATCAAGATTTGGCTCCCATCCATTAGATCAGATAAGAGCTTTTCATGTCAGTTCTGTAATTGATAGACTATGAACAGTACAACTTTGAAATCAATTGATTAAACATACAGGATACTTTTCATGTTCGAAATAACTTCCACAATTTCTTGTATGGAATGATTAGCTTTAAGTTCGGTGATCCTATGATTACCGCATTACAATGGATGCATAATGTTAGTAACAGGACTAACGAAACAAACACAATGGAAGAACCACCAAAAGAATGAAAAATGATGACAACAGCATAAGCCATGTGCACCTTGTAAGGATTTTGCAGAAATTGCCTAGCCAGGGCCTCAACTTCTCTCGGCCATGTGGCACTCCAGTACAAGGTTTGCCTGTCTAGCCGGATCTATTGACAGCAAAAGCATTTAGTACCATGAACAAACATAGAAGCAAGGCTAAATCATCAGCACTAATATAAGCATTCCAACACAAACCATACACGTGCGGTATTTTTGAATCGTGGCTCAAAGCCCATATCTAGCATGCGGTCCGCCTCATCCAGGACAAGGTAGGTCACTCTCGTGAGATTTGTGTGACCAGCTTGAGCATATCAATAAGCCGACCAGTGTTGCAATGACAATTTCAACTCCTAGAAATCAGATAACAGATTTAGCTCTAAAAATCTCAAAATGAGTAGATAAAAGTGTCAAATACCTCTCCTAAGGTCACGTATTTGCGGACCCTTAGGTGCTCCGCCGTAGATACATGTGCTTCTAGTTCTTGAGTATGATCCAAATTTTGCGATTCTTCTGTATTTGAGCAGGTAGTTCTCTTGTTGGAGCAAGGATCAAAACAATTGGGCCATCACCTTGCCCTACATCCATTGCAATCGTTAATAATTAGAATGGATTTGATCCATTAACAGCTGAACATACACGATACAACGAGGAACAAACCTAGTCGAGGTGTGCACCAACATGAACCAACCACGGGAGTAATATAAAACAAGCTACGCGAGGTAGAGCGGAGCGGCGGGAGGAGCGGCGCGCGGAGATGAGCTCACGCAGCGGGGTGGTGGTGACGGAGAGGTCGGCGATTTCGGCGGCGCAAAATCGGAGATCGGCCCCAATCTGAACCCTAGCGCGCGGCGCGCAGAGTGTGGTTGGGAGCTCAAATCAGCGTATGGTGGCGAGAGCGAAGACATCGGAGAAGAGGAGGTGGTGGTGGAGGAGGAGAACAGCGGTGGCGCTGCGGTGGCAGCGTGGCGGCGCGCAGAAGGGGCGGTGATCGCGGGCGGGACGGAGGAGTGGGATCAACCGATCGAGGCACGCGCCCGCGGCGTGGTTGCTCGGGAGAGGGGCGATGGGTAGGCGAGGCGTGGGCGAGGGGAGGAGGCGGTGCGGGGTGGGAGGAGGAGGAGGCGCGCGCGGTGGGGAGGAGTAGGCGAGGCGGAGCGGCGGATGAGGAGGAGGCGGCGGAGGAGGGAGGGAGGAGGCGGCGCGGAGGAGCGGGCGCGGGTGGAAGAGGGAGGAGGAGGCGCGCGAGAGCGGGGAGGAGGAGGCGCGGGGATGAGGGGAGGCGGAGGAGCGGAGGAGGCGGAGGAGGGGCGCGCAGTCGAGCGGGCGCGGGTGGAGAGTGCGCACATCATTGAAGGGTGACCGTCGGATATGGTTGAGTAAGGAGAGAGAATGGAGAGAGTTAATCTAGTGCGCACGTTTTTATGATGGTGTATTTTTGGGTGCATATTGTGGTGTGGACGTAGGTAAGGTCATGGTCGTAGAGCGGTAATTGTTGGGTGAATGTAAAATAATTTGAACTGGTGGATTATTAGTTTAGATAGATTAGATAACGACCCGATTACTCAAGTTGCCGACCTAATACCCGTTTGATCAATGATTAGGGTAAATATTTGGGTAAAGTTTTGAAAATGCATCGGGAAACCTTGTATTGCTGAGAATGCCATCCAAAAATGCACTACAGATTATGCAAACTCTTTTTTTTTCAAATTCCTTCTCAAAATAACATTAAAATCCCCAAGGTACCTCCCAAAAAAAATCCCCAAGTAATCCCAATCTTCTTCCTCTCGCACCACAAGTACGTAATCTTCCATTAGCTTAACGGCTTACTCTTCTGTGCTCTGGATTTCTTATACGCAAAATTGATTTTACAAACAAATTGCACAAGATTTATGTAGGTCGACGATTTGATTCAACAAAGCAGCATAACGGAATAGGAATGCACAAGAGAATATATTGAAGCAAGTTCCTCCTCGAGCGCAGCCACCATTACCACCAAGATCCCAATTCACATGGATAGAGATTTTATTTCAAATTCTTAGCTTATCCACGTAGATTTTAAGAGTGTCTTTATATTATATGAACTATATAATGCTACTTAATAATGAAAATATACATTTGTGCAGCAACACATCACTTTGGGTCAAGACTCAAGATGAGCAAGAGTTCGAGTTGGATCTGTTTTGGAATCCAATTCGGCCTCCGAAGACAACACCAACTTCAAATAAGCATAATATTCACATATCGACTCCGTTTGAACTCCACGAGTATTTTATTGAAAGATTATCTCATCCTCTTTCCAACGAATATGGCCTCAACTCCAAATTCCTTCTGAGCGCGACGCAATCTGCAAAATAGTCCACTGCTGTCTCTGATTCTGAACCGGGTTGATGCTGCACCACCTCCACTTAGGCCCATGAGCCTTGTAATCCTAGAGGCGTGCACCCACCCCCTTGGCAGCCACCCTCTGGCCGTCATCCTCATATAGTCTCATGTGTGTTACACTTTAGGATTTGGATTTCGTTTATGTTTAGTTTGCCTTCGTTGCAACTTGTATTATCTGCGTATGTCGACTAGACCACCCGGTTAAGATTCTTATTCGGAATCCCACATTATCAATGCTTTCATCCATATTTGCAATACATCAGATTGTGTTTCACCTTATTCTTGCGTGCTTCTTTGGTGTATGTAGGAATTGATCTTCATGATCAGGTAACTTGATGACGTGGACAGGCTGAGAGCTCAGCAATTCCTTCCCCTTTAAAGGTTCTATGATTTGCATCGCTACCACCATGCACTTTACATTACAAAGAATATCTATGGATCACTCTAATGATTTGTTGTCAAAAAATCAGTCAATTTTTTCACACTTGGATCACAATCCAACGGATCCCATGCCTCCCCATTCCTAAAACTACCCTAGCTCCCTGACTCGACTCGCCCCTCCCTCACGCTGCTACCCCGCCACCTCGACGCATCACCTCCGACACCGGCGACTCCCTCCCCCTTCTGCTGCTGCTACCGCCTCCTTCTTTGTCATCACCATTGTTCGCCTGCATAAATTTCATGCACTTGACTCATATTAAGAAAAACAATGTATCATGCAACATGTATGTAATAATTCTAAAGTATTTGAGCCAATCCCCAACTCAAATACCAAACTAAACTCTTCTAAACCCTACCTAGACAGTTGAACCGCCAACCATTAGCTGATCTGACCACGCCAGTCAACTCTAGTCAAACTCTAGTAGCAAGGGAGCCAATCTGACCACTGGAACAACATTGGTCAAACTGCTCCGGTCTGATCGCTGACCACAGGCCAATCAGATCGCTTAAGAGCACCAGAAAACATCATTTCTGAAATTTCAAACTCTATCGAATTTCAGCTCAAAACTCTAAATTAAGTAACACCTAGTGCAAAGACATCCTTAAACACACCTACACAATTGTTTGGTGTTCAATTTCCAAAAGGCATATGGTCGATCTGACCGCTCCATACCCGTTGATTAAACCGTCGTTGCCAGACCGGTTAAAACCTAGCGGCAAATCTGAAAATTGAAAAGTTTCAAAACCAAACTTAAACTTTGATAGAGGTTGCGCATCAAAGTTAAATACTCATCACATATATAAGATGACCTCTACATGCTCTCACAGAACCAGATGGCTCACCGAAAGGGAAAAGGCAAAGATTAGGGTTACCAGCCGTGTGGATCTCCAATAGTTCTGGAGGAGCGGGAGGAGGGCTTAAGCAGGTCTCGCCTCCGGTGGAAGGAAGCATATCCTCTCCTCTGCCGTCGTAACTATTAGCCTCTCGTTTCGGCGCACGGACAAGATCTAAGCTTATACCGGGCCATGGTATTTTGGAAAAGTTCTACTCGATATCATGATCTCTTAATTAGTACAAAAATCATCCTCTCGTCTCTCAACGCAATGTCCTCTCAGGATATGATATTCTTGTCTCTTAATGCAAGATCTCTCCTGTACGACTACTTCTAACGTCATTTGTGTATTTGAAATAGGGTTGCATCAGCTTGTTAATTGTAATACGACCTTATTGATCAGTTACCGCCCTCTTTTGCAAGAAGATTACGAACTATGTAGCTTCCAGCGTAACATTGCCTAGATATGGGCAAAGAGTCCAGAAGAGGAGCTCGAAGTATCATATTGCAAGTATGTACAAGAACTATACTTAAACAGGGCCAAGACAAAAGATGGGACGTTCAACTTGGAGCGTCCCAACTTTGATCCGATGGCCAGAACAGAGGCAATAGCAAAACACTATGAAACATTACCGTTTGCTCACAAAACACAGTCGCACTAGGATCATTTCCTCTGCGCTGATGTACATAAACATTTGCATATAGAAACTAAATTAGTTCAGTCCATTCAAGTGCCTTACACATCGACAAAACTGTAGCTTTGGACATTATTACATGCATCACTTTGTCTTATATAATTATTACCTCGAACAGTAGCTGAAAACCATCAAACATGAGTGACGAAAAACCGAGAGCATGATAAAACATGGGATAGCAACTCTGCTGTCACTGCATATCACCCCCATGCATTTATTACACACCAATTGTTTAAAGAAACACTGATGATAATAGAACACAAGTTATTGTACGTCGACATTGCTCAACTGAGAGAGCTCTGTCATTGACGAGAATAGCTGATAACCATGCTGCAGACAGCAAGAAGGATTCTTGTCATTCCATATCTGCAAAGAAGGAAATATAATCAACTTAAAAAAGCCAGAGACAGTAATTCTTTTCACAGTAGAGTTAGCTCTCTCTCTCTCTCTCTCTCTCTCTCTCTCCCCTTGCAGTCATTCTGCATGTACTTCTCTACTAAACGCCTTGTGAAATTGTTCAGAAAGAAAGGAGGAAAAACTAATTGCAGCAGTTCTTTTTCTTTGGAACAAATTGCAGTTGAAACTGAGTCAAGAATTTGAGATAAACAAAGTTAGGTTGATACACGGAAAATGAGTATGATAAATTGATAACGATCTGGTGTCTAAAATGTGCTCATATACGGTGTCCTGCAACAAATGCCATAAATTTACGATATTCTGGAGTCAATTTTGCCTATAGTTTTGCACCATAGGAGCACTTTGCACTAGCCACAAGGTGCAGCATGTAACGCCCCCGTTTCCAGGGGCGCGTACGGACACGGCATTCCGCAACTATTCACGCATGAACAGTTATAGAATGTCGCGCAAGAGTATACCATTGCATGCTTACAACAAAAGTCCAGCATATATTTTACATATGGATTAACATCCATTTTTCGACAGCGGGGCGTGCAAGCCCAAAGTATACTTACATCACAAAAACTCCAGAATCTGCTTGAGCGCGGCCAAGACCTAAAGCCACGGGACCTCATCGAAGAAGCGATCCTCAGGGGCGTCCTTGATGTGGAAACCTTCACCTTTGTCTTGATCCTCTAAAGAATGGATTAAGCAAGCCGTGAGCCAAACAACCGGCTCAGCAAGCCCCAAAGGGACTCTAACTTACTACATGCACGGATTAACAAAGGATGAGAGTATATTTGGTTTATTAACTTTGAGTGGATGCAGTTTTATTTGCAAACATTTTGATAAAACGGACCCAAAACTACTCCTTAAGATCTCAGGGGTTTTCATGAAAATTCAATTAACCAACTAATCAAGTTAAAGCATGTACAAAACTACTTAAGCTTCGCTGCTGGAATCACCCACGTGACACAGCTCCATTAACCGGGAGCACGGCGTATTCGAATACCATTTATTTTGACTCTGCAGAGTTTGCTCAGCTTTACCCACACGATTTCTTAACTTCCGCGTCCGGGTTAAGAAAGCCAGGTCGTTTCACTGCTCAACTCTTTATATAGGCTCTACCCGGTAGAATCCACTCGGGTCTGGCTCACACATACACACACACACAAACGTCCACTTTGAGTGAACTCTACCGTTGTTAGGCACCCGCAACGCACCTGCCTAACCTTGTTACTCAATCACCTACTTCTCAACACCTGTAGAGTTTCAATCGAGTTGAGCAGCTACTAAACCAGTGTTGACAAGTCAACTCCTGTGGTTGAGCGGTTACCATGTCATTTGCTCAGCGTAAGGGTCTGGTCCTTATATTTTTTCCCTCAGGGGTCCGCAACCCCTGCCAGGTCCGCGACCTGCAACCTAGGGTAAGAGGAGGGCGAAAACCGTCTCGCGGCACACCACAGCCCCCCTTACCCTATCCTGCACATGCCAACAATCTCCGCCCTAGGGCACGGTGTCCCATACCACCCTGCCCTAGAGCCGGGTTTTCCAAATTCTATTGGCCCGCAACCACAACCTTATTAGTGTAAAGACTTTGCATGATAATAATAACCTACAGTTATCTAGATTAACAGATAATTATTTCTAGGGTTACAAAGGCATGGCTACAAGTTTAACATGGCATTTGTCGGTGGTAGAATTAACTACATAACATGTCATTCTAAACATTTTATTTTTTGAATTAATATTTCAAAGTTAGCTTAATGCAAATAGCATAATAACATAATTAGATGGCATGGGATACAACATGGTCAAGGACTTGTGACTTGCCGTGAATCCGGATGGTCTCAGCTAGCTCGAACGAAGAAACACCTGGATCCTGAGACTGCACTTGAGCTTCCGGAATCTCCGAGACTAGCGCAAACACATAAAATAATTAAATCCAGCTTGAGACTAATCAAGCGAGGAAAAATAAACTAATTAAAAAGGAGTAAAATGCATAAATCCTCAAATAGGGAATTTTAGGAATTTATCTGGGATGAATTTGAAGGAAAGGAGGCCAAAAATGGGTTCAGGACATTATTTGGAGCAAAGTGGTGAAATTTGGGAATTTTTGGAATTTTCTGTGATTTTCTAGGATTTATTTGGATTTTCTGGGATTTTAGAAAAGATTTAAACTCGGGAAAACAAGTTGTGAACGATGGCCCGGCCGCTTGCTCTGATGCGGCCCAAAGATGCGAAACGACCCGCTCGACCGATTCAAACCGCGCTGCCGCGCTCGCTGGAAGAGGAGTGGGCGGAGGCCGCGCCCAGCTGCGCTACGCCCGTGCGGCCTGGATGGCCGCCGCGTGGCGGAGCGGGCGGCATCGGTGCGGCGAGCGCGGGTGGCCCGGATCAAGGCGGGGAGGAGAGATCGGACGGCCGGGATATGAAGAAGGTGGCGAAGCGGTACGGGGCGATCCGACGGACGGGAAGGGAGGAGTTTAAGGAAATCGGACGGCGGTGGGAGATGACCATCCGACGCTTGGGGACAGACGGCGCCGATCGGGGTCGATGGCCGAGATGCGGCCACGTAGCGGGGAAGGGGATCTTCTTCCTCCTCCAGTCGCTACAGTGCCCCCGAGACAGGGCTACGGCGGCAACTGCGGTATGGGCGCACCGAGGGCACCGGTGGGTGCGGCTCGACAAGGGGGATCCGTTTTTGGGTGTTGGAGGGTGAGGGGACCAACGGAGAGAGCGGGACACAGAAGGGGGAGGTTCGGGGCCAAAGCGGCGAGAGAGACCACCGGCGGCGAGATAGCCCAATCGGCTGCAGTTACACGGTGAGGGGGTCCAGGGGCTCACATTGGCAGTGGCGGTCGGAGCTGGGAGGCGGCGAGGTGAGCTGGCCACGGGAGAGGTGGTTTCGCCGGCGGGGAGCTTCGGTGCCAGGACTCCTCGGGCGAGCACCTGTCCAAACAAGCCCACCAACGTGGTTAGCACACCGAGGAGATGCTCTGGTGAGATGCAATTGAAGAGTGGGAGAGGGGAGAGGGAGGTTGGCTCCCGGGGGCCACCGGCGCAAGGGAGACTGGCGGCGGCGCTTGGGGCGACGGGGGCTCAATCAGCAGCTCAAGGAGGGGCTCGGGAGTGGTATGAAGCGAATGGGGAGGTTGGGGTGGCTTGGGAAGCAAAGGAGAGGGAGGGAGTCGGAAGGGGGGTTTTATACCCGAGCGCAGAGGAGAGGGAAACCTTCGGGGAGAAGGAACGGGCGCGGCGCGGAGTCAACAGGGCGCTGCCAGACGTTAATGCGAGCGACGAGTGATGGGAGCAGGTGAGCGGCGGACACGGGCGAGGCGCGTCGCCACGGGAGGGGAGGTGGCGGCCACTGGCAGGCGGGACCAGGGTAGGAGCGAGGTGACGCGTGCACAGGGGTGCGGTTGGCTTCAGACCGGGGCTGTCGGGGTGCGCGGGCACGGAGGTGAGCAGAGGCGGTGCAGAGGCGCTAGCGAAGAGGGGCGGGGAGAGGCGCCCGGGTGCAAGAGAAGGCGGGGAAGAGCAGAGGCGCCAGCGGGGAGAGGGAGCGGAGCGGGCACTGGGGAAGGGGGAAGTGGGGAGGGGGAGCGGCGCCAGGGGAAAAGAGGTGGCGGAAAGGAAGGGAGGCGCCAACCGAGGGGAGAGGCAAGGAGAGGGGAAAGGCGCCAAAAGAAAGGAGAAAGCGGAAAGGCCGAAAGAGGAAGGCGGATTCCGGGGAGAACTTTCCCGAAAGGGAAAGTTTTCGAATTTCACTCAAAAACCCAGCAAAATAAAGGAAATTTTTGGTTTGAAATTTTGGGGCTTTTCACAGCAGCCAGCAACAATACACCACTTACAGAGAGAGAGAGAGAGAGAGAGATGTAGATTTGGCCAGGAGATGCATCCTTGTAAATTTTACTAATAAGATTTGTTATGTTAGCTCACAGAGTGGTTTGTAGATGTACTCCAAACCACTCAGGTGAGTAAATTTCATTTGTTGAAAGGTTCTGCTCATAACTGGTTAACAAAACTTTGGAAGACATGACAAGCATTTAATCTATTGGCTGAAAAGGTTTAGCTTGCCTTTTGTCTTGTAGAAAACATCCGGGATATGATCCAGCTTTGCCTTTCGTAAATTCCTTATGAAATCAGGATGCATGTCGATAAAACGTGCCTTTTTGACGGATTTAAGCAATTCGATACCAACAGGAATGTCACGTAATTCCTTGAGCCCATTAATCGAAATATATTCAAGGCTGATCAAAGCTCCATCATGTATGCATATTTGATTGACTTGTGGCAAATCCCACAAGTTAATCCTCTTCAAATTTGGGAACCACCCTGCATGGAAGTCCAGTTGCTGTCCAGTATACGCCGTTGTAAGAACTAAGCCAGTTAAATTTGATAATTCAGAGAGGCGTGGCATAATATTATCGGCGAGCTGGCACCCAAATTCACGAAGTGCATTTCCATGGGTTGAGAAAAACGGAGATTCCAAAGTTCCTTCTGAGAATCGCCCTACCAAAAAGAGTTTTTGAAGAGGGTTTGGCAATGTCAAAGTTTCCAGATGGAGCAACTCATCTTCGTTGGTGGCTCTTATTTCTATTCTTGTGAGCTGATGCATCTTTGATAAAGAGTCGCACAATTCTGCACAGTAGCTACTCCTTACTTCAGAAATGCTAAGGGACCTCAGTTGAGACAAATTTCCAAGTTTTGCAACAAGTATTTTACTTGCTTTAACTGAAACCAAAGTGCGCAATCCCCTCAAATTCCACAAGCCCTCGAATGGCTCCATAGCTTCCCAACTAATGAATTTTCTGCTTGGTATATCAAGCATTATCCAAATAAGTAGGTACCGCAATTTCTTCAGATTTGCAAACCCTTGTGGGAAATTTAAGCACCCTGTATTTGCAAGATTCAATGTTTCTAAATTGAGAAGGTTCGTAATAGAATTTGGGAGTTCCTTCACATTGGTGTTCTTGAGGCACAAATACTTGAGGTTGAATAGTTGCCCAATTGAATTTGGAATATTCTCAATAGGCAAGCCTGACAAGTCCAATACTGCAAGGTAATTCGACTCTGAGGGAATAAAAGAAGACCATGAAGACGATGCCATATTGGTGTCAAGTGCTATGAAGGTGCGAAGCCTGGATGGATCTATGCTTGATCGAATGTCATTGTTGCATTGGAGCACCGACACACGACGAGAATCTAATCCCACCTGTACCACCCCATGAGTGTCATCATAAATTGTACTGAAGCTCTCTTTTTTGGATTGGAAAATGGCCAGTTCACGCACAAGATCATGCATTTGAACACATCGAATCCTATCAAAACTGTTCCTTGCTGCAACCTGAAGCATGCTTCGTCGGACAAGTTCGCCCAGATAACCTTCAGCAATGTCTTCTAAGCTGCTTGTTCCTTTTTGTTCGATAAACCCTTCAGCGATCCACAATCTAATCAAGTTTTTTCTATGGATCAAATAGTCTTCTGGGAACATAGCACAATACAAGAAGCAATTCTTTAAATAGCTCGGTAGGTACTTATAACTTAGATTTAGAATTTTCTCCACGCGATTTAGGTTCTCATTGTTGTGTAGCTCCGAAATAAGTTGATTGTAAAAGAGCCTCCACTCTGTATTACTCTTAATTTTGAGGGATAATATGCTCCCTATTGCCACAAGAGCTAACGGCAAACCATCACACTTCTCCACTATGTCGAGACCACACTGACGTAATTCTGACGGGCAGATATGATTTTCAATTTTTGGAAATGCCTTGCTGCAAAATAGAAGCCATGCATCACGGTTATTTAAAGGCTCTACTTCGATCTTACAGCCATCGTCAGCTATTGAAGCTACATCTTCAATTCTTGTAGTGATTATTATTCTGCTACCCAGGCCATTATCAACAAGAACCCCTCTGATTCTGAAAAGATCATCGGCTCTCCAGACATCATCCAATATGATCAAGTACCGATTTGTACCCAGAATTTTCTTCAAACCCGCTCGTAGTTCTGCACTGTTCATCTTTTCAGGATCACATTCTGTCTTGTCTTTTCCGACGAGTTCTCTCAGCATGTTTCTCCAAATATCATCCAGTTTATATGACTGAGAGATAGACACCCATGCACGGCAATGGAAGTTGGTTAAGTCATTTTTGAAAACATTATTGACAAGAGTGCTTTTTCCACTGCCACCCATACCCCACACAGTAATGATCCGCAGATGACGACCTTCCGAGTTCAATGACTTAATCAAGGTTTCTCTATTTTTATCAATTCCTACAAGATCATCATCATTGACTGAGTAATCATGTCCAGGTAGATACAGTTCTTGTTCACTGTAGTAGTTTGTTGCAGGAATATCAGTCCCGGCGTCTAATGGTTTGGTCCAACGGTCTCTACTTTCCGAAAGTTGCTTTAGTTCTTGATTTATTCTCTTAATTTCAGTAGCAATATCATCGAGTGAAAACAAAGGTCGAGGTTTCTTGACGATTTTCTTCGCATAATCCCACCATGATTCTTGCTGATAGTGTTTGCCAACAATGTAGATAAACTGATCGACGACGTCTTCCATATCATATGCCAATCTTCGGACTTGCCCTACCCAAGCTTCAATGACTTCACCTTTCCAACCCTTCCTGCCAATTTCCTTAAGAAAGGCGTGAATAAGCTCAAGTTCATTATTTATCAGTTTCATGTCATTTGGGAGTTCTGCCACTAACTCAGCTTTCTTTGCAAGCAAAGGTTTAGCCAACTTCAGCGTTTCTCCTGCCACAGCTAAGCCTATCTTTTTTATGACCAGACTAACAACAATCTCTGCCATTTCTCTTCGTGAAGTTTGACTCCAATATTTCAGAAAAATATAGTAGCAAAAATCAACGCTCAATCTTAAGTATCAATTACATCCTTGTACATCAAATCTACAGAAAAAGAAGAAACATTGTATCAATTACAGGAAATCCCAACTAGTGAGCAAGAGATAATGCTTAGAGGAGAGAGAGTTTTATAAAAGTCGGGTCTGCTAAAACCATTTGAAATACCTGCAGGTTTGCTGAAAATTGTTGAGATCCGTGAATTATTCTTTGAGTATACACGCTTGTGGGAGAAAGAAGATGGATGAATGGTAAGGCAGATGGATAAATGACTGGATAGTCCCGTACCTGCCACACCAATATATAAGGAGGAAAGAGAAAAGAGAAGGCGTAAGTTGAAGATAAAAGGACTGCACGACATTTGGCTTGTGTTCTCAAATTGCACAAACTATATAAAGCAAGAAACAGTACCAATTTCTTTCCTCGTAACAGAGCAGCAGATTCACTTTCCAGAAATTCCTTCCTGACTTAACGAACCGCGGAGCTCAAATGCATCACATGTAGATGTATCATGCTAACTGCATAAATTGGTAATTTCTCTGAGACAGCAAAAGGAAGGGAATCGAAAGGAGAAGGGGGCAGGAGAGAATCGCACCTTTACATATCTGGTCAGATATTCTTCATCACCGTGTAGATTCGGAGTCTCTGCCTTGACGAGCAAAGGATGAGAGGGCCGATCCAATCTGTGCAGAAGGGTGTAGCAAGACCAAGACGGGCAGAACTATAGTAGCTAGCCTTGGCTCCGACTGGGTTGGTGGCAGTCCTAACTCCTAATACTCTTGTTTACTCAATGATAAGGAATATAATGACCCGATGACTCCAAGTTGCCGACCTAATACTCTTTTTTACTCAATGGTTAGGAATATATAATGACACGATGACTCCAAGTTGCCGAACTAACACTCTTTTTAACTCAATGGTTAGGAATATATAATGACACGATGACTCCAAGTTGCCGACCTAATACTCTTTTTCACTGAATGGTTAGGAATATATAATGACCCGATGACTCCAAGTTGCCGACCTAACACTCTTTTTCACTGAATGGACTCCAAGTTGCCGACCTAATACTCTTTTTTACTGAATGGTTAAGAATATAATGACCCAATAACTCCAAGTTGTGGAATAATACTCTTGTTTACTCGATGATTATCTACCCTACTCTATAATACACCAAAAATTTCTTTGCTAAATCCACCCCCTCAACCACCCCCACAGTCATGTCTAATCTAGGTCCACACAGATTTGTGTACCAAGTAATCCAACTTCATACAAATGAATGGCTTGGATCTCTCCTCAAATCTTTTTCTCTTACTCATTGATGATCCTAAGGCCAAAATCATTTGGATCATGCATCATTGAACCCACCCGCGCCTCCTCCTCCCACCTTCGCCCCATCTCCCGCGATCTCCGCTCCTCCCATTCTCTCGCCGCCTCCTCCCCTCCTCCTCCATCCGCGCCTCCGCTCCTCCCCGTTCTCCACGCCGCCTCCTCCTCCTCATCCGCGCTCCGCCTCGCCTACTCCTCCCACCTCGCGCCGCCACCCTCCTCTTCCTCCACTTCTCGGCTCAGAGACCGCGATGGCCGCGCTTCCGCTCCTCTGCTCGCGACGCCTCCTCCTCCCACCCGCACCCGAACCCCAAATCCCGGCGATCCACCCCAAACCCCTCAATCCCCCGATCCGCCGGCCCGACCCTCGCCCCAAACCCTAGGAATTGCGGCGGGATGGAGGAGTTGGTGAGAGGCGGTGAAGAAGGCATTCCGGGCCGGGTGTTCGCCGGCGTCGTGGATTCGCACGACGCCGAGGCGGGTACTTCGCGTGCTCACGAGGACGGCGACTCGGAGGAGGTCGCTCGACACGCGCGGCCTCGAGGCACGAGCGGCGGCGGCGCGGCGCGCGAGAGCTGCGGAGGCGGCGCCGCCGCGCCATGCGCCGCGCGGCCGACGAGGACGCGCTGCGGCGGCGCACGACGGCTCTGGACGGGGACCTACGCCGCCTCCAAGGCTTGCTCACCACCCTCGACCCCTCCACGCTTGAAAAAGTACGCACCTTTCCTCTTCCTCTCTTCTCTTCCTCTTCTCTGGCCTTGATTGGAATTCGATCTCTCTCGCCCCTCATCTCTTCGTGCGGTGTCTCGATTCAAACATGCAGATTCTGATGATCGCGTTTACCTTGCGAAGCAAAAGGCTGGGTGCTATGTTTTGCTATATCAGATAGTGATGTGGCTGCATTTCTCCCAAGCAATGGAAATGGTTTGCTATGTTTTGCCCCCCCCCCCCGGTTTCCCTTTCATGTATGAACTATGGCCTTATTTCTAATACTTACTTTAGAAAGTCTAAATTATTTACTTATTGTTACTTGTGCAATTGGTATTGCAGAGGTAGTTTGTTCCGGTTGATTCATCGACCCAACAACCAGTTGGATGAAAGGAAGCGCTTAAGAATGGCACTTGATGTGGTACGACTAATGCATAATTTGAATATCTCTGCTTGTTTGTTGTTGATAAATGCGAAAAGTACAGCTAAAATATTGTTTATGAACTTGCTTCCAATGGCTTCTAGGCTCGTGGCATGAATTATCTGCATAATTGCACACCGCTTATAGTCCATCGAGATCTGAAATCCCCAAACCTCTTGGTTGACAAAAATTGATTGTGAAGGTAACGCACGAGTTCCATTATAGCAATGACATTCTGTGTATTGTTTTCTTTGCAAGTTACATAACTTTTGCAATTAGGTTTGCGATTTTGGTTTATCAAGAATGAAGAACAATACCTTCCTGTCATCAAGATCAACAATTGGAGCAGTAGCTTGCATGATTTCCACAATTTTGGTGTAACTTTTATGTGAGCAATGGCTTCAGATACTCTTACGAAAAGAAAATTGCATAAATCTAAAGCATTTGCAGTTCATACAAGTTGCAAATTATTTGTTGTCACAAAATGCTTTAAACTCATGCAATTTTCTATCCGGGAGACTATAGAAGCACTTCCTTCTCTATGCTTAAATTTGTTTGTAGTGTACTTGAATTCTCCGATTCAGTAAATTATCTCCTCCATTTGTTAAAAATATTAAACTTTGTAGTTCGCATATGTGTGCATCTATCTTTGGAAACCTCAAGCGGCAAGAGTCTGTGGTTTGTCTGTTGGCTCACTCTTATATATTTAGAGTTTACATACCAGTCAATACACTATTCTAATATACGATTAATATTAATATCAATTGCATCGGTATTAATAAACTTACCCCATCGTGCTCCTTGCATATGGAAAAGGGTTGAAATATTTGAAGGTATAACTTTAACTATCATAGTATGGAAGGAAGATTGGTGATGAATGGCGGAGGTTCAAAGTATATCTTGGACTTACACTTCCTTGCAATATCTTAACCCTCCATTGCCTTGACTTCTCTCGTGATATGATATTTCAGTTTAAAGTCCAAACATAGCTAGTTGTTTAGTATAGTATAGTTTGTTGATGAGCTTAAGATGGCAAACGGGCTTATGTGTGTTAGAACTTGTTGCTCTTGTATCAGGATATTTCTTGTACACTATCGGAAATGGTTGATTTCTCCGAACGTTTGTGTTGATGTGCGGGCTGAGTGGATGGCACCTGAAGTACTTCGTAATGAACCATCAGATGAGAAGTTAGTCTACTGGTTAAAAGCTCAGTTCAGATGTATTCTTATCTCAAATAATTTTGTGCGTGCTGAAATGGTTGTGCATGTTGGCAGATGCGATGTTTTTTAAAAACCCAGGATTTGCTGGGGCAGGGACAGCAAGAGTCCCCCTCACTCGAGAAGCTCCGCGCCGCCGTTGCCCAACTCGACCAGATCAGGCGAGTCCCCCTCACTCCCTCGGCCAGATCTAAGTGGATGATCGTTTCACCCCCATTTTTGCTGATTTTTCTGTGGTTTTCCCGTGCAGCGAGAACGAAGGCCGGGTTCACTCACCTCGTGTCCCGCTATCTCAGGTAGATCCTGTAGATTCGCTGTGTACGCTTGATTCGGACGATTTTGTCACACACGTGGGGGTTTTTGATGGTTGTGGTTGTGTTTACAGTGGGGAGGCGGAGCAGATCGAGTGGAGTAAGATCCAGACCCTGACCGATGAGGTGGTGGTGCCGTACGACACCCTCGCGCGGCTCCGAAGGTATGGTGGCTCGTTCGATTTGATGATCTCAGATGTATGTGGTGGCTTTGGATCCGATCCGAGGTTTAGTGACTGTGTGTGAACACTGGATCGTGTGGATGTGGTGTAGATCTCGACGCGACGAAGAAGCTGCTCGACAAACTCGTGGTGCTCAAGCTCAACGGAGGGCTCGGGACAACCATGGGCTGCACTGGTCCCAAGTAAGTTCATCTCTTCTCCAGAACTTCTAATCAATGTAATTAGCTTGTGTGTGTGTGTGGATCATGCCGTTTATGGTTAGATTCGTGTGTGTGAAGAGTTGTAGAGCACTGGTATTTCAAGGCAAACTAGATGTTCTTCCTGCTTACTGTTTTTATGCTGTCGAAGAAAACTAATGATATTATATCACAGTTGTCTTCATTTTAGTGATGTTACTTTTGTTCGTTAGTTTTCTGGTTGTTCCGTGGGTTTGGTAAACCTAGGTCTTCCTCACGACTACAAATGAATAAGCAAACACCGTTTCAAAGTTGTTGTTTATTGTGATTGCTCAGATGTGATTATATAATAACTTATCGTCCGTTCTGGCATAGTATGAGTTACCCACATCTTTGTTGATTTTATTGCCACTCATCATTTTTAGCTCCATTTGATATTGTATGTATGCTTGTTCTATTTATATCTCTTGGTGGATTTCTCAATGTTCATGATCTGGAAGGGCATGAAAATATAAAATTCTTCTTGTCACTTTCGAGACTCTTTCCTTTACTGTCCCTTTTTGTGCTGCATTGCGTCTCCAATGCATATAGATCTTTTCCTCTGCTTCCAAATGCACAAATCTACCCTACTCTGAAATGTTACTGGCGTTGTTCTGAAGACTCAAGGACATAGAAATAATGCTTGCTTCAAGCTTGTAGGTTCAATTGATATCCTATCAAATGGGCATTTGGTTCATATTTCACAGAGTCATGGCATAACTTTAGGTTTTCTTTCAAACATGAAACTGAGCGACAAATAAGTATGTCAAGTGTTTCTTTTGGTGTAGCATTAAAAAGATCATATTGGTGCATTTGCATTTAGCAACGTGTTGGCAATCCTCAAGTTCATATGTGATCCATGAGGCTTTGTTGACGTTGGCATTATAAGTTCTGAATGGCGAAGCCGAGACTTCAATGTTGTTCTAACATGTTTGTTTCACAAGCACATATATATGCTTATTGTTGGCCAGTGTCATTATGTTTAATAATTAGTTACTCTGGTGCTTTTAACTTGTAGAGTCATATTTGTCCTTGATTTATACAATCAAGTGGACCAAGAAAAGGTAATTTCAGTGATTAGAGAATGTCCATTGGGATTTGTGTGATTGCATTATGTACTCTTGATTCTGAGTGCCTCTCTTTAGTTTATTGCAGAGATTATTCATGGAAGAGTACCGATTAGTGATAATCATGGCTCGGTTGTAATCGTTGGCATTCTATATCGATAACCATAAGAAGTTGGCATGATAATAGGTTGTCCGGGACTGGATGGTGTGAAAAAATTATAGTTTGGGCACTGAAGTGCGCTAGCATATAGGAGCACTTGTCAATTAATTACGTACCTATCTCTTGTCTATCGTTCTTTTCCTCTAATATGAAATACTGGATTAGGATATAAGTAGATTGTATTCATAATAATGTTGGATGGGGAAGTAGGTAGGTGCACTATTCTTTTCCTTTATTACGAAATAATGGATTACGATATAAATAGATTGTAAATGCGTATTAATGTTGTTTGGGAAGGTAGGGCACAACATGGGTAGTTTTCCTTGCGGCCTTAGCTCAAGTATGTTTGCTATATGATCAAGCACATAAGGTTGCACCCTTGCAAAAGAACTAACAAGACTCTAACTTACACATTTCCAAGTAAATATTGGAAGATTGTCAGTCACGATTAATTATTTTAATTCATTTAATTCACCTAAATAAACATGAATTGATATTAAATTAAAAAACATATCAAACTAATTAGACGTATTAATATATATATATATATATAATTTTGTCGAACATGAATAGTCAGAATACGAACAGGGACGCGAGGAACGCGGTGCAAAGAAGTACAAGCGAGCGCCGAGAGCGAGGTGTCTCCGTGACTCGCACCATTGCTTCGCGGCCTCGTGCTTCGCCGGCTGCTGGGGGAGAGTGAGAACGAGCGAGTCGACGAGTGTGTTCGTGGGCTCGCTCGGCGACGTCTCTCCCGGAGACTGGGGAGTGGGGAGGGGACAGAGAGACTGGTACCTGCTCAATTGACAGCCTATGAGTGGTCGAACGGCTACCTGAGTGGTCGTGACAGCAATGTATGGTCGAACCGATCGTAATTGATTGGAACCGCCGTAAAAAGTCCCGGGAGGTCGTAAGGCCTTTACAACACGCTCGTCGTCGTCAAATATTATATATTGCAGATCAACAAATTTTATCTTGTTTTGTATTTTATCGTAGCGTTAGCACGGGCACACTACTATCAATGTAAGGTTAATACAACAAATGCTTGATGGTGATCTAGCGCAGTAAAGCCCACACAAGACCAGGTATGGGACATGCATGAGCTAAGTAATGCATTCTTAATGTCACATCTCTCATGGAACATCTACCCTACTCTATAATACACCAAAATTTTCTTTACTAAATCCACCCCCTCAACCACCCTCACAGTCATGCATAATCTAAGTCCACCCAGATTTGTGTACCAAGTAATTCAACTTCATACAAATGAATGGCCTGGATCTCTCCTCAAACCTTCTTCTCTTACTCATTGAAAATCCTAAGGCCAAAATCATTTGGATCATGCACATACCGCTCCGTTCTGCCCTGTGCCCCCGTTCGACCTGCGCTACCCCCTCCCTCCGCCTCCCCCGCGCCTCCCCCTCCCTCCCTCCCCGCCCCTCCTCCCTCCTCCCGCTCCTCCGCCTCCTCCGCCCCGCGCCTCCCCGCCTCCTCCTCCGCCTCCCCATCCTCCCTCCGCCTCCCCATCCTCCCCACGCCTCCTCCTCCGCCTCCCCATCCTCCCCGCGCCTCCTCCGCCTCCCCATCCTCCACCGCGCCTCCTCCTCCGCCTCCCTCGTCTCGCCCCATCCTCCAATTCCCAATCCGATCCGCCTCCCAATCTCTCGAAACCCTAGCCGGTTCTCAGATCGGACCGAACCCTGAGAAGCTGATGAACCAGATCTTCGACCTCAAGTTCACCTCCAAGTCGCTGCAGCGGCAGGCGCGCAAGTGCGAGAAGGAGGAGAAGGAGCAGAAGCTCAAGGTGAAGAAGGCGATCGAGAAGGCGCCCATGGTGGCCGCGGTTGTCAATCTGCACCGCCACTCTCCCCTCCCCCGTCCCTCCCGATCCGCCGCCTGCTCTTGATTTCTCTCTTTGCAGCGTCAATCTCTTTGCACCGCCACTCATTTGCAAGAAGCAATATCAAGTTTTTTGGTGATAACAGAACCAAATCATTCAGCTGAAATGTCCAGGTACAATTTCTTTACTATTCTTTAGCGTTATGGTCATCACTTCAATCCACTATATAACATAAAAGAGATCTGCAGGTGTTTGGGCAGACAAAATCTGCCCTAATGAAAACATACCAACCAATGTCACATGGATTGCATGAACTTCAACTGAGCCTTAGACAGTATAGTCTTTTGTGTTGAGAGTGTACCATGAGGTAATATTTTTTTGATAGTTTGTTGCTACCGTTTTACGCACGTAGAAGAAGAAACAATCATACGCAAGTTATATGAGCTGGTGTCTACAGAAAGGGTGCTTCCAAAGGTACATTACTCACCTACATGCAAATGATTTGGGGTGGAATAATAGATAACAGAACGAGGAATTTGGAAAAATAATAAGAACTTAGTTTAGTCCAATGATCCGATTTACCACTTGATTTCTAGGATGTCTACGGTCGGGAAGTACACTAGCTTATCTGTTTCGTACCTGTCCATGTTGAAGGTGATCTAGATTATAACATTGATATCAGTTTTTACCTTCGAAATTTGATCACAATTGTCTAATATTTGAGTCTGTTGCAAAATTTTTGTAGGCCCTCTTGCATGCGTCTGTTGATTGCCGCTGGAAGCTTGTCGTTGATTGGGCTGCTTCTACCGATCTTAAGGACTCCACTGGCATTGAGGTTTGACAATCTCCTATTGCTCTATCTGATTAGCCTGATGTGTTTTCTTTTCTTACTTGGCCCCTGATAAATTTTCTATGCACCTGATGATTACATAACAGCATATAATTTACTGAAGGTGAGGAGTTTACATAAAAAATGTTTTATACACTTGGAAAATTGGAATGGTGTCACTCATATGATTACCGTAACATATTTTACTTTCTATCATGGTTATCTGAAGAGACGTGACACTATTGATGTATGGATAATTTCTTAGTTGCGTTTACATATAGTTACTGTGTGAGAGAAATTGTCGGAGGTATTTAGCTGTGGAAATTTATGATGGCTGTGCTTTACCTGTGAATTGCTTGCTTTGGCTAGGTTACGTGTTAAGGAGTACTTGCCGATCACTGGGTTGGTCGAATTCAATAAGCTGAGTGCTAAGCTTATCTTTGGTGCTGACAGGTGTGTTTCTTCTTATGAATTTTAGGGCTATATGAGGTCTTAATCCATTACCTATAATTGTTGGTGATATTTCTGTGTGTAATCTTCATTACGAAGAGTAAAATTGCCTCACTAAAGATAACTTATCCTTTAGTTCCTTGGCTACTTGTGGTTTATTCCTGCTTTTGGTAATCCAAAGAAACTAATTATGTTCCTTGGAATACCCCGCTATTCAGAGAATAGGGTGGCTAATGCAATGCTTATCGAACCCCGGTTCTTTACGTGTCGGGGTGAATTTCTTACAAGGCATTATGATGAATTAAGGAACCTTTCTTGGCTCCTTTATATTTGCTTATATACTTAATTTGCAAAGCGTGATTGCTAAATCATAAACTTGTCCTCCAGAGAACTATTTACATCCCCACCAACTGGGAATCACCCAAAAGTCTTCACCTTAGTGGCTTGACTGTTAGGAGTTACCGCTACTATGATCCCGCTACCCGTGGACTGGATTTCCAAGGTAATAACTTCAAATTTCCATGCGGGAGCTATTAGACATGCTTTAACGATATAAGCCTCCTATGAGTTCAGTGTGCAATTGCACAAGTGCACTATATATTCCATGTTCTTCTGAATAAATATTAAGTGCACATATTTTGCAGATTGTTTGCATACTTCTATTGGATTGTTGTAGGTGGCCTATGCATCTATCTTATTTGATCAAGGATGTGTTTTTGTGTTACAGGACTGTTAGAAGACCTCAATTCAGCTACTTCAGTATAATCATGCATCAGACCACTGGGTTACTTAAACATATATATTTTGCTCTTTTTTGTGCATGCATTTTTGGATTTCTTTTGGAATGTCTCAGTTTCCAAGTTCTATCAACAAGGATTTTAACACTCATGTCTGATAATTTTCATCGAGCTTAGGATTGCAAAATGATAAGGTGAGCTAGGGGTGTTTCACGTCACGTCCTGTATGATGCTTGGTTTTAGCGTATAAGCAATCTATAGCCATTTCCTGGTGTTAGTTGGCTCTAGATGGTATTTTTCAGTTCTGTCATAAATGGTACTTTTTAGTTGTTTCATACATCAAATAAAAAAGTAATTTTAAAAGTTCACTGCAATGTTACTCTGTTGCTCTAACTTGTTAGGAGATATTGGTGATGAAAGTCATTTGCCAACTGCTGTTGTATATCTGTTCTAAAAGCTACACCGATATCTTGTTAATATAATTGTGGAACTGCAGTACTTTAATATTGCATCAATATGTGTTCTAGGTTGATATATGGCAAGAAAGGAGAGTTTTTGGTTCACGTGCTGGGGGCATCAAGGATGTCATGCTTGGAACTGCTCCCTTGCCTGTATTAGATATGACCAAAAAGCGCTCTCATAGTTCGAGCATAAAGATTGTTAAGAGAGATTCACGTTCTGTAAAACTTGTAAGATTTTCTCCCCCATCTGCTACATGTTACTTTTTACCATTGGAATTTGCTATGGAATTCTCTCAAATTTTATCATTTTCTTTTCAGAGACTAGGTGTTGGAGGAACTGCAGAGAGGATTGTATCTGCATTGCACACTGTCATAAGTGAACAAACAGATGAAGATGCCGACCTGGAAAAATGCAATACTTCTATGCGTCATGTTGGAAAGATTGAGAAGGATGTTGATAGTGCCATTAGCAAAGGTACTATTTGTTGTTAGCATGAGTCCTCCAACTTGGCTATCTTAGTACATATTTGCAAAGAACTAAAGGATGAGGAGGCTAACATGAAAAAATGCACCGGAAAGCTTAAAGTAGTTGAAGCAAATAGGGCATTTGTGTGTCGAATTGAAGGAGGCATTACAGAACAGTCGAATTACCATTTTGGCGAAATAATAACACATTTTCAGTTTTTTCTTTTAGTTCCTGCATGCAATTGAATTGCTATTTGCTTCGTATCATTCAACTTTGTCTTTTGGATATGTGGAATCTCACTTGTAAATTTTATTCAGAATCCTCACTGGTGCACCACCTGTCGAGCCTTTGCACCACCTCCCGGGATGCGTTTTCCATCCCCAATCTCGGTGACATTTTTGGTAGACCGTCGAGCTCATTAAACCGTGATGCTTCAGTTTAGTGTTGACTTGTAGAGAGGATCTCGATCGCTGTAGGATATACTATTTGTTTGCTCATTTCATGAAGTTGTTGTACATGTAATGCGATGAAACTAACAGGAAGATTCAGATCAAGCTTTGAGTAGTCGCTCAATCCTCGCAGACAAGAGTGAAGGGCCGCATGATCGTGGCTGCTGGCTTGCATGTTGGACGAGTTACCGTCTAATTTTAGCCCTTTTTTTCTTGTCTGGGACTGGATAACGTGTGGCCATTACCGAGATGAGGATTGTGTAAGCCTATAAGGCCGTGATGTGATTTCCGATTTCTCTTATTGTCATAGAGAGAGAAAAAATCATACTTCAGTTTGTGATTCGTGAAATGCAAATAGACTTCTTATGTTTTGAAATAGACAATGGTTCAACAATAAAAATTGCGAGAAACAACTTTCAGCTAGAACTCTTGACTATACCAGCTAGAAAAAGGGATGGCTAGAAGGCTAGAGGAATCAAAATGATCAGAAAGAAAACAAATGTTTCTGCTTTAAAGCCATCGAGCAAAACCATACCATTTTGACCGTCCTTTCATCCATATCGTTAACATCGTATTTTTGTATAATATGTTTTATTCAATTTAACGAGTAAAGGATTAATGTTTTATCTTGTTTTGTATTTTACCGTAGCGTTAGCACGGGCACACTACTAGTGAATATAATGACCCGATTACTCCAAGTTGCCGACCAAATACCCGTTTGATCAATGATTAGGGTAAATATTTGTGTAAAGTTTTGAAAATGCATCGGGAAACCTTGTATTGCTGAGAGTGAGAATGCCATCCAAAAATGCACTACATATTATGCAACTCTTTTTTTCAAATTCCTTCTCAAAATAACATTAAAATCCCCAAGGTACCTCCCAAAAATATCCCCAAGTAATCCCAATCTTCTTCCCCTCGCACCACAAGTACGCAGTCTTCCATTAGCTTAACGGCTTACTCTCCTGTGCTCTGGATTTCTTATACGCAAAATTGATTTTTCCAAACAAATTGCACAATATTTATGTAGGTCGACGATTTGATTCGACCAAGCAGCATAACGGAATAGGAATTGCACAAGAAAGAATATATTGAAGCAAATTCCTCCTTGAGCAGCCACCATTGCCACCAAGGTCCCAATTCACATTGATAGTGATTTTATTTCAAATTCTTAGCTTATCCACGAAGATTCTAATTAGGGTTGACAATGGGCCCGGCACCTGATATCCCGTGGGAATTCCCCTATGAGGGGATGGATATGAGAGAGATTTTATCCCCGCTAGGTTATATGGGGATGAGATAGGAATGCCTCCCCCATTCCCGATTGTTAGACTACATATTTGGCAAGATTATAAAAGATAGAATAGAATCAATTAGGATGATTTGTATCTGATATGGTTTCTCCCATATCTCTAATAATCTTCCGTATTTGTATTAGATTGATTTGATCTCCAAGTCATATTGTACTCTATATATACGCACTTCGAGGCACAAGCAATATATCCAACAATTATTCCAGCTATTCTATTTTCCTACTCCGATCCTACTATTTTCTGATATATATATATACTCGTATATACGTAGACTGATACTTCTATATATCTAAAATATAGGTACTTTGTCTCAAGCCTAATATATTTTGGTATAATATATCTAGTATTATTCTATCATCTCATATATTAATAAACTTACTTATTTCTACACAACCATACGATAAATATATAAAGTTAACATTAATGTCATTAAAATTTAGGTCTTTGATGGCCCTATTCCCCACCAAAATCCTGGTGGACATGGGGACAGTAGGAAAATAACCCTGGATAGCTAAATAGAGAGTGGGGATGAGAAAGGTATTCTCCTCGTTGCCATCCCTAAGGGTGTTTGATAAAATGTCAAGGGAAATCCATGTGTGCAAAAGAAAATTATTCAGGACTGGATCCTTCCGCATCTTGATTCTTGTAGGACCTCCATTCTACGCCGAACAAGTGGAAAAAGCAATCTCAAAGCACCCCATCATCTTCCCCTTCCTGCAGCCGCACATGCTGCCTTCTCATCCGACCTTCACTCTTCTCGTCCCAGCTCCCGGCCATGCGGTGGGGTGATGAGGTGCTCGCGTGCAAAGATTTCAGATCGCGGAATGGGTGCAATGCATTCTTTCACCTAAGAATGGTTTGGCATTCTTGCCAACAATGAATGCTCTGGGATTTAGAATATGACACACTAGGCAGTTATTAAATCACCAAACAGTCAGTTACTTCGCATGAAGGGAAAATCCAATCCCCTGTTTAGTTTTTGTATTCCAAACCATATTGTGAATATCGTCATCGCCTTACTATGGATTTGATTCTTCACATGAAGGGAATCCAATTCGATTTCATATTTTTGCAAACCATGTTGTTCAGATTTGATTATAGGGCTGAAGCACCAAGATTGCTATGGGAAAAAAACAGGACCTGAAGCAGCAATACTGGTCATGCTGTCATGCATACCCGCACCTCGTTGTTGATCACTGCTGCCGTCGATGACCAGGAGCTGGGAAGAGAAGAATGCAGGCCGGATGAGAAGACGAGCCTGTGCCGGAAATTTTTACTGTTCTAGCCCCTCGGCGGCCATTTTTTGCCATTGTGGCCTCCGGCGGTTTGCTTTTGCGGTTGTAGCCTCCGCCCGAGCGCGGATTCGTGCAGTGCGGACGCGTGGAAGCTCGGTGGTGCCGGAGCGCGGATTGTGGGCCCCCCGGGGTCTGTGCATACGCGGGCAGGCGAATTCCAGCGGTCCGGACAAGAGCCGCGCTCGGAACCGCCGGCTCAGACAGCCCTGTGCGCCCGCCGGCCGTGGCTCCATGCCTGCCTCCTTTCTGCGCCCGCTGGCTGCGCCTTTGGTGTCCGACCCAAGAAAGAGGCCGAGCAAGTCGCACTGTTTTTGCAGGTTTTATTCATCATATACCCTCCATTTAGATGGAAATTCTCCCGGATTTGCTCCCCAACGATCAGGGTTCGATCACGCTTCGAGCTGACTTATGATGATCCCACATATCATTGAGCTTCGTGAGGGATAAATCCTCAATTCCTAACTAAAGAGAGGGTATCTTTCCAATCTCCCTTTGCGTAACGTTTCTTTACTCAAGCGTATGCTAGGCTATTTATAGCATCGCAACCACAAGTCTCTTTTCATTCTCGACGAGACCACGTGGCTTGCTCCTCGTTTTAGGCGTGCGGTTTTGCACCCCAATGGTGGATTCAGAGTAGAATCACGCTCCAGGCTATCTTATTCTATTATGATTTCTATTATTGCTTTTATTATTTATTCTTTACTTTAACGGTGGTGTTCCATGATAATATCCTAAATTGGCTATATGTGTGGTGCTACATTCATGTTAACTGGAAGCATTGTTAGTAGTTCAACTTTCTTTCCTAGCAACGGTTTAGCTAACTTTAGCGTTTCTCCGACCATAGCTATTCCTATCTTTTTAATGGCAAAAAAACAAGGAGAGTCTATACAATATTCAACTATTTTTGGACAAAATTAGTCAAATTGTATGACGTTAAATGGAGATCCAACGCTCTAGATTATTTTTTTTTTGGAGAGAGGCTTGAATAGATATCCAACGTCCCCAGATCATTTTTCTTGAGAAGGGCTTGTATGGTAAGATCCGTTGGATAGAGATCCAACGTACCAGATCATTTTTTTTAGAAAGGGCTTGTATGGGGGATCTATTAGATTGAGATCTAACGTCCCAAAATCTAACTAATTTTGCTCTAAAAAGTAGTTAAGTATTCTATAGCACTTCTCAAAAAACAGTGCAGCTCAAATTCAGTATTTCAGTGAAATATAGTTGCAATAATCAACACTCAATCTTCAGTACCAAATCCATCCTTTGACTCCTTGCACATCAAATCTACAGAAGGAACAGAAACTTTTTATCAAACAGGAAATCCTAACTAATAAGCAAGATGTAATGCTTAAAGGAGGCCTAGTTTTATAGAAGTGCGGTCTGCTAGAACCATTTGGCATACTGGATTAGTGATTAGGTCAGTCTCAGTGGGGTTTTATGGGCATTAAATACGCTGACATGACACTATATTGATGAAGAGAGAGATGATAAAAGTTTCATAGGAGTAGAGAAAGTTTCATAGGGATGAAACTCTTCTGCATTGTTTCCAAAATATAGTGTGTTGGAAATCGACATGAAACCTCCAATTGGGCATCTCCAACAGCTATTTAGTTAGTTAGATCATGTGGCAAAAAAGTAGGAGAGAGAGTAGTCACTAGCGACGAGCAAATAGTGATCTATTTCACGTAGTCAAGAACATGAGAGAGGAGCATGTGGGTCCAACGGTATAAAATAGCGCTTTGCTTTTGTCTCTCCCTCCACGTCAAAATTACATTACTGGAACTAGTGAGAAATAATTGGAAGACAAAATTAGGAGCAGCAACAAAACAAACAATGGAACAAACAAACGAACGAAGAGCACGTTACCTAACCTCCTCGAACCTACTGCACGCTCCTCTATCCCCCTCCCCCATCTGTCTCTCCTGCCTGTGCTTGCATCCTTCCTAGAGGCTAGAAGTAGTAGAATCCTAGTGAAAGCTTTCCCTCAATCTCCTTGCCCTGCTCCAAATCTGGACACTACAGTAGCACAGTATCTATTTGCTGGCCAGGACTAGTGGAGAAGACGAGGAGAGGAGAGGGATCGACTGACATATATGGAGATGGAGACGGAGGAATCGCCGCCGACGACCGTGGATCCGTCGTGCCCGCCGTTCCCGCACCTGCAGCCGAAGCAAGAGAACATTAGTGGAGATCTGCCGGTGCTGGAGCTGCCAACGCTGGACCTGGAGGAGGAGGGATTCGACCGGGCGGCGCTGGTGGCGGCGTGCCGGGAGCTGGGCGCCTTCCGGCTGGTCAACCACGGCGTCTCGGCCGACCTCTCCGGGCGGCTCTTCGGGCTGGCCCAGGAGCTGCTGAGCCGGGTGCCATTCGAGAGGAAGAAGACCCAGCCAGGCTACTTCTGGGGCACGCCGGCGCTGTCGCTCCGCGTCAAGGACGTCAACTGGGTCGAGGGATTCCATTTCCAGCACCAATCTGATGCTCCTGATCACGCGGATGATACAGCCACAGCCGCCGAGGCCGCCGCCTTCTCCTTGCTCAGGTTGGTTGGTACTCCATCCGTCATCTCTCCTGCTGCTCTTCCTTGTGCTTAATTACATCTGTCAGACACTATCATGGATACTCCATAGGACCCTCACGGCCGAGTACTGCTCGCACATGGCGTGCATCGCCCGGAGGCTTTTCGACGCCCTCGCCGCCGAGCTGGGCCTGGACGCCCACCAGACGGCGTCCTACCTCGACGAGCACCACGGCACCTTCCGGGTCTACCGCTACCCGCCCTCCGGCGGCTCACACCAGCTGGGCATGGAGCCCCACACCGACAGCTCCGTCCTCTCCATCCTCAACCAGGACCTCGTCGGCGGCTTGCAGCTTCTCCACAAGGACGAGGATGCATGGTACAACGTCGTCCCGGTGCGCGGCACGCTCCTCGTCAACCTCGGAGACATGATGCAGGCCATCAGCGGTGACGCGTACCGGAGCGTGCGCCACAGGGTGGTGGCGAGCCCTGCCACGGAGAGGCTGTCGCTCTGCTACTTCGCCTTCCCGCAAGACGACGCAGTCCTCTGCCCATCTCGATGCGACAGGTACAGGCCTTTCTCCTACCGGGAGTTCCGCGAGCAGGTGCAGGCCGACATCAAGGCCACCGGCTCCAAGGTCGGCCTCCAACGCTTCCTCGCCGTCAATTATAATTCCTCCTGATCCATCCATTGCATTGTTTTCTATTGAATAATAATTGCATTGCTACCAGCATGCACCTCACATTACAAAGAATATCTATGGATCATTCTAATGGTTTGTTGCCAAAAAATCAAATCAATTTTTTTCGGCTGGATTCCAATTCCAACGGTCCCATTTCTACAACTACTGCCGTCCTCTTTCGATCTACAGCCGGTGGTGCCACTGCCGCCTCACCACCACCGATCCTCCCTCGCCCTCTGACTTTCTCTAAGTTTAGGGGCTTCGATGAATCCTGAACCTTAACCGATGAACCTGAACTCTAATCCTGTGACGGTGGGTGACGACAGTAACGGAGAGGAGGAGGACAAGCTTCCCCGAGAAGATGACTCACCGGCCGAAGCACGAATCTAAATCGCAAGGTCGGAATTGCGAATGATATGCACAAAAATTATCATTCAAATGATATATAGCAATTTTGTATTATTAATTCCTATATATTTCTTCTCTCTATCGATTGGCGATAAGATAATAATAGATCACTAATATGTGTTAATCATCGCTCGAATGTGCTTATCTTTGTGTTCTTGCCATCCAAATAGAATAGGCTTGCATGCACAACAAATTAAGGATAGATAAACTTCATTTATTCATAGGTAAACGTAGGGCCACCAAATTTGCCAAAATAACTGCGCACAACCACTTGATAAACGTAACTATATGTACATGCCAGCTTGATCCCCAAACTCCTCTCCCCTCGTCACAGCCTGCAAATTGCATCGGATCCCACCAACCATGCATGTCCATCGATCATGCTAGAGCTACAGCACAGTGCGCCATCTACATCAACTCAAACACATGCATCTACACACTCTCGGAAGCCGCAATCTCTGCTCATCCTACGAGAATGGGGCTTCCCTATCCCCTCTCTTTGTTCCTCTCCTTATTCCCTCAATCTAAGGGCCTGTTTGGCAGAGTTTCACCACTGAAAAAATGAATCTGGAGCAGCAGATCCACCAAAAACAGCTCCACCATGAATCTGGGATCCCACCATGGAGCTAGACAAAGCTGTTTGGCTTGCACATGCAGCTCCAGATCCACGAAACTGAGTTTTGGTGGGAATTGCTGTTTGCCCATGGGTTTTATGGTGGTATGGGATGGGGTGTGTAACCAGTGGCAAAAGGTGGGTAATTACCACCTAACTCCACGAGTAGGTCTGAAACAGGTTTCGTGGAGCACCATGAGATGCTCCATGGATTTCATGAATCTAGAGCTAGATTCGGTATTTTGGTGGATCCAGATTTCGTGGAGCTGGAGCGTTTGGGTAAAAATTCGTGGAGTGGGGCTGTTTTTGGTAGATCTGGAGTTGGTGGAGCTCTGCCAAACAGGCCCTAAACCACTCACATTTTATCCAATGGCCAGTTTTTTTTTCACCATTTGTCCATCCATCATAAATAATAAAAAATACAGAAAAAATAAAATTTATTTTTTTTATTATAATTTTTTACAGAAAAAATAAAATTATAATTTCTGTAAAAAATTATAATAAAAAATAAATTTTATTTTTTTTCTGTATTTTTTATTATTTATGATGGATGGAAAAATAGTGAAAATATAAAAAAAAAACTAGCCATTAGATAAGATTTGAGCGGTTTAGATTGAGAGAATAGGGAGGGGAATAGGGAGAGAGGGATAGGGAAGCCTCATTCATCCTATCATCAGTCTCGTCGTCTCCACCACCGATCCGTCGCCCCCATCATCCCTCAACAAACCTCTCGTGTCACGAGGTGTGCCTAATTGAGCTGATGCCATCCCCACCACCGCCGACTATCCCCCTCGTTGTGTAGAGCCGCCGCCATCGTCCACTTCGGTGCCTTTCCTGTTGCCATCGCCGCCCTACACACGACGCCCTCGATCAAAACGTCACCGCCTAGAGCTTCCCTACACCCATGCCGTGCCCTTAACCGTCTATCAGCTAAAAATTTGAGCGTTTTTTATTACAAACTATCAAAAATAACACGTAGGGAAAAAACTCCAGTTGACGAGCTCCACTTAATTTGGTCAACTGAACTTTGTGTACTTGAAGTAGGGTTGCAATTGCTTTTTAAAGGTACTGTAATACTTTTTATGTCATCTACAAATAACATGATCACTCTTACAATATATTATCTTTTTACATATCTTTATAGACAGCTACTCTATGTACAATATATCTTGCTCTCGTGTTAAAGTTAACTAATGCATAAGAGACGGCTCAATATCCATACTCCCACTCTCCTCTACATCATCTCATGTCCTATGTGACAATATTTATAGATAGCTGACATCACACTAATACATATACTTGTAGTAAGACTTTCTTGATCAGGTAGTTACCTCTTCTTAGAGGGAAACATTCTAGGGCTCTGTTCTTTTGATCTTTTTATGATTTTTGACTTTCACTTCTTTAAAAGTCAAAACAAACAGAGCAACTTCTTCAAGCTGCTTCTCCCAATGACTTCCTAATGTCAAAACCATGCACACTATCTACGTCGACGTTTTCATTGTTCATCACTATCTTGAAAAGTGCAATCAAAAGGTATCTACTGCAGCCCAAATCAATAATATACTAGTACACACGCAAGGTCAGAGTCCATTAGACCAGCTTAGAGAAAACATTGACTGAACGAGGTGCTAACATCGATCTAATTAATATTGAGAGTGTTTATACAACATTCGACTATTTTTGAGAATAAAAACAGTCAGATTTTGAGCCATTAGATGGAGATCCAACGCGCTAGATCATTTTTTTTAGAAGAGGTCATTTTTTTTGGAGGGGGGCTTTTATGGGTGGATCCGTTGGATGAAGAACTAACGTCTCAGATCAATCTGACTCAAAAACAGTCGAATGTTGTATAGACATACACTAAATATTTCTCAACTGCATTTCATAATAGTAACGGAACAATGGCAGATGACAAAGTTCCGACCCTAAACAACAAAACATGACCAAGCGTGCACCGGTGCACGTACTCATCAGCAAGTAGCTTCAGGAAACAGGACCCCGAATGCACAGGGGGGCGTTGTCTTTGTCCTTTTCGCCGTCGCCGAGCAGGCACCAGGGGTGGAGACGGACGCCGCACGGCGCGCACGCGTAATGCCACCCTGCGCAACGCTTGCCGCAGCCCTCGCACTCCCAGCTGTACGTGCCATGCCCTGGAACGAGCGTGACGACGTGTTCCGGGTGGCTCGGCGAGATGGCGGACGGCGGCAGCGTGGCGCACACCGGGTGCAGGAAGAAGCCGCACGCGCGGCAGCCGAAGTGGATGCCGCGGATGCAGTAGAGGCAGAGGTCGCAGCAGCGGCCGCTGTCCTCGCTGATCACCGGGTCGAGGACGAGCGGGTGCTGCGGGTGGCCGAAGAAGGTGATGCTCTCCGGGCACGCGCCGCAGGTGTCGTGGATCCGGTAGTTGCACTCGGGGCAGCGGTAGAAGGAGCCGTAGCCGCGGCACCTGCACAGGGCGCACCTGAACGAGGCGCAAGTGCCCTCCCACAGCGTCAGCGGGTGGGGGTGGCACGCGTGGTTGATGTACTTCAACATTCTCGACCGGTCGCCCCCGTGTTGTGGACTTGTGGTTGTGGACTGATGAGTAGAGATTCGCCGTGTCACACCTATATATACACGTACTGGTGGGTATATGTCCTTGGGAAGGATCGTCTGTTCGGTATCAATGCATGCACGTCTGTTCGTGCCAAGAGTCATTGCGAACAGTGGTTTTCAGTAATTGCGAACAGTGGTTTTCCATGCCAAGAGTCACCCGTATTAATGCATGCGTCCGTATCACGAAGAGGCAACAAAAATCCCGTACCGTATTCTGAACCCGGATATAAAGTATTAATCATTGATGGAAAATTTTAATTATGAAGCTTAGGCACCATGATACCTTTATTATTTTGCCTAGGAAGCTTCTTTTCTACACTCGAGTGTAATTACACCCTATATCGTATCTTACAATGTATGGAGTATCTTGCGTAACGAGGAGTATGTACATGTAGTATATGAGTATTTAAGACTATATAGGTGGTATGAACAATTTTTTAGAGGTGGTATGTACATTTTTTTCAACATACTCCTTTTTATGTACGTATATAAAGGTATTTACAAAATACGCTAAAAACTATGGACTCCCTTGCAATTTTTTCATATGGTTCACATTAGAATATCTTATAATTAGTATATGAGTATATCTAAAGTGATAAAGGAGTATTTCAAGTTTGTTTAGGTGGTATATTAGAGGTGGGTGTAATTACACCCGGGAGTAAAAAATATTTTTCCATTTTGCCTATATATATATATATATATATATATATATATATATATATATATATATATATATATATATATATATATATATATATATATATATATATATATATATATATATATATATATATATATATATATATATAGGAAGCCTCTTTTCTACACCCATCTTCATCAAGATACCAATCCATGTTTTGGGTTATTGGGTTGGCTTTTAACTTTTTAAGAATTCTTTCTCGGATGGATCCGTTTGAATGGCAATATATCTGTTCATGTGTACAGAGTCCGGAGCATTTACTTGTGATTCTGCGTATGAACGGTATCGTGGTATGCGCCGGAGATTGCGCAGATGGTTGGTATGTATTCGGTTATCAATCGAGCGTGATTATTACTTTGTTTGTTGGGCGATTGAAAATACTTCTTCACAAACTATGTTCAGAGCAGATACTTCCTTCCGCGTGTAACGTTGTTTGATTCAAGGGAGGATTAGGGGATATTGATTACTCATAACATTCCTTGTTGCGATACCTCGACAGGTGGAATGACTAATTATGTACGTGTTAATATTAGGCCAGTCTCAGTGGGGTTTCATGGAGTTTTATGGACATTAAATACGCTGACATGGCACTGTATTGATGAAGAGAGAGATGATAAAAGTTTCATGGGAGTAGAGAGAGTTTCATGGGGATGAAACTCTTCTGCACTGTTTCTAAAATATGGATGTATTGTAAACTGGGACATGAAACCTCCACTGAGACTGGCCTTATGCAGATCGTGTATGTTATTTGGACGTACTACCATTACAGCCATCTAGTAAACTGTCAAAATTCAACTGGTATATGATATTTGTACATACTACCATTACAGATATCTATTGATGGTTAGAATGACATTTGTCCGTCTTGATAGTAATATAGGCGGATGGTCCATCTTGATACCGTCTTGACATTGGTCAGAGCATCGTAATACAGGCGGATAGTCCATCTTGATACCGTGGTCATATCATTCGGATCCTTATCTTAAATACCTCCGAACCATAATGTTGAAAGTATGTTTGTGAGCAATACTTAGAACTATGCTACATTGCAGGGAGTAAAAACTATGCAAAGGCCAGACTGTGGGCATGCTTTCCAAAGCAAGCAAAATGGATGATGTTAAAATGCTCCAGATTGTATGTACATATATCGCCGGCTACTCCCAACTAACAAGCAATCAACACTTAAAAGCACAATAAGCAAGTGTCAAGCCTACAATTGTAGAATGCCGGCTTTAACCGCGTAGTAGTATTCGCAAATAACAGTGTTTGAAATTAAGCATTGGTATGATGATTGTGGTGCATACTGCAATGTTTAGCAAGGAATAATATGTTTGAAAATGCAGAATTTCGTTTCTTTTGAATGACAAGATCACGAAATAACAGCTTGTGTTCAAAAAGATAGTGTCTTATTTTATAGATAAGTTCACAATAGATCATGATGAATGCAAAACTTCATGGTAAAACCAAGTGAAGTTTGTGCTTATTAATCAAATAGTAAACTCAGAAGTCTTCATGGGATTATTTCCGATCCTAGGCTTACAACGATTGACGTAATCTGGAAGTATTGCTTCATTTTTCTTGAATGACAAGAGATTAGCCAGAAATTGCTTCCGAAGTTCAAAAGGATCCTGAGACAGCAATGTAGAGTGATTGTTACGTATGGACGAGTTGAAGGTAATAGTTTCGAATGGGTATATTAGTCACAATTAAAATACTCACATTGCTAGAAGGCATGACGAGGCGAGATCCATCCCAGCTCCTCATGAAGTTTAGAACATGAAGTGAGCAGTCAAACCTAGAATGGAAACTAATTGAGAACATTGATGATTGAAGAATAAAAAATTAACGGGCCAATGTGTATATACTTAACTTGTTTTCTTGAATATTGATATTCGGTGGGAACTTGACAGGCCAATTTGGGATGTCCTCGTCCCATTTAGGGAAACAGAGATTCAAGCATTGAGCAAGTGCTGTAGATATCACAACCTTAATCTTGGAATATCTTTCGTCGAGTGTTTTGCATGCAATGGTAGTATCTCTCAAGGGATCTAAGATGCTAAGTTTCTTGCGGTGCATGTCAAAAGCATAAAGTGCATAGTGATGTGGATGGTGTACAGGAATGAATATCTGCATCAAAGTTGAGTAGTTAACAGATGTTTTGACCAATCTGTGCTAGTATGTAAATCAGAAAATTAGTATCATACTACATTTATTGGGAATACTAGTATACTGTTCTTCTGTAGTAAAGAAAAATTAGTAGTAATGTATTCATTTTTTTTTAAGAATTGTAGCAGTGTCATACTTTTTATGAAGAAACCTTGTAGAATCATAATCCTGGTGATAATTAGAAGCAACATACTAATTTCTGGCCAATCAAAATACCAGAACATTTAGGCTGTACACTTTGGTAACTAATTCACATCTTACTGAGAAATACTAGGGAGTGACTACAAACATCTTAGGCTATTAGCATTAGTAGTGCAATGTCTACAAACAGAATAACTGCGTACGTATGGAAAAAAGAGTATGGCCAAGCAACATACTAGATGTTTAATGAGTTTGTGTATAATCAAAAACAGAGTGTGAGTACGTATGGAAAAGGAGTATTAGTAACAATGAATAGTCCGCAGTTATTGGTGAATAGCTTGAAAGAGTTTTTTCAGAAACTCATGTACAAAAAACATGATGTGAACTATTGAAATATTGAAGAGTTCCATCAATAAATTGAGCATGAACAGAATAACAAACTGCATACTATGTCATCTCATATGAGGTTAAGAGTACATATTTTTGGTAGTAAATGTTAGTACAATTATTTCCTTGGTTTTAAATGTGAGTACACTTAGTTTAGCTGAAAAGGAAACCCATAATTAGCTCAATATGCTTAATTCTCCAGGCGGGATAGTGGTATGTGTTGTGGTGGAGAAGGAGTATGGTCCGGTACCAAAAAGGAGTATGTGTATGTATGGAAAAAGAGTATGTGCACGTATGGAAATGGAATATGTATTGTCAAATCAATACTGGTTTGTTTGTACGCGTAACGTACAAAGTAGTATCGTACTGCATTTGTTGGTAATGCTAGTAATCCATACTCCTTTAGTAAAGAAAAATTAGTAGTATTGTAGTCATTTTTTTTAAGAATTGGTGCAGTGTCATTATTTTTTTGAAGAAAACTAGAAGAATCATATTCCCGGTGAAAATTAGTAGCAACATACTCCTTTCTGGCCAACATCTATTTCAACATACCAGATGATTTAGGCTTTACACTTTGGTAACTAATTCACATCTTTCTGGAAAAACTAGGTAGTGACTACAAAAATCTTTAGCTATTACCATCAGTAGAGCAGTGTATACAAACAGAATGAGTACATGCGTATGGAAAATAGAGTATGGCCAAGCAACATACTAGATGATAAATGAGTTTGTGTATAGTTGATAGTAGGGTGTGTGTATGTATGTAAGGAGTATGGAGTATGTATGGAAAAGGAGTATGGTCAGGTATCGAAAAGGAGTATGTGTATGTATGGAAAAGCAGTATGGCAAAGGTGATCATCTATCATTTTATCAAACAACAAGTGAGCAACAATGAAGAAATTATTTATACTTACAAAGAACCAACCATTGTTATATGTGTAGTGCATGTACAATTGAATAGAACAAATGAAAGTTACAATGCCGATCACCACATTGACGGTAGTTGGTAGGACATTAAGAAGTATATATTTTGTAAGAAAAGGTCTAAGGAGGAAGCATAATCCAATACTATGTATCCAATACTATGAGAGTATGAAGTAGTTGAAAGTTGTTGACATAGTTTGTGAGGCTATGGACAAAACTTCCTTTGCCAAACGTGCACATGAGAATGATTGCTCATTCCCTGGACATTCTTTCGAGCCCCTTGCAGTCATACCACACCAGGAATGCTAACATGACTCGTCTAGACATTTTCTCAAACATCTTACGGGTAGTATTGGTACAACGGGAATGCCCTCAACATAAATCGTGTTGACATTTACTCGAACAGCTTACTGTCAGTATTGGTATTACTGGTTAGCTGCAGAATCCCAGAGCTAATTGCCCGCTGGGTTAACCGCGGAAGAAGGGGGAAATAGAGGATTTTGCCGGGGGAAAGACTAATGAGTAGTATGTGCAGGGGATTAAACTCCTCACAAATGACCAAGAACGAAAGCCCGAGCGATTATCGAAAAAGCCAGCAAATCGAAACTGATCTACAAACCTAAGTAGTCCAGAACATCAGAAATCAGCTGGAGAAGAAAGGAAGACATACCAACCAAATGCTGAGAATACTTCTCCCCACAACTCGGCAATACGACGCACCAAGCCTTTCTGTATATTCTTCTCACCAATCCTCGTCGAGACGGTGCGCCGGCAAGCAAACAGCATCTGGTATCGCCTGGGGAGGAAAAATCGCCGTGCGGTTTTTGGTAGATTTCGCATTCTCCGGGATATTACTGGATTGGGGAACGTTGTATTGAATAAACGCTCTGATGCGGATCAATTCCTCAAACCCGTAAAGATTCACTCCGTTAAGTCTATGGCTGCAACACAAATCTCCATACAACATCGACGGTGAATGACCCGGATGTAACTACACCCGAGAATATATATATATATATATATATATATATATATATATATATATATATATATATATATATATATATATATATATATATAGGAAGCCTCTTTTCTACTCCCGGGTGTAATTACACCCTATGTCGTATCTCACAACATAGGGAGTATCTCGCATAACGGGGAGTATGTACGTGTAGTATACGAGTATTTAAGATCATATAGGTGGTATGAACAATTTTTCAGAGGTGGTATGTACATTTTTTAAATATACTCCTTTTTATGTACGTATATAAAGGTATTTACAAAATACGCTAAAAACTATGGACTCCGTTGCAATTTTTTCGTGTGGTTCACATTAGAATATCTTACAATTAGTATATGAGTATACCTAAAGTGATAAAGGAGTATTTCAAATTTATTTAGGTGGTATATTAGAGGTGGGTGTAATTACACTAGAGAGTAAAAGGTATTTCTCTATATATATATATATATATATATATATATATATATATATATATATATATATATATATATATATATATATATATATATATATATATATATATATATATATATATATATATATATATATATATATATATATATATATAGGACGAGTGTTTTATGCACCTAGGTGCCTAGGCACCCATATCAATACATGTTGATTTGCTTTGAGATTCGCAACGTTTGATGTGGGTATCTTCATATACCCATAAAAAGTATATTTGAGATGTCAAACTCCAAAAAAAAATTAAATTCAAGTTCAGTTTAATTAGTTTGAACTATTTTTATAGTATATACTCACTGTAGTCGCATTGAACTCAAAAGTATTTCAAACTAGTTTGAACTGAGTTCAAAACTTACTTACCATAAATATATCAAGGGTATAAAATATTTTTATACCTAAACTCAAAAAAATTATCAATCATACACGTGTATCATATAGTGTTGAGCCAGCAGGTCCAGTACGCAAGCACGGACGATGGACGGAACCACTCTTTTGACCAGTCCCCCGCAATGTGGCGCCCCACATGCTCACCATGCACACTCGATCGCTGCCACGTCCCTCTGTTCCCCTGCCACCCGGCACCTTCAACCCACGCTGCCCTTGTAACATCCTAAATTTTGGATGTTTGAAATTTTGAGTAATTTAAAACTTTTATTTGCATCTTACTGGCATTTGAATTCTTTGGTTCAAAAACTTATTTGGGTTTTTCTGAGTTTTGTGCTGAGCAAAATAAATAACTGGAAGTTCCTTTCCCTTACTTTAAATAGCATACCAAACAGGGGTTTGACATTCAAAAATTTAGGTATACAATTCATAGCAACATAAAATCAAAAATCGAAATCCAAGGGCAAAGTTAAATAAAATAGAAGATAGAGAAATATTAGATTTTGTATTTAGAAATTTGAACCAAGATTTGGGTTAAAATCTCAAAAATTCAAATAAATAATCTTAAACATGAGATAGAAATTTAAATTAAAAGTTCAGATTCTAAAATTGCTAAAGCTTCTCATTCTCTCATTCTTTTATTTCTCTCTCTCACTTCCATATGGGCCCTCATCTTTTCTCTCTCTTTCTCCCTCTCTCCTCTTTTTCTTTTCCCTCCTACCTCTTTTCCCTGCCCAGCGGGCCCCCCTCCCCCTGCGCGGTGCGCCTCCCTCCTCCTTCCCCGTGCGCCTGCTACCCCATTCTTTTCTCTTTTCCTCCTTCATTTCTGCGGCCGCGCAACTCTCCACGTCACCCCCATTCTCCTCTTTTGTGCTCCCTGCGCTGCGCCACCCTGCTCACGCGGCGCAAAGCTGCTCGCTGCACCGCCATCATTGTCGCGTGCCCGCCTCGTCTTGTCGCCGCTTCCCTGCCATCACACGCCGAGCTCCACGCCTTCGACTCTTGCCCGGTGGACCTTCCCTCGCTCCGCCCGGTCCTCCGCCGCCGACCGGTCCCTTGTCTACTGCGTCTCCCCGCCCTTCCATCGCTATAAGAATGCTGCCGGCTCCCCATTGCTTTCTCTGCCTCCTCCCTCTCCCCCGCTCGCTGCACGGCAGCTTCTCCCGAAATTCCACCGCCACCGAGCTTCTTCCGGCCACCCTCGACGCCGGCATCACTCGGCCATCCCACCGTGGCAGAAGCTCTCTCCCCGAGCTCCCCTCTCTTCCCTCGTGCCCCAGCCGCCCCTAATTGTCCCCTCTTGTTTTGTAGCTTGCCGGCGCGTCGTCCTTTCTCCAACTCCGGCGACCCTCCTCGCCGTCGGGCCAGACCACCGGCCAATTACTTCCGGATAGAGCACCCCCGAGCCCCCCTGAGTTCGATTCCGGCGCCCGATTAGGGAACCGCCGCCTCGTCTCCTCCGGCACCGAGCGCCCCTCTCCGCCGCCCGAACCCCACCGCCGGCAGCCCGCCTCGGCGCCTCCCCGGCCAAGCCGCCACCGCAGGTAACTTTCCCCGGGCACTCTCTTGCTCATGCCCGCCCTCCTTTCCCCTCTCTCCCTTCGGCCGTCGCCGCCCCCATGGCTCCTCTACGCCATGCCGCCTCCACCGTGGACGGCCACCGTAGGCGCCGCCCCGAGCCGTACTCCCACCACCTACCGACTTGACGCCCTCCTGGGGATCCATTTTGGCCGTCGCTAGCGTCCTCCCTGGCCGCCCTCGCTGGCGAGCCTGCCCCCTGCCCAGACCGCCGCATGCCTCCTCTGTTCTTTTCCCCCCTTGGCCGAGTTGCTCAGTTCTCTTCGGCTGAACCGTGGGCCCGACTAGGAAGCTCCTCTCCATCCAGTGTAAGCTTCGAACTTCCCTTTTGCTCTTGATAACTACTAATCAACAATTCTTATTCAATGAAGTAATTTGGCAAGCTGCTATCTGCATACAATAAGAAGGAGTTTATAGAATTGGTAAATTGCTAAAGGTTTAATCATCATTAATTACCAATAAAAGATTGTTAAACTCTGATATATGAAACTGATTAAAGTATGCTCTTAAAAATATAGATACATACACATATATAAAGGAATCCTAGAATTATAATCCAAACAATTAAGGAGGAAAATGAGAAGGCATTTGAAAGGTTTTTAATACAGGTTCTTACAATTATGAAGATAAACCTTGAATAGCTACATGGCAATAAAAAGTGATAAAAAGAAGGGGTAACCCTGTTGTGCACTAAATCAACATCTTGCGTGGCTACTTTTACAAATTATCATGGACACCACAAATGTTAATGTTCAAATGAATATTTGAAACTAATTAGAATGAGTTCACAAATTAATAAACGCTAAAGGTGTAATCCTAAATAAGTGCCAACTAAGATTTAACTTTCTTGCTTAAGATTAGAAATTTTCAAATATAATTAAAGAAGCACATGATAAATCATAAGTGACAAATAATATTGGGAATGAGAATTTGATTATAAAATGTAAACAAGGTGCATGCTTTGTAAAGATTTAAAAACTCTGGATACCCTCATATCAACTAAGGATCTCGGATAATTCCTGCATCTCAAGCTGCCCAGTTAATCCAACCAATAGTAAGAATATCACTTATGAACCCACACCCCAAATTCGTCGGTGTTGCTCATGGCAAAGTTACCAGTGCCCCAGGCAATCTCTCTCTTATCCACCCGTGTGTCTCTCATGGCTCATGGAACTTCCTTGATAAATATAATTCCATAAAAAGAAAGCTATTAAATAAAAGATCGAGCCTTAGTGTTCCTCAATCGTCTATGTCTGACCACCTTCCTTACCAAAGCAGAATGTTCCGTCACTCATTCCTTTTTCCTAATTTTCCCTGACGGTAAAGCTGCTCAGCTACCACCTTGTGCTCATTTCCTTTGACCCCATGGCTACCTCACACCCCTAATTCTCTCTTAAATCCGTAAACACAGTTAAAATTCTATTTGAACGTTTGGAGTTATTTGGATTTATTTGGTCCTTTGGTTTTATTTGGATTGTCAGTCGTTTGCCGCGTAATTAAAAGCTGCAATCTTGGGAGCGACGAGCACAAGCTGGATTAGGACACAAGTGAAGACGTGAACCAAGGATTCAGGATCACTGACTGAGCAGGCCTGAATATAATCAAGGCCATGGTAGCATAAGCAAGGCGAGTCAATACTTTGATCATGTTGAACCTACATTTTCTGCAAATTATTTTGTTTTAAATTATCAAATTGCATGCTGTTATTTCATACACAAATACATGTTTAATTTGAGATTCTAGTTATAAGCCCATTGTTACCTTTGCTAATATTACACCTCCTTTGAAATATTTGATTACGTGAACCTTGTCACCCTAGTAAAATTATAGTAGTAACTTTTGGAAATAAGTCCGTAATTATACGCCATACTAAATACTGCATAGATACTTGGGGGCGCTGAAATGCCCCAAACATCATTGTCATTTTAAATCATGAGAAACTGGTTTGGGCAGTCATGGTGGGAATGACTGGTATGTTTTGACATGATTATTTTATGCTCCCCAAAAATCCTAACTTGCTTAAATATCTGAGCGGATGGTTTGGGGGCTAGTATGTGGTGCGGTGGGAGCACAAATTATGGAGTGTGGTAGAACCGCTCAGATACCACTAAGGACTGAATCTTGTCATGACCTCCTGTGTAAAACAGTACAATCACAAGTCTGTAAAATACAACTTGGCTAAGTAAATTTATCGAAACCCCCGGACTCATCTCACCGGTAGTGGACAGGAGTGGATATGCAAGGGCAAGGGGAGGCCTAAAGGGACACCGAGTGGAGGGTGAAGTTTCCCAGTCGTACTAGCGCAGAGGGGAGTGGAGCCCATACGCTAGTAGCAGTGGGGAACATCCCGTGCAACGTATGGGACCCACCGCAAGTGGGAACGGCCCATCTTGTGAGATGACAAAAGGGACTAGATACTTTGAAAAGTCACTGTGATGGTCTGCTCAACCACACTTCTAAGGAATCATGTGAGGCAATGAGTTGATTGTCTCTTGTGGTGAAAGTGTACAAACTCTGCAGAGTCAAAACTATTCGAATAGCCGTGCCCACGGTCAAGGGCGGACATGGGAACTTAACCAGATATAGTTCTATTTCAAAAACTTTATCGGTGGAAATGGAAAAGTGGAAAGCCCTGATTTGAGTTGTCCTGGGTGTCGTCCCAGTGGTAAGTTAAGCGGCTATAACGCTGAAAGATGTTATACTGGTGTGATGCCGTATGTATGGAGAAATTATGGTGATATTAGGCATATGGTGTGATGCCATATGTATGAAAAATCATGTTAATATTCTTTGAACATTATGTTTTGTTCCAAAGCTGCTAGGTCTCAGGAAATTTTATGTATCATATTTCAATTAGTGGCATTTCTATTCTTACAAAATTAAATATGGAAAAGGGTAAATAGAGTCGTGAGTAAAGGAGAGGGATGTATATAGTTAAGATATTGGTGGAATCATGTCAATCATAAATAGGAAATGATAGTGAGAATTGTGGGAGAAATAAATTGGTGGAGTCAAAAATGAATATATATATATATATATATATAGGTCATATAGATGATTTAAATGATTGTTGGGGAATTAGGGAGTGAAAAGGTAGTTGCTAGATTAATTCCTGGGAGTGGTTAGCGATAATGAGATTAATGGGCTTTGATCAGATACTGGATGGATGAATCGGATTTTTAAGAATTTGGAGGTAAGGTAATAATGCTTGGAGTATAAACTGGGTCAATGATATTCTTGGTGGATGGATACTAGTGAATCGTGATCATGATCAATGATATACTTGGTGGATATATACTAGTGAATCGTAGACTTGATCCATGAAAATCTTGGTGGATGTATACTAGTGAATTAGTAGAGATAGATAATGGAAGATGAGGTTGAATATTGGAAAAGCAAATTATGGTTGTGGATCAATAATAAAAGGATTGGATTGTTAGGAATTTAGAATACAAAAGATATTGGTGGATTAAATAGGTGATATTAGATAAATAATGTCACTAGCTGCTTGGAGTTTTAGGCAGTAATTGCTCGGTGGATTATATAGATTATGATACTCGTTGTTTGAGGATTAGGCAACATTTGATTGGTGGATTGAATAATTGATGATATTCGCGGTTTGGAGTTTTAGACAGCAAACCATATAGAGAGTGTATGATTGGTGGATTAATTAAATGATGTCGCTCTCAGTTTAGAGTATTAGACAGTAATCAATATAGAAGGAATCAGGTCGGTGGATTAGTTAAATGATGACACTCATTGTTTGGAGTCTTAGACAATGTCGATAAGGGAAGTGTGTCCTTGGTGGATTAAGTCAATTATGGCAATCGCAGTGTGGAGTTTAGGTAGGAATAATAACACTATGATTTGATAACAATAATGCTACCAAAGCGATTTTGGCAAATAAAATAACCCGAGCCTCTCCTTTGTTAAGCCATGCATACTATTTATTTGCATTCTGTATTGGTTCGCGAGCACGGGTTGGAGTGCTCACACTCGCTTTTCGATAAAATTCAGAATCAGAATCAAATCACCTCGCCTCGGCAACAAGATTGGACACGCTGGCCGAGAAGATGAAGATGTCAAGGGCTAGGTCGCGAACCTCCGGTTGGTGCTGTGTGGGCATGTCTGAAGGTCCCACCTGTGTGCTTCGATCTTCCATTGCTGCAATTTAATGATTTCGCCTAATCGGCCCATGAGTAAGTCTACTATTATAATTACGCTTCCGCATGATATGTATTTTGATATTCATTACTGTAACTGTGAGCACTATCTACTGATCCAGGGAATAGTGCAGTAAAATCACAGAGGAATCCAGATGGTAAATTCTGGGTCCCTACAACCCTCTCCCACAAAAACTCACTCGCGCACACGACCGTGGACAACGCCGAGACGCCGCTGCCATCCTTCGCGCTCCACAAGCTCACCGCCCTTGCCGAGCACCTCGGCGAAGACCAGGCTGCCGCCGAACTGAGCATACAAATAGCCTTCACCCTACGTTTTTTTTAAATTTTAATTTTAACATACAAACACTTATTGTTTAAAAAATAGCTCCTATGTAGATCTACTACGCTCAGCAACACCTGTTGAGCCGCGAGAGCTCGGCAGGTCAGTAGCTCGGTGATGCTACTGTCACTACGTAGCACACATAGTTAATAATGTATCATATACACATTGTACTCTATGCTCCGAATAAGATCTAACTAGCATATCTAATTTTTAAAACTAATCGGTGCACCACAACTAACGATTATGATAAATTAATAGTTCTACAAGAATTTATTCAACACAATTACTCTAAAGAACTATATATCTACGATCATACTATTCACACATCTACCCACTACCCAAGATAACTGCATATCTAATCATTTATTTGTTAACCTATATGGTTTCAAAATGACATCTATAGAGAAACATAAAAGTTACCTTTCGGATGCATAAATCCACTCCTCCTCTTCTCCTCCCTTCTTTTTTTTTTATCAAATTACAATGAATTTCGGTCGGTTTTCTTACTCTTTTATACGTGGCTTCTGTCACCATTTCAAATGGCAATAGAGAGTGCACTGACCTCACAATTGAAGATGCGGAGGCTTATGTCGCCATTTTAATTGACGTCTCTCTGTCGTTTATTTGTTTGACGACAAAGGTTCTGTCATCATTTCAAATGGCGGATGACATTAGGCTATGTATGTAAATTTTTAAGTGATAATATATTAACATAATATTAATAAAAAAATTATTTGAAAATAACATCAATTTAACCAGATAGATCTCGTAGCCATTACGCCTCAACAATAGCGATGTCTAGTGCCGCAAGCTCGCTTCCATGGTTGACCTCGTCAAAATGGTCTGCTTGCAAGACCTCCATGAAACAAAGACCACCACCAATAGTGAAAACATATCCACTAGTGGCTTTGATCTCATCGACATCGAGATCCGATTGGAATCACTATAACCCTCCAAAGACCGACGGTACCCGTATAATGAAGTCCAAAGTTCGAGGTACCTTTCGGATAGCGCAACACTCGCTCAAGCGCCTTCCGATGATCATCTCTCGGTTAGATGTAAACCGACTCAATTTGCTCACAAAGAAAGGAGATGTCCGCCTTGTTGCACTAGCTAGGTACATTAGTGAGCCAATTATCAGGAGTATTCCAACTGATTCCTAGCAATTTTCTTATTCTTACGGTAACACGCTAGGATCATAAGGTGTTGGAGAAGGCTTGCGTCGTAAAAGCCAAAACGGCTCAAGACCTTTTCCACATAATGAGATTGCAAAAGTGTAATCCCATCCTCACCTCTAACTAATTTAATGTTTAGAATAACATCACCACTCCCGGATCTTTCATATCAAAATTTTGAGACAAGTATGATTTGACCTCATTTATCACACTAATGTTTGTCCCAAAAATCAAGATGTCATCCACATACAAACATAGAATAACTCCTCACCCCACCATAACGATAGTATACACATTTATCTCGCCTCATTGACAAGAAAGCTGCGGATGTCGGTGTTCTATCGAACTTCTCATGCCACCGCTTAGGGGCTTGTTTAAGACCATACAAAGATTTCAACAGTTTTAACACCTTGCCTTTTTGACCTTCTACTACAAATCCATCAGTTGTTCCATGTAAATTTCCTCATCCAGCTCTCAGTTAAGAAAAGGCATCTTAACGTCCATTTGATGAACGAGAAGACCATGTGAGGCAGCCAAAGCAAGTAGTACTCGGTTGTGGTCGGTCTAGCAACAGTGAGTAAGTGGCGGGCTGCTTGTTTGATCTATAGCTAGTTGTCAACTTTTTATCAACTGGCCTATTAGCTCAGTTGGTTAGAGCGTCGTGCTAATAACGCGAAGGTCGCAGGTTCGAGACCTGCATGGGCCATTAATTTTTTTTCCCGCTCATCAGAATGTTGATTAATTCTTTTCATCCGTGATTTTCTTTCACGTAACTTATTTTTAGCAGTCATCATAGGCATATTTTCAAACAGCTGCATTCTTGATGATTACTGCGGTATTGTGTTTTCTCCTACTTCGCTTATGGTTTGTAAGAACAGTTCGATCTTCTTGTGCGGTCAGCATCAGGTTACATCACCGCCCCAAACACCGCGCTGGACACGAAGCCAGCGCCGTCCATGGCCGCCTTCTCCCAGCGGCCCAACACCGTCACTCAGATCCTCAAGGTCCAAACAATTCTTCACGAAACGGTGTCCAGAACTTGCCTTAAGTGCGATTTGCATAATTTTTAAAGCATTATAAATGGTAGATAGATACTATTTATCTCTTTATTTGTTTTGAGATTAGTAAGCATAGAAGCACTGCTCTACAGTAAAAAAGATTTCAGAAGAAATAACTGATACAGTAACCAAATAACTGATACAGTAACCTGCTGAGTAGGCAAAAGCAATTCTCGATGGCACTCCACACAGATTGCGCCAAGGAACCGGGCTGCATGACGATGTCGAAGATTTCTATGGAGATTGAGCCGTAGATCCACGAAAAGATGGTAAAGTCATCTCGGTCCCAGGTGTCATCATTGGAGCAGGCGCCAGAATTGTCGACGTGCCTTCGAAGAGAATACTTGCCAAGGGAAAAAGTTCCTGTCACTTGGCATAGTTGAAGGCTTGGAGGTCGAGCATGACCGGTAGGTGCGTCTTGATGCTGGCGACTTGTACGGCTTGATGTGGAGAGCGATGGAGATGCAGCCGGTTGTTGAGCCGCGACAAGTGCAGCGACGGCGGCAGCTGTTTGATCGGCTGCGTGGCTGCGGCGGCAGCAACAAGTTGATCGGCGGCGGCAGCGAGTGATCCGGCGTGAGATTGGCTGCTGCAGCGGCGGCAACGAGCTGTTCAGCCGTGAGGTTGCCTGATCCGCTCATGGTGTTGTCGTGAGGAAGTGTGCTTACAACACTTTCCTACCTTGCTTGTCAGTGTATCGTGTGGCAACAAATAGCTGCTTTTTGTCTATTTTTGAGACCATGTGGTGACACATCTTCCTACAAACTTACGCAAGAGAAGACGAGCTGGCAATTAGGCAATGCATACCATGTCCAGATTCCCATCCTGAAGGGATTTGATATCTTGCAGAAATCGACGGGTCCGACCTCCCATTGCACAAACCGTCCTTCAGTTTTCACGTCGTTCCCCGTCGTCCAGCCCACGCACCGTGCTTCTGTGACAATAATCCTACAAGCAAAGACGCGAAATTATTGCGAAAAGGCGAAAAGCTCACCCACGTGTATATATGAGATCTGCAAGTAAGGGTTCGGGACAAACTAGAGGACTTCGAGATGGACTCGGGTAAATGTTCGGAACAAATTGACCGTGAGTTTTGACGACGAGATAACAGAGATCGTGATCATGGTAGTACTGTTGTTTGACCAAATACGTTTATGTTGTGGTCGTCTGACGCAAGGAACCTCTAATCTGAATCTTGTTTAACTTCATCGTCGCTGGTAGCAGTACTACTAATCTGGAGTAGCTTCCAGAGCAGACGCCCAAAAGCGAAGACCATTTTTTTTATTTTGGTTTATTTAGAGACTGAGATAAATAGAACGACTCCTCCAAATATCTTTTTAAACAGTTTTTTAACTTAAAATCTTGTATATTGGTTTTATCGTCTATTATCATCTTGAAAAAGCAGATAATAGGAAAAACGGTTTTACTATTGCACGATCGACTAAAATTTTTTTATAAATCAATTACCTGAAGTTGTACTCTCAGTAACCTAAAATTGCAGCGTACTAATTCACTCCTCCTAAAATTATATTTTTAATCATCTAAAATTACAGTGTAAAAAAATTACTGAAAATAAAGAAAAAACAGTCGCCAGTGAGATAATCACTCCCTATAAAAAAAACAGGACCGAAGTAGAGCGAAAAAACCTTTTGGTGGACCACCGATTCGACTGAAGATTAGCAAGTAGTATCGTACACCAGAACGCGTGAATGGATTAGCGTAAACGTCACTCTCCACTTCTCTGGAAAGCGCTTATTGACTCTTGAGTAGTGTAGTTCGTGTGGCAAGCCAAACCCACATGTTGGCGTGGCCAGAAGTTGAGATTTTCATAATTCAGATCACCAAACCAACTCCGACCATCCATGTGCCCCGACCTCACGATTCAGCGATGATGAAATGCTAAATTAATAGCGAGTAACTAACACGCCCAAATCGACATCGCCCGCACGTTAAAACAAATCAACTCCCCAAGATAAGCCTCGATTGGTGTTTCCAAGAAACCAAACGGACGGGACAAGACAACGAAGAAATGCAATTAAAATGCAAATCCCAATATCCTTTTTTTTACAGACGGTAGGTGATACTACTCGTCAATCCCCATGGTGCGATGGAATCACCAGGCCCTAGATCTCAGAGAAAAGAGGAGCCCTAGTACGGCGGCGGCGGGAGGTGGTGGTAGGCGCGGAAGGAGCCGCCGGCGTAGGGCTCCTTGAGGTGGATGTTGCTGGTGAGCTTGTGGAATCCGCGGGTGTAGACGCCGAAGCCGAAGACGAGGCCGACGGCGACGAGCACCAGCAGGATGAGCGTGCAGATGCAGCACGCCTTGCTCGGGCAGCAGCACATGTCGCCTCCTCCGGTTGGCTTCCCCCGCTCCTCTCCTCCCCTCCCCTCGCCGCACGAGAAAACAAAAACGCAAAAGGCGAGGCGCTTTTGTTCCGTTCCCTTTTGGTCTGTGGGTCTGCGCGGCCGTCCGCGCTTCCGGTTTGCCGGTTATAAAGGAGCGCGGCCGCTCGCGGGGGAAGGGAATCGGGTGCGGCTGCCGTGCCGAGGCCGTCCGACTGGTTGGGTTGGGTGGTGTTCGGTCAGGTGGGTCGAGTTTGGCCCATTCTTTTCGGCTACTATTGTTCTTTTGAACCATAGTTTAATGATTTTTAATTATAGATGATATCTTTTAATTATATTTTTTATATAGTGGTAGATGATGGAGACACTGATATACATGATGCACATATTGATAGGCTCAAAAAGTCATTTAGAGAAACTATCTCGTTTATTTTGGTTTTCGGAGAAGCCGAAGCCAAAAGCTACCCTAGCAGCCGAAAATAATAGGGTCTATGACGTATGGTTTCCTCCGAAGAAATAAACGGGATGGTTTCTTTATCATTGTTTTAAAGTGACTTATTAGGACAGCTTTTTCGAAACGATTTATCGGTATTTGGTTCGTTCATATAAACACTCATGTTAGAACTAAAAATTATTAGCCATAGTTAAAAAGAACACAGCTTGTTTTGATTTCGGGTTTTGGATAAGCTGAAGTGCGTAAGTTGCTCTCACCGTGAGTGGATATCAGTAGACTACTGAGAGATTCTCAAGGGACCAACGGCGCATGGCTTTCTGAGGGAATAGGTGCCCCTTTGGTATGGATCCTGTAAAGTGAGATGGAGATGGGCCTGGAGCCCCACCCCCAAATGGTAGTCTTGTGGCTTAACTGCACGATGGGATTCAATCATTCAAGTGAGTTTCCCCGCGGTGGTGGGCTGGTGGCTGCGAAGCCTTATGTATAAAGGGTAGGGGCGTTTAAATTGGTTTTAGCTTTTGTTTGAAGAAGTCGGAATCCGATTTAAACATATCAGCTTCTAAAAGTGTCTTATCAAAGTCGTTTCTAAAATCTGTCAGTTGGTCTCTGTCACGTCCTCCGTGTATTTTAAAAGATATTTCTAAATTTTATTTTAAAAACTATTTATTTTAGTTATTATTATACTTTTAACCAAAAGCCATCGCCTCTGCCCGACTAAAACACCCCTAGAGCAAGCAGAAATCAAGTATAAAAATTTGTTCTGTGCTAGGCCCAGATACGGTTACATATGGGGCCATGGATGTTGAGTTGTTGTGTGTAGAAGGCTTTTTGTGGTGCAGGCCCAACGTGCCCTAAGTTCACAATTTAGGGGGTGTTTGGGACTGCTTCACTCCATATTTTTCAGCTCCGCTCTATATTTTTTAGCCAAACAGGTTTAGCTCCACGCACTCTGTTCGAGGAAAAAAAGGTGGAGTTGTGAGAGCACCTAAAGGGGTGCTCCACAAACTCTAGATTTTTTGTGGAGCTGCTCCACGGTAGAATTCGTGAAGCAGAGTTTGTGGAGCAGTCCCAAACACCCTCTTAGTCTGGAGCCACGGGCTGCAGAGTTGGGCCAGGCCATGCCTACCTTGGCACCGGCACGCAGGCCCGCAGCGGCAAAAACCATCTCCGGCCGGTGGTTTCTGCTTTCGGCGAAGCAAGGTAAGTGGCCGACAGAGACCGTCGGCGACAAGGCAAACCCGGCCAGCCAGCAGCTGGATTGGCAATATATAAATAATACACACATGCAGATGCAGTCACGCGTTGGAGATTAGCCGTGCTTAGCATGAATTGCGTCTTTGCTGCCACTAATCATGCCAGATTAGGCCTTCACGGTCTTAACCTGTCCCTGAAAACGACGCTGCACCTGCTCATCCTGGTCGGACGCACGCAACGCGCCCACAGCAAACACTGCCCACTGGGTTTGCTTTCATCGGTGTCCTCCTCCTAAAGGCTAAAGTGCGTCGTCGTGAGATCGTTGCGTTCGTAGCCAATCCAACCTTAATTTAGTGGTTTATTATCTACGTGCGCATGCATTGGCCGGGCACGCGGAATGCCCAAACCGCGTTGCTTCCTTCTCTGCTCCTCGTCTTTGTTTAGACGACACTGTTCCTACTTGTGCTCGGGAAGTGCATCTCCATAGCTTCCCTTATGAACCATTCTTTGTTCCATCGTGTAGAAACGAGTTACGGTGACTCAGGTTAGTCTTGTAGTATTTGGAAAAGACTGTGCATATTCGTACCGTATCTTATACCCTCTAATTCAATTTAAAGAAGTATCAGAGTACCAAGTTAACATTACATTCACAAACTGTAAGAAAATGGATACTAAAAAAACTCATACATTCCCCATGGAGAACAAACTGCACGCTTCTCGAGCTTTCGGATCAAAAATTGCCGCTGAAGATTAACGACAGGCAAGAACCTGCATAATCTGGTCGCTCAATCTTGAGTCCTTCTCAAGCGTGAGCGAAAGTACGAAACGAAACAGTGCAGCTGTCCAGATAAAAAAACACGCTCTCTCATCCTGCCCTGCTTGGTTGAACTGAAAAATAGTGGATTATGGATAAAATTGTACTGTAGCTGATTAAAATTGTTGAAGGTGAATTATTTGATGTAATTAAATTTAAAAATAAAAAATGTTAGCTCATCATGAAAAATACAAACGAATATGGGAAAAAAAAGAATCGGTAAAAAAGCTCAAAAAGAAGCTAACAATTTATAAATAATAAAAAATAAATCAGAAACACAAGTTGAAATGAGCACATTGAAAAAAAACACGCTCTCCCGTCCTGCCATCCATTCGCGAGCTCACGGCAGCAGCAAGCTACCAGCACTGGTCGGTCTCCCACCTCCTTATAGCCAGGCCAAACCGGGCGGCGCGCGGCGCCACCCTGAGGCGACCGATGGACGCGTCGTATCGCGCCCGCGCCGCCGGGTCCGACAGCGTCTCGTACGCGCGGCGGAGCTCCAGGAACTCCTCGGCCCCTCGCGCGGCGCCCTCGGCGCCGTCCGGGTGCGCGCGCTTCGCCATCGCCCGGTACGCCGCCCTGATCTCGGCCGCCGACGCCAACTCGCCGACCTGCAGCACCTCGTACGGGCTCCGCGCCCGCGCCGGCGGCGTGGACACCGCCGCGCTTGCGAACGCCACCGTCGCGCGAGGGCTGCGCCGGCGCGGCGCCGTCGTTAGGTAGCTCGCGACTCGTAGAGACAATGCCATCGTGTGATATTGGTTTTGCGACGTGGTTTCTTGGATCTAGCTATGTTTTTTTGTCAAAGAGAGAAGCGTGTCCGTGCTGGTTATTATAGGCAGAGAAGATACCGTGGGTATGGGTAGTGGTGGTGGACGGCGCTGACCCGCGAACCGGGGTACATACCGTGGGTAGCGGTGGTGCATGAAGCCGGTGCTTTTTGCCTCCGCCAACGTCATACTTGCTTTTCCCTGTAGATTGAGATGGCTTTGCACATGGTTTCGCTAGGTGCGTCTGGTTTACCTTTTAACTTCTTTCTTTTTAATTTTAATTTTTTTAATTTTATTTATTATTTTATATTGTATGTGATGATAAAATATTTTAATTTTAATTTAATTACATAGAAAAACTAACGGTCGTTACAGTGTATTTTTAATCGCTATAATAAAAAAAGTAAAGTATGAATTTATAAGTCCTTTAGAGCACTATCTATGGTCCATTTATTTCGGTTCCTACTTCTGCCTTGTGAGAAGATCCATTTATTCCCTAACGGTGTTGTTTTTTTCTCATCGAGAATCTTGGGATTGTCATATGCTCATGATGAGAGCGTACGTTTAGAAAAAGAAGAATTCAGGCATGTTATTTTTAGTTTTTAAAAGTTCCACAACAATTAGCTTTTAAATGAGATATTTTTTAAGATGGAATCTACAAATTGATTGTAATACACATTTGTAGTGATTTCATTTATATCGGCTAAAACCGTACGTGAATTTCTGTTACTCTGAATTCTCTTTTACGAATAGTCCAAATATCATAAGTTACAATCATAAATTAAAGCTAAAAAGAACAGATCTAAAGTTGACATCATTTATGGTGGAGAATCGATGTGTTAGGGAGGGATGCTACCACATGTCTCCCCAGCATCAAGGGAAGTGAGGCCCGCCTCCATATATATTGTGCCGCTTAGTTGGGTTGAAAAAATGGTTTATGGCTGAAATTTTACTGTAACTGGTTAAAATTACACTATAGCTGATGGTTGCTTATTTGGCCTAACAAAATTTTAAAAAATAAAAATAGAAAAAACAAATTAGCCCATCACGGACAATGCAAACGAATACGCGAAAAAAGAACATGCAAAAAAGTTCAAAAAAAGCTAAAAAGTCAGAAAAAGACAAAATGTATGAATAACAAAAAATAAACTAAAAGCTAGAAGCTCAAGCTAAAATGAGCCGAACCAATTTCTTTCCATCTATGGCGTTATCAAAAAATTAGTTGGAGATAGGATGGACTTATACCAGGCACAACAATTACATGGCCTACATTAAAAAAATGTGTATGCAACTCCACGTCCAACCTTTCTATCTACTCTTTTTACCCTAATGATTCCAAAAATTAAAGTTATCAGTACACATTTTATTTTTCTGAACTATGCGCAATTGTTCGTCACGTCCGTAAGCGTCCTGTGCATCGCATACGTCACAAACAGGGCTGCTAATTGGCCTGGATCGGTCTATGCTTTTGAATTAGACCGGTCCAAAATTCTACATGAACTGAACTATTTTGGACTTGTAATAATTTGAACCACATCCAGGCCAGACTTGGGCCAGGCCCGGACCTCAGGGTCATGTACTAATTCCTGAGTTCGATCCAATCCCCTCAAAATACGTATAGGTCTGGGCGGAGAAGATGCCCAGATTCACATCCCCTCGTTGCTCCGACGTGGTGGCTTGTCGCTCCTCGCGCTCTCGACCACATCGACGCCGACCACATCCAGCTGACCAGCTCCTCCGCCGTCCGCTGCTGGGGTCCGCACGGTAGTGCCGTGCAGGCCGCCTTCTCGAAGGCCTCCGTCCCCTCCCTCGCCGTCGGAAGGGCTGCATCTGCCGCGTCCAAGCCTTCGGCGCCGTGCTCTGCTCCGACTCCGCCACTCCGGCACTGGTGCGTACCTCCACGGGCTGGCCATCGGCATCTCCCACGCATGCGGGTTCGGACCATTAGAAGCGCTAGTCACATAGTAAGAGCATCTCCAACAATATCCTCTAAATCTCATCCTCTAAATCACATTTTTTCGGGCTTCAGCCCGTTTTCCGGGCCGGGCCGCCCACGTATAGGTCTAACACGGACCCTAGGCTCGTTCCTTCTCGCCTTCTCGGAGGCAAAAAAACGTCGAACACCAGCCGCCGCCTCCGCCGTCTCCATGAGAAAGCACCGCAGGCTTCTGCTTCACCACCTTCTCCGCTACCGGAACACCAAACCCTACTCCTCAGACGCCAAATTCACCACCTCCGCCTTGGCCAGCCCCTTACCCGCCTCCTCTTCCGGCCTCCGCACCCTCGACCTCTTGGACGCCGGCGAGCTCGCCCCGACCCCGCGTCTCTACCACTCCCTCATCACCGCCTGCGCGCAGTCCAAGAACCTCGACGATGCCCGGACAATCCACGCTCACTTGGCCAGCTCCCAGTTCGCGGGCGACGCCTTCCTGGACAACTCGCTCATACACCTGTACTGCAAGTGCGGCAGTGTAGTGGACGCGCGCAAGGTGTTCGACGAAATGCCGACGCGCGACATGGTTTCCTGGACCTCGCTCATTGCCGGGTACGCGCAGAACGACATGCCGGTAGAGGCCATTGGGCTGCTCCCTGGAATGCTTCGAGGGCGCTTCAAGCCGAACGGGTTCACGTTTGCCAGCCTCCTCAAGGCAGCCGGTGCTTACGCTGGCAGTGGCATCGGGGAACAGATCCATGCTCTCGCTGTGAAGTGTGATTGGCACGAGGATGTCTATGTTGGGAGCGCACTTCTTGACATGTATGCTCGGTGTGGGCAAATGGACATGGCCACTGCAGTGTTTGACAAGCTTGACTCGAAGAATGCTGTTTCTTGGAACGCATTGATTGCTGGGTTTGCAAGGAAGGGTGATGGAGAGACTGCTTTGATGACGTTTGCAGAGATGCAGAGGAATGGGTTTGAGGCTACACATTTTACATACTCAAGCGTGTTCACTGCGATTGCTGGTATCGGTGCTCTTGAGCAGGGGAAGTGGGTGCATGCACATATGATTAAGTGTGGGCAGAAACTGACTGCATTTGTGGGAAACACGATTCTTGACATGTATGCAAAGTCAGGGAGCATGATCGATGCAAGAAAGGTGTTTGATCGTGTGGAAAAGAAGGATCTAGTTACTTGGAATTCAATGCTTACTGCATTTGCACAATATGGACTTGGAAAGGAAGCAGTCATCCATTTTGAGGAGATGAGGAAAGGTGGCATTCACCTGAATCAGATCACCTTACTTTCCATTTTGACTGCTTGTAGCCATGGAGGGCTGGTGATGGAAGGCAAGCACTACTTTGACATGATGAAGGAATACAATTTGGAGCCTGAGATTGAGCATTATGTTACGGTTGTTGATCTTCTTGGCAGAGCTGGTTTACTAAATGATGCTCTGATCTTTATATTTAAGATGCCCATGAAACCAACTGCTGCTGTTTGGGGAGCCTTGCTTGGGGCTTGCAGGATGCATAAGAATGCTAAAGTAGGGCAATTTGCAGCTGATCATGTCTTCAAACTTGACCCAGATGATACTGGTCCACCTATCTTGTTGTATAATATATATGCTTCCACCGGTCAATGGGATGATGCTGCTAGAGTGAGGAAGATGATGAAGGCAACTGGTGTGAAGAAGGAACCTGCATGCAGTTGGGTTGAGATAGAGAATTCAGTGCACATGTTTGTGGCAAATGATGATACCCATCCAAGAGCGGAAGAGATACATAAGATGTGGGATGAGATAATCATGAGTATTAGGAAAGCAGGATATGTTCCTAATACAGATTATGTGCTTCTGCACGCAGATGAACAAGAGAGGGAGGCAAAGTTACAGTACCACAGCGAGAAGATTGCACTTGCATTTGCACTGATCAACATGCCTGCAGGAGCAACAATTCGGATCATGAAGAATATTAGGATATGCGGGGATTGCCACTCTGCATTCAAATATGTCTCCAATGTTTTTGAGAGGGACATTGTTGTGAGAGACACTAATAGATTCCACCATTTCAGTAATGGCTCTTGTTCATGTGGAGATTACTGGTGATTCTTATGATCTTGAATATTTGTTAATTGACAAGACCACAAGCAGCCCATTGTTCTTTGAGGTCATTGGTTGATGCAGTAACGACCAACAGGAACTGTTTATACAACATGATGAATATTGATCCATGTATTCCTGCTTGAATTTTTTTTGTTTACTGAGGTCTGAGGAAACAGCATGTTGCAGACTTGCAGCTCTCGAGATCATCCATGAAAGATGATGATGCTATTGGCTATGTGTGGTTTAGCGAGGAAAATGGGCATGCATTCAGTGGCGCAGTCTCTGATTGGAAGTACATTTGGGATGGCCTTTTTTCAGGTATGTCCCCCCTACGATCCATATTGCTTGTATGTGGAAATAAACCAAGTAGCTTGAAAGTCGATAGTTGTCCATATGCATGACCCAATTAGTGTAGACATAACTTCACAAGTTTATAACGGTGGATGATTTTGCTACTTACGCATTGCCTGCATTGTTGATGTCGCACTTCTCATTTCAAGTTAGACTGAGCATATATCCGCTGTTTTTTATGAAGGTTCCAACTTATTCAGGTTCAGGTCACAAAGCTGGGATTGTCCTGACAAGGTACCACGAAATCTGCTCTAGCAGATAATGAGAGGCTTCCTGAACTGCTTCGGGCTCCACAAGGATCGAAGTGACACCAAAGATTATTTTCGGGATCGTTACAATCCATTGAGAATAGGCATTGCTGCTCAGCTGCAGGAACTGCTTGGGATTTGGGCAACAGAAAGACGGTCCTCTGAAGTCGGATGATGATGGGGGAGAATACTGGAACCGCTGAGGCGCTGACGATCAAACTTGAGGACAGGAAAAGATTAATTACTTCCTTTTCCTGGTTTGAGCTTTGCACAAAAACATACAAAAGTATATATGGGTGATCCCGGTGTGCTGATTATATAGTCTCCAAAGGTCAGAAAGCTTTTGTGTACTGTTGCATGTTCATTTGACAAAGCCACAAATTGAATCTTGTTGGATTTGATCGCTGGTCCGGAGTGGATCTGATAAGATGAAAGCAGGAAGAGAGAGACGTCTACACCTGGGCAACGCATGGCGTGCATGGATGACACATGTATGCAAGGAAGGACAGCGTTCAGGAGCCAGGATGACGTTGGAGATGAGGCCAGGCGCCCGCGTGCTTTTGTCGTGGATACCATCATCAGACCAGGAGATGGAGGAAAGGGAGGCATGGATGCAAACGTGATGCGCCCACGCAATTGCGCGCGTCATCTCTCTCCCGCCTCGTGCGCGCGGTTGCCGCTTGCCAGAGCGCCAGAGCATGTGTCAGAACTTGAGATATCTGAATGTGAACACTGCATGATATTCAGTCTGAAGATAACGCTTCACCGGGAACAATCCAAGTCAGTGGATATTTTGTTTGCTCCTTACAACTATCTTATTGATCCAGGAATTCGGCATTCCTTAACTGGCATACCATGGGACAATGCAGTACTTATATTTGATGAAGCACACAACCTGGAGAATATATGTGCGGATGTTGCCTCTTTTGACTTGCTTTCCAATAACCTCACTTCTTGCTTTGCGGAAGCTCAAGAATGCATCCAGTTGTGTTCAGTAAAGAGGTCCATTGAAAATTCTTCTGATAAACAGTTTGATCCTGAAAATTATGCTATCCTCAAAGCTCTTTTAATGGCACTTGAGAAAAAAATTAGTCAGGTTGGAGGGTCAGGGGATAATGTGGAAATTGTCTCACCCCAAGCTGAAGCAGAAAAACAATGGATGCAAATATCTGTCAAGATTTCCTTGGTTGGAAAGACCATCAAGCTCAATGTGAAGAAATCCAATGGTGCTGTTGATGTCAAGGCGGAGATCGAACGGAAGGTGGGAATTCTTATGAACAAACAGATCCTGTTGTACACAGGTCGTCAGCTTGAGGACAACCAGATGTTAAGTCAGTGCGAATTGAGGAATGGCCCGACACTTCATGTGTTGGTTTGCCCGACAGACAAGCTGTGTGTCTTTGTCAATGTTAGAGGTGAAAGAATTATAAGTCTGGATGTCAACTGCTGCTATACTGTCGCTGAGTTCTTGTGGCCTGGTGTGGTAGTGAAACATTGTAAGGAGGGTGCAGAGAGTTCTGCTTTCTGGTTTTCTTTTGGTGGGAAGCAGAGCTATACAAACAAAAATGCCACTCAGGATACTATGGTTAGAGAGCCTCACTTGTATGCTTTCTCAGTTAGGAACGGGGGACTGGAGGTTAATGAGATCTTCAACTTTTCCAAAGACGAGTTGTTGACTGAAGACATGATGATTCTTGATACACATGGTGAGGTCTTTATTTGGATTGGTCAGTGCGGGAAATCAAAAGAGGAACTGAAGGCATTTGATATCGACCAGAGTAAGGATAAAGCTGAAATGAATCAAGCAATTGGGCATTCTGAAAATGAGAATTCATGCCATCTCTGCAAAGTGGAAAAACTTACTTTTGAACCTCCACCAATATATTGCTCCCCTTGTGGTGCTCGGATAAGGCGGGATACGTCATACTATACTGCCAGGTTAGAGAAAAAGAGAAATGATGAGGAAACTGAAGAATGGTGGGTACAGTGTGACAAGTGTGAATGCTGGTAGCATCAGGTATGTGCTCTACTTAATGACAGAAGGAATGAGGGAGGACCAGCAGAGTATACTTGCCCAAATTGCTATGTTCATGAGGTGAAACATGGGTTGCGCAAGCCTTTATCACAGAGTGCTGTTCTTGGGGCAAAGGATCTGCCGAGAACTGTGATTAGTGATCATATAGAAAATCGACTTTTTAAACAGCTTAAGCAGGAGAGACAGGATCGGGCAAATCAGCAGCAGAAAAGTATTGATGAGATTCTTGGAGTAGAAGGTCTTGTGGTCAGAGTTGTTTCATCAGTGGATAAGAAGCTTGAAGTTAAACCACGTTATTTGGAAATTCTTCAAGAAGACAACTACCCAACAGAATTTCCATACAAGTCCAAGGCTGTTCTTTTATTCCAGAAAATAGAAGGTGTAGAAGTGTGCCTATTTGGAATGTATATTCAAGAATTTGGTGCTGAATGCTCTTTTCCAAACCAAAGTCGTGTTTATTTGTCATACCTAGATTATGTTAAATACTTCAAACCTGAGATTAGAACCGTGTCCAGAGAAGCCTTAAGAACATATGTCTATCATGAAATTCTGACAGATTATCTTGACTATTGCAAGCAGTATGGATTCACTAGCTGTTTCATATGGGTTTGTCCACCTTTGAAGAGTGAAGATTATATTCTATATTGCCAGCCGGAGATTCAAAAGACACCAAAGTCTGATAAACTACGCGAATGGAGCTGCAGAAGATATGATCAACCAATGCGACAGCTACAGCCATATCAAATTTCAGCATTTAGACTCAGTGGCTCATTCAATAGATCAATTTGCCGCCTGATGAAGCTACTTGGGAGGATGCAGATTTTATTAAAGGAACTTTACCAGAGTTTTATTCTCAGACCATTAATTCCTGGTTTCCTGATCAAAACACTTGAGGACAAGTGGGTTGCTGAGGGGAAGGAAATGTCAGAACTTGAGATATCTGAATGTGAACACTGCATGATATTCAGTCTGAAGATAACGCTTCACTGGGACAGCCTGGTATCAACAGAGGGCTAGGATCTCTTCATAATCCAAAGTGGGAGCATCAACGGTCCAGATCAGTTCCAGTAATGTTGGTTTAAGTATCTACTTTAGATTACTTACAGTGGTGTTTACTTGTGCTAAATTGGGTGTAATGGTTGTAATTAGCTTAAGCATACTGTTGGCCTTTGTACCCATATAAATACCCTATCTCCAGAAGGAATGGATATGCTATTCGCCGCAATACTCATTTACTGTAGCCCTAGTTAGTTCATCTAGTTGTTCTTCGTAGTTTCTTCCTTTCCTAACTCCAGATTCCACTCCTTTTCACTTGTGATTCGGATTCTCCTCCTGGGGATGTGACAGCATGTCTGCGATCCCGGCACGCCTCCGGTCCGGATGGATCATAACAATTCTGAATCTGGGGCCGTCGCGTTGTGCCACGGTGAAGGATTCGAGAGTCGTCCGGGCGCCCAACGTGCACATTTTGATCGACAAATTCAGCATGAACATAGGAGTATGGACTTTTTTTGGCGTTTGGTTTCGGTTCTCTGAAAGTGAAACAAATCAGAAGGTTTCGCTAAGCGGGTTTTTAAAGTCGAAAATAGCTTTTTGAGTCTAAAACTATACATATTATCTATCTCAATATTTTTGTTGTCTCAAAAAAACATAAATAAAAACCACCAGCTACACTTACAAACTATGAACTGCAGTCATAAAAACAAGGCTATATACTGCTGCTAATGAACAAGACTGGTCACGAGTTCCCCGTTAAGTTAACGTGGCGTCACTGGCGTAGCTAGCGTTCCCTCCTGATCTAAACGCTCACAGGCTCCATCTCCGTGGTCACACGCACGCCAACCACCTCCTCCTCCTCCCCCTCCTTCCCAAGAACACCACCTCTCCTTCGTCCTCTCTACCCTCTCGTCTGAGGTACGTACGTGTAGCATACATCCATGACCTATGCACGAAAGGCTCTTGTTCTTAGTTCTACTGTAGTTTACATAATATCAGAGTACCTTGCTTACGCATATATCGATGTACCATAGATGATTTACATTGAACTTATCTTTCCTTGTATAAGTTCAACCTCCATTAAGTTGGTTTTTGTGATAATGATAAATACAATTGTGAGACTAATATATTTATTGATTATGATATTGCTTAGTCTCATTTGGATAAAAGGTGAAAAATATAAGAGGTATACATTTAATGTCACATTCTTATCTTATTACATTCCTCGGATCCAAAATATAGAATGAATTCAGCAAATAAGTCAAACTTGAGTATGTGCATATGCTTTCACAACACATTCTTGTATGCACATATTTAGAGAGAGTTCACTCTATGTTAATGGTAAAGTTTGGTAATCAATGACAATTATTTTGTGGACTAATATTTTCTATGAGTTGGATGAATAGATTAGGTTCCACAAATGAGTAAGACTTCATGTGTTGAAGATCATCAAGTCAAATAGTGGATGCATCATGAGTTGATGCATGTCAAGGAGGTGATGATCATGTGTTGATCATCAAGTCAAGTTAAGATCTATCACGTGTTGATAGAGTTAAAGCAAAGGACACATCATTAGTTGATGCATGTCAAGACTATGACTCAAGGCAAATGTATAGCTATCTAGGGCTAAGGGTGTGTTCCTAATCTTTTACCAGTCTAGGTGTTTGGCTAAAAGATCGGATTGCTAGTATATATTACCGTACTATTAAGAGGGCTTATGTCTAGTAACTTGAGCATCATCATATGTTGACAGCTCAACCTTACGTGCTCTAGCTCTTCTTGGTATGAGACTTGCATTTGCAAATGTATTTTACAAATAATTGAAGTTTCGGTGTTGAATCCTTGTAATATGAGACTATACACTGCAAATGTGCTTTGCAAATGTTTCAAGTCTATGTATTCATTCTTTGTAGTATAAGGCTTACATTTGTAAATCGTTAAAGCTCATATATATGATTCTTGTGTCATGATTCTAAAAGTGTGCAAATATGTTTTGCAACTTGTTGAAAATCATGGATAATCTTTGTATGCATGATACTATTGTTTGCAAATGTGTTTTACAAAATCTGTTGAAGTATATGCACTTCTCAAGGAAATCGGAACCACCGCAGTGTATTATGCGATACTACCGCTAGTCAGAATTACTGGCATTGTAATCACGGAACTACCTCGTTTGTTGGTGGTCGAAAGACCTGTGTAGTGAAGAATCATTGTGGTCAAACCAGTGTAGTCGAAGATCAATGTGGTCAGAAACCAGCATGGTTGAAATCGACGTAGTCGAACTAACAAGGTCGAAGATTGACGTGGTCGATGACCTGTGTGGTCGAAGATCGAAATGGTCAAAACCAACGAGGTTAGAACCGATGGGGTCGAGATCTGTGTGGTCGAAACCAGCATGATCAAAACTAACGTGGTCAAGATCTGTGTGATCGAAGACCAACGTGGTCGAACCAAGATAGTCGGATCCGACATGGTCGAGCTTTGTGTGATCAAAATCAGTGTGGTTAAAACTGACGTGGCCTAGATATATATGATCGAACCCAGCATGATTGAACTGATGTGGTCGAGATATGTGTGATCGAAACCAGCATGGTCAAACTGATGTTGTCAAGACTTGAGTGGTCGAAGCCAATGTGGTCAAAGTACAATGTAGTCAAAGAACTGTGTGATCGATCCGGACAACGTGGTCGAAGACCAGCGTGGTCGGAGATCAGCGTAGTCGGAGACCTGTGTGGTCGAACCGAACAACGTGGTCGGAGATCAATGTGATCGAACCATCCGACGTGGTCAGGGGCCAGTGAAGTCAACGATCGATACTTTCGACCAGCTCTGTGTGAGCGGTTTGATCAGCGAGTGGTACTACAGGCTCTGTGTGAGTGGTACTTTGAATTTACAGAACGACCGACTTGTGTAGCGGTACATTATTTCTAGAGAGACACCTGTGTGGAGTCTTTTCATCCCCGAGGAAATTGGTAGTTCCATATGAGTGCTACAGTACTTTTGATGATCGGTAGTACCAGACTTTACACGACGGAACTACCGGATTTGACTACAATGACAAGTTTTCTGACCGTTGCTGAGGGGAGTGGAAGTACCGGCCATTTGCCTGCGGTGCTTCCAGAAATCCTATTTTTCTGTCCCAACAGCTAGTTTCGAGACGTAGTGTATATATACCCCCTTGTGGCCAGTTGCGGTATAACTTTTGGCACTCCATTTCACTCTTTTGAGCTAGTGTGAGATCCTCTTCTCAATTATGCATATGTTACATCTTGTGAGTAAGAATTAATGCTCTAGATTGTATGTGTTGCATCTAAAGGTGAATTATGTATCCACTTGAGTTTGTGCATTCGTTGCACATAGTGAGAGTCAAGTGAGGGCTTGACTTCTTACTCATGGAGTTTGGTGACTTCTAGACGGCGTTGGAGGCGTCGCGCATGATGATCTTCTCAAAGAAGGTTGTGAGAAGACCCGACAAAATTGTGAAGGTTGGAGCTCACTTACCCAAAGTGGAAAAGAGTTTGATCGGACGACTGAGAGGAGGGTCTAAGGCATAGCATTGTTTCCCTATGAGACGATTCCGGTAAGGTGCACCCGAAGAACATAGCAAATGATCTGGTAACCTGACGTCTAAAGTACAAATAGTTAAAGTATCTTCTTGAGGCTCTGGTCTTCTGCATCTCATCCCCGGATCTGAGTAGAAAATCAGGAAAAGAAAAACCATATAAAATTCGTCATCAACCCAGGGTGTTTGTATTAGCTGTGACCGATGATTTTTATGTAAAAATAAATATTAGTAGCTGAAAGAAATGATTTTTAGAAAGATTGGAAGTGATGGAAAAAGTGAAGAGAGCTGCGTGCACAAGATGAAAGCGGAGGAGCAGGGTGCGTAATATGTTCATGACCCATATCTTATACTCAAAGTAAGACAAGAGCGAGAGAAGTGAAAAAACCGCTTAAAGATACATGTATTCATATTAGCTAAGCAGAAGCCAATTCAAACAGCCGGATACAACCACCAATTTGCTCTACAAAATTAGTAGATAGCTTTTGTGATCCCCGTGGCAAAAGCAAGCAAACAGGGGTCCACCAAACCGGCGCATCGCGCATGGGTCACGCACCCTGCCGCCGTGGTCGGCACCGGTCTCACGCTACGGAGCCCCGAAAACGCGGAGCCGACGCCCAGACCCCTCCCAAAAATAAGCACCTTCCCCCACCGGAAAGCGACCGCCATCCCCTCCTCATTCCTCAAGCGGCGGCGGCGCGTGCCGTCTAGAACTCTCCGGCGACCGGCTTGCCGACCGACGGCCATGGCGGCGGCGCTTGGCCTGCGGTGCCGGGGGGCGGTGCTGCTCCTCCTCATCGCGTCGGTGCTCGCGCCCCTCGTGCTCTACGGCGACTCCCCGGCCTCGCCCCTCCCGGACTCCACCGGTACGTTTCTTGTCTCGCCCCGCGTTTGGGGCGTGTGGTGTCGACAATGCGGAAAGATCCGTGCTTGACGGGTGTGAGTTTGGTGGTGTTTTGCAGTGGCGAGGGGCGCGTTCGATCGGGAAGATGAGCCCAATCTGGTGTGGCCCCAGATGGCTGCGTCAGACGTCTCTCTCGCCAAAGGTGAGTTCTTTCTCCCGTCTTTATGTTTGATTTTTGTCCATCTCGTGAAGGGAAGATATGCATTTTTGCTGTCGCTGTAGATCACGAAATGGTGAACAGGGGGATGATTTTGTAATTTTTGTTTACATTATTGGTGTTTAAATTACCAATTGATGGCAATGGTGCTTGCATGAGAATTTTTACTAGTGAATTGGGCAAATTGCTTTTGTAGATTTGACAATTGAGAGGCTAGGGGAGCACAAGAACCGGATGCTATCGGCAACTGATGACTGGCAAGTGGTTGAGGCAGCAAGGATGAGCCATGCATCTGAAAAATCTGATGCAAGTGTACAGAGGAAGGAGCCTAGATCACGGGACACCGATGAGGTGGAGGATAGGGATGAAGTGATTATTGAGGGGAATGGCGGTGCTCAGCCAGGACAGGATGGCATCATCAAGGAAGTTGTCAGAAGGGAGAGAAGTGCGGATGGATTTGATGATCCAGGGGACAGCAAGGAAGCTGAAGAGCAGAATGTAGAAGAGTTGAAGGAGACAGAGTTGCAGGATGCAAGTGAGGTAGAGCACAAGGATGGATCAGGTGAAGTAGGCGAGAACAACATTGCTGGACTGCGTACTACTGGAAACCTGAATTCATCTTTAAAAAAGGTAAAGTTTATTACAGAAGACCAATTTATTGCTTGGCAAGGATGATCAAGCCCTTCTCCTTCTAGGTGTGTAAATTATTTGAGGACTGTGAATCACGGGTAGAGACTAGAGAATAAAACAATAGACACATCAGGGCATCTCAGTTTAATTGTAAGAAGCAAAACTAGCATAGGACTACACCTTGTTCCTCACAGCTATATTACTAGTAATGCTCATTATATGAAGCTAAATTAATTGCAGCTATCTTAATAGATTGGCAGGATATGCAAAATACTGTCATTTTTCTTTAACAGAAGTAGTTTTTTTGTTTATTACCTTATTGTGGACTTTAGGAGTTTATTATTACCTTATTGTGGACTTTAGGAGTTTATGACTGTAGAAACCTGAGTGAAGAGCATTTAGATATCCTGTTATTCATGATTTTCCAGTTTGTCACTATTTTACGCAAGCTGGTCTTATGTTTTTGCTATGAATGAGTGTCATATTGTATTGTGTTATCTCTAACTGTAGCTTGTGTAGTCATTCAAAATCATAGCATGTATATGTTCTGTCAGTCACGAGTCACCATCTTTCAGGGTTGATCTAACTGCTAATGGTCTAATTATCCAGGAAAGCTCTGCTGATAGATTATCTGAACAGACTACACATGCTACCCCCAAAGAGTCTTACACAAGGGCAAGTAATAGTAATGCTGTTCGTCCCACAACAAATAGTGCTGGTCATTCCGCAACTTCCCCAGATGCTACCATCCGTATCATTAAGGACCAGTTGACAAGAGCAAAGACATATCTAGGCTTTGTAGCTTCTAGAGGCAATCATGGTTTTGCAAAGGAGCTTCGTGCACGAATGAGGGATATCCAACAAGCATTAGGTGATGCAACCAGTGATAAGCAGCTTCCTCAGAAGTGCGTCCTTTTTCACTGTACTATAGAATTTTCAGTGGCATATCTACTTATTGTGTATTATTGATGTTGCGGTACTTTTTTTATTGGAACTGAACATCACTGAACTTATTTTCTGTTGTCTGCACAGTGTCCATAGCAAAATAAGAGCAATGGAGCAGACACTGGGGAAGGTCGCGAAAATTCATGATAATTGCTCAGGTGCTGTGAACAGGCTCCGTACTACCCTTCACTCAACAGAGGAGCGACTTCAATCTCACAAAAAAGAAGCCAACTATCTAGCACAAATAGCAGCAAAATCTTTACCCAAAGGACTGCATTGTCTTCCACTGAGGCTTACAAATGAGTATTATTTCACCAATTCCAACAATAAAGATTTTCCATTTATGGAAAAGTTGCAAGACAACAAACTCTATCACTATGCATTGTTCTCAGATAATGTATTGGCTGCTGCAGTGGTTGTGAACTCCACTCTTGTTCACGCTAAGGTATACCACTTGGCCTGTGCGATATATAAGCTGCCAACTGGGCTGGTGATTAATCACCGTGAACCAATTTTTTTGGACTATACATTTGATTATATTTAAGTTTATCTGTACCACTGGTATATACTAACACAATATTTTAATGCAGAAACCAGCAAACCATGTTTTCCACATTGTGACGGATAGGCTTAACTATGCTGCAATGAAGATGTGGTTCTTTGCTAATTCGTTGGGTAAAGCTGCTGTTCAGGTTCAGAACATCGAAGAGTTTACATGGCTAAATTCGAGCTACAGTCCAGTTTTGAAGCAGTTAGAATCCCAGTTTATGATTGATTACTACTTCAGGAGTGGGCAGGCCAGGCCTGATGAAAATCCCAAGTTTCGGAACCCCAAGTACCTGTCAATTCTTAATCATCTGAGGTTCTATCTACCTGAGATCTTTCCGAAGCTTAACAAGGTTTTATTTCTAGATGATGATACTGTAGTGCAGCAGGACCTAAGTGCACTTTGGTCAATAGATCTCAAAGGCAAGGTCAATGGTGCTGTTGAGACCTGTGGAGAGACCTTCCATAGGTTTGATAAATACCTCAACTTCTCAAATCCTCTTATTGCCAACAATTTTCATCCACATGCTTGCGGCTGGGCATATGGCATGAACATGTTTGATTTGTCTGAGTGGAGAAAGCAAAACATCACTGATGTCTACCACACCTGGCAGAAATTGGTGAGTTTATGAGCTTATGAACAATGTGTTATGACAAAATTGCGCTTTAGAGCCCTGTGCTATCATAAAGTGTGCAATGAACTGCTTAAGCTGAAATTCAAAACAACGAGCTAATGCACCACTATTGAATTTGCTATCAATGCTTCGCCAATCATTGAGCACACTATGCCGTAGTAAGCTTTCCGCAATTCTGCTATATTTATATCTACAAGGAAATTCTTGTACTTCACCAAAATTGTGATTCTGCCATTCTTTAGTGCTGTATTGCCTTCTTGTTTTGTCCTATCTTTCACTCATGACTTATCTCATTTGTGCAGAATGAAAATAGGCTATTATGGAAGCTAGGTACCCTCCCTGCTGGTCTTGTAACATTTTGGAACCGTACATTCCCCCTTGAGCGCTCGTGGCATCTTTTGGGACTTGGATACAATCCAAATGTCAACGAAAAGGATATCAGGCAGGCGTCTGTCATCCACTACAATGGAAATCTGAAACCGTGGCTTGAGATTGGATTGTCCAAATACCGCAAATACTGGTCGAAACATGTCGATTTTGATCAAGTCTTTCTACGTGAGTGCAACATAAATCCCTGAGTGGCAAACACGGGTGTATGATTTTATTCGTTTTTTTACTTGCTAGATCAATTCTTTATGCTCTAGGTATTTTAAGCTGTCTAGAGCGTTTATTCTTTTCAACTGTGAAGGTTCCAACAATTTAGCGGTAGGATTTAGACCAGACGCACCAATTAAGAGCCACGAAGGGCGATATTACATTTTGTACTTACTCATGCTAATATAGCTAATTGTCTGATTGTATTAGTGCTATGCAAGAACACTTATAAGTAACAAAGTTTTCCCCTTCTTTTTTACTACTTAAGTAAGTGCTGTGTGTAAGAATTTTTTGTACGGATAATCCCTTTTTTATTCGAAAATACATAAATATACCCGCGAGAAAATTTTTTACAAAAATAGTCTCCAGTCGCCGCCCCATTGGGCGACTTCTGCCTTTCGCCCAACCGGGAAGCGACATTTAGGGAATGTGTGAACTGTTCGGCGACTTATACAATCGCTCTGATTGAGCAATCTGTAATTGCGATCATTATGCGGTTGAGCGATCGAAAAGTGCGATCGCCAACGGTAGGGCGGCAGGGTGGATGTCCACTTATTCCACCGATCGCGCCACTAGCAACCACTTTTCCTCATTTCCCCATTCTGCGCAGAGAGAGAGAGAAGAAGAGAGGAGGAAGAGGAAGGGGAGAAAAGAGGGAGGAGGGGAAGAAAAGGAGGAGAGGGGAGAAGAGAAGGAGAGGAGGACAGGGTTGAAGGAGGAGGTGAGGGAGGAAGAAGGAGTCCAAGCTATTCCATCGATTTGGATCCAGATATTTTTGTTAATTAGATTGTATTTATACTATTGTTTAGATGAAATATTGGTGTTAGTAAAAATTGTAGATGTAGTATACATTTTGTAGTATGGAAATTTGACTACCGTTTTTAGTATGGAAAGTTTAGTTTAGTGTTGAACGATGTTATTTGACATGTCGTAAATTTCAATCATACATGTAGGTCTACATCATTAATGGCCAGTACTACATTGAGAGTGTATTATGGTGCTGGAATGATTCGTGAAGATCCGAATGGTGTGGATTTAAGCGATTTTCCGCAAGTCATTCTCGTACTTCCCGATGACGAGAATGCTCGAATGACAGATGTGCAGCATTGGCTGACCGAGAGTTTTTCATTGGACCCCGAGGTGTGCAGCGTCGTTGTGCAAGGGCTTTGGAGTCGGTCTCCCACTGACATCAGATGGGAGTTGAAGACATTGGTGCGCTCGGCCGTGGAAGGGATTTGTGCAAGGGTGCCGCGCGTGGATACGAGTGTGTCTGCTTGTGCAACCATGCTCACTACAAGCGGTGCGCAAGCTCGTGCGTCCGCCTATGCTTCGGGAGGTGCTAGCGGCTCGGGCGGGCCGCACGTTGGTGGAGCTGATGAAGTTGCTCGTGATGAAGGCAATGCGGTACATGGAGGAGAGTTACGCCGTCAAGCTATAGAGAGGAATCGGGCAAGCCGATGTGATACATGGAGGAGAGTTACACTGTCAAGCTATAGAGACGAGGCTCGGCAAGCGGATGAAGGAGAGCATAATGAGTATATCGTGCGGCGGATGGAATCGATAACCGAGGGCATGTGATGAAGAGCAAGCTGTAGAGGACGATGAGGAGGATAGTTCGGATGATGAAGAAGTTCCTATCCCCCAGGAATGGAACCGGTTTAATGCGGATGGTGTTTCCGCCCATGATGAGCATGAATCACCATGGGAGTATCATGAGACAGAGGTTCGGGTGCATGCTACGTTTGCTGACAAGGAAGCGCTGCAGGATGCCATCAAGCTTTGGGCCCTCTCAATGCAACGGACATTTCGTGTCGTCAAATCAAGCCAGGAGCAGTACACTGTGAAGTGCGAGCAGGCTGGTTGTCCTTGGAGGGTGCACGCACGTAGACCGAAGTATGACACTCACTGGATTGTGTCGAAGGTGGAGCCGCACTCCTGCGTTCGAACACCGTCTTGGCGAGGCATCGTAACTCGACGTCCGGTTTATAGCCAATTTGATGTATGGGAGATAGTGGAGAAGAGAGATATTGCGGCAACGCATATTGTGGTAGCTATCGAGAATAAATTCAAGTATAAGATTAGCTACGCGGCGTGGCGTGCCAAGCAAAAGGCGTTGGAAAAACGTTTTGGCACTTTCGAGGCGGCGACGACAACCTTCCTCGTATGCTTAAGGTGTTGCAACAAAGGAACCCGCACGTACATCGCCGTGCACGAAGCCGCCATAAGTCCACCGATTTGCGGTGTTGCGAGAGCATTGTTTGCATTTGGTGCTAGCATTGAAGCATTCAAGCACATGCTGCCGTGATCTCTGTAGATGGGACCTTCTTGACAGCAAATACAAAGGGCGCTCCCGACGGCCATAGGCGTTCACGGTAACAATCAAATATTGCCGCTATTGCATTTGTGGAGAGCGAGAATTATGAGAGCTGGCCGTGGTTTCTCGGACATGTGAAGGCTGGAGTTGTAGGCGGCCGTCCCGTGTGTGCGTAATCCATGATCGCCACGCGGATTATAAAGCGATCGAAAACTTCAAGAAGACCACGAGAGAGCGTTCCTTGGCGGACATGAGGAACCGGTGGTGCGATGCGTCACTTAGGGGCAAACTTTTTAAGCAATTCCGAAACAATCTTTGATGAAGCTATTCAAGAGGTCAAGCTAGGCGAACCAAAGAAAGAAAATTTGATGCTTTATGGGGTTGTTGGATGAGCACACCGGAAGAACGTCGACGAGAGGAGCAAGGGCCGGTCATTCATGGGCGGCACAACCGCAATGCTTGGCGACAATCGATGAGTCTAACCCAAGTGGTCCAAGAAGGAGGAGCGCACGAAACATCAAGTGCTTCTCGCAGTGGATCGAGGGGAACCATTGGAGAAGTGGTCGTTGTTGCACGACACGGATGGCGCAAGGTGCGGAATAATGACAAGTAACCTTGCCGAGGTGTACAATTGGGTTCTCGGGGTCTCCGTTCTCACCCCTTGTCGCCATCGTGGAAGGTGTTCTTCACGGACAATCCGCTACTTCGTGGAGAGGCACGCGAGTGCCGCACTTCATGCGCCAATCCCGAGCCCTCAGATTCGTCAAAAATTACCACGCACATGGAGACGAAGGCACGAAGGGTCAATTGCACACAGTGCATATCATGGGCAACAGAAGCATCATTTCGAGGTGATACTCCGTGATGAGCCGGATTTGGGACATCTCGTTCACTTATTACTCACGAGGTATGCCTTGGAGATCATGCAAACGAACCTAATCGCACATGCAACAAGCTTAAGTTGTTACACGTGCCATGCTCTCATGTCCTCGCTGCATGCGGAACCGTGGGCATGGATCCTTCCAACTTCGTGTCCGAGTACTTTTTAAAGGAGAGAATACCGCAAGCTTGGTGTGGGGAGCTCCGGGGGTTCAGGGCGGTGGGAAACTTCACCACTTTGGACATTTCAGCGAGGACACGGGTTCGGATATTAACATGCTTTGAAGGGTGGGAAGGGTCGCGATAGAGCCGACGTATTAGAAATGACATGGACGAATCACAAGCCGGAACATCCGTGCACGTTGTGGGCGATGCGGTCGGGAGGGGCACACAGCTAGACGATGCAATGCATGTCCGGATCAGTAGTTGGTGTTGTAATGCATACTAAATTTCATGTACCATTTAAGTATTGCAATTTTTTTTGCCTTGTGATAACAACTCCACGTACATAACAACCAATTCATCACATGCTTAACAACGTTGCACATTACATCGTTATGGAAAGAGGGCACGAATATGAAGGTCACGAAAATGAAGGCGTCATGCACTTACAACACGAAACAACACATACATTGCACATACGCATGCAATTTATGGAAAGTTCTACACCCAAAACATCAACACAATGATCCTACCGCCACAAAGATCAACACATTCGGTACCTCGTGACCTACATGCCAAACGAGCCTCGTGGCACCCACATGGAGAATTGCGGAGGCCGCCTCGGGCGTGGTGGCCGTCGTTGTAGTGGCATGCACATATGCAGCTCGGGTTCGCGCAGCAACATGTGGGATCATAAGAGCTTCCTATATTCACGACCTCCTCGTTTCCCCTCTCGCGTTGCATCTGTTGGCGGAGCTCATTGTTCTCCTCATTGAAAGTCTCCATTCGGTACTCCAAGTCCATTATTCGGTCCCATAAAGTACCCACATAACGGTCAATATACCGTTCATGAGGAGAGTCGATCCAGCGGGAGAAGTCGCATTTCGCCATCTGCGAAAAAGGACAGTAAACATGGAGGGTCCATAAGCAATAAAAAAATGTACTATTAGTAATTTGTACCCCGGAGCGTGGGCATCGGAAGAAACGGCGCCCGCCATCGTTCGGCCCTTCTAGGACCTGCACGACCACGTACTCATTGTGTCTGCATTTCGGCCACGCTGGTTGCGCACGCCGGCTTGGTACCAAGCGATGCGTGGACCGAACATCTCCTCCTTTCCAAGGAAGGTCTTCCTTCGTGACCCATATCCGATCGCCCTCATCTTCCGCCATGGTATGTTCCACCACGAAATAGAAGGTACTTCTTTGTTCGATTCTGAGGTTTTCGGCTACAACTTCATGGGACCTCAACCGTGCTATTTATATCGAATGACGGGACAAAAGAGGGCTGCTTTGCCCAGAGACATGACAAAAGCGCTCAGCTTTACTCGGTGAGATGACAACACATGCCAGCTTTACGCAGTGATATGACAAAACGGGGCAGCTTTGCTCAGTCAGATTGCAACACATGCCAGCTAAACTGCCTACATAAAGGCTACGATCTGAAAAACCTTCATAGGGACATTTATTGCTACCCTAGAATCCTGAGGATAATCCAGGCCTATCGCTACAGAAACCAACAAAATAGGGGCATAGGCTGTAGCCTTTACAGTGAGTGTTCACGTCATAGGCATGTATCCTTTCCAGTGAGTTTTCATGTCACCTTTGCTTGTTGTTTCAAAATACAGCTACTGAGCTCTGAAAAGCCTACATAGGGACATTTATTGCTACACCGAATCTGAAAAGCGAAAAGATTCGTACGACCTCCTCTCCATGGACTATGCCCACTGCACCAGATAACCTGCCTACATAAAGGCCTCCTATGTCTTCCATAACACATCTCCTCCTCAAGCCTTCACAATACTACTACACAATAATGTCTTCCTGGAGGTCCGACCCATTTGGAGTGCCGGAATGGCATGAGCGCCCGAAGTGCCATTGCGGCTTTAGGACGATGTTGGGAGTCTGGACGGATCGAGTACAACGAGCCAAATACGGCCGTAGGTTCTTCAAGTGTCCAGACCTGGATGACGACTTCGTGGTAACGACAACAACTAAATCATTTGTTTCTCGTTATCGTTTTTCAACTTGATCCATGACATCTACCACGCCACACATAGGCTTGCAGGTTCATCGAATGGGTGGATCGGTGCGCCGCATGGCCACGAACCGGGCAGTGGAGGTGGAAAACAAAGGACAATACTTTGTCAAGATGACTCGAGCTCGCGAGGTGGAACGGCGGATGCGGCGTGAGCAAGAGCGCCGCGTGAGGGTGGACCAAATCCGTCTCAAGGGCAAGGAGGATGAGCCGCAAGCGAGGCGGGAGCAGCTAAGTCTGCGTGAAGCGACCATCAAGCGTCGGAGGAAGAGCTTGAAGCTCGGGAGGCAGCTCTCAAGTCCAAGAATGACAGGAAAAAGGATGCAGTGAGCCATCTTCAAGGCGCGATAAAAGGGAAACAACCACGCTACACCCAGAGACAAAATGTTACGAGCGATTGGGTGGGTTAGTCGCATATCATGCTATATGTTATGCATGTAATAAAATTGTACGCGGCATGTTATGAAGTTTATTTCTATTCACATAAGGTTATTATCTCGTGTGTTCGCATTCAATGATTCAGATAGCAAGTCATTTAACAATATTAACATACTCTTGGTACACTAATTTTTAGTAACATAAAAATATCACTTACCAATGTATATATCAAACGTTCTACATCAATTGTTCTTAAAAATTTCTCAAAATTTTTAATGCACCTACAACATACAATAAACATAACTTTTATTACAACTATACCATATTTTTTTCCAGTTTAAAACTACAAAATTGACAAAACTCTAAAAATTCACAGGGATTGACTAAAGTCGCCCATCCATTGGGTGACTGCGCTTATAAGTCGCCCATCCATTGGGCGACTACTATGCAGTCGCTTAACAGGAAAGCGACTACTTGCAGTCGCTCAATCACCGGGCGACAGATATTTTGCCGCTTCCCGGTTGGGCGAAAGGCAGAAGTCGCCCAATGGGGCGGCGACTGGAGACTATTTTTGTAAAAAAATTTCTCGCAGGTATATTTATGTATTTTCGAATAAAAAAGGAATTATCCGTACAAAAAATTCCTGTGTGTAATCCCTGCATATGTACACGATGCCCATTTGTTAGCTGGTGGCGTGGTTTTGTGTCAACGATGTTCAATCCATCATGTTAGTGTGATTGCTATATTGGAGCCTCTGGAATCTGGATGCCAATTTTTGACGACTTGTTATGTAAGAATCAGGACCAAGAAAGAAGGGAAGGGAAACAAACTGCGCGATTTGCTGACTTAAAAGGTATTATCTGGCATGTATTTTTTATTGTTCTGTCTAGAATTGATACAAATGCATACATCAATGCCGCATTGTTCTTTCAGTAACCGGAGAATACCTGATAGTTAAAACGTAACTGACACACAATTGAGACAAACTTAACAGCAGCATGTCAACACCAATGCCCGTTTCCAAATTGCGCATTCAAACCACTCGTAACCTCTCTTTCCCTCCCCATCTACATATACTCAGAACACTAGTCCTCTGTCAAGCCACAGGCAATTACACAGACAAAAACCAGCACTACTACTAACCTAGGAGAAAACTTCCAATGGCAAACCGCGCACTCCTTGCACTGTGCCTTCTCCTCGCCGTTGGCGCGCTGACGGCGATGGCGACGACGGCCGCAGGTGGCGCCTCACATCGCCGGCTCCAACAGCTGCCAAAGTTGGCTGATCCCCCCACTGACGTGCCCATACCGTCGGCGGTCGTCACAGGCTGCTGGAAGTCCATCCTGGCGTCGGAGAGCTGCGTGCATGACATCGTCCAGTCGCTGGTCTTGTTCGACACCCGCGTCAGCAAGGTGTGCTGCTCGGTGCTGGAGAAGATCGGCGACAAGTGCGTCCTTGACGTCTTCTCCAACTTCCCTTTCAACCCTTTCTACTCTCCCGTCGTCAAGCGCATCTGCGGCCTCGCCATTTGAGAGCCTTTCGAGAACAATAAAATGCAGAGTTGTAGCTCGGCCTTTTCTTTTTTCTGGAGGACAATAAAATGTTCTGAGCTCGGAATAATTTCAAGTTGTGCAATTGCACGATCAGATGTTAGGGAATTGTATTTCTTTTGGATGTTTAATTAACAAGGCGCAATGCTTAAGAGAGTAATATTGTTTGTTAAATCTTGTGCTCATCCTCTCATGTAGTTTGATCAGTTTAGGATCTCTGCAAGATTAGGTTGGCAAGTTGCAAACTACGACTTACAAGCATGGAACTTTTCTGGATATTCGGGCGTGATCAAATGCTAAGCATCCCAAATATTCCATTGTTACAATTTATCTCAACAATTAGATAGCTAAGTTCAAATCAATTTATAGCTAATTAGAGATAAATACAAGATTTGCCAAATGGGACGGGCTTTCACAATAATACGTAGTGGTGTAGTAACACGTCGTTCTCTGTTCCGTTCACAATGCCGAAATTTCTCGCGTCCGGCGCCGTGGTTCGAGGACATTATCCTGTCAATTCATCTCAAAAGCAATAACGTGCTAACATTAGCCCATAGCTCATATTTCTTTTCCGTATGTGTGCATTATCCACCTATTTTAGTCGTTTTCAATCCAAATTCATCGTGCATATATATTAGTTAGGATACAAAATAAACAATATCCATTCGTATGTTAACTTAATGAATACTTATATTTACCACACAAATTTTTAAAACCAATATCACACACAAAAAAACCCCCTATTCGTACATCTTTCGTGAAAAATATACTTTCAGAAGCTATTTCGTTCATAGCCTTTGCAACTGCAAATATATTGTGAGAAAAATTACAAGCCAAATATGTGCATTTTCCAAATATTCGACTGAAGGTAATAAGATTTTGGTGCAACGGGAAGATGTAGTCTTGGTTGGTTCTTCCACTGAGATTCTAATACTATCCAACAATATCACCTACCGTACCGTAATACCATGGGCCCGCTTGTCTATTACTCCCCATGTTATGGATCACGGATGAACTCTCGCACAGCATTGTGGTGTTTGCGGTCAATGGTAAACACCCCAACTGTAAACAACCATAGCCAGCTCCGTTTCCAACAATGTCGTCGTCAGTTCACTCAACGTAGGTGATTGTTTCATTGAGTTAAGGAGGAGAGATAAGGATTTTTCTTATTTATTAATTTCGTTTTTTCTGAATTTTTGACTTTTTATTGAGCTTTTTTGCCGGTTCTTTTTTTTTTCCCGTATTTGTTTGTATTATACGTAATGAGCTAACATATTTTTTACATTTTTAATTTTTTTTAAATTTAATTATGCTAAATAAGGCAAGTATAGAAACTATCTGTTTTTTCTGCATTGGGAGTGTTTTTAGCTATAAGCCACTCAAAATAAGCCCAAATAATCACCACCGTAAACAGCTTTTTCTCCAGAGTCAAACCGCTCCCCTCTCTTCCTTTTATTTCTTTATTGCTTTTTTGCTACTTCCTAGCCTCTGCAACTTCCTATTGCTCACACTGAGCACGACCAATTAATCTCCTCATTACAAAGCTTGCATGGCTTCATAAAGCTTGTACACAAACATACAAACGGACACCACAGATCGACTCGGAAACGATACTTGCCTCATGTCATATACGGACATGGCAACTACGCGTACACGTAAATCGACTCAGACTTGGACTTGTATACAGCAACACCGTCTACTTGTATACGTATACAATGGACTCATACGAACTAAACAAAATTACTGATTCTAACAACCGATGCTTGGCTGCATAGCACGACCCTTCTTTTCCTACGCTGTGTTGCTGCCTCAGTTCTCTCGTTGCGCCATTTCTTCTTCCCAATTTCTCTCTCACCATTTCGCTGCCTGTTCCCCTCCTCCGCTCCACCTCCTCCACAACCTGTCGCCATCCAGATTTGCGCCTTCGCTCCTCCCCCTCCATCACATCGCCATCACCTACCAGTCCTCACTGTGTCGGCCTCGTTCGTCGCCCATCCACTGCCCCGTCGCCGCCGCTCATCCTCCCCTTCCTCCGCTCCTTCCTCTCCATCGCATTGCTGCTGCAACCTATTGCAGTCCAAATTTGCGCCTCCACTCCTCCCCTCCACCGCGCCATCATCGCCTACTAGTCCTCATTGTGCCGCCCTTGTTTGCCGCCTGTCCACCGCCCCGCCGCCACCACTCAGCCTCCTTCCTCCACGGCCGGTTATCCTCTCCCCTCCACCACCCCTTCTCGCTTCCCCCACTGCACCCTCCTCTTCCCCTCTGCCTCCCTCTCCCACTAGTGCTGGCCACCCCCCTCTCCCTTCCGCCGCACCATGTTTTAGTCCAAGCCGTCTAGATCTGACTCCGAGACAGCCACCTCCCCACTCGCACTAGAGCGGCTGTCGCTCCGCATCCTCATTGACCGACGTTCAAAGGAATTTGAGTGCCAAATCGAGCGGCGAGATAGCATGCTCTATAGCCCTAATGTCTGCTGGGGCTCTAGCTGGCTCACACAGGTTCCGCACCAACCTGTGCTATTGTTCCTGCCTTCATGGTGGGTGGGAACGGTATCGGTGCCTGACCACGGTGACAGGGATACGACAGAGGAGGCCAAGCGAGGAGCCACAACGGGTGTGACCGTGGCTGAGCGAGGCTCGACGGTGGTGACACCGAAGACACAAGGTATAAAGCACAACACGAAGGTGATGAACATGACGGTTGTTGCTATCACCATCGTTGCCACCTCCTACAAGTCTACAAGTCTAGGCCTAGGCCGGCCCATGGTGCCTTCGGCCTCACCAGAGTCAAGTCGTGACCCGACTCTCAGGTCTAACTATTGAGTACTCCAGTTTATAACGTCGCACCCGTATGCTCATCCCAACACGAATCTCTGAAGATGAGATTATTTGGTTGGCTCTTCCTTAAATATTGCCGTCGTATTTTGAATGCGGAAGATTGATCACTAACCACAACAAAAGCCACATTGCAAAGCAGTTCAGTAGGAGATTTTCCCCTGCAACGTTTCCTACTCACGAGTGCACACTAGCGCACACTTATCTTTTTTAACTTTGGAAGCGTACTTCCACTTCAGTGACACAGTGATCGTAGTTTGCAAGTATTTTTTTTCTTTACTCGATCATCATATTACACAAAGACAGAAATGCTAATGTTCAGATTAGCACGTTTAATTTGCGTTTTGGCTGGCGATGCTGATACAGCCATATAACTGATTTTGCCAAACCATTCCTTCAATTTTCTCTCCTCCCCTGTTCCAAAAAAAAATTCTCCTCCCCGAGCTTAAAGGCCTGTTTTTTTTTGGGCTGAAGCTTATGCTTTTAGCTACGGCTTGTGGCTTTTGAACTGTTCGTGTGAGAGATTATAGAGTAACAGAAATTCACGTGCAGTTTTTGCCGATATAAATGAAGTCAACACAGTATATACTACAATTAACTAGTAGACTCTATCTTAAAAAGATACTCCTTTTAAAAACTAATTACTGTAAAAACCTGAAAAATAATTTTTAGAAGCGGAAAAGAACAGTCCCTAACTTTGCCCTCCGTCATCAAAGCTCCAGTTTTGCCAAGTTTACTGCATCTGACGAGAGAAAACGGCAGTAGTCAAATGTAAGGACTAGCACGAGAAAGTCCGCCTCATGCCTTCAAGCATCTGATTCCTCACACTCCCGTGTCAAGTTTGTTCTGACGACTGCTTTGTCGCAAAATTCATTTGGTACGAGCAGTGGTGTGGTGGTAGCAGTAGTAGTACTTGATTAGTATTCCTCTTCCTTAATTCCTAAGTAATCCGCGCTCGATCGCCATCGTTTCACCCGAAAATCAGCACGACTGCAACGTCAAATTCCCCTTTCTGAAAGGGATCGGGATTGCTTAGCTCAACCACTTGGTACCTACGTTTGCCGTGCCATATTATTTCAGGAACGAAGTCCTCAGACGACTTGACTCGGCCAACAATGACGCTCTATACTAACATATACTACTTCTATCCGGTCCAAAGTACAGAGTCAGAACAAAGCACATGCATTTGGTATTAGTGATCACCAGAAAAATGTAGTGGTGTAATCTAAGCCAATGGGACAGGTGACGAAGCGTCGTAGGAAATGGACCGGTTCCAAGGCGCCCACGCCACGCCCGCCCACGGGTGGCAGCCGAGCCGAATCAACTCCTCCGCGCTAAGCAAAAGCAAGCTGATTGCGTGTATGGCACCGCAGCAGTTTTTTTTTTCCAAATCTGGTCACAACACGCGAATTTTTAATTTTAGCAGCCTTCGCAGCCATGAAAGCAGGGACAAATGACACGTATCATCTACCGAGCTCCTGTATCACATCAGATTTGAAACACCACGGTATCACCTACCGAGTGAAAGAAGCTCGTCAGACGTCTGCCGAGCTAGGCAGCACCTCTAGACCTTGGCAGGAATCTTGCACATCATGCATGAATATTTAATTTAAGCATGCTTACACAAAGTATGCTTAGCGACCTGTCAAGCTCCGTCTCTTTGGTAGGTCGGTGGGGTTCACTGAGCGACTTCTATCGAGTTAGGGTAATGTAATAGGTGATATGTATTATTTGTTATGGCTGTCAGGATCAGAAAGAAAGATGATTAGATTTATAAAAACGATAAAAAATAGACTACGGTGCATACGGTGCAAGATATACTAAGGCTACGCGCGCTTGGACAGTTGGACGTCACGTCACTCCACCCCAACCCAATCGCCCGCGCGCGGCTATAAAGCCGGCGCCGCGGACCGGCGGTGACACACTTCACACCACCCGGATACGGTACAACACTCGTATGTCCATGACCGGAATGGCTGCCGCGCCCGTGGAATTCCTGAGCACGGCGGAGGGGGCCTCGGCGGGGAGGCGCTCTACTGCGCCGTCATCCTGTGGCTGTCCGTCGTGTCGTGGATCATCTTCACGTGCGTGGACGACACGGACGCGCGCGGGAGGAGGCGGAGGCGCCGCGGCAGCCCGGTGTTCATCGGCGCGGCCGGGCTCTGCGACGGCACCGGCCCCGGGTGCAGCGGCGGGTACGGGCTGTGCGGCTCCTGCGTGGACTAGCCGTACCTGGAGCTGGAGTAACATGTGTAAGCACGAACATACTGCGATGCCGTGAGGCTCTAGCCTTTTAGCTGGTGTTTGCTTTGAGGAGATGAGCTCCCCTTTGTGAAGGCAATAAGAGGGAGCGTGTGTTCGATCCTTGTTTGGCTGCAACAATTAAGCTTCTGGGTTTCCCCCGTCTTCATCATGTGCCAATTTCTAGATGTTCCGTTTCTTAATTACTTGATCAGTGCTTTAAGCTGCGAGATTAATTAGATGTTCTTGAATGGCATGAAAGCTTATATCTGAAAAGAAAAAGCCAAAGGTGGTTGTGTTATTTCCTGCAGAGATCAGTTCGGATGCCTTTAGCCGGCTGCTTCTTGTAGCCGTGGAGCACAATTGCATAAATATCTTTTGCAAGTGGACAATTTGCGGGGGTAGTTGGGAGTGGGTACTTGGAAGTGGAATATCTGAATGCAATCCGTGCTCACTCGCTTAAACAAGCTTGTGGTGGATAAGGCCGCAGGAATAAATCGCCCACGGAGTCTAAGGCCATGTTGTAGTTTTCAGCTGTTGTTTTTGTCTGAAATGGTACTAAGATGGATGTTAGTCTTTTCTGATATATTCAATTAAAAATTAAAATTAAAATAATTTAAAAACATGTTATATCTTTGCAGATAATATATAAAAAAAAGAAAAAATAACACTAGAAGGCAATCGTTTCAAACGGGAGCCTAAAATTTGGGGCGGTTTGAGATCAAACATTAGTTAGTAAAAGCTGAACTTAGACTAATCCTGGTTCAACGTGTGCATAGAGTCTAGAACTCTAGTTTGTCACATTTAGCAAGACAACCCTTTTACTCAGAAGAAGATAAAAACGTAAAAGATGCTATTATCATACTCTATCTAAAGTGTGAACTACTGTATCACTAAACATCATGATTTGTAAAGTCGGTGTGCTGAGATGGAAATGACACAATGCAATGGCGTCATTTGTATCTGTAAGGTGTCATATAGGATTCAAATTGAAATGGAGAGAAAATTGAAAAAAGAGAGACAAGATATGTCTTGCATGAAACATAGCTTGGGCATACAAACCAACAAGAGAATAAGATGAGAAAAAGGAGAGGAGTAAATGATATATGAGAGAAATAGATAGAAAATAGTGGTATAGATATAGCACATTAGAGAGATTGTATTTAGTATTATTATCTATGTGAGGTGATAAACTTTGGAGAGATTGTATTTAGTATTATATCTATGTGAGTGATAAACTTTAGATATGTATTTGTAGAGAATGTAATAGGAGTGCCCTAATCTCGCCATTTGTGCAGTATGAACAGGTTGAGTATCTAACCAGTAACCACACAGTCCAATATTATTAATACTGATTCCACCATTTCTCAGAGAAATCCAGCTGAAAAGCATCATCCCCTTCCCCCGATCCCCTCCTCCCTCCCAACAACACTACCTCCCCCAATCCATGGATCCCACCAAATCCAGCACCCCACCGCCGCCCCCGGTCATCGGCGCCCCCGTCGGGTTCCCGGGGCCGTACCCTCCCTCAGCCACGGCGGGTCCGACCGCCTACGCCCCGCAGCTCTACGCGCCGCCCGCCGCCGCCGCGGCCCAGCAGGCGGCCGCGGCGCAGCAGCAGCTGCAGATGTTCTGGGCGGAGCAGTACCGCGAGATCGAGGCGACCACCGACTTCAAGAACCACAATCTCCCGCTCGCCCGCATCAAGAAGATCATGAAGGCTGACGAGGACGTCCGCATGATCGCCGCCGAGGCCCCCGTCGTCTTCGCCCGCGCCTGCGAGATATTCATCCTCGAGCTCACCCACCGCGGCTGGGCGCACGCCGAGGAGAACAAGCGCCGCACGCTCCAGAAGTCCGACATTGCCGCCGCTATCGCCCGCACCGAGGTCTTCGACTTCCTCGTAGACATCGTGCCCCGCGACGACGCCAAGGACGCCGACGCGGCCGCCGCTGCGGCTGCGGCCGCGGCCGCGGCCGGGATCCCCCGCCCCGCCGCCGGCGTGCCCGCCACCGACCCTCTCGCCTACTACTATGTCCCCCAGAAGTAATGTATCATCATAACCTTTAAGCATTTCTAAGCGAAGTGTATGTTGTTTTGTGACTGTCTTTGCTGCTGCTGCTGTTGCCGCGTAATAAGGTGTGTTGATCATTTAGCCTCCCCCGAGCCTAAGAATTGGGCTGTTTGGTTCTAGTATCCCTGTAAGATTGTTGTAATGGGGAAGCCGTATGATTGCGTTGGTAGTACATGCGTTGTTAGTGCATGTCTAACGCGTCCGATGGTGTAATCTGGTAATTATTATGCGGTTGTCTCTCATGGTTACCATGCAATTTCCTTTCTTCATCTTTGCTGTGCAATGCTGTGAATAGAATTGGGTTGTGTTATGACTATGGTGTGTTTTGAATTGTGATCGCTGCATTTTAGTTTGCAAGATTCTCACATGTAATGTTCTTGGGAAATAAAAAGGCTCTCACATGTATACTTTCAAAGAAAGGCATGTTTTTGTTCAGTCTTTGAAGCCAAAATGTGGAAACTTTTGATACACTTGAGCGAACATACTTAATTGGCATAGGTTCTCACGTCATATTGATGCGATTATCCAATAGTCTTTTTTCGGTTCGTGATGGATATTTAGTTGTTCTCACATGATTGTTTTCAATCAAGTTTTGTTGTTGGACACTGAAAATCAAAATGTCAAAGTCTTGTTTCTCATATGCTATGTATAATATACTGGTACACCACTACGATCAGTTCTGCAGCTGCGATGATTGACCTATTTATCAAAGGGTTATTAGTTTAACATTTCGATTTGCAGGCTGTTTACCATTTTTTTGTTATGCATTCCTTGGACATAAGGAATGCAAATAATTGGAGGCTGCAATGGATATTTATAGACCTGGAAATAGATCTGTATTTATTTCTCCAGGATCCTGTTTTTCCAGAGTTCAAAGTTTGTTTAGACCATTGATGCCATGTGCAAGTGTAGATCCTTTGTGACCTATGAGCCACTGAATCCATCACAAGTACTCAGGTATGTTTTCCTTCTCCACTTAGTGTAACATGTGTCCTTTTCCACCAAAAATTAGTGTAATGTCACAGGTACCAATATAGAACCATCGGTATTATAAACAGCATGGACAGTACACATCTTGCATTGTTAAACTGTTTTACTGATTGGATTTGGTGATAGTTGAGACTCTTTAAGTTGGACATGTCAGTTTCATACAGTAATGGTCAATTCAAATCATAGAACTGTGCCATGTGATGCTTTAAACATCATTGGTTCACCTTTACGAATGCTATGTTCGCCATGCTTATATTGGAGAGAGACATGACTATTGGATCATCCACCGGCATGAGCATTCCATGGTACTTTTTGGTTTTGGAAAACCTTTTTATTTTAGCGTGTTCGTTGCATTATTGGGTTCTAAAGCAAAGTGGATCTTATTATCATTCACCTACTGGGGAAATTTAATCTTTAAATTCAGATACCAAAATATTCGCCTAAAATTCTGATCCCTTCTAGCAACAGTTTCTTCTGATGTCTTATTAGGCAGTAGGTTTATTTCTTGTTTAATTTAAGTTATTTGGATAGATTTGCATAATGGAGATCATGGTCTCTCACAAGAAAGTTGCTAGTTATTTTGCCGAAAACGTTGCTGAAATATAAATATCTGAAACATGGACAGAGATGTAGGCATCATCTTAGTTTTGCAACATTAACAAATCTGATCTAGTTGGAGATGGCAAGCCATGCTTGACCCTGCGATGATTCTTGTTTGATCATCTAGAATCCATGCATTGTGCGCGTATCAAAAGGCAGCATGGGAATTAACCCAGACACAAGACTTGACCTCACCTTTATTTCCTCATGTTTCTCTTCTATATTTGATGTGGCTACTTATCATATGAGTGCCGTAAATGTAACGCCCTAGGGTCTAAACCGGTTTAGATCTAACCTTATTCTGGATAAGTCACACACATGTAGCAACCCGCTTATACTTTCGTCATTGCTTCACGTAAAACGGTTAACCAGAGGTTGCTATCATTGGAAGCTTTAGGCTTATATGTTAGTGCTTCTCAAGTTAAACTAGTAAGGTGGGACTAATCCACACCTTTATGTGCACACACACATACACATATGGGTCATCATGAGTCTAATTCTACAGGGGCCGAGGTGTCACATACACCCCCAACATACCTACATTGGGCAAATGATCAGGATCTCCCCTCTTGGCACATGTCTGTGTGTTCAGTGCCAGCACATATGCCATGCCGTGCGTCCACTCCAGGCCCACATGCGCCATACGCCATATGCCTGCGCCCCTAACCCGTATGCGCTCATGTAACCGCGAGGGTTGGCTCTGATACCATTTGTAACACATTAGGGTCCAAACCGGCTTAAGCCTAACCTATTCTAGATAGGCCACGCACACGTAGCAACCCGCTTGCACTTTTGTTCTCGCTTCACGCAAAGCAGTTAACCGGAGGTTGCTACCATTGGAACCCCTAGGCTTATATGTTAGTACTTCTCAAGCTAAATTAGCAAGGTAGGACTAATCCAATCCCTTATGTGCACACACACATATGGGTCTAATTCTACAGGGGCCGAGGTATCACAATAAATGTTTAATCTTGTTACGCTTGGGAATATACGGGCACTTATATTGAGCCAGATCTTCGTCTTATTGAGCTTTTTTTTTCTGAAATTAACCTAGTTTGATTTAATATTATTTTATAAATAGTTTAGAAGTAATTTTTAAAATCGAGCTAACGAACCGAGCCAAAGTAAAATTTAATTTAATTAGAAATCAACTTATTCAATGTTTAACAGATTAACTAGTATAATTAAAGTAATTTTAAACCGCAACCGACGACAATGCCATCGCGTCGTCGTCAACGGTGTTCTTCCTCGAGGACGCTGTAGGATCAAGGATACCGACTAGAGGGGGGTGAATAGGAGGTTTTTAAAATTTTCTTGTTCAATTGATTAATTCTTTACAATTTAGATGACAAGAATATAAAGCAATTAATCCTATGCAATTCTAGTTAACAATATAGCAAACTTAGCTCTAAACAATCAAATGATCAACAAAGATGTAAATAAGTAAGAGCTAAGCACAAACGAACACAACCGATGTTTTACCGTGGTGATCGGAAACTTGCTGGTTTCCCCTAGTTCACGTTGAGGTTAGTCCGAACGAATCGGACCGGCTCCACGAATTGTGCCAAACACCTCGATTACTAATGTAGCTCTTCCCCGCTCCGGGTAGGTGAGCTCCAACCTTCACAACTTGCTGTGTCTTCTCACAAGCTTCTTGAGAAGATCACCAAGCCAAACTTCGCCCGATCGTCCAAGTGCCGGCAAGCACTAAGAGTAATAGACCTAGAGCTTCACTTGAATGCAATTCTTGTGCTAAGTGGATCAACAATTGAAAAATCTTGCACTAATTGCAAAACCACCTCAATTTAATGCTCAATGAGAGAAAATGAGTGGAATGAATGCTCTTGGGCTCAAGGAATATGCAATGAGTCTCTAACCTTAGCCCTTGTGCAGTGGTGGGGGTATTTATAGCCTCCACCAACCAAAACTAGCCGTTTGACACAAATTCCAGAAAAAATTCTGGTCGAGCGGTACTACCGCCCCCAGGGGCCGGTACTACCGCAATCAAATCTTCGCGCCAGAACGGCTATGTCAGAACTCTGTAGTGACCGTTGGATTTGGCGGCGCGGTACTACCGCCGTTGATATTTGCGGTACTACCGCTCCCCGGTAGTTCCGCAAAGTCGGCGCGGTACTACCGCTTCAACCGACCTCCAAAAGGTCCCAATTTTGGCGCTCTTTGGAAAAATTGATCCGCTCTGCGGCCGGATCTTCCGGACTCGGAAGTACCGCTCGACAATGAACTACGCTCACGCCGGTAGTTCGGCGTTAAATCGCCGGTACTTCCGCTCCAGAAAATCCGGACTTCATCCGGACGGTGCTCTCGAAAAATCGATCCGCTCTCTCCGGATCTTCCGGCTCCGGTACCGCTTCATAATGCGGTACTACCGCTGCGCGCGGTAGTTCCGACGCTTTAAGTGGCGATATTTCGCTCCGCAAGAGCTTAAGTGCATCCGCGGTGCTCTCGAAAATTGATCCGCTCAAGAAACAGATCTTCCGCTCACGGTACTACCGCATTTGGGCGCGAAATACCGCTCTTCTGGTAGTTCCGACGTTCAAAATCATGCAGACTACCGCCTTCCGCATGAGCACGTAATTTGTTTTAAAACTGATTTTTGATGGATGCAAGTTTCTAATGTTGATCCATATGGCACAAGACGTATGTTTTCAAGCTACTTGCCAAGATCCCTCTTGATGGTACGATCATCTATCCTATAATCCGATCTTCCACCATTCGCCTAAGACCGGTAAAAATCAAAAAGGATCCTACGCTAAGTATACCTTTGTCTTGAGCCAATTTAATCTTCACACATCTCTTTTGGCTTGCATCTTGTTGCACTTATGTGAACTAACCCTTTGCATGCTCATAAAACATGTTAGTCCCATATTCACATAATTTCATTAATTACCAAAACCATTTTTAGGGGCCTAGATGCTTTCAATCTCCCCCTTTTGGTAATTGATGACAACTCAAGTTATATGCGAGATAAATGTTTTGAATATATCAAATTGTTTGACAACAATTGTATATTCCATGTTGACTTTAAATGAGAGAAGTTCTTTGCAATAAAACTTGAGAAGATATATAAAATGAATTATCTCATTTTAGAGTCCACAAGGGGAAGATGACTCCCCTAAACATGTGCATGGATAAAAATTACAACATTTCATACAAGATGCACAAGTCAAAGATGTGACATCAAATGAGAGTAGATAAACAATTAAGCAACAAATAATAGCATAAACATTTATGACCATGAAGGTTCGTTACATCAACATTCATGAAGGTTCATTACATCCACATGATCATTGACCAAACATAAGTTCATTACAACCATTAAAGACAATAATAAAAAGATAGTAGATATAAGCCCAATGCCCAAAAGTAAGCCCCAATCTTTCCTAAATCTTCTCCCCCTTTGGCATCAAGTACCAAAAAGAGATCAATCCTGAGAGGTACGGCGACGAGTGTAGCGACGAGGCGATGGAGGGTGCTCAAGAGCTGCAACTCGACCATCTAGCGAAGTCAATCTGTTGTCAATGGAGTCCAGTCGCGAGTTGAGGGTGGAGAACCCCTCAAGCATGGAAGAGTAAACTTGAGAGAGAGGGTGGCGGACTCTGTGGTGCGCCTGCTCGCACTGTTGAGGCCGCTTTGCCGAGGATGATCCAGCTCCCGTGGCTGCCTGTCTGGCTCTCACAGCTGTAGGTATGGGAGCCTCTGGTCTGGGCTTGTAAGGCTTATGCACTCCACCACGTCCTCCGCGATAATGAAACTTGGTATCAATTAATGCCATGATGTAGGGCGCATAATTGATGCGCTTGTTGCGATCATTTTTGGAAGAGACTATCTCCCTCATGATAACATCAACAACATCGAACTTCTCCCCCTTCATAATATAGTCTATGATATTCCAGGCGTGACCTCGAATAGCATCATAGTTGACGCCTTTGGGAAGAATAGTATGATTGATGATACGGTTGACCAGGCTAGGAATGGGGAGTAATCCAATATTCTTGCCAAGCACAAATTTCTCTTCAGTGTTGTAGTAGGGGTCCATGGCATGAATGTCAAGAGCGGGCTTGTCATATACCTTCTCATAAGCACCGAGCTCCGCCCTCAAAGCTATCTCAAAGTCATGCTTTGTGGCCTCATATCTTGTGCACACGGTCATCCATGTCATATGCTCACGGTCTGGAGTAACATGCACAGTAGCATAGAACTGACGAATAAACTCCTCATTGTAGTCACACCCCTTTGCCACAAGCTGATGAATACCGCTTCCCCGGAATAGCCTGAAAGTCCCATCATACTTATCAATATCACAATGTGATCCCGGTCAACGTGCTTGTGATCTCGCAAACCGCGATCTGTCCATACATCTCATCAAAGATCTTCTCCGAATCGGTGTGAAACTTGGGATTTATGGAGTTGGAGGGTAGCTCATCTGGTTCCGTGACGGCTCGGCGTACTCGTCGGTGGTGACCTTCTTGAGATCTATCTCAAGATCCTCCTGTCGACCAAGTCTTCCTCGATTCTTCCATGGGAGAGCTCGCAGTCGTGGTTGCTCGCACTCATCTCGCATCCGGAGTTGGACTCGTGTCGAGGTGTGCTTTTCCTTATCTTGATCCGCCTTTTGACCGCCTCGGGTGATGGAAGTGAATGAATGCCCGAAGAATCCCCTGAAGCATATGACTTTCTGGCAGCGGCTCTTGTTCTAGGCATCTAGAACCAAGAAGAAAGCATCATGAGAATTAAAGAAGTATAGCCAAGTTAGATTGAAAAGAAATGGACTGAGTTTGCTGCACTGTCAGGAAATCCGGTAGTACCACCGATTCTGGGCCGGTAGTACCGCTCAGCGGTAGTACCGCACCAGACGGGCGGTAGTTCCGCTTCCTGGCAGATTCTAGGGTTTTGGAAATGTGAAAGGATTATTTGGTGTTTTCTTGAATTGAATCCATGGAATAGGTTTGTATATACCCCTAAGCACCAAATATACTCAATTTCCTTAGAATTAAATAGCAAAATCAACCACTTTTTCAATTTAACCTAGAACAAGACCTAGGGTTCAAGAATGAAGATCAAAAAGAGATTTTTGATCAGAAATACCTTGAGGATCGGAGGAGTTGAACCCTTGGAAGAAGTTTTGATTTGAAGACTTGAAGAAAACACCACTAGATTCGAAGATCTATGGTGCGGTTTGGGAGGTTTTTGGTGAGAGAGAGAGAAAGAGGGGAGGAGAGGCACAGGCTCGGGCGGATGTGGAGAGGAAGTACCGGAGAGGAGGAAAAAGGTGGGGTCCAACAGAGGAAAACCCTCGGGCGCGGGCAGTTGCTTCCCCTTAAATGCAGATCCGGTAGTACCACAGATGCGGCGAGTACCGCTTCGAGCGGTAGTACCTCTTCCTCGGCTAAGTACTGTTACCTGAAATACTGCAGAGAGGCGGTAGTTCCGATATTACTAGAACTTCGCAGAATTGGGATTTTAAGAGAATAGATGCAAATGATCCCTAGTTTTTGCACTCAAATAAAATCTTTAAGGATCATTATGCATTAGATAGAACAAAATATTACCTTTAAATAATTTTTGCCTTTCCTTTTAAAATCAAAACCTTTTGTACAAAAGAGAGCAATTTCAAACAACCTTTCAAGCTTCCTCAAATGAGTATGCATTTAAATTTACCATAAATTTAGGCAACATTTGAGTAATCCAAGACATTCAATTCACTCCTAAGTTTGCAAAAACGGTTTTCATCTAATGGCTTGGTAAAGATATCCGCTAATTGGTCTTCGGTCCGGATGTGGCTAATGCAAATATCTCCCTTGCTAACATGGTCCCTCAAGAAATAGTGACGAATATCTATATGCTTAGTTCTTGAGTGTTGGACGGGATTATTGGAAATTTTTATGGCACTTTCATTATCACACAATAAAGGCACTTTATCAAAATTTATTCCAAAATCCAACAATGTTTGCCTCATCCACAATAATTGAGCACAACAACTCCCGGCTAAAACATATTCGGCTTCGGCGGTTGAGAGTGCTACGGAGTTTTGTTTCTTTGAGGACCAAGATACTAAAAATCTACCTAGGAATTGACAACTTCCCGAAGTGCTTTTTCTATGCACTTTGCAACCCGCATAATCGAATCCGAATATCCGATTAAATCATATTTAGCACCTTTGGGATACCAAAGCCCTATATTTTGGGAGTGTTTTAAATATCTCAAGATTCTCTTTATGGCTTTTAAATGGCACTCCTTTGGTGAACCTTGAAAGCGAGCACACATGCATACACTAAACATGATATCGGGTCTAGATGCGGTAAGATAAAGCAAGCTACCAATCATGGATCTATAAAGCTTTGAATCTACCGACTTACCTCCTTCGTCGAGGTCTAGATGCCGTTGGTTGCCATTGGTGTCTTAATGGGTTTTGCATCTTCCATGCTAAACTTCTTGAAGAGATCTTTGGTGTACTTTGTTTGGCTTATAAATGTCCCATCTTTGTGTTGCTTGATTTGGAGTCCAAAAAAATAGCTTAATTCTCCTATCATGGCATCTCAAATTCCCTAGACATCATATCACCAAATTCTTCGCAAAAATCTTGGTTAGTAGAAACAAATATAATGTCATCAACATAAATTTGGCAAACAAAGAAATCATCACCAATGATTTTTGTGAATAATGTTGTATCTATTTTACTAATTTTAAAATCCCTTCGAAACAAGGAAATTTCCAAGGCGTTCATACCAAGCTCTAGGAGCTTGTTTTAAAACATATAACGCATTTGAAAGTTTATAAACATGATTAGGATACTTAGGATCTTCGAACCCCGGAGGTTGTTCAACAAATACAAGTTCGGAGATTATTCCATTCAAGAATGCACTTTTAACATCCATTTGAAATAATTTAATATTAAAACTAGATGCAAAAGCAAGCAAGAGTCTAATTGACTCAAGTCTAGCAACAGGTGTAAATATCTCATCATAATCCAATCCTTCGACTTGAGTATAGCCTTGAGCTACTAACCTTGTTTTGTTTCTTACCACAATGCCGTTCTCATCTTGTTTATTTCGAAAGACTCATTTAGTGCCTATCACATTATGCTCTTCGGGTCTCTCCACCAATGTCCATACTTCATTTTGTGCGAAATTGTTTAATTCTTCATGCATGGCATTAACTCAATCCGGGTCATCTAGAGCTTCATCTACAAGTTTAGGCTCAAGAGAAGAAACAAAAGAGTAATGTTCGCAAAATTAAGCTACTCTAGGGCGAGTTTGAACACCCTTACTCACGTCACCCAATATTTGATCTATTGGATGATCCTTGGCAATTGAATTGTGAATCTTGAGGTTGTTTTGTTGTTGACCATTTTCCTCATCTTCAACAAGTTAAATATTACTTGGAGTAGACGATGTGGATGGCTCTACTTGGTTTGATGAGCTTGGTGAAGATGGATCTTCTTTTGGCTTGATGTCTCCAATTTGCATGTTTTCCATAGCTTTGCGTAATCCTTCATCACCTACATCATCCAAATTTTCTTGCTCCTCTTGAGAGCCATTAGTCTCATCGAATTGTACATCGCATGATTCTTCAACTAAACCCGAATTTTTGTTATAAACTCTATATGCTTTGCTATTTGAAGAATAACCTAAAAGGAAATCTTCATCACAACGACTTTGAAATTTAAAGAGCCAAACACCCTTTTTTAGAATGTAGCATTTGCAACCAAATAATCTAAAGTAGGAAATGTTCGGTTTTCTTCCAATGGAAGTTCATAGGAGGTCTTTTTCAAAAGTCGATATAAGTAAAGGCGATTTATGGCATGACAAACGGTGTTAATAGCTTCCGCCCAAAATTTATCGGAAGTATTATAATCATCAAGCATTGTCCTAGCCATTTCAATTAATGTGCGATTTTTCCTTTCTACAACTCCATTTTGCTCCGGAGTGTAGGTTGTGGAAAGTTCGTGCTTTATTCCATGTTCATCACAAAAATCTTCAGCTTTTGTATTTTTGAAATCGGAACCATTGTCACTCCTAATTTTCTTTATTTTAAAATCAAATTCATTTTGAGCCCTTTTTGAAAAACTTTTGAAAATCCCAGAGGTTTCGCTTTTGTCATTTAGGAAGAAGACCCATGTGTATCTAGAGTAATCATCCACAATGACTAAACAATAACTATTACCTCCAATGGTCTTATAGGTTGTTGGCCCAAACAAATCCATATGTAAGAGCTCTAATGGTCTAGAGGTTGACATGATACTTTTGGAAGGATGAGAACTAGCGACTTACTTTCCGGCTTGACAAGCACTACAAAGTCGATTTTTCTCAAACTTCACATCCTTCAAGCCAACAACTAAGTCATGTTTGAAAAGCTTTTTAAGTTGCACCATACCCACATGACCTAGCCTCCTATGTCATAACCAACCCAAAGAGATTTTTGCAATTAAACAAGTTTTAAGCATGCATCATTTGAAGTAAAGTCTACCAAATAGAGATTTCCAAATCTAAAGTCTTTGAAAACAAGTTCATTACTGTTTTCTTTTGAGATAGTTACATTTTCTTTAGAGAATGAACATGTTAATCCTAAATCACATAGTTGAGCAACGGATAACAAGTTAAAATTTAATGTTTCAACTAAGGATACATTAGAAATGGAAAGATCATTGGATATAGCAATTTTACCCAAGTCAAGTACCTTCCCTTTGCTATTGTCTCCAAAGGTGATTCTTTCATTGCTTCCGCTCTCAAATATTGTGAACATTTTTCGGTCTCCGGTCATGTGTTGAGTGTATCCACTATCCAACACCCAATGCCTTCCACCGGTTTTGTAATTTACCTATAAAAGAAAATCAAGTCTTTTTAGGTATCCAAATTTGTTTGGGTCCTTGGAGGTTAGTAACCAAGGTTTTGGGCAGCCAAATGGATTTCTTTTTAGCACCCAGAATCGAGGTGCCAATAAAATGAGCAATTACATTTCAATTCTTAGATTTTTTAAGCATATAGCAAGAATCATATAAGCCAATGGAATGCATATTGTTCTTAGAACAATCATTTGGAATATGTCCTACATTCCGGCATTTTGTACAATACTTACCATTCTCATTTACAAACCTTGGATGTTTGTATACCGGCTTCTTACCTTTCTTGTGAATGTACCCAAGTCCTTCCTTGTTAAAAGAACATCTTTGCCCGCTTAGCAACTTATCAAGGATATCCTTTCCCTTGTAAGCTATTTCTAAGTTTTTGTTCAATTTTAGCACTTGTTCTTTTAAATTCGTGTTTTCATTTACTAGCACATTATCATGAGTATGAGATAAGGCATTGTATGAATCAACATTAGATGAGCATGACATAGAAAGTAAATCATCACAAGAGGTTGACATGCTAGATGTTGATTTTTCTATACTAGGCATCTCATTCGAAATATTACAAGATATACCAATACTAGTACTAGACTTCTTTTGATTTTCTTGGAGAAACAAGTCATGAGTTTCCTTTAGCTCCTCATAGGATTTTTGAAGAGATATGTTCCCTCTTCAAAACCTTAAATTTTGACTTCTCTTTTCCAAGAAATTCATATAATTCTACTAACATGTCCATCAAATCATCATAAGAAGGCTCATCGTCGTCTAGAGTTTTTACCTTCTCCCCTTTTGCCATAAGACATGTGGGAGTGGAGAATAGCGATGGAGCTTCCTTGATGGCTATGCCAACAAAGTCCATTCTTCTTGGGAGACTCATCCTCGCTTGAGTCGGAGTCGAAGTACTCCGCGTCGGAATCCCACTCACCAATGTGTGCTTCGTTCTTGCCGTCCTTGTGAAGCTTCTTGAAAAGCTTCTTCTTGCCTTGATAGTTCTTCTTCTTGGATGACTTCTCCTTGTCATCCTTCTTCGTGGGGCATTGTGATGCTATGTGCCCTTTTCATCACATTCATAGCAACAAATGTTACTATATTTCTTGTTGGAGGAGGATTTTCACTTCTTGCCTTTGTCATAACTTGTGCCTCGGCTTGAGCGCCTTTTCATGAACTTGTTCATCCTTCTCACAAGAAGTGCAAGCTCCTCTTCGGAATCCTCTTCTTCATCTTCGGACTCCTCACTTGCCATCGCCTTTGCCTTCAAGGCGGTGATCTTCTTTCCTTTAGAGGTGAATTGCTCCAAGAGTTCCTCCTTGTCCTTCTTGTACAACTCATTGGTAATTAGATTACCCAAGAGTTGTGTTGGCGTCATCCTTGCCAACTCCGGTGAGTTGAGGAAGAGTGTCACCAACATCTCATACTTCTCCGGTACGGCCCTAAGAATTTTTCTCACAATATCAAGATCGGAAAGGTTAGTTCCAAGGCTTTTGAGCTCATTCACAATGTTGTTTAGCCGTGTGTACATCTTATTGATGTCCTCATGGGGCAACATTATGAATGTCTCATACTTAATCCTAAGCCGATGCAATTTTGCCTCCTTAACCGTAGATGTCCCTTCGTGTATTTCCGAAAGGGTAGTCCAAATAGCGTGAGCCGTCTCAAGATTGCTCACTCTATTGAATTCATCTGCGTTTAAGGCTCCAAAAAGAGCATTCATGGCTTGGGCATCTAAATGAGTGTTACGCCCATCTTGTTCCGTCGGATTCTCGGGATCAAGTGGCATGACGTAACCATCATTTACGATTTTCCAAATATTGGGACTCATGGCCTTTAAATAAATTGACATTCTAATTTTTCAATAAGCATAATTAGAGCCATCAAACAAAGTTGCCTTTCCTACCGCAATCCCCCCACTAGCCATCCTTTTCTCTCTAGACGGTTAAGTCTATAAATGAGAGACCAAGCTCTGATACCACTTGTAGGATCAAGGATACCGACTAGAGGGGGTGAATAGGAGGTTTTTAAAATTTTCTTGTTCAATTGATTAATTCTTTACAATTTAGATGACAAGAATGTAAAGCAATTAATCATATGCAATTCTAGTTAACAATATAGCAAACTTAGCTCTAAACAATCAAATGATCAACAAAGATGTAAATAAATAAGAGCTAAGCACAAACGAACACAACCGATGTTTTACCGTGGTGATCGGAAACTTGCCGGTTTCCCCTAGTTCACGTTGAGGTTAGCCCGAACGAATCGGACCGGCTCCACGAATTGTGCCAAACACCTCGATTACTAATGTAGCTCTTCCCCGCTCCAGGTAGGTGAGCTCCAACCTTCACAACTTGTTGGGTCTTCTCACAAGCTTCTTGAGAAGATCACCAAGCCAAACTTCGCCCGATCGTCCAAGTGCCGGCAAGCACTAAGAGTAATAGACCTAGGGCTTCACTTGAATGCAATTCTTGTGCTAAGTGGATCAACAATTGAAAAATCTTGCACTAATTGCAAAATCACCTCAATTTAATGCTCAATGAGAGAAAATGAGTGGAATGAATGCTCTTGGGCTCAAGGAATATGCAATGAGTCTCTAACCTTAGCCCTTGTGCAGTGGTGGGGGTATTTATAGCCTCCACCAACCAAAACTAGCCGTTTGACACAAATTCCAGAAAAAATTCTGGTCGAGCGGTACTACCGCCCCCAGGGGCCGGTACTACCGCAATCAAATCTTTGCGTCAGAACGGCTATGTCAGAACTCTGTAGTGACCGTTGGATTTGGCGGCGCGGTACTACCGCCGTTGATATTTGCGGTACTACCGCTCCCCGGTAGTTCCGCAAAGTCGGCGCGGTACTACCGCTTCAACCGACCTCCAAAAGGTCCCAATTTTGGCGCTCTCTGGAAAAATTGATCCGCTCTGCGGCCGGATCTTCCGGACTCCGGAAGTACCGCTCTGGACAGCGGAACTACCGCTCACAGCGGTAGTTCCGGCGTTGAAATCGTCGGTACTTCCGCTCCAGGAAAATCCAGACTTCATCCGGACGGTGCTCTCTGGAAAAATCGATCCGCTCTCCCTCCAGATCTTCCGGGCTCCGGAAGTACCGCTTCATAATGCGATACTACTGCTCGGTGCGGTAGTTCCGGCGTTTAAGTGGCCGGTACTTCCGTTCCCGCAAGAGCTTAAGTGCATCCACGGGTGCTCTCTGGAAAAATTGATCCGCTCAAGAAACCGATCTTCCGCTCGCCGGTACTACCGCATTTGGGCGCAGAACTACCGCTCTCCGGTAGTTCCGACGTTCAAAACTGCAGTACTACCGCCCATCCAGACAGAGCACATAATTTGTTTTAAAACTGATTTTTGATGGATGCAAGTTTCTAATGTTGATCCATATGGCACAAGACGTATGTTTTCAAGCTATTTGCCAAGATCCCTCTTGATGGTACGATCATCTATCCTATAATCTGGTCTTCCACCATTCGCCTAAGACCGGTAAAAATAAAAAAGGATCCTACGCTAAGTATACCTTTGTCTTGAGCCAATTTGATCTTCACACATCTCCTTTGACTTGCATCTTGTTGCACTTATGTGAACTAACCCTTTGCATGCTCATAAAACACGTTAGTCTCATATTCACATAATTTCATTAATTACCAAAACCATTTTTAGGGGCCTAGATGCTTTCAGACGCGATGTGCGTCGGGGAGTGCCTGCCCATCCGCAGCTTCCAGCGAGCCGCTGCTGAGCCGCCGTTGGCACTGGCTCCGCTGTGGCTATACACCGTCCGCACCGTGAGGGTGGTCGGGGGCTCCAGCTTCATCGTGTGTCGTGGCGAGGCTGGCCCCAGTGCCGTGTACGGGTGCCGTGGTACCGACCCGGCGAGGGCGTACGTGGTGGACGTGGCCAGCGAGCGCAGGTACGATGCGGTGATGACCGTGGCCGCTGTGTGCCACACCGACATGGTTTAGTGGGACCCGAACACTACTACAAAAATGGTCATCACAGACGGTTCAGAACTATCATCACAAACAGTTTTTAAACCGTTTAAATTTATAGATCAGTGATAATTAGAGGTTATCAGTTATCATAGATGGTTTGTGAGTCATCTGTGATAATCACAATACAGACGGTTTGTAACTAGAAACGTCTGTGAAGAATACTATCACAGACAGTTTGAACAAAAAACCGTCTATGATACTCACATATCACAGACGGTTCTAGCTACCAACTATCCGTGATAGACGAGTATCATAGATGGTTGGTATATAGAACTGTTTGTGATATTTTCCCATCACAGATGGTTGGTAGATAGAACCATCTGTGATGTATGAGTATCACAGACGATTTTTTTGTTTGAGTCGTCTGTGATAATTCTTTCTATACCTAAATTTTTTCTTTTTCGGTTAGCCGTAGGAAATGTTAATTATGCCATCTGAAAATAAGCAAATACAGCAACAAACATATTAGTGCATTCCATTTTTATTAAGATTAGAGTCCACCATTACAATATACCAAGATAACGAGCATGTTACCCATCTAGCTAATACAACAAGAACATGTAAAAACACATTTCCTAATCCTACGAATCTAACTCTTAAGCATAGCAAGAATAGAGAATAAACAAAGATCCTAACAGACAGTAGAAGTTCAATTGTGCCGACGAGGTCTCTATGCCTAAGCCCTCTCGCCCCTAATGCAATGTACAAGCTGGATGTCTTTGACGTCTGCCATCGTCGGCTCCGACTTGAGCATCGCCTTAGTAGCCAGTTGCTTCCGCGACGCCTTGCCTTCCATAGACTTGCACGTCGTCTGCTGTGCAGGCAATTAGGGTAAGGGTCGAGGAGGAGGAAGGCGAGGAGGCTAGGTTTGGGTGAGTATTTATAGGGGAGAGGAGGCGGGAATGCGAAAAATTTTGGCGCGGAGAATGGAGAGGTGAAGCTATGATCCATGGGGTGAGGGTTGGTGGGTTTCTATTGGCTAGGATTGAATCAGGGAGGATCGATGAGCCCAACGGTCAGATTATCACAGACAGTTCTATATACAAACCGTTTGTGATATATATATATATATATATATATATATATATATATATATATATATATATATATATATATATATATATATATATATATATATATATATATATATATATATGTGCAATGTAAATGACTAGTCTCCAAAGGTAAAATAGCAAAGTTTTATATGGCTTATATATGCTCATTTGAAAGGATTCGACGAGATCTACAACTTTGCAGTTGAGAAAACCCCAAATTCCATAGGGAAGATCGAAAATTTTGGCAAAAAATAGAAACTGAAAACTTGCAATGCAAATTTAGAGCTAAAGATGGCCGATTTGGGGGGTCTTAGAGGGCGACTAGGGCAAGTGGGTCAGCTTTTTTGGATCGGACTCATCGTTAGCTTTTTAACGAGTACAAAAACGTCGAAAACATTATGCTCGTTTTACTAAAGGTGTCTCAGAACGGAATTTTACTCGGACTCATTTGGGGGATTATGAAATTTTACGGGATTGCGAGGCGGGAAACATATGACAGACAATTTTTTATTACAAATCGTCTATGATAACTTATGAAGTACAACCATCTATGATATTTGATAATATCACAGACGGTTCTTACCGTCTGTAATATTATCGCTTCACAGACGGTTTTTAGTGCTGGCAACAATACAAGTGGTCTTCCAACATAAACCGTCTGTGATTGCATTTAGTACTGATGGTTTTAGTCAATAGTCTATGATAAGATGTCTAATATAAATCTTTTTATAAGGCCCGTTGTGCATTCGGCTTCACTAGTGAAGTTGTTTTTTTCGACTTCACGGCGGCTTCACCGATGAAGCTAAATGCTTTTGGAAAAGCTGTTTGGCAAAACGACTTCACCAATGACTTCATGCATGGCTAAGAGAGGGCAATTGTCCAAGATGCCCCTGTCTACTTGACTTGTTCTAACATTTGGAGTTGTATGTTTGTATATGGTCATATGAATTAAAAAACAATATATTTGAATGAGTATGAATTAAAACATTAAAATAATAAAAAATAAAAAATTAAAATCATTAGGAAGCAATATTAGTGCCTTGTTTATGTTTCGTGAACGGGAGAGGTGAACTGGATGGACTAGTGGCAAATGCGTGTAATTTTGGTGAACCAGAGGGGCAGTGGGTTCCTAGGATTGCGGGCCTGAGGGAGAGAGCTGTGAAAAGCTACTTTTTTCAGCTTCACCTCTCCCCATTCCTTTGTGAGAGCACAAAAAAAGGAGCTTCACCTATGAAGCTGTTTGCAAAAAGGGTGTTTGGCAAAAAACAGCTCACAACAGCTCATAAAGCTGTGCCAAACAGAGCCTAAGTAGTAGGAGCACGCCTCCCTCCGGCTGCTTGGCCCAAAGCCCGGCGGCGCTGCGGTCTGCCACGCCGTGCCCAACGCGCAGGAACTCTCGGCGGCCAAGAACGAGAAGGTCCCCTCGGCTTAAAGGGCTGCCGACTCCGTGTTCGTATCGCGATGCAAAATTACTATGCGCCTGTGTAACGTGTGTACTAGTCGCAGCTGTATTGTTCGTTTGTTCCACTGTATGTGGATGAAGTCTGGTTGTCGAAATAAAGGATGCTTGTGCTTGTTCACATGGTAGTTTTGTCTTCTAAGTTCTGCGTGCCCAGTACCCGTCCAAAATTATCACCAGGCTGAATGGCTGGTTGCTTGACCATGAAATGACCAATACGGTCGACAAGATGAACAAAAATGACCTCTCTTTGTAGAATGTTCAAATAATAACAGCATTCACGCTATTTGGCATTGTTCGTAAGATAGCAATTCCGCAAGAACTTCGAGGAAGTAGACCTGTTTCTTGAGAAAATCCTACCTTTTCATGACTTGTTTATATAGGAATTTCAAGACAATTCAATTCACGTAGAATCTGGAAATTCCTGAACCCTCTTACCCTCGGGCCGCCGTAGCTGAGCCAGATCGCTCGTGTCCTCATGGACCTGGCCCGGCTCAACGTCCGGAGAAAAGAAGCCCACAGAACTAAACACCAGCTTTATTCAGCGTAGGCGTGGCCCATGCAGAGTGGAGTGTAGTGTGGCCAGGCCAGGCCAGTGGCACCATTTTCCTTTCCTATGTATTGCCAAATATCAACGTGGGGCATCGCGCCGACAATAATAGTTGCCTCCCAGACTAAACATTTAGGGTGGTTCATATTCGCTTTTAGTTTTAACTTATAAATAGTAATAACTTATAAAGAAATTTGCAACGAGAGTTAAGTACCATAAAAAAATAGCTTTTAGGCAAGTTTTAATCTGAGCTCCAAGTAACTCGATCAATGCTTGACGTGATGAGAATTAAATAATTTGTAATAAATAAGGATTAAATAATTTATAATAAATAACTTGTTATTTATAATAGCTGTTAAAATAAAGTTAAGTTTGTAGCCCCCAAGTGTATCCCCAGTAGGAGCATATGCCTATTTCAAGAATTAACGTGTGAACCCACTCACTCAACGGGTAGGTAGGCCTACCATGTGCGAAAGAGGGGGCAAATGTGTGTTTTTCTGTGTTTGATATAACCATCCGGCTCCTCTCACATCTCACAGACAAAAACCATCCAAAAAACAACCTTACAGCTATAGCCAAATGGTGAATAGTTAGCAGCAACTGTCTCCATGTGCGCCAAATCCTGAAAGCGATAAGGCGCCTCTTCATCAGATACAACTGTCACCCATTCGACACTATTTAAGGCCAAATCGAGCGGTGATATATGACACATATCATCTAGTCCGTAGTTCATTCATGCTTATTGTTCTTTGTAATCATGGAACACTCCCTTGTGTTGGAAATCTAGTCAATTTTCGGCATATTTTAATCCAGAAATTCAGCATATAAAACATAACATAAACATGCATGAGTGATCTATCAACGATGTATTCGTATTCGCTAACGAACAAGCTAACGAAACATCTATTAACATATTCATAGCGCACGAAACAAATACACGAGAAAAGTTTTAGATTTATACCCTCGGCGGGGCGATCTGGAGACACCGGAGCGCCGTTACCATCGATCGACATGATGGCCTATTCGATGTAGTCGATCAAGGCGTGATGCGGGACGAAGCTTGATGCAGGAAGATGTTCGCGATGCGATCCCGCGAACGGTTCACCACCGTGAAGTAGACGTCGCAGATTGAGTAGTCGCGCCGATCGCTCCCAAAACTTGATCGCCGCCTACCGTGCGGTACACAAGCGGACGAAGTTCCGGAGGCCTACTCGCCCGAAACTTGTGCGCAAGGGTTCGGACCGAGATTGCAGAGCGACCACAACCCGTAGAGAGTAATCTTTTCTTTCGTATCCCCTCTTTTATGGAGAGAGAGCCCTCTTTAGTAACATCAAAAAAATGAAGAGACTGTAATCGCAGCCATTAGTCACTAGTAACAGCAACCATTACTCGAAAGTAACTGCAGCCATAATCCCTCACGGCTCGGCTCGGCGTGGCGTGGCGAGGCGAGCGAGCGCGCGTGTAATGGCTCTCTCCAATTTCACAAGGGGGTTACCACGTTCCACCTTTTAAAGTGGTGTAACTCCCATTCAACTATCCATATGGGACTAAACAGTTTTTCCATGTGGGCCTAGGAATTTCATTTGATTAATTGCTAAATTAAATGGACCAAGCCCAATTAATCCAACAATCCCCACCAAATTTCAAGGCACACGAAAAATACTCTCGATTCTGTTGTTGTTTGATATACCGGTGTTTGATGGAGATTAAGTTGAACATCCATCTAGGAAAGGAGTTACACTCATCCACAATCCGAACAATGGACTATGCCTTGAATTGTGATTTTGTGCGAACAAGCTTTACCCAATTCCTTTACTAGTACTAGGTCGCCTAAAGCATCCTCTCGTTGGAGCGTATAAGTCATACTCCATGCCTATTTATGAGTATCTAGAGATCACCCAAATCTCATAGATCGTGACCAGCAATCGAACTCATATAGGTGTGTTCCTTCTAAGATGTCACAGTAGGCCGACATCTCTGCTCTAAATAAGCCACTCGAATCACATTAAGGTAAAAACCAACCTGCCATACGAGAATAGGAGAGAGCGCATCATTGAAGAAATGAGCCTGTAAAGGTCTCTCCTCCTAGTCAACCAACGACTTGTTTCACCATCCTACTTCACGGGATCTCCGATCACGTAGAACAAGTTACCACCGTGGTATGACTCATGTGGGTCTCGGGCCCATCTCACTCGATGCACTATCTATCACATTACGTGATAAACCCTTTGTAAATTGGTCGGCGGATTATTAGGTATGCGGACATAGTCAGCGCTATCACTCCGAGTTTTTCAGCTTTCGACGGACTTCAACCGCCTCTTAACATGCCTAGATGACTTCATGTTGTCCTTAGAACTGTTCACCTTGATAATTACTGATCGATTATCACGGTTCATCAGGATAGCCGTATCGGTTTTTCAACCACCGGCAAATCCATAAGGAGTTCACGAAGCCACTCGGCCTCAACGATGGCGGTATCTAATGCCGTGAGTTCTGCTTCCATTGTTGACCTCGTTAAGATGGTGCGCTTGCAAGACTTCGAAAACAACCACCTCCAAGTGTGAACACATATCCACTTGTGGCTTTTATCTCATCGACATCGAGATCTAGTTTGAATCATTGTAGCCCTCCGTACCTTTGGGTACCCAAAGATAGTGAATGCCATAGCTCACGATTGCCTTTAGATAGCGCATCACTCTCTCAAGAGCACGCCAATGATCATCTCCGGTTTGAAACAAACCGGCTTAGCTTGCTCACAACAAGCGAGATGTCGGGCCTCGTAGCACTAGCTAAATACATCAATGAGCCAATGATGCGGGAGTATCTCAATTGATCCCTTGTTATTCTTCGGTTTTCCTCAATAACACACTAGGATCATAGGGAGTAGGAGCGGCTTGCGATCACTATAACCAAAGCGACTCAAGACCTTCTCCACATAGTGGGATTGCACGAGTGTAACCCCACCATCACCTTCTCTCAGTAGCTTAATGTTAAGAATCACATCAGCCACTCCCAAATCTTTCATCTCAAAATTCTTGGACAGAAAGTCCTTAACCTCCTCAATCACATTGAGGTTGGTCCCAAAAATCAGTATGTCATCAACATACAAACACAAGATCACTCCTTCTCCCCCACCATAGCGATAGTACACACATCTGTCGGCTTCATTCACAACAAAGCCAGCAGATGTCAAAGTTCTGTCGAACTTCTCATGCCATTGCTTAGGTGCTTGCTTTAGGCCATACAAAGACTTCAACAACTTGCACACCTTTCCTTCTTGACCTTCTACCTCAAACCCGTCTGGCTGATCCATATAAATCTCCTCCTCCAACTCTCAATTTAGGAAAGCTGTCTTAACGTCCATTTGATGAGCGAGCGGACCATGAGAGGCAGCGGGGCAAGTAGTACTCGAATTGTGGTCAATCGGGCAACAGTGAATAAGTATCAAAGAAGTCCTCGCCTTCTTTCAGGTATAACCCTTAGCCACAAGCCTTGCCTTGTACTTTTAATTGTACCATCGGCCTAAGCTTTTCTTGAAAACCCATTTACATCCTCTGAGTTTACACCCATAAGGACGGTCAACGACCTCCCAAGTTCTATTAGACATAATAGAATCCATCTCACTCCGTCTTGCTTCCTTCCAATAGTCGTCGTCGAGAAGAATATGCCTCTTCAATGGTTCTAGGAGTGTCATCCACGAGGTATACAATGAAATCATCACCAAAAGATTTTACAATCCTCTGTCTCTTACTCTTTCGAGTAACTTCATTGTTATCCTCCTCGGATTTTCCATAGGCGTTTGCTCAACATGTTCTATCAAAGACAAAAGAATCAAGGAAATTATAGGTTCTTGACTAGATGAGCTAGGTACATCACATTTCATAGGAAATTCATTCTCAAAAAATGTAGCGTCTCTGGACTCTATGATTGTACCAACACGCATGTCAGGTACTCCAGTTTTTATAATTAAGAACCTATAACCCACGCTGTGCATAGCATAACCAAGAAATACACAATCTACGGTTTTTGGTCCAAGTTTGCGCTTCTTGACAATTGGCACGTTAACTTTGGCCAAACATCCCCAGGTGCGCAAGTATAAGAGAGTCAACTTCTTTAGGGGTGAAAACGGGTCGGATTCGGACGGATATTGCTGTTACCATATCCTAACCCATATTTTTTCTCCGGATTCGGTACCAATCGGATTCGGTGTCGGATCGGTCGGGATTAACCCATTTTGTTTGCACCCCTACTTGTTTGTAAGGAATGCATACAATGCAGTAAATGGAGTAGGACACACTGACTTGATGTTACTATTTAATAGCTGATGTGGAAGATTTTATTTTACCATTGCAAAAGGAAATGAAACGTCAAATAGTAGCACTAACCTGAAATCAAACTTGAAGATGTATCGGATTCGGACGGATATTCAGATTCGGACGGATATTGCTGTTACCGTATCCTAACCCATATTTTTTTCTCCGGATTCGGTACTAGTCGGATTCGGTACCAATCGGATTCGGTGCCGGATCGGTCGGGATTAACCCGACCTGTTTTCACCCCTAAACTTCTTCTTTTCCCATTCCTCGAATGGTGTTACTTCTTTATTCTTTGTAGGAACTCTATTCAGGACATGACACGCGGTCAATATAGCCTCACCCCACCATTCCTTAGAAAGTCCCGCAGTGTCTAATATGGCGTTAACCAAATCAGTTAGAGTGCGATTCTTTCTTTCGGCAACCCCGTTTGATTCGGGAGAATAGGGAGGCGTCCTCTCATGAATAATTCCATGTTCCTCGCAGAATAAAGTAAACTCATTTGAAAAATACTCTCCCCCACGATCAGACCTTACCCGCTTGATTTTCCTCTCAAGTTGGTTTTCTACCTCAGCTTTATAGATCTTAAAGTAATCCAACGCTTCATCTTTTGTTTTTTAATAAGTACACGTAACAAAATCTAGTGCAATCATCTATAAGCGTCATAAAATATTTCTTTCCACCTTTAGTCAACACGCCATTAATTTCGCATAAATCAGAATGAATGAGTTCTAACGGTGCCAAATTCCTCGCCTCTTTTGCTGCCTTGTGAGGCTTGCGAGGTTGTTTCGATTGAACACACGCATGGCACTTAGAACCTTTGACTAAAGTGAATTTCGGAATTAAACTCATATTAGCTAAGCGCGTCATACACCCAAAATTAACATGACAAAGTTGTGAATGCCAAACATTAGATTCATCATCATCGTTACACACATGGTTCACAATTTTATTACAGGAATCCATCAAAGAAAAACGGAACAAACCTCCGCTCTCATAGCCTTTACCAACAAATGTTCCATACTTAGACACGACACATTTATTGGACTCAAAAGCAAGCCTAAAACCATCTCTACATAGTAGAGATCCGCTAACGAGATTCTTCTTTATGGAGGGACATGCTGCACGTTCTTCAATCGCACGGTCTTTCCCGGTAAACTTCGGATCGACCGTACCAACACCATGAACAGTGCATGCGATCCGTTCCCCATCAACAAGGAGCAACCTCGACCGACTGATAAGATGAAAACAAGGAAATATCAGCACAAACATGAATATTAGCACCGGTGTCAACCCACCACTCGGGTGATTGACAAGCGAAAGAACTGTAGGTAAATAATTACGTACTCGATGTTCCTCCAGCGTCACTAATAACCATGTTGGCGGACTTCTTCTGCTTATCCTTGCGGTCCGGACAATCCTTAGCCCAATGGCGAATCACCGCACACAAAGCAAACGCCCTTTCCTTTGCCTTTCTTCTTAAACTCGTGAGTAGCCTTGGGCTTGACAAAGGCTTATTTTTCTTCTTGTTGTGGAAAGCTCGAGAATTCTTCTTCTGCACCAAATTGGCGCTAGAACCTCCCTCAGTAGCAACTTTCTTGCCACGAGTATCTTTTGCCCTCGCCTTTTCTTCAACACCAAGAGTGCCAATGAGATCAGTAACACTGAACTCCTGCCTTTTGTGCTTTAGAGAAGTAGCAAAATCCGACCAAGAGGGTGGTAACTTGGCGATAATACCGCCACCACAAACTTGTCCAGGTAACTCGCACTTATTGTTCTCAAGCTCCTTTGATAGCGCCTGAATCTCATGAGCTTGCTCTACTACGAGCGGTCATCGACCATCTTGTAGTCATAGAACTGCTCCATGACATACACTCCATTGCCGGCATCGGAAACTCGAACTTGGCCTCAAGTGCATTCCACATATCTTTGCCCGTAGGCAAATGCATGTACACATCCACAATGTTATCCGCCGATATGTTGACAAGTGCACCTCGAAAAAGTTATCCGCTACATTGAACTTGCGTTCATCCTCATCGACATGAGGCTCGTGGGCTTTCCTTGTGCAACATGAAAACATTCCATGGCGAAGAAACCACGTGGATTGCGCGTGCACACCATCTCTTAAAATTTGAACCATCAAACGGAGGGTGCGGCTTAAGCGGCAAGCAAAACCAACTACCAAAAGACCTATCAAGTTTTTGGATTGTTGAAAATCTAGTCAATTTTCGGCATATTTTAATCCAGAAATTCAGCATATAAAACATGACATAAACATGCATGAGTGATCTATCAACGATGTATTCGTATTCGCTAACGAACAAGCTAACGAAACATCTATTAACATATTCATAGCGCACGAAAACAAATACACCGTAAAAGTTTTAGATTTATACCTCGGGCGGGGCGGTCGGAGACACCGAGGCGCCGTTACCATCGATCGACATGAAGGCACATTCGATGTAGTCGATCAAGGCGTGATGCGTGACGAAGCTTGATGCGGAAGATGTTCGCAGCGGCGGTCCATGAACGGTTCACCACCGAAGTAGACGTCGCAGATTGAGTAGTCGCGCGATCGCTCCCCAAAAACTTGATCGCCCGCCTACCCGTGCAGGTACACAAACGGACGAAGTTCCGGAGGCCTACTCGCCCAGAAACTTGTGCGCGCAAGGTTCTGGACCGGAGATTGCAGAGAGCAGCAACAACCCAGAGAGAGTAATCTTTTCTTTTCGTATCCTCTCTTTTATGGAGAGGAGAGCCCTCTTTAGTAACAGCAAAAAAAATGAAGAGACTGGTAACTGCAGCCATTAGTCACTAGTAACAGCAACCATTACTCGAAAGTAACTGCAGCCATAATCCCTCACGGCTCGGCGTGGCGTGGCGTGGCGTGGCGTGGCGTGGCGTGGCGTGGCGAGGCGAGCGAGCGAACGCGCGCGCGTGTAATGGCTCTCTCCAATTTCACAAGGGGGTTACCACGTTCCACCTTTTAAAGTGGTGTAACTCCTATTCAACTCTCCATATGGGACTAAACAGTTTTTCCATGTGGGCCTAGGAATTTCATTTGATTAATTGCTAAATTAAATGGACCAAACCCAATTAATCCAACACCTTGTAACATATTTTGAGCAATAAAGGTATTCTGTTTTTTTCCTTTATGTAGTCTAGATCCAAGCCCTCCCGAATTTATTTCGTAAGATCCTCAGCAATGACTTTCGGATCTGGAGAATTTTCGTACGCTTAAAATGTAAACATCCGGGGCTGCACAGAAGCTTGCAAGCAACAAATACATGGACAGGCCACCTCTCGTGCCGGTCGCCAAGCACACCTCCTCCGTCAGCTTGCCGAAACAAGATCCATATTGCTGCATTGCGTTGCTTCTACTCCGTGCAGTGTGGCGTCTGCAACTGGGCGCGGTACTAGCGCGACAACAAGATTGCTACGTGTTTCGAATTCCGATGATTGTGAAGGCCAGCCAGGCTGCAGCAATGAACCAAGGCCTACATATACGATGCGTGATCGAGGAGTAATACAGCAGCGATCGTACATACGGAGTTTTGGCCCAGTAGCCGATTACACGGAGTAAGGGTGTGCTCGCTTGGGCTGAAAAATAGTGGTTTATAGATGAAATTGCACTGTAGCCGGCTGAAATTACACTGTAGCTGAAGATAGTTTATTTGACGTAGTTAAATTTAAAAATTTTAAAAATAGAAAAATGTTAGCCTATTACGGACAACGCAAACGAATACGAAAAAAAAGAAACAGCAAAAAAGTTCACAAAAACCAAAAATTTAGAAAAAGACGAAATTTATTAACAGTAAAAAATAAGTGAGAAGTTAAAATTTTAAGCCGAAATGAGCAGGAGGGTGCGGGCTGATCACTCAAACGAACACGTGTACGTACAGAATCGCAAATTTAATACTAGCCCCTGTTGCATGCTGCTTGCCAGCAATTGATAAATCAAGAGCAACGACAATTAACTCTGCGCTGGAGCCGGTGGGGCATGTAAGAACAGTGCAGTATTGCATGAAATTAAGGCGACGTACGCGCGGCCGCGCCGACGATCGATCGAGCTTGGTAGGAAACGCCCCTCTCTCTCTCTCTATCGATCTCTCCTACAAAATGCAAGTCTGCAGCCGTCGTTAGGGCCCAGCCGTCCTGTGACCGTGGCCGTGTCCCCTGCATGCACTGTGCCGTCGCTGACTCGCTGCATGCATGCCATGGCTGCCTGCAAGTTAGCCTGCACATGCAATATATACATACGTCCCAGTTGCACACATGGAATCCGAGGTGAAAAACATTCTGAGGCCAGTAATAAATAACACCTGCACGTCCTGTACTGCGGTTATTAGTGGTAGTGGTAGTAGTACGCCAATGTCAACGTATACGTCCCTTGTTAGAGTTAGTCGTACAAGTTGGTGGTTGAAATCGTGTAGTCGAGTCAGTCTCGATGGTCGTGTACGAGTATGACTTTATCGTAGTTGGAGTTGGTGTCATAGTCGTAGTCGGAGTTTAAGTCGTAGTCAAGTCCGCTTTGTGGTCGAAGAGTCGGAATATAAAAGGCAGAGCTTTGTACCGAGAAAAGATGCACCAAGTTGACACGATGTAGTTGAGAGGAGGTGTCGAGCAATGGGCAACCGGTGTGGTCGTATGCGGTCGGTGTGACCGCAGAGTAGAGAGCGACCAACGTGGTCATAGGCAGTCGGTGTGGCCGCAGAGCAGAGAGCGATCAGCGTGGTCGTAGGCGGTTAGCGTGATCACAGAGCAAGAGGTGACCGGTGTGGTTGGAGGCGATCGGTGTAATCGTAGAGGAAGAGGCGATCGGTGTGGTTGTAACGACTGTCAGTGTGGTCAGTGAACCAGCAGAGCGGTTATAACGATACAGGAGGTGGTTGTAGTTTCTTCAACGTGATCGTATGGCTACAGGAGATGGTCGTAGCGACTACAAGATGATCGTAAAGGTCTGGGTATAATCGTAAAAGATAGTAACATTCCTTAAACACACAATCAATCTCGAGCGTTGGATCGTCTTCTGCTTGGGTTTTCCCAGAGAAATGGGAAACGGACGCTTTGCGTTTTGGGTTGCTCGTTGTACTATAACACTATAACAGAGATGATCCCCGTCCCGTCGTGAGCAATGCACGTAGGGAAGATACCTCCAACCGATATTAGTGTGTTTGCATGGGTGGGTGCAGGCCGTGCGTGCTCACTGCTCACATGCTTGTCCTCCATGCACGCTGCCTTGCCGGCCGGCCGGCGTGCCTTCCCTCTCCTCCGGACTTACATTAACAATAAATGCAGGCACGTACGAGTACGACCCATATGGCCATATATGATACGTGAACGTAGTTGTAATAAACAGCCCTGCACACAGCACGCTCCTGCCGGAGAACCGAGTGGTGGCTTAGGGTGTGTTTGGTTCCAGAGATAATAGGAGATGGAACGAGATGATCTCAGATTTGGACCTGTTTGGATTGGAGTCAGCAGGTTGTCGTCCAGCAACCCACCCATCACGGTTTGGATCGGCTCGGTAAGTCAAATTTTCATGTATGTATTTTCAGCAGGAAAGTATATATTTATATTTCGTGAAGTATTAGATAAAAATATGATTTATCTAGCAATTTTTTTGCTTTAGATTTAGCATATGTTTCAGTAGAATATACACATGTGCACGTATAATATTATAGGTGGTGATCAGTTGGGCTTAAAAGCTCATAGCAATGTAACATTGTGATATAATTTAGCATAATTAAATTTTAAAAAATTTAAAAATATAAAAAATATGTTAGCCCAATATGTATAATACAAACGAATACGGAAAAAAAAGAACCGGCAAAAAAACTCAACAAAAAGTCAAAAGTTCAGAAAAAGACAAAATTTATTAATAGTAAAAAATAAGTCGGAAGCCACTAGCTCAAGCCTAAATGTGGTATGTCATGAGTGTACGTCCACAGCTGTAATTTGAAGAAAACACGCTGCTGCGCGATCCCATGCACGAGACGCGAGCTAATTTGGTAGCTAGCTACTGATTGCTACGTGGTACGTACCTGCATGCTGTTGCTCCGTCCTGACCGGTCGGTCGATCGATCGAGCTAGCCACCGATATCGCCGTGCACGCCGAGTTGCCGACACGGCGCCGCGGCCGTAAGATGCAACGCAACGTCCAATCACGAGCTAATCATGGACGCTCCCCGCTGACCGGTGGGCCCCGCGCTTCGTCCCTCGTCTTGCCGCTGGCCGTCTGCTCATCTCGGCGCTTTGTGTTTGGCTCCTGCTGCTCCGTCCGACCAAAGCCAATCCCAAAGCATAGCAGCAAGTGCACACTGTCACGTGCCCCCACTCGATTTTCTAAATTACATATAAATCTTTTGTAGTTACAGAAAAATACTGTAGTTCTTAGGATTTACAAAGAGTGCCTTCCCTCAAATTTTGTACCTGATCCGTCCGGTGCTCACTGACACGGAGGGCCCACCGTGCAGGGGAACGTGGGTGCTAGCCGAGCATCACGAGATACACGGCGAAAAGGCATCAGGAGCTGTCCCGTCAGTTTACATGTACGGTACGTAGTATTATACACCTTCAAGCATCCGCCGGGACTGCCAAAAGAAGCCGTTGTGTCCGTGCTCGCCTAGCGTACGTACGGTATGCATGTATAGTGTACGTACGCGCGCATGTGACAGTTACGTGACGCTGCCGCTGCCGCTAGCTAGAGCTAGCTGCAGCTGCATGCAGGAGCAGCGGCAGGCACGAGTACGAAGGACTCGATGCTGGTCCTCTTTTTTTGCTTTGGTTTTTTGCCTGAGCATCTACGAACCGTTTTTGTAAGTAATTTGTTGGAGCCGTCTATTCAAAAAAATCACCAATATATACATATCTATAATAGTATCTATATTATCTGTCACCTCTTAAAAAACACAAATAAAATATATTAATCATAGTCAAAACAAACATAGGGCCTGTTATAATAGCTTCTAAGAGCGGCTTTTGATTTTTTGCTATAGTATCTATCTTTTAAACGGAGTATTTTCTCAAGAAGTGATCTACAAGTTAAATGTAGTACACGTTAAAAGTCCAATATCTATATCAACCAAAATTACAAGCGAGTATCTCTCTCCGCAATCTTTATTATAAACAACTAAAATTCAAAAATTTTATCCAAAAATGATATGCCGCACCTATATTAAAAATAGCCTATAGCCGCTACGCAGGCTACTGTTGAGACGCTTGAGGAGGTCATCGAGCACACCAATCAATTAGGCGTGGCAGTCGATGCATATATCATATGTGCCGACGTCGTACGTGCGTTGTATGCAGCTGTGGCTGAGGTGAGCGGCGTGTGATGCATGCGGGAGATCAGGCGACAGCACGGAGAAAGACAAGCTAATTTAAGCGGTGCAAACTGAAAAGGTGAGTCCGATACTAGGATTGAGCAGTAACATAAATGGAGCAGTGGATCTAATCATCCTCGATCGGAATAAAAGAATTTACCGCCTTTGTAACGAACTACCGATGCATCCCGTTCTCTCACCGGTCATAATGTCGTATGCAGTGATATGCCCTATTCATATTATCCACTAAAAGCTAATTTTCTTTTATGGCAGTTCAAGAAAGAGCAATTCAGATTCAAATCGGGGGACCAATATGGCAGTACTTGAGTTGCAAACTTAATGTAGATGGTATAGTTTGTAGGATAAGCACTAATTGCTCCAGTAGCTTCAGAGTGAATTGAATTACGCTTTGGCTTTCATACGTTTTGGTTATCATCTTCAAGAAAATTAGCTCAGGAATTCCTGGATCCCGTTGCCTTGCATAATAGTATACCCTCTTGAATAGATCAGGTTGCCGCTCACCTTCCCCAGGGCTAAAACCATTTCATCTCCACGAAGGAAACCGGTTGAGCACAAGAAGAGATAGTAAACCAAGTTGTCTTTTGTATAGCCTATGTTGCCACTCATGTCTTCCACGACTAAACCATTTTGTTCCCATGATAGCACCTTGTCAAACACATGACGAGCACCTTCCATTTTAGTATACCCAGGGCTAAAAGCACTTCGCCTCCATGGCGGCATTTCACAGAGCGCCTTGATGTTGGTTAGTGTCAGCGTTGGAGCACTTATGCTTGCCTCCTGTCCATGGCATGGTGACGAACTGTCCATAGTCGTCATGGTGGCGTAGGTGACGGCCGGCATAGGCAAGGGAGGAATTCCCTCAAGCACTTCCGGAACAATATCCATGGTTGGCATCTGTTTGTCACTACTCACCACCATCCTCGCAACTATTAACCCTTCCCTTATTGGCTTGGAATTTTGTTAAACATCTGGTATGCACTCTCTTCACCTGCAAGTACAATGCCCAAATCGGTACATATCTTCCTCATAGATCCAGCTGTTTCTTCCAATTGCTTCTGCAGCGAACCCAGGGGTGTGGGTGTTATTTTGTCAAGCACCTAGTGCGCGCTCCCTGGGCTAGGCATTTCAATGAACAATTGATCAGCAACCATGGCTCGAGTTTGGTGTGGTGACGCCAAGTTGGTGTCTTGGTGACTACAGGGTGCGCGAGCGCACCACACACTTGAGTGCCTACGCGTGGGTGAGGCTTTGTGGCGGTGAGGCAGGTGCAGCCGATGGAGGGGGAGGAGGCGAGAACGGTGAGGAGGGAGAAGGTGACGGGGGTGGGCGGGGCGGCGTCGCGGATGTGGGAGTAGAGGGCGAGGGAGGCAACCGCGGGGCACCGCAGCACACGGCCTCGGGGTACAGCGCGCAACAGATGGAGGTTGCCGCGAAGAAGAAGGCTAAGAGTAACTCCAGCAGACCCCCTACTTGAGCCCTCAAACCTCATATTTGAGAGCCAGAGCAAAAAACTGCACTCCAGCAGACCCCCTACTTGGCTCTCAAAAATAGGAGGCCTCTCAAATGAGGTCTTCAAGCCCTCATTCCTAGGGGCCTCCTCTGGCTCTCATTTTTCGGTTTTTTCCCCGCCTGCGTGAAAATTCACCACCTCCCGCTCGCCGCCCCGCCGCTGCGCCGCCTCCCTCCTCTTCGCTCGCCCCAGCGCCTCGCCCGGCGCCTCCACTCCCGCCGCCTCACCGCGCCGCTTCCCGCGCCCCTCGCCGCGCCTCGCCCGCCCCGCCGCGCCCCGACTCCCTTCCCACCGCCTTTCCCGGCGCCTCGCCCCCACCGCCGCCTCGCCTCCACCCCGACTCCCGCCTTCCCCCACCGCCCCCTTCCTTCCCGCGCCTCGCCCCTCCACCACCGCCTCCGCCTCCACTGCAAGATCCGACCTTCGGTGCCGTGCCCGCAGCATCGACATCCGCGCGCCTCAATCGCCAAGAATCGTGTCCAGAACCGATCTTCCGCCGCCGCTGAGCAGCGTGGCGGCCACTCGCCGGCGGCGGCGATGGGGCGGATGCGGCGAGGGGCGAGGCGCGCGCGCGGCGGAGGAGGAGGAGTCGTACATGGCGGCGTGGGACACGCGATGGCGGCGCCGGCGGCTTGGCGCTCCGCCGACCGCCGAGAGTGAGGCAGTGGGGTTTCCGCGTTGAGTTGGACCGAGGAGAGGAGAGAATGTGGAGTGGGTCCCATGTGTCGATTGCGATGGAATGGATTTGAGGGCTTAGATTTGAGAGGTCTTTGTTGGAGCAGATGTAAAAATAGGGCCTCAAAGTAGGGGAGCCCTCAAATGAAAAGTAGGGGCCTTGTTTTGAGGGCTACTGCTGGAGTTGCTCTAAGGGGCCATCGGCGCCGGGGGTTCGGGCAGTGCCGCCCGAGCTCGTTCGAAAGGTAGGTTCGGCCCTTTCTTTAGGTAAACGGAGTTCTTATTACACCTCAAGTCATACTTTCTCAAGTAGGGCACAACCAAGCATCAGACTTTCTGTTTATCTACTTAATTACTTTTGCGTATTCTAATCATGTTGATGACTGATAAGGCTTAACCATAATTCTTAAAAAAAGTAACAATGGAGCTCAAGTTCCCCTAAAAGAATAATGGAGCTAATTTGTTGTATGGTGTCAGTCTTGGACCGCCGGGTGCTCGAGCGCGGGAGATCGAGTAGACTGCAAATGCTGAAACTCTGACTGCCTTCTGCGCCGCCATGAAAAGGGTGGTGAGACTCGGCATATGGATCCATAGGCAAGATGACAAGCAAGAAAAGGAGAATGCAGGCCAGAAGCAGAAAAGAGCAACGAGAAAACGCTTCCTGCTCTCCTGTCTACTTAGCTGAAAAGATCTGAAGCTCACCAACAACCAAGATACTCGGCCTTTCGATCGACGGCCCAGTGACAGGGCGCCACGTGCGTGACCTGTGAGCGGTGGACGGCCGGCGACGGGTGGAGAGCTAGGTCCGGTCCCTGTTACCTAACCAGCAACAAGCCATGAGAGTGAGTGGACCACATAAGTACATGCCATAAACAAAAATCGATAGATCGTAAGGGTATACGTATACCGGTATACTATTTGATATAGGCATGCGTATGTATTAACGCAGAGTACATGACATAACAGGATGAGGGTAATAAGAACTAGTAAATGAAGTTCACTGGGTAGACAACTGTATCATCACGAGAATTAACCGACCGAAACGCGACAAAGACGTTCAAACCCAATAACCCATGTTACAGAGCCAGCCCAAACCCTACATATAATAGAACCCCCAATACCTACGCGCATAAATCCAAGTCTAATCAAAACTATGGTTCTGACCTACACTAGTTGGTAGATTTGTACCGGGCGGACGTGCAGAACTGAGAGTTGGCCCGTGCCGTGGGCCTAGAGGGCTTCGGGCCTCGTTGGGGTGTGCTGGTCTGGCACAGCTATCCCGTGCCGTGCCAACACGTCTTGTCTCTGACGAGGTCTACACACATCCTAAGGCATGATGGATCATCGCATGCCATGCTAGCCTAAGTCTGACCTTATTGGACACAAGGAGCCATGGACGTCGCCGGCGGCGGGCTATCGCCGTGGATGGCACTGCAGATGAGAAGCAGCGCCGGGTGTCGGGAGGTTTCGATGGAGCAGAGCCAAACCACGTGAGGAGGCCGTCCGCCGCCCCTAGATCCTCGGCTCTTTCTCCCTTGCAAGCGCTCTCTCTCCCCCTCGTGGCACTGCCACACGCCCGCAAGCCGCACTGCCCGGCTCTCTCTCCCTCGCAACTCACTCTCTCCCTCTCCTGTTGGCTGGTTGGCGATAACCATGGTCCGCACGGTCTCTCCCTCTCTCCCACATATGAGCTACGGCAGCTGAGAATCCCACCACGATAATGGTGGTCGCAAGCGCCCTTCTTCTCCCCCTCTCCCCCAGGTTTGAGCGGCGGGGCAGTCACAAAGCCCACCATGACAATGGCGGTTGTGAGCGCCCTTCCACTCTCCCCCTTTCCCAGATCTGAGCAACGACTGTCACAAGGGGGAGGACAGCGGCCACGAGCCCACTATGACGACGACAGCTGTCTAGAGGTCTCATTCTCCTCTCCTAGATCTAAGCAGAGCCAAGCGCGGGGGATTTGGGGCAGTGAATCAGTGAGGTGTGTCAGGTTGTATCGGGCTTTTCAGGTTGTGCCGACCTGAGCACGACCTATTGGAGCATGTTGTGTCATGCCACCTGATATACCCGATTCTCAGGCTCGGCCGCCCAGTAGTTCATATCATGCTGACCCATCGTGTGTCATGCCGTGTAGTGCCTAGACCGTGCCATACTGATCGGACCAAGGGTTGGACCAAAAAAGCACAGCCCAACCTCCTAGGACTAGGCGTCTTGCCTGCCATCGTGCAGCCGAGTCGGCTCAGATCGTAGGTACATGACCCCACTACCTGTCACTGACATCACGCGCTCGTGTCCTCCTCGGAAAGCATCGTCGGCTCGTTTCTCACAACCAAGTTGCATGGCAGCTAACACGAGTGCGGCCAGCGACGCATCTTTAACGATGACATAGGGGCGTTCCTGTTGCTCCCTTGCACGGAGGTGTGATTTGCCCTTTTTTAGTCTTACTATGTGTTTCAGTATCTTTTTGGGGGTTCTAGCTTTTTTGTTCTGTTGATTGGCAAATGTGTCTAGGAGAGTTCAGGCACACGAGCATTGTTCTATTGCTTGGTAATTTTTATAGATTTCTACAGGATTAACTAAAACTTTTATGTGAAATTTATGCTTTCCAAATATGATCTAATAAATGTCATTCATTATTTGTTGGTTCCGCTGCAAAGATGTAGGATCGAGTATGATAAATTAGAGGGGGTGAATGACTCTTTCAAAATTTTCCTCAACAACAACATACAATGGGATGACAAACAATTAAGCACACCAAAGCCATGAGCCAAAAGAGTAAAAATTTCAAAAATTCATTGTGCTACCGGTCTGACCTCTATGAGTTAGCGATCTGACGCCTAGATGATGAACAATAAAATCAGCATGATTTTGAAATCAAGAATCCATATAACTTTTGATCCATAGATCTAAATAATTTGAATCTTAGCATACACCTTCTCTAGAGTATCACGAACCTATTTCAATCAAAAATCAAAAAAATCATTGTCAAAGTTGTGATATTTTTCTATTCGAAGGAAGGTTGTGCTAGAACCAAACAAAAGAGCAAAACGAGGAATATAACTTGCTTGTGGGTGGAGAATGATCAAGATGACTTTAGATATATTCCCATATGTCACAACAAATAAGAACACCTAGAGATTTGAGGTAAAAACACCAGGATAAAGAAATATCCCGAGATGGTCAAATTCAAGCAAAACCGGGTAACATTAAGAACTTGCCAAACTTGATGCATAGATAGATAGGAATTGATTTTCATTAGATATGTCCATCACTTACTCATCCTTGGCATCCAGTAAGATCAAGAAGGGGAGAGAGAAGATCAAAATCAACAAAATCAAGAGTAAATCAACTAAAATAAGAGAGATCCATGAGGGATGAACAAAGTTAATATATTGCTACTTGAGAATAAAAGTTTTATGACTACTCTACCTAGAGGACAACAAAGCACATTATAGCACTCAAATTTCTCAAACCCTTACCCTATAACACTTGGCTTCAATAGGCAAAGGTTGGATGGTTAACTAGCAGGTCTCCAGCCTAACCCATTAAATAGATGAGGCAACCAACCAATAACTAACTCTAATGGATACTATCCAATAGCACAAATAGGATAAACCCGTTAATCCTACACAACACGAGTTTTACTCATGCACTACACTTATGCAAGTTTTTCAAAGCACACAAACCCAAATTTGCCAAGTTCTTAGCCTTTGATCTAATTTGATCTTCTCAGCTTCTCTTTAACCTAAATTGCTTTTCTAAGCACCACTCAAGTATCACCGTTTTGATGTAAGATATTTTTTGGTAGTCAACTTACCAAAATACTCTTTCATGATCTGGTCTTCATCTTCCCTTATAAGCATTTGCCATTCTAAGCGTCAGCAAGTCTCTTCCATTTTGGTTCAACCGAAGCACGCCTCACTTAGACTGACAAAGCCACATGGTGCAACTTGTCACTCAAACTTTCCTTCAACAGTTCTCGCTTTTCTTGTGCTATGCTTGAGCTCAATTATCTCACCCGATATCCTTGATCGTTCTGCGCTTCAGATCCTCCATGAGCATAGCCCCAATTTTCGTTATTGACCATGGTTGACTCTAAGCATCTCTGCATAACCAAAAACCAAGAAATCATTTTCAGACATAAGTTCTTTATAACTTGATCCATGTTAGTTAAAACATGCTTCATGCAACACATGTGCACTGACCTAGGTCAAACCAAGATACACCATGACTTAGTTTCCCAAAAGTCCACATTTCGACCGAAATAGCTTGCTCTATCAGTCATACCACCAGCCCTAGCCGATCTGATCGCTGCTGGCTGCCGGTCAGACCAATAGATCTAAGCCAAAAGTTGAGAAACAAATTTTTTTTGTGAAATTCAAATCCCAGAACCTCCAATATACTAATGGTTCATTATAACAAACATCTGGACCTTCTTACATGGTTCTTCTAAAGATGAAATAGGAGGATGTTGATTTAGCAACTCACTCCAATATACCCACTAGAAAATGAGAGCTGCAGTGGTAAAAACCCCTCAAGATACTTATATAGAGTTTCCTCATCTAACTTTGGGACTTCGTAATCTAGATATCTATTGCCATAGAAACAGCCATCCCTGCTGATGTGGCATCACTTCTACATGGATGGCTAAAACAATTGTTCATGCCAGAACACCAGATTATCTAACAATGTATTTTTTTAACAATGTATTTTTTATTTTTATTTTCAGATGAGAACTGTGGTGGTAAAAACTCCTCAAAATACTACGTGCAATCTAACTATACAGTTTCAATTTTTTATTTTGAGATGAGTACTGTGGTGATAAAAACTTCTTAAAATGCTAAGTGGAGTTTTGTCGTCTAATTTGGCAACTTCGTATTTATCTTGTGCTCTATCCAACCTTTAATCTGTCACTCCTCTCGCTCTCAACCTCCCCATTCACCCTCTCAACCTCCCTTCTTCAATAGATCCCGTGTCGTCCCTCTCCCCTACCTCCTCTTCGGCAATCGCCAGTGTTGAGCGAGAAGGGGACCCTTGCCTAGCCAATTTTATACATTAGCCTTTTCCCTTTCCTCTTGTATAGCTAGTAGCACTTGTGTCCGGTGCCGCACTAAGCCATAGAGTTCCGGAGGCTCCTATTTTTGGTCTTCCTCCTCGGAAAGAGAAGCAAGCGGTGTAGCTGACATCACCATCGCCTATTCCCTCACGGATTTGGCCGTCGCTAGCTTCCCTCTCTAGCCCGACATCCTAGATCAACTCGGTGTGATCTAGTGGCAGAGCTAGAAAACTTACAATGGGTGTGCACATTTCACGCGCATAATTCTATAGCCTTGTACAATAGTTTCATAACATCATAACCACACACTTCACGTGCATAATTCTATAGCCTTGCACAATAGTTTCATAACATCGTAACCACAACATGTAAGTTCAAAATTTGCCAAAAGTACAATACAAATAGTTCAAATAAGATCTTACATGAATGGAAGATTACAAAATATGTAATAAAAGTTAGAATAACACTTTACACGTTTACATCTCTTAGAAACACTTGATTATATCTTCTTCATTAACCTTTAAGAAGATATCACGCTCAATAAATGTAACTAAACAATCATTCAAGAATTGATCGCCCATGTTATTTCCCAACTTGTTCTTTACAAGAATCATTACAGAAAACACTCTTTCAACTCTCGTCGTCGCCACCAGTATGAGCAATACTAATTTGAGAAACAAATGCACCGACTTGTAAATTTCATGCTTTTTTGTTTGCACAAGCTTAATAGAAAGCTCACCAAGATTCTTAAGACCCTTAAACATATCATCTCTTCACATGTCATTAACGAAGTTATCAAGTTGAAAAGAAATTCTCATGAAATCTGTACTTAAGAACTCATGGGGGTAAAATTTGGCAAAGCTAATTACTCTTTGCCTATCAAAGGCTTCAATTGAGTTGAGAGGATTCAAGGTAGACATGCAAACAAGCAACTCCATATTAACTTTATCAAACCGACTGTTAAGTTTTTGAAGAACACTATCAATGATGCCCAGATATACTTCTCTTCTAAAATGATAATCATTTGTTTGTTGGGGAAGAGACGCTTTGATCTTCTAAAAGGCACAAATCTCTTATGTGTCTTAGGAACTTTAATGTCATGTTTCACACAAAATGATGTTACTTTTTCCGTAAGAAATTCTTCTTACCCATGACTCCTCATATATTGCAATCAGTCCTTAGCCAAATTAACAAGTGACGTAGCATTAAGGATGTCTTGGTCCCTCTTTTGCAAAGATTGGCACAAGTCATCTGTGTATTCAAGTATGACTAGCATCAAGTTTGCCATAAAAACAAAATCAAATAACCCAAAGACTGCCACCATAGCATGGATTTCCCCATTCATTCTTTAGGGATGGATCTTTTCCAATCTTTATGAGTACTTTGCGGATTGTAGAATACATATCAATAATGTGCAAAACAGTTTTATAATGAGAACCCTAACGAGTGTCACTAGGTCTAGTCAACCCCATCTCTTGATTCAACCCTCGTCCACTTTCAATTTCACCCAATTCTAGTGTTCCAAAAACTTCTTGAGCTCTAATGTTTCGAAGCATTTTATGGCACTTACAAGAAACTCTAATAACATTAAGCAAATTTGATAGTTGGTCAAAGAAACAAACATAACCAGTATTGACCTTAGCAATAGTCACAAGAACTAATTAGAGTTGATATGCAAAACAATGGATATAATAAGCAGAAGGAGACTCATTCGTAATGAATATTTTCAGCCCTTTAATCTTGCCTTTCATGTTGCTAGCCCCATCATATCCTTGTCCACGGACTTGAGTAAGAATCAACTCAAGATCCATAAGTAAATACTCAATTGCATCCTTAAGTGACAAAGAAGTGGTATCAGCTACATGAACTACTCCAAAGAATAGCTCACATACTCTTCCTAGTTTATCAACATAACATAAGCAAAGAGCTAGTTGTTCCTTTTGGGATACATCACTTGACTCATTAGGTAGACTTGCAAAGTTATCATCACCAATTTCTTCAATTATGTTTCTAGTAGTTTCCTTGGTACAATAATTAATAATTTCCTTTTGCATGGGAGGGGAAGTTAGATTGCAATTTTCCGGAGCATTTTTCAAAACACCCTTGTTAACTTCTTCATTACATTCCGCAAGCCATTGCAAAAGTTCAAGGAAGTTTCCTTTGTTACTAGATTGTTCATTTTCATCATGTCCACAACATGCTAATCCTTGACACAAAATAAACCTCAAGCATCCAAGAGAGTAAGACAACCTAGCCATGTAAAGACGTTTATCCTCTTTAGTTTGCTTCACAACAACATAAGTAACTGAAGTTTTTGGTTTCACAAAGAAGTTATATTCCTCTTGAGCTTGATTATGGACACTTTTTTGTACCATCCACATGTTTGTTGAGTGCGTCATATCTATTCCAATTTTCCAACCACCTTTAACAAAGCTGTCACCCCCCACAGTTTTCTCCTTAAACAAAGTACAAACAAAGCAAAATGCAACATCCTTTTTGACACTATATTCATTCCAATTGTACTTATCAAAGAAACTAAGACTGAAATGATGTCTTTTACCTGAGATTTCCCTTATCAGAAAATCATGTTTATAAGGTTGGTATGGCCCTTTCATAATATATCCTCTTTGAACTGCATCTTGATCATTGATAGTATAGCTCACGATGGGTGTACTTTTCCCTGGATCATGTGGAAGAAGTTCAACCTCATATATCCTTTCATCCTCACTGCTAGGAAGTGAATTTGAAGCACCTCCGCTTTTGGGTTCAGTGGGTTGGAGTTGAGGTTGGGATTAGGGTTGTTCATTACTAGTGCCAACAATCACAACATCAACATCAACATTCTCCTCAAAAGGAGGAGGCAACTGATTCCCACTTGCTTGAGTTCCTCCTCTTCCTTCTTGAGTTCCACCTTCGGCTGGTGATGGAGAAGATGAAATCTTCTTTGCGTTAGCTTGTTGATCCCGAAAGAAAGAAGGAAAGGATGTCTCTGTTCCTTTCATGTTTGAATGATTCAACTAATCAACTTGCACCATTGCTCTACATTCACATTTTAGAAATGACAAATCATAGTATTGTTTTCAACTCTCTAAATTTCCAATCATAACATTCCACAAATTCCAAATCAAAAATCAAAATGGAATGCTTACATTAATGCAATGCTGCTCCCCTTGGCCGCTGGCTACTACTCGTCTACTCGTCGGTAGGCTACAGGATTGCTCCGGTGTAGCGGTGTTCCCTGCCTCCCTGGCCGGTTTGATGGTTTGAAGTGTTGATTCAACTTGCTGATTCTTCGTTGCTCTACATTCACATTTCACAAATCACAAAATTATTTTCAACTCTTCTAATCTCCAATCACACCATTCCATTTCCACAAATCCCAAATCATAAACATGAGATTCAAAATCGAATGCTTACTTTGCAATGTTGCTCGGCTGCTCCCCTTGGCCCGTTGGCTGCTGCTCCTGCTCGCCTGCAGTGCAGGCCTGCTCGGCTACTCCCCTAGCCCCCGGTGGCTCGACGACACCTTGGTCACTGGTGGTTGGTCGCTGCAACCTGCTCCGGTGCTCTCTTTGAATGGCCAATGCTCCTACTCTGCTCTCCAGCCTCGTGTGTTGAGCCGTTGGCCCACTGCAGAGCTGCCGCCAGCCTATTGATTGGAGTAGCTGCACAGGAGGATAGGTCATAGCCACGCCCACACAAGAGGAGAGGAGAGATTAGGAATTTAGGGTTATCTCATGTCTCTGGAGTAGATGACTCATGACTGGATAGTGGGCTCATGAGTAGATGGTTTGTGTTCGGTTCGGTTGGGCAATGGGCACTTGGGCCACCTGTGCTATGCTTTAGTGGGCTGGTCTGGCTAGATTGCTGGAATATGCATAGGCACATAGCTATAGTGTTGAATGTTGATCTTACACGTTTGAGATTTCTGGGTGTGCTCGGGCATACCGGGATCCCCGGGCAGCTCCGCTCCTGCTCTGATTCGACGATTCCAGGTGCTCCCTCACCCTTAACTAAAACACTTCCCTTTGTGGCATTGGCGTTTATCGCCAGACTTCTCGATGTGCCACCTCTGTCCGGCCTTCGTGGTCTTCTCCCCCGTTCTCTTTGGTCACCCGACTCTAAATCCGCCCCTCCAAGACCTCACCAGCAGTGCCACCTTCGGGATTGACTACCCCAACAACTTATGTTCTCATTGGTCAATGGGAGCTTTATCGAGTAGATCTCCGGAGCTTGTCATTGTTACGGATCCTATGGTACTCTCTTCAACCTCTGACCAAAGAAGACCCCTTTACTTCGTCCGTCGCCCAGGATCGTCGGCAACTGCACAGGCAGTGACAGAGCTGAGGCCAGATTGAGGCACTCAAGATGAGGAGTTCATGGATTGGCCACCTGAGCTTCTGCTATATCGATGTTGCTGGATTCTATACAAGGCCGTGGATGTAATTTTCATTTTCTTTTTATTCCTTCCTTCTCAGTTCTAGGGATGGTTCTGTAATTTTCTTCCTTTTCAAGTTCCCTGTGTAATCCTCTTGGTGGTTGTTACTTGTACTGAATCCTTAATATAAATTCAGAGTAATGGCCCTTGGACTATATTTGCTTAAAAAAACTTTAATCTGTCTCAGAGGTCATAACAGATTTCAAGAGTGATGTCTACCTTTTGAATATTCTCTGGGAAACAGTGAGAAAGGAAAATTGTGTTCCAGTCATTCACTACCCACCGTAATGAAAATGAGTAATCAAGCGGCAGATATGTCGAATTCCTCAACTAGACTACAACATTTGCTTTTTTAATGAAACGGAGTTTGATTCACTCTAAGCTTGAGTCCTAAAGAATTCTGACATCGGAGTGGAATGGCGTGCCGTGAGCAGCTTAGGTTTGATACTTTCACCTCATGTGTTTGAACGAAATGTGCCATTGTTTTGAGCAAAAGAAACATTTTTTAGTACAAACTCCGACGTGCTGCAGAAGTGGCCCCACCGACACGTATATCTACGATTATATACGAGTCATCGTACCGTATTTTTTAGTACATATAAAGAAGTTTTGCGATCAGCGGCCACTGCCCTTCCAGACTTGAGACTTCGCAGTCACCAAACCGCAACAGCAAACGGAAGAGGGCATAGCACTCACTCAGTAGTCAGTACCAAGATCGCGCGGATTGGATCAAAAAGTGTAATTTTTCGCCAATCTGGTCCAATCTTTTGGCGTTTTTGGGTGAGTTGAGCTGTTTCTATCAGTTGTTGTTTCTTTTCTTTGGGAGTTCCTAGGATCCATAACTATGGTGCCATTTGCTGTTTCTTCGGATGAGACCTTTGTTTTTACCAACCACTGCAAATCCTCTCTGGTACTAGAAAATGCAAGGCTCTTTCCTTTTTTCTAGAGACAAATCGCATAATTTGAACACCAATTATTTGATTTTCCTTCTCGGTTTATTGCAGTCAGGATCTGCCTTTGTTTTTTCAGTTTTGCAAGTTGCAACCATCTAAATCTTCTGCATTTTCTCCCCTAGATAAGCTTCAAGATTGGACATTTCAACTCGAGCTCTGAGGCTAAGCAAGAACCCAAATTTGATACAGAAACGCGGCAATGTCAGGTAAGAAATCAGTTGTTGGCACTGAACTTTGCATCTTCCTTGCGGTTTTTTTGGTGAAACGGATTGCGCCGCTCTGCAGTGAGCCATGCCGAGGACCACGAGATATCGCTGTGCGACCCCAACTCCGAGGACGACCGGCGCCGGCGGAAGATCGGGTCGCTGCGGCGGAAGGCCATCCACGCGCTCCGGAAGCGTGGCAGGCGGAGGGTCGACTTCCGCTTCCCGGCGGCAATCTCCATCGAGGACGTCCGCGACGCCGAGGAGGAGCGCGCCGTCGCCGCGTTCCGCGACCGCCTGGCCGCGAACGGCCTCCTCCCCGACAAGCACGACGACTACCACATGATGCTAAGGTTCGATAGAGAGGGAAAAAAACGCCTCTTTTATAACAGTTGCTTCTTTGGCGTTTGCTAATAACTCCGTCTTGTTTGCTCTTGTGGTAAAATGCAGGTTTCTGAAGGCCAGGAAGTTCGACTCCGAGAAGGCAATGCAAATGTGGGCAGAGATGCTGAGATGGAGGAAGGAGTTTGGAGCTGACACAATCTTAGAGGTGATCTGACTTCAGAGTGCATTATACTTTATAAGTTGTAGTATCTGTTTGATTGATTTGTTCTTGATGATCCTCTGGGTTCATGTGGCTAGGAGTTTGAGTTCGATGAACTCGACGATGTGCTCCGGTACTACCCTCAGGGCTACCACGGCGTTGATCGGGAAGGCCGGCCGGTGTACATCGAGAGGCTCGGCAAGGTTGATCCAAACAAGCTCATGCAGATCACCTCGGTGGACCGGTACATCAAGTACCATGTGCAGGAGTTCGAGAGGGCTTTCAGGGAGCGGTTCCCTGCCTGCACATTGGCAGCCAAGAGGCACATTGATTCCACAACTACCATCTTGGATGTCCATGGTGTGGTATGGCAATGACTGGGCTCCAACATTGATGTTTGTTTGCATATGTATGTGTTGTCTGTTCTGTTTGATTCACCATTTTTTTCAATCTGTTGCTGCTGTTGCAGGGGTTAAAGAATTTCTCGAAGACGGCAAGGGAGCTAGTCCATCGTATGCAGAAAATAGACAGTGACTACTATCCTGAGGTAATTTCACATTTCAATGGTTTGTGGCTTTGTGCAGTCTTATTTCGGTTGAATAGCCTTTCAAGTGTAAATGAATCTGCAGACGCTACATCAAATGTATGTTGTGAATGCGGGCAGTGGGTTCAAGCTGATCTGGAACAGTGTGAAGGGATTTCTTGACCCAAAAACTTCTTCCAAGATTCACGTAAGCTCCATGACTGATCATCTAAGAAGGTTCATGTTCTGTAACAATGTGCGCTATAAGCAAAAAGAATTGTTCTGCTGTTTAGGTTCTTGGTTCAAACTACCAGAGCAGACTTCTTGAAGTTATTGACTCAAGGTTGGTGTCTACTATTGTGTGTAGCAACATTTTCATTTAGATTCTTTGGCTTACTATGTTTGGGAAATGTTTGTGTTTTCACAGTGAATTGCCAGAGTTTCTTGGTGGTTCGTGTGCATGCAGCGACAAGGGTGGTTGCCTTGGTTCTAACAAAGGGCCGTGGAATGATCCTGTTATTTTGAAGGTACCTCTAAATGTTGTGATTCTGCAAACATATTTGTTTTATATGCTCATGCTTTTGCAATACATCTTTGAGCCTGCTCATCAAAACAACACAAATGCTATCTACCAAGCGTTTTGTGTGACAGGAAAAATGGTCACTTTGAACATGATATTTCTAGCGTTCTACACATGAATGTCCCTCTAAAAGGCAAAGTAACATGAAAGTTTCATTTGTAGCTGGTACACAATATGGGAAGTGGTAGTATGAGGGAAATCAAGCAAGTTTCTGATGAGGAAGGAAGAAGTGGATCTTCCTTAAGGGCAGAAAAATTGAAGGCAAGGTTCTAAAAATTTCATTTTCCTTAAACCATTCAAAACTCCGAAGAGGTGATTGATGCTGAGTGTTTTCCGGAATTTATGCTATTATTTCTTTTGGTAGCAGGGCATGATCAGTGATGCATCAAATGCTGAATCGGAGTCAGATGTCGATGATTTTGGTTTATCAGTTATTCAGAAGAGTACTGACTACAGTTTTCTTACTCCAGTTCGTGAAGAAGTAAGTTTTGTGCTTATTTATTCTATTAAATCATCCTTTGCGTTAATGGATAAGCTTGGTTTTATTTGTATCCAGTTGCTCTAATCGCTTGAATTATCACTGGAACCTTCTTGAGCTTATTGTGTTATCGAATGCTTGTCTTAGGTTAAGGGATCAGATTCTTCAACTTTCTGTAGTTGTGAGTCTTGTGATAGGAAGGGTCTCCCAGATATGACTCCCCATTCTTCTCAGGGTGTACAACAATCTTCAGAAAGGTTGCCCCAACAACTGACCCATCAGAAACATTCTTCCACCATCAGATGGCTACATAATTTAGGTACGTCTTCTTTTTACTTATTAAGTTCTGTGGCATCAAAAATATAGTTGCTTATCAGTATAATTTCAGCTTTAGAAAAGTAAAAAAATGTCCATTTTGTTCAAATAACTTTCCACAGTAAAGAACTCTTATCAGAATTTGTCTTTTCTGCATCCATGTTCTTTACCATATTAGTTATAGTCACTAACTACAGCTGATGATTATTTACTTTGTTTGCAAATTTTTTGTTCCTCTTTAATTATTGGCAGGGAACATTGCCCTTAGTTTGCATGGTACACCGCCTGGAAGGACTTTGGAGAATCTTGTTAGAGGGGTATCCACAGCCTTGATCAACATATCATCCTTCTTCCGCCTTTTTGTTTGTAGACAAGAAAGAATGCTAGGGAATGCCCATCCTACTGCAGCAGAGCAACCGCTGCCTCTAACTGTAAGAGAAAATGACATGAGTGCATGCTTAGAACGCATTGAAAAGCTCGAGTCATTATGCAATCATCTCGAGAGCAAACCTCCAGATATGCCAAAGGAGAAAGAGCGTCTATTGTTGCAGTCTTTCGATAGGATAAAATCTCTTGAGGCTGACCTAGAGAGGACGAAAAGAGTAAGTTATTTCTCACAGTAATTTATTATGCAGATTTGTAGGTTGTATACTACTATATGTCATAAATGTCAGATCACTCAAAAGCACATTTCCTAGTCCAAATGTCATCTTCCAATTCCCTATGCTTTTGCTGTCTTCGTTCCTATTTTGTCTGTGCCACTGCCAGCCCTCTTATTTAGCAATGATATGTCTAGACTCTAGTCGTCTTCATTATATGATTCTGGGGCCTTGTAGACATTTTAAAATGGCAAACGGTTCAGAAGAACAAACATTTTCGGTTTCCCCCACTGTTTGGTAGACCAAGATACATCCTATACCTGATAGACACCTGGGTTGATGAATTATTTGTTATTTTCTACCTTCCTGTACTAGTATAGTTTTTCAGCATGCTTCCTTGATCCCCTCCTGTGTTTTTCACTGGTATTTCGCCAAGGATTCATGGTCACCTAACTTGTAGATCTTTCAGCATGTGTTTCAGACAACATGGAACCATGCCTAACATTTCTCTTACAGTTCTAACTCCCTGCTGCATTTCCCATTAGGTGTTGCACGCGGCCGTGGTGAAGCAGATGGAAATGGTGGAGACTTTGGAAGCTCTGCAGTGCCAGTCGTCCAGTATTAGGGTAAGGCACTCTAAACTTGTGTCTCTGTGTAGGCATGTGAATGCAACCTATCAGATGTTATTTATATCTGCTGACACTGAACTATATATCACTTTGATTGCCTCTGTAGAGGAGATTGTTCTGTTCATAAGATGAAGAATATCATTACACCGCAAGATGGTCTGGATTAACCGCGAAGATTGAAGCTGCCAGTGCCATTTTTGACTCGACTTTTTCAGCCCCGTGCAGAGAAAGGTCACTCTGCTCTGTTGCCGGCATTTGCTGCATTGCAGCATGCAAATCCCCCCCTTTTTTTGAAGTTGTTAGACCCGAATCTCCTTTTGTACATCAGCGAAGATCGCATAGCATGCACCGCGGTAAGGCCAGTGCTGTTTTTCTGTCAGCAACGATAGCTCACGCCTCGCGGTTTCGCGTTGGAGGCTGAAAGGAGAACCTGTTGCTACCTTGTGACTTCTGTGATCTCCATGCATGACTCCATGGCTGAAATGGCACGGTCCCTAGCTTTTCTGCTCCTAGTCTCCATGTACATGCTGCTTTTGTTGTGATAAAAGTACGACAAGGCTCATTGACAAATGCTGCTGATGCTCGCTCTCGTCACTGTGTGCTTTATCTTTTTTTCATTAAGGGTTCAGTCAGCTATCTTAAAGACTTAGCCATAGGAAGATCACGAGATCCAATCGGGAGAAAGCATAAACCCACGAAAGCATGGAACAGAGTTATGTTGATTGGACTAATTAGTCTTTCTTTTAATTAGCCCCCGTGATTTGTGTCATTGTGTGCTGTATGCTACTTACCTTTCTGAGGGAGGAATTTTTTTCGACATTTTTAGATAAAAACTAATGAACGTTGTACCATTTGCTAGCGTTTCAACGGGACATCATCCAACCTATCGATCCAGCCTGTCTTTCACCATGTGCATAAAGTCCTCAGCCTCCTCAATGTCCACAATCTCCTCCTCTCTTTTCTCTGTGCACCCAAAATCTCCAGATTGAGCTGCTCTCTCTCGTTCTCCCTCCCTCCTCACCGTAGTCATCCTCTCACTCTCCTTTGCCGCAAATCCGATGGCCTGGAGGAGCATCGCCGTTGGATCTGATATCGAGGAGGGAAATTCAACTCCTCCCCTACGGATTCACCCTTTCCCCTGGGCATAGGAGGTCGACGGGAGGTAGTGGCCTAGTGGCGGGGTGATGGGTAGGGTAGGAGGGTGGTGGTGGCGACGGCTGTGGCAATTAGGTTAGATGGGGTAGGGTGGCAAGGAGGGGTTGGGGTGCTGCACGGCGAGACAACGACGGCGCCACCAGCCGCGGGTGGTGGTGGAGGGGAGGGTGGCATGGAGGAGGTGCACAGAGCTGTCTGGGGTGGTACAGTGATCACGGCCAACGACGAAATACTCTTCCTTTTCTCCATGAAACTAGCTGAAATAATTCTATACCATTGAACATGGTCCTAACATTATAATGTTGGCTAGCTGCTCCTATTTTTTTTTTTTTTGAGTATTTTGAGGGAAGGCTTTTGTGCCGTATCTTGTGCATCAGTTGCCCAGATAACAGAGATAAGTACTAAGTAGGCATGTATTCTATGCGCACCGGTCAGGTTTTGCCCGTGCTAGAGTTGGGATCCAGGCATCCAGCCCTTGACGTTTCTAACCGTCCAAACCGCCACCTATTTTTAAACGCTCCCCTCCCATTTGACTCGGCCGCACGCGCCGGCGCCAGCCTCTGCCCGCCTCCGCGTCCGTCTCTCCCTCGCGTCGCCTCTCTCTGCCCACCGCACGTGCCACCGCTCCGATTGACCTTTCCCCGCCATCTCCTACGCGGTTACGCCCATTGCCACCCTCTCCCTCTTTCCATTACCCCGGAGACCGGAAAAGGCGGCCTGGGAAGAAGGCTCGTTCGGTCAGGGAGGAGGCAGAGAGCGGCGCGGCCGAGAATGGGTCTGGACAGAGCTGTGGCGCTGCGCGCGGCCGTCCTCGCCGCTGCCGTCGGTTTCGCAGCCGCCGGATTCATCTCAAGTCGGTCACGGTCACCCATCGCGACGTTGATGCTGTGATGCCTTTTATCTTGAAATGTGATCCGGTTTTGGATTCTTGGTTGATATGACGGACGTTTTTTTGGCCGTGTGGATGCAGATGACGCGCTGCTCGTGCACGACACCACCGGCCGGAGCTTGCTGCAGGCCAAGAAAGGTCGCAAATCTTTGTGCCCGTCCCGTATAAGATTCTGTCATGCGCTGCATCTCTCGATCTTTCTGCATTCGCATACTCTTGATCCGTACCATCTGATTTGAGCATGCGTCAGCTTGCATGCACAGCCATTGCCTGATGCGGCTTTCGTTTCGTTTTCGCGGCAGATTGCCCGGTGAGTTTCGAGGGCGCGAACTACACGGTGATCACGAGCCGGTGCAAGGGGCCCCTGTACCCGCCGTCGCTGTGCTGCGCGGCGCTCAAGGACTTCGCTTGCCCGTACACCACCTACATCAACGACGTCACCAACAACTGCGCCACCACCATGTTCAGCTACATCAACCTCTACGGCAAGTACCCGCCGGGCCTCTTCGCCAACACCTGCAAAGAGGGCAACAACGGCCTCGCCTGCCCCGAGGACACCCCGCAGGTCCAGCCCGGCCAGCAGGCATCCAGCACCGCCGCCGCTGTCGCCGCCCCGGTGGCCCTCGTCGCGGCCGGCGTTGCTGTCTTGTCCGTATCCATGCTAATATCTTGATCAGAGCTGGACGTCTGATCGTTGTGATCAGCCTTGTATTTGCAACCAGCTGTGCTTCTGTACCAATGGCTCCTGCATGCATGAGTTTGCAGTCATATTTGTATATCTGAATTCTGCGCAGGGAGGCAATTAACCAATTAATCTGTTCGTTTAGCTGTTGTGGATGAAAACTTTTCTTAAAATGTGCACGAATCCATGCTGTTGTCACAAAGGCTTGAGATTTTGGAGTAGTGATTTCTGAAAAAGTAGGCTTACACATACAATTTGGTCATGTTCTTTTCAGCTTTTAAAATTAACTTTTGACATTTCTATAATAATTAACTTTCAAACAGAATATCTTTTTAAGATATGTTCTATAAGTTGATTGTAATACACACCATAGTGAGTTCATTTATATCGCCAAAACTACACGCGAATTTCTGTTATTCTGTATTTTCTTTTACGAACAACCCATAAATCATAAACTGCAGTATAAGACATAAGCCAAACTAAAAAGAATAGACCCTTCATTTGCTTTTGTCAAACAGATTTAAGGCACATTTGAAACGTAAGAATTTCATATAAAGCAGTTCAATTCAATTTCCAAATGAATCAGTATAAATTCTCATTTCCCAAATGGACCTAATATCTTTTTAGTGGGTTTTCTCTCAGGACAACCACACATTCGAAGAAAATAAGCCTGAACATCTCAAACTAAAACATGTGGCGCAATGAAATCTGAACAAGGCCAAGTTGAATTCATCTTCTGAAAGACCCCCGGTTTCAAGTTAAAACCCCTGGATGTAATGCTGCTAAGTTTCACAGCCACTGCATTCACCCTGACTTCCTGACCAACCAACCGTCCAAAGGCACAAGACTGTGAAGCACACTACTGAACTGAAGGGAAGAAAAGCACAGAGTTATGGCTTAGTTACCTCATCCAGCATCCTCCAATCGCCACACTCCATGGGAACACCACGAAATCCTCCTCCTCTCCACCACTAACCTCGCATTCCCGCGCCCCGCACCATATCTTCCACGTCACCACGAAATCCTATATACCCAACTCCATTAACAAACAACACGTAGCTACCTAGATCAAGAACACTCGCAAGACTTGAAGCTCCAAGAACGCAGCGAGCAAGCCATGGCCACCTCGACCGCCGCCGTGCTGTCCCCGCCGTCCGTGGCCGGGCTCCGCCTGGCGCCGTCCCCGCGCGCGGCGCGTTCCTCGGTCTCGTTCCAGGCCACGCCGGCGACGAGGCGGTCCGTCGCGGCGCGGGCTGAGCTGAACCCGTCGGTGGTGATCAGCCTCAGCACGGGGTTGTCGCTCTTCCTGGGCCGCTTCGTCTTCTTCAACTTCCAGCGGGAGAACGTGGCCAAGCAGGTGCCCGCGCAGAACGGCAAGACGCACTTCGAGGCCGGCGACGAGCGCGCCAAGGAGTACGCCACCCTGCTCAAGTCCAATGACCCCGTCGGTTTCAACCTCGTCGATGTCCTCGCTTGGGGCTCCCTCGGCCACATCGTCGCCTACTACATCCTCGCCACCTGCAGCAACGGATACGACCCCAACTTCTTCTGATCTCGTGCTAACTGGAGCTTGTAATCTGTCATGCTTGGTTCTATTCTACGTGATGATGTATGTTGAGATGGTGAAAGATTAATTAATTTAGACAAGTAGTGCAAGCGCGCGTGCATATTGCCACATGAATATGTCAGTTTGATCTTTCTCTATGCCCGTGTCTTTAGTTATTTTCAGTATGTCTGGCATTGCTCAGTTTATATATTAATATATTATAGTATTATACTGCTTCATGACTTGCGAAGAACACATAAAAATAGCAGAGAAGATGCCAGCATGAACACTGGGATGTTGAAAATCCGTTTCCAATTTACACTGATATAGTAACATTAACATTTCCATGGTCCAGATAACCAAGAAGCAGATTCGCAACGAAGTACAGTAAAGTAATGAAGTGATTACTAGCAAAATCGAGTTCATGTTACAAACTGAAAATTTATAAGGCGATCAATGCCTAATAAATTACAAGAAATAACTTTTCAAGAATGCCTACACAAAGGCTCATTGGCAGAGAAGTTTTTTTAACCTCAAGTAGGTACAAACTCGGGAGAAGAGGGAAAGAAGCGCGCGATGAAGGTCCCTACGGCGATGCACAGCAGAACTACCTGGATGGAGCAAAAAAGCGAAGCTCTACTTGTTCTAGCCTGCAGCTTCAGGACTTCTGAAGTATTAGAGAGCTCTTTGCATTGTGCTTCTAGCTTCTCAACCATCTCCTCTAGCATCATTGCTCTATTCTCGGTGTGCCGCAGCTTAACTTCCATCTGTTTGTGATCATCAGGCAGATATTTCTGAACCTCATAAAGAGTACATTGATCCTTGGTCAGGGGTTGCCAAGCTTCTGAAGCTCTTGTCAGGATGAAGCATTGAATCTCTGCTTCCATCTTCTCCATCAGCAGTTGATCAATATCAGACTGCTGATTGCTGTTACATACCGCATTTCCCCTTGGTTGTGTCTGGTTGAGTGCATCAAGTTCAAGTATCCTTGAGTCCTTCTCATTGATGAGCGTGGAAGCTTCTTCCAGCTTGGATTCGAGATGCTTCAACTTTTCACTTAGTTCTTCCTCAGATTCTTCACGATTGGGTGAACTGCTCCATTCTTTTTCACTGTAGTTGGTTGTGGAGTTTTCGCTGGTTGCTTTCCTGATTTCCACAAACTTTTGGATCTCTGCAAAATAATTAGAAGCAAATAGTTATTGGAAAAGCACTTTGACCGGGACAAAAGAAGATTTCATGTTTTCAACAGATCATATAAAATATGATGGGCTGTTATGACCATGCTGCAGTGATACGGCAACACAGCACTCACAAATTTATAACAGGAAATGGACTAAGGAAACTTCTCAGAACATGCAGTGCCAGCATATGTTCGTACTTTTTATGGTATAACGGATTCACTTGGAAAAAGCTAGCAGAATACAATAAATGCTTCTTAGAACTAGAAGATGAAGCAGGTCACTTATTCTCAGATGAAATAATTTTGAACATTGAATGCCACAGCACATGCAAAACTCAAGAGAGATGTATTTTTCTCACAAAATAGGAAGTCAACAATTGCCAGTAATTAATTGCCACAGCATTAAGCCATTGATCATTTTACCAGTTAACAGTTTGTTGGCTATGATATGTCGAAATGGCAACAAGTCAAAAATACTGTATTTCCTTTTCAGACAAGCATGCCATCACCTTGACCTACTCATCTTACAACCAAAAATAAAATATAATATCAGCAAAGACCATTTTGGCAATATGTCCTGACATAATGTTGGTTAAGTTCCATGCCAGGTTTGCCAAAGTTTTCCTTGGGAGCAAACTCATTCAAAAGTCTGCATTACTGAATTAACCACCACTTGGTATGAAAGAAGCATGATTCCACTATGAAAAAAATTTGTCAAAAAATTAGTATCTTGAATCATCTACAAGCATCATGCATTCATGTATTGTCCCTCCAGTCATTGATCACTACAATGCAACAATTGTTTGTTTGTTTCCAGCTAATAAAGTAGGCCACTTTAGGAAGCTGAATTAATGAATTCAAGATGCAATAGCGGAACAAACACAGTGAGTAGTAATCTGGAGATTCAGAACTTCACCATATAAGCTAGCAAGTAGAAAATACGAAATGCTGAATTCATGTCAAACAAATACTAATGAACAATTATGATTATTAGATCTTCCATTAAGCAAATAGCAAACGAACAAGTAATAACTTTATCTTAATCTTATCAGAATTTTAGTAACATGCCATTACCATCAAATGGAACGAGCTTGGAGTACTATTGTGTTCATGCAATTAAGCTAAAATAAAGGGGAATTCAATAATACCATTCTCAAGTGCTTCTTGTGCTGACTGAAGCAATGCAATCGACTCGACATACGGATCAAGACCTGAATGAATCCCTCCATTCTCACCCTTGCTGACACTCCCCTCCTCAAAGACATGATCATTGTCGTCGGAATCACCGTTCCCCATTACCAAACTCCCTACTACACTCCCATTTTCCTTATAGAAACCTCCTGCTGCAGACCGCACCTCCTCATTTGGAGGTTCCTCGCCACTGTTCTCGCCATCAGTGTACAGAAACTTGTGAACGCCATTGCTGCTGATGCCAGCACTTGATTGGCGCGCGTGAGCCGCGCTTGAGCTGCGGAGGTTGGACTCCACACTGGAGCGCGAGTTCTCCGCTTCGACCGTGGAGGTGGCTACAGCGGGAGCGCGCGCACCAGCGCCGCGCGCGCGTGCAGCGCGGAGGTTCTTGCTGTGAGCAGCGGCGCCTGGGGCGCGGGATCGCGCCCTGTCGCGCTCGCGGCCGAAACCACCGAGCGAGAAGTCGTGGCGCGGGAGCGCGGTGGAGGACTTGCTGGCTCGGTCGTCGCTGTTGTCCGAGTCGGCGCCGCCGGCGCCCACCGAGAAGCCGGCGGAGGCGATCAGGAAGCCAAGATCCGGGTCCAGCTTAGTCGGATCCGGCGACGGGAACGCCTCCGGTGGCGCGAAGCTGGACTCGACGGATGCGACCGGGCTCTCCTCCTCTGCGGCCGCGTCTTGCTTCCCCTTAGGTCCGTCGGCGGCGAGAGGGAGACGGCGCTTGTGGAGCTGCGCCAAGTCCTCATCAGCGCCGGCGGCGGCAACGGGGCCGGCGGGGGAGCCCTCGTTGTGGTGCTCGCGGGGGATACGGCGCCACCGGCGGAGACCACGGCCTTTGCTGACCCCGGCGGCCTGATGGCTCGGCGGGGAAGCCGGCGCCGGCGACTCGGCGACCGATTCGCCGACAGAGTTGGCGCTGTTGGCGCCCGAATCCATACCGGCCACCGCAATTGGCATCCAAGGTCGCGGCTTTGGAAGCTGAATGGGATCACGGGACTGATCGGAAAGCGCGAGACACGAGTTCTTGGGATTGGTGAGAGCACATGGTGGGGTTGTGGGGATCGGGGATTCTTGGACTCGATCTTGGAGATCCAGGGGGAGGAAGACGAGAGGAAACAGAGTAAACAAACCGGAAATGTAGTTTTCGTCCGACTCCTTATCGCTATGGTCGTTCTTCAGCTTTTTCCTAGATGGCGTCTTCTGTAGATGATTGTTGTGGATGCATTATTTTCGACTATGACTTTTTATTTTTGATATGTGATATTGATCGATATAATTAAAGTTGATATAATATCTACTATAATTAACTAATAAATTCTACATTAAAATAACATCTTTTTAAAAATTAGTTACTATATAAGCCATAAATCATAAGGCAGAATATTTTCTCTGCTGATCAGCTAAAATCATTTTAACTGTGCAGATCAAAAGTAGTTGGTCAACGGATTAGTTGTGTGAAGCATTTTCGGTTCTCAAATTTACTAGGCAGTAGTAGGCACCCGAGGGCATATACAATGGTTGCCATATTTCTACGGATGTACATATAAGCTCTTTACTACATGGGTTCCTAATGTAATGTAATTTGAGACATTAGTTTTGTGAAAATAATCTTCGATGGGACGATCCCATGCAGGAATATTTCTCGTATCCTTCTGATCCTACATCGAGATCATTGTAAAGGTTATTTCCTTAGTATTGTGCGTAGTCCTAAGGTCAAGTGTGTTTCTCTAGTAAGGAGCTGGTGGTTGAGTCTCAAAAAGAATCAACATCATAGACCGGATGAGCAGCCGGCGGCGCTTCGATGGGAGGCGGCGGTGGCTTCGACCTCATGTGGGCCGGCATGCGGCCGTTTAGCCCACCCTCGGCTCCGTGGGCAATGCGTGGGCCGCGGCACCTCTTAACTCGAGCGTTTGGGCCCGCGCGGGTAAAGCTGCTCATGGGCTTCGTGTCGCGCACCAGCAACCGCAGCAGTATCTGGCAATATGTCTGTGTACTCGGACCACATGTGGGCTAGCGCATTCCTCGCGTTTGGCTTCAAGTCTGAGCCACCTGTTGTTCAGCTTAAGGCGGCTGACATGGTGCTCTTCATCAAGAAAATGGCGATGCCCCTGTCAATCCAAGCGTTCCTGACATTCTACAGTGCAGTTCGGCATTGGAATTACTCAAGGTGTGCACCAACATCCTTGAGGATGCAGAGAAGTCACTCGCATCACGGATGCAGGACTTGAAGCATGGATCGCTTTGCTGGAAGAAGAAACTGCAAACAAACAACCATGTGGAGGAATTCGTCTGGCATGAGGTGACACTGCTCAAGGCAACGCTACTTGAGACAAGGGCGAAGTTGCTGCTGCGAGGAGGGTTACTTGACAGTGGTGAGGAGCTCTGCAGAACCTGCATCAGCATCAGGGCGGTCATGCTTGGCCATGACCATGCCCAGACACTGGCTGCTCAGGAGACACTGGCTAAGCTGGTTAGATACAGGAGTAAAATCTGAGATGATGCAGAACCCTGTGAGCTGATTGATATAATTTATAATTGGTTCTTTTCTGTGCCAATACTCAGCATTCCTGATTGCGACACATTTTTGTTAGCGATCAGAAAGTTAGCTAGTTTTATGTGAGGTCGTGTGTAACTTGACTACTTGAGTTTCTAACTAGCCATGTACAGTTCTGTTTCTTACATTTCACTTCTGAAATTTCCAAATGAAATTTTCACGAGAATGTCGCTATGTGCAGATACCGGACAGGAGGACACATATTTGTCTTGCTTCTCTGCTTAAAGTAAATAAACTTGCTTAAAGTGCACGACACAGCCACAGAGACTTTGTAAACATTGCATTTTCCCACATCTCGAACACACCTCGAAACGGCTCCCAGCCGAGCCTAATTTAAGTAGAGACACTTGCTGGTAAAAGAAAGGACTTCTGCCCTGCATGTTCTACTATGAACTATCACAATTTGCTCATGAGATGCTTCTTGCTGCCTTGGAGTTCTTCTGCAAAGGACGGCGTGCCAGTCATCTAATAGGCATGCCCATTTGTGAGAGGAGGAAAGGACCATAGCCTCATTTTGCATGATGGCAACAAGCACAGGTATTCTTGATCATGAATACTGTAAGACCATGAAGATAGTCGTGAGTTTAGTAATGAAGAATAATTGCCATTTGATTTATTTTGGAATTCGAGTTCGAATAGTTTCGGACTACTTCGAATAGTTTCGGACCAGTCCGATTGCCTCCGAGTGGCATCGGATGACTATCAAGTAGCAACGGAGTATCGGACGATGCTCGAGTGGAATCGGAGTATCGAACGGTGTCCGAGTAGCATCGGAGGATTGAACAGCTTTGTGCTGGGTGGTCGGAACGGCTTTGTCCGATCAGCAGACTTCGACCATGTCCATCTGTAGCACTAAAAAATATATATATAAACTAATAATAATAAATAAGTAAAAACAAATAATTATAAATCCAAAACCCTTATCCATCTCCTTAAATAGTGGAACACTTTTTTCCTCCCTGTTGCGCTGTCTTCCTTCCTCTCTCTGGTAATCTCTCTCTCTCCTCTCTACCCATCTCTCTCTCTCTCTCCATCTCTCTCTCTTGCGTTAGCTTGCATGGGGCCGCATGGGCGCCGGCGGAGGCGGCCACGGTGGCGGTGATGCCGGCAGTGGCGGCGGCGGCCCATGCATGCGCCCTTAGTTGCGCATGTAATTTGGCCATGGCAGCTCCGTGGTTGCGGTGGCTTGGCCGACAGGCGGCAACAGCCCCGTGCGGCAGCCACGGCTTCGCATGCACGCCGAGCGCGCATGGCCGGCGGCCAGCTCGGTGGCGGCAACGGCATGGCCGGCGGTGGCCAGCGGCTACGGCTCGCGCAAGTAGTGCCGTGTGCACGCAGGCGCATGCGTGTGTGGCCGCATGCTTGCGGCAAGGCAGCCCGGCGATAGGGCGGCCGACGGCGGCGGCCGCCCGGCCGCGATGGCCGAGGTGGTCGGCGGCTAGAGCGGCGGCGCGGCGGCCGAGCGCGCGACCGAACGCGCGTTCGCGCGGCCGAACTACTGATTTCTCCTTCCAGTCATTTATCTCTTGTCTGATCGATTGTCTCCAAATCACCCTGTAGGTTCTCACGCAGCTGTCGAGGGAGCAGCCGGGCAATTGCACATCTCAGACCCATCGTGCAGCGTGTCCGTCGAGCGTGCTCAAGGCAAGTACCTCGCGGCCGTAACTCGTTTCTTTCACACATTATATCACATGCTTACCTGTTGCCTAGCATGATTACCGATCGTTATACTATTTTGATTGCCTGTCGTAGGTCGTTGTAGCCTAGTAGATTTTATATCATGAGGTAGATAGTATTGAGTGCTTGTAATTAGTATGCTGTTAACCGTAGAATTTCTATGTGGTTAGGGTTGTAAACAAATGTTAAATGGTAATTAGGGTTACGCCGAATCATGCTCCAATTTAAGGTTAACCACTAGTAATATTTAACATTGGACGGTCGTTGGTATGTTTTGCATCTTGATCCTTAATTGCCGATTATTAATTGTGATTTGTAGTTGATTGAATTGCTACACATTAACCTGCCTAATAATCACTTATCACCTAGTAAAATTGTATGATTGACAACCCTGGTGTGTGGCTCTGGTTAGTATCTTCTCCATCGGTAGATCTTGTTTCCATCACCTAGAATCATCAATTCTGTCTCTACGGTTTCATTGGATTAAATCTTTACTCTCATAATTTTACCTTAATTCAATCACAACTATCTAACTTTATCGTGGATAATTTGCTAAATAACAAACTAAGGGTTATCACGCCGGAGCTACCCACATATAGGGGTGATTTCCACCCAACATGGTAATGTACGGGGGGCTGTACATTCTCGTTACACAGGATATTACACCCGTCTGCAGTTATATAGTCGAGGACAAGGTTGTGCTTGGCTATTCTCGTATAGCCGGGTATGTGGGATGAGGTCGCCGGATGTCACATAACAAATATCTTTAATTCACAGTTTCCATAATATCCATCTTCCATTTATGATAGTATTTTCGATATCAGTTGTCCATTGCTTGCCTTATGTCCATTGCTTACTTGTTATGTTTATCCTTTACTTCTTGTGGTTGCATTACCTGTCTTACTCTTGCGTTGCGACCGTTGTTGGGTACTTGCTGATATTTCCAAATCTCACGCTTGCTCTTTTCCTCTCAGGTAAAAGACCAGTGGATTGATAGCAGCATGCATGAGTGGGAGCACTCGAATTTCAGCACTGTGGCTTGCCACAAGTTTTGCCATTTACTTTATTCGCCATTTTGATTAGAAGTGGACCAGTCCCATATTTCAAACGTTATTACAGCTTCCGTTGATTATTTAATAAAGTACTTTAAAGGTTTTAATTTGTGTATGGATTTCTAGTATTGTCTTTTATTATTACTTTTATTTCTTGGCGATGACGTTCCATAGTAGTATTCCACCTTGGCCATATGTGGGGTGCTACACCATCTTCGATCATGTTGACTTCGACCATGTCTGAATACGACCACGTCTGGCTTCAACTACGGCCTTTTCGACCACGCCAGATAATCAGTAAGCTTCAATCTCGACCAGCGAACTGGTCGTAGCTACAATACTTTTCCATGATTATAGCTACAGTTCCTTGTCTATTGTCGTAGCTACAGTAATCGATCGATAGTCGTCAACTTTACTGGTCGATACTCGATAATCGTAAACTTTACTGGTCGGTACTCTATACTCGATAGTTGTAAACTTTACTGGTTAGTACTCTATACTCGCTAGTCGTAGATTTTACTGGTTGTACTCAGTAGTTGGAGATTTTTAGGTCGATAGTCGAAGGCCTTGCGGTCGATGATCGTAGACTTTGCAAACTGCTGTCATAGTCGTAGACTTCGCAGTCTTGCTATTATAGTCGTAGACTTTGCAGTCTTACTGTCATAGTCGTAGACTTCACAGTCTTGTCGTCATAGTCTGTAACATCCTGAAAAATTTAAAATTTAAAATATGAATTTCTTGAATTATTTTTGTAATATATTCCATTTGAATTTGGATTTTTCTGGCATTTTCCTTCTGGAATGTGGTTGATTTTCCAAAAAAAAAAATTAAATAAGCTCATAAAAGACAAAGACAGATATTAATGTTGCCCAAAAAGGAAATAGATATATACATATAAAAAAAATTAATGTGCAAATAAATATATATAAATAAAATAAATGCATAAGTGCATATACAAAAATAGGAAAATATATAAATATACTGAATTCATATGTATATATATACTTGTACACACATATGTATATATATGTATATAAACATTAAATAGTTAAAAAAAACAAACAAAGGGGAGCCAGGCCGGCCGAGGCAACCCGGCCCAGCTCCACCTGCACCTGCGCCCCTGCCGCATTTTCCTCCTCTGGCCGCAGGGCCCACTCGCCAGCGCCTCCCCTCCTTTCCTCTCCTCCTCCCCGAGCGCCTGCTCCTCCTCTTGTCTCTTCCTCCTTTCTTCTCCCGTGGCAGAGCAATCTCCACGTCGCCCCTCTCATCTCCTCGCTCGGTCAAAAAGCCGGCCGACACGGATGGCAGCCCGCGCACGCCCGTCGCCGCCCTACCTCCCTCGCGCCGCACGCCGCAAGTCGTCTCGCGCCTGTAGCCACGCCAAGCCGGCTCCATGTCCTGCTCCGCCGCCACTGCTTCCATGCCGCCCGGTCGGCCCAGCGCCCATAAAGGAGGAGACGCGTCCCAATTCGTCTCGCCTCACTTCCCTCTACCTCCACCCCCAATTAATTGAAGTCCCGTGCCCGATTTCTCACCGGCGTCCGCCTTCGTCTCCACGGCCGGCCGCCGAGCTAGCCACCGCACCAAGCCATCCCCGGGCAATTACTCTGAGCTGAAGCGCCCTCAAGGCATCACGAAGTCACCCCCACCTCCGGCCGAGCTTCTCCAAGCCCGTAGCTCGCCGGCGCCGTGCGCCTCCGCCGACCGATCCCGTCGCACGCCGCCAGCCGACTCCAGACCACCTCCGGTCCAGTTGACCGCACGGTGAGCTTCCCACTACTCCCTACATGCTCAGACACGCACCGATTTGCTGCCTATTCCCCGCCACCGCTGCCGCCCCTTTTCACCCTCACCGCCGGCCGCTCACATCGCCGCCCGAGCCGCCTCACACCTTTCCGGCTTACACCACCACCCCTAGGCTTACATACCCTCCTAGCAATCCATTTTGGCGGTTTCCCAATTCCCTTCGGTCGCCGCTCGCCGCCGGTAAGATTTCTCCCCGCCGGCGCCATTAGGCTCTGTTTTGAGCTCCTGCCATAGCCTACCTCTTAAGGAGAAATACCCCTCCTCTATCAGTCATACAAGTCTGCCCACTATGCTACCCGCGCGCATGTAAAGCACAGAGCCCTCAGGGCTTGGAATCGATCCCAGTCGGCTGCAAATTTTTCCCACATTTTTGTTGTTTAACTTTTGTAGCTCTTTTCAATAATAAAATTCAAGATAGATTTAGGAATAATCTATAAAAGCTAATAACATTAATGAGGTCATAAAACCAGTGTGTAATATTTAAATGTGGGTTGGATATTATATATGAATGATTAATATCGTTTGACTAATTAGCTCAGAGAGTAGATATTAATTAAAAACATTATTAAAGAAAAATTCTTGGTTAGATATCCAAAATTTAGTAAAGAGCTTAATTGAAAATAAAGTTAGAGGTTTGGATATTGTGAAATCAAGGCTCTAAGTAGAGGATCTCTTAATTACAACTAAAATCTATGCCCAATGTTTACCATGCCTCATTAAAAATATATTTTTATGGAAGGTTTGACTAATTAGCAAATATTGAAAATATAACTTTGTAAAACGAGCATGCTATATAAATAGATTTTTATTTAAAGCTAATAACAACTAAAATATAGGGACTTTCTAAGTAAATGTATATATAAACATCTATAGGTATATACAAATAAGCGGTTAGAGAAATGCGGATAGCATGTATGCAACCCACTAAAAATAGAAGTGCAATTCTTGCGTTCACCATAGACCCCGCTAAAATATATATGTAAATGCTATCATTAACACACCACTCGTCGTGAAATCTTAAATGGTAACTTTAGTTAATAACGATAACAAAATGTACTCATGTATAGCAGCCATGACTTGCAAGAGGATAAAGTATCAGTAATAGTGGTTTTCAGTGAACACATAAGTTAAGAGGTTGTAATAATATACCGGTGTTAAAATGTAGTAGCCCAAGGTCATCAAATACCAAAATAATCTTATAAACATATGAATATTCTAACGTAAACATTTAACTATTAACACGGGTAATTAGGGTCACATAAAATGATACCTACCAAGCGTTGTCAAATATATGAATTAAAAATAAAACTAAGCCAAATCGAAACTAAAGCATAGATAAAATAATAATAGTATTAATATTTAAATCTTAATATTAGATTAATAAATAATAATGATGAGCATGAAATAATAAGATAAGACCAGTAACAACTAAACGCACATAAAATGTCACCCATAAAACGCTATACCCCTACATTCTAAAATTTGTTCGGTAAACCAAAATACCCTGAAAGGTAATGTTCGACAAAATAATACCTACTCCTAGGTCTAACTTAACTCATGGAACTTCCTTGATAAATACAAAATAATAAAAGAGATATTACTAATAAAAAGATCGAGTCAACGTTTTCTACCACCGGCCTCGCCTTAAATCACTCAAAACACCCATTAACTCATAATAAAACCAAAGTTGAATTTATTCGGATTTATTTGGATCTTTTGAGTCATTTGCTTTCATTTGGATTCAGTCGTTGTTGCGTAATTAGGAATTGGAAGTCGTGAAGATTAACGGATCAAGCGAGATCAAGTCCAAAGTGAAGAGAGAGACCAAAAGAGAAAGAGAAAGCATTGTGTGAGCTCAAGACCACGGTAAACCGCGCCAGGCGAGTCAATACTTTGATCATGTTGAACCCACATTTATGCAAACTACTTTGTGTTAAATTAACAAAATGCATGCTGTTATTTTTATGCAAATACATGCTAAACTTGATATTCTAGTTATATGCCAATGTTTACCTTGAATAGTATTACCCTCCTTTGGAATGATTGAATGTGTAAACCTTGTCGCCCTAGCAAAAGTATAATACTAATATTTCGAAAATAAGTCCCTAATGATATGCTATGCTTAGTGTTGCATTAATACTCAGGGGGCGCTGAAATGCCCCATACATCATGATCGCTTTTAATAATGAGAAAATGGTTTGGGCAGTCATGGTGGGAATGACTGGTATATTTGACATGACTATTTTATACCCTCCAAAAATCTCAACATGCTTAAATATCTGGGCGGACTAGTTCGAGTGTGTGAATGTGTGGTGCAGTGGAAGCACAAAAGTGAGTTAGTAATGTATAAAGAGTGCAGTGGAAGCACAACAGTGAGTTAGTGATGTATAACAAGTGGGTTAGTAATAGCCCGCCCAGATACCACTAAGGACCGAATCTTGTCATGAACTCCCTTGTAAAACAGTGCAACCACAAGTCCGTAAAATACGACTTGGCTAAGTAAATTTATCGAAGTTCCGGACTCATCTCACTGGCAGGAGGTTGAAGGAATTTAGCTATGGCAAGGGGGCCTGAAGGGACACCAGTGGAGGGTGAAGTTTCCCAGCTGTCCTACGTTGCGGAGAGGTAGAAGTCCGGCTGCGTAGTGGCTGGGGGAAACATCCCGCGCACAGATGGGACCCACCGCAAGTGGGCAGTCTCCCATAAAAGTGAGATGAGAAAAGAGCCTAGATACTTTGAAAAGTCATTGTGATGGTCTGCTCAACCACACATCTAAGGAATCGTGTGGGGCAAAGAGTTGATTGTCTCTTGTGGTGAAAGTGTACAAGCTCTGCAGAGTCTAAAACTATTCGAATAGCCGTGCCCACGGTCAAGGGCGGACATGGGAACTTAACCAGATATAGTTCTATTTCAAAATGTTTTGTGGGTGGGATGGAAAAGTGGAGGGCAGTGGAAGGCCCTGATTTGGAATTGTCCTGGGTGTCGTCCACAGTGGTAAGTTAAGCGGCTATAACGCTGAAGAAATTGCTATATGGTGCAGATGCCATGTAACGGTGGGTGGAATCTGAATCGATATTAATAATGCATTTCCTTGTACATTATGATTTGTTCCAAAATTGCTAAGTCATAGGGCTTTTAATTAATTGTATTCAAAAGCACTCTACGCAAAATAAAATAACCCGAGCCTCTCATTTGTTAAGCCATGCATACTATTTATTTGCATTCTGTGTATTGGCTCGCGGAGCACGGGGTCGGAGTGCTCACGCTCGCTTTTGCGACAAAATTCAGAATCAGGAATCAAGTCACTGCACCGCAGCAACAAGACTGGACAAGCTGGCAGAGAAGATGAAGATGTCAAGGGCTAGGTCGCGAACCTCCAGTTGGCTGCCTGTGGGCATGTCCTGAAGGTCCCACCTGTGTGCTTCGTTCTTCCGCTGCTGCAACTTAATGATTTCGGCCTAATCGGCCCATGAGTAAGTCTACTATTAAATTTTACGCTTCCGCATGATATGTATTTTGATATTCATTACTGTAACTGTGAGCACTATCTACTGATCCAGGGAATAGTGCAGTAATCACAGAGGAATCCGGATGTTAATATCTGGGCTCTTACATAGTCATAGACTTTGCGGACTGTTGTCATTGTCTTCAGGTTTAGTCGAAGGCTTTACGATCGGTTGCCGTAGGCTTTGTGGTCGATACTGTAGACTTCATTGTCGGTTCGAGTGCTTCATTCTTGTGATCTTCGAGCACCTTGAGTACTCATGTTGGGCTAGTGGTTAGCTGGTCGGTGTGTGGTGGTCGTTGCTACAGTACCAGGTAGGTATTCGATGATCGATGAACAGTGTCGAAAGGACTCAGTACTTGAAGGTTTTGGTACCCGAAAGTTGGGAGTACTTGGTAGTCGGAAGGACTTGGATCTCTATAGCGATGTTTGTTATTCCCGAATGTTTTTGGTGAAGCGATAGTATTTTCCGACTACTTGTGGTTTTTGAGTACCCGTTGAGCTAGTGGTTGTAATGAGTTGTTTTTTTGCAGAAAGCTATAGAATTGGTAGTCGTAGATGACCTAGTTGATGGTCGTGGTTAGTTTGGTTCTTGTTTATGGATAGACAAAGGTGGTGGTGTGTGTGCTGATGACGATTAAGTTGTAGAGAACTTGTGCGGAGGAAACTTTTCTTTGGTATTTGCATGTGCAGAATAGCATGGAGACGATCATGGTCGGTAACGAGGAGGACCGGGACTAGGATGGGAAGATCTGACATCCAAATGATTGAGGATGTCATGCAAGATGGTCAGGCTAACGCTGGAGTACATAGAGATCAAATGTGGTGATGCATGGAGAAGCTACGGGCAGTGCGGTCTTGAAGGGTTCTACACGGAGGTTAATGATGCGAGATGGAGCTACGAGAGGTGCGTTCGTGGAGGCTTCATCACGTAGTAAGATTGGAAACGTTATGGAAGGAGTCCGTAACGGAAAGGTTTAGAGATATGATAAAACCCGTGTTTAGAAGGATTTTAGGTTCTTGATTTGACGAAGAGATAGGATTGCATATCCAGGGGATAAGGACACAGTTTGAGATGTCTGTGTTTGAGGTGAACATGATTTAAAGCTCTAACATGTAAAAGCAAGGAGAGGCCAAGTGTTTTGACCGTGGCTTTTATGAGGCTTTTTGTGCTAGGGTTTTAAGGGTGCCGTGAGGGCACTTTGTAGCTACATCCATGATGTAGAAATAATAGATCAAATCTATTTCAAAGAAAAGTTAGATGGTGTCTGCGACGTGTTTTCTGATCATCATTTCCTTGTGTCTCTGGCGGTGTGCTAACACATCACGGTCTTGCGTACCATGAACTCGGTGTCTTCGAGCGTCAAGTCAATCCAATCGATTAGAACTCAACGTTGTTTTTGGCTTATTCTCGTTCGAGCCATCGAAGTGATCGAACGGACAAAGCATTCGAATGGCTAAAGTTTCTGAACGTAGGGAGACTTCAACCACGTGCAAAGGTGGTCGTAGCAAGCGGTCAGATGATCGAAGTGTTCATCGAGCACGTGCAAATGAATTAGCGTCTTGTGGTCATAATCTACATCTAATAATTTAGATTGTTTTTCGTCTGATTTGAGATTTGTTTCAGGTATCAAAAAGTGGAGACAATCATTCACCTCTTCTAATTGCGCCATACGATCCAACAAATACAATCTGAAGGCGATGTTCACTGAAAAAATTCATGCAGGTACCAACAGAAAGGAACAGGCAGCCAAATCCAAGATTTCACACGCAGTGCATTCTCAGTTCTTACCCATGTTATATAACCATGCCATGTCCATGCTTGCTGCTGCCTGCAACTGCTACGTTGGTATCACATAGAGCTAACTAGCCGGCCATGGATGTGACCTTCGTGTGCTCGGGGGAGGAGCCCTTCAAGATGGAGGTGGGCTTCTTCGACACCGTCTCCGACATCAAGCAGAAGCTCCAGAGCCGCAAAGGCTGGCCCGCCGGCGCCCTGTCCCTCTTTCACAACGGCAACGTGCTTGCGGACGTTGACGGCCGCGGTGGCGGCACCGAGCCGTACGGCATCGTGGAGGGCTCCGTCATCCACGTCACCCTCGTCGGCGGGCAGCAGCAGCAGCAGAGGATCAGGAACAAGAAGCCGAGCAAGAGGCGGGACGACGGCGCCGTGCCGCTGCGGGTGAACGTCGTGTCGCGGTGCGGCCGCGGGCGCGTGGAGGTGGCGGTGGGCGCGCGCGGCGCGGTGTCGGCGCTGCGGGGGGAGCTGGAGCGGGCGCGCCAGGAGGCCGGGTTCCCGCTGCCGCGCGACGGCACCTACTTCTTCATACACCGGCAGAGCGTGATGGACGAGGCGCGGTCGTTCGAGTGGCACGGCGTGGCGACCGGCGACGAGGTCGTGGTGTTCGAAGGGTCAGTGACAAGGGGCCCCACCCACTGAACCCGACGTGGCGCTTCACGCATGCTACGGTAGTATGCAGTTGCAATGCAAAGCCCCATACGTAGCAGAGCTCACGCAGGACACGGCGGCACATGCACGCGTTCGCGCCGCCGCCAACGAGCAACGCGTGCATCCGTACGAGTCCAGGTTTAGTTCTGGTTTCTGAGACAGCAATGTGACTCCTTTGTTCTCTGCTCAATGCAGACAAGCAGCCTTCAGGCTTCAAAAGTTCTATCTTCTATGAACAATAGGTCTTTCCTGGCATCAGAAATTCAGAATGGGATTGCACCCAGCCTTCCTTCAGATACCTGAATTGCATTCAAATCGTTCCAGCACCTGATCTGTTTTATGTCCTAGTTTTCTTTGCTGTTTCTGATGTCTGGACCGGCACAAAATGCATCGTACACAGGCATGTCAGTACAACCTGAAGCCCGTTCACAAGATGTACCCTGCGACCTGCGAACTTGGTCAGTTTTGAGACCTGAAGAACCAGCAGTAAACCTAATGCCACCTGCTTCACATAGCGAAAGATGTGCCACTTGCCAATGATATAAACTACTAACTCTCACAGCGCAACGTATTCACAGCCAAATGTTTTGATCAACTGATTTTCATTTCCATTGTCTTGAGAGCTATCCTTTTTTCAGATTACAACAGAAAGATATGAGAATCATCTTCTCCATTCTCTGCTTAAAAAAATGCCCAGAAAAAAAGAGTAACCAAGAAAACTAGAACAAAGCTATGCTGTAGCATGCTACCATGTATACAAGCTGAAGCACATCTATCTTTTATTTCTTTCCAATTATTTACATCTGAGGACCAAAAGGAGGCGTGCTCATCATCTGCTGGTATGCTGATGAGGCTGCATTTACCGCTGGGAAGCAGGATTGCGGCACTGGCTCTGCCTTCAGCTCTCCTTCCGGCATCATAAGCCCCGTGTAGCCCTGCATCGTTGATGGATTACCAATCATCTTTGTTGGAGCAAGAGGACCTAGAGTGAGCATCGCATTCGGCATGCCTCGTGGGACCATCCCGAAGCGGAAATTGCCTGCCGCTGGTCCCAATTGGCCTCTCGGAGGAAGAACGAAGGAACCGTAAGGAGCGGTGCCACCAAACTGAGCAAAGCTGGCTTGTGGTTCTTGCCTACACTGAGAGCTATTAGCGTGTGGTGCAGATGGAGGAGTGCTGCCAGAACCAGAGCTACCATGCCCGCTATTTCTGGCGGCTGGAACTTCGTGGTTGTGCTTTCCTTCATATGTCGTGATGACGGATTTCAGATCATGTGACGCTCTTTCCACATGCTTGCGCACTGAACAGCCTGGGTGCGTACATTTGTAGTAGCTCCTGCAGATAAATGAAAAATGTTACGTAAGTACCAAGAAAGGCTGCTGCATGGTCAGATCATGCAAGAAATGGTAACGGCATCAAAACTGACCTCGGATTTGGGTTGCCTTTGACAACCTTCTGCCCATACTTGCGCCACCGATACCCATCGTCAAGGATGTCAACCTCACTTGTTGTCTGAACAACAACGCGAGGCTCCCGGACAGCTCTTGATGCTGCAGCACCCATGTCCATGGTACTAGTGGTGGCAGCAGTAGTAGTAGCAGCAGTAGCCAATGCATCCAGCTTCCTGAAAAAGAACCGGATCCATAAATGAATGTAACATCATGCTAGTGTGTAATTAGTTCAGTGGTCTACGACATTAACCTTCTTTTAGATTCGGTATCATCTTCATTGCCATCACAATCTATAGAAATGGTGCCAGGTGTTGCGCTTTCATCCTCATTAGACAGTGTTGACGAGACATCAACTGCATCTTGGGATTCCATGATAGATGTGTCACCGTATGCTGATACAGGAAGACAAGCAGCTGGTCTTGCTTCAACACCATCACTTTGCACATCTTGGAGGCATCCATTTTTAGCATTTTCCCACAAAGATGCAGAGTTGAGTCCTGCCTGCGAACCAGGGTTCTCTATGACATTTGTTTCTGGATCATTGATGTGTGAGAAAAAGACACCTGACCGGCGGTTTGGAGGTGGCAAAGGGTGATTGTGAGTACCCTTGTAGATTATCTCAATTATCTGACCATCTTGAGAACGCTCCACTTTTTTCTTGACAGGGCATTTCGGATGTGTGCATTTGTAGTAACTCCTCGGATGCTCACTGTTCTTAACTTGCTTCTGTCCATATTTTCTCCAGTTATAACCATCCTCAGCTGGGGTGCCAATTGCGGCAGAAGCATATTCTCCATTTTGGTTTGTCTCATCATCTTCCTCCTCGTCAGCAGAAGAATGATTATCACCAAACATGGAGTCAGACGTCTTCGGTTTACCAATCGTTTCATCAATGGTATCCTTGACTGCAGTAAAGCTTGACTGAAGACTGGATTCCTGCTGATGAATATTTGACAAGGACTGGTTTTGGTGGCAAGCATTGTCACCCTGTACCACATAAGTTTTTTTCAGGCAGGTCTGCAATAAAAGAAAGCGAACTGTACTACATAACACTGGAAGGCAAATAATGACAGACACTAACAGTCAAGGAAATTACCTTTTCCACAGTTAAGAAACTTGGTGCGTTCGACCCTAAGTGGGGTTGGAAGGAAAAAACGTCATTACCAAATGCACAACCTTCAGTCATCTTGGAAGCTGGTAGTATTGTTGAGTTAGCATTTGTAGCCATCAAAAATGGCAATTTGCCAGTGGTTGGAGAAGGCTGTGCCTGCAACAGATCATAAATTCATAATCAATTACAACTACATTCGCATAGCAAATATCATATGGTAAGCACAGATATGTATTTGACTATCTTTAAGTGTTGAATTAAAATTAGCAGCTATACAATCAAAATAGAAACCAAACTTCTAAGTTTCCAATCAGAGAATCATTTCTTGGATAACAATATTCTACATAATAGGCATTAATAGATGTTGTACTCACATGCTTCTATACTGCACAGAACCATGTTCTACACAGTATACATAAAATGCTTTACAAAAAAACAGTAGACATCAATCAATGTTCTTCTATACTGCACAAGACTTAATGTCTGGTAATTGCAACTTTCGTGTGTTTAATGCTAACTCCAAGTATGGTTTATCACAACCTCGATTAATAGATGAATCTTGGGAGCATATCACATTAGCAAACCAGTCAAGGAAACATGACATACCATAGCATTGTAAAGAAAAACCGGTGACTCAAGAAGAGTAGTTGGACTAAGGCCAGGTGGAATTGATACAGGTGATCGAATAACTGTGGATGAACCAACACGAGATGTATCAATCTTCGGGACACTGAAACCAGCTCTTGCAGCCCTGCGCTCTGCCAGACCGCCATGTGAGTTTGATTTCTGATTAGCACTGAACAAATTCGGCTCCAGGGAAATATCCTTTTGGAATGTGTTTTTTGCAGTTTGAGCAGGCACTTCCTCGCTCAAAACCACAAGTTGTCTGCTCTTTTCGGATTGATCCTGTGGCTTGTTGCTGCCATGTTCACTGAAAATACTGGAGAATGGACCAGAGCTGAATTCTTCATTCAAGAAGCTTGACATGAGTGTTCTCGGGCTGGGTGTGGGGGGCATCCAGTTCTCCATGAGGGATCCACGGTCGCTGGTGCCGACCATGCGAGTGAGAAATCTACCTCAACTGAAATAAGTCACACGGTATACCACATTAGTCCTGTTGAAACATCGGGCTATTTGATAGTAAAATTGAGACAAAAAGGTGGTTTTCTTTACACAAAACGCAGAAGAATAGCTGATCAAAATCATATAGCCAATAAAATTTCATAAACGCAGACGCAAGTACATAAAAGCCAATCAATCAATCATACATGACCAGTACACACTACACAGATCAACTCAAGTCCACTAGAAATTAAAAAAAACAAAGACATAGATGAACAAGCAAATTGAAAGAAACTGCAACCTTTACCCATTAAACCACTAAATTCATGCAAGAGAACCCACTGCAGCCTAAGCTGTAAATTTTACACGCATGGCCTCTGAATCCATGCACAAGAACCCAAATGACACAATTTGATATGAAATAGAGAATCCAATCAAATCCACTGCTCAAGTACGCAAACTACAAACCAAGCTGCAAACTTCCCCAACAAAGCACTAAATCCCCGCACACAAATACACAAAAATTAAATTTTGATGCGAAATGAAGAGAATTCACTATTGAAATGAGAAAAATATCCGAACCAAGATGCAACCATCTAATCAAACCTTCACAACTCCCAAACAAGCGAAATCGGTGCCAAAGTAGTCGCCTTTATCATAAGACCCGAGCACAGAGCCACAGATGCAAGCGATAAGTACAACCCAACCAAATAAAAGCAGCAAAAAGAAATTCCAACTGGCACCTCACGTTGGCGAGAACTTCAATACCAAATGATTGCTCCCTCTTCTCTTCCCAAAAGCGAAGCTGGATGGATGGATTGGAGCAGAGCGCGACGACAAGGTAGTCAGAACCAGAGACAGATCATGTCTGCTTGCTCCTATCGATAAAGGAGAAGAAACAGTCCGAAGAAAACCTATTAACCGAAAATCTCCATGCAAAAAACTACCGAATTTTGGACAAAACTTTGGCCTTCTTGATCTTATTTGTGGTTCTTTCACCAGTCAAAACTTTGGCCTTCTTGATCTTTTTTCTGGTTCTTTCACCAACCAACAGCCGATAAACGAGCGCAACAAAGATCTTGCCGGAACAAATGAAGTTAGGTTTCTACTCCACTCACCAAGAACCCCCCAAATAAACCCCAGAAAGACCAAAAGAATTCTGTTGTAAAATCAAATTAAGCCCTCGTTTTCCAGCCTCTCTGTTCTCGGGGTGCTACTTTTTTTAAGAGGAGGATAGAGAAGAGACAGGCGGCTTGACCGAGGAGAACGGGATGGTGGGAAAAAACTGGAGGATTTTGCTAGTGACGGGCTATGGACTATGGAGACGGTTACATGGTTTTTTTGGGAGTTTTTTTTTATATATTTGATACTGTAACTGTATTTACCTCTTTTGCAATGCCTGAAATTTCACGATTAAATTAATATAAATTAACATGAAAAATTTAAAGAAAATAAAATTCTTAAAAAATTACACAATTACTATAACTATGTTGGAAGGTTTTACATAAAATTTCACAATTTTTAGAGCTCATTTACTATATGTAATAACTCATACAAATATCAAAATAGTATGAATTTTTGAGCAATATTCACAGTGGATAAAATTATAAAATTAAGTACGTTGTGTCGAGAGGCTGCATATAAAATTTCATAATTTTTTGAGCCCATTTGCTATATTCAAAAAATCAAACAAATAATATGTAAAAAATAGGGCAGGTGATTAAGCTGGCTGTCGTCTAGCCATGGGACGGCAGTAGTGCTAGGCTGAGTTGGGACGGCAGGGGTCTATGCGTCCCCCCCATTGCCGCCCAGCCACGAGCGACAAAAACGACATTTTTGTTAATACGGCAGACATACGGCTATTTTGTAAATACCATTGTAAATAGTGCTAAATATATCAAAAACTTATTTTTTTTTTTTAGAGGCTTGTACTCCGTGTATTGTGCACCGAGACCCCATCTTTCTCTTCTTATGGACTATGGAGACGATTACATGGTTTGCTTTGGTGGACTGGTATTTTTAGTTTGTAGCTTATAACTTAGGAGTTATGGTTTCCTTCAAATAAGTAAATGAAACATTTTTTTGTTGTCTTTCCGAAGCGGCTTGTTGAGATAGTTTTTTCGAAGCTGTTTATCGGTATTTAGTTCTAGTGGCGGAGCCAGCCAACGGTCGGAGCCCAAGCACTGCCACCACCATACGGCGAAAGATTGGTGTGATTCAACATAGCTCAACAGAGTTGCTCGCCGGCGAGCCTGGGCAGCCTTCTAGGGTTGCCGGGAGGTGGATCTGCCTATGTTTGATTCATTCGTAAAATCGTTCACGATAGGATCAAAAGCCGTAGCTATAAGCCACAAACAAAAAGAACCTACTCTTAGGTTGCTTTTCTTTTTGAGAAATTTGCATGTAGGGTTGTTGATTAATATTTTTCTTCAGAGTTAATCCGCCGTCATTCTCTTTATTACACATTGTTAACAAACAGTAGTCGATCTACAGAAAAATATAAACATTAGTCTAATAGCAATAAGCCAACAAGGTATCTGGATTCTGGATACAAATTCTAACTCATACTTGTGGTGTTCGCGATGTATTTTCCTCTGCAATTAATGGAAAACGGTTCCATTGCTTTTTGTTTAAGTGGGCGCGAAGCATTTGTGCTACTTGTATGGACATGAGTTTGACTTGTCTGACGTATTAGAAGTGAAGTTACGATCTTAGATGGATGCAAGAAATGGGAAGAGGAGGTTACAAAAGACATGCAAAATGAAGGATAAAATCAGGACTCATAAATAATGTATTATTTTCTACATGAATTTAGTAGCAATGGTGAGGAGAAACCACGTATAGTAGAAGTTAATTTTGCAGTGCGAGCTTTTAAGGATAGGTACAATACAAGATGTTTATATATGAATGCCTAAAGAGAGAGAATATAACTACATCATCAAGCATCCATGCAAAAGTTATTTCCTCCAATGCAAGTATCTCTTCCGTAGGTGCTTAGATACTATATTATCTATTAATAGATATAGTTATACATATAGGCACCTACTAAGCACCAATGTTTATTTAAGAATCGATACTTCAAAATAAGCACCTCATCTATCCTATGCAGCAAAAAAAAAATCAGTTTTTCATTACTAAGCATCTCTCCAAACATGTGCACTGTACATGTTCTTGAGAAACCGATTGGAATGATACAAGGCAACAAAATCGAGTCAAGTAGTTCGGGATACGTGAAGTGTGGGGTATACGAACAAGAGGTTTTAGGTTCCATCCTAGCCACGCAAGGGTGAAAACACATTGGATTTTTTTAATAAAAAAGCAGCTCAAAAACAAAAATAACAAATAGAAGGTTCGTAGCCAAAATCAACATAACAAAAAAAAATTCAGGGATCAAATTTGACATTCTGTGAAAGCTTAGGGGTGAATCCTGCATTTGTCCAATATAATTGTAATAGCCGAGCTTTAGAAGTATACAGAAATAACTACAATATAACAAGCAGTACTCAGTGCTGCTACTTTGGAAGCGTCACTCTTGATGGCATGGGGACATAAAAATTATTACACTGGTTACCCTCATATACCTAGCAGTCTTCGGATTGGATTTAAATTTATGAGATGCAATATAAACGTATATGGTATTAAGAACGAAGAAAATAAATCTCATAGAGAACCAAAATAACGGTATTGAAGCAATCACGATAAAAGAGAAAACATCTAACGAAGCCGACCGTAAATTTCTTAAGCATAGCATCAAAAGAGTACAAGGAGTTATCGCTCTCTCAGTACCCTCTTAAATCTTTTAAGACATTCGGATCCTTGATCTATAAAAGAATCTAGTGCTAAGAATAAGCTAGTCTCTAATCCTCTTGTGTATCTTTACCTTTAGATGAGTGGCTTCTTTACTTTGTTGTTGATTACTTGGGTTCTCCATGACCACCCCTCATGGTTTTATATAGTCCTCTATGGCCTTCTCCAAAGTAGAGCAGGAATCCTACTCTAAAAAAGTAGGAATCCTAATTCTATTAGGATTCATTTAAAACTTCTTATAACACATATTTTTAAATCCTAAAAGACTAAGATATGAATAACCATACTCAACAATTTCTATCTTGACTCTTTATTAGTTGAAGTCATTGTGCTCTTCTAAGAACTCGTTCCAAGTTGGCTCTTTTTTTATTTTATCTTTTCTTTTTTCCACCTTTAGGAGTGCCTTCATCACAAGGACTCATACACATCACCATAATGTGCGTGTCAATATCCAGACTAGCCTATCCGAACCCTTCACTTGAGTGCTCCTTTGTTGTGTAGTTTAATTAACCACACCTCCTATTCCTACAACCTTCCATATCATAGGTTTGTACCATCTTCAAGCTTCACCTGCTTACTGGTACCGCTTAGTTGGTCTCTCCACATCTTCCTAATTCCAACAGCTCGTAACTTCGGCTTTGCGTCTGCTAGATTTTTTTGCAACCATCTTTGCAGTTATGCACATAACTGCAGATGAGATCTGAGTACATACCATTGACAACATGGTTTTCTTCTCTTGACTAGTATTTTTATCGGACTTCCCATTGGTTGCCCTTCCTTTAGGTGTAATCATCAATCGATATCCTCCATTGCTCCAGATACTTATAATGATCACTTGCCCTTTTGCATGTAATTCGCATGACTCCACCTCGAAGTGATACTTCACAATCTTTGAATTCAAGCGACCTCATAGATATTAGAGTTTTCTTTAAGCCGAGAACATATCGAACTCCTATCAATGTGCAATGTGTTCTATCATATATCTCCAACGTAACTGTTCCCACCTAAGTTACTGCATACTCCTTGCAATCCGCTAAGTGAACAGTTCTATGCGTCGGACATAGAGATCCTTCTTCAAACATCTCCCTTACCAAACATATATGGAAGTAGCAATCTGAATATAATATCCATCCACAAGAAATACTAGATTAACTGATGATCAATACGTCTAAATCATCCTTTGCTACCGCCACTAAGTATGCACCCTTCATTTACTTTAAACTTAGATAGTCTTTTATCATGTGACTTTTCTCGTCATATAGATAGCATATATGTGTGCCCTTGCTCTTGCCTTTCTTTTTTTCCTGTGACTTTTGCTTCATCCTGGAACACCTACTGCAGCCAATACTTGATCACCGAGGATGAAGATTTCGATGGCTTTCAAAGACTCCACCTCCAATAGATATACAACTATCTCATTGAAGTTGGGTGTGATTTTTCCAACAAGAATATTTATCACCAATATTTCCCATGATGGTTGTAGAGAAGAAACCAATCTGATGACCTTGTCATTATTCATAATTTTTCATCCACACTGTTTAGCTCTGTGATAAGTTCATTGAAGACATTGATATGGTCAACGAACCGTATACATTCCTCCATGCGTAACCTGTATAGTTGTCGCTTCAGCACCCACGGTTTATCAGCGACTTTGCCATATACAATTCTTTAATTCCTCCCATATTTTTGGCAAATTCTCCTTGATCACTGGGTATTTTTACCCCATCGAGAGAAATAAATGGATTGTGTTGACAGCCTTTAGCTTCAACACCTTCCAATCTTCATCGGACGTGTTTTTTGGTTTGTCTCCTTCAACAACATCGATTAGCTCCTGCTAGACAAGAACATCCTTCACCATTGCCACATGCTGGAATTTCCTCCACCATCATATTTCTCTACTTGATTCCATATTGTCGTTCTAGATCTTAATTTTATATCACTTGAGCTTTACCAATCTTTTTTACAAATTAGATTAATTCAGCATTGGTTTTGATACCATTTATTATACTCTAATACCCTTTTTATGCGCACAGCCTCGGATCGGATCAGAGTTTGTGAGATATAATACGAGCGTACACGGTATTAATAACGAAAAAGATGAATCTCATAGAGAGAACCAAAATAATGACGTTGAAGCAACTATAACAAGAGAGAAAAGTTGGCGAAGCTGATCACAAAATTTCTTAAGCACAACTTTAAAAGAGTACAAGAGATTATCACTCTCTCACAACACTTTCAAATTTTTTAGGACCCTCTTGGGTTATATACATTAAAACGTCGGCCTTAAGGTTTAGATGGGACCCACCTTAAGGCCCCTTGGGTTATTCTTGCCCTATATAAGAATCTAGTACTAAAAATAGCACACCAACTAATTCTCTCGTGGTTTATTTGATTTGTTGCTTGGTTGCTTGAGTTTTCCCTGACCACCCCTCATAGTTTTATATATTCTCTTAGCCCTTCTACAAAGTTAAACAGGAATTCTGCGTCAAAAGAAAGTAGAAATCCTAATTCTATTAGGTTTCATCTATAACTCCTTATAACACATTTTTAAATCATAAAAGACTAGAATATGAGTCACATCACTCAACAAAATTTAATGAAGGGTGAACTCAATATCACCACTAAAAGGCTGTGAAATAATGCATGCGCAATGCTTCTTGTTTATGAGCAACACATAAAGAGCGCTGCTTAAGATAAAGGTGGCAAAAATTGACGGTAGAAAAATTTATCCTGTCGACACTGCTACCGTGGATTTTCATGATCTGCACCGAAAGTGTTTGTTTACATTGATGCAAACATATCTATCATGTCCAGCATTTTCAGACGTGTTTTTGTTCAAATGCAAAAGGAACTTCTCTGATTCTGCGACAAGTTTCAACAAATTAGGACGGAAAAGGCCCTCTTGGGGTCCATGCCTCTCTTGGCATGGAAAATATGCCTCTTGGCATGAGATGGTTGGTGAACGGGCAGTTTTTTTTCCAGCAGGAGAGTGCTAATGTCATATTTTGGGGAAGAAAAGAAAGTAGGGAGTCATGATTTTGTTGCAAGAATATTGCATGATTCTCCCTAATCTTGAAAGATAATGTTTGATTTTTATAATCTCGTCTTTTACTGGAAATGCTAGCCAGAACCAAAATTTGTGTCAAGAAAATCTAAAAAGTGGTAGCAGTCCTCCTGGAATTTCGAACAAGGATTTTTTTTCAGAATTATATACGAATTGCACTATTTCCTAAAAGTTCATGCAAATTCCTATACTCCAAACAGGTCTAAAACTGCTATGAGATTTTTCTTCTGAACAAAAATGTGTGATTCCTGCCCAAGCATTCTCAGGTGAAGCTGAATCATGTCCAAAGCTCATGTACCAGTACCAAATTTGAGAGAGAGAGCGAACATCTCCGATGAAACCAACAGTTCCACGTGGAAGGAAAAAATGTTACAAGTTTGGAGTTATTGTTCCGTGGCTAGAATATCACTACAAGACTTCATTTATAAAATTTGGAAGATTAAGTTTGAATCTTTTTACACTTATCTTCTGCCTATGAGAAGTGCTATCCAAAACATAGATGCGTGAAGTGCTTCGGTGCTCTTCTAAAAGCGAAAAACATAAATTCTAGAAAAAATAACTGCCTGAATTGCAACCACACACTATTCCAACACCGATCATATTGTAATATATTTGGATTTTGTTAAATATCATTCGGATGTTTTCTTCCTAACTATCATCCAGATTTAAAACCATTGGATTAGAGATCCAATAGCCATGAATTCTCCCCTCTCCCTTTTGAATTCTATCCCCTCCCCCTTAAAAAATCTCCCCTCTTCAAAAATAAGGAATCTCTTGATCTCTAATCCAAGGTCACAAATTTAGATGATAATTGGAAGAAAACATCTAGGTGATACCTAGACACTCCCAATATATTTATGAAATTTACTTTTTTAGAATCAGAGAGCATAGAAACACTTGTCAATGCCTATTTGCAAGTAATTAATAATTCCAAAAAAAATCATAAAGTTTTCACAAAATAAGTTGGGAAAAATTCCGGATTCCAAACGTTAATGCTAGCCTCCCATACATTCAGGTGAAGCTAGATCCTGTCCAGTGTCCAAAGCGCATGCGTGTACCCAGCCTGACAGAGACAGAGAACATATACTGTGTGTGAAGTGCACTCGGAGGAAAGGTTCGTGTTCTCTTCTGCATCTCTCTCGTTGTCAAGTGGTCGCGGAGCCAATCTTACGAATGCCTCGGCCAAGTTCAGAGCCCCCGAACTCAGCTGGCTTTCTCCCCTGTCTCCGGCCGAGATGCGGTGCATGTGATTTGGCTGCCACGCTTTTCACGCACCGTTGCTGCTCACAACTCGACTGAAACTGAGTCTGAACAGACTCACGAGAATTGTTCTGTGCCAAACAATGGTCCAAAGGGACAAATCACGGGTGGCCATTGGCGTGTGGATTCTGCCTACCCCTTACACGACGAGAATCAAAGGTTCTTCGGAGGAACGCGGCTTCCGTGTTCTCTTTTCTCTGTCACTCTCGTGTTTCCGTCGACGTGGTGAAGATCTAGAGCACCAAAAGAACATGAGGGGTACAGAGAGGATGCTTTAGATCTTTGCCATGTCGACGGGAACATGAGGGGATAGAGAGAAGGGAACAGGGAAGCTGTGTTCTCTTCGGAGACATAGGTTCGTAACACATTAGCTTCTTAACATAGTTTTTTCTTTGTCCTCTTTTTCCTTTGTATTATCTCCATAGAAATATAATAGTTTTTTATTTTTCTAATTTTTATTTATTTTATTTTAATTGAATATTTTAGGAAAAAAAATTAACAGTCACTATAATATTATTTTAATCAAAAACTAAAATCACAACACTTTTGAACGGACCGACGCCACAATAAATTGGAGCAGAACAACGCGTACTAACTGTATATTGGCGCCAACCATGGAGGAGTCGGAGGACAGTTGGTAACCAGACTCTCTTCACTTGACGCGTATCGTTGCGCAACGCAAAGATCGCCCAAATCATGATCCAGAATCCAGGGGCACGAACAGAATTAGACTAAATTATTGGCCTTGTAATCTACGTCTAATCTACCTCGGAGCTACCGATTGATGATCCTAGGAAGAAAAGGATATGGCTCCTAGGAAGAGAAAACACGTTATCATGCAGGAAAAGAGAAGAAACTTCTACTTGAGCTTGTTCAGTGAGACACTCCATATAATCCATATATAGTTGCCACATGGTTACTTGGTTAATTAGTGATCTATATCACAGTTTAGTATAATGATAAGCAATTGTCTTCTACAAGTCACATGATAACCGCGGCTACCTGATGTTGATGGCTCGACGTCGATTTAGTACTGTTCCTTTGGTCGGTCCAATTAGATTATTAGGGGGCATACACATGGTGCAAGGAACTGGAGTAAGCTTAGGATGAAAAAACTAGTTCACCAAACCCAGGTTTCTTTTCCCTGTTAACTTCGATACCTGCTGAAAACGACGCTAAACTTTGTTTTCCGAGTGCGAAAATGATACCAATATATATCTGTGAACGTAATCCGAGGATGATAATTATAGATTTAGACTGCATTTGGTTAGGGTTAAAAATTCAGAGCAAAAAGAACTGAACACGGTCAAGCACAAAACATGGATATCAAATTAAAAAAACGCGGATTTTATGCACGTAGGTGCAGTTACTACTTGTTTCTGGTCTCACTCTGGAAGCATTAGAAATAAGATCACCTCACGTGGGGTCACATGTAACAGTTCCTTTTGCATTTCTTAATCTCCTGATATTACTTGCGTACCTCAACTTCTCCATCCAAGAAAGACCAAAGCCGCGTCTTTCTCCAGCCCCCTGATTGATTATTCCTCTCCTTTTGGCCTGACACGGAACCAGATCCTCGCTAATCTGGCCGACAAACAGGGATTAGGCTAAACAATGGACTATACTATATATTTATATTATTAAGAAGCAGCCTGAGGACGAGGCGGCCAACTCGAGCACTCTGCACTCCTTTCCATGCAAAGAAATGAAGAATTCATTCAGCTCAATGATGTGGTTTGGTTTGCAAAAAAGCAAAGAACAATTTGGAGCTCAGCAACTAAACGAAAGATTCTTTCTTTGAACACACCACTACCCAAATGATTAGCCATTGGTGATTAGCCCAACACATCATGGTATTAATACTGTGCCAGCTTGTCATGGAGGTATCCCTCTCTGGGACTAGTATCCTGATAGTTATAGGACCACACAGCAACATTCTACCGGACACAAGAGATGAGCATGTACTGCTGACTGACAAGAAAGGTACAATACAATGCAATGCACAATGGATGATCTGATCCCAAGAATGATCATGGCAGTTTGGACTTCTCAATGGAATCTGCAAGGCTCTGAGCTGATGAGCACTTGTTCAGCATGTGTCTGTCAGATTTGCAGGACCTTTCTGCAGGGACATGGTGGTGTAATGAAGTTGGAACCAGTCTATTACAGATAGCTTCGTGGGATTTCAGTATCATCGTCCAAACAAGTAATAGTAACAAATTTAAAATACGGAAGATTAAAGATAGAAAGAGTAGTTTCTAATTGAGAAAATTGATGATTTGCCATCTGCAAGAATGGGTTTCGCACTTTTGCCACTCTCAACGTTGGCTTCGCAAAAATGCCATGTAGTACATTAATCCCTTGATTAGTATGTCATTTCATCCCTTTAATTCATTTCCTTTTTCTTTTTCTAATTTCAGGGACTGGAAAAGACCCTTCTACCCCTGACTAATTTGTGAGATTAACTCCTTTTTATTCTCATACTATGGATGTGAGATGAACTCCTTTTATTCTCGACTTTAGATTTGTGAGATGATACTATGGTTGTGATATGCATTTGTTTATTATTTTAGCTCAATAATTATATTATGGATTTTTATACAAATACATGCTGCATGGCATGGCACCAAACCATAAAAAGACCCTCCCGTCCCGATATTACAAAGAAGAGGAATTAGCCAGGGGTAGAAGGGTCTTTTCCAGTCCCTGAAATTAGAAAAAGAAAAAGAAAATGAATTAAAGGGATGAAATGGCATACTAATCAAGGGATTAATGTACTACATGGTATTTTTGCGAAGCCAACGTTGAGAGTGGCAAAAGTGCGAAGCCCATTCTTGAAGATGGCAAATCATCAATTTTCTCTTTCTAATTCAGACTGTCTCAATTAGGAATAGTTTCAGAATCAAACTATCTCAATTTAGACTTTGCTCTCACAATATATAAAGGGCTCAAGGTTTGTAACAGGAGGACAACAATCAATACAAACATTTCCTTCTCAAGTTCTTCTTCTTGTCTAGTCCTTATGTCTCATCCCTACAATCTGGGTTCTTCTTCTTTGAGCAAAGCCTTCATACCTAACAACTTGATATCAGAAACACCGATCCTGCCCACCATGCCACCCAAGCACGATCCTCTGTCCGACGCACGGCTTGATGCTTTGGAACAAACCCAGTCCAAACTTCTCCAGGCCATCTCCGACATCCAAACTACCAACAAAAAACGATTTCGTGAGCAGCAGTTAGCCTCCAATCAGCTTGAACGAGATGAGGGCCAGATCCCATGGAAATATTTAAGCACTACTGCTTGCAGCATTTTGGTCTAGCTATTCACACTAACACATTGGGCACCATCAAGAACTTGCAACAGACTGGCATGTTGGCACAATACCTGTAGGAATTCACCGATCTCTTGTGCCATATCTCTGGTTTATCCCGCACGCATCAGATCGAGTTGTTCACCACAAGGCTCATGGAACCAATGCGCACCCATATCAAATTGGAGGGCCCAACTTCCCTGCAACAGGCCATGAATTTGGTGCGCGCATATGAACAACTCCACACCACTGTAGTAAATCCGAAAATGGCCAGCAGACAACCTTCTAGCAATAAGCCAGGCGCCCGCGTGTGGCTTCCTACGCCACCTCGCGTTCCATCAACACTGCTGGCACCTCTACCAGTTTCGCCGCCGACCGCCTCAATTGCCACCACAGAAACTCGGACAGGTGTTTCCTGTCGTCTGTCCACTGTGGAGATGGTCGATCAGTGACAAAGGGGTTTATGCTTCAATTGTGATTGAACAATTCACGAGGGGCCATCAACGTAAATGCTTGTTCTAGTTGGAGCCTGAACTCGACCAAGATACTGGGGACAGGGTGGACAACCAGCTACCACACGAGACAAAGCCAGATATCTCCTTGCTTATGGTAATGGGCATATCTACTGCACAAACGATGCAATTGAGGGTACACATCGGCGATTTTGAAGGTACGACATTATTTGACACTGGATCCACCCATAATTTCCTCAACCAAGCCTATGTGTCCGCAATCAACAGCCCATCCAATTTCACAGCGGCCTCCAGGTCAAGGTGTCCAATGGCGACAGGCTCGAATGCGGTGGTATTTGCAAGAATGCTCCGATGACCATTGCCCCATCCAAGTTTGCAGTTGATTTTCACATCATTCTCCTCTCCGATTTCGATGTCATCTTAGGGGTGCAATGGTTGCGCACGTTGGGGCCTATCCTATGGAACTTCGACCAGATGTAGTTCTCCTATTGGGAGCACAATCGACAAATCACTTGGACCGATCTTCACTATCCTCCTGTGTTCGTGGCAGTGTTACAAGTAGCCATCGATGATGATCTCATGGCAACTAACATCGGTTCATGGAACCATTGGGACTTCCTCCCGCCCGATCGTGCGATCATCGCATTCGCCTTACCCCCAATATGCTAGATATATTAGTGTGCCCCTACCAATACGCCCACATTTAGAAAGACGAAATTGAGCACCAGTGCGCTACAATGCTGACACAGGGCATCATCTGTCCAACTTCATCATAATTTTCATCACCAGTTCTCCTCAGCCGCAAGAAGGATGATTCTTGGCATTTTTGCATGGATTACATGGTTGTAAATGAACAACTTTTGCATGGATTATAGGGCTCTAAATGAACACACCATCAAGGATAAATTTCTGATACTGCATGTTAACGAACTACTGGATGAATTAGAAGGGTCTTATTATTCTACCAAATTGGACTTAATGTCCGGCTATCAACAAATCTACATGTTCCCAGACGACGTGCTGAAAACGGCCTTCCGAACTCACCATGGACACTTTGAATTCCTGGTGCTTCCCTTTGGCCTCTGCAATGCTCCATCTACATTTCAAGCGATGATGAACGCAATCCTCCAGCCTTTCCTTCGCCGATTTCTTCTCGTCTTCTTTGATGACATTTTAATTTATAGCAGAACCTGGGCAGAGCACCTTTGCCATGTTCTCCAAGTATTGTAGACTCTCACTACTCACCAGTTATACCTCCATAAGAAGAAGTGTATTTTGGTTAGCAATAGATATCCTGTCTAGGACATGTCATCTCCTCTGCCGGGGTGGCCATGGATCCGGCGAAGGTGCCAGCTGTGCTTGATTGGCTACAACCTCGTAATATCAGAAGCTTGCAAGGATTCTTAAGACTCACTGGATATTATCGCAAATTTATACAAGACTTCGGATATATTGCGGCACCTCTCACCAAACTTACATGTAGCTTTGTGGACTCCAGTATCATTGCCGAAACAAGTAACGCATAGCAAGTTTTAAATATAGAAGGTTAAAGATAGAAAGGGTAGTTTCCAATTCGGACTGTCTCAATTAGGAATAGTTTCAAATTCAAACTATCTCGATTTAGACTCAGCTGTCACAATATATAAAGGGCTTGAGGTTTGTGATAGGAGGGCAACAATCAATACAAATATTTCTTTCTCAAGTTCTTGTCTAGTCCTGGCGTCTCATCCCTACAATCTACGTTCTTCTTCTTCTTCGAGCAAAGCCTCGGTACCTAACACAGTCATCCCCAAGTTTGGCACATGTCCTGACACCGAACAGTTGGATGTTTTGAGTTTGGCGTTTGGTGGCCATATCACTCACAGTTCATCGCACACTGTAGTTCAGTATTTTTCTTATGCAGGTTTTAAGGTAACCTCATGTTCAGAAGACTTGATCTGAGATGTTTATTTTTGGCACAGTTGTTCTGTCAGTTTCTCAGCTATGCCAACTTTATCTTGATGAATTTTGCTATTTGGTGTGCATTACTCTATTTGCCATCTGCTTCATCTGTTGGACCGAAATGGCGACAGAGGGGGGGTGAATGGCGCTCTAAAAAATTTATCCCCGACAAGTACTGCCTCCTAGTCTCCTCTCCTATAGTTACCAGAAGCTATGAAGAGGAGAACTTAATTTCTCTGGACCCTCAAGAATCATGGCAGAGAAGGAGAAATGAAACCCAAAGAAAAATTTTAGACTTTGAGGATTACTCTCTGAGAATTTCAGACTTTGGCAATTTTTAGACTGAAAAGGCTCAAACTTCAAACTGCAGTAAAGATTGAGATTACTCTAGGAATTTCAGTCTAGACTAATAGAGAACCATCTCAAATAGCTAGAGAGACTCGGGAAATCAAGAAATGCCATCTCAGAAGCATGGATTTCAGAATATGCCCAAAACTGAAAATTACTGGCAGCAGAGACAAAAACTTAAATTCCCACTCAATCCTTGAATCTTTGGCCACGAAACTTTGAGGATAGCTACTTAATAGCCATAGGAATCTGCATGCCAAGTTTCGTCATTTTTCATGAAGGGAATCAAGAGCAGCCCCAAACCCTAGAATGAGCTAAAACTGATCAGGAACAGCTCAAAATCCAAATTGCTATCTCTTCACTGATCCCTTGGCCATGAAATTTTGGGACTAACTAGTAAATAGCCTCTGGACTCTCCATGTCAAATTTCAAGCCATCTAGCAAAGGGAATCAAGAGTTTCTCCAAAAACCCTAGAAACTGAAATCATGAACAGAGGGAGGCCAAAACTTAAAACTGAAATTAAAGCGAAGATTGCTCTTGGGAAACTCGATCAAATGATCTTGAGGCACTATCCCATCACTAAGCAACCCATTTTGCACCTCCACAGCAAGAACCAACTCAAAACTCAAAAATCTCAAAAATCAATCAAAGAGGCATCGAAGGCAAAAATACCAGAGAAGCACGATCTCAAACAAAAGCCACCTTGGATTGATAATGAGGAAGAGAGATACATGATTACAAGAAGTATCAGCTCATACAATCCCTACAACCCCATACATGCTTGGAATGATCAAGAACTCTCCATCCTTCCAAGAACAGAGCTCTCACATAGAAGACATCGAAGGGGACACAGCCAACGGCCTTCCTGTATCTTCCACCAACTAAAGACTAAAGTCAAAACAATCCTCTAAAGCCTATTTTGACTAAAGTAAACCCTAGAATCCATGAAGGGACATGCAGCCACCAACATCTATTTATAACCCTTGGCTAACGGGTTTTCAACCCGTTACGCCCGCTGGATCCAACGGAGCCCGCTTCCACTTGTGCAGCCTCGCGAAATTATCGATTCGCCCCTCCTGCACCTTCCGGGAAGCTTCCGCGCTCCTTGTCGTCCACGACTCGCAACCACATCGAATCTCCGCCGTCTTCGACACATCCGACCGTTCTGACTTCGACACCGCTTGTGTCTAGTCCGGTCACCTCGTGTCTCACCACGACTCCGCTTCAACGTCCTGCAGTCACACAGACAAGAAACACGTCAAATAGCACCGCTCGATACATGAAAGCGTAAATAGAATAAACACATCATACTTATCTATGATGAAGTCCAAACCTGTCGAATCATCGGAATATGCATCCTAATCCCATACGACCAAGTTTGACCAAACCGACCGAGCCCGTTGCACCATGCAACGACATGATCCAGACCACCCAAATCAAACTCGACTATCCTAAACCCTTATCAATTACTCATCACTCTCATAGGGTCACGACCACCAGGTCTCTCATCATCATTTTCTTGCTTCCTTACTGAGCACTTTTTGAACCAGGTACACATGGCTATCGTTATAGTTTACTGGAATAGATAGGAATAAGTTGATTGCTGCATAATTTCAGTCCAATCTGCTGATGGATGAAGGTATGTTTAGATGTAGCCTCCGTGCAAATTTCTTTGGGTACTCTCTTACGAGCACTAGGCACTAAGCCTTGTCAAACATGCTGTCAAATATGTCACTTCGATGCTGAAATGCGCACCTGCTGTTCTGAACCATGCTAGTGCTACACATGAAGGTTCATAGTCTGGCCGACACACGTCCTTCTTCTCCCTGTATCTGATAATAACAGCTTCCAGCTTCTCCGGTGGGCGTCAATTCATCTAAGATTCAATTCAAGTATGCTAGTTTTCTATAAATGTTTATGCAAACCGTGGGCCAAATGTGCAAGTACCAACGTTCAAAAAGAAAACGATGGAAAAAAAAGTATCCTCAGTAGAACATTGTTGAAATGGAATGGTTTGTTCCACAGATCTAGGAGTTGTTGAATGGCTTGCTCGTTAGATAGTTCGCTGCTGCCTAAACATTTGACAATTGACAAGAATGCTGAAATAGGCCACAGAAGAGCAGCAATCAAAATTCCCAATGCAAGATATCGTGGTTCAGACTTAAGACAACAGACAACCAATTGCAACCGTGTTCACAGGCGTGTGCTCGGTTCCACTACCACACTTCCTCAGAAAGGGGAAAAGGATGTACATGATCGTAGAATTCAGCTTATAGCACCAAATTCTTTTCAAGGAGTTCATGAAACATAAAAAAATATGTGCGAGTGCGTATAAAGTGAGAAAAAAAATATCAGAATAGAATAACGTCACATCCAGCTGTATTTAGAAATGAAAATGGAATTATCATGACGCTTATAGGATGGAGGACGTGTAACTGTGAGCAATTACAGTTGCAGCCGACTTCTAGTTCTACCAGAGGGCTGTCCGCGTCAGAAGATGTTAAAACTTTGATCAAGGAGAAAACGTACACATCGCAAATAAACGAAAAGAACACAAGAGAATTTGTCTATTCTCTTATTTGCTTTCCCTTTTTCTTGCTTTTTTTTATTTACAAAATTAGCTATAAGCCTCCTCAATATATAGGCTAATAAACTCCTACTAGTATACGTATTTGGACTTCAAGGTGAACACAATTTCAACTTGAGTTACATACGAAGACGGACTCTACTATGTTTTGAACTCGAAGTCAAGATTATTTCTAACAATCTCCCTCTTAATCTTGACTTGACATACTCTAGTTTTAGTCTCAATGCATTATGAACTACCAGCCACGCCTCCACATGAAGCATTCTACATGTAAGCTATATTTAGGAACTCAACTCAACTGGTATAAGTCCATTCGGATACGATGATTCTAAAACATTGAAGCATCTGGTCTCAACTACGACTTACTAAACTTATACTTGACACAGAACGGTGACACATCTCCTCAACGTTTTTATTCCTTTTCACCTTACTTGAGTTTGGACGGCGACACATCTTCTCGACGTCCCTGACTCCAACCTTCATCAGAGCAATGTTGGTTCATCATCATTGAGCGCTTTAGTAAGAAACGCTTTCTTCATCTTGATTGTCCAGACTGCATAATTACTCGTCGTGAGCATCAGATAATACAGCGAGACAGCAAAAATATCCTTCACCATCATACTGGGTGATGCCTCGTCACCGGTGGTACCACTTTCCGGAGAACGCGACATGATCTTGAGCACGGATCAAGATCTCGGACTACTTTGAAGTGGCTCTTGGACTGAGGGAATGGAAGGATGTGCCGCGCGCGTCTTTTTTCCGGGAGCTGCGCGAAGACGAGCGACGTGTGCCTCAGGAGCGCCACGTGAGACGCGCTGAAAACGGAATCGTCAAGACAATTTTTTCAGCGACTCGGTTCTCGCATAGACTTTGATATCACTTGTTAAAATTTTGATCCAGGAGAAAACTCACGCATCACAAATGAACGGAATTTCTCTATTATCTTATTTGCTCCCCTTTTCTTGCTTTTTTTTTTTACAAAATTGGCTACAAGCCTTCTCAATATATAGGCTAATAAACTCCTATTAGTATACGTATTTGGACTTCAAGTTGGACATAACTTCAACTTAAGTTACACACGGAGATAGACTCTACTACGTCTTGAATTCGAAATCAAAATTATTTCTAACAGAAGACATAATGAACACGGGAGCATATTGATGCAATAGTATTCCAAATACAATATGATGACTACAACAACTAAAACACCATTTCCAAGAGTGAACATATAAATACGTACAATCAGCACAGGAGCACATCATTGCTATATCTTTTTCACACACACAAAAATGATTCTACCTAACCCTGTATCGAAAAACAAAGGCAGCAGAAATAGTCTGTTCCAGTACACTTAGCCCTTCACTTAAGCAATGCAGGTCATTATTACATTGGAGGTGGTTAACGCCATTGGCATATGCTGATATGAACTGCAATGACCGGCGACTGAACATGGAGTTCATGTCGTCACGCATTACAGTGTTGATAGTGTCAGGGAATTGTGTACGAAGGGTGCATGCCCAAAAAGGGGACGTTTAAAAACTTGATAATGCAAGTGCTATGCTAACTAGCAGTCTAGCATTAGCACGCATACAACTGCTAGGACTAAAAATCAAAAGATGCTAAGTGTTTTTCTTATTTAGAACATAAATTGGTAAGTTTCAATATATCACAAGACCGAACTACTTGGTGAATGTCGTCGAACTGGTTCTCATCTTCTATCTCCACCTCCAAGATTTCCTACCCAAACAAAAACCTCGTCGCCAACTTAACTTCCTCCTGCACTGTCCCTCACGCAAGTAGGAAGAAGAGTATACAAAAAATCAACAAAAACCTCACCGGGATGCGGTTCTTGAGGTAGTTGCCGATCCGCGCGTCGCACGGGTGTGCCAGAACTTGCCCTTGAGGCGGAGCTTCACGAACGGCCCGTCCAGCTCCGCGAGATCAACTTGCCCTACCACCAGCCACCATGCATTCACGAAAAGGAGAAGCAAATAAGCAAATCGATCCTTGGTCCAACTGGTACTGCAGTGCACGTGCAGCAATGGAATCGGTCTAGCTTCTTTCACCTGTAATGCCCACTGTCGTGTCGAACAACTGGCACAGCTGAACTGCAGTACAGAAGACCAAAAATGGCGTTAGTTAGGGGGCTGGAAGCTTGGCTTGTCTCGGATTTGGCTTCGACGAGGGCCTTCCGGACGTTGTCCTCGGTGAGGTCGAGCGACGCGGTGATGGCGGGCCTCGGCCGGCGCGGCGCCGGCGCCGGCACCGTATGCTGCGGTGGCTTCCGGTCACCGCTCTGAGGTGCGGGAGGTGGGTGCTGTTGGGCCTGTTTGTAATTTTCCTCATTTTTAGGTAAAAGAAAAGAAAACTGGCCATGGACCTCACGTGTAAGAGAGGGAGAGAGAAGGGATAGAGGGGGCGATCCGTTCGGCTGCTAGATCATATCTGGCCGACGTATTCATTTGTGTTAGGAAACCAGGACTCTATTTGGAGTCCTTATCTGATTGGGCACCTCCACCGTAGACTATAAATAGGGGCCTAGACCCCCCTCATGATGTACCCCGATGCAATCTAAAGCAATAAAGAAAGACCAGGAGTTCTCTCTACCTCTCTGTGTTCAATCTATTCTCTCTGTGATTCTGTGATTGATTCGTTCTTGTTCTAAGCAGAGGAATCGCTCGGACTGGTCTCCAGCGTCGGTTCCTCAACACGTTATCAGCACGACTTCGCTCCGGTGAACGAGGTAATCATCGAAGCACAGATTGATTTTCTAGATCGCTTTTGAATTCGCATCTTCTTTTGCGTTCTACATTGAAATTCTACGGTGCAAATCCGCCCTAATCTACCGCGAGCAGACTTGAAGTCGCCGGCACAATGTCGATCGGTAGATTGCAAAAACGGGGTAGATGTTGATTGCATCGTAGATTAGAAATTTTGCATAGTGTTATCTGATCCTGCATGATCAGAAGCACAAGAAATATATGCAATGATTTCGTGTTTCTGCACAGCATTGCAGATTGAAAAAATTTAATTATATGCATCTTATCTGTTTGGTCATTGCACGACAAAAGAAAAAAAAGGAGGGTATTGACATTGCATGCGGCCGCCGGCCAGAAGGAAGTTGTGGAGCATGTGGCACCACCGGCCAGCAGCCGATTGCTCTCCCGCATAGGGCACTGTCACCCGTGCACCATACCCACACGGGCCGGCGGCCGATGCTCTGGTAACCGCGCCCGTAGCGCCACCGCCGACACTCCAGCTCCGCGCGATGTGCGCCACGGACGAGCCTCCTCTCCCCCCGACGCACGCCGCCGCCGCCGTGAGAGCACCATCCGTGGGAAACCGGCCAGCATGCCGCATGATGTCGCCGCCCGAATCCGGCGCGTTGACTCCCACGTACGCGGCTCGCATCCCTCACCGGCCCGCATGCCGCCACACAAGGAGCCGCGCGCGGCGCCTTCCGCCCTCTAGCCGCCGCCGCTCGGCGCGCCGCCGCCACCCGTCGCGCGCCTCGCGCGCCACACGCCGCCCGACCACGCGGCGCCCGCATGGCGCTTTGCCGCCGTCGGCCCCTTCCGGCCCTCCGCCCGCATGGCGTCGCCACCGCCGGCGCCGCCGCCCATGTGGCGTCGCTGCCGCCGCCAATCGGGCCCGCGCGCTTGACCTGCCGCGCGCTATCCATCCAAGCCGCCGCGCCGCCCCGCCGAGCCGCGCCGCCACACCGCCTCACCCCGGTCCGCCGCCTCGACGCGCCGGCCTCCCGGCGCCTCCCACGGCGCCCGCACGGCACCCTCCCGCCGCGTCGTCGCACTGCGCGCGCCGCCGCTCGGGTAAGCAGCTGCGCCACTCGGTGCATAGGGGTCGGAAACCTAGCGCAGCTTAACCTCACCGTGTGGGCGGTTGGGCGGGGAAAGGGGCGAGGCGGATGGGCCGCACTGAGCCAAAGGAAGGGCCAAGAAAAAAAGGGCGAACTGCGGGTGGCGAGGAGTCATTGGCCGTTTTGCAGAAAAGCCCTTCGGGTTTCGGGAAATTACCGATTGGTCCTTATTTTTGCATACAAGTCCTGAAATTTTGCAGGGAAGGCCTCGTAATTCCGAAAATTGCGAATAAGCCCTCAAATTTACGAGCGGGTCCAGAATTTTGCAGAAAACCCCTCTGTAAATCAGGAAATTGCGTGAATTTTCTCTGAATTGAAATTTTTGCGTAAAAACCCTCTGGAATTGCAGAATTTGCTGAAATTTCATATTCTTGCATAAAAGGGCCTCGGGAACCCGAATTTTGCATCAATTTTGCATTTGAAGCTTATTTATTTATGCCATTATTATTCTCTGTATTTTCTGTATTTATTTACTGTTTTTTGTTAATTGTAATTGTTTTAATTGCTTTTAATCACTGAAATTAGCAGTAAAATTATAGAAAATACACAGAAAATTATGAAACATTATGGGAAACTATTGCACCACTTTATTTACCTGTAGTAAATTTTCCATGCATGTTTACTGCGATAAACTTATTTTATTTCGTTCATACACATGTAGATGATCGGAATTTGAACCGGAGTTCGAGGAGTCGCCAAAGATGGCCGAAACTATCTGACATGGGCATCCGATGTCGAGATTGTGCTTGGGGGCCGGAAGCTCGGCGCAGCTATTGGGATAAGCGGACAGAAAGACGCTACACCCACACCTGAGGAGAATGATCAGGCACTTCATTTTCTCAGGCACCATCTCTGCTCAACTCTCAAGAATGAGTATATGGCAGAGAGAAATGCGCTAGCACTCTGGACCGCACTCAAGAAGCGGTTTGAGAGGCTCAAGTACACCATTCTTCCTCAAGCAGAGCAGGAGTGGATCAGACTGAGGTTTGCCGACTTTAAAACGGTCGGGGAGTACAATTCTGCCTTGCACAGGATTTGTACAAACCTTAAACTCTGTGGCAAGGAGATCACAGAGGACCAGAAGATCGAAAAGACCCTGTCCACTTTCCACCCCAGTGCTGTACAGGTTGCCCGCAACTATCGTCAAAACGGCTACAAGGAGTACGCCGAATTGATTGATATGATGCAGGTAGCTGAGGCTCAAGACGAACTTCTCCGCAAGAATTACGTCTCGCAGCCACAAGGCAGCTCCGCTGGCCATGAAGCCAACGCTAGCAGCCTCAAGGTGCGGAAGCCCTTAATGAAGAAAAGGGGGAAGAAGGGTAAGATCGTTGCCCAGAAAGGCAAGTCAGATGCTCCAAATGACAAGAAGGCTACGAAGAGTGGCAAGAACTATGGCCAGCAGAACCAGGGTTGCTACAAGTGTGGCAAGTGGGGACATTGGTCGCGGATATGCAAAGAACCGCAACATGTCATTGATGCCCACCAAGCCCAAAAGAAGAATGGCAAAGGGCAACCTGAAGCCCACTTTGCAGCCATTGAGGGGGGCGGCTGGCGGTGCGGAGATGATGGAGATTGAGTCCATCCCGGCAGCAGCACCTCCTTATGACTTAGAGGCAGCCACTGCTATGATCTCTCTTGAAGAGAACGTCACTGCTGAGAAAATAGCCGAAGAAGTCGATGATTTTCTAGTTGATTCCGTCTGATGCACAGAATGCTTGAGACGTTAATTGTCATTTATTTTGTGTTAAATGGACAAGTTTAGAACTTGCATGGTTGGTGCTTTAGGATTTTGATTTCCCGTAATGGTTGGATGATTTTGGAATAAAACATTCATTTATTCAGTTTATGATGGCATATTATGTTCTGATATTTGCGTATTTTATTTATGTGTTGAATGCCTTCTGATACATGTTAATTAAATACGTTATATTAGAACACGTGTGGCGCCCTATGGAGGAAGTATGCCTTGCCGATAGCGGCACAACGAATACCATCTTAAGAGAGACTAAGTATTTTCAGTCGATCCGTAAGAGCAATGGCAGCCTTACGACAATCGCCGGAAGCGATGCATGTATAATCGGTTCTGGAAGAGCCACAATTATACTTCCCATGGGCACAACTTTGGTCATTGAAGAAGCCTTATTGTACCCAGAATCGACTAGAACTCTCCTAAGTTTTAAGGATATTCGCGCCAATGGTTTCCACGTTGAGACTGACGAAGAGTACGGTAAGGAATACCTGCTCATCACAAAGCGCGAAGAGAATGGCAAAAGAATATTAGAAAAGCTTCCTTCACTTGAAACTGGGCTATATTATACCACAATTAAAGCGCCTGCAGCGTACACTGTTCTGAAAACAGTGTTTAGAAGCTCTGAACTTTTCTGTCTCTGGCATGATAGATTAGGCCACCCAAGTCTTAGGATGATGAGAAACATAATAAATAACTCACATGGACATAATATTAATGTGAAGAATTTCCCGAATCATGAAGATTTTGTGTGCCCTGCATGTGCCACCGGGAAACTAATTACTAGACCCTCCACTCTGAAAGTGAAGGATGAAGTCCCTGCATTCCTGGAACGCATCCAGGGAGACATTTGCGGTCCCATTCAGCCCGTCTCAGGGCCGTTTAAGTATTTCATAGTGCTCATTGACGCTTCCTCGAAATGGTCATATGTGGGTTTGTTGTCCACAAGAAACCACGCCTTTGCAAAATTGATCTCGCAGATCATTCGCATCAGAAATGTGTTCCCAGATCATCATATCAAGTCCATTCGAATGGACAACGCCGGAGAATTTACTTCAAAGGCATTTGATGATTATTGCATGGCGATGGGAATTGCAGTTGAGCACTCGGTACCGCATGTCCATACTCAGAATGGTTTGGCAGAGGCTTTAATTAAAAGAATTAAATTTATTGCCCGACCCCTCTTGCATAAAAGTAATTTGCCAGCTACATGTTGGGGACACGCAGTCCTTCATGCAAAATCTCATCAACCTTAGACCTTCGCCTACAACATCCATTCACCTATGCAACTAGCGTAAGGGTCACCACCGAAAGTTTCCCATCTTAGGAGGTTTGGATGTAAGGTTTATGTACCGATACCACCTCCGCATGAATCGCAATGGGCCCACTCCGCAAGACTGGGATATCGTTGGTTATGAGATCGCATCCATAATCGGTATTTGGAACCCATGTCGGAGACTTGCATCTTGCCTGTTTGATTGCATCTTTGATGAGGATAATTTCCGTCATTAGGGGAGAAATCAACCCGTTGATGAAAAATGTCGGAAATTACGTGGGAAGCCACGGAATTCATGCACATGACCCGCGCACTAGTGAAACTGAAAAGAGGTCCGAAGATCATCGACTTGCAAGCATTAGCAAATCAACCGCCCGATCACTTTAGTGATTTGAAGAGCGTGATTAAGTCGCATGTGCTCGCACGCAATGCACCGGAGAGGGTTGAAATACCAAAGAAAATTGAAGGTATCCCTAATCCCGTCCCGAGGCCTCGGAATAAAGGGCGAAACTCCGGTTCCTCGAGTCCAAAGTAACCGGGACGCCTGTGAAAAAGGATAAAGGGATTTATCACACCGATCATTGAAGTCCCCGAATGAGAAGGGAGCCGTTGAGACTGGCACAAGTATGATACCTTGAGAAAAGGGCATACGGATCTGAATATCCCCATCGGCATGGATGTGTGCGCACACATCGGAGCCGAAAACTAAAGGACTTGCCACCGAAATTGAAAGAAGCGATCGCAAGGTGAAGCTCGGAAGAAGCAACTCATGAAGAAATAGCTATAAATTATGTGCACACCGGAGAGTCCTGAATAGGACAACGACTAATATCGATATCTACTTCGCAAAGAAAATTGCCACCATCATCGATCTTGATCCCGAGCTGCATCGCTCATTGAATGCAAGAAAAGATCAGATTGGGAAGATTGGAAGAAGACAATAGCAACCGAATTGCTATCTCTGAATAAAAGAGAGGTGTTTGGGCCGTATGTCGCACACCTCCCCACATACACCCGTTGGGCACAAGTGGGTATTTGTTCGAAAGAGAAATGAAAGAAATGAAGTAGTGAGATACAAAGCAAGGTGGTAGCCCAAGGTTTCACTCAACGTCCCGGAATTGATTATGAAGAAACCTACTCCCCGGTCATGAGTGGAATTACCTTTAGATACTTGATCTCAATGGCGGTGAACTTGAATTTGGAAATGAAATTGATGGATGTTGTATTGCATACCTTTACTGTAACTTGGATTCGAGATTTATATGAAAGTCCTGAAGGAATCCCTCTCCGAACCAAGACAGAGCAAATAGAAACACATGCAGTGTGAAACTCGAGAAAGTCACCGTATGGATTGAAACAATCTGGAAGAATGTGGTATAATCGCTGAGCGATTTTCTCTACAAGAAAGGCTACACGAACAATGAAGACTGTCCTTGTGTATTTATACGGCGATCCTGAATGGATTACGTATAATCTCCGTGTATGTAGATGATCTGAATATCATCGGGACAGATCGAAGACATAAAAGAAGCAAGCTCCTACTTGGAGTCGAATTTGAAATGAAAGATTTGGGCAAGACCAAGTTTTCTTAGGCTGCAGCTTGAGCATGTCCTGAAGGAGTCTTGGTACATCAGTCGACCTACACCTGAAGGTGCTTGAAAGGTTTGGCTTCGAGAAGGCATTTCCCTCGAAAGTACCGATGATCGGTGAGGTCTTTACAGCAAGAAAAGATCCTTTCCGACCTAGGGAAGAGGGGAGGAAGTCCGGGACCGAATTCCCATACTTGAGTGCGGTGGGAGCACTCATGTACTTAGCAAACTGCACTAGACCGGACATTGCATTTGCCGTGAACACGTTAGCAAGGTGCAGTCAGAGCCCACCAAAGGCATTGGCGGGCATAAAGGACATTCTCCGATACCTCCAAGGTAGCAAGGACCTCGGATTGTTCTACGAAAGAATCAAGATCTGAACTTGATTGGCTATGCGAGATCTTTGGGTATCTGTCGGACCGCATACCGCTAAGTCACAAACAGGCTCGTATTCTGTGTGGTGGAACGCAATTTAATGGAAATCGTCTAAGCAAAGCTCGTAGCTACTTGACGAACCACTCGAAATTATAGCATTTGTATGAAGCCGCGACGAGTGCGCTGGCTCGCCGAATGGTTCACCACATCCAGCGATCATGTGGGATGAACATTGTGCGAACCCACAATTATCTATGAAGATAATGCCACTTGCGTTGCACAAGTGCAAGCGGGCTATGTGAAGAGTCATCTCACAAAGCATATTAACCCCAAGTTCTTCTATGCACATGAATTGCAAAGGATGGGCGAGATTAAAGTCTCGCATACTAAGTCATGTGAAAATCTCGCATTTATTCACTAAGTCACTCCCGCATCTAGCTTTGAAAGGTGCGTGCGTGGAATTGGAATGATGAGACTTAGAGAAGTGCAGAATCGGGGAGAATTCTCACAAACCCGCTAATAAATATTGATCATGAAGATTAAGTACCCAAAAATAAAGTCCTGTAGACCAAATGAATTTGGGTGAATTGTACTCTTTTTCCCTTGATGAGTTTTCCATGAAGTTTCTCGACCAAGGTTTTTAATGAGGCAATTCGTGCATCGCAGCATCACATGTATCATGTACTCTTTCTCCAAATTTTTCCCACTGGGTTTTTATGGAGTTTTGATGAGGCATGAACATGTTGGGTGAGTGCCCAAGGGGGAGTGTTAGGAAACCAGGACTCTATCTGGAGTCCTTATCTGATTGGGCACCCCCACCGTAGACTATAAATAGGGGCCTAGACCCCCCCTCATGATGTACCCCGATGCAATCTAAAGCAATAAAGAAAGATCAGGAGTTCTCTCTACCTCTCTGTGTTCAATCTATTCTCTCTGTGATTCTGTGATTGATTCGTTCTTGTTCTAAGCAGAGGAATCGCTCGGACTGGTCTCCAGCGTCGGTTCCTCAACAATTTGATCCTCTCTCTCCTCATTATGCGACGACAGCTTCGGCTTTCGTTTGGGAGCGCTGCCACGATAGGCTCGACGCCTTGGCCTTATAACCCAGATCTGTTCTTTCGCTGGTTGTCCAGTCGTTTGGGATTTGTCGAGGAAGAACTCGGCGGCGGTTGTGCTAGTGGTCGCCGGGCTGTGGCTTCATCTCGGTCTTGACCGAGTGAATTGTGACGTGATTTGGTTTTTCTATGGCTTTGTGCAACATCGACTTGTGCTTCGATTTCTTGATTTGGTGAGTATTAAATTAAGAAGTTGGGCTTTTTATCTCCGATTGCCTCTCCGTTGATTCTCTAGTATTCACCGGTAATTGGTTTTATAGGACATCGTCTCCGACGAGCCTAGTCCATGTTCGGCTGTCATGGTAGCTTGGAGTGCCATTGCTCAGTGAGCTTGATCTCTACTCTTTCATATCTATTGTGCTCTAGTTATCTGCGCTAGTATTTCTGATTCATTATATCTAAAACTTGCGATTGTTGCTAGCGCTGGGGCTTTGCAGGATAGATTGTGGGCTTGTGAATTGCTCGATGAGGATATATGTTAAAATTGAAATCACGATGATACTCTAGATTGATTCTGCTAGTTTAATCTATTATATGTTAATTGATTATCTCTGTTGAGTGTAGTTCATGGAACTATCAATTGCATTTGTTGTCGTTCTTGCTCAGTATTGCTTACGGTTGTAGTTAGATCTTGCCGAAATCATATTTAGGTGTTTATTCTGCAAATTCCGAATATAAGTTAATCTCTGCAGTAGCTTGTTTTGGTATCTGTTGTCTGATTTCAAACTGAGATCTGTTGTTTATGCTTGCTATTGACATTTATGCTACACTGAGGTGATGTTGAATTAGCTTAAACTAGCAGTATCTTTGAAGATTGTATCGGTGTGATAATTGAAAACTTGACAAGAGTTGAAGAAGACCAAGTTTCTTTTAACTTGTGCAATTACTCACCTGAGAGCAATACATTTAACGTTAAACTTGTGCATTATGCAGAATTTATATGCCCACATATGTGTTCTATTAAGCATATTACAATATGTACATATTCTGAATGTATTATTTACTTGGAGAGATAATACATATGTTTCCATATCATTTTCATATTATTACATATATGCTTTATTGTGCTTAATCATAATTGGAATTAAAATGAAAATGTTGCTAAAACCGCCTATTTTCCAACAGGTGGGAGCGGGAGTGGAGCAGAGAGACGAGGCGGCGGCGGAGAGTGGAGGGGTAGACAAGAATGAGTATATTGGAAATAATCTTTGCTTAGTGTTTAAAACAAGTCTGAGACGCATAGAGACCGTCTCTGTGTATTACTCAAATTGAAGTCATGACCAGAATTAGCCTATATATTGAGAAGAATGTTAGTAGAAGAGTATTAACTTATATATTGAGAAAGCTTGTAAACAATTTTGTAAAAGTAAAGAGAAAGAGAAATCAGAAAACTTAGCTATGAAGTTGCAGCTAGGGAAATGGCAAATTCTCTTATATTCCCACTGTTTATTTATAATGTGTGAGTTTTCTCTTGAAATAAAGCTAACAATCCGCTTGGGGGAGGAAAGAATCTGTCGATGCGCGCGCGCATCTCGCGCACGGCGTCTTCATCTCCTCTCGCGCGGCGCTCTCGAGGCACAGCGTAGCATGTTCCTTCGTTAGACAGCAAGCCCAAGGAAAAGTGCATTGCCTCGATGAGTGGAGAAGTCAAAGCGTGCAGAAGCTGTCCCAACAATGGTAGATGACGTGCACGTGCTGCCTTCCGTTGACCACAGGAAAAAGGCGCAGGTCGCGAAGGGATTCGTTTTGTGTTGTCTTATCATTGTTTTTCCTCGAACCAGCGCTGCACGCTCCCGCCGTCTTTGAGTTGAAGTCGTGTTGCCAACTTCGAGTCGGAGGTAGGCAGACGCGCGATAAAAGTCGGTGCGAGGCGGAGATCAGTAATAGAGAAAAGCAAAAGGGCAAGATTGAAGCGTAGAGAAGCGGCACGAATGCACAAAGGAAAAGAAAAGGCATTTCTTCGGTCCTTCGATCTATGCGAGAAACAACATCATCAGTTTTCTTCATTTCGATACTTCGGTTGAAGTTATAATTGAATCGTCCAACGAGCAACAACCAAAAACAGTGTTTTGCTTTAGCCCCTTAGTTCAAGTGGAAAAGTTAACCCCAGTGCTTAGTAGCTGTCTACCCTAAATCCAAAGATGATTCCGTCCTTCGATCTGTAACAGAAGTTCTAGCTAGCCTGAGCGCGCTCTTGATATATGTCTAAGATTATATTGTGTTCTTCGAGAAGTGGTATCACCGGTGACGATACATCATCTAGTATAATGATGAACGAGAGGTCCGCTAAGTGGCATCACCGGTGACGAGACATCATCTAGTGTGATGATGAACGAGAGTTCTGATGTCTTACTGCATTATCCGATACTCACGATGAGTAATTATGCAGTTTAGGCAATCAAGATGAATGTGTAAATGAGAACTCAAGTAAGGTGAGATGAGTCTGGGATGTTGAGATGTGTTCATCGTCCAAACTCAAGTAAGCTAAGATGAGTCCGAGGCGTTGTTGAGATGTGTCATTGTCCTGTGTCGAGTATGAGCTGAGTAAGTCATAATTGAGGCCGGCTACCTTAACGAGTTATAGTTTTTGCATAAGGATGGAACCATACTAGTTGAGTTGAGTTTTTACATGTAGTTTGCTTGTAGAACGCTTCATGTGGAGGTGTAGCTGATAGTTCATCATGCATTGAGACTAAACTAGGAGTATATCGATTCAAGATTAAGGGAGAGATTGTTGGAAATAATCTTCCTGGTACGTTCACAATTTAGCAAATATGTGTGTCAGTCTATGTGTATATATGATGCCAAGATTGCAGAAGTGTGCACTGTTGTTATAGTATCTCTCTCTCTGTGTGTGTGTGTATGCATATACATGTGTACTTGTATGCATGCATATAAGTACATGGCAGTAGGCATAATTGGTAGCTCAGCTATGTACATGTGCATGTTTATTCTCAGTTATGGTAGGCTGTATTTAGCATCGTTGGACACGGCACATTATTTTTTGTATTACAGGGAATGGCTTTTGGTGACAGTCACGAGCATGGTACATTGTAGGACCCATCTTGGGATGGATAGCATCGCTGTTGAGCATGGTCGAGCGGTGATGGACTGACCCCCTTTGTTCTCCGGGGAGCTCGGGAGGACTGGCCTCTTGATGATTGGTATGTCCTAGTTCTGCAGTGGATTGGGTTGTTGCCCATAGTGAGGATGATGCACATTGGGCACTCATTTGCGTTGAACTTGTCGCTCTTGTCAGTACTCATTGATCGGTGGAGGCCGGAGACCCACACAATTCGCTTTCGGTGAGGGGAGATAGCCATCACCCCCGCAGGATGTTGTGTTCCTTACCGGCCTGCCACTACAGGGTCGTCATGTGGTTCCACCACATCGATCAGCTGACTGGAAGGCACATCTGCTGCAACGGTTTGGTCATCCCATTCCAAACAGGATCCATGGAGTGCCACATTCATGGCTATGGCGGTATAGGCAATGTCTAGCAGACATGTCTGTAGAGGTTGTGAGGTCCCACCTAGTTACTTATTTACTCTTTGTGTTTGAGTGGGTCCTATTTCCTATGACTCAAGGAGATTGGGTATACTCTAGGTACATCTACATCGCCGAGTCCCTGGTCGGCGCCGAGTCTGATGAGGCTCCGTTGTACAGCTGAGGCTCGGCTGTACTATGCGTGACTTACATGGGTTTGTGCAAATAAGCTACTTTTTCTAAAGCATCTTTGAAAATGGCCATATTGTTGCATTCTCAATAGCAGAAGATATAAGAGTGCTTAGGAAATAAGAAATCACGTGAGAGGAAATATGGAAGGATCAACTACTAGAAAACGTAATTTGTGTTACTATAATCTAAACTGACAAACGGTGTACTAGATTTCTCACAGCTGCATTTCCACAGCAACTTCAAAAAGTAAGCACGGCATCTCATAGTTACTATGAACTGGCCCGGAGACCTTCATATGCTTCACTATATTTATGTAGAGCTTATATGTTTATTTTGCAACTTTGTCTGTTGTCGGGTTGGGTAAGTGCTTCTCGATCTCCTCTTGATTTTCCTTTGTGCCAGAGATGTGTAAATAATAAAGATATTTTTCAGATATCAGATCTCGTTCATCTAAATACTTGTTATTTGCAAGTTCTTGTATTTGCTTGGCTTTGGCTCAAGAGGGGATGTTTTTGGGGATTTGGTCTTGTGGGCATTTTGGCTTGTTCGTAATGTAGTCTAACTTGCTATGATATATGATAACCCATCCAAGATCATCTGAATTATTAAGAACTTATGAGTAAGAGTAAATCATGGTTTCTCTCTTATGTCAGGTTTTGGTGCAATCTTCCTTCAAACAGAAGAAGGTCGGAACTTTGGCAATGATTTTTTTTTATTATTGATTGGAATAAGTTCTTGACATCCTAGCAAAGGTACATACCAAACTTCAAATGATTTGAAGTCTTGATTTAAGAGTTGTCATTTTGTATTTTTTGTTGAATATCTAGTCAATTTTCGGCATATTTTAATCCAGAAATTCAGCATATAAAATATGACATACAAAAGCATGAGTGATTCAACAATGATGTATTCATATTCGCTAATGAACAAGCTAACAGCAGCACCTATTAACATATTCATAGCGCCTGAAACAAATACACGGAGAAGTTTTCAGGTTATACCTCGGGCGGGGCGATGTCGGAGACACGGATGCGCCGTTACCATCGATCGACATGATGGCCTATTCGATGTAGTCGATCGGCGTGATGCGGGGCGAGGCGTGATGCGAGAAGATGTTCGCGATGCGATCTCGCGACGATTTACCACCGGAAGTAGGCGGCGTCGCCCGCAGTTGAGTAGTCGCGCGGCGCTCCCAAAAACTTGATCGCCGCTGCGCGTGCGGTACACAGCGACGACGAGTTCCGGAGGCTGCTCGCCGCGAACCTTGTGCGCACAAGGCTCGGATCGGAGATTGCAGTAGCGCGCGGCGAGATTTTGTCTCGCTCTAGAGGAGGAAAGGGCGGTTATATAGCTGCGCGAGGGTGGAAATGAACACGGACACCATAATGGATCCGTTACGATATGAGCGCCATCACCACGGTGCAATTAACACGTCCGTTTCAGCCGCCATAAACACGGTATAATTAACACGTCCGTTACAGCAGCTATAAACATAGTGCAATTAACACGTCTGTTACAGCCGCCATAAACATGGTGCAATTAACACGTCCGTTACAGCCGCCACGCCACGACTCGGCTCGGCACGGCATGGCGGCGCGCTCGTGTGGCATCCCAACTGCCCTCCTCAACTTGTCTATAGGATCACGCAATTGCAACCAGTCATTAATTGTGGGCCTATGAATTTTATTTGATTAATTGCTAAATTAAAATGGGCCAGACCCAATTAATCCAACAATCCCCACCAAAATTTCAAGGCACACGAGAAATGATCTCGATTCTCATTGTTGTTTGATATACGATGTTTGATGGAGACTATTAAGTTGAACATCCACCTAGGAAAGGATTACACTCATCCACAATGAACAATGGACTATGTCTTGAATTGTGATTTTGTGCGAACAAGCTTTACCCAATTCCTTTACTAGTACTAGGTGTCTAAAGCATCCCCTACAGTTGGAGCGTATAAGTCATACTCCATGCCTATTCATGACTATCTAGAGATCACCCAAATCTCATAGACTGTGACCAGCAGTTGAACTCATATAGGTGTGTTCCTTCTAAGATGTCCTGTAGGCCGACATCTCTGCTTTAAATAAGCCACTCGGATCACATTGAGGTAAAAACCAACCTGCCATACAGAATAGGAGAGAAGCGCATCATCGAAGAAATGAGCCACTGTAAAGGTCTCTCCTCCCGATCAACCAACGCTTGTTTCACCATCCTACTTCACGGGATCTCCGATCACGTAGAACGAATTACCACCGTGGTATGACTCATGTGGGTCTCGAGCCCATCTCACTCGATGCACTATCTATCACATTACGTGATAAACCCTTTGTAAATTGGTCGGCGGATTATTGGTATGTCGAACATAGTCGATGCTATCACTCCGAGTTTTCAGCTTTACGGCGGACTTCAACCGCCTCTTGACATGCCTAGATGACTTCATGTTGTCCTTAGAACTGTTCACCTTGATAATTACGATCGATTATCACGGTTCATCGGATAGCTGGTATCGGTTTTTCAACCACCGGTAAATCCATAAGGAGTTCGCGAAGCCACTCGGCCTCAATAGTTGCGGTATCTAGCGCTGTGAGTTACGCTTCCATGGTTGACCTTGTTAAGATGGTGCGCTTGCAAGACTTCGAAAAGCACCACCTCCAAGTGTGAACACATATCCACTTGTGGCTTTTATCTCATCGATGTCAGATCTAGTTTGAATCATCAGTAGCCCTCCGGTACCTTTGGGTACCCGGCATAGTGAATGCCATAGCTCACGATTGCCTTTAGATAGCGCATCACTCTCTCAAGAGCACGCCAATGATCATCTCGGTTTGAAACAAACCTTAGCTTGCTCACAAGCAAGCGAGATGTTAGGCCTCGTAGCACTAGCTAAATACATCAATGAGCCAATGATGCAGGGAGTATCTCAATTGATCCCTTATTATTCTTGGTTTTCCTCAATAACACACTAGGATCATAAGGAGTAGAAGCGAGCTTGCAGATCACTATAACCAAAGTAACTCAAGACCTTCTCCACATAGTGGGATTGCACAAGTGTAACCCCACCATCACCTCCTCTCGGTAGCTTAATGTTAAGAATCACATCACCACTCCCAAATCTTTCATCTCAAAACTCTTGGACAGAAAGTCCTTGACCTCCTCAATCACATTGAGGTTGGTCCCAAAAATCAGTATGTTATCAACATACAAGCACAAGATCACTCCTTCTCCCCCACCATAACGATAGTACACACATCTGTCGCCTTCATTCACAACAAAGCCAGCAGATGTCAAAGTTCTGTCAAACTTCTCATGCCATTGCTTAGGTGCTTGCTTTAGGCCATACAAAGACTTTAACAACTTGCACACCTTTCCTTCTTGACCTTCTACCACAAACCTGTCTGGCTGATCCATATAAATCTCCTCCTCCAACTCTCCATTTAGGAAAGTTGTCTTAACGTCTATTTGATGAACGAGAAGACCATAAGATGCAGCCAGTGCAAATAGTACTCGAATTGTGGTCAAACGGGCAACAGGTGAATAAGTATCAAAGAAGTCCTCGCCTTCTTTCTGAGTATAACCCTTAGCCACAAGCCTTGCCTTGTACTTTTCAATTGTACCATCAGGCCTAAGCTTTTTCTTGAAAACCCATTTACATCCTACAGCTTTACACACATAAGGACGGTCAACGACCTCCCAAGTTCCATTAGACATAATAGAGTCCATCTCACTCCGTATTGCTTCCTTCCAATAGTCAGCGTCAGGAGAGAAATATGCCTCTTCAATGGTTCTTGGAGTGTCATCCATGAGGTATACAATGAAATCATCACCAAAAGATTTTGCAATCCTCTGTCTCTTACTCTTTCGAGTAACTTCATTGTTATCCTCCTCAAGATTTTCCATAGGCGTTTCCTCAACATGTTCTATCGGCACAAAAGAATTAAAGAGAATTATAGGTTCTTGACTAGATGAGCTAGGTACATCACATTTCATAGGAAATTCATTCTCAAAAAATGTAGCATCTCTGGACTCTATGATTGTATCAACACGCATGTCAGGTACTCCAGTTTTTATGATTAAGAACCTATAACACACGCTGTGCATAGCATAACCAAGAAATACACAATCTACGGTTTTTGGTCCAAGTTTGCGCTTCTTGACAATTGGCACGTTAACTTTGGCCAAACATCCCCAGGTGCGTAAGTATAAGAGAGTCAACTTCTTTTTTCCCATTCCTCGAATGGTATTACTTTTTTGTTCTTTGTAGGAACTCTATTCAGGACATGACACGCAGTCAATATAGCCTCACCCCACCATTCCTTAGAAAGCCCCGCAGTGTCTAACATGGCGTTAACCAAATCAGTTAGAGTGCGGTTCTTTCTTTCGGCAACCCCGTTTGATTCGAGAGAATAGGGAGACGTCCTCTCATGAATAATTCCATGTTCCTCGCAGAATAAAGTAAACTCATTTGAAAAATACTCTCCCCCACGATCAGACCTTACCCGCTTGATTTTCCTCTCAAGTTGGTTTTCTACCTCAGCTTTATAGATCTTAAAGTAATTCAACGCTTCATCTTTTGTTTTCAATAAGTACACGTAGCAAAATCTAGTGCAATCATCTATGAGCGTCATGAAATATTTCTTTCCACCTTTAGTCAACACACCATTCATCTCGCACAAATCAGAATGAATGAGTTCTAACGGTGCCAAATTCCTCGTCTCTTTTGCTGCCTTGTGAGGCTTGCGAGGTTGTTTCGATTGAACACACGCTTGACACTTAGAACCTTTGACCAAAGTGAATTTCGGGATCAAACTCATATTAGCTAAGCGCGTCATACACCCAAAATTAACATGACAAAGTCGTGAATGCCAAACATTAGATTCATCATCATCGTTACACACATGGTTCACAACTTTATTATAGAAATCCATCAAAGAAAAACGGAACAAGGCTCCGCTATCATAGCCTTTACCAACAAATGTTCCATACTTAGACACGACACATTTATTGGACTCAAATGCAAGCCTAAAACCATCTCTACACAATAGAGATCCGGCGAGATTCTTCTTTATGGAGGACATGCTGCGTTCTTGGTGCGCACGGTCTTTCCCAAAGTAAACTTCAGATTGACCGTACCAACACCATGAACAGTGCATGCGATCTGTTCCCCATCAGCGAGGAGCAACCTCGGCGGACTGATAAGATGAAAACAAGGAAACATCGGCACACACATGAATATTAGCACCGGTGTCAACCCACCACTCGGGTGATTGACAAGCGAAAGAAGCGTAGATAAATAATTCGTACCCGATGTTCCTCCGGCATCACTAATAACCATGTTGGCGGACTTTTACGCTTATCCTTGCGATCTGGACAATCCTTAGCCCAATGGCGAATCACACTTTTCAAAGCAGCTGCCCTTTCCTTTGTCTTTCTTCTTAAACTCAGTAGTAGCCTTGGGCTTGACAATAGGTTTATTTTTCTTCTTATTGTGGGAAGTCTGAGAGTTCTTCTTCTGCACCAAATTGGCACTAGAACCTCCCTCAGTAGCAACTTTCTTGCCACGAGTATCTTTTGCCCTCGCCTTCTCTTCAACACCAAGAGTGCCAATAAGATCAGTAACACTGAACTCCTGCCTCTTGTGTTTTAGAGAGGTAGCAAAATCCGACCAAGAAAGTGGTAACTTGGCGATAATACCGCCAGCCACAAACTTGTCCGGTAACTCGCACTTATTGTTTTCAAGCTCCTTTGCGAGCGCCTGAATCTCATGAGCTTGTTCTACTCTGAGCGGACATCGACCATCTTGTAGTCATAGAAGCGCTCTATGACATACACTCCTTTGCCGGCATCGGAAACTCGAACTTGGCCTCAAGTGCATTCCACATCTCTTTGCCCGTAGGCAAATGCATGTACACATCCACAATGTTATCCGTCAGTATGTTGACAAGTGCACCTCGAAACAAGTTATCCGCTACACTGAACTTGCGTTCATCCTCATCAGACAGAAGCTCAGCGGGCTTGCCTTGTGCAACATGAAAACATTCCATGGCAGTAAACCACAGGATCGCATGTGCACGCCATCTCTTGAAATTGGAACCATCAAACGGAGGGTGCGGCTTAAGCGATGCAGCAAAGCCAACTACCGAAAAAGACCTATCAAGTTTTTGGATTAAAATATGCCGAAAATTGACTAGATATTCAACAGTTTTATACTGGTTTTGGTGTAGCAGTGCTTCAAGAGTCAAAAAGGTTCTAACATTCTTAAGTTCTTTTGTGATCTTTGTTTAGGATAGATTCTTAATGTCATGATCTAATCTTAATTTAAATTTCAAATCATTTAGAGTTGTGAATAAAAAGTTGTACCATTTCTTAGATTTGAAATAGTGCTGAAAATATGCTCTGTTCTTAGAGAGAAGTTAGATTGCCTACCAAATAGAGGTCAGCCTCAAACCAATTAGCGGTTAGACTGCTCTAGTTGGAGGTCAGACCATCAGAACTTGTTGAGGCTCATTTGACTTAGTTTTTCTTGGATCTTTTCTTGTGGGTGATTGTTCTCTAATTTCATAGCTTCTCATAATTATTGGAGTGAAGAGCTTTGTTTTCTCCTTTAGAAAAGATTTACAAACACTTTTAATCGTGTTGGCTCCTATTAACCCCTCTCTAGTCACCGATCCTTCTACGGTAGTTGATGTAGCTTTTAGAGTGGGATAGTTTGATTTAGGGACACGAACGTGGTGCCGTGAACTGGTGATGTCACATGCCTGTTCTTTATGACTGTGCTTTATGTATATTGGCTGAAATTTTTGAATTTTAGCTGTTTGCGATAGAGATTACGAAGAGAGAGATACTCGCTTGTGATTTTAGATGGTACATATGTTAGGTTTTAACGTATACTACAATTAACTTGTAGATCCTATCTTAAAAAATACTCCATTTGAAAGTTAGGTACTATACAAAAAGCTAAAAACCGATTTCAAAAGATGAAAAGAACAGGGCTGTAAAACCCATGGCACACATACTTTGGTGGCTGTTTAAGACTTACGACAAATGGTGATGGAACTAGTTATTTGAAATTTGGTAGGCTGTTGAGACATGCACATCAACTTCGTGTAAGATATATGCATGAGCCTGGATTACCTTTCTGTTAGCCTGTGCTATTTCCACCGTAAAAATTTATGACGACATCAAAGCACCGGACAATTTGTGAGAATATGGTGTTTGACTGTTGACATATTATTCATGTGTGGTTTAAATTGTATCTGGTGAAAATTTTCATGCTGAATATATTGGTTGAAGCTTCTTTATCTGCATTGGGAGATGGCATTCTGATTGTTGTTCTTGTTCAGCAAACCCAAAACAAGCAATCAGGTAACATTGCATTACCTGTAACAGCCCCTTTCTTACTGTCGGTAACATTACATTTTAAAGCAAAATTGTCTGCACTTGTTAAACATTGCCCAAAACGGAAGAGCATCCAGAGTTGGGCAGTAAAAAGATGAGAGAGGGAAAGGCAGAGAACCGTAGCAAAACCCTCTGCCTTTGCTTATGCAAACGCAGGTAATATCTCACGTGAAATTTCAGACATGCAGCTTCCCCGTTGTTACAGCACTTTCTTTCGATGAATGCAAAGCTGTTGTTGGTATTTAAAGATGCAATAGAAGCGAAGGCAGCTGTATACATACAGAAATCTGTCTGTAATTCTGGAATATATCTTAGATATTTCTATTGCATTATTTGCGTGAAACTTATGGTCAGTTTCGTGATTACAACACGTTTACTGAAGTTGCTCAATGTACAGTGTTGCACTTGGATGGAAACCTGCATCTCGAAGAGTCATCTCCAGCTGCTGTTGACCGTAAGTTTTCCTTGGATAGCTTCTTACAAGTTGATAACTTCCTATACCTGGTATGCCCAAGGAATCAATATACCGGTAGATTTCTTTGATTGTATCCGTGTGACGGAAGTTCTGCTGCCTTCTCTCGCCGTTGGGAAATCTTATCATTATCTGCACAAAAAATTGCTATAATTTAAAGTAATCCATGGGGCAATCTTATAATTGCGCGCAAGGAAGTTGCTATAAGCATATAATCTAAGGTGGCCGATTGCACAAAGATACTAGATTGATAGCTCTGATATGTGCCATAAATGGAAGCAGAGTACAGAAAACTCGTATGCATAATTGGAGCACTCTCTGTCTGCAAAATACTCGAATTCTGAAACTTTCATGTTTATTAGTTTTTTATATTTCCTTATGGCCACTATCTATCAGGAGCGTATCAAAGATATGACCATGTTCATCATACCTTGGTATTTGCTTCAGTTCTGTGTGAAGGTGCAGTTTCCTTCTCCGTAGGAGCTCTAATCTGAGTCGGCTTGCTAGTTTCTCTTGCTACTTGGCCAGGATATTTCGAACCTGCCTTTGGCTTTGCAATTCCCTCCTGAAGACTCTTACTGGATCTTTCTTTTTCCTGCAATGACATAGTTAATGAGCTCATCTGAGCAGGATATGTACAGCACTGCAACTGCAACTCGGCGTTGATAATACCTGGTCCTTCCGAAGTGACTCAAGGTAAGCTGCATCCTGCTCTTGTCTTAGCCGTAGAGCCGATCTCCTCCTCTCTTCTTCCTCAGCCCTAGAGGCTCTAAGAGCTGCAGCTTGCTCATCAGGCCTAGAGGATCTAAAAGCCGCACCTTGCTCATCAATGGTTCTCTGTAAAATCTCCACCAGCTCTGAGGGTGAAACTGGCCCTTCTACCTGCAAGAAGACAAGGTGTGTACCAACTTTACAAAGACGAGACATCGATGCAAGTAGTATACTACTATACTGGCACATATGTTTACAAAGTTTTCATACAAATCTGTACAATGGAGCTTTCCATTTGTTTTTTGACACTATGTTTTTTTTTGAAAAATTTTAGTACTGTAAATTCAACATTATGGACTTTGTACCTGTTGTAGGACTGTGATGCTTTCGTTGGAGACCGGAGCGACGACGGCACAGAAAGGGAAGCTCCCGGGTTGCAGCGATGCAACCATGCCCAACCCTTCTCCTCTGCTGCCGACTGCTCCCCAGGACACAAAGTTTGCGTCAAGAAACTCCACCACCACGTCCGAGCACAGCGTCCTCCGGCAGAACGGCTCGGTGTACGGATGGTCCGGGTCATGGAGGTACACGAACACAAGTTTGCCCTCCCTCTGGGCAATCCTCAGGACCTCGGCGAAACGGCACCCGTAGAAGAACGGATGGTAGCTGCCGTACTGCTGCTCAAATACGCTGAAGAAGAAGAGCTCCTCTGGCACAAAGGGAGGAGGAGGCCCTTGGGGTGGTTGCTGCTGGTGAACCTGGCTATCCCGAGGGCTCCTCCTCGGAGCCAGGCGAGCTATCGACCTTGATAATCCCTCCATGATGCTAACGGGCAGCCTTGCCAGGCTCCTGGCGAAGTCGTAGCAGGAACTCCGTAAGCTCTCGCCTGCGCTCTCCCTTTCTGAGCTAGAAGGCATGCTTGAAATGCTGCAGCAATGCCTCTGTTAGGATTTGCTCATGTGATATGCTCGGTGCGCATCTCCATTGTGTGCATTTGTTCTTGCGAAGTTGCTGGCTTAAGAAATGTCGTATGCTTTGCTTTTGTTAAAGCAGGGAAATAAAGGAGCAAATTGGGTTGCTTTGTGCTTTATGTCATGCGCTGTGAAGCAAAGAACATCGGATTCCTCACAGATGTGTTAATACTTTAGAGCAGTGTATACGACAAGCTAGCTGCAATGCTGCTGCATAATATTATTTTCTGTAGTGAGGTGGCAAATTGTTGTCTGAAAAACAAAGGACTTACTCTCTGCGGTTCTGCTTGTACGGATAATCCATTTTTTATTTGAAATTACATAAATATACCCGCGGAATTTTTTTTTGCAAAAATAGGCTCCAGTCGCCTAATGGTTGGGCGACTGGAGACTTTCGTCCAACCGCACATGGCAGTGGAGAGTCTGAACGGTTGGGCGATTAATCGTAGTCGCCCAAGCGTTGGCGCCTTCAATGTAGTCGCCGAACGGTTGGCGATGCGATTCGATCGCCAACGGTTCGGCGATCAAGGTGGGATATAAGGCGCGCCCGCATGCTGTTCTTCCGTTCGGCCGGCGCGAGAGAGAGAGGAAAGAGGAGAGGGAGAGGAGAAGAGAAGGGGAGGAGGAGAAGGAGTGCGTTTTTTTGGTAAGTTTTGGTGTTATATTTTTTGTTAGTGTAGAAGATTAGTTTAGAAAATGTAGTGTAGAAAATTAGTTTAGAAATATAGTTTAGAAAATGTGGTCTAGAAAATTAGTTTAGAAAATTAGTTTAGAAATATAGTTTAGAAATATAGTTTAGAAAATTAGTTTAGAAAATGTAGTCTAGAAAATTAGTTTAGAAAATATAGTCTAGAAAATTAGTTTAGAAAATGTAGTCTAGAAAATTAGTTTAGAAATATAGTTTAGAAAATTATTTTAGAAAATGTAGTCTAGAAAATTAGTTTAGAAAATGTAGTTTAGAAATTTAGTTTACAAATTTAATTTTCAAATTTTGTTTAGTAAATATAGTTTAGAAATTTAGTTTACAAAATGTATAAACTAAATTTTGTATACCATTTATAATGCATTATTGTACAAAAAATAGTATTTAAATGTACATGTACAAAATTTAATGTTGCAATTATTGTACAAATTTAGATGTAGAAAATTTAGTGTTGAAATTTACATGTAGAAAATGTAATGTTGAAATTATTGTACAAATATAGATGTAGAAAATTTAGTGTTGAAATTTAGATGTAGAAAATTTAATGTTGCAATTCTTATACAAATTTAGATGTAGAACATTGAATGTTGAAATTATTGTACAAATTTTCCAGGTATGACTCGTCTTTGGACATGACTCGGAGTGGCGGTTGTACCGTTGGGCGAGCACGTGGACCGCTCTCATCGCGCTTCCGTCTAGTCCCGCCACCGGGAGCACGGACGACCGCCTCGGTGGGAGTGGTCGGACACGCACACCTCGCGTGGCACGGGACTCGACCCTCGTTGGACCGCCAGGTTTGCACTACTCGGCGTTTAGTGCGGCCGTAAGTTCGTTCCGTCGCGACCTTCACTTTGTTTGCGGTGCGGAATGCGGGCTACTCCTCTTGCCGGATGGTGCAGGCCACGGACGAGATGGAGGCGCTGGCGCCGGGCGGGACGAGGCGGGGGCGAGGCGGGCGGGAGCGATCACGGCGCTTCCGTTCGACCGTTCCTGGCCGCGGCTTTGGTGGACCGTTGGCGGCCGAGACGCACACTTTCCACCTCCCATTCGGGAGATGACGCCGACCTTGCGGGATGTGTCCTGCTCCTTGGGCTTCCGATCGCGGAGACGCGCCTTCCTACCGAGGCCCGCCCATCGGCGCGTGACACGCTTCGCTGTCGGACCAGATTTTGCAATCCGGAATCTCATGTTTAAGCGTACTATTCCTGGATCGATAGATAGTACACACGATTCTGATTCGAATATCAAAGTACATATCATACGGAAACGTAAATGTAATAGTAGACTTACACATGGGCCGATGAGGCCGAAATCAATAAATTGCAGCAGCGGAAGAACGAAGCACACAGGTGGGACCTTCAGGACATGCCCACAGGCAGCCAACTGGAGGTTCGCGACCTAGTTCTCGACATCTTCATCTTCTTCGCCATCGTGATCCAAGAGTATTATTGAAGCGTAGCGATCCGGTTCCTGCTTCTGAATTTGCCGCAAAAGCGAGCGTGAGCACTCCGACCCCGTGCTCAGCGAGCCAACACACAGAATGCAGATAGATAATATGCATGGCTTATCAAAGGAAGGCTCGGTTTATTTTATTTTGCGAAGAGTGCTTTTGAATACAATTATATAAAAATCCTTAAGACCTAGCAGTTTGAACACAAGTATATGTTATGATTGAATGCAACATTAATAGTGATTCAGATTCCATCCACCGTTACATGTCATCTGCACCATATAGCAATTCTTCAGCGTTATAGCCGCTTAACTTACCACTGGGACGACACCCAGGACAATTCCAAACCAGGGCAGACCATCGTCCTTTCACTTTTCCATTCCCACCCACAGAGCATTTTGAAATAGAACTATATCTGGTTAAGTTCCCATGTCCGCCCTTGACCGTGGGCACGGCTATTCGAATAGTTTTGACTCTGCAGAGTTTGCACACTTTACCCACAAGAGATAAATCCACCCGTTGCCCCACATGATTCCTTAGCCATGCGGTTGAGTAGACTATCACAGGATTGTTACAATGCATAGTCCTCATCGTGGTTACGCCCGCTAAGGTCTATCTTCCGTGAGATACGACCATCCTCGGGAAGGGTCCTCGTGAGCCATCACGGGCAAAGGCGGGGATGCGACCATCCATCCCTTTGCTCGTGGTCATACCTTCACGTAACCACCTTAGAGCCACACAAATTAGTAAACCCTGCCTACACTTTGCCAGCTTGCGGTTGTGCTTGTCATACACGGGGTGACATGACAAGATTCAGTCCTTAGGGTTATCTGGGCGGTCTACCTCTAACCCACTGTTGATCCATCACTAACTCAAAATTTTGTGCTTCCACTGCACCACACTGTGCAATCACTGCACCACACATACACTTACACGTACACGTACACACCCTCGAACCAATCCGCCCAGACATTAAGAAAGTTGGGGATTTTGGGAAGTGTAAAATAATCATATCAGATATACCAGTCATTATCCTCATGACTTCCCAAATCAGTTTCTCATAGTTAAAAATGTTGATGATATGTTGGGCATTTCAGTGCCCTGTGTGTATCTATGCAGTACTGAGCGTAGCATACCATTAGGGACTTATTTTTCAAATGTTACAATTATAATTTTGCTAGGGCGACAAAGTTCATTCATCCAACATTTCTACAGAGGGTGTAATATTATTCAAGGTAATAGTGGCATATAACTAGAATATTGAATTTAGCATGTATTTGCCTAAAAATAACAGCATGCAATTTGTTAATTTAAAACAAATTAATTTGCATGAAATGTAGGTTCAACATGATCAAAGTATTGACTCGCCTGGCGCGGTTTTACCGCTGTCTTGAGCTCACACAAGGCTTTCTCTTGAGCTTCTGGTCTTTATCTTCACTTTGTTCTTGATCTTGCTCGATCCATTGATTCGTCGGGACTCCAATTTCTAGCTACGCGTAAGCGACTGAATCCAAATAAAGGCAAATAACTCAAGAGATCCAAATAAATCCGATTAATTCAAATGGCCGATTTAATTTAATTTATACACTTATTACGATTTGCGAATAGAAGGATGTTTCAGATTAGTGTGTTACAAACATAGTGGTAGCTGGACCTAAGTGGGAGAACGAGTTATCTGAATGACTTTACCGTGAGGAAAAATTTTTAGGATAATAAAAGATCAAAAGTGAGGAGTTATCTACAGAAATTATCTACTTGGGAAAAGTGGCCAAACGTCGCTGATTGGAGAAAAGCGAGGTTCGATCTTTTTATTACTAACTTCTATCATTATTAGATTCGCATTTATCAAGGGATTTCCATGAGTCGGGTTATACCTATAGACTGGTGCAGGAGTTTAATGTATAAATTTTATCTTCAGGTAAGTTTTCCTTGCAACTTAGGTAAAGGCAAACTGGACTGATGGATGGGATCTGTACTTATTCTATAAATCTTTTAGTCAAAAGTATTATAACACTTGGATACCTCTATTAAGTTTTTGATTAAGTGTTTACTTTGGAATGTTTATTTATATTAGATAGGTCATTTTTAATGCCCGATGCCCTAGTGCTATTACATTTTAGTATCTCTATATTAATGTGGCCTTTTAGGGATGTAGGAATGATAGTCATACTTTAGATGGTTACTTTTGCATCCCTTTACTATTTAAACCTGCTACACATGATTACACTTTGTTACCTCTACTAAATTAAAACTACTACCTCAGATTTCGGGTTGGCAATATGTTAATGTTAGGGTTTACATTTTCAATAAGGCCTAAGGTGTTTAAAAATTGAACTAACATATTTACTAATGGCGCATATATGTCATCAACATTTTTCTAACTATTTATCTATATTCATTTGCTTATGAATGTCTCTAACTTCAATGGACATCCTTTTACTAAATTTCAATACCAACCAAGGATACTTTTCTTTACTAATGCCTTTAATTAACATTTAGTCCTTGAGTTAAATATTACTTATTCATATGTGATAACTAATCTATAGTTATATATGAAATAAGCTGGTGTTGTAATCTAGGCAGAGATCTCTGTACAAGGTAGTACTCTATTATTCTATTTAATAAGGTACATTACTGAGATTTATTAGGTGACATTATGATAAATATTGAACTTATGTTTTAATTTATGATTTAAGAGCATCTTTACTAAGTTTATATGTTTAGCCAAAGTTGTTCCTCTTTATCAACGTCTTAACTAATATTTAGTCTTTTCAATTTATTTATGAAAACCACATTAAATATCACCAAAAATTCAATGGACCTCTAAAATTTATGATTTCAGTTCCATTGGACAGATCTTGATTTTAGATGAATTTAGAAATTTGTCCCATCCAATTTGGAGTTAAAATGAAAAAGTTAGGGGATTTTTAAAAGAAATTGCTCGATCATGCGCGAGCCAGGGCTCGAGCAGCACCATGGGAGCGGGAAGAAAGAGATGCGCGCTGGTAACCAAGTGGGCGGGGAGGCTTTGCCTACCCCATAAGGGTAGCTTACCCTTTTGAGGTAGCTCGCGGAGGCGGCCGGGCAGAGGAGTCGGGCGGCGGCGCGGCGCGCAGTGGTGGCCGGAAAGGGTGGGGTGCGTGATATGTAATCCCTGCGCGAGGTGGAGTCTCCTGGTGTAGGCAGCCGGGGTGGAGGAGCACGGTGACGGGCCGGCGGCGTGCGACGGCGGAGGCCCGGGCGGGAGCTCCGGCGATGGCGGGCTACGGGCTTCGGGAGGTGCGGGGGAAGGCGGGGACAGCTTCGCCTTGTTCCCGCGAAGCTCCAGGAGCTTGGTTTGGCTTCGGGGACGGCCGGAATCGGCGGGGAGGGCGGCGCCGGAGTTGGGGGAGAAGGAATGGCCGGCGGGGAATTGTGACTCTACTGTGCGATTGCTCGCAGGGGAGGAGGGAGTGAAGCGTTACGGCGCAATTGCGGCTCCCGGGAGGGGCTTTTTATAGCCGGAAGGGGGAGGCACGTGGCGGGGCAGCGCCGGCCTCCGCCCTGCTCACTCCGGCGGGGGAGATGAACCAAATCCCGCCGGGATTTTGTAGGGGAGAGGTGGCGGGACAAGTGCTTCCCCCCTCCTGTGACTGTCCTTTTAATTTGCCCACGAGGTGAAGGATTTGCTGCGGCGGGAAGCAAGCGCGAGAGGCGCGGCCGCGTGGAGAAGAAAGGAAGGAAGAAGAAAGAGAGGAGCGCGAGCGCGGGCGGGTGTGGTCCACCAGCCAGCGGGAGAGGGCGCAAGGGAGCGGTAAGGCGTCGGGCCCGCGGGCAGAGAGAGAGGAATGCGAGTGGAGCGGTCCACCGCGCAGAGGGCGCGGTCGGGACAACGCGGGCGACCGCGCGGCCACGCGGCAGCGGAGAAGAGGCGTGGCGAGATGCGGGCCGCGTGGCGCGCAGCGCCTGCGCCCATGAAGCCGGGCCGCGATGGAGGGCGGCGGCGTGTCGCGCATCGAGACTGGCAAGGTGTCGGCCCGAGAGGGGAAGGAGGAGGATTTTCATTTTTATTTTTCAAGATTTTCAAAAATGCGCATTTAATTGAATAAATCTCAGAGAAATATGAGATTACTTCCAAAAATTTCAGGAAAATTCACAGAAGCTCCTGAGGACCTTCTGGATTTAATAAAAATATTTTCAACTATTTTTGGTATTTACTTTATTTACTTCCCTTGCTACTCATGTCATTGTTAAGAATAAGATTTTATATTTTAGGCTTATTTCTCTCCCCTTTACTTTCTGGATCATCTTTTCATATTCTTAATTTAGATTTTAAGTTTCCTTTATTTGTATGTTCTTATGTGTAGCATTAATATTATTGATTTTGATATTGGCCTTTATTGAATTTCTTTAACTTTTGAGAGCTCAATAAGAATTTAAAAATACCATGAAAATCCAAATTCAAATACAAAAATAACTCAAACTCCATATTTTCAAATTTAAAAACTTCAGGATGTTACATCGCCAGATTCCAGGGTGTCGTTCCACCGGCCGATGACCACCACGTGTTCGGAGAGGAGCAGACCCATGGGCCGACACTGAGGTGGCTCGAGGCGATCGCACGCGTGGTATATAAAATCGATCGTGTCTTCGAAGCTCTTATTTGTGGTATTACGTACTAATAACAACTTTTTTGCATTCAGGTGGAGCGCATGGTTTATTGTGACGATCGGCGCCAGGTCTCGCGGCACCGAGGCGTGCGTCTTTGTGGTTGTTTGGTTGGGTGCTTTTCACCACCAGCCACGGCAACTCGGTGGATGCGCGCCTCATCGCTTATGCGAGGGCGATCGCTGACGGCGAGCCCCACCAGGTCAGCTGGGGATCGGCCGTACTTGCCGCGACGTACCGCGCGCTGTGCGATGCGTGCACGAGGATCAAGGCAAACTCGATCCTCACGGGCTGTCCCCTTCTACTGCAGTTGTGGTCGTTCGAGCGCTTAAGCGTCGGACGACCTATGCTGGACGACATGGGTCCGTACGGGCCCGAGATGTATCCAGGGGGAGGGGGAGACGTCGACCGGCCGACGATGGGTTCTATCTGGTGCCGTCGTCGAGTAAGTGTTATCACAGTCTACTATTTCTTTCTTACTGACGATCATCAATCTAAACAACTTGTATTTCTTGCAGGTACAGTCCGCGCACGTGCAGGTCACGTGGGCGTACCGGGTCTTTGTGGAGCAGCTCGACCGCATCACATCCGACGACGTCTTGGCGGGAGCCGTCTGCGATCTGGCGGTGCGAGCCCGTGCTCTGCCGATCTGTCCTCACTTTGTCTTTGGCGTGGCAGGCTTTACGCTCACCGCGGGCTCGTGTACCTCATCTACGTGGAGGACTACGCACCCACGGTGATGCGGCGATTCGAACTCTGGCGGCCGGTTCTGTACGGTCGGACCATCGCTTCCGCGTTACGTGTACGGGTGAGTGATCGTTTGTGGTAAATGTGTACATACTTACTACTGCGTTTGCAAGTATCTCACATTACGTAATGGTTCCATACGCAGGCACAGCGCGAAGGGAGTGAAAAGAGGCACGGACTGGTCGTTGAAGATGCATCCCTGGGTCGAGCTGTGGGAGGGTGCGCTCGACGACCGCGTGGAGGAGGACCGCCCGTACGACAGCACGGAGTACGCGGAGTACCTTCGCCGTACCAGCCACGCACCGTGCGGACTCGTATATGTGGTAGACCCGTCTGCCACACACGTCGCCGCTCTGACGGACACGTACCCCGCGCACTTCGCGCGCGACGCTCACCTCGCGGTACGTTACATGTCATTTCAAAGATTCCCGAATGGTAATGTCGTTTCGATAATCGACCATTTCATGTCTTTGTGTCGGTGGCGTCGGTTACGCCTATGTGCCGACTCGGCCACGATGCCAGAGGCTCACCAGTGGTGGGCAGCTGACCCATGAGGAGGGCGTTAGCTTTGCGCGTCGGATGCACGAGGGGTGTAGACGTATTGTTAGCCTACTGTCCTGCACGAGGCTACCGGCGGTCTCCACGCCCACCGCTCCGCTGCTGCGTCCACGGTGCCACCCGACCAGCGTGGCACTACTCGTGCACCGACGTGGACACGTCCTCCACCGCCTCACCGGAGCAGCCGGGGTTCAGCACTGGCGGGGCCTCCTACACCGGTTCACTTCACGCCTCCTCGCACACCCTGTCTTCCCACGCGGGGTGTACGCCTCCTCCATGGCGCCCGGCTACGGTACGCAGAGGGTCTTATATCGTGTTTATCCGAAGACGACATGCAACGAACTAACGATATTAATATTGCGGTACTTACGGCCAAAGACGGCGTCTCCCGTGCCGGAAGATGTGGACCGTTTTTCGCGAGTGGCGGGCGTTTTTCGACGCAGCACCGAGGTTCTCTGTCGCTGCCCTCCCGGTGCCGGAGGGCACACAGCCAGAGGTGCGGTGACTCCACCAGCGCAGGCGGGATAGACACCCTCCCGCTCGTTTTACTTTTTCGGATCGTCCTAACCCGTTGCACCGAGGAGGCCAAGCGAGGCCGTATGGGAGGACGCGGCGCGGTGACGGGCACACCAGGTGACCAGTGAGGCGTGTTGCAGATGCTATATATGTTATGCATGTAATGAAAAACATGCGGCATGTTACTCTCGATTATATTATGAAGTTTATTTAAATTTACATAGTCTATCATCTCTCTCCGCACATAAACTATCTCACTTAACGGTGTATGTATCGATCGTTTTCTCGCAATCTTTCATAAAAAAATTTAAAACTTTTACATACCTACAATATACAATGAACATAAACTTTTATTACAACTTCACCGTATTTTTACGGTTCAACGTTACAAAATTCACAAAATTTAAAACAATCACGGGGCTACATGCGATCGCTTAACGGGATGGCGATGCGTGCTAGTCGCCTAACGGGATGGCGACTACCCTTAAGTCGCGAACGGAAGAGCGACTTCTGCGATCGCTCTCATCGGCGAGATATATTGTGTCGCGATGCGGTTGGCGAAAGTCTCCATCGCCCAACCATTAGGCGATCGAGCCTATTTTTGCAAAAAATTTCCATGGTATATTTATGTAATTTCGAATAAAAATGGATTATCCGTACAAAAATTCGCGTTAGGTTACCCGATTTTTCGGTCGGGTAGTTCGGTAATTCAAATTCGGTAATGAAAATCATACCCGATATTAGCCCCAAAAACACTACCCGCAATTTGGTGCCCGATAATTCGGTTCGGTTCGGTATGCCCGATATACCAATTCACGAAAACCAAAGAACCGCATGAAATTTGCACATAATCTCAGCAGCAATTTGCATAGAATTTCGGCAGCAATTTGCATAGAATAATATATCACAGGCAGTTGTTCAAACAGAGAGAATCATATACTAAAAATTCTTGGTTCAAGTCTTCAGTGCACTGCAGATTTCAAAAGAATACTCAATACTCCATTCATATTTGACATACCTTTAAGTTTTGGAGGGACAGTTCGGGTAGTTCGGGTACCGGGGGATATTACCCGAACTACCCAAACTAATTTCGGGTAATCAGAATCGCTATCCGAATTTGGGATCGGGTACCTCGGGTTCGGGTATTTCGGGTTCGGGTCCAGGTAATTCGGGTACGGGTAACGGGTAGCGGGTATTTTGCCCAGACCTAGTCGAGAGGAAAATGGGTGTTGATAAATATAATCTGGATATTTTTTTTCTAACTACATTCAGATTTATTATCATTGGATTAAAAATTCAACGGCCATGAATTCTCCCCCAACCCCTCAACAAAAAATCTCCCACTACTCCAAAGAAAGAGGCCGTTGGATCTCTAATCTAACGGTCTCAAATTTGGATGAATGTTATGAAGAAAACATCCGAATGATGTCTAGACACACCCGAGAAAAATATACAGAATTTACCTCAAGTTGTAGGGTTGCACGGGGAGTGAATCTACGCAGGACTAGGGCTCGTAGTTAGTTATCATGTGATTATTGATGTATCAGTTGGTGTTGGAAATATAGGCAATATTTTAATTCTAAATTTTACTAGGAGACAAATATAATAAACTAGTGATGCAAAGTTTACTACTAACAGCAGGCTACTCATCATATTTCAGAATATACTCAAGAAAATACAGTAACAAAGTCGAACGTGCACGCGAACGACTTAATTTTTCGCCTGATGAAGAACAGGAATCCGCGCAGGCTTGACGCAGTGCAAAACACAGATGGTGCAGTGTAGTGAGCGGTCGCGCAGATGCGCTGCCCAGAAACATTATTGCCACCCCGTGCAGGTACTCTCTGCGGCAACGGTTCGGAGATAGCCGCTCTCCCTCCTTCTAGGTGCACGCCGGGAAGAAAGGTCAATGAGGTTCAGACGGCACAGCACAACAGCACAGCACAACAGCACAAGTAGAGGAAGAATGGAGGTGCAAAATTCTCTCCTTTTTCCTGGACGTCTCCAGGCCCTTTTAAGGGCGCTGCAGTTACTACTCACTAGTAATCATTGCGTTTAAGCGAATTATGCACCGTAATCGCCTCATCAAATCACAAATTAAGCAGTGTAAATTCACTTGTAACTGCCTCATTCAAATGTTTAAATCTCATTCAAACAGAGAGAGTGAGGTGCATGGTTTAGCAAAAATAAAGATGGACTTGGTCTGCCAAATGGCGCGCCACGTCATGGCACAAGTCACGCGAAAATACGCGAATACGCCCGCGCGTGCGCACGCGTGACTAGATAGAACCATCCTCATATCATCTCTATCCATATTCAAAGAGTGGTAAGGACTCCACCTTATAAATCAGTCTTCCTCACCCTGCCTTAGTAATATAGTACTAATCATGCATACTTTGGAATTAAGAAAACAACCCATAATTAAATGGGCCAATTTCTAACAGTTGGTACAGAAAACTGCACAGTGTTACTGCCTACCGTCGTGTTTCCTACTGCCTGCCCTCGCCGCGAGCCGAGCACCACCGGCTGCCTGCCTACTTCGCCCTGGGCAGCCGCCACGTACGCATCGCAGTGTTGTCAGCGCATTAGCACTGCATGCCTTCCTGCTTTCTAACATGGTGGAGGCACGAAAGCTACCTCCAACACCGTAGCATTCACCACCAATTGCAGGAATGTGACACGGGTTGGTTTGTCGACGGTTTCAACGCCTTTAACTGGGAAGGGATGTCATTGTCCTACTCATTTCGATCGTAACCATTACCAAGTTAGGACTAAAGGAATGATGGATCACAACCAACTTATCTCGTGCGAGAAAAAGGCGCGGATTTGACGACGCCTGCCTTGCTTTCAGAACTCAGTGCGTGTGTGCGAACGATCACGTTCGAGTTGAAACCCTCATCAGCCGTCGAGGAGTCGTCCCATCGTCCTCGTCGATCGAGCGCTGCATGCCGGCTGTGGCACACTACCTAATTTTTCACCGGTGACGACGTTGACGCCGTGTGGGGTTGTGGTGGTGTTGCTAACCAACGCTATATAAGCAGCGTTTCCGGTGCACAGAACAGTGTGGCTATAGAGGAAGCGAGCGAGCGATAACTAGCCAGCTCTTCATGGCTTCCATGCTGCGGTGCTCTCTGCTTCACGGCAGCGCCTTGGTTTTACTTGCGCTGGTTCTGATCGCTTCTCCTCGCCGTCTTGGCGCGTCGCCTGCCGAGACCAGCGGCCTGAATTGGTACGCCGTGAGCGTCGGTTCGCTGCTGCCGAGCGCGGTTTGCACGGCCTCGAAAGGTAGGATCAGCTGCCTCGGTTGTTTCGCTCGTTGATTCTTGCTGTTCGTCCAACTGGACACATCAAGTATAAACGTTCTTTGTAAAATGCGAATATATATATATATAAAAACCTCTTTTCTACTCCCGGGTATAATTACACCCTATGTTGTATCTCACAACGTAGGGAGTATCTCGCGTAATAAAGAGTATGTACGTGTAGTATACGAGTATTTAAGACCATCTAGATGGTATGAACAATTTTCAGAGGCGATATGTACATTTTTTTAGATATACTCCTTTTTATATGTGTATATGAAGGTATTTACAAAATATGCTAAAAACTATGGTTTCCCTTGCAATTTTTTCGTGTAGTTCACATTGGAGTATCTTATAATTAGTATACGAGTATACCTAAAGTGATAAAGGAGTATTTTAAGTTCGTTTAGGTAGTATATTAGAGGTGAGTGTAATTACACCCGGGTGCAAAAGGTATTTTTCCTATATATATATATATATATATATATATATATATATATATATATATATATATATATATATATATATATATATATATATATATATATATATATATATATATATATATATATATATATATATATATATATATATATATATGGTTATATATATATATATATATATATATATATATATATATATATATATATATATACTTTTTCCTATTTCGTGGTTACTCCTATGTCATCAAAACGTAGGAAATATCTCGCGTAACGGAGGGTATGTACAAGTAGTATACGAGTATACAAGACCATATAAGTAGTATGTATATGTTTTTAGTATACAAGACCATACAAGTAGTATACGAGTACACCCGGGAGTAGAATGTATTTTTCCTATATATATTTTGGGTATATTTATATACTAATTATAAGATACTCTAATGTGAACCACATGAAAAACTGTAATAGAGTCTATAGTTTTTTTTTGTGCATTTTGTAAATACCTTAATATACACATATAAAAGAAGTATGTCTAAAAAAATATACATACCGTCTCTAAAAAATGCATATAGCACATAGATGATCTTATATACTCGTATATTACATGTACATATCCTTCCTTACGAGAGATATTTTCTAAGTTGTGATATAGATATAGAGAGTAACACCCCAGGAGTATATGTATAACCTGGTCGGCGAATAACGTCTAAAAATGAATCAAATAAAGGCTATTCAGTCAAACTTTAAGCCGCCAAAAGTCTCAACCAGTCAAGGGTCGTTGTTTTGCTGTTTGGTCACTTTCGTCCCTGTGTGAACGGAATGGCCATTTTGTCTGTGAACCAGTATTGTTTCTTAACTAGTCCCTGCATAACTCCGATTCTGACATATATAGTGGTATATGTAACAGCTACAAAATCGATCTTAGTGTGTGTTGTGTACTTATGTATGGCTCATAAATGCAAAAGAATAGGCTATGTAAAAAAAAACAGAACGTCACTTTCCGGACACAACCTTATAAGAGAACGAAATGCTGTTTATATCGGGTTACAAAGGCTGGGCGGCACGGGGCTGAAGCTCTCCATGTGTGGAGAATGGACTAGTTGTCTGAGATAAAGATATAATTAGGGTATAAATGTATATCCTCGATCTCTTGTAACTCTAATCATAATAAGAAATACTCCTACCTCATATGGACGAAGCCACCGCAATATGGTTCCCGAGGACGTAGGCATTGCCGAATTTTATAAACAAACTTTGTGTCTCTCGTGTGCTCTTATATTTGCTGTGGTTTTTTTTTGTGTTAGGATTGCCGCCAGTTTCAACAATGTGATTATATCATGATAAAAAAATACAAGTATGTAGATACTCCCTCTGTCTCAAAATGTAGGTCGTCGTGGGTTCTGTGCAGTCAAACTTGTCAAGTTTTGACGATTAATATATGTTAAAGTATATAAATTAACTACATAAAAATAGTATAATTGGATTTATCTTGCAAAATACTTTCATAATATATATATTTATTTATTATTTTTGCTAGTATATTATGATAATAATTTATAGTTAAAGTTTTTATTATGATAATAATTTATAGTTAAAGTTTTGTATTGAAAATCATAAAAAATTAAAAATGACCTATATTTAGGAGGGGAGGGAGCATGTTTGTAGGTTATACTTTACCTGATAACTTGTTGCTGATACAATCTTCGGCATGCCGATGACTACAAATATTCTGCAGTGCAGTATGATTAGCAAAGTCGAAATGATATTGAACTACTACTGAATTGTATACTTTGTACTACTCTCTTTATTTTTCTATGTTTGTCTATGATCTCGAGAGTATCTATTTCAATATATTTGTTTATTGAGAAAATTTAGAGTATAGTTATTATAATTTTTTTGTCTCTGCTTTCACTTAAATGCTTTAGAAGGGATTAGGTGGCTATGATATATCATTTAACATGCTGTGCTGCAGCGGAATCAAACTCGTCGGCTCTCAACGTCGTGCACCGGCACGGCCCGTGCTCGCCGCTGCAGACTCGCGGCGGCGCGCCGTCTCATGCCGAGATCCTGGAGCATGACCAGGCCAGGGTCGACTCCATACACCGCAAGGTCGCCGCCGCGTCCGTGATCGACCCGGCCCGTGCCTCGAAGGGCGTGATCCTGCCGGCGCAGAGGGGCATATCTCTCGGCACCGGCAACTACATCGTGTCGGTGGGACTCGGTACCCCGGCCAAGGACTTCTCGGTAGTGTTCGACACCGGCAGCGACCTGTCGTGGGTGCAGTGCAAGCCGTGCATGGACTGCTACGAACAGCAGGACCCGCTTTTCGACCCGGCGCAGTCGTCGACGCACTCCGACGTGCCCTGCGGCGCGCAGGAGTGCCAAGAACTCGACTCGCAGAGCTGCTCGTCGGACAACAAGTGCCGGTATGAGGTCGTGTACGGCGACCAGTCGCAGACCGACGGCAACCTCGTCCGCGACACGCTGACGCTGACGCCGTCCGACAAGCTCCCGGGCTTCGTCTTCGGGTGCGGTGACGAGAACAGCGGGCTGTTCGGCAAGGCCGACGGGCTGTTCGGCCTCGGCCGCGAGAAGGTGTCGCTGTCCTCGCAAGCGGCAGCCAAGTACGGCGGGAGCTTCTCCTACTGCCTGCCGTCGTCGTCGAGCTCCGCGGGGTACCTGTCCCTCGGCGCAGCCGCGCCGGCGAATGCGCAGTTCACGGCGATGTTGACCCACGACGACACGCCGTCGTTCTACTACCTCAACCTCGTCGGCATCAAGGTCGCCGGCCGCGCGATCAAGATCTCCCCGGTCGTGTTCTCGACGGCAGGCACGGTGATCGACTCGGGCACCGTGATCACCCGCCTGCCCCCGCTAGCCTACGCCGCGCTCCGGTCGGCGTTCGCGCGGTTCATGGGCGCGTACAAGAAGGCGCCCGCGCTGTCCATCCTGGACACGTGCTACGACTTCACCGGCCACAAGACGATGCAGATACCGTCGGTGGGCCTGGTGTTCGCCGACGGCGCCACCGTGACCACCGTAAGCCTCCACTTCAGCGGGGTGCTGTACGTGTCGAAGGTGTCGCAGATGTGCCTGGCGTTCGCGTCCAACGGCGACGAGACGTCGATCGCGATCCTCGGGAACACGCAGCAGAAGACGTTCGCGGTGGTGTACGACTTGGCCAACCAGAAGATCGGGTTCGGCGCCAAAGGCTGCAGATGATTACTCCTAATCGCTCTTCGATTCGGCGTAGTACACATATATACACACATGCCGACGGTGATTCGATAAGAGATGATGATGAATTGATCATCATTCTGTTGTAGCGTGATGTGGAAATCGAATAACTAAGCATCATCAGTAGTGACAATTAATGCAAGTACGAAGCTCAAAGCCATCGAAATGATTTTTGGATGCAAATTAAATAGTTCAAGCTATTACAGTATGCTAACGTTATTCCCCCTCAAAACACTCAACAGTACAACGGCGGCAGATCCAAACAGACTGATAAGACGTGTGTACGTGGAGATACACTGCTTAGCTAGCTATGGTCTACGGCACGTCTTGGCGCGGTTGATGGAGTGGGTGGCAGTGTCGACGCAGCCGCCAACGTCTCCTCTTTGGTCTCGTAGCGGCTGGCGCCCCTGCACCTGCATAGTGGCGGTGCCCGGGACGGTGGGCGCGTCGGTGCCGGTGCCGCCGTGCGGTACGTCGGAGACGGGTAGGTGGCCGCGCGCGCCGTAGGCGCGCATCTTGTAGTCCTCCAGGTCGTCGTCCTTATTGTACTGCACGTACGGGCTGGTCTCCGTCGGCAGCTGCACCATGTCGCCGACGTCTGCGGCCTTCGTTGATCTTGCCTCTCCTTCGTTGCCTCCACGGTTGCGATCTCTTTGCTCGACCAGTCCACTATACTCTTTCAGTCTTTCCGTCTTTCGTAACTACCCACCAGGGCGTCAATCTCGATTTATACTGCGCGAACACCGCAGTAGTGCAAACAGAGCGGATAATTTTTGTTTGACCGATCGTTCGAAGGCTCGTGGAGTGAATACCGAAGAGTTAAATAGGTATCCGGCACTATACGTGTTCGACTCCGAGTCTAAGAAAAACAATATGAAATATGATATGGGATAAGTGATATCCGTCCGTATATATCTGTATATCAAGTGATATGAGTAAGTCTATTATGACTTTACTTAGAAACAAGATAACATATAAGCGGATTATCGCATCTAAACAGGCGAAGAATATTGAGTGTTCTTCCTTCGACATCTCGATGATTAGTCTCTTCATGTTCGCTCTGATTGTACCCTATTGTCCAATGTCCTGTGTAAAGAAGCGAACAATTTCCGTCCAACCGATTGTCCGAAGATTTATGGAACAAATACGGAATAAAGAAATAGATATCTGATATTATCTATATCCAACTTCAACTCTAAAAATAATAATAAAAAATATAGGACAAACAATATCTGTCCGTATATGTTTTGATTGCACCCTTACACTGCAGGATACCCAAGCCCTGTGCAGACGCGAGGTGGCGAGCAGAGCGTGCGCCCCCGTTTGCACGTGGCGTGCAGCGATACGCGCGCCCGGCACGTAGCTTGACTGCGCTCAGAGCAAGTCTTAGAGCAAGTACAATAATGGTCTTATAGCCAATCTAGTCAGCATTTTTGCTGATGTGGAGGAGAGAAGAGAGGAGAGAGATGAGAACTTGGCTCTCATGCAAGCAACAAGCTAGGCACGGGAGCCTATGCAGTGGTGGGCCAAGATAATAAATGTCTATGAGGAGGAATAGGAAAGAGAATGTGAGACATGGTACTACATAATAATAAAAAATCTTTTGTAGACAAATAGAAGATAAATTATTGTATAACTTAGCTCTTATAACTTGACTTATAGCCAAGCACTTGGCTCTATTATTGGACTTGCTCTTATAATACAGCCTTCAGCTGGCTGTATGGATACTTACATCCCACTTATCAGCCTACTCATATAGTAGTTCTGAAGGCTGAAAGTATGATCTACCCCTTCCTCTCACAAAGTTTCTTAGTTCTTGTGTTTCAGCTGGCTGTAAGCTTACAACCCACCTCTCTTCTCTCTCCTCTACCTCAGCATATAGCCAGCTTACAGCCTCTTAATACTTGCTCTTAGACCGATGCATTAGTCACTAGAGTCTATAGACGCAACTGATGTGGTTCATGGAGATGGATGGCGTCAGGGCATCCTTTCCAATCGTGTTCTGCTCGGCAAGCACCGACGCCACAATAGGAGACCAACCGGCGGCCGTGAACATCGCATGACCGCTAACTTGCCGAGCGGTGATATTAGCACAGATAATTGGGGGATACGCGCGGATCCCACTGCCTTGTGGGCCCTCCCAAAAGGTAGTCCACCTGTCACTGATGACTGGTGTCATACTCGTAGAGTCTAATTCTAGACGCCGACTTGGTTCAAGCCCTGATGTAAGCAAAACAAGACGAGAAACTAGACATCGCAAGTAGGGTGGACATGGAGCTGAATCTTTGCCTTTATGGAGTTTTTTTTAAAATTAACGTAATTTAATTTAATATTATTGTATGTATAATATAAAAGTATTTTTAAAAACGAGTTAATGAACCAAGCCAAGTTAAGTTAGAGCAAAATCTAAATTCATTTAACATCAACTTATTTCAATGTTTAACTAATTAATAAATATAATTAAAGCAATTTTGAATCGAGCAACGACCGCTACTGATGAGTTTTTTTTACCAACTGTTTATAAAGCTTGATTCACAAAAGGAGAAGGGGCAAAATCTAGCGCTACATAAACCAATAAACAATGAACATGCTCTCATCTTAAAAAAAAAGCAATGAACATGCTCAGGGACAGTGACAAATATAGCGAATCATTATTGAACATGGATCGACTTGTCGAGCTACAGTTGAAACACAGGAATTTTACAGAATTTATTTTAAAAATCAACTCAATTCCTGCAGGAAACAGAATTTTTTCCCCGTATTTCCACAAGGCCCTAAATTGTTCGGTTTGACTGTGGCCCATGCGCGGGACGACAAGTGTACAACGGCTTGTCTCCCTCGGTCGAATTGTGGGCCGACGAACCAATGGCACGGCCCAGCACACCCCAAGTTCTACCACCTCCCCGACCCCGAGGCCAGCGCTTCCATCCTCATCGGTATGTTTCCATCCTGCCGCCTCATGCTCTGCAGTTTTGGTTTGCTCGAAATGGCTCAAGCGACGATATGATTACAAGGAACACCTCTCTTGATAATTTTTTACTTACCTTTGAAACTGGACTTGCTAGCTATGATGGGTTATTGTCAGCCAATGTGCTAACTATGCACTAATTCAACATATTTCTAATTTTCTATATTGCAGTTAGTAAAGACATTTTGGTTTGTGTATCATTGCTATTATAAAAATGTGAGTTTGTGGTCGTCGGTCCGTTCTCCCTCCTCTTTTCACAACCATCCGATCAAAGATTAGCCGTTCAGATCCGCATGTAGATAGTACTTCCGCTTATCATAGAAATGGTCGGATCAACGCATAGGCCGCACTCCTCTTTTCTTCCCCGCAACCACTCCACCTCCCGCAACCACCGCCTCCTTCTCTCCCCCGAACCCTCGTGTTATGCTTCCTCCTCCTCAGTACCGCCACCAATTCCTTCCCCATATGACAGCGTCTGGTCACAGTTCCCCAACTTTCCCTAGGGCACCGTTACCAATTCCATCTCCCATCGCCCCTCCAACCAGCAGCACAATGCTCGACGACAGTGGCCGTTGGATCAAAGAGAATGGCGCTCGGCGACAGCGGCCGGTGGATCAAAGAGAAGGGCACTCGTCGATGGCGGTGGCTTCCTCTTACTACGCCCGCCCATGGGGCTCTCCCCGCCGCCGCCCAACGGTCACTCACCCGGTGAGCTTCTCTACCTCCTTCTGCTCTTCGCTCAGAGCCTGTCACGCTGTCTGGCGATTTTGGTCTCCCAAGCTGGTCGTCGAAGTCGGTGGTGTGGTCGAATGGGGCCGTGATCGAGGGGCCATGGCTGAAGTCGAGGGGCTATGGTCGAAGTCGAAGCCGTGGTTGAAGGGGGCCGTAGCTGAAGTCAAAGATCCATGGTCGAAGTTGAAGCCGTCGTCGAAGTCGAAGGGCCATGGTCAAAGTCCAAGCCGTGGTCAAAGGGGGCAGTGGTCAAAGTCGAAGCGCTGTGGACGAAATCGATCTACGGTCAAAGTCGAAGGGCTGTGGTTGAAGTCAGGCTGTGGTCGAAGTCAAACGATCATGGTTGAAGTCCAAATCGTGGTCGAAGGGAACAGTAGTCGAAGGGACAGTGGTCAAAGTCGAAGGGCCGTGGATGAAGTCAGTCCATGGTCGAAGTTGAAGGGCCGTAATCGAAGTCGAAGGGTCATGGTTGAAGTCTAAGTCGGGGTCGAGCAGGCTAGCGCCGGCAGTCGGGCAACAGGGCACAAGCGCACTGGAGGTTTGCCAACATACGGCCACCAGCGATGGTCGATCCTTCTCGACTTACGATCACGCGTGATGGTCAACGGCTTCTAACTTATGACCACGAGGTGTGATTGACAACTTCTAATTTCCTACCATGAGCACTGGTCGATGTGTTTCGACTTACAACCATGAGGTGTGGTCGATATCTTTCGACTTACGACTACGAGCGCTGGTCGATGTGTTCCAACTTGCGACCATGAGGTATCCTCGATGGCTTCTGATTTACGACCACGAACGATGGTCGTCGGCTTCCGATGTACGACCATGAGCCATTATCGAAGGCTCCCGATTTAGGACCACGATCGATTGTCGACCGCTGCCAACTTACGACCACCAGTGATGGTCGACCGCTCCCAACCTACGATCACACGCGATGGTCGACGGGTTCCGACTTACAATGAGAGGTGTGCTCGAGGGCTCCCGACCTACGACCACGAGGTGTGATCGATGTCTTCTGACTTATGACCACGAGGTGTGATCAATGGTTTTCGATTTACTTGACGGATTTTAAAACTTTTAGAACATGCTTGTATGTATATTCTAAATTTTTTTTCCACCCGTGAGTTTTAAAATATGTAATATGATAAATTTTAAAAATCCGTAGCAACGCACGGGCATTCAAAGTACAGTGTAAAAAAGATGTGCATTGTATGGTTTTCTTAGAGCTGATAATGCGTCTCTATGGCAATTACACACACCCATCACACACACACACACACACACACACACTCATCTGTTTTCTAATCAATATTGAAGTCTGCAACTATTTATCACGTTGCAAACTCATTTAGGTTACTTGAAGATGAGCTTGCTAACATTTGCTTCTTATTTTTGTCCAAATATAAGACACGCCATGCTATCCTGAAAACAGAGAGATTATTGAATTCATATCACTTATCCTGGTAATGATAAGCACAAATGGTATTTTTAATGTACGCACAAATTTTACATCTTTTTAACATTAAGCATATCTTCTAAAAAGGCATTTCACAAGCCATCTACTCAACCAAATCACCAATAGTAAATAACTACAGTAATCACAGACAAAATTAGTAATCATTCGCGCGATAACTAGTTAGAGCAAGTCCAATAATAGAGCCAAGTGTTTGGCTATAAGTCAAGTTATAAGAGCCAAGTTATACAATCATTTGTCTTCTATTTGTCTACAAAAGTTTTTTATTATTATGTGGTACCATGTCTCACATTCTCTTTCCTAATCCTCCTCACATACATTTGTTATCTGGGCCCACCACTGCATAGGCTCCCGTGCCCAGCTTGTTGCTTGCATGAGAGCCAAGCTCTCATCTCTCTCCTCTCTTCTCTCCTCCACATCAGCAAAAATGCTGACTAGCTTGGCTATAAGACCATTATTATACTTGCTCTTAGTGGGTACGTGGAATCCGCCTCGCATCAATATCAAATCATGCAAACACAATAATGTTTTTAATGCCAAATTTAAGCTAACACAACAACAATTTTGAGATCCACGTCTGCACCACTTGCGTGTTTGTAACATCTCAAAAATTGAATGTTTGAAAATATAAAAAGTTCAAGACTTTTTAATGCATTTTATTGATACTTTGATTTTCTGGAATTTATTTGGGCTTTTCTAGAATTTACGTTATGCAAATTAGTACAAGGAGAGATACACAAAAAATATAAATAATAGCAATTAAAGATTAGCAAAATATTAAAGCTAGGGTAAATTCCCTGAGAAGTTAAAGGCAACAAGAAGAATGAAGTTCAAATGCAGAACTCAAATTCAAACCCAAAACCAAAATCAAATTCAAATCAATAACAAAATAAAAAATCTGGAAAATCAAGTTGGGCTTGACCCATTTCTTCTTTCCTTTCCCAGCCCAACTCCCGGCCCATTTCTCCTTCTTTCTCTACCCCAGCCGTAGCCACCCTATCTCCCTCCCCTTTTCTCCTTCCTTCTCTAGCCAAGCCGTGTCGCCCCAACCAGACTCCCTTGGCGCCTTAACGCCTGCGCACTCGCGCATCGCACACCCACACCTTGTATGCTGCTTCTACCAACTGCCTAGTTGACCCCAATGTCGATTCACCTGCACTATGGCTCGCGTACATTAGGGGAAGAAGGGATAGGATCCAAGCCAACTTAGAGTTAGTGCAAGCTTTCTTTTTTGCATAACTCAGTTGTAATCATTCTCTCTGATTAGCAATCACACAAAACGTAGGGTTGTTATTTTCCCAGGAGAAGGCCTGAACCTAGATAAATTCTTGTGTTTGTCTTGCATGACCATAACTTAGTCTTTTAAGAGAATCCCCGAATCCAAATAAATCATATGTAACATTGGTATTAAAACACCAACAAGTTGGCTGCCAGTTCCATTGTGCCAGTGCAGGATGTGAGGTCATTGGGAAGCATAGGGGTGGTAGCGGTGATGATGAAGGCAGATAGGAAGCACAGTGATGTTGGTGAAGGCGTACTCGATTGGAAATTTCGAATGTGCGCACAAGTAGGTGTACTCAACAAAAGGGTAACAATCTAATTAATGGTGTGATTAGGACAATTAAATGATGGGATTTCCTAGCGCCTGGATGTACGATGGGAAGTTTCTCATCGTACGTGTCGACGCAACATGTCTTGACAACCCACACAACAAAAAAATTCAACATATGCAGCATAAGTACTTTGTTCTCAAAAAATAGGGAGAGGTGATCCAATTTGTTGTCAAAATTCACTTGAAAGTTATATATCTCTTTTGTATACATAGATATACTTAAAAACTAGCACATAAGTTTAAAAAATTAATCTTTGTAACATTTTAAAAACACATATGTAATAATTTGGGAGGATATTTACAACAAAAATAACTCAAAGAACACACATTCATATAACCAACGCAACAAATAAAGGCATATATTTGTAGGTTAAAAATCTCAATGTTGCAATTGTTATGTTGATTGTTGCATACGTCAAATCAAAATATTGCAACAAAAAATGCAATAACCAAGAAACAAATCCACAACAAATCAAAATATATCTTGCAACAGACAAAAGAAAGGGGCTACAACATGGTTAACAAAAAATCTCGTTGTTGCACTAGTTGCTACGGATTGTTACACACATGAAATCAAAATATTACAATAAAAAATATAACACTGAGAAACAGATCCTGCAACAAAATGATCAAATCTGGCCACTTTACCTGTGGTGACGATAGATTTGGCGAGCTCCAGCCATACCGACGACATGATTGACGAGCGCAGATGATGAGGATGCTGGTAGCCTACAGCGTTCATCCCATGGCGAAGCTGATGATGTTGAGCTCAAGGTGGTGGCAGCTAGCCCAGATCTGACAGGGCCAAAGGTCAGCCAGGTGCCTTATCGCTGGACGTGCCAGTTCATCTTTCGATGTTCTGCTACTCGAGGCCTTGCCGTTGTAAGGGGAGGCAAGTTCTACTTGCGAAGATCTTAGAGAGAGAGAGATATATAGGGAGTGGAGATTGAAGAGCGAGCGGGGCTATCTAGCCACCACCAGGTAGGTGCAGCAACGTAGCTAGTCATGCGGGGTGTGAGGTTAGCAAGAAGAGGCTTGTTACTGGGGATAGATGGGTGTATGCATGTGTGGGGTTGAGAGGAGCTATGATCAACTGTAGGAACTGTGAAAAAGGGTGCACGTCCGATCCTATTGACCCGTATGGGACGTCCGACTGGTAACAATACCATTAAATAATTGATCCAACAATAAAAATAATGATGGAAATCAGGATAGTAAAACTAACGTGAGCCGCAAGATTAAAAAAATCTAATGGATGGAAAGGGGTCGGCGACCCAGACCCTTAAATCCTTAATGCTGATGTGATTATTAGTGGGATTAGTAGGTAATTGTTTTGAGAGGGATTAGTAGGTAATTAATTGGTAATTATGATATTAAATACTGGCAGGATATAAAACGAATCTAGGCCATTGGATGCAGACGATCCAAGGGCTAGAATTGTTTTGCGTGCACAAACATGGGGTGGATGTAGCATTGAAAAACACCCTCTTTTTATATTAAGTATAGATAAAGTCTATTCTGCTAGGAACACAACTCATAATTAAGAGCATTAAATCATTGAATGGCAAGCTAGCTGGCAGCAAGATCAGCGAGAAAAGCTCGCTGATAGTAAGAATTCTTGTTCCATGCTGTACCGCCTGCTAGTGTTGTCTCTGTTGTTGCTTATTTGAGTTGGTGTACAGTTTAGCTCAGCCGAACGCCCTTGCTCAGTGTTTTTATTTGATCCTAACAACCTTTCCAGTCTCATCTCCACTTGCCTCATAGTTGGCCTCTCTTCCCCACTCAAACTTAGGCATGTTGATGCTAGTGCTGCAACTTCTTTTGCAATTTCCATACCCTCTGAGATCACTTGAGGATCTAAAATCTCACAGATCTTATCCTGACTCATCAACAAGTTGAACTGTCCAACTAGGCTGACACCTGCTGATGGCATGGGAGCATACGGCTTCTTCCTTGTGAGCAACTCCACAAGTACGACACCAAAGCTATAAACGTCACTTTTATCAGTCAATCTACTTGTTTGGTAGTACTCAGGGTCTAGGTATCCAAATGTACCTTGGATGGCTGTTGTTACTCCTGCTTGATCAATTGGGATACCTCGAGAAGCTCCAAAATCTGATACTTTGGCAGTCATACGATCATCAAGTAGGATATTGGTTGATTTAATATCTCTATGGATTATCGACATTGACGCCGATGAATGTAAATAGGCCAGAGCACTTGCCGTTTCTAGAGCAATTCTCAATCGGTCGTCCCATGACAAGGATTGAGAATGCTCAACATGGAGATGATCAGAAAGGGTCCCATTTGAAACGAATTCATAAACCAACAATGGGACTTGTGTCTCTAGGCAACATCCAAACAGCCTCACCACGTTTCGATGGTTGATCTGAGAAAGGATGGCAACCTCATTTATGAAATCACCACTCTCCCTTTGGATTGTAATTTTTGACTTCTTGATGGCAACTACATGTTGGTTCGATAAGATGCCTTTGTACACCGCACCATGGCCGCCACCACCAAGCTTGCGAACCTCATCAAACTTACTTGTTGCCATCTCGAGTTCATCTAAGCTAAAGATCATCCTTTCAGCTATATCTTTGTCAACCAATCTCGAGTTCATCTAAGCTAAAGATCATCCTTTCAGCTATATCTTTGTCAACCAATTTCTGAAGTAACAACCCTCGATTTTGCTTGAAGAATCTTGCCCTCAGTTTCTTGGCCCTCCGAGCCTTGACCTTTTGCATTATAAGTATGACACCAAACACTAGGGATAGAAGACCCATTCCACCGCCAACTCCTAAGCCCACAAGTAATCCTGTGAACAGGAATGTATCACATCAAAACTATTCTTGAAATATGATAGTGAGAACTAGCATTTTTATCCATTTGAATAAATCTAGATGGTTCAGATCAACTACTAAAAGCCACTGATGTTTTTGAAAAGACCCTTGAATTATTGCACAATGCATTTATACTCTTATCTTTTTTCAAACAAGGCATTTAGACTCTTATCACCATCAAGTGATGGGGCAGCTCTCCTTGACCTATGGCTCAAGTCAAAACAGTTTTTGCTGATTTCTTTTGGCTGTGGCTGTTAGCTTTTGGTTGAAATGAACATTGTAGCGGCTATTAGCTTTTGGCGAGGCATTCAATTAAAGGAAAATGAAGAAAAATAAGGAAAATGAAAAAAAGTTATATTTCTATACACAATGCAAAGAAAAAAAGAAAGAAGAAAAAAAGCCGCATTAAGAAGCTAACACATCCAAAATGGCTTCTAGTTTCAGAAGCCATTTTGAATGGGGCCATATACCTTCAAGATTTATCCATTGGCTGATATTTGAGTTCTTAATATATGATATTAAGGGTGGTTCCTTAGTAGATATGCACCCACATGTCAAAAAAGTAATAGTCAAATTTGCACTGCATATTTCCCTAAAAATGTGTACTGTATATTACAGACCGTGGTGATATTCAAATGATATAAAAAAACGGTGGGAGGGAGGGAGCAACTGCTCACCTGCGGAGAATTTCCTAGTGCTTGTTGGAACACATTCACCTTTGGTCGGGCCATCACTCTGCTGTCTCTGCATACCCTCTGGACAACTGCAGTGAAATGATCCTGGCACATTTATGCATTTTTCAGTGCCATGGCAGGGATACGAGTCACGGTGTGCGCACTCATCGATATCTGAATAAACCACATCATAGCAAAGTCAAGCAAAAAAACCCTTCACCAATCATTCGATCTTCAAGAAATTAAAGGGAGTTAAAGGGGGTATATATTGTAGCCATCTCCCATGCATATAAAAAGAAAGGAATTATTGCATGGAGATGTTCTCCTTACCTTGACATCCATTTTCGATGTAAGGGTTTCCTTGGTACCCACCAGAGCAGTGGCACGTGTAGCCGCTGTGAGAACTGGTGGTAGAGTTCCTGCAGGAGCTGTGGCTGCTGCGACTAGGGATGAAAACGGTCGGAAACGGTCGAAAACTCATCAACCGCTTTCTACTTCTGCATTTGAATACGAAACGAAGCGAAGCGTAAAGCCGACACGAAACGAACGCGAACTTACGGAATATCGAGAATTTCAAAACGAACCAATTCGAACGGAATTATGTCGAACACGGTCGGTATACGAAAATTCAATACGAATATCGACCAGGGACCAAGTGCATAACAATTAACAAGTGACCAAGTACATAACAATTACCAAGTGCATGATCAAATTCAAGTGCATATAATAATTAACAAGTGAATGACCCTTGGTCTTAAGTATTAACACAATAGCGACACAAATACAATACAAGTCTAGAACAAACAATTAACACTAGCGAACATCTACAGTTCATCAGATCATCCATGAGGTCGGGATCGCTTTCATATCTTTTGCTTCCTCATTGTCCTCCTCGAGTCCTCATCCCCTCCTTGTCCTTTTCCTACAAGTTTGCAAAGTGAATTAAAATTAGATGTAGCAATAGCATATTTCAGAGCAAGCAGTCAATAAACATACACATACCTCAATTTTCAGTTTAGCCACAACATTAGCCAAAGCCTCAACCTCAAGATCACTCACAATTGATCCAACCATTTTAGAATCTGAAAAAAAAATTTGGTATTCCGTATTTCGAACCGTATTTACAATATGGTATATTCCGAATAAAATGTAGAAAAGTAGAAAACGGTCGGAAAACGCCTAAACTGTTTTCGCTCCGTTTTCGAATTTGGTATTCCGTATTTCGAACCGTATTTACAATACGGTATATTCCGAATAAAATGTAGAAAAGTAGAAACGGTCGAAAACGCCTAAACCGTTTCGCTCCGTTTCAATTTGGTATTCAGATATTCGAACGAATTGAATTTGTCCGAAAATACGAATTCGATCAGTCAAATATAGAAAACGATGCGGTTCGGTACGGGATATTTCCGTTCCGTTTTCATCCCTAGCTGCGATAGGCAGTGTTGGGTCCACCATCTCTAGGACATCCGGCTGATGCACCGATTGCCCAGCCTAGCACCGCTGGCACCACTGGCTCGACCACTGGCCCGAGCCCGACGCTGCCGCCGGGGTCGGTATTTCCCAGCATGCTGACGTTCATCTCATTGACCCAATGTTCGTCCGCTATGTACGGTGCTATTCCCGAGGAATCTTCATCATCACCAAATTTGTAGAGGAGGATTTTGTACGAGGCAAAGCCCAAGAAGATGGTTGTCTGACAGCAGCCGACGCCAGAACAGCCATACCTTGATGCATATGCCATGGCTTGTTGTTCGTCTAGGGACGTTTGGCTTTGTTCTTCCCCTGTTCTGCCCGAGCAGATGGAGATGCATGCCGCGATGGTGTCGTCCCTTGGCTCGTGCAGGACGACCGCCTGCACGTTGCAGCCTATCACGACGAGCCGGTTTCTTCGCTCCGCGAGGTGGTATGGACCGTCCCCAAGGCCGACGCCCCATGTGGCGTTCCATTGTTTCGAAGATGTGGCGTTCCATATCCATCCACCCCGGCCACCCAACCGGGGGAAATGATGCGTTTCGGGCTCGGGGGAGTCGACCACGCTTCTGACGCGCACCGTGGCGTTCTCGAGGGATATCTCGAGGACCTCGACGGTGCCGTTGCCGAGGAACAGCCTCGGTGGACGGTAGGAGCGGTCGTCGCAGGTGAGGTTGAAGCCGTCGAGGAAGCAGCCCGGGCCGATGCCGAACGGGTAGGGGATGGCTATGTGGCCGCAGGAGCTCCGGCATCCCGGCAAGGCCATGTTAAGCGCGAGCACTACCCAACTAATGGTGGCTGCATGAAACAGCAAGGCTACTACTATTGCAGACGAAACTCGCACCATACTGGACGGATTTGAGGCAAAACAAAGGAAGGTAGCTGATGAGTGATGGCTCTGGTAGGAATTTTTTTTATGTTCGTCTTCTCGTTGCTATGGTAGACTATATATTTGTCCCAAGTTCACATGTAGCGGAGATTTGGTCCATTAACGTAATGAAGGTGCTCAGGAAAAGTGCAGTTGTTCAGCATGTGCTTTGAACTTTCTTGACATGGCGCAGTGCCCATTTTTCCACGGACACATGTAGATTTTTTTTTACTGTGACTTTGCCTTTTTGGGTTATAGTTTTTGAATTTTAGCTGTTCGTAAGAGACAGTACGCAGAGAAAAATAGTTTTATATAATTTTGGCCAATATAATTAAACTCGGTATAGTATCTACTATAATTTATTTATTAATATTATTTTTTTAAAAATCATTTAAAAACTAGTTACTGTAATGTAACAGAGAGTGCTAAGTCAAAGCCCAGTGGCCCTTCACGCGGTTGATTGCGATGGAGACATTGGGCCTGTACTTTTCCTCCGAAGCTAGCGGCTTTTAGCTTTTGCTATATTATCTAACTATCAAACGGAGTATTTTCTCAAAACAGGGTCTACAAGTTAAACGATGTACACATTAAAAGCCTAACATTTGTACCAGCCAAAATCGCAAGTGAGTATCTCTCTCCGTAATATGTACCGTAAATAGTTAAAATTCAAAAATTTTAGCCAAAAACTATAAACCGCAGCCGTAGCCAAACACGCCCGTTGCTAAAGCCAAAGCCCAGTGGCCTTCACGCGGTTGCGACGGACAGGACTTGTCATTTGTGTCACTGCCATGGACACGGTCATCGACTAAATTCAGATTTGGCCATGATTTCGGTGGCTGTGGCAGAAAAAGAAAAGAAAGAAGAGAACGGAAGAACAAACTTCGTATTGTAGTCTTGTTCTCCAATTCTGAAGCATATGCGGCAGTCTTCACACGTTTTGAATACGCCACTGAATTCCTGCACTGTCGCAGTTACGTAGGATCTTTACTGGTACCACCGTGTAGTAGGCAGAGGTCTATGCGGGGAAGTGTACCTCAAACTGAAGTGTTGTATATTATAACGGACTAGTGGTATTCGAATCTTCCACCGTGAAATTTCGGTCCGACGCACTGGAGCTAAGCCTGCATGGCTGCTTTGTCTTTCTATTTATTTATTTTTGAGAATGCATTGTCTTGTTAAGAAAGCTCTGCTCAGCGCAAACACAACTGATGTGGTGATGGGAGTTCATGCAGATGGGCATATAAGCAGTCAAGCATTTTCAATCAGCAGATCAGTTGGTGCGCAGAAAAACCGGAAATGGAAAAAAGCAATGTGCTCTGTGGCTGTGTTGAAACTTCTTAGTGCTTACCATATCCTATCCTATTGTAGCATCCTGAAAATAGAAAGGAATCACAGCGCTTCAAAAATCCATCAATTATCTTAATTAGTATTAAATTTATTTAATCGTCTTCTTAACCTAGGTTTGAGAGGCTAACTTAAGGGCACATGTGTTTCCACCTTGCGCATATCCTTTTCTCTCAAACAAATATCCCTCTATCCCATCTCTATCTATCTCTCTCTAGGGTTGGCGCGGAGTTCTTCGTCGCTTCGGTGATCAGATCACGCCAACATGTGGTATCATCAACTCTTCCTTCACTAGTCAAGCCATCACAATTATCTAGTCACGACCAGCACCTCCAAGACATCAAGGCTGCACGATTTTTCTAGCCAAGACTTCACATCAAAGATTAATTGACGGCCGGCCGTGCGGAGGAAATCAACACATCGTCAATACTCCATCTGTTCACTATTTATCAAGATATCAAGGCGAGTCAGGGGCGCGCGGCTCATACCATCACGTCATGTACGTGCATGGAACTGATTCACGCAGCAGCTGTAACTCCAAGAGCGAGGCGCCTTGCCTCGGTCCGGTGTGTCAAGACAGCGTCGCCATCGACGTCCTTAGGGGTAGTCTCGTCCCGCGCGGCGTCACTTCGCCCCCAGCGCGTGCGCGGTCACGTTTGTTTGTCTTCGCGGAAGCTGGAAGCAACGTCCTCGGGTGCATACGGCATGCACACGACGAGGTGACGACGCGGTAGTGGCTCTGCGTGAACCGCATCAGTTTGGTCCACATGAACTGCAGAGGAAGCAGGTCGCTCGTTCGACAGTGCTTTAATTTGTCTCAACCAGCGCACGATCGGGATCGCATGCGATCTTTGAGGTTGGCACGTAATCTTCGGGGAAACGTTTCGGCGGTTATGTATCTCTGATCCTTTATGCAGTGAGTCCGTTAAACATGCTCAAAACAAGTACTTCGTGGCCGTAACCTCTCCGTTCCGCATACCATCTTATCCATGATTACTTGTTACCATTGTCATTGAATACAATTATCATATCACTAAAGTTACCCATCAATTATCATATCATTAAAGCTACATGTCTAATATCATATCATTAAAATTACCTGTCTAATATCATATTATTAAAGTTACCTGGCTGATATTATATCACTGAAGTTATCTGGCTAATATCATATCACTAAACTTACCTGGCTATTATCATATCACTAAATCTTATCTGGTCATTATCGTATCACTAATGCTTGTCTGATTATTATCACATCGCTCATGTTTGCCTGGTTATAGACTTTTAATACTGTATTCATACCATGATGTTCTAAGTTATCTTGTTTCACATGCTTTTATGCTTATTAGGATGCTCAGTTAAAATGTTCTAGCATTCATTCTTTTAATTAGTGTTTTAGAATTTATGCTTAAATCGTTAATGGAGGGTGACATCTGAACATGTTTTAACTTATGTTTAAATTATTAGCACTCTTTTGATATTATGGCTGCTATGTTTTAGTTTCCTAATATTATGATCCATTGATTATATGATGTTGTTTTGAGCCATGAAGGATGTATGTATTAAAGCTATTAATCTAACTAATAATCACTTATCATGTAATAAAACTTAGTTGATTGTCAACCCTTGTGTGATGTATATTATAATATCTCTTTTGGAACAATTCCTAGACCGTTATTGCCATGTTATCATTTCACATCACCATCTATCAGGATCTAGTGCTTCTCCATTTCAATCCTTTGGCGAATCCTTCCAGCCTTATCTCCGCCATCTCTTAGTTGCCTTCAATTCATATTACATAACCTGCCTATGATGTAACAGTTACCTTATCACCACGTTATCATTTCACATCACCCCTATCGGGTATTAGGCCCTTTCATTCTTAACCTTAGCAAATCCTGTCATTTCTCATAACATTATCTCAGCCTTCTCTTAGTTCCCTTAAATTCACACCATATAACATGTTAATAATATAATTGTTACATGGCCTAGGGTTATCCACATATAGGGAAGATTTCCACCAACCTGGTAACGTACGGGGGGCATACACTCTCGTTACTTAGGATATTACACCCCGTTTACGATTATACAGTCGAGGACAACATTGTGTCTAACTATTTTCGTATAACCAGGTGTGTGGAAAGTGATCGCCGGTGCCATTGTCATAACTTGATAAATAACAATTACCTTTAATTTCATTGATCCTATCACCTCTATCTCTGACATTTATCAATGTTTCTGGTAATCTGGTTTCATTGTAATTAACCTGTGTCAATTACTTACTTGCATTACTTGTCCTTTACACATCTTGCTTACATTATTTGTCATTTACGCACCGTGTTGCGACCGTTGTTGGGTACTTGCTGAGATTTCCAAATCTCATGCTTGCTCTTTCCATTCTCAGGTAAATGGCCAGTGGAGTAATTGAAGCGTGCATGGGTGGGAGCACTCGAGTTTTCAGCACCGTGGCTTGCCACTTGTTTCCATACAAGATTTGAAAGTGATTGGCATGAAGTATCATGACTGGCATGAAGCCAACCATGTGGGATAATATCAGGTGGTAGATCGTAAGCCAGTACTCATGATCCTGAAAGCATTGAGAGGACAAGTCGTACGGGGCCTTGGCTGCAAGGAACTGTGGAGTCCACATCCACTAGATGATCTAACTATCGTGGAGAGTCTCAAACAGGTCATGAAACTCGGGGTACACATGCCTAGGTCTCTCCCTGGCCCACCCTAGATGAGCACGTGTCCAACACATGCCCATTGTGGGCCTGCTGACGGGGTCCCCGCCAGCACTATCAGGGTACAACTCGGGGCTCAACTGGAAAGGCTCCACGGTCGTACAAAAGTACGGTCAGCCAACCGAGAAATGGTCCAACGACCACAACTGTAGTAAGGTGCAGCATACCACGAGGACTGTATCCTCGCCAGTGCTGCACTGTGAGGCATCACACAAACCTCGATACTTGGCACAAAGCACCGCGGAGCCCCAAATGTACTATGGCACCTCGTCGAGCCACACGTTCGCCAACAACTAAACTAGATGAATGTACCTAGGGTACACGCAGTCCCCCTTGGTCATAGGAAATAGCACCCACCTAACTAGAAATAACAGGTATGCGAGGTAGTGGGTCTGCACCACCTGCTGGGTCGCGTCCACGGGGCACATCATGTACCGCCATAGCCACTCGTGGCACCCCCCATGATCTCTCGAGGATAGGGTAACCAAACCATTTGGCCATTCGTATCTTCCAGTTTGGTCACCTGGGAGGGGGCACTACTGCAGCGCCCTACAGCAGTAAACCTGTGAGCATGGCGACGTCCTGGAGTGTAACGGTCATCTCCTCCCAAACGAAAGTGGAATGTATATGTCTCCGAACGCCAACGGTTCACGAGCGCATACAACAGTGAAGCGTCCAACTAGAACCCATGCGGTACGTCCAACATGTGAGCAAAGGGCAGGAGCCCCGCATACCGCTGGTCCGGAGGCCAGTGCTCTCTGGAGGGCCTGAGGATAAAGGCCAGAGGGGCCACCCCGGATGCCCATGCACAACAACGGTGTCGAGCATCCCAGCGTGGGTCGAGCAGCTCGTACGCGGGGTCAACTGAAGGCTGCGTCATATCCTGTGAAAAGTATAACATTAAGTTAGTCCAAACTCAAAACATGAGGTACATCAAACAAATTATAAGTAAAACATATGACAAATTAAAAGTAAAACATGTGACCAATTATAGACAATTTACACGGGACTACCATTAGGAGACGACGCACATACAATATGGTTACATTGCAATTACTTGGTTATTCTCATGATATGGATACTATGTACTTGCTCAGTAGTATGACTAATCTATTAATTATATTCCCCACAGTATAAACCAATTTTACTTTCATATTTTCAACTTGCATATAAGAGTTAACCCATGTGCAAACTATCCCAGGGCAAATTGGATTACCCAAGAATACTGAAATTTTTTTTCTACATCATTGGGGTAGTGTAGAACTCAAATATAAAATTTCACAAAGTGACCCTCCCATTTCGTCTATTATACAAATTCAACTCCAAAATCATCTTATTTGCACTATTTTTTAAATTCGGACAAGTTCACTATACAAAAAAAATCAAAATCAAAATTTTGTAATGTCATGTGACATCTCAGGACCATGTGAGAATTTTACTGAATTTTTATATCTCATTTTTTTCTATATTTGTAAATAGTAGCCTTTATTAGAATTTACATTAAAAATCTAAACTTTTTCTTTCAACAGTGCCACCAACTAATTTTTCTACCTCACTGACATATTAACCAACCACTCTATGAATTTTAATAATTTTTTGAGTTTTTTTACATTGTTCAATAAATCGGGTCTTCCGTCTTTTCGTATAGCTGTTCTGACCTTTTTTTAAAATTATGGCAATCTTTATTACATGCTGTAAATTTCTTAAAAATCCTAAAAATGCACAAATGGTTATTTTAATATTACTTATATTTCTCTCTGACTTTAAAGCATTTAAATTTTTGTATTTTTGTTGTAATTATCATAGCTTACCCCTCCATTCAAACTAACCTAAACTATGCACAACTGAGCATGCGACACGTGTACCACCCTAAAATTTAAAAAGTACTCATAACAGTACTGCATAATATTTCTAAACAAACAACAACAACGCTATTCAATTTTCAACATGTATTAACCAACTGCATAATAAGCGTAATAAGTATTTCGAAATGCAGAAAAAAATACAATCTTGTTCCCATACAAACAAAGTAACCTACGCATAACTATGATATTCATATAATTAGCATGACAAATAAACATTTAACAATAGCAACAAATTAACCTACGCATAAGCTACGTCAACTAAGGCCATTGTCTATTTACACGAGCCTAACTACCACCGTTTCATACTAACAAACTACCATTTCTCTAATTACATACTAATCATATTGCTACAAAAATTAGACCATGTCGATGAAAATTACCTCTTTCGGATGCTCACATGCTGATCTGTAACTTTTCCAAATATGCAAACTTGAAAAAATATCAAAACCACTCAAAATCCAATGCTCTCACGGCCTTACTTTCTCTCTCGGTTTCTCACTCGTTTGCAAAACGAGGCTCCTACTGCCTCCTCAAACGAATGACTCCCTCCTTTAAGCATGCACCTAGCAGAGGGGGAGGGGGCTGGTCGCATTGGGAGTGGCCCCTTGGGGAACGCGCCTGCGGGGAAGGGGCGGCCGGGCGGGAGTGCACGTCGCGTGGTGTGTGGAGAGGCAATGGAAGGTCGCGCGGGGGGTCCATGCCAGCAGTGCAGGGCTGGCCAGATGGCGTGGAGCAAGAGTGCGCCAAGGGGGCTAGGCGTGGTGCGTTGGTGCGCTAGGACCACGCGCGGTTGGCGGGCACGCTACCAAGGCTGGCGCGGAGTGCGAGCACGCTAGACAGCAGGCACGATGGGGTAGCGCACATGAGGACCAGAACAAAAAATTCGCGTGGAGGAGAGCCATTTCTGGAAATCTAGTGCCGTAGGGGCCAGACAGGAACTGAGGGGGAGCCCCTTTCATCGGTGGACGTCTCCCGATGACACCTTGCCGCTGGATCTGGACTGATCCGATGGCCATTGCAAATAAATAGATCGGATGAGAGGGAAAGAAAATCGTTGGTTGCCAGTTCCATTGTGCCTCTCATCATTGCTAGTTGTTGGTCGCTGCGGTCCTCACCTTGCCACGGGACAGGTAGGCAATGCAAGCAATGGAGGAGAGCTCGGGCAATGATTGCAATAGCTGGCGAGGACAACAGTGAGATAGCCCGCAACGACACCGGCGGCTTAGGCGAGAAGTCGGCATCAACGCCAAGGTGCACGGAGCCGAAGGGGGCATAGTGCAGGATGTGAGGTCATTGGGAAGCATAGGGGTGGTAGCGGCGATGATGGAGGTGGATGGGGAGCGTCGTGATGTTGATGAGGCGTGCTCGATTGGAAATTTGGAATGTGCGCATAGGTAGGTGCAATTTTAAAGTAAATGAGGAGGTAAATAATATTTATTTATCATTTATCATATTTTAAAAATTATGTAAATTATTATTGAAGAAAGTATAGAAATACCTCCATTGAATGATTGATAAAAATAAAAATAACGATGGAAATCAGGATAGTAAAACTAACGTGGACCGCAAGATTAAAAAATTTAATGGATGGAAAGGGGTCGGCGACCCTTAAATCCTTAATGTGATGTGATTATTAGTGGGATTAGTAGGTCATTGTTTTGAGAGGGATTAGCAGGTAATTAATTGGTAAATATGGTATTAAATACTAGCAGGATATGAAACGAATCTAGGTCATTGGATGCAGACGATCCAAGGGCTAGAATTGTTTTGTGCGCACAAACATGGGGTGATGTAGCATTGAAAAACACCCTCTTTTTATATTAAGTACAGATAAACTCTATTCTGCTAGGAACAACAACCCATAATTAAGAGCATTAAATCATTGAATGGCAAGCTAGCTGGCAGCAAGATCAGCGAGAAAAGCTCGCTGATAATAAGAATTCCTGTTCCATGCTGTACCGCCTGCTAGTGTTGTCTCTGTCGTTGCTTATTTGAGTTGGTGTACAGTTTAGCTCAGCTGAACGCCCTTGCTCAGTGTTTTTATTTGATCCTAACAACCTTTCTAGTCTCATCTCCACTTGCTTCATTGTTGGTCTGTCTTCCCCACTCAAACTTAGGCATGTTGATGCTAGAGCTGCAACTTCTTTTGCAATTTCCATACCCTCTAAGATCACTTGAGGATCTAAAATCTCACAGACCTTATCCTGACTCATTGCCAAGTTGAACTGTCCAACTAGGCTGACACCTGCTGATGACATGGGAGCATACGGCTTCTTCCTTGTGAGCAACTCCACAAGTACGACACCAAAGCTATAAACGTCACTTTTATCAGTCAATCTACTTGTTTGGTAGTACTCAGGGTCTAGGTAACCAAATGTACCTTGGATTGTGGTTGTTACTCCTGCTTGATCAATTGGGATACCTCGAGAAGCTCCAAAATCTGATACTTTGGTAGTCATACGATCATCAAGTAGGATATTGGTTGATTTAATATCTCTATGGATTATCGACATTGACGCCGATGAATGTAAATAGGCCAGAGCACTTGCCGTTTCTAGAGCAATTCTCAATCGGTCGTCCCATGACAAGGATTGAGAATGCTCAACATGGAGATGATCAGAAAGGGTCCCATTTGAAACGAATTCATAAACCAACAATGGGACTTGTGTCTCTAGGCAACATCCAAACAGCCTCACCACGTTTCGATGGTTGATCTGAGAAAGGATGGCAAGCTCATTTATGAAATCACCACTCTCCCTTTGGATTGTAATTTTTGACTTCTTGATGGCAACTACATGTTGGTTCGATAAGATGCCTTTGTATACCGTACCATGGCCGCCGCCACCAAGCTTGCGAACCTCATCGAACTTACTTGTTGCCATCTCGAGCTCATCTAAGCTAAAGATCATCCTTTCAGCTATATCTTTGTCAATCAATTTCTGAAGTAACAACCCTCGATTTTGTTTGAAGAATCTTGCCCTCAGTTTCTTGGCCCTCCGAGCCTTGACCTTTTGCATCACAAGTATGACACCAAACACTAGGGATAGAAGACCCATTCCACCGCCAACTCCTAAGCCCACAAGTAAACCTGTGAACAGGAATGTATCACATCAAAACTAGTCTTGAAATAGAATAGTGAGAACTAGCATTTTTATCCATTTGATTGAATCTAGATGGTTCAGATCAACTACTAAAAGCCACTGATGTTTTTGAAAAGACCCTTGAATTATTGCACTATGCATCTGTACTCTTATCTTTATTCAAACAAGTCATTTATACTCTTATCACCATCAAGTGATGTGGGCAACTCTCCTTGACATATGGCCCAATTCAAAACGGCTTTTACTGATGTCTTTTAGCTATAGCTATTAGTTTTTGGCTGAAATTGGCACTGTAGCAGATGTTATCTTTTGACGAAGCATTCAATTAAAGGAAAATGAAGAAAAATGAGGGAAATGAAAAAACCGTTATATTTCTATGGACAATGCAAAAGAAAAAAGGAAAAAAGAAAAGAAAAAAGCACATCAAGAAGCTAACGTGTTCAAAACAGCTTCTGAATTCTTCAAACCAGAAGCCAAAAGCCGTTTTGAACGGCCATATACCATTCAAGATTTATCCATTGGCTGATATGGTTCCTACTAGATATGCATCACATGTCAAAAAAGTAGTAGTCAATTTTGTACTGCATATTTCCCTAAAAAAATGTGTTCTGCATATTACAGACCGTGGTGATATCCAAAATTATAAATAAAAAAGAACGGAGGGAGGGAGTAACTGCTCACCTGCGGAGAATTTCCTAGTGCTTGTTGGAACACATTCATGTTTGGTCGGGTCATCACTCTGCTTACCCTCTGGACAAATGCAGTGAAATGATCCTGGCACATTTGTGCATATGCCATAGCACGGATACGAGTCACGGTGTGCGCACTCATCGATATCTGAATAAACCACAGCATAGCAAAGTCAAGCAAAAAACCCTTCACCAATCATTCGATCTTCAAGAAATTAAAGGGGGTATATATTGTAGCCATCTCCCATGCATATAAAAAGAAAGGAATTATTGCATGAATATGTACAAATATAGATGTTCTCTTTACCTTGACATCCACTTTCAATGTAAGGGTTTCCTTGGTACCCACCAGAGCAGTGGCACGTGTAGCCGCTGTGAGAACTGGTGGTAGAATTCCTGCAGAAGCTGTTTCTGCTGCGACAGGCAGTGTTGTGTCCACCATCTCTAGGACATCCAGCTGATGCACCGATTGCCCAGCCTAGCACCGCTGGCCTGACGCTGCCGCCGGAGTCGGTATTTACCAGCATGCTGACGTTCATCTCATTGAACCAATGTTCGTCCGCTATGTAGTGTGCTATTCTCGAGATATCTTCATCGTCACTTAATTTGTACATGAGGATTTTGTACGAGGCAAAGCCCAAGAAGATGGTTGTCTGACAGCAGCCAACGCCAGAACAGCCATACCTTGATGCATATGCCATGCCTTGTTGTTCATCTAGGGACGTTGGGCTTTGGGCTTCCCCTGTTCTGCCCGAGCAGATGGAGGTGCATGCCGCGATGGTGTCGTCGCTTGACCCGTGCAGGACGACCGCCTGCACGTTGCAGCCTATCACGACGAACCGATTTTTTTGCTCCGCGAGGTGGTATGGGCCATCCCCAAGGCCGCTGCCCCATGTGGTGTTCCATGGGTTCTGAAGTGTGGGCTTCCAACTCCAAATGCTCCCGGGCAAAGGACGCGTTTCGAGGGAGGCGACCACGCTTCTGACGCGCACCGTGGCGTTCTCGAGGGATATCTCGAGGACCTCGACGGTGCCGTCGCCGAGGAACAGCCTCGGTGGACGGTAGGAGCGGTTGTCGCAGGTGAGGTTGAAGCCGTCGAGGAAGCAGCCCGGGCCGATGCCGAACGGGTAGGGGATGTCTATGTGGCCGCAGGAGCTCCGGCATCCCGGCAAGGCCATGTTAAGCGCGAGCACTACCCAACTAATGGTAGCTGCATGAAACAGCAAGGCTGCTACTGCTACAAACGAAACTCGCACCATACGGTTTTGAGCAGCCTGCTCCAAATAGCTGAAAGCCCTAGCTTTTATGAAAAAAAATGAGAAAAAAGTAAGCCAGAGAGAGAGAGGCTGGAACTGAGAACTCAGAGGCAAGCTTGGAATTTAAAGAGCACTCTTTCTCTCTCTTCTTTACACACACTGTTTCTCTCGCCGGCTATATGGAGTATTTCCTGCAGTATATTTTTTGGTGGTCTTTGGTCGGAGTTGACTGCCTCTGCAAGCCTGCCAAGTGGAATGCTCTGGTATAATCTACTGTATGCTTTATTGTATGATGCCAATAATAGTAATAAAAAAGGTGGGGATTGGTACGGGCGATCTGTGCTGTTGCCACTGGGCGAGCCGGCGAGGCCCCTCGGCAATTATTGCGGCAATTAATCTCTCGCTTATTAGAGCAGGACTTAGTCAGCAGACTATAGCAAATATAATATCAACAAAATCTTACGTGGCAGAGAGAGAAATGAAGAGAGAGAAGGAAGCTGGCTACTAAATTACAGCTAGCTATAGCACGTAAAAATATACATTTCACTCTCTTACACGTGGGGCCAAATAGTTATTGTAATAGCTACCTTATTGTATGAACTATTTTTTTGAAGGCTATAGATGAAATGGACAAGTGTTATAGCCACTAGTTGGCTATACTATTGTACTTGCTCTTAGAGCGTCTCCAACAGCTGGCTATTTAGTTAGCTAGATCTGATGTGGTAAGGAAAAAGTAGGAGAGAGAGTAGTCACTAACGACGAGCAAATAGCTGATCTATTTCACGTAGTCCAAGAACATGAGAGAGGAGCATGTGGGTCCAACAGTATAAAATAGTCTTTGCTTTTGTCTCTCACCTCCACGTCAGCTGACTATATAGCTAGTACTAGCTATTACCATTGCGGATGCCCTTACACATTATTTCTCTCGTCGGCTTACCATGTCGTATATCCTATCCTATTTGGATGGCAAACGTATGGTTGTTTTGGTTGTAGTCTGTGGTTTCTAGTTTACTATTTTTAAATTTTGTTTTTCTTATTTTTAGTTATTTTAGCTTTTTTGTTGGGTTTTTTTGTATTGCTTATGATGGGCTGATCTGTTTTTTATTTTTAAATTTTTGTAAGTTTAATTACGTTAAATAAATCACAATCAATTATAATAAAAAAATAAGTCAATTATCATGCAAAATAAATCGTAAAGCTCATTAAGCAACTGATCGCCTTGAGGGCTTGTTCTTTTTTGCTGTGGCTTGTGACTTTTGGCTGTAACTTGTGGCTTTAAGCTGTTTGTACGAGAGATTATAAAGTAATAGAAACTCACGTACAGTTTTTGCAGATATAAATAAAGTCGGTAAAGCATATACTACAATTAACGAGTAGACTCTATCTTGAAAAGATATTTCGTTTAAAAGTTAGTTACTATAAAAAGTCAAAAGCAGCTTTTAGAAGCTGAAAATAACAGGGCCCAAATCTCCGGTCTCGATGGAGGATTTCTTCTGGGGTTAGCTGTCTCGTAGTCAGGAATGCATAGGACAATATAAAGGTCTTTTTTGGCCTGGCAGCAGCTTGCTTGTCATTATGGTTTGTTAGGAACAAGATGGCTTAAGGGAGTGATCGGTTCGGCTGAAAAGCTCATGGCTTATGGCTGAAAACACTGTAGCTGGCTAAAAAAAGCACTGTAGCTGACAGAGGCTTATTTAGCATAATTAAATTTAAAAAAAATTTAAAAATATAAAAAATATGTTAGCCCATTACGTATAATACAAACAAATACGGGAAAAAAAAGAACCGGTAAAAAAGCTCAACAAAAAGCCAAAAATTCAGAAAAGGACGAAACTTATGAATAGTGACAAATAAGCCATGAGCACTATTGGGCAGCCATGTTGATCGCGGCCCAAAGCTAAGCTTTTGAAACACCCGGTCGATGCTGTTATACACGCATTTTTCCTTTTGCAATAATATAACATATTAATAATATAAATATTACCTGGCCTGGGGTTATTCACATATAGAGAAGATTTCCATCCACTTTGTAACTACGGGGGGCTATACACTCTCATTACTCAGGATATTACACCCTGTTTGCGGTTATACAGTTGAGAACAGCGTTTTTCCTAACAATTTTCGTATAACCGGATATGTGGGAAGTGATCGCCGGTCAGGGCCGGTCCTGGGATTTTAGGGGCCCGGGGCGAAACTAGAAATAGGAGGCCTAGTATAAATATCTAAATATAAATCTACATACACATATATATGTATCTAATTTACCAACAAACACTTAAAATGCGTTATGTATTAAAGAAAAATTCATATCAAAGAGTTTATAGATATTACCTTAAAATTTTCTTCTAACATTCCTAGATGTGAAGTCATTGATGATGGTATTGATATCAATCTCATCAAATAATTTCTTCTCAATACATAAAGTTGCCAAACTGTTTAACCTCTCTTGAGACATTGTTGACCTTAAATGATTCTTCAACAATTTCAACTTTGGAAAGCTTCTTTCAGCTGATGCCACAGTCACAGGCATAGTAAATAAAATCCGATAAGCAATAGAAATATTAGGATAACAATCCGCTTCTCTGACAAACTCAAAGATCTCCATAGCAAACATTGGTTTATCTGATAAAGTCAATTGCATAATACTTAACTCAGAAATTAGATCATTTAACTCAACATCAGATGAACCATCTAGAGAGAAAGTTTCTGCAAATTTTATACAACATTCTTTTAATTCAGTTCGATCCAATGACTTCAATGTTGTTGAACTCATTAAAAATCCAAATATACTTCCGATGTTTGGAGTTCTTGAAATCTACTTTTCAATGAATTGATTGCTATATCAACCATAACAAAAAAAATAATTAACTTCAAATTCCGTAGGTAGATGTGGAGTTGTGGACCTGCTGGAACTCTGGAAGAAGGGCGGCGGCTCACCGTAGTCCGTAGGGAGCCCCGACTGAGGACCTGAGGTGGACGTCGCTCCTCTTTTCTGCCATAGGAAGCTGGAATCAGAAAAAAAATTCGCGTTCCAAACATGGTCCTGATAACTGATAAGTGATAAATGGACAAACAGAAAGGGATCACGCAGATGCGAGTTGTATCTTGCAAACTGAAGCCAGTAAGCCACCTTTGACTCGATTCCAAGACAAGACTGGCAGACTGCTTGCCGTGGAGAGCCTGGGCTCACGCAGTCACGCTGTCGCCACTGAAGATGGAAGACGAGAAGTCGTCAAGTCGGCCGACCGGGAATTCGGAAGACCGAAGACGGATAGTCGGATAGTATACATTAATACATACTATATATACTATGTATATGTACTATTAGGGGGCCTTGAATTTTGGGGGCCCGGTGCGGCCGCCCCGCTCGCCCCCCCTCAGGGCTGGGCCTGTCGCCGGTCCATTGTCATAACTTACTAAATAACAATTACCTTTAATTCCATTGATCCTGTCACCTCTATCTCTGACATTTACCAGTGTTTCCGGTAATCTGGTTTTATTGCAATTAACATGTGCCAATTACTTGCTTACATTGCTTGTCCTTTACACATCTTGCTTGCATTATTTGTTACTAGTAGTGTGCCCGTGCTAACGCTACGGTAAAATACAAAATAAGATAAAAATTCGAATAAAAATCAGCAAAGCAATCAAATAGAAAAACTCAAATGAACTCAAAATACATGATTTTGGTTTCCATTGGTTAGATTTTGATTTTAGAAAAATTTAGAAATTTGTTTCATTCAATTCGGAGTTAAAATGAATTAGTTATGGTCGGTTGAAATCCTCTGTTAGAATAAATTCGGAAAAAGATGAAAGTCTAACAGGCGGGACCCTCAGCCGAAGGCAAGACGACAGCGTGGTTGTGGAGACTACGTGGTCGAAAATCGATTACGTGGTCGGAGGGACTTACGACCACGGCAAATATCGGCAGGCGTGGTCGAAAGGCGTTCGACCACGGCAAAATCCCAGCAGGCGGGATCGAGAGGCGCCTACGACCACGGCAGAGGAACAGTGATTTTACGACCACGTGGTAAAATTACTAACGCGGTCGAAAGGCGATCGATTGCGGCAAATCGATTGATCGTGAGGTCTGGAAGCAATACGACCAGATTGGTGAGAAATCGAAGGTGATCTGCAGGCGTACGACCAAAACGAAGGAAGTTGAACGTGGTCATTACGAGACTACGACCACGTTGTAAGGGGGTGAACGTGATCGGCGGTCGGAGAGTGCTTCGACCACGTTGTGCCGGGATGAACGTGGTCATAAGGCGCTATGACCACGTTGGGAATGGTCGATGAGGCTTCGACCACGAGGCGAGCGGTCGCAAAGGGTTACAACCACTTGTAAACGATATGAGCGTGGTCGAAAAGTGCTTCGACCGTGGCATAAGTGGGCGGTGGGCGTTTATGAGTGGTTGTAAGGGTTACGACCACGCTGTAAGAGAGTGAGTGTGGTCGATAGACTTTCTGTGTGGTCGTAGGGGAGCTTCGACCACAAGGAATGAACTCAGCCGCGCAACGGACCACATGGTCGTAAATGGCACAGAGCGGTCGTAAAGGGTTCTGAGCGGTCGTAAATGGCACAGAGTGGTCGTAAATGCTTTTGAGCGGTCATAAACGATTACGAGTACAACCAAGTACTCGCAGACGTAGTCGTAAGTGGTTACGACCATGTTGTGAGTAACTGAATGTGGTCGAAAGATGCTACGACCACGTTGTGAGGGGTCGGTGGGGGCTTCGACCACAGTATAAGTGGTCGGAGGGTGTTTCTGAGTGGTCGGTGGGGGTCACGACCACATTGTGAGCGATCGTAAACTGCTACAGTAAGTTTACGACCACATTGAAAAACGATCGGAAAAGCGATTGAGGCGGTCGGAACTGGTCGTAAGCTCTCGGAACCGGTCGTAATCAATCCTTACTGGTCGTAAACTACACTAACCGGTCGTAAGAGGGTCCTAGGAGGTCGTAAGACTTTCCACATCGCTTACCTTTTGCGTACTTGGTGATATATATACTATCTAGAATGTTCAAAGCAATGAAATCATTTTTCTTGAGAAATGCATCTTGCTTTGAGATGTCATTGATGTGTTGTACCAGGAGAACAAATATATGCCTAAAATAATCAGTGGAGTTCATGGGTGTATAGTGGTTCTAATTATAATGATAGACAAATATGTTATAAGCCCTAAAACAAATCCCATAATACCAAATCATTCTCATAAGTTATGATACATTAACACAACCATGCAATAGAAAGGGTACTTTTTAATCAAATATTGTATTAAATCAATAGCTTTAATAACAGTATATAAAAGAGATGCCAAGTCAATATCAGATTAGTCCTTCCTCAAAACAAGGGAAAAACATCCTACCAAATCTCATCAACCACCAAACTGACGAACTGATATCTTGATAACACAGATATCAATATCATTAGAGCTAGTGGCAAGCCATTAAAATGAAATGCAAAATTGAAAGAAATTTGAGTGTGCTATAGATTCAACCTTTGCATCTCACTTGGAAATATTCTTCATCGCTGTAGCGTGCACAGACAACCTGAACCAATAAAAGTGGCACAAGAGTATCAGAGGGTTCTTGTTTTTTTTTTCAAATGGAACGAAAACTACATGTAACTAACAGAACTATATCTCCCTTTCTTTTTAAAAACTATATTCTCAACAGGAATACCGAAATTTATTATGTAAAATGAAGCTCCATGCCTTAAAATCCTTATGGAATGTATGTCATTCTAGCTGCCATGAGTCAAGAAATGATGAAAGATGCTTTGTCTAACAGAACCATACGCATAAATAAGTGCACAGAAATGAGATCAGAAAAGATCCAGAAGTAACAGGACCATACAATTGTTCCCACAGTGCAATATGTACAAGATCAAACTCAAAAAAGACGAACAACTAACCAATTCAGCATCATCAATAAAAGAATCCTCAGTGTCATATTGATCATCATCTGGTACATCATCAAGATCTTCTTCATCGCTGCTGTGTTTACCCTGGCAATTTGAATACGGAGTCAAAACTCAATGCATGGTGTATATGGAGCCAAACAATATCACACAATTGTTACCATGTAAAGGCGCTCGATTTTCTCAATAACAGCACTGAACCGATTTGGCTGCGCCGGATCCTGTGGGTCATTTTCTGCAGGGTGTGCCTGATTCAAATAATATGATAAGACTCAATGTTAAATACAGCACTTCTCAAATGTCCAGCACACACATATTCAATGCGCTCTATACGCAAAAACAAAAGGTTTGACTAAGAGCACAGCCTATGGGAATGATAAGGTTGTAGCATAAACAACTACCATAAATTACAAAGACAGGAGGAAATATCTCTGAGGTATGGCACAGCTTGCTTCTAGAACAGCATCCTTAAATGTTTTTGGTCAGTAAGAGCTCGTCATTAGTTTCGAACAGAAGGTTAATCCCAAGGTACCAGAAACAGACATTACAAGTTTACAACCAATTCCATAGCAAAATATGAATTGAGAACACCAGTATCCAACCAGGGATAAACACAGCCACCTGCTCATAAATCAGATACTGGCTATTGACGTGTTAACTCCTTAGACAACCAAATTATTCAAGCGGATGGTAAAAAAGGTTTTACCTTTAGGCTAGTTGTAACATCATCTGCACATACTTCATTTTTAAGGGAAGTGTACACAGTTAAAAACAAGGCACAATGCAGCTCACAGATTTTAGATTATTGCTAGTGCCTCAGACCCCCACCACACACAGACACACAATTTGAGATCGAAGTGCCCATACAATTTTACCCTTTTGTTTTCCTTTTATTTCCTTGCTCATTATACTTAATGAGTTCATATATGGCAAACTCGCTATAATGGTAATTGTGGTTAATACCATCAATTGCCTACCTTTTTACAACCACACTTTAAATGACAGTGCTAAACTATTGTTCATTTTCTTATTTGCTAAGCAGTAAAAAGTCTCTATTATCCAAGGTATGGAGGAGTTCAAACTCTTGACCTTTTTCCTTCTTAATGCAAAGACAGGCAGAGCTCTAGTGTATTCTAAAAAAAGTGCTAATTTTGTAAGGATTGAAAGAACAAATGTAGAATTGACATCAAATGAAAGATTCGAGAGGAAAATTAGCTAAAACTTAAGCAAAATATATGAAAAGGATGGTAATATGAAGAACTGACCAATTTTAGAAGAGAAACATACCTTCATCTGGTGCACATGATCTGCAGAAACCTGAAAAACAATTAGGAAAACAATATAAGGAAGGAGATTGGTCATTCACATTCAAAAGTTCCAATTGTAACCTGGAATTCATATTAAGATCACCATCACCGAAATTTACATGTGTTTTCCCATATGTTGCAGTTGAGATTGCATGTGTTTGCCCACTTGTCCCACTTGCTAGTGCCTCTAGCAGTCTTATCCTTGATTTATATTTCTCTTCACGTGCTTTCATAAGGTTATTTTGCTGCATACAAGTAACGGTTACAACAGAAATAATCTGAGAAATAGGGAGTGACCACCTGAAGAGGAGCACAATGATCGCAAGAATCATCATTGAGGATGAGTTGCCAACAGCAAGAAACACTGAAGAGTTGTTGCACAGGGTGATAATGCAGGTAAAAGTACAAGACCAGCAACTGCCATCTTCTCCATTGGATGACTATGAGCATGGCTATGACCACCTTTTCCTAACGCGTACAATAGGATATAACTTCCTCCAAGAATAATTAGCAACAGCGAGGCAAGTTTATGCACTGTTTCCTCGCCTGCTATGGTATTTGCCATAGTAACTGCAGTTATCCCAAGAAGAGCAGTAGAAACAACATGAAGGACACCTCCAAATGCAGCTGCAAAAGTTAGGATTTATTTTCTTAATAACAATACATAGAAGAATGATCATTGCCAAATAACAAAGTACCCCTCACTAACTCGCGTAGAAAACACTATGAAGTAGAATAAGAAATTACAAAATATAGGTAACCTTCTTAACAAGTATCTTACCCTGGATGAAGTGAACAACATAATTCTAAGATATGAACAGGGAGCCAACAAGGGAGCAAAAGTCCATTTTAGAAGCATTTAGAACTTTGTCAACACAATGTACACAGATTCTATATCTTGGTGGTTTGCAAACACAGAAAACAGAATAAATTATGATGGCAATACAAAAATAACTATGAAATAAGGATTCTCGTCGTTGCAAAATGCATTTCAAGTTATGCAAAAAAAATCAAGTGATTGTGATTAATTCATTACAATCTTTATCCCAACTCATGATTACAAAAATAAGCACAATAGAGGACCTCCAAGGACAATGACCGATCTTCACAATTATAAACAGCAATAAAACTCATTCATGTGAACACAAATTTTCCCCATACTTATGACAAAGAATCCTACTTCACAGCAGAACTGAACAGAAACAAGCAAGATTAATTTAGTTTGCATATTTTGTTCAGGAATATACCATAAATCAACATTCCAACTATCATGTAACTCCAGCATAGATTAATCAAATAGTTGCAGTTCATAAATGAAAAGTTCTTGCTGTCATGTATGGTACACATCTTAGAAATCATAAATGTGAAGCAGTAAGTAGACTACAAACTTAGATATATGCAACCCATGTAGTCACATATTGACAACTTAGATAAGCCCAGATCTGTAATGTTTTTGCCTGAACTTCCATTATGAACAAAATGCATTGCATTACTAAGACTATACACTAAGCAGTAAGTAGACTATACATTACCTGCTCTGATCTCACCACACTCGCTAGTCTATTACATTTTGTTGCTTCCCATTTCATACCACCGAACTCCTGCAGTCTTCAATTCGGACAAGTAACATTTTATCTTACGATGTACTTGGCAACCAAAAGGAATGCCAAGAATGATGCTCCAATCAATATCGTCTGCGCGTTCCATCGCAGCAATAACAACCAAGCATAAGTAATCTCAAATCTGGTTTTCGTTGGAGAAGCAAAAGTCTGAAAGGTACAATACTCACACCATGGTGAGCACTTCTCCCAATCGATTTCATGACCGACACGATGTCGGTGTTCTTAGTGAACATTGATATGCCAAGGAAGCCTTTCAGCTGCTGTGAGAAATTATGACAGCAGAACCCGCCATGAATCCGACTATGGCAGCATGAGACAAGAATTCTATGATAAACCCTAGCTCGCATCGAGTTCGGTCGAGATGGATAAATGTTTCGTGCCAATAGATCACAAGAACCGACAGTTAACATTCACCAGAGACACTCACCAAGAACCCGAAGCGCTGAGTGATCCCGCAAAGAACGTCGCGGTGAACGCTAGCCGTCAGTACTCTAGCGGATTCTTCTTGGATCAATCTCTTCCTAGAAGAAGACGACGCCCACAAAGACGGAAGAAGACGTTGCCGTCGTCGATGTCGGTGTAGACGCCGGCGGTGAAGAGGAAGAAGACGTTGCCGTCGTCGATGTCGGTGGAGTGGCGGCGCTGCTGTGGTGGTGAAGAAAGTCGGCAGAGGAGCTCGGCGGCGGAGGTTATGGTGGCGCAGAGGATGCCGACGCCGGTGGTGGCCGAGGTGGGCGGCGGACTCGATGGAAGAAGTGGGGAGGAGCGGTGGAGATGTGGCCGGAGGCGGAGAATGAAGTAGGAGGAGAAGGTGCTGCGGTTGAGGAAGATGGGAAGGCGGCCCTCGGCGCCGACGAGCCCTTTCTCTTCCTCGCCGCGTCGGCCTCGGATCCACATCCGTATCGCCAACGCCGCCGCCTCCTCCCCGTCATCTAGCCCGTCACGGTCATGCCGTCACCGCCTCCTCCGCCTCGGCCTTCTTGAGTAGGCGCTCCGGCTTGACGAGGAGCCGGCGCCGTCGCCGCCGTGCACGGCGTGGGGAGCGCTCGCGGTTCCGGTCGGCGCCTCCGCCGTCGTCGCCGAGGTCGTCCTCGAGGTCGTCGTAGAGGCTGCGGCTCGGCGAGGGGTCGCGGCGTCGCGCGGGTGGGGAGGAGGAGGCGATGGCGGAGCGGAGGGGGGGGGAGGAGGAGGAGGAGGCGGCGGAGCGGAGGGGTGGGGATGAGGAGGAGGCGGCGACGGCGGAGGAGCGGGAGGAGGCGCACGGGTTCGGTGGGGAGGCCGGCGGCGGAGGAGGAGGAGGGAGGAGGCGGAGGAGGGGGGGGGAGGAGGAGGCGACGGGGAGGGGGCGGAGGAGGCGACGGGGAGAAGGCGGAGGAGGAGGCAGCGGTGGGGAGGCGGCGGCGGCGAAATCCAAGGTGGGAGGGCGGTTCGGGAGGAGGAGGGTGGGGAGGGTACTGCAGATCCATTGAAGGATGATCGTCGGATATGGTTGAGTAAGAAGAGAGAATGGAGGAGAGTTAATCTGGTGCGGAGGATTTTAAGATGGTGTAATTTTGGGTGCATATTGTGGTGTGGACGTAGTTAAGTTCATGACTGTGGAGTAGGTAATTGTTAGGTGGATGTAGGATAATTTGAACTGGTGCTTTATTAGTTTAGATTTACTCACCATGCTGTGACCGTTGTTAGATACTTGCTGAAATTTCCAAATTTCACACTTGCTCTTTCCATTCTCAGGTAAATGGCCAGTGGAGTGATTGCAGTGTGCATGAGTGGGAGCACTCGAATTTTTAGCACCGTGGCTTGCCACTATTTTTGTTATTTTATTTATCCTTCATTTAGTTAGAAGTGGACCGGTCCTATATTTCAAACATTACTTTCAACTTCCGCTAGTTTTTCAACAAAGTACTTTTAAAAGTTTTAATTTCCCTACGATTTCTATTTTTGTTTTTATTTATTCTTACTATAGCGATGACGTTCTATAATAGTATCCTATATAGATATATATAGGATGCTACACCTATTTGGATGCCATATGTAATAATTGGTCTGGCCAGTATGTGTTGAGACTGGATTGGACCAAATCTCTGGTCTCGATGGAGGATTTCTTCTGGGGTTAGTCGTAGTCAGGAATGCATATGCAAAGCTTTTGAAACACCCGGTCGATGCTGTTATACGTGCATTATCCCTTTTGCAGCAATGGTGCAAAATGCTAGAGGAGAGAGAGCATGAAGATGCTGCAAAACGCTGCTTTCCAACCCAATAAGGGCATGTTCTTTACCCTAAAAGCTGATGACTTTTGACTTTTGTTACAGTATCTAACTTTTAAATAGAGTATTTTCTTAAGACAGAGTCTACAAGTTAAACGATCTACACGTTAAAAACCTAACATTTGTACCAGCCAAAATCATAAGTAAGTATCTGTTTCTCTGTAATCTATACCGTAAACAGCTAAAATTCAAAAATTTCAATCAAAAACCATAAATTACAACCGAAAAGAACAGACCCTTAAGCACGACGCTAAGGGCCTAAGAGAGTTGTGCTAACTCACTGTGCACTTCCCCTTTTTTTCAGAAAACTATTGTGTACCGACGAATCAAGAGTCGTGTGTAATGCAACTTACAACCAGGCGCAAGACCACCAATCTACTGAGGCAATGAACATGTATCAGCAAAAAATAGGTCTTCTATTTATCCGCATTCTAAGCGTATTAGAAGTACATTTACGCATCTGGTTAATTCATTATTCTTAAAGATATATAGTTCTGTTGTTATGCATCTAGCTAGTTGGATTATAAGTAAAAGCATAAATAGCGGAAGCCCATGGGTTGATTTAGGCAAGTAACGGCAATAAGTAGCAGAACTTAGAAATAACATATAGCATTACCACGAGAAATTTCGATATTTGACACTGAATACGTACGTCTCTCAACTTTTAACCCCACAATTCGCACGCCTTTGGAAATTTAACCCTGTCACTGCGAATTCTTTTGATTCAAGGGATTCTCTTCATTTTCGCAGTGACAAGTGTCAAAATATAAAAGGAGAGAAAATAAGGAGAATCTCTTGAATCAAAAGAATTCGCAGTGATAAGATTAAATTTCCAAAGGTGTGCGAATTGGGGGTTAAAAGTTGAGAGGCGCACGTATTCAGTGTCAAATATCGAAATTTCTCCATTACCACCAACGACGACGAACTGTTCGACGGGGGTATTTGGTTGCCAGCCACGGTTTACCACGCCTAAGATTAGGCAAGTTTGACCAACTTTGAGAGCTGTTTGGTTGCAGCCACAGTTTGGTTGTAGCCACAGTTGTGGCAATATTCCCTTCCAGCAAACTAGGTCCCACGCGTCAATGACTCAAAAAAGTATAGCAAGATTCTCTTAGGCTTGCTGAGGTGTGGTAAAGAATTTAAGCACCTCAACTTAAGCAAGTGTGGCAATTTTTGTTTGCAAAGTGTGTCTAGCAAACCAAACACCCACTAAGTACCATACCAGCAAACCGCACACAATGTTTGGCCAGCAAACGACAAAACCGGTACAGCTAACGTACCAAAAAATACCGAACTGTAGTCAGATAAGCACTAGCAGGTAACTAGAGGTGCAGGTGCAGGGCGAGGACAAATGACAGCCACGGCGCTTAGTCGACCTCCTCCATCTTGCTCTCACCGGCGTCGTCCTCCAGCGGGGGCATGTCGGTGTCGGCCTCGGCTGGCTCGTCCTCATCGATGCTCAGGCCAAGCTTGAGCATGCGGTGGATCCTGGTGCCGAAGGTGTTGGGGTCGTCGAGGCTGAAGCCGGAGGTGAGCAGCGCGGTCTCGAAGAGCAGCATCACGAGGTCCTTCACGGACTTGTCGTTCTTGTCGGCGTCGGCGCGCTTGCGCAGCTCGTCCATGATGGCGTTCTCCGGGTTGATCTCCATGGTCTTCTTGCTCGACATGTAGCCGGCCATGCTCGAGTCCCTCAGGGCCTGGGCCTTCATGATCCTCTCCATGTTGGCAGACCAGCCGTACTCGCCGGTCACAAGACAGCACGGGGAGTCCACTACGCGGTCGGAGACGACGACCTTCTCGACCTTGTCGCCCAGCACCTCCTTGATGACCTTGCACAGCCCCTCAAATTTCTCCTTGAGCTCCTCCTTTCTCTTCTTCTCATCCTCACTCTCGTCAAGCTTCAGGCCCTCCTTGGTGGCAGAGACAAGCTTCTTGCCCTCGAACTCCTTGAGCTGGCCGACAGCATACTCGTCAATGGCATCAACCATGTACAGAACCTCATAGCCCTTCTTCTTCAGCTTCTCGAGGAAGGGAGAGTTCTCCACGGACTTCTTGCTCTCACCAGTGATGTAGTAGATGTCGTTCTGACCCTCCTTCATCCTAGTCACGTAGTCCTTGAGGCTGGTCATCTCATCACCACTCTTGGTGGAGTGGTACCTCAGCAACTCGGCTATCTTGTTTCTGTTCGTGGAGTCCTCATGGATGCCAAGCTTGAGGTTCTTGGAGAAGGCCTCGTAGAACTTGTTGTAGTCCTCCTTGTTCTCAGCAATCTCAAAGAAAAGCTCAATGCACTTCTTGACAAGGTTCTTGCGGATGACCTTGAGGATCTTGTTCTGCTGGAGCGTCTCACGGGAGATGTTGAGGGGAAGGTCCTCAGAGTCAACAATGCCCTTGACGAAGCTCAGGTACTCAGGGATCAGCTCCTCACAGTTGTCCATGATGAAGACCCGGCGCACATAGAGCTTGATGTTGTTGAGCTTCTTCCTGGTGTCGAAGAGGTCAAAGGGGGCCCTCTTGGGAACGAAGAGGACAGCCTTGAACTCAAGCTGACCCTCCACAGAGAAGTGCTTGACAGCCAGATGCTCCTCCCAGTCATTGGTCAAGCTCTTGTAGAATGCAGCATACTCCTCCTTGGTGATCTCTTCTGGCTTCCTCATCCAGATGGGCTTCTGCTTGTTAACCAAGGACCACTCGTGAGAAACCTCCTTGATCTTCTTCTTTTTCTTCTCCTTCTCTTCCTTCTCCTCATCAACATCCTCAACCTTGCCCTCCTCAGTGTCCTTCTTCTCTTCCTCATCTTCATCATCAGAAATTTCCTTCTCAGTGGTCTTTTCAGTCCACAGGGAGATCGGGTAACTGATGAACTCAGAGTGCTTCTTGATCAGATCCTTGAGGCGACGCTCCTCAAGGTATTCCAACTGCAAGTGAATGGCAAGAATGAATCAGACCAAGACAAGTAATGCATAGGAAAATCAGTAACAGACGAACGCAATGAAATAACAGCAATAACAAGAATTAAAGTACCACAAAAGGCATAAGACATCATCAATTCAGGGAACTGGAATTAAAGTACCACGAAAGATATCAGTAATTCAGGGAACTAGACTTTAGGCCGGAGATTTCATGTAGATATGTGCACTCACTTAACCAATAATCTAATAATCAAGTTCAATATATCCAGATGGACCATGAAACTGATTATAAGGTGTACAAGTATATACTGTTTTTAAAACGCCAGAAACAGACATCCATACCAAAAAGAAACGAAAAAGCAAAACGAAGCACAGAGCATTGATTCTGTGGCACTGCACATTACATCACACTCACTTCAGTAACTGCAACCAGGGAGAAATTGTAACATACCAACTGACCCATCGATCTTTTTGTCCCAGACATATACAAGAAACACAGAACTGAAAACGATGGAGCAGCGTCCACATAACACATGGTACTAGTTTGGAATTAAGACCACAACTTGCTAGGACATAATTGATAGGGAACTAAAATTCCACTTTTGATGAGTACCTACTAAAGCAGTGCTATGTTCCAAATCTCATTCCATACAATTAACAGTACCAGACAAAGAGCACAGCATCAACCTGACAACCCCTCACGCACAGCCAATCCCAAAGAACAATTCTTATAATCAAACTAACAGTATAATCTGTTAACATCAGTTACAAACTGCCCAATGTTGTACAGGTGTCTGTTCCATACAGACACCTTTTCATCTCTTATAAATATTTGTACAAACCTTCAGAATGAATAGAAGAGAATCATTTTTAGTTCCATTGCAAACATTTGTCTCAAATATTAACACGTTATCAGCCCTGAGTTCTGCCATTCACTGAGTTCTGCCATTCCCATCCGCGCACATACAACAGAGACAACAGGAAAGAGGTAATGGCACTTTGTGCAAGCCACAGACAACTTTTTCTGGAAATCTTGGCAATAGTGGACTTCCTGCATGATTCAATGCACACACTCCTTGCTCCTCTCCATGCGCAACAGCCACCACCACCACCACCGGCGACCACCTCCGTCATCGCCACCGGCCATGGTTCTGTGCCGCGTCGTCGTCGTCCATGGGAGGCACACGGCGTCTTCCCTCCGGCGAAGACCCACGCTATGGACCGCTCCGGCGACCGGCGCACGCCTCCGTCCCGGCCTCCGGATGCGTACCCCTCCACCGGCCTCCTCTGCAGAGGACGCCTTCTCCTCCACTTGACTCAAAACAAAGAGGAGGGTGGCGCGCGGCGCGCCGGCGCCGCGCGGCCCTCGGCGCGGTGCGGCTCGAGCCAGCGGCGGCGGCGCGCACACGGCCGACGGCCCGGCGAGGAGCGCCCCGAGGTGGTGCGGCGCGCCGAATCCGAGCGGTGAGACGGCGTGGTGGTCGGCCGAGGCGCGCTTGACCGGAGAAAGGGTGGCGCGGTTGGCGAAACACCCGACGATCGGCGACGGCGGCGCGCAACGGCTCTCGAGCGGCCGCGACTCACACCCACGGCCGGTGCGCCATGCGCCACGCACGCGACGGCCCGGCGCGGCGCGGATCCAACGCCAGCGGCGTGGAGGCTTGCGGCACGGCGCCGCCGGCGGTGCGGCGACACGCGCGCGGCGCCTTGCGCCGGCGGCGCCCACGCGCGGCGGCGGCGCGCTCACGGCGGCGGCGGAGGCGGCGCGACGGCGAGGCGCGGAGCCGTCTTGCGCGGAGGCGGGCGGCGCGCTAGGGCGGCGGCGGAGGCCGGCGGCGGCGGCGGCAACGCCGCGGCGATGGCGCCTAGGGCGGCGGCGGAGCCCCATGGAGGAGGCGGTGGACTAGGGTTTGGGAAACCTAAAATCCCCACCCTCCTTTTATCTGCTGCCCTCAAATGGGTTTTAGCCCATTAACCCCACCTCCCTCATGGGCCAAAGGCCGATCGGTGCATGCCCAGTTGCCGGAAATTTGCAATTTCCCTCTGCTTTTCATGTAATTGCAGCATTTTATGTTAAATAAATTTCCATTGTATATATTTGCAATAAAGACCCCTAATGTAACATTGTATTATATGTTTTCATGCAATGTATTATACATTAATTATTGCAATCTATCTTATGCAATTTTAATATTTCGTTTACTAGCTTACCATACAAGCATTTAATATTAATTGTTTTTAATGCAAATGCCTTAGGTTGATTTTCTCTCATTTGGGAATAACACAAATTTTTTTTAACTTTGATATTGACCACACACAAGGTAGTACAATAGTACTACTGCGGGATTTATTCCTCAATGTGCGTACCTAATATCAAGTTTTGCAACAATTTGGTCTACACTTTTGGGTGACTACCTTTATTTATTTTCAAATTGGCCATACACGAGGTAGTACCATCGTACTACTGTGGGATTTCATCCTCAACGTGCGTACCCAATTTGATTATAAATTATACAAGGTCTACACCTAAGTGATTACCATGATTCTTTTTCACATTGGCCATACACAAGGTAGTATCAATATACTCTTGTGGGATTATCATCCTCAAAGTGCGCTCAATGTTGAAAATGAATTACATAATGTTAATACCATTAGTGATTAACTATGTTATTCCACAATAGGAGAATGTCCTTTATGTATTTCAAGTTTACCTTGCATTTCGCATTGCTTATTCTAACATTGCCAAAGATTTTAACAAATCTGGGCCCTACATATGTAGGCACAATGGCTACTAAAGAGTTTGAGGCTCTCGCTCTTGATGGCCACAACTTCCCACATGGGCGATGGATCTCAAAGTGAGTCTATCGTTGCGCGGAATGTACCGAGCAATTGCGGCTCCCAAGAGGGTGTAGCTCCTTTGGTGAGACTCTCAAGTACAATACCTTATTTATCATAAGGAACCACATCCATCCCGATCTCAAAGTGAGTATCGATGGAAGAAGACCCACGCACTCTGTGGCTTGCTCTTCAAACACGGTATGAGCAAGAACGGTCATCCTCTGGAGGTGTCAATGAGTGGAACCACCTCCGCATACAAGATTTTAAATCAGTGGAGAGTTCAACCATCTTGTTCATAAAATCGAGTTCTAAATCTGCGATTTTGCGAGAAAGAACCATCGATGCGGAGAAAATTGAGAAGACATTGTCTACCATGCTCCCGCACAAATGATCCTTCAAAGAACAATACCGTGAAAGAGGTTTCACCGTTTATTCGAGTTAATTAAAACATTACTTGAGCGAAAGGCATAGTGAGCTCCTCCTTTGGAACTCTAATCTGCGCCCTTTGGGCACTAAACCTTGCCGTAAGTACATGCCAACACTCGAACAAACCCAAAGGGAATGCTACTAACTCTAGCAATCACGGAACTTCAAAGGAAAGAACAAGCGCAAGAGACAGTCGATCTAATGGTGCTAACAAGGAATGGATGTTTTAAGTCGAAAAGAACAAGTCGAACACTTGTGTCAAGTGTGGTCATTACAACCACCCGACCGAGAAATGTCGCACTCCCAAGCACTTGGTGGCGTTGTACTTGAATTCGTGGGACGAGCACGCCCAATCAAGGGCGTTCAATAAAGGTGGACAATTTGAAGCACACTTCAATTCCCAATCGATGTCAACATGGAAGAATTCCTCCAACTCGACATTACTAAGACGGATGCCCCAGGTGCTCCTACTCGCTCCTACGGTGTGGAACCAAGCAACACCAAGGCACTACCTCCACTTGATGGAAACGTTGACGATATGGAGAACATGATCGTGGAGTTCACTTCTAACGATCCGTTTGGAGACTTTAATTAGGCTCATACACTTTGAGATACCTTATTTCATTATCCCTTGAATGTGGATGTCGTTTAATTGTGAATGTTGACATAAGCTAATTGTTGTCCGTACTTCATTTACTGAACAATGGGTATTGTAATTTGTATTAAGCACAATTGATACCTATATATATATATATATATATATATATATATATATATATATATATATATATATATATATATTGTATGTATTCTTGTTGAGAATGACATATTCAAATTCTCCATTTTGTATAGATTGTAATGAGTCGATCGATGGATGAGGAAATGTGCCTAGTGGATAGTGGTACTACTAACTCTATACTCGGGGAGATAAAATATTTCCAAACTCTCACAAAGAACAAAGGAAATGTTTTAACAATCGCTGGGCGCGATCTTTGTAATAGTTGGCACCGGTCGGGCCACTATTCGCTCCCTATGGGTACATCAATAACGATTGAGGATGCACTCTTGTATCCCGATTCAACTCGTACCCTATTGAGTTATAGAGATATCCGTAAGAATGGGTTTCATGTTGAAACTCATGAGGACAACAATGAGGAGTTCCTTCTCATAACAAAAGATCACGGATATGGCAAAGAGACACTTGAAAAGTTTCCTCACTCCGTCTGGATTGTACTACACATACATCAACCCCGTACCACATGTTGCTTACAAAGTAATTTTCCGAATGTTAACGCATTCCAAACTTGGCATGATCGCCTTGGCCATCAGAATAGGGATGATGAGGAAAATTATAAGCAATTCATTGGTCACACTTTAGCGATGCAAAATTTCCCAATCCTCGATTTTATGTGCACCGCATGTGCCATCGGGAAATTAATTTTGAGGCCTCTTACCTCAAAATTCATGCCGAACCTCTAAAGTTCCTTGAACGCATTCAAGGTGACATATGTGGTCCCATTCAACCATTATGCGGGCCATTCGGGTATTTCATGGTTCTAATAGACGCATCTACACGATGGTCTCATGTGTGTCTACTTTCCACACGGAACCATGCATTTGCTAAAATTGTTGCACAAGTTATCAAACTTAAAGCACAATATCACGAACATCAAATCCGATCAATCCGAATGGATAATCTTTGCTGAATTTTCCTCACGTGCCTTCAATGATTATTGCATGGCTTTAGGAATTCAAGTTCAGCGCTCGGTCCCATATGTTCATACTCAAAATGGGTTGGCGAGTCTCTCATTAAGAGAGTGAAACTTATTGCAAGACCTTTACTACTGAATTGCAATCTACCAACATCATGTTGGGGTCACGCAGATCTTACACGTCTTGACTTGATTCAATTGCGTCCCAATCGCATACCATGCAACCTCCCGTTGCAACTAGTGCGTGGAAATACACCAAATATTTCCCATCTACGGAAGTTCGGTTGCGCTACATACGTCTCGATCTCTCCACCGCAGCGTACATCTATGGGCCCACACAGAAATTGGGGATCTATGTGGGATATCAATCTCCGTCGATCATTAAATACACGGAACCCTTACAGGGATCTATTCACCGCCCGATGCGATTGTATCTTCAATGAAGATCATTTCCGGCATTAGGGAGGAATTGAAAACCACAATAAATGCCAGAAATCAATTGGGATGCCATAGACATCTCCAACTCGATCCACGTATTCGGCCGAACTCCAAGTTCGAAGATCATTAATTTGCAACACATTGCAAATAACATGCCGATGCATTTACGATTATAAGGGTGTTACAAAATCCTATAATCCTGCGAGAAATGTGCCTGGAAAGAGTAGAGGTACCAAATAAAACTACTCAACTCCCGGTAAGAGGGGAGAAGTGCGGCTATTTCCACGATGCGACTTCTAGCAAGCAAAGGAAAGGAAGAACAAATCTTCTAACGCATAAATGTAACTCAACCTTACGTTGAGAAACACCTGTGGAGGTTCAACCTTCACATCCCACATCAACAGTGCACTCAATTCGATGTTGGGACATCGGGCATACGATGCAATCATTTTGGGAAATAATGATACATCACAAGGGTGCTTGAAATTTCCATCAACTATATTGAATCGGAGAATCATATGACGAAAGTCTACAATTGTTGACATCTATTTCTCAAAGCAATTGCGAAATCATCCAAAATGATCCGATCCTAAGACCATGGTAGAGTGCGAAAGCGCTGGATGGAATCAATGGAAAGATGCAATTCAAGCGAGATAACCTCGCTCACTAAAAGAGAGGTATTCACTCATGCAATACCTACACCTCGAGGAATCTTTCTGTGGGATTCAAATGGGTTTTCGTCAGGAAGCGGAATGAGAACAATGAGGTGGTGAGACATAAAGCGAGGCTTGTAGCACAAGGGTTCACGCAGAGACCGGCATTGATTTCAATGAAACATATTCTCCGATTATGAGTGGAATAACATTCGATATCTTATATCTCTGGTGTTCAAAATCGTCTATCTATGCGGTTGATGGACGTAGTATTCGCATATCTATATGGGTCACTTGATTCGGACATATATATGAAGGTCCACGATGGGATCTCTATACCGAATCAAACGCAAATCGCAACATGTATTGTGTAAAGCTTCAAAAGTCACTCTATGGCTTAAAGCGATCGGGAAGAATGTGGTATAACCGACTTAGTGAGTTCCTTTGCGAAGGATACACTAACAATGATGATTGTCCATGTGTTTTCATCAAAAAGTCCCAAACGGGATTTTGCATCATATCGTATATGTTGATGATTTAAATATCATCGGCAACCCACAAGATATTGATGAAGCACGCAATCATCTAAAGACGGAGTTTGAAATGAAAGATTTGGGCCAAACCAAATTTTGCTTAGGTTTACAACTTGAGCATCTTCCCACCGGAATTTTAGTGCATCAATCAAAGATATATCCGAAAATATTGGAGAAATTCAATATGGACAAATCACATCCATCCAAAACTCCTATGGTTGTTCGATCTCTAGAAATGGAGATCGATCAATTCGGACCACGGGATGATGGAGAAGAGATTCAGGATCTCATTATCCTTATCTCGATGTCATTGGGCGCTAATGTATCTTGCAAATTGCACGGCCACGATATTGCATTTGCGGTGAACTTGCTAGCTCGACATAGCGCCGCTCCTACCAAACGGCATTGGGCGGGAGTAAAACATATCCTCGGATATGTTAATGGTACAAGAGATCTTGGATTATTTTTCCAAAGGAACCCGGATCCTAATCGATTGGATACACGATGCCGCTATTTATCCGATCCCCATAATGGCGATCCCGAGCATGTGTTTTGTGTTCTTGCGGAGGAACGACCATTTCATGGAAGTCTACAAAATGACTCTGTGGCTACCTCAACAAATCACTCAAATAATTGCACTATATGAGGCATCACGCGAATGTGTTTGGCTTCGCAGAGTGATTAACCACATACAACAATCGTGTGGCATTGGTGCCATCGATTCACCAACTATTATCTATGAAGATAATGCGCTTGTGTTACAGATGGAGACAGGCTACATCAAGAGCAACATAACCAAACACATTTCTCCTAAGTTGTTTTACCCCATGAGTTAAAACAAATGGGTGAAATAAACATCTTACAAACCAAATCATGTGATAACCTCGTGATTTGTTTACTAAGTCCTACCGACTTCCTCGTTCGAAATGTGTTCAAGGAATTGGTATGCGGCGACTTCGAGATTTGCAAGATTCGGGGAGAAATCTCCTAAATGTTACTCTGTCCAAAGCATCATATTGTACTCTTTTCTTTGTATGAGTTTTACTCACAAGGTTTCTCATATAAAGTTTTTAATGAGACAATATTAGCATAAGCATATGTCGTATTTCCTATTTTTTCCCATCGAGGTTTTTAGGAGATATCAATGACATATATTGTCCTCTAAACTATCTATGAGTTTTCTCCCCAAAGGTTTTTCTCATATGAGTTTACAATGAGACAATACTCATTATATGTTGTATCTATTTCTCCTTATTTTCCCATTGGGTTTAAAGGAGTTTTTAACAACGTATCTATCAAATATATCTCCTCATATTTTTCCTCTGAGGTTTTGGAGGAGTTTTATTTCAAGATGATGAATCAAGATGATCATGTGAAGATACATTGGTCAAGGGGGAGTGTTAACATCAGTTACAAACTGCCCAATGTTGTACAGGTGTCTGTTCCATACAGACACATTTTCATCTCTTATAAATATTTGTACAAACCTTCAGAATGAATAGAAGAGAATCATTTTTAGTTCCATTGCAAACATTTGTCTCAAATATTAACATAATCAACTAACAGTTGAGACCGGTAGAGCTCAACTAATAGCATGCTGACGCAATAATAATCATCCTAGATAGAATCTAGCTCTGGCAAAAACCCCTAAACTACTATCGCGGCAGCAAGACAACTAAATTAACAAGAAGCATCACGGGATCACATGAATAGTACGCCAAACACATTATGGAACACAGATCACATGATAGGCTTGGACGGATTTTGCACACCTGATCGTCCTTGAGGTAGAGGGTGATCTTGGTACCCCTGCCAAGCTGCTCCCCGGACGTGTCACGCGTAACGGTGAACGAGCCACCGGCCTGCGACTCCCACACGTACTGCTCGTCGTCGTTGTGCTTAGTGGTGACAACGACCCTCTCCGCCACGAGGTAGGCTGAGTAGAACCCGACACCGAACTGCCCGATCATGGACACGTCGGCGCCGGCGGCGAGCGCCTCCATGAACTCCTTGGTCCCCGACCTCGCGATCGTGCCGAGGTTGTTTACAAGGTCCGACTTGGTCATACCGATGCCGCTGTCGATGATCGAGAGCGTGTTGCTCGCCTTGTCGGGGACAATGTGGATGAACAGCTCCGGCTGCGCATCAAGCTTGCTCTTGTCAGTGAGGCCCTCGAACCTAATCTTGTCCAACGCCTGCGAAAATCACAACAAAAACACAGCAATTTAGCCCGTGCACACACAGATCTACACCACAATCAAGTGCTTCTCACAAGTCAACGCATCTAAACTCAACAGATTTGCACGACAACGCTATACCCTTCTCGGTGCTCAGATGCCATCGTAATCGCAGATCAACGCGCGAAACAGCAAAAACACAAAACAGCATGCAGATTTAGGGATGCGACGGGATGTTTAGAGAGGGATTTTTGGGCGCTTACATCGGATGAGTTGGAGATGAGCTCGCGGAGGAAGATCTCCTTGTTGGAGTAGAAGGTGTTGATGATGAGGGAGAGCAGCTGGTTGATCTCGGCCTGGAAGGCGAAGGTCTCGGTCTCCGTCGCCATGGCGCCCGTCCTGAGCTCTCGATGAGAAGAAGCTAACCGTCAAGAGGCGGCTAGGGTGAAGGGGTTTTGGGAGGGTGAAGGGATCGTGGGGTGGGAGATTATTTATCGGGTGGTGCGGTTCTGGAAGGTTCCACATGGGCCTAGAAGCCGGCGAGGCCGGAGCGCGCGCTGACTGGTCGTTGCGGCGAGTTTTCGTGCGCGTTTGGGATGATAATGGCCCGCGGGGTTCTTCGTAGCCCACCAAGCCTCGGCGGTTTCCGTATTTTTGGCGTGCTTTAGGTTCCAGCTTCTAACATACTAGTCTTATAGCCACGACAGCCATCGTGTGCACCGAAGTAAAAGAGACGATAATTCGTAAGGAGTTTTCTAAAAAAATCGAGAGCACATGCGTATTTTCAAAAAATTCAAAGGGTTTTTTCGTAAAAAAAACCGAGGATCTGTACGTAAATAAATGAGGACCCGTGCGTAATTTAGAAAACCGCGGGGGGCTATCCTGCAAAGTGGAGGGGCTAAAAAAACTGGCAGGGACCTTTCGCGAGAACCGAGGACCTTTATGTAATTTCCGGAAAGTGCAGGGACGTTTTCGCAAAAATGCTCACCAGACCGTACCAAAATTCCAGAGCCACGCGCCGAGCGGAGCGTTCGCAAGGGCGACGTGGCCTCTCCTCCGGCCGGGAAACCCCCCGGATATATGAAGGGTATGATTTTTCACTATTTATAAATTTCGTTTTTTTTAACTTTTAGCTTTTTTGAGCTTTTTTACCGGTTCTTTTTTCCTGTATTTATTTGCATTATACATGATGGGCTAATATGTTTTTTATTTTTAAAAATTTTTAAATTTAATTATGCTAAATAAGCTTTTGTAAGCTACAATGATTTTTCAACCGGCTACAGCGCTTCTCAGCCATAAGCCACTAAAAAAAATCATATTGAGCACAGCTTAAGCAAGTCAAGACGGATATCTCATTTCTCAAAGTGATTTTGAGATCATCGTAATGCCACTCTTCTCGCTTTCGTATTACATATATTTTTTTCATCACTTTTCTCATCATTCGTTTTCTTTTTATAAAAGTTATTTTTTTCAATCACTTATTATTTATTTTAAGCCAAAAGCTATATACCACATTCAATAGGAACACCCACTTACAAAGAGACACTAGAAGGTACTGTACGTAGAAATGTACTGTACGTGGATTATAACAGAGGGAAACTTTATTTTCCGTCTCAAAAAAGAAACTCCTATCTGTAGTATATTTTCCTAGTTTTAGCATCTATGTGTTTGTAATGTAGTAGCAAATTCTGCTACTCGGTCGTGAGTCTTTTTTCAGACGGAGTGTTCTTTTTTTTTCAGAAGCTTCTATCGCCGGAAAAGATCCATACATCGGCGGTCCTTGCGACCGTCTCGAATGCAAGAATTTCACACGAAACATTCCGATTCCTGCAGCCCACAGGCTGACCCACAAGGCATAGCCTTCATGAAGTAATTCAGATCAGATCGCAATCGAACGGTTGGGACCTGCAATTGGTGCAGCTACACTGGAAGGCCAATTTAGCTGCACTTGCAAATTTTCGCCTATAAGGAAGAAAGCAGAACAAAATTTCAAGCCTCCGCACGAAACGAAGCAGGTTACCTAGTAAATTCCGCGTACGATACTCTATACTAACACGTCGTTGAACTATCCTGTAGTATGACGTATACACTGCTCTACTTTGGCTCCTAGTCTGAATGTGCAATTGCAGTTTCACCAACTCGGAGAGCTGCTCGTGTTAATCCATCGAAGCTTGTCACTTCAGGTTTGCAGTCATTAATCATGGCCCTCCAATTCTCTAGGCCTTCTGGATGTCCTCAATGCTTCATCAGCCATTCACCCAGAGCAATAGTCAGTCCACAAGGCATAGTCAAGCTAATGAAGAGCCAATCTAAATATGCGGAGAGTCAGTGGCGGATGTGGGCCTCGGGTTAGGTGGGCTATAGCCCGAGGCCTAGGATCAATGCCCATTAAAACTTAAGATTTGAGGATGTACTGTTTCTTTGCAGATTTGTTATTCCCTTATAGATTCGGTCGAAGATAGCTGGCTCAGCCCGAGGCTTAGGCCGTGGCTGGCTCTGCCCCTACGGAGAGCAACTGAACAAGGAAGGAATAAAGTGAGCCAATTGTTTTGTTTTGCCTCTTTAGGAGGGGAAGCATCTTGGTATTACTTGACTAAAACTGATTCTAGGCAGAAGAACATTTTAAGCATATTTACGGTAAGGGGAAAATTTTAAGGATGTGTTCTCTTACCAGGATCATCCTCGTCCTTATCATCCCCATTTTGAGAGGTAAAAATGGCAGTAAGATAATTCTTGTCCAATAAAGCGAAAGAGGAAGTGCTGCAAGAGAAACGATATACATTTTATTGATATAAAGATCCTGCTCCATTGCAATAGCTAAAAATGGGAGAGACATGATCACTATGTAGCTAGACAAACGTTAGCAAAGCCACTTCAGCCAGGAAGTACCAACTGGTTGGCAGGATGCAGTGAAAGGGTTCTCCTTGAAGAAGAAAGCAAGTTGAAGAAGAGTGACAATATTTCAATAGCAGATGTTAATTAGTATCCCTTCTCCGGAGCTCTCTGAGTTTCAGTTGGAATTTGCTTGAAGTGGATGTTCCTCATAGTTTGTCTGACGTGACAAGTAATATTGTTACCATCAAAATTCTCCTGCATTTAGCAAGTACAGTGTTCATAATTCATTAACCACCAGTAATGCTCAGGTGTTAATCCATGGGCAGTGAAATATACAAGGATGAATACAAGTTAAATAGCTGAAGTGCGTATCACATTTTCCAACAGAGGTGGTCCATTTATAAGTGCCAAAATAGACTGACCTGCATTTTAGGAGACAAGCAGTTTATGGGGAAATTGCAGGGAATGTACTGAACTAATGGTGGTATATATTTCTCTTTGTAGTATCATTTGGCACTAAGGTTAAAATGTCACAGCAAAAGAACAAAATTTCTTCTTTTAAAAATTAAATAGTCATACACAGAGAAACAGGATAAGTAATTTTTTTTATGTATGTAGTGTAAACTATATACTAGTCGTTGCACACTGCAAAAGTACTTACCTCATAAGGATGGTGATAACGAATGCTATCCCCGACTACTTCTAGGGCTTCAAGCATAGTTCCAGTTGAGCCTCCGATCAGAAGTACCTGTAATATTACCATGATAACAGCAAACTCCTGAGGCGTACCTCCAAAATTCTTTCCCTAAAGATATTCCTGGTTCAATTAGATGTCACATCGAAAGAATTACATCCAGCGACTTACAGTTAGAACAACAATAGATGTGGTAGTGGTGGTCGAAGGGCCAGTTGTGGTCGAAGGGCCGGCGTGGTCGAAGGGCAGGGCGTGGTCGAAGGGCAGGCATGGTCGAATGGCCGGTTGTGGTCCAAGGGCAGGCTGTGGTCGAAGGAGGGCGATAGTCGAAGGGCCGACCGTGGTCAAAGCATGGTCGAAGGGTCGGATGTGGTCGAAAATGGTCGGAGGGCAGGACGTGGTCAAAGCGTGGTCGAAGGGCGGATTGTGGTCAAAAATGGTTGAAGGAGGACTGTGGTCGAAGTGTCGGTCGTGTTCGAAGGATGGCCATGTTCGAGGGTCGGCCGTGATCGAAGCGTGGTCAAAGGGCGGGCCTTGGTCGAGGGAGGGCATTGGTCAAAGTGTCGGCCATGGTCGAAGGACAAGGCTGGAGTGCCGGCAGTGGTCGAAGCATGGTCGAAGGGTAGGCGTGGTCGAAGGCCTGGTCGTGATCGAAGGGCTGGCATGGTTGAAACGTGGTCGAAAGGTCGGTTGTGGTCCAAAATAGTCGAAGGGCAAGGCGGGCATGGTCGAATGGCCGGCTATGGTCCAAGGGTAGGGTGTGGTCGAAGGGCCAGCCGTGGTCGAAGAGCCGGCTGTGGTCGAAAATGGTCTAAGGGCAGGGCGTGGTCGAAGCGTGGTTGAAGGGCAGACTATGGTCGAAAATGGTTGAAGGAGGGCCATGGTTGAAGTGTTGGTCGTGGTCGAAGGATGGCCATGTTCGAGGATCGGTCGTGGTCGAAGCGTTGTCGAAGAGCGGGCCTTGGTCAAGGGAGGGCATTGGTCAAAGTGCCGGCTATAGTCTAAGGAGTGCAGTGGTCGAAGGCCCACCCGTGGTTGGAGCGTGGTCGTATAGGCGGAGTGCCGACTGTTTTCGAAGCGTAGTCGAAGGGCAGGCATGGTCGAAACATGGCCAAAGGGCCAGTTGTGGTCCCAAATGGTCGACGGGCAGGGCGTGGTCGAAGGGCGGGCATGGCCGAATGGCGGCTGTGGTCCAAAGGCAGGGTGTGGTAGAAAAAGGTCGAAAGGCAGGGCGTGGTCGACACGTGGTCGAAGAGCATGTCGTGATCGAAGGAGTGCCGTGGTCGAAGTGCCAGCCATAGTCGAAGGGCCGACCTTAGTCGAGGGATGGCCGTAGTCGAAGGGTCAGCCATAGTCGAAGGGCCGGCCGTGGTCGAAGGACGGTGAAGGTGTCGTGGTCGATCTAGCAATTCCAGTTGCCGTCGCAGTCAACCATGGAGTAGACACACGGAGGAGGAAGGGGAAGGAGCTCGACCGACGGAGGTGGAGCAAGTGATGCCGATGGAGAGCGAGAGGAGTAGATTTAGGGGAGGGACTGAGACGGTGGCTGGTGAGAGGGAATCAGACACATCGATGGAGGGCTGAATCTATTCGACCGGAAGGCACGTGGTGGAGGAGGTCGACCGGCACAGGAAGAGCAAGGTCTTCTTGAGAACCTCCAACGGAAACCGGAAGGCTCGCGGAGGAGGAAGGGGAGGAGGTCGACCGATGGAGGCGGAGCAAGCGACACCAGTGGAGAGTAGCATGAGTAAATCTAGGGGAGGGACTGAGATGGCGACCGCTGCGAGGGGATTGAGAGAAGAGATAGGGCACGGGCCTAGGACACACAAGTGGAAGGACGGATCTTTTCGACGGCAAGGCGCACATAGGAGAAAGGGGGCAGCTCGACCGGCGAAGGCGGAGCAAACGATGCCAGTGGTGAGCAGTAGGAGTAGATTTGGGGTAGGGAGTGAGACGACGGGCGCTGCGAAGAAGCTAGCCACGGTGTGCCACCAGGAAAGCAACGCGTTACAAGGAAAGTGACGTGAAGATTCGGGAGAAGAGGCGGCGACATGTCGTGGAAACCGCGAGTCACTAACCGCTGATTAAGAGCGACCCCACGTACGCACGTGTGAAGCGAAGACAAAGCGAGCGTGCATACACATGGCAGGCAAAGCGGAAGCAAAAGTACACACACGCGTCAGCTGCAGAAAAAGCAAAGCCAATGTGGACGTAGTCGCTGGCCAAAGAGTCCCGCATCTTTGATTTACGGATGATTCACCTCCACACACCGTCACATTGCAATGGCAGAGGATCGGGCACCTAAAACAAAGACTGTTATTGATTTAAGCAAGATATTTCAGTGAGTCGCCACGGAAACAGTTTGGTCAGAAACGCGGTGTACTGGTCTACAATTGCACCGTCCATGGAAATGACCCGACTGATCGAATCTTGAAATAAACTTGTTCCATCCGGGCACCTCATCGCACTGCAGCGACGGGCTGCCAATTCTGCAACCCGCCAAACACTCGATCTGACGATCAAAGGATAGTGAAAGTATTTCACAAGAAATGGCATCACACGTGCAGTTAGAAATATGCCCACGTAAGTCAGAACTATATATGGTTTAGCATTATGGTTCTTTTCTTTTTAGTTTTTAAAAACTATTTTTTATAGTAAAATTTTTTTCTACGTAACTAGTATGCCCATATAAATGTTTAGTAACCTGACCTTTTCTTTTTTAGTTTATAAAAACTATTTTTCTATATTAACTAACTTTCAAATGAAATATCTTATTAAGGCGGAGTCTACAAATCGATTATAGTACATACTACAGCGATTTCATTTATATCGGCTAAAATCGTACACGAGTCTCTATTTCTCTGTACTCTCTCGTGAACAGACAAAACTCATAAACCGTAACATAAAAGAACAGGCCCCATATTGCTAAGACAAGACAGAGGAGACTAATTTATAAGGTGAAGTCATTTTTCACTCTTTGAAACATGTAATAAATGAATAGGGATGGCATGAGGAGAGCTTTAGCTAAACATTACGACCGCGTCATGACATTGTGCACCACTTGGCAGACTAAGTTCACCTTATTTTTGTTGAACTGTGCATCTCTCTCTGTTTGAATGAGATTCAAACATTTAAATTCAAGGCTTTATTGAGTGTTGATGATAAATAGTTACCAGTGGGTAAATGGCCGGTTAAATGTGTCAGTTCATAGTCTACATATGTACGTACATACATACATATGTCTGGAGACATCCAAAGCAGATAGCCTAGATCATTGACTCCTCCGTTTCTTTTTCTTTTCTCTGCAAACATGTGCTGTTATGTTGCGTCATTTGAATCTCGTTGACTCTTCTTCTTGATGTGCACCATGAAGAAAATGAGAGATATCTTCGAGCTGTTGCTACTTTGAAGACCTGCACGGAGGGCGATAATAAGGTTTCTAGGTAGCGCACATCTGCGTGGCCACTCGCTTCGTGGCTTCATCTATGTTCTGCATTGCATTGAGTCTGCGCTGCTTAATGTTCTTCATTAGACTCAGCTATAAGTCGTTCGTGTGACCGCTATAATGGCAGGAGCCGCGGTTTGCTCGTCCTTGCCGGCATGCCCAAGCTCGTGCGGTAGCATGACCATCCCCTACCGTTTGGCGTCAGTCCAGGCTGCGACCTTGCCGGCTTCAACCTCACCTGCGATGACCGCTCCCACCACCCACCAAAACTATTCCTCGGCGATGGCACGGTCCAGGTCCAGGGGCGGAGGTAGCAGGGTGCCCAATATGTCCGGGCACATCTAAAAATCGATTTTTTCTTCTTCAAGGAATCAGTTATATGCCATATTCGTAGTACTTCTTTGGTATTCACTCCTTGAAGCCCAGCCCACAATGAATGGCCCACTCGCGTTCCCACTAGCCCACAATCACTTCACCACTCACAAGCCGGTCCAACCCACCTCAATCTTTATTCTCCACTATTCTAATTCCTCCCCCAATTCCCCAACCCTAATCCTCTCCTCTCATCCCCACCAGGCACTAGTTGGTAGTTGGGTTGGCTGCTCGACGACTAGCGTAATGCGGAGAGGAGGAGGAGCAGTGTTTGGCATAGCGAGGGAGCAGGGGCACGACGCGACACAGGAGCAGCGACACGACATCGGCGTGGGAGCAGTGGGGACACGACGTGGCGCGGGAGTTGGCGAGCAATAGGTGGCGCGACGGGAGTAGGCACTGACATAGCCACAGTAAGTCAAGGCTCTCGCCGGCCAACTCTGCCCCTGGACTACCAAAACTCCGACAAGATCACCGACAACACTCAGTTTCTCCCCTTTTTCAACGCCCTACACTAGCTCATTGGCCCGTTCGACGCATACGTGCTAGTGCTTGAGCCACGCTTGAGCTGCATCATCTTCGACTGGTGTAACATGTGGACAGCCGGTGTCGCTAGGAGCCTCAACATCTCGCGACTATTCTTCCATGGGTTATCGTGTTTCTTATCACTCTGTGACATCAACGCCGCCGTGTACAGGCTTCACGAGCAGATAGCCATGAGTGACAAGCAATAGCTACACGTCGTGCCAAGAATGCCAGTGCCTGTAAAGGTGACCAAGGGTACAAGCCCATGCTTCTTCAACGCGCCGGGGTGTGAGGCACTGTGCAACGAGGCCATGGCGGCTATATGCACAGCCAAGGGCATGGTGGTGAACACCTTCTTAGACCTCGAAACCCAATTCGTCGTGTGCTACGAGGCAACACTCAGCGAACTGCTATAGGTGCTTGGGTTATTCTACCTATACAACAGGGACGCTGAGGCCATGGCGTCGCACGGTAACAAGGCCGTTATCGACCAGCACTCTTACCGTGAGACCAGAGAAGATTTTGGGATTATGCATGTGAAGTATGCACCCCATTGAAAGATTTTTAGCTCTACCACTGCCGGGGTACCAGCACTTCTCATGGCGGCTACTAGTGCCAGTGCGAACACGGGTACGAAGGCAACCCTTACGTTACAAATGGGTGTCAAGGCAAAAGGAAGGAAAGCGTGCTGGTAATTAAACTATTTCTTGTGAAATTTCTATGTTTCAAACAGAACCAGTTTGTTGTTTAAATGTTTTTGTTGGTGTGCTTCCCTTTTCAGATATCGACGAGTGCGCCCCACCGGAGGAGTATCCATGTTATGGTGAACGCATAAATAGGCTAGGACCGTTTTTTGTGCTTGTGTCCGGGTGGGACGCAGGGTGATGCCCGAATCGAGGGTGGGTGTGGACCGACCAGTACGAAGAAATTCTCTTCAATTCACAACTTTTTTATCCTTGCATTCTTTTGTCGTAGAACAAATCCAGAGTTCACGGCTTTGCTTGTGGCGATATGAGGTATCTGTGGCATAGCCGTTCCATCCCTGTTTTTGATTGCCCTCTGTATGACGTACATGCTCAAGGAACGGAGGGCCAAGCAGAACCTGGGATTATTACTACAACAATTGGTTGATGAAGCCATTGTTGAAAGGATGATCTTTAGCTTAGAAGAGCTCGAGAAGGCAACAAACCAATTGGACGAGATGCGCAAGCTTGGCAGTGGCGGCCATGGCACCGTCTGTCTACAAGGGCATCTTATCAAACTGGCGTGTCGTTGCCATCAAGAAATCAAATATTACAGTCCAAGAGGAGATCGATGATTTCATAAATGAGGTCGCCATCCTTTCACGAATCAATCATCGAAATGTTGTGCCGTTGTTTGGATGTTGTCTTGAAACACGAGTTAGTTCCACTGCTTGTGCACGAGTTCATATCAAATGGGACTCTGTCCGATCATCTCCATGTTTTCGAACCCGGCGATCATCTCCATGTTGAACCTAAATCCTTGCCATAGAGGGACATACTGACTTGCCATAGAGCGACAGACTGAGGATTGCTATTGAAGCTGCAAGTGCCTTCGCCTATTTACATTCGTCTGCTTCAGTACCAATAATTCACAGGGATGTCAAGTCTGCTAACATACTACTCAATGATCGCTTAACAGCAGAAGCATCAGACTTTGGAGCCTCTCGAAGTATTCCAATTGATCAAGAAGGTGTGACGATAGCAACTTGTTAGACCATGTGGCTTGGTCTAGAATATTGTTGTGATGAATAATTGACAATGGTTAATTTGTGATGATGAATATTTGGTAATTTTGTTTAACGGCGTTATGCGAGTTGTGTTGCGTGTGTGCGGATTGACGTTGGTCAAGTTTGGACGAATTTGTGCCGGAAGAATGTTCTTTGGTCTTTGCATGTGCAGGTTGAGCATGTAGGCGATCATGGTCGGTGACGAGGTGGACCGGGACTAGGATGGGGAGATCCGAGGTTCAGACGGTCAAGGAGGTCACAAGATGGTCGGGCTCATGCTTGGGGCACATGGAGATTAAAGGTGGATGATGTGTGGAGAAGCTACGGGAGGTGTGGTCCTGGAGGCTTCGAGACGAGACGAGTTAGAAAAGTCGTGAGTATGAAAACCCGTGTTAGGAAGGGTTTCGGGTCCCTTGAAAATTAGTGGGCCAAAAGCCTGATTGAGGTAAAAGGCCCAATCCTAGTTGGAGTTGTATTAGGGTTTCAATTAGAGATTGAATAGGTGAGAGTTGGTAGTATAAAAACTAAATACATGTATGCGGCGGGGGCAGCCGTGATCGAGCGAGAAAAAAAAGAAGAGTTTTGGCCGTGCGCTGTTTTTGAGGGCGGCTGCGGTTTTGTTAGGAATTTGCACTGTGCTTGCATGCATTGATTTGGGAGATTCTTTGGCGTCGTGATCTTTGATGATGAGAGAGGAATTAATGTACTCGGTTTTGGTGTGAAGAAAAAGCAACGCCTCGCCAGCGCACGCGGAGACAGCGCCTCTATCCACGTCTCGGTCAGGTGTGTCGTCCTCGGTAATACTTTAATCGACGTTTGCCTCGACTAGATTCTTTCACCAGCAAAAGCACGTACACAAAGGTGTTGATCTTTCATCTCATACATATAGGAGGCATAGCCATTAATTCATGCATCACCCAATTGAAAAAGCAACGTTGTGATTTTTGTGCATGTGTACGGAGGTAGGTGAGCATGCATGTCCTAGCCAAGTCTTGTGATTAATTTGCCATATTATCTTCTTGTGATTAGACATGAGTAGGAGAGAGAGGTAATTAAGTAATTGCTAATTAGCTTTCTTCGTTGCATGGTCATTGAGTACATCAACAGAGAAAGCCATTGTCTTCGTTTCCATTGGTCTGCGGCGTGGCGTCGGTTTTTTTGGCAAAGCTACGATGCAAATCTTTGTTGCAATAGTCACCCAAAAATATACCTATTATTTCTTTTCTTTGTCTTGGCTCTTTTTATTTTCTTTGGCTATGATTGAAAGAAGAAAAGACAATATATTTTTTTAAAAAAAAGGGTTTCCTCTGTGCACTGCAATCATTCACCCCCCTCTGATTGCCATCGACGATCCTACAAGTGGTATCAGAGCAGGTTGCAATGGCATCAGATCGGGATCGGTTTTCAGGTAAGCCACCGTTTTTTGATGGATCAGATTATCTTTATTGGAAGACGCGCATGGAGGTTTTTCTTCAAGCACAAGGTAATTCTATTTGGCAAAAAGTTGAACATACATATGATGTGCCTCCTGTTGTTACAACTGAAAATTCATCTGATGTTGAAGCTAATGCTAAGGCTAGAAATATATTGTTGCAAGGTTTAAATAGAAATGAGTTTGTCAGAATTGCTCATCTTAAATCTGCAAATAAAATTTGGACCACTCTAGCTGATTATCATGAAGGATCTAAATCTGTTAAAGGTGTGCGTCGAAATCAATTTAAAAGGAGTATTCTAAATTTGAGATGAAACACGGAGAATCGGTAGATGCTCTTTTGATCGCTTTAATAAAATTGTTAGTGATTTGCAACTGTTGATGTCACATATTCGATTCGACAATGCCGTCAAATTTTAAATGCTTTGGATATGTCTGTTTGGAATGTGTTAGTCACTACTATTAATCATTCAGTTAACATGGAAACACTCACTTTGAATGATCTTTATTCCAAGATGAAAACACATGAGATTGATGTTTTGGCCAGGATAAATAAGACTAATTCTTTGGGCTTAGTGACTAACCAAGCTGACAACTCTTCTAGTTCTTCTATTGTTTCTTTGTATGCATTGTCCTCTATTTCAGATGAACAATTAGAAGAGATTCCAGAAGAGCAGCTTGTACTTCTCTCCAACAGGGTGACTAAGGCAATTAACAACATCAGATCAAGACGGAGAGGAGCTCCAATCAAATGCTATGAATGTGGTGAGCTAAACCATATTAAGATGAATTGTCCCAAACTGAGAAGCAAGGAGGTCAAAGATGACAAAGTACCAACTCGTCGCTCTCAAACCAAGATTGATCCAAACAAAAAGCGCAACTATCGCAGGGCAGTCAACAAGATAATTTCAGCACTTGATGAGATTATTTTGAGTGATGATGATTCTGAAAGCGATGATGAGGACAATGGCAAGAAAGCAAAGGAGGTGGACTTCACAGGGATGTGCTTTATGGCAAGCAATGAGGAGCTCGACAGTGATGATCTTTATAGTGATCCTGATGAGGTAAAACCTTCTTATGCTGATTTATCTCGTGCTGTGCTTAGATTGACTGATGAGCTTAAGAAGTATAAAAAGAAAATTAAAAATCATGATTTCATTGTTGAGAGCTTAAATTCTGAAATCAATAGACTTAGAGCTTCTATTCCTGATGATGAATCTTGTGAGTCTTGTCAAGTTTTACATACTGAGTTGGAATCTGCTAGAACAATTAATGCATTAAACTTGGTTCAACTTAGTGATGTAACTGCTAAACTTGATGAGTTGAGATTGACACATGACTCTTGTGGTGAAAAGTTAAAACTTGCACATGATGAAATTGAAAAACTCAAGTTTAGCTCTCCTACATGTTTAGAGTCAGGTATTTCAAATACTCAATCTAAAACTTGCTTTAAATGTGATTTGCTAGAAGCTAGACTTACTTCATCACAAGAAACAATTCAACAGATGCTTTATCATGAGATATCTTCTTGTTCTAATTGTCCTAAACTTAACATTGAAATAAAAGCTTTGACTAGACAACTTAATGATTTTGCTGAAAAAGAAAAATTGGCTCAGTCTAGTGCTTCTAAAGATCTTGTGAATGAACCTATTAAATGCACATCTTGTTCCACTCTAGCTAAAGAGAATGAGTACCTAAAAGACACCTTAGAGAGATTTTCTTTTGGCAAGAAAAATTTGAATATGATTCTAGACAAGTCAAAAATAAGTGTGAATAATCGTGGTCTAGGATTTAATTTTGTTGAGCATGCCAAGAATAATCCTCCTAAGGTTGTTAAGCTTCTTGAACCTGGAAAGATTGAAGTAAAACATGAACAAAAACAAACCGTGTTTAAATCTGCTGGCTTTTTGCAAAAATCATTGAATCATGGTATAGGTGCTAGCTCATCCTCTCAAAATAATTCTGGTAATGTAAAATTTCAATGCACCTATTGCGGAAGAGATGGTCATTTGCATGAATTTTGTTTTAGACGTGCTAAGAAAGAGAAGAAGGAAAGATTGAATGCTTTAAAACAAAAACGTGCATTGTCTTTTGTTCCTAGATTACATGCGAAAGCTATGTTTTTAGAGAACTTTCATGATGGCTTTAAATCTGCTTCACATGCATGTGGCTTTGGTTCTAGCTTTGTTGCTCCTGTTCATCGTGTGTCTCAGTACTGGATTCCTAGATCTTATTTCACTAACCCCAGTACTGTGAGACCGATGTTTCCTATGATGTAAAGAACAGCTGATAAGGAGAGAATATGAGCTCGATTGGGTTCCGGTCTTTTACATCATTACTTGACTGGAACGCTTGATGATTCTTCACTACTTTGATAGCTTCCAAGATATTCCACTTTTTGAGAGACCATGTGGAAAAGGTGATGTTGTCTTACATCTTGTTAGATTCTCATGTTGCTGATATTTTCACAAAATCGCTTTGATACTTCTCATTTTGCTCATTTGCGAAGTGAATTGCGTGTTACATTAAATGGGATTATTCTGAGGGGGAGCTTGATGTTTAAGAATCTAGAGAGTTTTGTTTATTATACTTGTCAATTAAATCAACAAGTCTAAGCCATCAAATTTAAATGAGTTGTGGAGCTCTCTTTATCAACTAGAGACCAAGAGGAGTAAACAACAATGATGTTAAGACAGTGAAGAAACCTATATTTTGGACCTTTTGTTTCTACGTCTGTTCCTTTATATAGTGGCAGCAGTGGATATCCTATGTGTTTACTTGGATTCCAACACAATCACAGTGTGCTGAACACAGGTACTGACAAGACCGCCTAGTTACGCACTACCATCCACATTTTTCTTGTCTGGATTCCAAATAGCTCTTCATACACTCCGCTAGTGTCTATACTAAATTCCAAATCTAAGATGGCAGCGACGACAACAATAAAAGCACCAAGACGATCTTTGAAATTCATTTTAAAACATCAATAGCCTTGCCGAAGCTAATACAAACTAAGTGTTCTACGTCTCCTTTTACACATTCTTTGCTCTCATCACTCCGATTTGTCCTACTTTTGACATTACCAAGGTTTAGCATAGGCCAGTCCATGCAAAACAAATAGACATGGTACTAAGCATGTGCATATGCCATATCTATAAATGCATTTGTTAGGGCACTAACAATGGACTGCTCAAGCCATATACTATTCCATTCCATCAACTAAGAGAGAGGGAAAAGATGGGCTTACAGAACTGTTGTTCTTGCCTTGTCAAAGCAATTTTCGGCAGAATGAAGCCCAGATGCGTCCAAGGGAAGCAGCAGTGTTATAAGACCAACACAATCAGGGCAGAAGTGAGGCAAGACACTCTTCAAGATATTCTGTATTCTCCGCAGAGCTTTGAGGCGGAGGCAATCGGGGCACCATCACCTCGGAGGCACTCTCCGAAGGTCTGCCCACTTAACCTGGATTGCTCTTATGGGAACAACTCTCCTAATGTCCAGGATAGCTTCTCCATTGATAGAATCTCTCTGAGGAGCCAAAATAGCATAGCCAGGAGAGTCAGCTTCAGATTACCTGACGAATCCGACATATTCATCATTCCCGCACGCAAAGATCCTGATGATTACTCCACTGATGACGAATCCACAGAGAGTGTAAGTGAAGAAGGCATTGGTGCAAAGAAAACTCGTTATGCTATAACCAGATACCAGTAGGCTTAAAATCCTGTGCAACATCAAAACTAGCAGACTAGAACAAAAGGGGTTTGCAAAGAACAAGCACATTGCAGGATCCATTTTTTTCAGATAAGATACGGTACTGCAATAATAGAAGTATGTGCCTGCATAGATGGTTTATCGAGGAATATACTATATGCCACTTTTAGGACTTATTATATACTATGCAGGAGTATATGTACTTTTGTGTATTTTGCCCTCCAGTTGTACAAAGTATTGTAATAGACATTTTCCACCTTGTTATTTGAAAGCTGGAGAATATCTAAGAAAGGTTCTGTATTGTACAGAATCTCCTACATGTGCAAGTATAAAAATAAATCTCCCCTCAAAACAGTTATTAAGCTGTACAAAGTTTACTTACTTTATACGAACAAAAGATAAGAGACATACATATGACCACACAAAGCAGCCATATCTATAAGATACTTTTTTAACAAAATGGCAGTTCCTAATGTGAACATACATTCAGTGAATTAGGACGAGAAACACCAAGTGTTCTACTTCTATACACTTAACTATATTCAGATTTGAAGCCTTCTGTCAGAGCAACAACCTTTGAACATAACTTCAGTTGTAGCCTGGAAACAGCCTGTTGAATATCCTACAGAATGATCATTTTGGTCAGATAAGTTGGGCACTGACAATAATTTGATAGTTTATTAGCTACATACCTCGAGACTACATCGATTTGAGAAATGGGTGAGTATGATTGTTTTGTTTCTAAACCAACGGGTGTAGGTTAGTGACAGATAGCATACTATATGCAATTATCTCCTCTAATCATCAGCATTGCCCCAAAGCTCATTAACATGGCTAGTGTCAATATGGGAACCATTTACCTCAGACAGATGCATGTGGCCATGTTCTCGAGCATGATCAACAATTCAACATTAATTTGGTCGTCTAGGAAGGTCGCCTGCAAAAATGTCAAATGATGTTGGTACCAAATGATAGACCAAGTGGAGGAATTTCAATTGATTTTGTCATGTTTTAGATTTGAAGTATTCTTTGATGAACAAATGAACAGAAGTTCTTTTCTTATCTATAACAAACAAATGGGATACAGGTGGTTTACGGTACCATATTACAAAGCTCACTTTCTAACATCTATTGATATTTGAGGAACACCGTTCTATTAAATTATTATTACTTGTCCATTTATTCACCTTTTTTAACCCAATGACATGCTCCATGACAGAGATTACATCCCTAAACGTAGCCAATTTTCTAGCATTCTGCATTTTCTATCTTGCTTTCTATTTATCTAACAATGTGTATACAACAAGAACAATAACTTTGACAGGTTTTGGAGCAAGAACAAAAACATGACATTTCAAAGGTGCTTTCAGGAAAATAAAAACCCTAGGCACAAGAAAACTAGCTCTCAGGGCATCTGCATTTCGTGGGTCAAGAATAAAATCCGACTTTATATCTCCGGTGAAGACAACTTCTGGGTATAGTATGGTATCCGTAATCTAATATAAAACCATGAAGTGAATAGCAACGTAAGGAATATTCCTAATTGAGAGTAGGTCAATAGCTCACCACAGTGTCTGATTGTTTCAATTTCATTATCTGATTACCCTTCAAGTGCGAATACTGTTTTTTCAACTTTCTTCAAACAGAGTAGATGACATAACCCTTTACAATATTCACAAGGAAAAAGATGGACAATAAGCATTAAATTATGTTAAAGAATTAAAAGTACATGCCTACTAACTCTAATTGTTCAATTAATTTAAGGGGCGGTACCTAACTGGGTATAGCATGGTGAGTTTGAAATGGTCTGGTAACAAGGTCATTACGTATTTCATATGTCTCTCTTGAAAGACATTGTTGCATTATAAGAAGCAAACGAGGAGAAAACACACAAGACAATGGTGAAATGATCTCCACACCCAAATCAAGTGTAACTAATTGAACTTTCAGATCAACTTAACTCGTTCTATGATGGATCTGAAGCAGCTCCTAACATCATCCCTGATGCATGGTGGTACAAATACAGTCGGAGGCTTCAAGTTGTAGAGGTCACGAGTTGCTACATACATTGGAAGACCACCCTGAACAAATACGACAGCAAAATTGATTTGTTATTGATCTTTTTATAGTGCAAGTGGATGTGAATATGGATGCATTATAAATTGTCACTCTATTTTTTGTTGAGCAAGAGAAAATATATGCTGGTATCACATTGCAGCAGCAATAGTATTACTGGTACTGAAGCATATGTGACACTGAAAATCAAACAATGGAACATCTCACCTTGCTGTGCAGAGGAGAAATAAGAGGGCAAAATTAAGATGATCTTGCTATCCCTCCAAAATGCAAGTGAGAATAAGATGAGATTATTCAAACATTGTAAGCAGCCTAACTTACCACAACTATTGCCTATTGGTGATGAAAATCTTATCCCTCACAACAGTACCTTGCTGGACAAATTAACTTACTATGAACTGCTGATTAAATACTATATTAACCAGACGGTCAACAAATGATAGTTCATTCTAGATGCAAAAAGGATGACTTATTACTGAACAAAAGGAAGCATGGAACAACTACACATTGTTACTTAATGCACCGCACGCAACATCTCCCCCGTACAAGTACTGAAACACCATCCTTAGATAGGCTATTTCTATAAGACCTTTAAGAGCTGTACCTCGCAATGGCGCATCCAAGCTTAGCTAGAGGTAGTGAGGCACATATGCAAACCAATTAACCAAGTAGAATAGAGATGAGACAAGTCCGAACAGTGGTCGAGGTGTGCGTGGGTGATGAAAAGGTAGTCCTGGCGCACGGCGAAGAGCGGCCCGCGGCCGACGTTGAAAGCGACGTTCAGGGACGACGCGGTGACCGGGTGACGCAGGTCTCGTGCCCGCCCACGGCCCACCGAGACCCCCTCAATGGCGTACCCCTCCACCTCCACGCCCTTGCGCTGCACCTGGGCGCGCGCGCGGCGGTACTCCTCGTCCGCCAGCGCCCGGTCGAGCAACGACAGCAACCCGCCCCCTCCACCTCCTCCGCCGCCGGTGGAGACAAATGGCTTCTTCGCGGCGAGTGTTTGGAAGCGGGAGGCGGGGGAGAGGAGGCGGTGGGTGAGGCGGAGAGAGGGGAGGGAGAAGAGGGAGGTGGTCGCCGTCTCAGTGCTCGGTTTTGGTGAGCTCCGCGGATGGCCTGTTCTTTACCGTTTTTTTGGTCTGTGTTTTAAAATAATAGTAAATAATAAAAATATTGATATAAATAATGTATATAATTTTAGACTTAAAAACTATTTTAAAAATTCACCTTAAAAACCGTCCCATTTATTGTCACTTTCGAAGAAATCAATTGACAAAAAGCAAAGACTTAAAATAACTGGACCGATATCATATGTTTTCGCGCCAGAGCCGCCCTTCTCGATGCAGATTGTTCCACGGTGGAGAAGATGCAATGGCTACTTCGCTAATGGCTAGTGATTGTGAGGGACCTTTCTGTAAAATGCCAAACAAACATGCATTGAACTGACAGAACGTACAAATGAAGAACAGTAAAGGCATTACAACGATAGATATCTAGGAAGAACTAGGTACCCGTTTAATTAAGAATAAATAGGTACTCAGCTAAGATCTTACCACTAACAGGTACTAATACAATCATACAGAATGTAGAATCGACTGGAGCGGCCAAGAGCAAATAACAGTAGGCTGCCGTATTGGCTGGTCACATTATTATTACGACTTTGCAAGCATCAAAGCAAAGTTCAGCACAACTTAACAGTCTTCCAGAACTGAAAGATTATATACAGGTGCGCGTACAGGTATATTGCCTGTTCATTCGGAAGAATCGCAGACATACAACAATCCACTAATTCTCCAATGTAAACGTAGTATAACAATTCAACTAAACAACCTACTTGTATGGATCCTATAAACCTAGTTGTATCGATTCATGGACGCGTATACATTGTAAGGTTAATTTACAGCCAAAACAATATACTATACAATGAAATAACGCTACTATGTTTGCAAAAGAAAAAAAAAGCTACTATGTACAGGAATTTACACTACTCATTTCATGGTGATTGCCATATTTTCGCAGATTGAACACCAGATAGGCAGATACATTCATTGGTTTACAGGGAATAGAACCTCTGGTTCAATGAAGGCAACATCAGAGCTAACAATTATTCTCGAGTTGGAAGTGAGGATATATGCTTCTCTGATGCAAAAACCCTTGATGATAGGCAATGGGAAGCCTTGTGCGAGATACGAGTTCACATAGGGTACAAACAATTTTTTCAGGAAAATCCGCATAACACTCTGCCAATATAACAGAAATAGCTTTCAGATCAGACATCCAACAAGTAAGAAATAATATTCACCGCAAGTAATCTTATGGATACGAATGCTCAAATACGGTAGGTGTTTCTTCTGACGTCAGGTTAAAAAAAAACCTCTATGAAGAAGGCATTTTCAGTTACAAAATGTTGTTTTTTTTCAGATAGATAGCACCATAGGATCTTTCTTAGAAAACCAGATATCTTCTTAAACATAGGGTGGCAATTTGACAATTTCCCAAGCTTGCCTCGTTGCTAGCATCTAGATTATGAACTCCATGAAAAATTTTGCTAAAGGGGTGCATGTGCGTGCAATTGAAAGCCATGCCACTAGGAGACCAAAAAAAAAAGAAATACTGAAAGACAAAATAACCATATAATACAGGCCAAATTACCTGAACTATAAATGTATGGAGTTTGCCAACTTCGCTCCACTTCAAGGTGAACGAGAAATAATTTAACTCAACTCTTCCAGCAAGATTATTCCCAGACACCACTGCAGCTCCAGAAACAGCAACTGACTGCAGAAGCAATACATGGTAATGATAACAGTAAGAGGCTGAAAATGCATGCATTTTCACAAAAAAAATTCTGATATATAATGAGAGTACACTTGTAAATCAATGGATGAAATGTTAGGCATATCAAACAGATAGTTTAGTTAGGAGTCACAACAAAATGCACCAAAATGTATAAACAACTGTAGATTTCATTTCTAGGAGTCACAACAAAATGCACCAAAATGTATAAACAACTGTAGATTTCATTTCTAAAATTATTATTAAATGAATATCTGAAATGCTAAGGGCCTGAGACAACAAAGACAATATACTGTAATACAACCAGATGGTGCAAGCGCAACATTATTTCATTTCAAAGGGGTTTACCTTTCATGAATCAAACAGCTAGCAATAAAATCAAACAAAATCAGTAAAAGGAAAATGAATAGTAAAAACTCACCACTGATATGCATGCAACTGGAACTATCTCACCATAATCCAAAACATTAACTGTGACATCTAAGTCAACTGTGGCATCAATTCTACCCACATTAATCCTCACAGAGGGAGGTGAAATGGCAGAAATATTCAGCACCATGTCATCATCTGGATATCTATGATACAACATGGGAATCAAAAACCTCCAGCTAGCAGTGTTCAAAAGAAACTGATCAGGAATCTTGTCCACCATACGTTGCAGTAAACCAGCCTGAATGATCAAAGGCATCATGTCAGTCAGAATAGACTAGTTACAGTTCAAACATGGAAAACAACTAGGTTCAAGTAAGCACTCTGCACTGACCAAGTCAAAAAAATATTCTTCTTATGAAGAAAAAAGTTTAAATAACCATTCACTTTACATATCTACATTAACCATGATAACAAGTGTTTTCTCTAAATTAGACCTAATGAATTCTAATATACCTTGAAGTAGAGAGCTGAAACAGAATTGAGAACATCTTCATCCAATGAAATCCATAGCATTTTTGAAGAGCTAACGAGAGGTGGTGTAAAGTTGGTATCTCCAAGAAGCCTATGTCTCGGAAGAGCAATTTTATCAGATGGAATAAATAATCCATCTATGTCAAACTCAACAGAGGAACTTCTGAAGATTGGATCATTAACAAATGTCACGTTCATCGCAGCGACATTATCAACATCAATTTTCTTTGGAAGGCTTCCCAGGAATGAGTCAAGCTTCGATGCACCCTCCGTTATTTTGTTCATAATTGTATTTTCCACCGATGATCTAATATGATTGCTGAAAGCATCTATAAACCTGTGAGAAGTAAGAGGAAGAAACATCAATTCATGTGATTTAAAGAACATGTGCACACTAAAATTCATTTAGCCAAAAAAACACCTAGTTCACTTCAAACACATATTACAGTATCCCAAAGAACTCAGACAGATATTTCTTCAAAAACTGTGATCTCCTGTCATAACAAGAGTAAAGTTGAAAACTTCACATGATATTCTAAATGCAAAGATATGTACAAGCTGTCCATTATTGCAGATGTAGGAAAAAAATCAATTCATTGAGTCGCCTCGAAGGAATTGAAATAGTTTTTGCATATATAAAAATGTGAACCACGTACCATTGATAAAACCAAGATGCTCCTCCATTCAGTGTTATGTCTAGGTCCTTCATATAACAGCCACATTCCATAACAAACAGCTTGAGAGATCCATTTTGATTCTTCATCTCCATGGAAACCCCAACATCCATTCCTTCAACCTTAGCGAAAAGGAGTCATGAATATACCTTGTACCTTCCTACATATATATGTCAAGAGTGTCTATACTAAAAAGAATACAGGTAACAAATGTGTAACTACCAAAAATGCAAGTACATTTTTAAAAAAAATGATAGATACGATTCAGCAATGTGCTCAGAACACTTCTAGGTTAAAGATAATATTGCATATTTACAGCTGCAATTGTTTGCAAAACAACATATATTATTAATCCATTTAATTTAGCTGCTTGTACGCTTTTCAAAGTTACTGAAATGCTGCTTCTATCTAGGTGCTTAGCATCATGCCATCATCTAATTAGTCAAATTTCATAAACTCCATTGAGCTACAATGATGTAGAGCTGATCAAATTAATCCTGCAGGTTGTCTGCAAAAGTTAATTAGGATTATCTTGAATTACAGCCTAAGTACAACTGCCATGCTGCTACTGAAAGGTAGCCAAGATCTCATTTTTCATAAAAAAATAATTTGTACTGAAGAATGCAAACAGGTAACCAGTCCATTTTGTGTTTGCTTGTAAGTTACCCATGTACTCACTGAAGAGTTGAAACTTAAAAGTGCCTTCAGTATCACTCAATTTCGTAGCATCCTGGATTCTAGCGTACATATATGTTCCATTACGAACATGTTGACAAGTGTAAATTAGTTCTCAGATAACTAATTTTACTTCTTTTTTTAGACTAGAACTAAATTTACTTCTTTTCTAGGCCACAGCTAATTGTACTTGTAAGCATTAACATTTCAATCATTTTAATTGTGCACCCTCGGCCAGCAACACCGAATCTGATTAGAACTGAGCCACCTATCAGCTAGCCGCATCTCTCAGGGGGGAAAAACCAATCCAATACCTGAAGCCATGATGCCCTGGAGTTATACCTGAATCGAAGCATTCCCACAATCCGAGATCGTAACGACCCAGGCGCTATACGAGTAACTCCACTCCATGGTTAGACTAACGTTGGACAACGAGGCGGCCACGACGACCCCCGTGTCCCCGACGGCGACGGTGGAGTTGGCGATGGCCGCGCCGTCGAGCACGATGCTGGAGGCGACCATGCGTACCGTGCCGATGACCGGGATGCTCACGGACCGTTCGATGTCCGGCACGCTCAGAGGCGTGAGGGTCTCGGCGGCGCGGGACACGAGGAGGTCCTTGGCGAAGTCGAGGCCGGACTGGGAGATGACGGCGGAGATGTGCGGCGAGGCGGCGGCGGGGGAGGAGGAGGTGAAGAACAGGAGGGTGACGGTGAGGAGGAGATGGATGCCCATGGAGGCGATGAGGCTAGGGTTTGGGGAGGCGGTGGTGGGAGTGGGGGCGGGAGTGGCGTGGGGGAGAGGAGGACACGCGCGGTGGTGGGAAGCTCGCGAGCTCGCGACGGGTTCGAATGGTCGTCTTCTCCGGGAATGATTGGGGATGGAGGTGGGTTTCGCCGCGGTTGACGTGGCGACGACGTGGCCAGGTGTGAGCGGCGGTAGGAATGCTCGGTTCGCACGTGTTGGTCTGAAAATTGTTAGGCCAACCAAGCCTCTGCCTTGTTAAGAAACCTTAGGGCATGTACAACGCGTCTACATACCTTATCTTCATCGGATGGATTTTACGAAAACCCCCCGAGCTCCGCAATGAATGAGGAGCGAGGCTGCGCTCGTCGCCTCGCGAGGGGACGAGGAGCGCTCGTGGTCCAAGAAATTACCGCCAGCTTGAGCTCCGTTGTATGGCCCGTCGACGAGCTCGGATCCATCTGTGGGCGCGCGCGGATTTTGGCTACATGCAAAGCATTAAACACTTGCGAGCGGTGAAACAGCGATCTATTATGCGACTGTCTTTTTAATCGTCGTATGATGATTCGAGACTCTTGCGAGCGAACCACCTGCATGGGTTGTACATGCCCTTAAAGCCGTGGGCAAAAGAGCAGGCAACGAGTTCACCTTTTAACCCTTAATTATTAGATTGATTTAAAAATCAGCTTTAAACTTCAAAATAGTTCACTTACAACCTCAGACTCTTAAAATCGTATATAAGACACAACCTCTACCCTAAACCACACTGATTTTTTATGACGTGGCATCAGAATGATCCATCGATTAGACTCTATTGATCCGCCTAGTGATCAAGCTCTTGCACTGCTAAAACAAAACGATATCCCAAAGATACAAAGAGATAACTAAGAAACTTAATAAAATTGATATGACTAGTCGCCACATGGCTAAGTTGCATGCCACATCATGTGATGTGGCATCTAAGTTAGCCATGTGGCAATCATTCCAATGCCACATCATCGAAAATTAGTGTGGTTTAGAGTGGAGGTTGTGTTTTAGACATTTTAAGAGTTTGAGGTTGTAAAGTGAATGGTTTCGAAGTTTAAAGTTGATTTTCAAACCAACCCAATTTCTTGGGGTTTTATTTTCTAATTTGTTTCATTCTTTGTGATAATTTGTTTCCATTTGACAGCGAGGATTTTACATGGCATCCAAGTTAGCCACGTGGAGCTCATTTCGATGCCACACCACCGAAAACCACTATGGTTTAGGGCGAGGATCTGTTTTAGACGTTTTGAGAGTTTGAGATTGTAAAGTGAATGGTTTCAGAGTTCAAAATTGATTTACAAACCAATCCAATAGTTGATGTTAAAAGGTGGACTTATTCCAAAGAGCAAAATACACATAAAAAGATTTGACACTTGTAGTCTGTAAGTAGGATCCTTTGTGTATTGAGAGAGGTTAACAGTAATCTAATAAAGAGTTCTCCATTTGCTCTCTCATATCTTGTGTTCGTATGTCTATGTGATTGAACAATATGTCGACACAGCAATGACTATCGAACCTCAACACATTATTAGCTTCGATAGCTTTTCAATCTAGGTATTGTTGGGATTTTTATGTAGCTTTTAATATTTATTATAGTTATTGTATGTTTAACTCAATGTGGAATTATTTGTATTGTTGATGCAAGTGATAGGGGATAGTTTGATGCAGAATTTAACTCAAAGGAATTAATACTCGAGGTGTCGAGGATGACCGTGCTGGAATATGGTAGATATATTATTGAGATCAAGTCTACTGGATTTTAATATGCATGTATATGTTTAACCCGGGTACAATACAACGAAATAACTAAGTTTGTTTTACAGAATTGGCTCTGTAGGCTGTCGACCCACATGATCATATTGGAATTGATCTCGTAAATAATTTGATCATGACGTATGACTCATATATATGTGCTAGGGACTAATAGATTTTAGACTCATAAAACTAGCCTATCTGATCGTAATTAGTGACATGGTTCAAGAGTCTCACGGTGTACCGAAAAATAGGTGGGTCACTTTGTAACACCTAGAAGTAGAGTCTATAAATATGTTTCTACCCTCTAGCCCCATAATGCAATTGTAAGCGACACTATGGAAAAGGCAGAGTAATAAAGAGTAGATTGGAAAGGCTCCATAAAATCAATTTAGGGTTTTAGAAAACCCTAACATTGATATCAGAGATAGAGTCAGCTCGAAGGCAGCGTGCACGGCGGCCATCCATGCGGATTCTCTCTAATTGCCTCAGTCAACACGCACACGATGCTCTCCTTGCCTCATTCGGTGTGCCCCTCCACGCGTCCTCGAATGGCGTTTTGCGCGGTCCAATAGTGGCCATCCTCATCATGTCTTCATCCTTCGGTCAAAGACGCACGGGGGGTCAAGTTGACACCGTCCTCGGTCTCATCTCTCGATCCTTTGGTTGTGCACGTGACATCGTCTTCGTGGTTGTTCTCAGTCGGCATGCCTGAGTCCCTCAGTCGCGCGACATCAACTCTTCTTGGGCCAGCGTGCGTCATCGCTTGGACTCACGCGCTTCCAGTAAAGCCACGCGGATTTTCTAGGAAACGTGAAGAAAAGTTGCCCTAGAATGTGCACAGTGGCTGCTACATTGCATATTAGATGCTGGCTCAAAGACGTGAGGCATGGCATCTTGGTGGATCTATTTCTAGGGTACTTCGCACTATGGAGAGCACTATCCACCATTGCCCATACCTCGGAGCTAGATACCATTATGTGGAAAGTGTTTGCAGCATACGTATACACCTCAAGCTCTGCCTACCAACTCCAATTTGCCGGCATCGTCAAGGTTAACTACCCGTGGCTTCTTTGGAAATCCTGGGTCCTTGCCCGCATCAAATTCTTCACTTGGCTTCTCATCCAGGATAGGATATACACCGCAGACTGCCTCATGAAACGAAGTTGGCCAAATGCATACTTTTGCCCACTGTGCTACCATAACCTCAAAACCATCATGCATGTGTTCCTGGAGTACTCCTTTGTCTCTAGGCTCTAAGGACTCATCGTCAATTAGTGCAGCAAACAACTTTGTGCCAACGACACCATTCCTCTTTCAGAATGGTGGCAACAAGTCATAAATAATGAGCCAAACAAAAGCTTGGTTTGTAGCATCATCCTTTCCACTCTATGGCAAATCTAGAAAGAGAGGAACCTGTGGACTTTTGAATATCGCCTCCTACCGGTGAACGATGTATTCAACCTAATCAAGGACGAGTGCATGTCATGGGGAATCGCTAGTGCAAATTTCAACACTTAGACTCTAAGTTAATTGCTTTCATAAATGTTCATTAGGCCTTTGAGTTGATGGCCTTTGTAGGCGCTTTGTATCTTCCTTCCCTACTTTGGGCTTTGTACTTTCTCTTTATTTGCATGAATGAATAAGCAACTCTCTTGCTCGTTCATAACAAAAAAAACAATGGTCTCCTTATTGTAGTCCATGCTTTGGCATGATCCCTTCCGTGTATTCACCATTTACCTTGATGTGATACGATACTGTGGTGACACAGAGCATAATCAGCCTAATCCATTGCTTGTCAAAACTTAGCTTTCGCATCACTGCACTCAAGAAATGCCATTTGACCCGATCATATGCATTGCTCATATCTAGTTTAAATGTTGTTGTACCAATTGTGCCCGACCTCTTCCATTGCATACATTGTGCCATCTCATATGCAATCAAAATATGAATAAAAACACTTTGAGAAGGGCTTATAATATTGGGCAGCAGGAGCCGACCCTCCCTTTGGATGAGGTCAGGCAGTCGCCCATGCTTCCTCACCGGCCGGACCCTCGGCCCCTCCACCAGAGCAGGCACCAGGACACCAGCGATCAATCAAAACTCTGAATTGGGTTTGCAATTCCTGGGATATGAAAATTAAAGAAAGACAGCTACTTGGGGTGGATGGATTCATACTAGGGGAAGAGACGATGAGGCCACGCTCATTGGGGACGCTGCATCCGTGGTGTAGGATCCAGTACCTGTTTTGGAAGATGGGCGGCAACGGTGAGCCACTGCTCGAATCCTCCATTGCCGAAGGGACGTCTCAGATGGTAGGATGGTGTTGTGATATGCATGATAGTAGAATGGATATCTCAGATCAAGCTATTGATAAGAAAGAGGTTGTCTCTTGGAACCTTTTAACGTGGTCAATCTGGAGTGTCGATTGGTCATTCAACAGCAGTGTAGTAGTAGTTGACATTAGCTCATGATAAAGTTGCAAATAAGTGAAACTAGAATATGCATTTCCCAGTAACATATTATCGAAGAAGTTCCACTATCAAATGGCATTGCAAATGGTGTTAAATATAAAAAATAACACTCCTATTAGTGCACTAGTATTTCTCTATTCTCGGTCTTCTTGAGGCCGCCACGGAAGAATTAATTGTGCAAGGTAGGCAAGGTGATTGTAGTGGCAAATAAACTCATACTGGTAGTGGCTAGACGAGTACACCAACGACTGTTTGAGTTGATAAGAATTTTGCTCTTTTGCGATACTTTCTCTAATTTCACTTCTTCGCTGGTGAGCTAATTTTCATGACAAAATTACATAGCACACCGTGCGGTGGTATAGTCAGGTAGGTGCATTGGGTGTAGTTGCACCCAGGGGCAGACCCTCCCTTCGGGCAAGGTTGGGTTGTTTTCTCATGGAAAGCTCAAGTCCTTGTTATAGAAAATGTTGGGATATTATGGAGATCTTTGGGTTGTCAAATTGCTGCTGTCCTTCAATCTATCGTCTTCCATGATTTTGTTCGATGTAGATAGGTTCCATGCTCCAATTTAGGATGCACCAGTGTTGGGGCGACCATATTTCATCCAATTATAGAGAGGATTTGAGAAAGCAATGAGTTTTGTTATTCTTCTATTCTCGAAATCCAACGTTAATTAATACCCATTAGGTAATAGAAGCTATAGAATAGAATTAGTCTTTGTTATTTTGATTTCTAAAAAATGAAAGTGTGCAATAGGAGCTGTAGCCTATAGATGGAGTTTTAAAGACTGACTTAAAGCATTATACAATATCACCTAATGTCGGTAGTCAAAAGGTAAATAAGAATGTCGGTATACATATATTAAGGAATTTTGCTCAAAAAACTATCATATATTGTAGTTTTTTATTACTTTTATTATACAACTAGGATAAAAGCATGTATTATTATTATTATTATTATTATTATTATTATTATTATAGTTTTGATCCACCACTGACAGGCAGGATGCTTTTCATTCTATTCGCTAATACTTTGCAAATAAGTTTATACAGAATATTGCACAAGCTGATCAGCCGTTGATCCTTTATCCGTTCAGGAGACCACTTGCAGTTAGCCTCACACTTCATCACCTCCCACCACCATAACACTCAAAAACCTCACTTAACTCTTGTTATGGTCACCAATCAATGGCTACCTCCACATTAGTGTTCCATCGTACAAGCTATCCTTGTTGCAGTGTTGCCTTGGTGCTAGCCGTCGCCCACTTTGATTCTACCAATCACTTCAATTATCACAAAGGTTGATGTTCACTTAATTCTAACAATCGCTCAAAGTATCAAGGATAGAGGTTCAGTGAACTCTAAAAGACGTAAGGGTCGAGCATAACTTGTTATCATTGCTGGAGAAGAAGAACGCGCCGATGAACATCGCTTGCCATTTTCACCTTGGATTTCATAATCGCGCGTTGTTTGTAGCGAACTAATTCAGAGAAGAAGAACACGCTAATGCACTCAATAGTAAACATTTATTTTAACTATAGGTAATGTGTTGCAGATCTGATGCAATGATTTAACTAAATCGTAATGAACTGCATAATTTTCCTTTAACTTAGCATTGCCGTACCCTAACCAAACATCTTGTACGAGCTAAGCAACGCATGGTACACCTACATATCCTTCACGCTAACTGGTATTTTAGAGCAAAGCATACCTATTGCATTTAGGGGATGTTTATATTAGTTGTGGCTGATGTTTTTTAGCTGAAAATAAATAGCACTGGTTGAAAGAAGTTATTTTAGAAATAGAGTGAGTGGTGAGGAAAGTGAGTGAGAGATATATGCGCGAGACGGAAGCGAGAGAAGTAGAGTACGTGATATGTCTGTTATATCCTGTCTTATCTTAAAGCAAGATAATAACGGTTGAAGTAAAAAAAACCACTTAAAATAAATATTTATATTAAATTCTGGATTCTTCGAACAGATAAGCCAGAATCAGAGTTCAATACAAAATAATTCCAATGGCCGATGAATAGTCCGCTCCGTCCACTGGACACCGGCTGGGGTCGCCAAACCGTCGGGAGCCGGGTCCAACTCCGATTGTCCAACGTCCGTCTGGTCGCCGTCCCTCGTACGCTTTCCCCTTCGTCGAAAATTCGCACCCGCCACTCAACCGACCTCCCTTCTAGAACCTTCTAGAGGCGGACCGGGAAGCCCGTGAGCAGCGGAAGGGCATGGCGACGCAGACGGGAGTCGCCGCCTCCAAGGTCTTCATCCTCGTCGGCGCAGGTCTTCATCCCATCCTCACCCCTCGCTCCCTCCTCGGAGTCTTATCAATTTCCGATGCGATCTCTTCGAATTGGCTGTTAATTGGCTGTTGTTTTGATCCTGACATGGTGATTTGGTGTCGCTGCAGGCCTGACGGGCTCGATTGTACTGCGGAATGGCCGCTTGTCGGACGTATTGGCGGAGCTCCAGGTCGGTGGATTTTCTAATACGTCTTATCTTGAAGTTCGGCTCTAACTCCTCTAAACATCTAACCTTGTTAATTGTCTCGCGTTATTGATCATCAGAGGATCAAAAATGATTCGCTGATAAGTTGGAGCGTTAATGCTGCCCATGTTTGATTAACACATGATTATTAATCTGCATGTACGATCCCTATCTGCTCAGATACATTACATTTGTACCGATTTGATGTAGGACGAAGCACATGGAGCAGAATCTTTTGTTACCTAAATTTACTATTGAATCTGCTCTTTCATACTCATGCATATAGAGGCATTCCGTTTCTCATTTAGTTCTGCCATCCTGTATGAAATAGAGGACAAAGCTTTTGATGAGATTCTAGAATCTCATTTTCCACATAACAAGTCAATGCACCAATTGGCACTCCCGAATCATGCATAATTTAATGTCCAATTGTTTCATCGTGTTTGCCAAGCATGTGAAATGGTTTTGATAATATGTTCTGCAGCTTTCACTTGAAATAATTCATGTTGACCGTCAAAACCATAGATGTTTACTGAAGGAGAATGCTGTGTTTTTTTTAATGTTTTTAGGAGCTCATGAAGGGTGTAAATCAAGGAGAAGGTTCGAGCCCCTACGACATTGCCCTTATTCAAGCTCAGGTATGCAACTGTTTATATTTTGCATCTTGGCATCAGCAGCTGCTTGGAGGTTACCCTTCCGGCCTTCAATTTCAGTAAAATCACTTTTATTTTGTTGTTATTTATTTATTTATTTGCTTTCTGGTGCTTAATACTAGATTCGGAATTTAGCCCAAGAAGTCAGAGATTTAACTTTATCAAGGCCCATTACCATATTGAGTGGCAACTCTGACTCAGGAGGTATGTACCTGTTTAATCCTCTCTTCATTTCATTTTTCAGTTTTCACTCACTTAGCAAGTTATGCAAAGAACCTAATTCATATAAAGCTTTAGTTACAGTTTTACTTCAATTACCCATGAATGTTCAAAAAATTTTAGATAGATAGTTGCTTAAATTAAGCCCTCACCTACTCTCCTGCAATATATACAGTTGAAATGAGGTCATAGTCATACTTTTGGTAAAACTTGAAAGTGTGTGCATCATAATTTGTGAATCTGAAGTGCTTCAAAGCTGACAATTTGAAACATGTAAATTGGTTACTTATAGTGGTTTAATAACAAGTGGGATAATAATGCTGGTATATTCAGCTGTTTTCTCACAACATTTGCAAAACCTATGACAGGTCTACAGCTACTTACCCTTTTCATTTTAATGTAGTTTTGCTGACTCTTGTATTATTTATTTACCTGCATATGCATTCCTTTTGCAGGCAGTTTATCATCTTACATACTGCCGGCAGCTGCAGTTGGAGCAATTGGTTATTGCTATATGTGGTGGAAGGTAAGATTAAAAAAAAATATGCCAATGTTTTTATATGGGTTATTGTCAAACTGTAGTCTGCAATTTTTTCACTAATGAATTATGAATTTCATTTTCCTTACCTTCTTTCTCCACAAACATTTCATATTTTTTTACAATTTTCATGGTCTTTTATAGAATCAGTAACTGAATAAGGAGAAAGTAAAACACTTTTCTCCATATGTTGTTGATATTTGCTCCTCTGCCTTGTTTCTTGTGATCAGCAAATATCAGGAATCTCTATAGAACTATGTTTCTTGAGTCCCCCTAAAGAATTTCATGAATCATTTTCACTTACGCTACCACGTTCAGTTCCAGTAGGTTCTATGTGGATCCAACTGTAAATGTAGATAACTTGTACCCTTCCATGTATGTTAGGACACCATGAATAAATGATACTCTTATTTCTGCAATAATATATTTCTGATTTGGTGATCAAATATCGAATCAAGGTTCATAGTTTCGAGTTTCATAGTTTTGAGTTGACTGGCACTTTTTTCCCCATGGATTCAATATGATTTAGGTAAAAACAGCAGAACTTTCTTATCGTAATGATGGCCCCAAGTTGATTTTTTTTTAAAAAATATGGAACTTACTGTGTCTATCGTCCTTTGGCTTTCTTACATGTTAATATCCTTGTGCAGGGATGGTCCTTCTCAGACGTCGTGTTTGTCACAAAACGCAACATGGCCAATGCTGTTGAGAGCATGTCAAAGCAATTGGAGCAAGTGTCGTCAGCACTAGCAGTATGCTTTACACCCAATTTTATTTCATATTCAAGGTATATTTTATTGATATCTGCTGACTACTGACTTTTGAATTCTATTTATTTCAGGCAACAAAAAGGCATCTAACTCAGCGCCTTGAGAATTTGGATGGGAAAATGGATGAACAAGTGGAGGTCTCCAAAATTATTAGGAATGAGGTTCGTTGATTTATAATGATGTTAGTCCTGAGCAGTGATACGAAGACATGTTAAATGGTTCACACATGGGACCTTCTAAAGTTTATTCTTTGCAGAGCAGCAATTGTTGTTTCATTCCTTTTCTGACCTCAAGTCTGATCAACACCTTCAGATATTTATGTACAATTCATTATTAGAATGTGTTTCATTTTCTTTAGTTCATCTGAAAAGGTGGGTCAGGATTTTCTTTGCTGGTAGCCTGGTACTGCTCATAATCAATGGCCATATCCTTGATAGCATGCCAACATTACTGCCCAAAAACCAGATACTGTGCCCTATACCAGGCAGTAAGCAACACTTGAAATGACCGTTAAAGGCAATATGCCAGTCTGGTGCATATCCTGGCAGTTTAACCACATTGTATTCAAAGTTGTTACTTTTGTCCATAAACCACAGAACATCATCATGGAGCCAATAATAATTACATTCACAAGCATAAGCAAGGTGATATTCCTTTTCATTAAATGGTCTATGATTATATTACTCCTCCCGTCCAAGTTTATAGGGTATATTTTTTAAATGGCCATGTCCATAAATATGAGGCGCATTTCATGTTCCGATACAAAATTAGTGTGATGTTCCCTATATAGCCATAATAAATATATAGTTTTACTTGATATTCTCTATATACATGTATTGAATATAGTGATTAGAAATAATAATTATGAGTAACCTAGTCATTTTCAATATCTTCTTGGTCTTTGTGTCAAGTGGAAATATGCCCTATAAACTTGGACGGAGGGAGTAACATATAGCTGTCTGACAAGCTGCTGCTAGTCTGTGACTTCTCATGCATGGAACAGATATACTTTTACTCTGTAAGAGCACCAAAGACATACTCTGCTCTTCGCAATGCTGCAAAGGCTGTTTTGTCCAGTTGTTTAGTATGATGTTCATACTGTATACTTGTGAAGCTATGAAATGAACTTTCAATTCTCGTCAATTCAAGATATTCATATAGTTATGTTTTATATGCACAGGTCAATGATGTTAAAGCTGACCTGTCTCAAATTGGCTTTGACATTGAAGCAATTCAACAAATGGTTGTTGGATTGGTGAGTTTGAGCATCCTATAACCATTGGTCATGAACCTTTGTCAAAACCATTTGATTATCCTGACTTAGTTTTTTTTACCTTTATCAGGAAGGGAAGATCGAGTTACTTGATAACAAACAGGTGGCTAAGCATATTCATGAATATTAGTGACCCATGGCATGCTGAAATTCTTGTTGTCCTAACCTCTTGCATTTACCGACAGGATGCGACTAATGCTGGTATATTGTACCTCTGCCGAATAGCAGGAGGTATTAAAGATGGAATGAATGCCAAGTTTTTTCAGGTGAGCAGATCATATGTACAGGGTGATGAGTGTGTGCACGGTCTTGTTTATTCATTTAGGCGACCTTATCGTGTAGAGTTATAATTCTTTGGACGAACCATCTCTGTTCTTCATTCCACAGGAAGCCAATGAAAAACTCAAGCTTTTAGACCTGGCTCAATCTGAAAAGAAGCCAGTGAAGGTAATGTCCTTTTTCTCACATATTTGTCCTCCTCCGAGGTTATTTCTGTTACTTGATGCCAAATCTCCTATTTGATGTCTTGCATATTGTAGGGACTTGAGTTATTTCTGGAGAGCACCAAGGAACAAAAGGCAATCGACTCCAAGCCAAATACCATCGCACAGAACGACGCCAAAAAGCCCGTCAAAACGGTTGATGTGCCTGTAAAGAGTGCCGCGGTGCACAGATCTAGCAGATTCTCGTTTCGGAAAGAAGGCCTCGCTTTGTGATGAAAGCCTGTACGGTTGCGATGTACATTGCCTTCCTGATTGCTTGACTGTGATAGAAAATACAGAAGAATAACCTGCATCTGGAGTGATTGGGTTTTCCAGAATAGACGGGTGAGGGATTGGTTTGATTCAAAAGTGACTGCGATTCAATCCACGTATATTTTTTCCTTGTATTTTGATTCATTTCGTGTTTTGGTTTGAGGTTGTGTACTTTTATACAAGTGATTCAGAAGAATAATAAAACATGCTTGCTTTTTGTGTCAGATTGGGTTGAGGGTCTGCAGGCTACATATTATGCTCTAAGTTCTATCGATGTAGTGAGATGATTTTTCATTTTTGCATAGCTGTATCACTCTACCCGTTTACCGTGTAGCCTGGTGCGAGCTGTGCCCGAATTCCGGAGGCAATTAGGGCCTCATGGGCTGGCCATGAAAGGAGTAATGGTCGCCACTTAACAAATCCTCCAACTGGCTCATCTCCCCCGTTCATAACAAATTTCTTTGGCTTTGGCTTTGGACTTTCAATTATAGATCTCTACTAATATAATATAGGAGTTTGTCCGTTCACCACCCTTCCCTCCCAGTCTAGCGACTCCCCCTTTAAGCACAACGCGCCCCACGCCGCTCCCACAAAAGAACTGGCTCTCATAAAACCAAAACCGAGTGACATATGGACCCCTTTCATGCCACCACTCTGGTCTCCCTCAAGAAACTGTCACCCACCCACACAAAAAGCTGACTCCACCCACGATTCTGCATCCTCCTACAGTCCTCCCTTGTGCTCCTTGGGCACTATCAACCTATTGTCGCCGTCTCCTCTGTCCCCCACCCCATGGCACCATCTCGCCCCTCCAGTATGGCGGCTATGTGCGTGAATGAGGTAGAGTGAGGGTGGAGGCCGCGCAGTCCCTAAGCCGAGGAAGATGGCAAACCTAGCAGCCAGAGGCAACGAAGACGCTAGATCCGGTCATCTCCTGCCGCGTCGCCACAGATCCGACCTCAGGGATGGTGGATCTAGTAGTGATGAGCCCGGTGATGCGTGGCTCTGGTGGTGGTGCTCTTGGTCACAATGGATCCGACAGGGACGACCGCCTTCTTCTCCATCACCGGGTGGCGCACTGCCTTCTTCTACATCACCGACACACATGCCTCATTCTTCTTCATCGCCAACTATCGTGCCTCCTTCTTCCCGATAGATTCTACCCTCATCACAACACCTCTTTTCCCAATGCGTCGGCCCGACCGCCACCTTCTCCTCTTGAGCACCACTTCTACATATTAAGGTGGTGATGCAAATGTGGACTCATGCCTGATGTATGGGGAGGTGGCACCTGAGCGGAGGAAGTGGAGAGTGCTTGCCCTCAGGGGCGTGTGGGCATGGCTGAAGTAGGGTCAGTGGCTTGCTGGAGTCAGAAGAGGCAGAATTGCTCTTTCCATGCTTAGATTAGTCCCATAGACACCACATTACCAGTAGCTCACCTTCTCCAACTCAGAGTCATCGTGCATGAGCACCATTGTCATCTTGCACGGCCGCACTTCATCCTATGCATTTTCTTTTCAGTGTGCTTTTATTCTTTGTCCTTGAGTGCCAATTCCTATTATTTTCTACGAGTTTGTGATTCGTCGCAGTCCGTTGGTGTGCCATCGGAGGATCAATGCTTGATTCCACTACCTGATGCCCTGAATCCTTATCACATGCCTATTTTTGCTTGCATTGGTTCTCTTTTGTTGTCTTGCCCTTTTCACTGGCCAATTGCTCTATTGTTGGTTCACCAGATATTGGGGAAAATTGTAGGCTAATTGAGGATGGGGCTTGCTGGGATTTAGGTGTTCGGTGTCCTTGTTCTCTCTATTATTATCGATTTTCACCTTGTAACTTTACCAATTGTAATTTTGTTTGCGTCTTACTTTTCAAGAGTAGTACCAAAGTTATTCGCAAATTCTTGCCTGATTTGCACTGGTAGCCTTTATATGAATTTACAGAAGTCATCAATTGCTATCCAATTCTTTGTTTAGCTATAACTGGTCAACTTTCAAATTACCATGTAGCTACTTCTGTAGTTTGCACATTTTAGATGGTGAAGAACAGAGGGAGTAATACAATAATAATAATTCAAGCCATGGACCCAATGATGTTGGCCAATAGCTAAACAATCTTGTGCCAAAGTTAACCAATGGAAAATATCTAAACATCCATGTTATGTTGAGCCAAAGCCTCTTTGTTGTGCATAATTATGTCTTTGTTTTAACACACAGGCACTTGCTTTGAGGGATGACTGGATGGGAGACGAGATGGTGCAGCCTTGGAGGAGCAGAGGGAGCCAAGGAGGAAGAGGAGGGGATGGTCCTATCCTCCATGCGCAAGTTGTTGAGGACTCGCTGATGGTTCTCGAGGCTGACATCCAGCATGCAAACCATTGTACATAATTGGGCCACACGTGAGTATTTTAGTTGTATTTTTTTATTATCCTAGGTTAGCTTGTTCGATTACTGCGTGGTCATAGTCACAGTGGTCGTAGCCAAATATACTCGGTGTGTTCGAGTACTACATGGTCATAGTCGAGTACTCCGTGTGTTCGAGTACCGCGTTGTCGTAGTTGAGTACTCAATATGTTCAAGTACTGCGTAGTCTTGGTGAGTTAGATTACTACGTGGTTGTAGTCGAGTATTTGGTGTGTTCGAGTACTGCGTGGTCATAATCAAATGTACTCAGTGTGTTTGAGTACTGCGTGATCGTAGTTGAGTATTTGGTGTGTTCGAGTATTGCATGGTCATATTCGAGTACTCGGTGTGTTTGAGTACTGCGTGGTTGTAGTTGAGTACTCGGTGTCTTTGAGTACTGCGTGGTCATAGTCGAGTACTCAGTGTGTCCGAGTATGTGTAAGAGTTGAAAACCCAAAGTCGGAGAGCAGTCAGGTGGTCAACAAGCCATGGTCGAAACCGTGGTCGATGCCGTGGTCAAAACAATAGTGACTCAGTCAGTACTCAGAGGAGTACTATCGTAGTTGTTAGTCAAGCTGTGCAGTGGTCGATGGTCGATAGTTGTAGTTACAATGGTTGATGGTTGATAGTCGTAGCTGCAGTGGTTGATGGTCGGTAGTCGTAGATGCAGTGGTCGATGATCGTAGCTACAGTAGTCGATGGTCGTAGCTACAGTCAACAGTCGGTGTTGACCTGTGTGGCCGGAGCTGTAGTCGAGGTGTTGTGGTCGAAAAGCCTTGGTCGGTGATGCGGTCAACAAGGCGCAGTCGAAGCTGTGGTCAAAGGAGCGGTGTGCTGTAGCAAACGTGTGCGGCCTATCACCGTAGCAGTCGGTGGTTACTGTAGCAGATGTGTGCACTGGTTGTGGTCGAAGGTCTGGTCGATGCAGTGGTCGAAGCCACGATCACAGTGTTCAAGTATTGTGCGATCGATATCGAGTACTCGGTGAGTTTGAGTACTATATGGTCATAGTCGAGTACTCGGTGTGTTCGAATACTGGGTGGTCGTAGCCATAGTGGTCATAGCCAAATGTACTCGATGTGTTCGAGTACTACATGGTCGTAGTCGAGTACTCAGTGTGTTCGAGTACCGTGTAGCCTCGATGAGTTCGAGTACTACGTGGTCGTAGTCGAGTACTCGGTGTGTTCGAGTACTGTGTGGTCGTAGCCATAGTGGTCATAGCCAAATATACTCGGTGTGTTTGAGTACTGCGTGGTTGTAGTCGAGTACTCGGTATATTCGAGTACTGCGTAGTTGGTGTGTCCGAGTATGTGTAGGAGTTGAAACCCTAGAGTCAGAGACTCCGAACTAGTCGAAGGTATGGTCGACAAGCCGTGGTCGATGCAATGGTCGAAGGCGTGGTCGACAAGCCGTGGTCGATACCATAGTGACTCAATCGGTATTTGGAGAGGTATTGTCGTAGTTGTTAGTCAAATTATGCAATGATCGATGGTTGATAGTCGTAGCTACAGTGATCGATGGTCGATTGTCGTAGCTACAGTGATCGATGGTCGATTGTCGTAGTTACAGTGGTTGATGGTCGGTAGCCATAGCTACAGCAATCGATGGTCGTAGCTAAAGTCAACAGTCAGTGCTGGAAGACCTGTGTGGTCAGATATGCAGTCGAGATGCTGTGGTCGACAAGGCGCAGTCAAAGGAGCAGCTGAAACCGTGGTCGAAGCAGTGGTGTGTTGTAGTAGACATGTGCGGCTTATCACCGTAGCAGTCAGCGATCGCTGTAGTAGACGTGTGCACTGATTGTGGTGGAAGGCCTGGTCGATGCCGTGATCAAAGTCGTGGTCGATGCGTGGTCGAAACCACAGTCGCAACTACAGTAAGACGATCGATGTTTTAATTCTGCTGGTACATTTACCAAAACTATTGTCTATAAAGATGTCCTTACGTTCTAGATGTCTTATGTATTTTATTTTTGATTATGTTGTACAAGAAACAATATCAGCTACTAAACATGAACATCTATTTCTAATTTCGTGTATTTATGAGTTTGTACATGTGTGCTTTGCTTGATACATGTTTTTAAAAGATAAAATTGATGTTTAATGTTTAGTTTGAGATCATCGTTTGATAATATGAATCACCCTAATTTAGTATTCCGTTACAACGCACGAGTATCTTACTAGTAGTAATAAATTTACAGAGAGGGAGAGTCGTGTGTGATTTTAACAAGTTGCTACAGTATATATTATAATTAATTAGTAAATTTTAATTTAAAAAGATATTCTGTTTGAAAGGAAGTTACCATAAAAAGCAGTTTTTAGCAACTAATGCTGAGAGGGCCGAAGAAAACCCAAAGTGAGGGAAGGTACTCTTCGTTCGTGCTCAGGATCCAATGATCCATGGCAAGGAGATGGCTTGGGAGGAAACACGGGCGACACAGCCGGAGAAGTGCGAATTCTGGATGCACCTCGCTCTCGGGGCCGGTAATCTCTTGCAGATACGCGCTCTTGTTTCCGTCTTTTTTCGATCTTACCTGAGATGAATACTCTGTATCTTGCAACTTGATTGGGTTTTGGCGCGGGAGAACGTGCTCGCACTCCTGTCTCGGTTAGGGGAGCCGGAGAGGGGATGAAAGACGACGGTGAACTTCCTCCCTCAGGTAAACCTTTCTGCCGCCAATTCTTACGATCTCGATTCGAACTTTTGAATGTCTCCTAGTTTGGTTAAATCGCAAGCAGTCTGCGATTCTGTAAAATCCTGCTTGTAACCACTCCGCCGTGGGTCCTTCGGATGTTGGAAGCGGAATTCCGATTGCTCATGAGCACTATTCTGTACTTATCCTTTAACTGTTCCTTAAGTGCAACGTCAGTAATTAACACAAGAACAAAGTACAAGCCGTAATTCATAGACATCAGAGCTTCCCAGAATACACACATGGTAAACTCTTGGTCTGCATACTGTGTATGCACATGTATAACAAATAGTGGTGAAAGAAATCAGTACTCACAATTGACAGTATGTTGGTGTTTATGCCAAGAATGAGGGCAGTAACTCACGGGAGATATCTTTACACCTCCTGGAAGGATATCCATGCTACTCGGTGCGTAAGATGGAAGTGAAGTTAAATTATTCCCACTCCCCATGGTCCATGGACGTCAGTTTGTTACCTGTCATCCTTACTGCAGGAGAGGACATTACTTTAGTCATAAGTGTTTAGCTCAGAATAAAAATGGTGGCACTTTAGGTAGCATGTTAAATGTTAAAGTTAAACACTATGGCTTCCAGTGAATTATAGCTGCTGTTCCTTTTAAAGTCTTTAATTACAGTACAGCTTCCAGTGAATTGTAGCTGGTGTCCTTTTTTAAAAGCCTTCAATTTTTTTATGAATAGTTAATTGTCTGGCGAATCCAATTATATGATCGAATTTATAATTTTTCCATTTCCTTGCATTGTTCTACCATTGGACAATAGTGACATGTACCACAGCGTGTACTTACGGGATCTGTATATGCTGGAAGTCCTCCTCGCTTGGCCTGATGACGACCTTGCATCCTGCCTTGTGGAGTATGTTGCATACATCTTGGCACAACTCAGGCATCGCTATCACTTTCAGCTTCTTAAGTTCCTGGAGGTACTGCAATCCTTCTGGCAGTGCCTTCAGCTTGGTGCACTTGCAGAGAGTTAGTATTATGAGCTTTGGCATGGCTCCATCCTCCAGTATCCACTCCTCAACATCTAGATCATGGAGTGCCAAATAGAACAGATTTGGAAACCCACCAGAAGGGCAGGTCATGGTTGCACCGGTGTAGGACCTAACCCCTATTTCTAAAACATTCAGGAACTGAAGCCAACTCCCAAGTGTTGGCATGGGGTCTTCATCATTCAGCAAATTAGGACAGCTAAATTTCAGCTGTTTCAGGTTCTGAGGGAGGAATATGAGATCAGGAAGATGTAGGCTGTTGGGCGCACCAAACTCGTCCTCGCATGACCCAACCATTTCCAACTGGTTGACATCCCGGTAGTACTTCCCAAAGCACCAGGAGGGGCGTCTTTCCATTCTGTCATAAGACTGCATCGTGGCTTCCGATTGCTCTTGCATGTTGCATCCCAGAAATATGAAAAGATACTTCAGGTTGCTCTGCACGCTAATCTTCGGCAACGACCATTCGGACTCCACCTTGTAGACATGGACATACCTCAATGTCAGAATGCTCCAGAGAGCACTGGGGAGTTTATCCACTGTGGCCTCTCTAGCATCAAAAGTATGCAAGTTTGTGAGACCACCCATAGAAACAGGAAGTATATATGTGCCACCTTTCAAGCCAAGATACCTTAGATGTATCATCTTGCCAATCTCTTTTGGCAGCTCCCATTCCCTTCTCAGGCCATTAAAATAGAGCACCCGCAAGTAATTTAAGCCTCGTAAAGAAAAGTCACTCCTTTCCAATCTAGCTGCATTGAAGAGCAGCAAGGTGTGCAGATTTGGTATAGCAACACCAACTTTTACGCCAACAGAACCATGGAGAACCACTCTGTGAGCTCTCATTTCATTGGAATATGCTGTGTCCACATCATTGCGGCAACTACAGTCTTTGAAGAATCCTTCTCTTCGAGCTCGACCAAGTCCCCATTCACGCAGCACATCATGAATTTTTATGGTCTTGATCCACCCGGAGCTCCTATCTTCGATCAGGATCATGCAGCGTTGTGCCAGTTCTTCTACGTACCTGAGTGCTGTTTCTTCAAGGGAGCATTCACGCACATTTGGTATGAAACCCTCTGCAATCCATAGCTTTGTAAGAAGGCCAACCGGGATGACATAGTCCTCTGGGAATGATGTAATGTACAGAAAGCATGCTTTTAGATTACTTGATAGATCATAGTAACTTAGGTCAAGTATGGCTTTGATGTCACCTTCATTCTTCATTGCATCCCAATTTATGATAGTGACCATTCTTTTCCACTCGAGGATTCTGTAATTCTTTGATAGGAAACCTCCCAGGACTACAATTGCAAGAGGCAAGCCATTACATTTTAATGCAAGTGTCTTGCCTAGTTCCCTGAAATTATCCGGATTATTTCTATCATGGACAACATAGGGAGGAAATGCCTTCCTATTGAACAACTCAATACTTTCCTCATTGTTGAGGAGCTTTAGCTTGTGAATTATTTTTCTTGTGTTAGGATGATTGGAAACTGCTGAATTGCGAGTTGTCATAATCACCCTGCTTCCATTTTTGACATCAGGAAAGCCGGCTTCAATCATATCCCAAGCTTTTATTCTCCAGACATCATCTAAAACTATCAGGTACCTTTTCTCTTTCAGAAAATTGTGGATCTTCTTTTTAACCTCCATCTCTTTCATCGTTCCTGGTTCTTCGAAATAATCATTTCCCATGGTCCCTTTAACAATATCCTTTAGTACACCATAAACTGTAAATTGTTGCGAGATACATATCCATACGTACGAATTGAAATGTTTTTTCGCAACAAGATTGTAGACCTTCCTAGCAATGGTTGATTTCCCTGCACCTCCTGGACCAACAAGGGAGAGGACAGTGAGATCCTTGTTCTCTGAGTCAAGCAACTCATCCTTGATTTTGTTGATTTCACTATCAAAGCCAATGACATCGACCTTATCATCGAAATCCGGAAGTATCAGTCGCTTAGCGCACAAATGCTCGTTCTCTTCCATGCTATATCTTGGTATTTCATTCAGGCCAGCGCTAACAATGCTATATTTTGTGAATTCTTGGAAGATTGCGCGAATTCTTGCTGTCACTTGATCAATCTTTTTTCCAATTCTGTACAGATCAATGCAGTGGAAGGGGTAATGAGCACCCTTTGATATGGCACCCATGAAGGACCTTGCTCTGTTGTTCTCCCTCGCCAAGATGTTGGCACTGTCAATGATGTTCTCAACTCTGTAAGCTACATCTCTGACCTCTGATACCAGGTTGGTCACCATTTCTCCTCTCTCCATCCTTTCGTCGGTATCCGCGAGGAAGCACTGCATGCGCCGAAGCTCGGCTTTCAGGGTCTCCACCTTGGCAGGAACTTCATGCAGAGAAGTGGCTTCTTGAACCACAAGGCAGCCTACCCTTTGCAACACAGCAGCAACCGCTACCTCAGCCATCTCTCTCTCTCTCTCTCTCAAATTCTGCGTTTTCAATAAACAGAATTATGCGACTTACAGATGATCAGATATTGTTTTCAACGAGATCATGTAAGGTACTATACTGCTATATTCATCGCAAAGGTAAGGTACTATGTATTAAGTGAACATGACATCTGTCATATCTTTCCCATAATGGTATGAACCTATCTTGGAAAGAAATTGACAAACTGAACAAAATTCCCTTTCCTGTTTACTGTAAATAACATGAACTGGAAGCCAAGATGCAACCTGTGAACAACACGAATTCATAAAGAGGATTTGGACAAGGACTCGTACCTTTGGTATCCACCAAGTGCAACACTGGATTCTTGTTGTGGGCTGTGCTCCATCGTGTCGAGAAATTCACGCGGCTATGGTTGAGACACACGTCCAAAGTCAACTCATGCTGTGTCAGTGGCGTAGAAATGTTTTGTTTCTATAATCTGGATGATGTGGCCATTGACGCGGAGTCGCTGACCCGATGGAGGCTGCTGCATCAGTTTGTACTTTGCAGCCCATCATCTTTCACGACAGGCACGCACCGATTCATACGGGCTCTGTAGCTATGCAGCACTGTATACATGGGCTCTTAGGCCACTATGTGAAGCGGGGAAGCATTTCTTGTTCACCGAAACGCGGCGACTCCGAAAATTTTTTCAGCCGATGTCACAGCTCGCCGGCGTTGGGCTTTCAGTGTTGGCTTGGAAATTTGGCTGCGTACAAATTTCTCCCTGGTTGCCCAGTAAATTACTCGCCTCTGTGAAGTTCCGGAGCAACGGGCTCAGGCTGACGATTTGTCATGGAATTTTTTTTGAAATAATTTATTTTTTATTCAAAAATACAAAATTATACCTATCATTTTTTTTTGCAAAAGTAGCATACTGTTGCCGAATTGTTAGGCAACTAACACCTGTCACCCAATGACCGAGCGGCATGAAGTCAATAGCTGAACAGTTAGGCGACAGGTGCTGTCGTCGACCGTATCCCTGTCGTCCAACGATTGGGCGACTGGAGCCTTTTTTTATTATTCAATCCTTTTTTAAAAAATATTTTAAAGTTAAACTCTCATAAACTTTATTTCCAATTTTGATCCTTTTGGCCAAACCGTATTGTCACGACATACACTACAACGTTACAAAACATGCTACACAAGCCCTCATCCACCCGTCGTGTCAGCATGAAGGCTTGCGTGGTAGTAGTCACGCTATACCGCATGGGGTGACAGTAGTCACGCCAGATTCCATGGCGTGACAATTGTCACACCTTGATATGTGGCATGACGGGGCCCACCGTGTTTTGCTTTTGCATGCGTGATTGCAGTTGGTTTGTAAATTATAAATTGAGATAATGGTTGAATTTAATTCAGACTTGATTTATGGGTTTGGAATCTTAGGATTTGGTTATAAGATAGTAATAAAATACTTTATTTTGAAAGATAAAAAACAATTGAAGTTAAGGTGATGTATAACACCATGTACATGTAACATTTAACAATTCATAACTTAAAAATAGATATTCTATATATGAACCATATATGACACCATCCTTTTAACTGAGCGTAAGTACATATATGGATTGATAATCCTTTTGTGGATTGATAACCTTTGACACTTCAACGTATATATCCATCATAAACATCTGCACAATATTTCCAAGCCTTATTCCATAAGTGATACATACTGTATCCTGGAAAAAATGACTAATATGTGGACTGTGTGGTATAACATGAGGCACAAGGATAGACATATGCTAGATAGTATCGCTGATGAAAGATGCGTAGACATTTCGCGCCTACTTTCAGAACTCATGCATTCTTGCGCATCCGGATGTACCAGAGTAGCTTGCGAAAAACTGCTCAAGTCAACACCGTACGAATCTTCACAAATGATGCCAACATTGTAATGCACTTTCAATATAGTAAATATCAACATGATTGATGTTTGCCTACAAATATTTCCAATATTGCAACTAGTTAGATCGCATCGCACGTTATGCAAGTACTGTTGTACTGTAATTTAGATTTGTAGAACTGTTCGCCTATCGTGAACAACTACACTACCGTATGGTTAAGCCGCCATTCATTCCCTAAGGCAGAGGACACAATGAACATGCAAGTCTTTTCATATCAGTTATTTTTCACTCATAGCGTAACCCTTCCATCCAAGTAAACATCCTTGCATTGTTTTTTTCTTTAATTTCTTCAAATTACAAGATTCTGCTTTAATTTATGGGGACATATAATATCCTACACCGTCCCATTAGCCTTGGCCCACTACCGGTCCACACACACACTCTCTTCCCATCTATCTATCTATCTTAACCCCTCCTCATTTGCACCGACACCGCTCTATTTCATGTTTCCCAATACGCATCGACTCCTTATCTGCTCCCACGCAAACTAATGCCACTCTTGTCTCTCTGCTCAACCTCTGTCATCCTCTAATTAATTCTTAATATATTTTAAGAATTTACATGACACTTACAAAATTAATTAAGTAATTAAGTATGCGATATAGTGATTTAAATGCTAATATACCCGTTTTAATGGTACGCATCAATTTTAAATATACTTACAACATTCCTAATCAATCATAAATGTTGTCTATTAATGTTTGTATTTTAACATGAATACCAAAATTTTTTACAGTTCTGTAACAAGTCATGGGATCCTCATAGTTAAATATTCACGACGAAATAATTTTATTATACACATGGTTCTCCTCCATATTCTTTTCTTTCACCTCTCTTCTTGCTTTTCTTCCAGCCATCTAAACAAAATTATACTACTTTTTCTCTAACTAAAATTTTCTATGGGTGTTACTTATACTATTTTTATACTAAATAAACTATTTACTTACTACAAAGAAACATACTAAAAGATAAAAATAAAATATCTCACGGGCGAATCCTTCCTCCTCTTCTTCTCCTTCTCCCTCTCCCTCTCTCCTCTTTTTTTCCTTTCTTTCCTCTCCTCTCTTTCTTTCTTCCCTCCTTCCCTCGCGCGAGAGCCGGCCACTAGTTGCTTGGGTGACTCGCACGCCCTTTATATAAGCCATCCCATCGTTTAACCGTTGGGCGATTGGAGGTTGCTATCGCCTAACCATTCGGTGACATCACCTATCGCCTAATTGTTGAGCGGTCGCCCAACGGTCCAGCTACTGCCTTTATGTTGCTCGGCCATTTGGCGACAGGGACCAGTCGTCCAACGGTTCAACGACAATAGACTACTTTTTGCAAAAAAAAATCATAGGCATAATTTTATGGTTTTGAATAAAAAATAAATTATTTACAAAAAAAATCATTTGTCATGGGCCGTGCCGCATTTTCCCGGTGAGCGCACGAAGAAACCGGAAGCACACCTTTCGCAGCCGTACGATCGGCCGTCGGCTGCTGGGTGCAGTGCCGAGACGCGCGCCGGCCGAAGCGACGGATGCGCGCGCGCGTGCACGGAGTGATACGACCGGTCCGGCGCCTCTGCTTGGCGTTTTCGGCTCCGGTTGACCGCGCGCGCTTGTCGTGGAATATTATCTCGCTTTCGATCCTCCTCACGGGACGCACGCGGTGATGGGGGTGGCGCGACGCCTTTTCCGAGGACGATGCGATGCCAATGAGTTCGATCGGGTCAAACGTGGGTGGTCCAGCGATCGGCGAAGTTTGGATACTAGCCTCAAAGGCGCGGCGACACGCCGCGCCAGCCACCGTATGTACCAAAGTAAAAGAGGCGATAATTCGTGAGGAGTTTTTTTAAAAAATCAAAGACAAATACGTAATTTCGGAAATAAAGGTTTTTGCAAAAACCGAGGACGTGTAAGGGCCTGTACGTAAGTAAATAAGGACCTATACGTAATTTCGAAATCATGGGCGCCATCAAAAAATTTTTAATGGAAAAACCTGCAGGACCTATTCGCGAGGAAAAGGACCTTTACGTAATTTTCAAAAACCTGAGGAAATCACCTCTCCGCCGTGCGCCAATTTCGCCACGCCGCCGGCAACGCGCGCGGGCGACGTGGATCGCTGGGGGGGCCGGAATCCCCCCAGCTTTGTATAGCGGTAGCATTTGTAGCGTTGTTTGTTTTGAAAATATAAAATATAGTTTGGAACCGCATGATTAGTACTGTAGCTTAATCGTACGGTCCTAAACTGTAGCATGCAACGGTACGGTTCACGAGTGCATGAATTCGGGGAGAAATGCGGTGCTCGAGCGCACGACTTTACCGAAATTCCCGTCCGTACTTTTTGCATGCACCTCCTATACAATACTGTAGCTGGTTTAATCGTGCGGTCCCCAACCACATGACCACTGTAGCGCTTAGTTGCGCGATCCGGGACCGCACGACTGCGACGTGTTGCTCTCCCGTAAACATGTAGTCAGAAAAGGTGCTATATATGGGATTTCGGTGACCAGTGAACTATATTTGGTATTAATATAGGAAACAGTGCCAAATTTGTCCTAATTTCACGAGCGGCAGCAGTAGCCAGCACGCACGCACGTATTCTCCCTCGTGCAGGATCACACATCGCTGCGTTTGGAACGGGCTGGATCCCAGTGCCGGGGACCAAGAGTTTTGCGGCACCAGTAGAATGCACACACAAGTTGTTTTAAGGTTTTAAGCTGAGTTTCCGTTGATCCAAAGGACAGTTGAACTCCCTGTGATAAATTCAGCAAGATAACAGCTTATTGGGCTAGTGAAACGTATATTACTTTTTCTCACAACTGAATCACAATAGATAGCTACGTAGAAATCAAGCTATGTGGATCCATGCTCTGATCCTCCCAAGTACACCTATATATGAAGCAATTGTTTCCCATAGAAATTACAGTGGGAAGTTATGGCACGACACAGATCCCCATTAATCCAAAACATGGCACATATCAAATAAGAAACCTTTCACACCTAAATATAAAGGAAACGCTTTTACTAGCTGGAGGCAGAAAGTCAATGCGGTGCGTGATGCAAGCCGCAAAATTCTGAAAGAACAGCACCTAATTAAAACCAGATGACCCTCTCTCGATAGGAAGAAATTTTTAATCCAGACCCATCTGACACAAAACACCAGGAGATAAAATATTGCATGATGGTCGATGGATTGACATAGGAAGCAGCTGATGCATGCAACATTGGAAGAACATATCTCACGGGCCGGGGCTTGCCGATCGAACCAACCAAGCCCTAAAAGCTAGTGTCAAATTAATTAAGCTTCCACCCTGGAGTCCCGGCCGACAGCAATTCTCATGGCATCTTGGTGCCAACAAAGTCAAAACCAGCAGCTCAAGAACACAGGCACCGGATTAGGGTGCCATTTGGTTAGGTTAAAATAAACTAATTTATAACTAAAATTGTATTATAGATGACTGAAATTACATTGTAACTGATGGTGGTTTATTTGGCGTAACTAAAATTAAAAAACTTAAAATAGAAAAAAACAGGTTACTCATCACGGAAAATGTAAACGAATACGGAAAAAAAGAACCGACAAAAAAGCTAAAAAAACCAAAAAGTCAAAAAAAAAGATGAAATTTAGGAATAGTAAAAATAAGTCAGAAATCGAAAATTCAAGTTAAAATGAGCAGGACCTAGATAGGCTGGTTAAATAAACCATAGGAGATTACTAAAATATAGCTATGCTGCTGATGTGAAGTAACGATCCATCTTCCTTGCTCCGTGTGCTACGGCAGCGCGCGTACTAATTTCACGGCACGAATCTTTTGTCCAGGGATAACGGATCCCGAGGACAGCGAATTATGATCGGTCAGTAGGTGAAGTACTACCGTTGTGGTTTGACCGGCGAAGGGTTTCACGGGAGTAAAACGGCGCAGAACGGGAATTTCATTTTTCTAACCATGGTTTTGTTGCTATGAAGTTTTGAGTAACAATTCATGAGTTTTGTAGGAATAGAGAAATTCATACAGAACCATGTATGGAACACAAACTTCTAACAGAATTTTCGCAGAGAGTTCTACATTCAGTGACAGAGTGGAAGTTTTCAATCCTCAAAATGCCCATAAAATTCTAGTTTTTCAAACAGGGCCTCAAAAAAAAAATCTGATACTAGGGCACTTAAGCCCTTTCAACCCGTTAATTTGAAAGTAGTATGCGTTCAAATAACAGCAAAGGTAAGGTTCCTAAGCTAGCTTACTAGAAAGAAAAGGCCCTGCAAATTACTTTTGGTTCTTAAGCGTGCGTTGAGGTATGTCTCTAAGTATCATACATATGCCATTGCTCCTGCTCAAATTATCAAAGATCGAAATCTCTATGTGAGAGACATGAAAAGGCAAGGAGCTGCAGAGGTACAGGAGAAAGAAACTGCCCATGCATCATCAGCATGTACCTTAAAGCTGGAAAACTAACATCAAAAGGTCTTAATAAAACAAAGTGTAAGATAATTGCACAACGAACTAAGCAGTTCTCAACTACCACCTAATCATGAGCCTCCCAACTAAAAACAAAGCGTAGGTGGTACTGGGGTTTATTAGTCAAGAGAGAAGACTGCACGCTGAAGGCACCTAAACCAAAGACAAAAGTAAGAAGATCGAAAAGATATATTCATAACAAGTACCAGCCAGCACTATCTTTGCTCCATTAATGGAGCTTCCAAGGACGAGCTAGGGATCTAATTAATGCACTGCACGCACCGCAAAATCTTGTCAGAACAGTCCTGTAGATCTTCCTCTAAATGAAAAATGTAGTAATAGTACAGTACGTAGTACTGCTACGTATATGCAAGCAATAAAAAGGAACAAAAAGAAGAGCAGGAATCGTATGTACTGTATGTTAACGATCTAGCTTAATTGGATTTGTCGCTCCATATACGTACACAGTAGCATGAAACAAGATACTAGTAGTAGGTACAAGCTACGTACAGTTCCACATTTGCATTGGCACTAATTAAATACGTGAGTCTCTCGTGCTCCTTGATCATTAATTCTTCCAAGAACGTGTTAACTAGAGAGAGATCTGAAATCCTGAGATGCAAGTTGTATCATATCATCGCACCTCAGGAAAATTAATACAGATATACATGACCACGAATTTTGGTCTCAATGGCCACCTTTAACAAAACTAAAACCTAAATAAATCTCAGAAAAAAAGAGAGGAAAACAACACCAATGAGAACAACGATTACCATGGAGAGGAAAGCTAAAGAAAGGTACTTAAACTGCAGAGAAAATGCCTGGCTTTACCGTGTATGCCGCCGATCGACCGACCTCTATCACTAACAAACTTCCTTCATCACCAAAACTCCCCTCCATTTCTTGGCCTTTGCTGCCCGCTGATCCCCAGATCCTACTACACCGGACAAGAAGGCGAACAGATCACCACCAAAACGGCCGGCCTCCCCGCCGAGACGGCGAGCAAGGAGCCATGCAAGAGAGGCGCCTCATGCGCTTCGCAAGAGACGGTGGCATTGAGTAGCAGTAAACCCTCCTCGTCCTTGCTCATGCCGTCGCGGCTACAAACGTCAGAGCGTAACACACGCGCGGTGAGACGCACACAGAGAGGGGAAGAAGAAGAAGAAGGAAAGGTTGCTTTGCGGGCTGATGCGGACGCTGCTGCTGCGTTTACCAATTTCAGAGGCTTTTAAAGGCAGGAAAGCCGAAGAGGCGCCGGCTCAGTCGATCTCCCTCCCCGCCCCCGAGATCATCTGCGGCCGCGCGCGCGTGTGGCAGGCACGGCCGCACGGGCATGTCCTGCGCGCGTGCGTGACGCATCGGGATCCGCGTGCTCCCGGGGCTAAAGCCAGGCTAATCAATGCGGAGCGCAGTGCAACCGCAAGCGGATGCGTACGCGCGTGCGTGCGTGCGTGCATGCCTGCCAAACCGAACCTGCGGCTGCCTCCGTGCGTGTACCCTCAAACGCACGAGGGCTGCCTTCGCGTAGCCCGCAGCGACACGCCATGCATTTGGTAGAGAGGGGGAGAGTGGATTATTGATGCTTTGGTTTTGGTGCTTAAGATTAAAGAGAGGTTGCGTGCTTGGGGCCGCAATTAAGGGTAAAAAACGCATCTTTTTTCCACAGTGAAAGGGGCCTTTCTTCGGCTGGTTGGTTATTCACATAGAGTGGATTTTTTTTGGGCTAATAGTTTATGATTTAAATATTTAAATTCTGACTATTTGTGAGAAGTAGTACACACAGAAAAATAGTTGCATCCGATTTTAGCCGGTACAGCTGAACTCAATATAATTTTTGCTACAATATTCCTATTAACCTTGCCTTGAAAAACACACCATTTAAAAGTTAGTTACTATAAACAGTACGAGCATAAGCCAGCTTTAAACTGGAAAGAACCTAGCCATAGTGGAAAACTAGGGTGATGACGACTTTCGTCATGCCCCTCAAATCTTTGTCCTGAAAAGTGTGGAACAACGTGAATTGGGCTAAGCCGTATGTACGCTAGATTACTTAAGTACGATAGCCGACACAAGTTCAACATAAGCAATAAATTCATACATAAGTTTGAAAACCGATAAATTCATACATAAATTCAAAAACTGATAAATTCATACGCAAGCTTAACATAAGTGGAGAGGATTGGTGGCGACTGGCTGGAGTGACTGTACTTTGGAGTTAGGTTAAGACTTAGGTATAATCTAGATTAGTTGGTGTCAATAATGGTTGATGAGCTAGATTGGTTAGGGGTACTAAGTTGCTTGTCGAATATCTGATCAGATAATATCCAGTTTACTATTTACCAACGTTATTTGGTAGGATTTTAGCTCTTCTATTTTTGCTACCGTATTCGGTAACAACTATGTGGTGCCGACCAGATTCGATACCAGATACTAAATTACTTTTTTATGCTTTATATCGGATCAATTAGGATTAATCTGAACCATTTGCACCCTGCTCTGCGCCTGCAGCCGCGTGCGGTGCTCACGTCCTCACGTGCGGGTCTCGCCGCCCGGAGCCGCTCGGTCCTACGTTTCCGGGACCGAATCCCGCAACATCGGCCCGGCTCTTCCTCCAATGAAGGTCTCGTCCGCGACTTCCATTCCATTCAGGCATTCACCGCTGCGCCCATCTCGATGCGATCCCTCCGACTCGCCCTACGTCTGGATAATACTATGGCCTTTGATTCTTCTTCTTTTTTGAGAATCATAGCCTTTGATTTGATGCGATGCAGTGATTTCTGCATACGTGGGCAAAACACTGGACTGTGCAAGGCATCCTCAAAGTTTTGTTCAACAAACTGTACAAAATCTGTGATAACCCTGATACCCTAGTTGCTGAAGGTCACTCAACTGGTTCTTGGGGGCTTGAATTTAGAAGATCTTTTGGTCAAAATAAGATAACAGAATATAATGGAACAACATGCTGCAGTTACTAGGGTTAGTGAGCTTGAATGAGGATCCTGATCAAACTACTTGGGGGCTGGAAAAGACAGGGATGTTTTATACTAGGTGTCTTTACCAGGCTATTTCTGTTGGAGGGTGGTAGCAATTAGAATGAAGGACATCTGGAAATGCAAAATTCCTTTGAAGATCAAAATTGTCCTTTGGCAAGTTTTGCAAAACAGAATACCTTCTGCTGAACAGCTGAAGAGAAGAAATTGGCAAGGGAGCAATAATCGCATTTTGTGTGGGGAGGGGGGAACTACTGATCATATCCTTTTTAATTGTTTCATTTCCAGGTTTGTTTGGAGTTGTCTTAAAGAGAATTTTGGGGCTGGACTTCTGTACCAGTTTCCCATATATGATCTGGTCAAGAGATGGTTATCTTCAGGGGGTAGGTCTCGAAATGCTTACTATCTCTTTTGTTTTGGGGCGATTGCTTGGTCAATTTGGGAGCTCAGAAATAAGATGGCAACTGAGAAAGTCTTTATCAAGCAACCTATTGATGCCTTGTTCAAAATCACGCACTACTTGCAGCAATGGCGTCGGCTACTGAGGGAGAAGACTCGAGCCAGGTTGGAGGAAGATCTTAAAATGGTGAAGTTCTGGATTCATCGAGTCAGGGAACATGAGAGTGTTGGCGACAGACAATACCATGTAATAGGTTCCTTAGTCGATGTTTTGTTACTTTTCGTGGTCTTCTGTGGCAGTTTGCTCGTCCTAATGACGATTTCTCTATCTTTGTAAGCCGGCGATCCCAGCATGAATCCTTGTACTATGTAATATTTTGCTTTCAATATAAGCAGAGAAACCTTTGTCTAAAAAACTGTGCAAAGCAATACAGTGGCGGAATCAGGATTTAGCTACGCCCCGGGTTGAATTCTAACAACCTAAAACTAACACTAATTTGTACCCATACCACGATATAACAACAAAAAAAAATGTTTAGCTGAATGTGGTACCAACTAGTAAGAAAAGTAAATGGACCAAGGAACCCAAAAAAAAAAGACAAAATAGGTAACATTAATACTTAATAGAGTATATTAGAGTCCATACAGTGTCTGAGTTCGGAACCACATCATCGCTCCCACAGTATGGTGTCGTGAATGTATAGTCGTAATCAAGTATCACTTGATTAGAAAGCTTGCTGCAAGAAGACCACTAGATGAAACTGCTCCTAGTTTTTTGCTTAATAAATTCACAGCATATGAAATGTTTGGTTAAATGATTCAACAAGGGTTCCTCCAAAAGAAATCACAAGCATATTATCTAAAACAATTTTGGCAAAGACTACACATCTTAAAAAATAAAGAATGTGCCATTCAACTTCTCACAATAAAAACTAGATAGAACCATCTTAAATTTGTTTCATTACTATGTACTTCTGACCAAATCCTGAAACTGTTAAGAAACACTTCCTAGCATGCATTAAGTAATAAAGTACAGTTATAGAAGAACCTTCTGAACTTCCATTTCGCTGTCGCAGGAACTTCAACAGGCGGCAATGCCTCCTGTTTCCATGCCTTGAGAGCATCAAGTGCATTGAAATGCAATCTGCGCCATCGAGCATGCTTGAAGAGACAAGAAGCTCTCTCCAAAACCATCTCGAGTAAATGTGATGTTTGAAGTTTATCTTCAAAGTGAGAAAGAACAAAAGTAACACATCGCTTTCTCTATCTCACATCAGACTTTCTCTATCTATAAGCTTCAACTAATTCATACAATCCTTCCTATACCGAAGGATCAAGGATCTAATACCAGTGGGAAGATCCAATATTAGTTAAACTGCAGGATTCAAAAGCTATCGATCATTCTTTGAAGAGATCGTGGAGGATCCACAATTCAGATTTCATGTTCCAGTTTGCACTATGTGGTGGTTAAATGCCATGATAAACACAAGTAAAACAAACGAAGCGCGAGACTTCCATGAATGAAGATTTTTCTAAACACAAAAAGTAAAAATAAAGGAGAAATAATCGAACTCTAGAAGCAAATATAACAGATACAGTTAAGTTAATACTAATGTAATGCTCTACCTCTAGTAACTCCAAAATCTAAATTTCCAAATCTCTACTGCGAGAAGAGAAGATTAGGGCGCGAGACGGGCAAGAGGCGAAGCGCGCGCCAGAAGCGGGTAGACAGCGGACTCGACAAGGCGGGCGGGCGGCGCGCGCCGGAGGCGAGAGACGGCGGGCGTGGCGAGGTGGGGCGGCCGGCGCGCGCGAGGCGGGAGACAGCGGACGCGGGGCGCGCTGGATCGCGGCTCGACGCAGATCTGAGATGGCGGAGCGCGAGAGCAGCGCGCGGCGCTGGATCGCGCCCTACCGAGCGGTAGGGTTTTCAGAAGCTTTGAGGCTTTGAGCGAGCGGCGCCGCAGGCAGCGCGCCTGCGCATGAAGGCTTAGGCCGCGCCACGCAGAGCTGTGGTGGGCTGTGGGCTGCCGGCTGAGTGATGAATTCTGAAATACATATGGGCTACCTGGGCTGAAAATTACTAATAATACCTCGGGCTGGGCTGAAAATACCTGGGCTATACACTACACATTTTCTCACGCCCCGGGCTGGAGCCCACCTTGCCGGGGGCCCAATTCCGCCCCTGCAAGGCATCATTTTTTTTGGAGTGTATAGGCATCATCCGGATATTTTCTTTCTAATTATCATCTAAATTTATGACATTTGGATTAGAGATCAAAGGGCCCCTTGCTTTTAAAGGGGGGAGATTTTTTTCAAGGGGGAGGGGGGTAGAATTCAAGGGGAGGGAGGAGAATTCATGGACATTGGATCTCTAATTCAATGGTCCTAAATCTGGATGATAGTTAAGAAGAAAATATCCAGATGACGTTTAACAAAACCCTTTTTTATTACTGTGCAAGGAATCTATGTAGGCCACGCACACCTACTCACACTACACGCACATATACTTGTGCACGTTTACTACACATGCTGATGCTAGGATCTAATAGGAGGCTCAACAACCTCTAGAACGCAAGCACGCGCTGTTCCACTGAACACATATATGTGCGTACCTCATATAAAAAGTAATATTTAAATAAACAGTATCTTCTGAGATAATAAGACAATCTAGAATCTAGCCCGGGCGGTGGAGGTGATTCTGATCTGCGTGCGTGAAGTTGGTCGTGCTGGCGTGCGACGGCCCAAGCGGGAGAGAAAATTAAGGAAACTAGTAATCAGGCCCACCGCTTCCACGAGGCGACCACGCTAGCGTCTCCGTGCGATCATACTGCTATTACGACGGCCCTTTCTCATCGCACTCATAGCAACAGATATTGCTATAGAGCTTGTTGTTGCGGTAGGAGCGTCATTTCTTGCCTTTTTTATGACTAGTACTTCGGTATTGGCACCTCTTCATGAATTTATTCGTTCTCCTCACAAGGAGAGCCAATTCCTCCTCGGAGTCCTCATCATCTTTGAACTTGACACCGCTTAGCCTTTAAAAGTAGTGATCTTCTTGCCCTTGGAAGAGGATTGCTCTAAGAGCTTCTTCTTGTCCTTTTTGTACAACTCATTTGTTATGAGGTTACCCAAGAGTTATGTCAGGATCATCTTTGTCAACTCAGGTGACTTGAGAAAGAGTGTCACCAATGTCTCATATTTCTCTAGTAAAGCCCTAAGCATCTTTCTCACAATATCAACATCGGTTAGTACAGTGTCTAGGCCTTTGAGCACATTTACAATGTTGTTAAGGCGAGAATATATTTCATTTATATTCTCATGATGCAACATTGTGAATGTCTCATATTTGATCCAAAGCCTATGCAATTTGGCTTCTTTAACCATGCATGTTCACTTATATATTTCCAAGAGGGTGGTCCAAATATCGTGAGCATTTTCAAATTGCTCACCCTATTGAAATCATCCGCATTTGAAATGTCAGATAGAACATTCATAACTTAAGTATCTAAATGAGCGTTACGTCCCTCTTGTTCCATGGGATGTAGTAGATCAAGAGGCATGATATAACCCTCATTTACAATTTTTCATATGCTCGGACTCATGGTCTTAAGATAAATAGGCATTCTAATTTTTCAATAAGAATAATTAGAGCCATCGAAAAGAGGTGCCTTCTCTATAGCAATCCATTTACTAGCCATCCTTTTCTCTCTAGATGGTTAAGGCTAACTCAACAAGAGACCAAGCTTTGATACTACTGGTAGGATCGAAGATAACCGACTAGAGGGGTGAATAGATGGTTAAAAAAATTATATTGTCTTCTAAAAATAATTACCACAATTTAGTCTAGCAAGATTTTAAAGCAATTCAAACATACACAATACTAGTATATCTAAGACACTACAAGCACAAGTATCTACAAGTATATCTCTAGGACAAGTAAATATGATAATCACAAAAATCACAATATACTATAAATACAAAAAATCACAATATACTATAAATACAAGTGCGGAATGAAGAGACAAAGAAATAACCAATTGACACATGATGTTATATCGTGGTGTTCGAAAACTTACTGGTTTCCCCTAATCTACATTAAGGAAAGTCCAAGCAACTTAGACTGGCTCTACGAATTAAGCTTCAGCTCCTCAATCTACTAGTGGTTGTCCTTTCTCCACTCTGGAGATGGTGAACACCAAACCACTCACAAGTCGGCACCGGGCTTCTTCCAATGTTCAAGCAGGCGCTACGCGAGCGGTGAGGTAGGGCCTAGCGCCTAGGCCCCGTGGAGATCCTGGACAGGAAGACGGTGCAGAGCTTCGTGGAGGACGAGGGCGTGTTCAACTCGTCGGTGGATGATCGGTTCGTGGCTCTCAACGCGGACCGCGACGGCCGGCTGTCCTACGCCGAGATGGCCAAGGAGCTAATGAGCCTTCGGGTGCTCGACAAGCACTACGGTGTTGACGAGATCGCCATGGGCGGCGCCAAGCTCGTGGAGCTGTACCGCGGCCTGTTGGCGCGGTTCGACCGCGACGGCACGGTTGACCGGGAGGAGTTCCGGGCAGAGATGAGGGAGGTCATTCTCGCCATCGTCAGCGGACTCGGCTTCCTGCTGGTGCAGATGGTGGTCGAGGAGGGCAGCTTCCTCAGGAGGGCCGTGGAGAGGGAGCTGGCCAGAGCTGCCCGAGCTTGATCCGGCTGCTCATAGTCATGGCATTACACTGTTCATCAGAGGTTCTGTGTTCTTGTTGAACTTGCCTAGCGTTTCAGGTGTCTTTGAGACTTGAGAGTCCTGTGTAATTCGGAGTTGACTAATTTAGTACACTGAGTGCGTGCTAATGCTGAATGATATTTTAGCTATGTAACGGTGATGTTATGAATTTCTTTGTTTTGGACTGTTAGAATGTTTTCATGTTGAACAACAAACAAATCAATCCCCACACTCCATAATTCACCTTTATATTGTCATCCATTTGACAACGAACTGCGTTAAATTGACTAAGTATGTTAGAACATGTGGCATGGTCTAGGTTATTTTGATGATAAATAATTAATAATGGTTAATTTATGATGATGAATATTTGATAATATTGTTTATCGATGTTATGTGAGGCGTGTGGTGTGTATGGATTAATGTTGGTCAAGTTGGAAAGAATTTGTGCCGAAAAAACGTTCTTTGGTCTTTGTATGTGCAAGTTGGGCGTGGAGACGGTCATGGTCGGGACGAGAAAGACCGGGACTAGGAGAGGGAAATCTGAGGTCCAGACGGTCGAGGATGTCACAAGGTGGTCGGGCTCACGCTGGAGCACATGGAGATTAAAGGTGGATGGTGCGTGGAGAAACTACGGGAGGTGCGGTTCTATAGGCTTCGACACATGATGAGTCGGAAGTGAAAAAACCCGTGTTAGGAAGTGTTTCGAGTCTCTTAAAAATTAGTAGGACAAAAACCTAGTTGAGGTAAAAAAGGTCAGGTTTAGTTGGATGAGTTGTATTAGGGTTTTGAGTAGAGATTGAATAGTTATTTTAGGAGGCTGTGTATATATGTCGGCCGATTTGGAATTGGCGCAGGAAAAAAAGGTTGCATGCACGTCGTTGATGGAGATGAGCTGATGGATATTTGATTGAAGGGAAAAAAAATTGGATGCATGCATGGAACGAAATGTGCTGATGGATAATTGGCGTCCTGTTGATCTTATGTTTGCATGCGTGGTGGTGGAAGACGGCCGAGGCTCGTATTGATTCGTACTAGAATATTGGGCGCGCTTCGCGCGTCTTGCCATGACTTCAATTGCAGAAATTAATTCATAATTCAATGTAGACACTTCAAGCAAATGATAGATAGAGGCTATCACAGAAATTAATCTCTACTTCAATACAGAATGGGGCTATCAACCACTTCTGCTCATTCAAATGCGTAACTGTGAGGTTAACAGATCAAAAACAAACAAATTTGATGAACTCGGACTTTAAAGGGGTGTATATGGATAATTCATACTATACCAGAAAGGCACACCGGATTATGTTATGATGTGAATACCACTAATCAACCAGTATTCTACTATTTGCAAACAATGAGACACAGCAGCTTGCATGCCTGGCTATTTTTGTGGAAGGAAGTTCACATGATGCTGGCATCTATTGATGACTAAAACTACTTGCACAAAGGTTGCAATCATAGGGAGCTAATTATAATAGTACTGGCCTACAGAGGAATATGACACATTATATATTTAGCATTGGCTAAAGACAACATATCCAGCAAATAAACCACTCTCTGCTGTGTCCTGAAACCTAGATTAGTGTGTACCTGACTGACAATATTCCACTCATTGCATAAGAAAACTATATGTGATCAGTCAATCTGGAAGTTAGCTAACCATAGTATAAGCTTCTGAATGGATCAAACTAATCAGACAAAAAGTAAAGAACAACACAATCAGTCCAAACTAAAGATGAAAAAGACTGAGATAGATAGTTCTTACCAAATGCCCAATAGGGCATGGGTGCAGGGCGGCCGATCATCGACGTGTACTGATCCACCACAGCCAACGGCGTCGGCCCGGCGAAGACGTAGAAATCAAGAATACCTCCACGTCGCCCGAAACTCTGTAGGTTAGTTGTTAACAGGATCACATCTTTGAAGCTTTAGAATGACTATATTTTGCATTCCATTTTCATCCAGTTCTTAATGCTATACTTGAGTATTTAATTCAAAATATTTCATGCTCAAAGCTAGCAATGACCTATGCGCTTTGGTTTCTGCTAAACCACATTTATGTGTTAGTCATGCTGTCCATTGCCCTGCTAATGGTAAATGGTGTCAACTTACTCACATATGCAGACAGAACTAAACACCAAACTATGCTACCATTGTGATGAATATTTATGACATGATAGTTTCCAATTGTATAATGGCGCGCTTCCAGTATGGACACTTCTCCAACACATAGTTCAGAGAAGTTAGGTGTTCGACATGTTTCAACACCAACATAGTTCCCAGTAGAAGTGTTAAAGCAGCCTATCACAGAATAAGTTACTACATTTCACCCTCAAGAATGCAATCCCAGTAAAGATATATGAGAAATGGAATCATCTATAGCAACATCGTACCTGCAACAAAAAAGTTTTGTCATGCATGCAAAACTAAAGATCTTTTTAAAAATTACAAAAGATGGCACAACTGCAAGAACATAGAGCATAAAACGCTTCATGGTCAAAAGGAAAATTATTTCAAATCATAGTGGATGAATTCAAAGATGCCTTATGTCATTGAGCCGCACATTGGTCACACACAATACCCAACTTTAGACAAGCAGAAATACACTTATGTAGGACAGGACATACTTAGTCGACTCAAAAGTGTATGTGAATAAACTAAGGTAGAAAACAAAATTTTGAACCCTTGCACTGATAAGTTGACAACTTTTCTAAACAAGTGGATCACAAACACTGTTTGGGTCATTAGATCAACACTTTAAGCAGCAAGTGACCCCCCGCACACAAAACATACCCGCTCATGACAGCCAAAAGACATAAAAGTGGAAGGATTATATATGTATATCTGCATACCATGCGCCATCTCTAGCTGACTTTGCTTCAAACTCAACCTGGCCACCCTCCAAAGAATTTTTCCCTGATTTTCAACAACACTCACAATAATCAGAGGGGAGATGGGACATGATAAATGAGGATCATGATGCATAGCTGGACGATTACAAAACTTAAATATTCCAAATAACATAACACTACACAATTGGATGCCCTGTGATTGTGAAGAAAAGGCATGGGCACACCATCTGTGTGTCCCTCAGTTATCCAAACGAGCTTCAATGACTGAGATCAGAGTGGTGACAAGCTTTGATGAAGGCATAAAACACCATAAAATTAATTTTAGTCTTTTAGTTGCCAATTTTGCATGAAACGGAAGAAACCCTTCCGCGCATACAAGAAAGTTCAGCATCCACACACAATTCCTTGACATTGAGAGGTACCCATACACCAACATAAGGCGAATCGCACAAGACTCACAAATAGATTTGGCACTACACTAAAGCATTTCATCATCATAGTCCTAATCGGTAAGTAGAATTACATACTAAGGAAACAAACAGGACAAGTCAATATCGAGTTATCGGCATTCAGCAAGCACCGAGGGGGAGCCGAGTGCGCAGAGGCGGATGGCGAGCCACGAAGGAGCTGCGAGCTGCTCGTCGGCCCCCGCAGCATCTTCCTGCGGTGCCGGCCGGCCCTGGTGGTCTGGACCGCTGCGAGTACCTCCGTTCGGAACGATTCCACACTGCGCGCACCCATAGTTCAGCCCGGTCGGAATCGAGCAGGGCCTTCTTGTCTCCCAGAAAGAAGGAGGGGGTATTGAATTCGAATCCCTCGGATCTTGATGCAGGAAAAGAGGAAAAAGCAACCAAAAAACCCTGCCGCTTGTACTGGGCGGTGGTCTTGCGCGTGGGCGCGGAGGCGGTGAACTTGTCGGCGATGGCACGGATGACGGTGCGGGGCGGGATGGCGTTGTTGAGCTGCTGCGGCGCGCCTCCATCTCCGCCACCTCCGCTGCGTGAACCGAACGCCGGGCTCCCGCTGCTCGGCGGCCGCCCATCCGGCCCTCTCCTCGACTCGACCGCGCTCCTTCTCCGGTGGTGCTGCGCGCTCTGGGGTGAAGGAGACGATGAGATGGATGGATCGGAGGAGGAGAAGGGGAGAACCGAGAAGAGAGGCGAAGGGGAGAGGAGAGACCGTGACCGATTGAGGCCTTGAGGGCCGCTTGTGCTGCTGTGTGCGCGCGGCTGGTCGTCTTTGCTGCTGCCCTATTTCTTACGGGATCAGCAAACAGCTCTATGACTAAGCCTACTCAGTGGGGTGGTGCGGTGCGGTCGGAAGGCGGGGACTGGGGAGGCGCGCGGGGTGGCGCGGCGGGGGGGGGAGGAGGGAGGCGTGGGGGAGGAGGCGGCGGCGGGGATCCGGGAGGGGAGAGGCGGCGGGGAGGAAGGGTAGGAGAGGGGCGGTGGCGGGGATCCGGGAGGGGCGGCGGGCGACGGGGAGGAGGGGTAGGAGAGGGGGCGGCGGGGGGATCTGGGGAGGAGGGAGGGGACGTCGCGCGAGACCGCGAGAGGTGCGAAAGGACAAAGCTACCCCTCCATCCAGGCGACCCGTGCGGGCCGAGCGTACGCGTGAACGCGTTGACCCGCCGCTGCCTCCACGTCGCCCGAAACTCTGTGGTGCGAGCAGACCGGGGGAGGTTTTAATAACTTCCGATACGCGAGCGGCGGCCAGGCGTGATTGCGTACAGGACTCATTGATGCTAGCGTTCCGTGTCGCGACGTCTCGTCTTTCTTCCGCATGTGACCGTATACGTGCTGGTTTTGTTTCGGACGGTCGCTACGCCCGGCAGCAGATGCCCACAGATTTTTCATCAGACGTCTCGTCAGCAAGTAGCCTCCATCGATCCCCGTGCGAAGTCGTTGGATCATCACGTGATGTCTTCCAAGTAGGTATGAAAATGGATCGGATACGGACGGATAATATTTTTACCATATTTGTTTTCATATTTTTTTTCGGATACGGATAACTTGAATACGAATACAAATACGAATAATATCGAATACAGATACGGATCGAATACGAATCGAAACGAATACGGTCACGAATATTTATCGGAACATGAAAATCTCTTAAACTATACATCCAAAGTTAACGAAAATACGTAAATAGTTCATCTTGTCAAAACATTCATGAAATCTAAACAAACATAGTCTTTTCATCTACAATGAAAATATACCCAATAGTCGATCATAATATAACTACATAAGTAACAACAACGTGCAATTCATGTAATACATATGATGACATGATAGCAATTTGAACAAACATAAGAACATTTCATTCCTCCATTTCATCCATCAAGTTGTAACATCCCAGGTTTTTATTAAAATAAAAATTAATTAAAATAAAATTTAAATTAAAATAAGTATTTTTGTTGCCTAAATTTTGTTTTTGGGTTTTGCCCTGGATTTTCTGTTTTTGAAAAAGCCTGATTTGAAAAGTAAATTAAGTGAAAACCAAAAAAATAGACATTAAATAAAATGATATTTTGATTTTCTATAAAAATTCTACTTTAAATTAATTATTTGGAGTTATTTGGCTTTTATTTGGTTTCCTGGATTTTCTGGAGTTTAAAGGTCTACTTTTGAAATTAAAAAGTATTTTTAAGTATGAAAATTAAATACCAACATTAGTTGAAAATATTTTTATTAAGTCCAAAATGTCACCAGGAACTTCTGTGAATTTTCCTGGATTTTTTAAAGTTTATTTCATATTTTTCTGAGCTTAAATGAATTTTTCAGGCTTTTCTGAAATCCAAAAATCAAAAATAAAAATTAAAGTCCCTCCCCACCCCTCGGATATCCGTTTTCGTATTATCCGGATAATCCGTATCCGTATTCGACGGATACTAGGCTTACTGTATTCGTATCCGTATCCGATAAAAAAATCCGTATCCGTATCCGATCCGAGAACTATCCGAAAAAAATCCGATCCGACACAATCCGTATCCATCTGGATCCGGCGGAAACTATCCGATCCGTTTTCACCCCTACTTCCAAGGCCGTGAGTTTGCATGCTTAAAATTTGTGATTAAATTTGACATATTGTCTTCTTGTGATTAGACATGATTAGGAGAGAGAGGTAATTAGGAGATTCAATGCTTCGTGATTAAGAGTTTCATGTGTCTGGGTTTCACTGTGATCAAACGATTGAAGATTATTATTATTATTATTATTATTATTATTATTATTATTATTATTATTATTATTATTATTATTATTATTATCTTGTGCTGTCTTTTGCTTTTATGTGTGCTTCTCTGATTTGCAAATTCAAAAATAAACATAGATTTTAAGAAAAGATTTTGCTAAACGCTACAATCATTTACCCCCTGATTACCATCGACATCCTACAGAGTATAAATAACTTCACAAATTCAGAGTTCATGTCTATAGGCAAAATTGACTTAAATGCAGTTCTCATGCCACCTGATGACCTGAATATAAGCTCATGTGTTCAGAAATGCCAAGCAGTTTTACTGGAGCGTCCTTGTGTTTCAACCAGCTGTTGCAAACTTTCTACTTACGACAGCAATCAGTTACGAAATGTAATAATGACTACAATAAGGTTCGGTGAAGCTGTTGCAGCAGAACTTCATTCCTTGGAGATCCCTCACTTCCTTTGCCCCCTGAATTCCCCTCCTCTTCTGTTTTATGGGAGAACGGCTAAGTTTTTTCCCCCCATTTATAACTTATAACTTATGATTTATGCTATAGTAATTAGCTTTTAAACGGTGTATTTTTTAAGGCATGGTCATCAGGAAAATTGTAGTAAAAAGTGTACCGAGTTCAGCTATATCGGCTAAAATCGCATGCGATTATTTTTCTTTGCGTACTGCCTTTCACGAACAGATAGAATTCAAAAATTCAAGCCATAAACCATAAGCCACAGTCCAAAAAAACCCACCGATTAGACTGTCTCAAGATTTGCAAACCAGAGTACCAACTAATTTAAGTTCCATAAGGATTACTGCAGTATCATGAACTTAGTATGCACTTACTTTAGTATCCGCAACGATCTGGAGCGTTCCTTTCTAATCAGATGGCGATAAAAGAGTGGCACGGTATTGTACAATTTGTACCACCTTGCTAGTACTTCACAGTGACGGGATCATCTACAGTTCAAGTTTAAATGCAAAGAACAGTGAAAAAGCAGAATAAATACAGAGGACTACAGCAATTTCTCGGTATCAACCGTACATTTCACCGTTCACAAATCACTAGTAGTACAGACTGCTACCGTGGATGCACTTCAACGCCCGTTCTTTTTAGCCTTTAGCATCGGTTTCTTCCGGAACTGAAACAAATAGAATGACTTTTATAATTAGTTTTTTAAAAACGTTTGTTCAGGCTTCCTGTGTCCGTTTGCGTGTATGTTTTCATGTTAACGTCTCTATCATGTCACCATCTTAAAAAGTATAACCAAAAGCTATTGGTCACATCTAATGGTAGAGGCAGCATTTGGTTACATCACGAGCTCAGTGATGAAATGATCTAGGCTATTTGGGTTGGACCATGAAAATGTTACCGATGCTAGACTGAATTTACTTGAACTGTACACTACATATTTTTTTACATCCTAGACTGAAGTCTATCATATCCAGGGTGTGGCTCCGCCCCTGGCCACACCTATCTTTACTATATAAAAGAAGGAGTTGGTGGTTGGTGCGGCCTCCCTCATCACTTCTTATAAAAAAGCTATATTGACTGACATGTGGGCCCCCCGTTCCGAAACCCGTGCGCTGCTTCGCACCCCGAAACCAGTGCGGCTGCCTCCCCCCGACCTCATTTCTTCCGCCTCGCCTCAATTCTCCGTCGCTCCTCCCCTCCCTCCTCCGCCGTGGCGCCGCCCTCGCCTCCTCCCCTCCCTCCACCGCCGCGCCGCCCTCGCCTCCTCCTCCTCCTCGCCGCGCGCGCCTCGCCTCCTCCTCCCCTCCTCCGCCGCGACGCCTCACATCCTCCTCCTCTCTCGCCGCTCCGCCTCGCCTCCTCCCCTCCCTCCTCCGCCGCCACGCCGCCCTCGCCTCCTCCCCTCCCTCTCCGCCGCTCCGCCCTCGCCTCCTCCTCCCCACCCCGCACCGTCGCCTCCTCCTCCGCTCCGCCGCCGAGTTCTCTCCCCCCGTTCTCCGCGCTGCCACTCTCCCCTCCCCCATCTCTCCCCCTCCCACCGTCCCGATCCGTGCCCATCTCTCCTCACCGACGGTGGCAGCGCGGATTTTCCTCCCCACCGAGCCCTCCCCCCCAACGGTTCTCTGCCTCCTCCTCCCCTCCCTCCTCACGCAACCGCCGCACCCGCACACGCCTCCCTCCTCGCGCAACCGTTGCCCCCCACCTCTTCCCGCAACCTCTCGCTCCCTCCTTCCTAATCCTCCATTCTGTTTTCCTCCCCTCCCCTCGCTCCTCCCCCTGATCTGCACCACTGCTGCCCCCTTCTGCCGCTGCTCCTCCCCTCCCGCTTCTCTGGGTTTTCTGTGGCAGTGCTGTCATCCCAAGATGCCATTGGCACGGAAAGTGCATGCAGAAGGGTAAGGTGGACTTCCTTGTGAAACCAATGAGAGAATGATTTAGCTTGTAGTAACTATGAGCTATAAGTAATAAAGTTCTTTCTGATTAATCATCTAATATCATGTTTAGATTTGAATGTTTGTCATAACATACATTTATTTATGATATTCTCGCCTTTTTACAGATGCAAGTAAAGCCTTCCACTCAACCAATTATTGTTGTCCTTCCACTCTGCCACTCTGATGGTTGGTATTTTTAGTTGATCACACTTTCTATATACAATTGTGTTTGTATGCATGGAGATGGAGGTAGTATGGGTCCTTCTGGTTGGATCTTAGGATCGATACCAATTTCCCACTGGGAGGCCATTGGTCTGATAGCTACAATTGGGTAGGTGCTTGATTGCAGTTTGTTGCTGTTTTTTCTATCAAGTCTACTGGGATCTTATAAAGTAGTCCTCACAGCGTAGACAAGATATTGATCACTTTATTAGTAAATTCATGGCTGCTTATGAGATATTTCTTTATTAAGTCCTGAATGAAATTTCCTTGTCTAGGTTCAGAGTTCTTGCTGTGCTGTTTGGTTATTGCTGATAAGGAAAACACTTAATGATTGGTATGCAAATAGTTCAGTTTTTCTGACTCTAGGCTGTTAGGATAGGTATCGTTGTCATCTATTCCAGTGTTGCATATGCTTTTCCCCTATTAGTGTGTTGTATGATCATATCAAAAGAAAATTTCTGGATGTTTCCAGTTGTGTCTTGCAGCTTATCTCTTAATTTCTTTCCTTCCAAGGTGCAACACTTTCAGCATTTTTGGTAGGCTACCAAGCACAGGTACACTTCTACTCTTTGGCTATGCATTGTCTACTTGAATCGCGGTTTTCATAATTAGATGGTTTTTAATTTTGCATTCAATGTATGCATGAAGAAGCTAGCTTCTGTGGTAATCAAAATAAAGGACAAGGGGTTGTAGCTATGCACCTATGTCTTCATCTAGCAGTCTAATTGATATATATCCATCTCATGTGCCACTGCTTTCTGCAAGCTCGCTATTTGTGGAAGAGGACATCGGTCTGATTCTTCAATGTTGCATTAAGTTGGATCCACGGTACTTACTGGTTTTACTGAGCCAAGTATTCAAATTAGAAATTACATCAGCTGTCTGTTTGTTTAATTTCCCATGATTCCATCTGAATCAATATCAAACCATGAAGCTTTTTCCCATTTAGTTACATTACTTAAACAAGTCAAGTCATAGCAGTATTCAAAAATTGAACTTTTGCTGTGACTAACTTGTGCTTAGAAAAGAGATAAAAAGACACAAATTTTTATTCATTCGGAAGCCAGCAGTTCAGTTCATTACAATTGTAGAATTGAATCAATTTCACTGTTTTGTTTTACTCGAGCGTGGGTCCAGCGGAGGCGCTGCGGTAGAGCTGCTAGGTGCAGCTTCCCTCTGAGCTCCTGCGTGAGGTGCTGGTGAGGATTGAGGAGTCGGAGGGCTGTGGCCATCCTGCAAGGATGTGGTGGCATGCACGAGTGTCTATTAGAGCTAGAGGGAAATCATGAAGGAGATTGTGTGTGTGTCCCAGAGGCGTCAGGAAGCTCACGTTCCCTATCTCGCTCATGTAGGTTCGCGCTTTCAATCACTCTGATCGCGATGTTGCTAATTGCTAATGGCTGTTGTTAATTGTGCTATTTTTTCATTGAAGGTGTCAACCATGGTGTCTGGGTTTTAAAAAGGGTCTCATATTGACAAACTTCTAATGTTGGATTACTGCTTGCTCATACTTATAAACTCTTTAGTTTGGGACTAGAGAGGGTTGTTGAGAAAAGAAACTTTGTCATTGTCAAATTATGTACCAAGGAAATAGTATTAAGTCAGATTTGCAAATGCTACTTGATAAACCCTTTTCCCTTTTAAGGCAGTGTTTGACAAGCTTAGCATGTAATTCGAGTGTCAAACGCCATTTCAGTAAGAATCCATCCCACTTCAGTGAATGTGTAACCTTTGGTTGTCAAATTTATTTTAATGTTATCTTAATAGTAAATTTAATGTTATATCCATAAATGTGCTCTTTAGCCACCACTGTCGGCTATGCTTTTTCAGTGAAAGGTCTTTTAATAGAGGCACTCACGCACTCATCACAGCAGGAATCAGAAGCAAGATACTGCTACCAGGTATTGAGTTGATATGAACTTTATTTACCTGGTTAGGCATCTTTTGTTAGGTGTATTTTAATTTTATGCAATTTCTCTAACAAAAAAAGTTTGGCTAATGCCTAAGTTTGATTTTGCGAAAATAGAGCCAAGGTACTATGGTTTTAAACTGGCTTGCGAGTATCTTTTTTTAAGAATTGCGAGTATCCTTTTTAATTAACTTGTGTGTGTAAAATAAGCAGCTAATATGTCTTGTTTTTGCGATAGCAGCGTGCCCTCCCCTGGCAATTCCTCAGAGAAAACTGCACCCAAGGGTTTGCTTTTGCTTCAAGCATAACGTTGCACATACCAAATACTGATGTGACCAGCCTCACAGGAGATGAGCATGCAAATAGAAAGAGTTCACAGGACTCCGCTGCACTACTCATGCTCTACGAGCTTCAGCGGTGGGGTAGATTGCAAGTTCAGGAGGTATGAAGCAGCCACCACAAATTCGTGGCTTGTGAATTTTTGTGATGCGATGCGAGTGATTATTATTCCATTCACTGGGCATGTTGGAACAGTAGTATCACTAACCAGTTGCCATCACTCAACCCTCTCTCCGGTTTAGAAAAATAACCTAGGCTTCTCCTGTGTTCTGTAAGAGGGTACCTGTAAGAGGGAGGACATACCTGTACGAGTATGAACATGTATATTTTGTTTGATACATGATGACGTAAGATAAAATTGATGTTTATTATTCAGTTTGAGATCATGTTTGATAGTATGTATCACTTTTATTTGATGTTTCGTTGCAACGCACGGACACTTTACTAATAACCTAAAAGAAAAGGGCTAAAATGATTTCACTGTAACGAATACACCATGCATAGGGAAAACAAAACGCAGAGGTGTTGTGCTCTTCCGCATTTACAATTGGAAATGCAGAGCCGCAGACGAGCCGTGTCCGACGGGGACGGGTATTGTAACCGCACATCGAGTGGAGAAGCCATACACGCTACGCAAGTTCACCAAGGTAGAGTTGATTGATTCTGACACTGCCATAGTGCATGGAAACTGTTTATGCAAATACTGCAAAACCACAGGCACAATCACGAGACATGCTATGGATGGTTGCTACATGACAGTGCGTGTGCCCTCCACGTCTGACAGTAACCGGACAAACGTTGCGCGCGACGAGCCGCCGTCCTTCCAGGCCACGGCCGCGCTTTCCATGTGCGCCTCCACCCGCGCCCTGAGCTCCCTCCCTTGCTTGGACTCCATGACCAGCCCCACCTTGGCCTCCACCTCCTCGGCGGTCACCAGTCCCTGGTGCCACCCCTCCACCTCCACGCCCACCCGCATCTCCTCCACCATGAGCACCTTGTTAATCCTCTGCTCCGCGTCTGCGTCAGCCACAAAGATCGGCACGCCGCGCGTGACCCCTCCAAAGACCGAGTTCCGGCCGCGATGCGTCACGAGCGCCGCCGCCTGCGCCACAGCGAGCACGTCCACTTGAGGCGCCCGGCGTGGCAGCGAGCCGCGGCCGTTGGTTCTCTCGAGAATCCCTCCGGCGAGAGCGCGTCGAGAGGTCGGGCGAGGGCTCGCACCACCCACGAGCGGTGTCGGACTTGTCGGTGCCGAGGCTATCTCCTTGAGCTGCTGCTCCGAGTGGCTGCCTGCGCCGGCGCTCCCGAAGCAGAGGAACACGACGCTGCGGTCGGGCTGCCCGTCTAGCCACACGACGCGTGCGTGCCTCTCGCTCTCGGCGGCGCCTTCTCGACCGGTGGCCCCACGCGGTACAGTGGAAGCACCCGGCCGTCGGGAGACCGCGGCGCGAGTCACCGAGCTCGCACCGCACGCTCCTCCAACGACACCACCGTGTTGATCAGGGTGCCATCGAACTCCGTCATCTTGCGCATTGCGTCCATCATGGCCGCCTTGTCCTCCTCGCTCTGCTGCTGCCCGACCGTTCGGTGCGGGCGTAGAAGTCGGCATGGGTGGAACGCCAAGAACTCAAGCGGGTGTCTTCTCTAGCTCCTTCAACTCCGCACTGCGCGGGAAGCCGAGATACACGGAGAGGAGCGGCGTTGGGCGGGTAGAAGTCGTGGTGGGGCGCCCAGCTCCTTGGCGGCGTCAATGGCCATAACGCACGCGCGCCGTCGGCGACCGGGCGTGGACTCTGCACGAACACAGGAAGTCGTGGAGGTGCTCGTTGTACCGCGCACGAGTCGAAGTAGTTGATGAGAGCGGGCCGTCGTGGCGGCGAGGAGGCGCGGGATGAGCGGGGCGTATGGAAGGAGCGGAGGGCTTGGAGGAGACGACGCGGTCGACCACGGCGGTGAAGGCGGGGTCGTCTCCTTTGACGGCCGGGTTGATGAGCGCGACGTCGACGGCGTAGCCGTGCTCCAGGAGGACGTCGGTGAGCTTCATCATGGGGATGAAGTGGCTCACGAAGAGGCCGGGGTAAAGAACCACGGTCTTCTTCATCACAAACGTACTAGTATGTTAGGAAAAGAAAAGCTCACGTTGTAGGTAGGAGAAGGCGTATGTGCAGTGAGGATAACAATGGAGCGATGATTTGGAGATCCTCGTGATGGAGTAGATGAATTGGACACCAGGTAAATTAGGGCCTGTTCGGTGTTCTTGATTTTTGCTGTTGATTTTTAGTTGCGCTGATAAATATAGTGGTTGGTAGAAGCCAATAATAGAAGCAACCGATGAATAATAATAGCTGATAAATAGCAGTACATTATATAAGAAAAATGATGCAATAAAAGATATTATAACATTCGGACCGTCATGTAACTTATAAAACTGTGATATAATAAAATATAAAAATACGTTATAATATGTAAAATTAAAAAGTAATGGCTGATAAATAATAATAGCTGATAAAAACAAACGTTGTAAATAGAAACTACTAGGACAGAGACATTGCATGTGCTGCCTAGCTGGAGGAGCAGCACCTTGCCACCCTTTTCTTCACGTGATACAGCAGCACCTCTCCTTGTTTACGCGATGAAACAGTGCATACACAAGTTAGCTGATAATAACAACTTATAGAAGTTACGACGTTTGTAAACATAAACTAATATAAATAGCGCAGAGAAATTCCGCTGGTTGAGTGAAATATTACTCTTTTATTCAGTTAAATTCATGCCAGGAAATCGAGCTCTTGTTTCTTCTAGAACTGAAGGAAGCAAAATACGCCTCCTTTTACTATAACCAATAAATGCCTACTTCAAGATTGTGCTAGTCAATAAACACAAAGGGACACCTTTCACTTTTTATGAGTTCTCTAGTGTTCCGGAATAAGAAAAGTTGTTTTAAGTGGTTGCTGATCTTATGGACCAATTCGAGTTGGCCTACCCCCTTATACTGTATGGGTGAAGCAAGCTTTTTTTTTTCAAGAATGTTAGAGCAAGTACAATAATGGTCTTATAGCCAAGCTAGTCAGCATTTTTGCTGATGTGGAGGAGAGAAGAGAGGAGAGAGATGAGAGCTTGGCTCTCATACAAGCAACAAGCTGGGCACGGGAGCCTATGCAGTGGTGGGTCAAGATAATAAATGTATGTAAGGAGAAATAGGAAAGAGAATGTGAGACATGGTACCACATAATAATAAAAAAACCTTTTGTAGACAAATAGAAGACAAATTATTGTATAACTTGGCTTTTATAACTTGACTTATAGCCAAACACTTGGCTCTATTATTGGACTTGCTCTTAAGCGGAAAGGTAGACCCCCCCTAAGAACTTCAGGTTCAATCATCTTGCACTTTCGACCAACCTGGCAAACTCAAACATCAGAATTCAGTTTACATTACGGCCATTTGAAGCAGTGACGGACCCAGAGCCAAATTTTAGGGAGGATTAGCGAGACATAATGTACAAAAGATAAACACACTAAACATAAAATGAACTATATTTTGTAATCCAAAATTACACATAATTAGAATAGGGACATAGTAAAAATACAAAATACAACAAAGATTGTACCTTAGTAATAGATAATGTGCCTTCCAATGCCCATAAATATATGTAAGTAGTTATCTGCATATCAAAATTAGTAAACATAGTGATGAAATCAGAAATTGTATTTGTGAATAGTTATAAAGATAGAAAAAGAGGTAAATAAGATTGAAATCCGTGGCTGATTTAAAGATAGTTATAAATCGGGTAGCAAACTTAGCACTCACACCTGTCAGTCACTCAACCAAGTCAGATGTCACCGATCGTTGATCGAGCGTCGACGCAAATAAATCAGCCACGGCTGTACGGCAGATCCGCTCCTCGGCTCGCCACCGTCGCCACTCGCCAGATCCAGTCGCGCTCTCGGCACCATCTCCTTCTCGCGACTCGCGGTCTCGCCGTGGCACCGCCGGCCGCCCTCTCCCTCCGCCCCTCCGGCCGACCGGTCTGGATCTGGCGCCCTCTCTCTCGCGCGCGGTCTCGCCGCCCTCTCCCTCCGCTCTCCGCCCTCCGGCCGACCGCCAACCGGTGCGGATGCGTGCCCTCTCCTCGATTGCCGCCTCCCCCTCCGCGACCGTCTCCTCGGCTCGGATCGGTGCTAGGCGGCCGACCCGTCGGCTGCTCTTGCTTGGCGTGAAGGAGATGAGGTGGGAGCCGTTGGGGAGGAGCGGGCCGGGGACAGCGGCAGATCTGGCGCTAGGCGGCCGCCGGCCGGTCGGCTGCTCCAACGCCACCCGTTGCCCCGTGCTCCCGTCCGCTCCGCCAACCGCAAGGACTAAGAAGCCGAAAGGGGATGAAATTGCTTTGCTGTTGTTGTGGACTGTGGTGTGTATTTCTGGATTCTGGGTCATTGGTATGTATTTCTTAGTGGGCTTTGCCGATTTTGCAATGTTGTTTTTGGCCCAAATCGACACTTTGTTGTAAACTTGAAATGTTGTATTAGCCCAAATCATTGGCCTTTTTTCCTTTGTTGTAATGTCCAGAGAGAGACCACTGGCCGCAGCACGGCAGCAACATGGCGCCGGCGGTGGCTGCTGCTGGCACCGACGGGCATGGCGTGCCGGAGGTAGGGGCTAGGGGGGTACCTAGGGTCCGGTCGATGGTAGGGTTGGCGCCAGCCTCCCCTGACCCACCGGTCGGTCCGCCACTGATTTGAAGGATCACAACATAAGAAAAAATGGTAGACAAATATATGTCTTGAATATCCCATCCGTTCTGTAGTTTGGTCCAGGGAGATTGCAATCACATATCTTTTAAGCCATCCCATCCCACCAAAGAAGAAGAATGCATTTGATATGTAGGATTGTCGATAGCAATCAGAGGGGGTGAATGATTGCTACGCACAACGAAAAATTTTTCTTAAATTTTTTGTCTTTTACTCTTTCAACCTGTCAATCACAGCAAGAACAAAAAGAACAAAGAAAGCAAAAGAAGTATATTATATATTTATATATATATATATATATATATATATATATATATATATATATATGTGTGTGTGTGTGTGTGTGTGTGTGTGTGTGGGGGGTTAGTGTAGCTAACTAAAAGAAAGCAAAAAAACAAAGATGCGTTTCCTTTTACTAATAGCCAAGCCATCCAAGTATTAACCAAAATCAACTAGTATAAGTATGTATTCATGTTTGATGACTAACGGATGGATGGTTACTAAGGGCATCTGCAATGGTCTGAGTCAGCTAGCTATATATATGTACACATCAGCATATATCCTATATGAAGAAAAGAGAGTATGCAAAAAAAACCGAGCCAGCTCTTCCTTTTAACAAGTTTAATAGAAGAGGTGGCTGCCACATCTAGGACTAGCCAAATAAGCAAAAAGAGTACACGTGACTCATGGTAGAGGTAGCTAATACAATAAGTTGAGTAGAGGTTACCTTTACTAAAGCACTCAAACATTTAATACTTGCATAAATATATCAGGGGTCACCTCTTGCATGAGGGGCAGCTTGTCTCTCTCTCTCCTCGTATGATGTGCTAGAGGTCACCTCTTGCATAAGGGGCAGCTTGCCTCTCTCTCCTCTTTTCTCTCTCTTCCACATAGGATTGTATTGACGTGGATTTCGCTAGAGGCGACCTAGTCAGTATTATTGTACTTGCTCTTAAGCACTAGTCTATAACGCAAAACGAGGCAGCCTCTATAAATGATAGTCCTTTTCTGTGTGTGCATGTAAGCATCAAATAGCTATCCTTATAGATAGTTCTTTAGAGCAAGTTTAATAGTACAAATAGATGCTACCTCCAATACATTTCCATGTCATCAAAAGATAATGATGCAGTCAACTCATACAATAAGCTGGCTATAAGTTGTCTTCACAAGAGCTCTCAATCATTTAATACATACATAGGTATTGATAATTTAATACATGCAATTAGTTCTATGGGTACATGCATGGATAATGTATCTTTTCCTGTGCTATAGCCTGACTCTTGCATGGGAGTCGGCTTGGCTCTCTCTCTCCTTTTCTCTTCCCTCCATATAGGACTATGCTGACATGGATTCCCTTGTAGCTAGCACAGTCAGCCTTATTAAACTTGCTCTTAGAATGCTAATTTTTAGTGTGTACTATATAAATGATGTGGAAGTCTTATAGTTAGTTGCTAGCTAGAACTATTGCAGATGCCCTAAATTCAACTAGTATATATGCATGCTGTGACGTGGCTGGTAAAAAGCAATGTTTTTCCTTCCTTTCCCTTGGGTTGTGTGCTCCTTTTGATTAATTGGCTGACTCTGGCTTCTTCTGTGTGACAAAAGACAGCACGTGCTGCTGCTTTTTCTCTACTCTTAAAAGAACGAGTTCAAGGTGATGGTGCGTCCGACGCTCTGCCGCCTCTCACAAGAAAAAAAGCGCCGACATGTGGGCCTCCCTCGCTTCTCTCCTCCCCAAAATCGAATGTCATGCGCCGAGACCTCCTCCCCACGAATCCTCCGCCGATACCTCCGTCCTCCGGCGCCGCCTCCCACCGAATCCGGTCGCCTCCTCCTCCTCCTCCACCGCCGCTACGCCTGTCGCTCCTCCTCCCCTCCTCCGCCGCCGCTCTTTGCTCCTGCTCCTCCTCCTCCCGCTCGCCTCGCTGCTCCCCTCCCTCCTCTGCCGCTCCGCCCTCGCCTGCTATCCTTCGCCGCTCTGCCCTCGCCTCCTCCCCGTGGCGGCTGGCTCAGAGAGGAAGGGGCGGAGGAAGGAGGAGGCGCTGCTGTGGCGGGGGAGAGGAAGGAGGCGACGGCGGGGGTGGCGCCGGTTGGGGCGGAGGAGAGGAAGGAGGCGACGGCGGGGGCGGAGGAAGGAGGCGGCGCGACCTCCATCTCACCGGTTGGGGGCAGAGGTAGGAGGAGGCACGGAGGAGCGGTAGAGGAGGCGTTGGAGGTGACCCGAGAGGTTTTCGAAGGTCACCCGAGAGGTTTTCGACCACTTTGGCCATGGTCAAAAGCCACTACGACCACATTGGCCATGGTCGGAGGTCGCAAGACAGCTTTACGACCACGTTAGCACGAGAGGAAGTCAGAAGTCGAGGCTTTGACTGCCGCGATCGATAGTCGGCAGACCTCAACTATGCCGACGGACTTCAACCACGTTGTGAGGCGGTCAGATGTGCTCAAAGCGCGATCGGACTCGGTCGGTTGAGGTCGTAGCGGTTGGATGAGGTTGGAACGTAGTCGGAAGTGGTCAATCTTGATCGAAGGGCTTCACCACGGTGAAACTTCGGTGTCGTGGTGCGAATGGGTTTCGACCACGGGAAAGCGATCAACGTGGTCGGAAGGTGGTTCGATCACGCAATAAGCGGTCGTAGCTTCGTTAACCGATCGTATGGTCTCTAGAAGTGGTCACAAGACACGGGAATCGGTCATAAGGGCTTTGGCGTTGCTTGTCTTGTGATCTCGATCGTCGTTTGTTGGTACGACTGGTTGGGTAACTCGTAACGATCGTCCTAGCTGGTCGTAGCGAGCTAAGCGGTAGTCGTAGGTGCTAAAACACGGTGTTGGTTGGGTAAAACACGGTATTGGGAGAGGGGTTAACGGGTGATCCCGGTGAACACACACTCTGCTACAACCATCCCAAATTTCAGATCCAACTTACCCAACCCAGTCGTACCAATTTACGACTGGTCAAAACCATTGATCAAGACTTGCTTAAGTCCTACGACCACTCCAAAAGACCATAAGAACGAATCAGGAAAAAAACTCAAAACACACTCCCCCAAAGTCGTAAATGCCCTACGACCAGTCAAAAAGGTAGAACATGACATGCACAAGACCTACGACCAGTACCATAGTCCATACGACCACCCCAGTGGTCTATTCGACCGATTCCCAGTGCACATAAGGTTCTAACGTGGTCGAAGACTGCCGACAACCCACGTGGTTGAAGTCGAGCACTTCCAACCGCATACAACCGCAAACGACCACAACCGACCGATCGCGACTACATCCGGCCGCTCGACCACAACCGGCCGAGCCCGAGGCGTCGACCACGTTCAACCACCTCACAACGTGGTCGAAGACTGCCGACAACCCACGTGGTTGAAGTCGAAGTCTGCCGACCACAGCCAAGGTGGTCGTAGCTGCATTCGACCACGATGGTCGTGGTCGTAGCTGCGTTTGACCACGGCCAGAGTGGTCGTAAACGACACTACGTGATCGTAAACGGTCCTGATGCCCTTCGACCACGACCAGAGTGGTCGTAAACCTCTCAGATGACCTTCGACCACGCCCGATGTGGTCGTAAACAATTCTTGTGGCCTTCGACCACGGCCAAAGTGGTCATAAACGCCACAATGTGGTCGTAAACTACTCTGAGAGCTTTCGACCATGGCCAACGTGGTTGTAAACGACCTGGTTGGCTTCCGACCAGTGACTACGTGGTCATAATCGACTCTGGTGGCTTTCGACCACGGCCAACGTGGTCATAAACGACCTGGCTGGCTTCCGACCAGTGACTACATGGTCGTAAATGACTCTGGGGGCTTTCGACCACGGCCAACAAGGTCATAGAGATCTTTCAACCACCCAAAATGGGCTACGACTTTGCAGAAAATGTTCAAACCAAACTCAAACTTTCCAAAATAATTGTCAATTGTGAGTGTAAGCTGACAGGCTTTTTTGTTATCAACTTTATGCGCTTGTGGAATGGTATTAGATTACCATTGTTTTCAATTGTGAGTAAATAATCTTTTGTGTACTTGGTAAAAATATTCTACAATTAATTGTTATTTTATGACATTCAAGTGTAATAATTCGTACAGGATGGGAATGCACTGAGGACCAAATTCTTGGTAGAGATGTTGAAGTACAAGGACAACGAATCTAAAGACAATATTCCTGAAGATATACAAGAACTTATTAGGCGTGTGAGGATTTAGGTGGCTTCAAAAGATGTAATAGTTGTGATGTTATTTATTAGTCTTTTTGTTTTTTACCGTAGCGTTAGCACGGGCAAGGAAAAAATATCGTCATTTGGTTGTTTTCATGTGCATCCCTCAAATGCCGCCGTAGCGTTAGCACAGGCACTCTACTATGAACAATAATGCACAAGACCTATGACCGCTTTCCAAGTCAAGACAACCAGCCCAGAAATCATTACGACCGATTCCCAGAAGATTCTACCGCTCCAGGAAGCCATACGACTGGTCAGACTCAAGTTACGACCACGACAGAAGGTTCTAACGTGGTCATAAGAACTTCCGACCACGTCTCACCACGTTACAACCGCATCCGACCGCTACTCGAGCACTTCCAACCGCATACAACCGCAAACGACCACGTCCGGGGCTTGTCCGACCGCGTTCGACCTCAACTGACCACATCCAGTCGCTCCTGAAGAGCTACGACCACAACCGACCGAGCTATGACTCGCTACGACCACAACCGACCGAGCCCGAGGCGATCTGACCACGTTCAACCACCTCAGAACGTGGTCGAAGACTGCCGACAACCCACGTGGTTGAAGTCGAAGTCTGCCGACTTCCGACCACGGCGGTCGAAGCCTTGGCTTCCGACTGCTTCTCGCTACAACGTGGTCGTAAGCTACTGACTTCTTAACGTGGTCGTAAGCCAGAGCGCCGATTATCGACCGTAGCGGTCGAAGCCTCGACCGCCGACTTCTTCTCGCGTTAATGTGGTCGTAAGCCGCCGACTACCCAACATGGTCGTAGCTGCGTTTGACCACGGCCAGAGTGGTCGTAAACGACACTACGTGGTCGTAAACGGTCCTGATGCCCTTCGACCACGGCCAGAGTGGTCGTAAACCTATCAGATGACCTTCGACCACGCCCAATGTGGTCGTAAACAATTCTGGTGGCCTTCGACCACGGCCAAAGTGGTCTTAAACGCCACAATGTGGTCGTAAACTACTCTGAGAGCTTTCTTGGTAGAGATGTTGAAGTACAAGGACAACGAATCTAAAGACAACATTCCTGAAGATATACAAGAACTTATTAGGCGTGTGAGGATTTAGGTGGCTTCAAAAGATGTAATAGCTGTGATGTTATTTATTGGCAATGTTCCTCTTTAAGCATAATTGCTATGGACTCAACAATATGATAACTCATCATGAATCTCTTTTGGCATGAGTCTTAATCTATCTCACTATTTACTTCATTTTTAAGAAACATAGTCTTAATAAGTGTGACTTGAGGTAGTCTTCTGCTGTTGAGCAACTAGAGGTAGTCTTCACTGCAAGGTTGTCTTAGCCGTCACCGACTGCACCATTGGCATCCATGCACTTCTGGGAACGCATTTCGGTAGTCATCCGACCCTCTCCGACCGCCGCTCGCCACCGACGACATAGCCTCACCGCCGCCTTCGACCTCCTCTGCCCGGCCCCCCAGCGAAGCTAGCTCAAAGGTAAGCGATGTGGAAAGTCTTACGACCTCCTAGGACCCTCTTACGACCGGTTAGTGTAGTTTACGACCAGTAAGGATTGATTATGACCGGTTCCGAGAGCTTACGACCAGTTCCGACCGCCTCAATCGCTTTTCCGATCGTTTTTCAACGTGGTCGTAAACTTACTGTAGCAGCTTACGACCGCTCACAATGTGGTCGTGACCCCCACCGACCACTCAGAAACACCCTCCGACCATTTATACTGTGGTTGAAGCCCCCACCGACCCCTCACAACGTGGTCGTAGCATCTTTCGACCACATTCAGTTACTCACAACATGGTCGTAACCCCTTACGACTATGTCTGCGAGTACTTGGCTGTACTCGTAATCGTTTACGACCGCTCAAAAGCATTTACGACCACCTAGAACCATCTACGACCACTCTGTGCCATTTACGACCGCTCAGAACCCTTTACGACCGCTCTGTGCCACCATGTGGTCCGTTGCGCGGCTGAGTCCATTCCTTGTGGTCGAAGCTCCCCTACGACCACACAGAAAGTCTATCGACCACACTCACTCTCTTACAGCGTGGTCGTAACCCTTACAACCACTCATAAATGGAAAGTGGGCTTCTAGGAAAAACATTTTTGCCCAGCTAGCCCATCTGAAGCCGGAAAGTGTTGCCCTAATACCCCAGCCCCTAGGTGCGCATTGCTTCCTGGCGGCGTGACCATTTTGCTCTGTCTTCAACCTCTGTTCATTCGCCGCTCACTCGCCCATCTCAATCGCCATCGGATCTTTTACTCGGTTCGCCGCCCTGATCCCCACTTTGGCACTTCATTCCTCTTAAGTCCCCCTTGAATGGTGGGCGGTGGAGGGGGACCGCACGATGGTGGAGACTAGGCGGGGTGGGAGAAGGCAGACAACGGTGGAGGCCAAGGCGGCGGGGCGGGCGAGGAGGGCGATGGCGGAGCCTGGTAGGTGGTGGAAGAGGCTAGGAGGGTGGTGGTTGCCAGGACGTCGGGGGCATAAACCAGGGCGGTGAGGGCAGAGCCTTGGACAGTAGTGGAGCCCAGGGCAGATCTGCTACAATGATAATTTCAGGTTAGGCCCTCTGTGATTTTTTATACTCTACAATGTGCACTAGAGTCGCAATGCCACTCCACTACTCTTCAGCCTACAGGACAAAACAATAGAAAGGCTATATACCTAAAGGCAGGCATCTCACTGAGTCATGTCTCTTCACATACCACCACTCTCTCCTTCCGCAGGAAATTTCCCCATCTTCCCCAATGTGCTGCAGCAGTCCCCCTCGATCTCTCTCATGCATCTGTCTCCATCTGTAAAATCGGCAGAGCTGTGTCTTGTCGAGATCGATTTTACAGTAGATCATGTAGCTCTCTCTCTCTCTCTCTCTCTCTCTCCCTGTGTGTAGCAAATCGATCTGCTAAATCATGCTGCAGATATCCCTCCCTCTCTCAATCGAGATGCACACAATCTGGTGCTCCATTTAGCGCCAATATGGGAGAGAGGTGCAGGGGTTCAAACTTTTGGCGCCCAATATTTTGTGATTGTAGCTATAAATAAACATTCAGTGTGCCTTGCTCCATTGTTGTTATCAGACCAGTGTGCTCTATCAAGTACGAGTCAATTGTAATTTTTCTTTATGCACCGATTTGAACTTCATGTTTATATTTTTTCGGGGGATTTAGGATGAGGCCCTTGAAGCGTCTTAGAGTTGAAGCTCCACGTGTTCCAACCTTTGGTGATTTTCATCCTTCAACAAAATGGAGCATAGGTGTTCGAGTTTATCACAAGTATCATGTTGAGACATTCGCTCCTGGTAGGAAGAGGCTAACCTTGGTTTTGTTGGATGAGCAGGTAATGTTCACACATGTTTTTTTAGATATGCTTAGTTACATTCTGTTGAATTTTAATGGTGTCTAACTTTGCCTACTGTTAATAGGGCAAAAAAATGGTAGCCACTGTTTACGATGACCAGGTGCATCGTTTAGATCCCCTACTTCGAGAGGGCTGCGCATATTATGTGTCAAGGTTGTCCGTAGAGCCTACGAGGAGAATAGAGCATAAGTGGCTTGCAGAGCATGCTTATGGGTGTGTTTTCACACGTGTCACTACTGTGAGTGAGATACCAAACATGAGTGAGAAGACATTGCCGCTTTTTCCGCCGCTCATGCCACTTAGTGAAGTTTTTGAATTCACCTATCATAATGACATTTATGTTGGTATGTATTTCAATTGACCACCCAAGTAATACTGCTTTGTAATGAATCAAAGTTTTACTAACATTTTTTTCACATGTCAGATGTTATTGGAATGGTCATGTTTGTAAGCACTGTAGGCTATATGCAAGGCTACTACAATAGAAATATACCTTTTAGAAATGTTCTTATAATTGATGGCAGGTATGTACTTTGTTGTAGTATCTTCTTGATTTTATGGTTGCATGTCTAAATTATTTATGTTACTATACTGGTTTCTGGAAATCATTATTGTCCATGGCTCCCAAAGTTTGCTCCTTTGGCACTTAGAACATTACGGTTTGCTGCTATATTTGGTTGTTTTTGCATAGAATGGAACCCCTCTTGTATAATTAATCTATAAATGCTAATGGCCTTCACTGTATAATTAATCTATACATGCTAATTGCCTTACAAAATTTCCCTTCCCTTCATGACTTGTCTGGTTAGAATATATAATCATGTTTGGTGATTACATTTTCAAACAGATGGAATACCTTCTCGCTTTTATATAATAGTGATAGTGATAATATATGAATCGAGAAAATGTTTTTCTTGAGTCTCCCAAATTTTTATAAAGTAGAATAACTCGCTAAGTTCATATGTTGGATAAAGTGCCATGTTTATAGAGCTTTTATAACACAAAATGGAAACTCAGCCCATGTTTATATTCCTGTAGCTTCAAACCTGTGAAGTTAGTTGTTAAGGACAAAGTACTTACCAGCCATTTGACTAAATGGACGAGATGCTCTGATGATCGAACTATCATCGTGGCAACTATGCTTCGAGCAAGGCGTGAACAAGGTGAGTTGATGTGTGTTCCTTGTTCATTTTGTGTTGATCTACTCTATGTTTTATACTTACTTATTTACTTTTTAGATCATAGCTCTGCACACTACATGCTTGATGAGGGTGCACTTTGAACCTAATGTTGCGCTTGCACGCGATCTGAGACGGAGGTAAACATAATTTTGATTATAAATTTTTTAGTAATTAGTTTTAGCTATATGGTTTATCATTTATGGAATCTTTTGTAGGGTCAACAACGAGCTTATTGGAAATGCTTCTCCATGACATTACTAGGGGAAGTAAATGCAAATCTTTTGGCTAAGGGACCTCTAGCTATATAATTGCTAGAAGTGCAAGACTCATTTTGGTGGAAGTAGATGTGATTTGTCATGAAGGAAGTTGATATGGTTCTTTTGGTTAGGATATTCATAGCTAGGATGCTTGCTAGAAGTAGATGCAAATGTTGTGGCTAAGATACTTCTAACTATCATGCTTGCTAGATGATTGTGCTTCAATGTGTAATTTGACGCATAGCAAATTGGACATGTGTTCATGCCATTCTATCTAATTTTAGTGGTAGTATTTGTAGTATCAAGAAACTTTCTTATATATCTGTGGAATGGAGTTATATCCTAATTGAATATCACTAGGAACAATGAGTGCATCCATTTGTGAATTGTTCGACGACGTCTTGTCAATATCTTTTATCTTGTCCATGGATATGCTCATACAGTGTTTAGCTTGTTGTTTTCTGGATGCGAGATTTCCCATATGTAACTGGGTGTTCTCTTTTCAGCTTGTACCATGTAACCCCTGTGGAAAGTTTTTATTTGTGAATTGCAATTAATTATGTCTCTCCTTTTTTTTGGCAATCCTTGTAAGTCAAAGTCTTTCTATATGTGGATCTATAGTGTTCTTGTTTGATAGACTAATTTTAGAGTATTTCCTTTGCTCCCTATCATTTTGCAATTAGACTTTTTAAATGTTATGATTATGTTTTAATCCGTAGCAACGCACGGGCATCCAACTAGTCTATGATGAAGACTTACTGCACAGACCTAGAAGCAAAAGTGCTGCATAATATCATATTCCGACCGATGGACACAACTGACCGAGCGAACGCCTCAGACGTGTGGTGATTAGGGCATGTACAATGATATGAGCTAGTTACTAGCTCTAAGATAGCTTCTCTAATGATATTAACTTTTAGCATATAGCTCATAATATGAATAGTCCCACATGACATCTTTATATAATCTTGAAATGTGTGTATGAGACTAGCTCTTGATCAAGAGCTAGCTTTTCTCTCTCTTCTATTAAAATATAAAATAATATGTTTAGAGCTAGCTTATAAGTTATCATTGGACATACCCTTATCTAAACTAATAATCCACCAGTTCAAATTATTTTACATCCACCCAACAATTACCTGCTCCACAGTCATGACCTTAACTACGTCCACACCACAATATGTACCCATAATTACACCATCATAAAAACGTCCGCACCAGATTAACTCTCCTCTATTCTCTCTCCTTACCCAACCATATCCGACGGTCATCCTTCAATGGATCTGCTGCACCCTACCGCATCCCCGACTCGCCCCCCCATACTCACCGCCACCGCCGCCTCCGTCTCCACCTTGCCTCCTTCTCCACTACGCCATCCGCGCCGCCATCCGCCTTCTCCACATCCACCGCCGCTCCTCCATCCGAGCCACCAACCAAGTCCTTCTCCTTGCCCCACCTCGCGCTGCCGCTCTCACTGCTCCTCACTGGATCCGCCTCTCGCCGCCTACACGCCTCCCTTCGCGCTTCTCCACCGCGCTGCCTTCTCGGTGCGCCGCCACCTCTACTCGCCGGCCGCCTGCTGCCTCTCCTCTCCTCCTCCTCCACATCCGGCCGCTGTCTCACCACTCGCCACCGTCGTCCCTCTTCTCCGGCCGCCTCATAATCCTCCCTACACCCGCACTTCTCACTCCTCTCTCCTGCTGCTCGCGTCTCACCGAGGGCCGCCCTCACCAACACGTCGCCATAGCCCGGTCCTTGCGTCCACCTCAACGCCTCCCCTCTCGCGCGCCATCTCCATCGACACCGAGAAGGAGGCGCGGACGTGGCAGCCGCCGCGAGAAGGAGGAGGTACGCGTGGTTTTTAGTCGACTAAATCCTTAAGAATCCATCGTTTGTGAGTTCCATGTGGTAGTGGAGGTCGCGGCGCGCGCGCGCGCCGCTTTGGGTGTGTGTGTGTTGTGTGGAGATGGTGACCGAGATGGCGATGCGGGGAGCGTGGCGGGCGGCCGGAGGAGGAGCAAAGCGAGGCCGATCGGTGCGCGAGCTGAGCCGAGCTCTTCCGCGATGGCTCCGCGCCGCCCACGGCCGAGGGCTCCATTGGCGCTCCACGGCGCCGGCGCCGATGTGTTCTTGGAGGACGACATCCGGGCCGACCAGATCTCGCGAGGGCTCTTGCGGCGGTGGACCCGAGCCACCCGCAGGGACCAGGGCGCGACGCCAGCGGCATGAGCGTGCCAGCAAAGACGCGCCTTCTTCGACCGCAACGGCGACGGATCATCTACCCCAGGAGACCTTTCAAGGTTAGGTTTGGGCGCCCATGTCCGGCGACACTCATCTCGCGATCTATCGATCGGTCTTGTCTCTCCGTCTCGCAAGCAATATCAATCACACTCTATTCTCTCCAAATGAGATAAGAGTTAGCGTGTAAAGCAAAAATATTCTCTCCAATCAATAACTATACTTCGCAGCTATAATGAGACTTTTTGCACGCCTTGTTTTTCAGCTGCGAGCAATAGGGTGTGGGTACCTGTATCCTTTTTGGCTCCGTGCTCATCAACCTCTTCCTCGCCTATCCCACTCAACCGGTAAAGTTTGGCCTTTGTCCTCATCTTTAAGTCCGGACTATATCTCGTTAACTATAGTGTTAACTGAGTCCGGATGGGATCATGTGAAGTCAAATTATTGTGACTCGTCTTTAAGCCAAAAGTTTTGTCTGAATGTCACATCACTTTCTTTTGTAAGTGAGAAGAGATATCTCTAGGCTCTCTAGGAACTTTCCTTTCAGAGTACCCAATACTCCAATATATCTTCGTTCTTTAGCTTGAACATTATATGTTGCCACAAGTCAAAAGTGTATGTGTTTGCGAGGAGACACATATGAATTTATGTTTTTTTTTCTAAAATGTAGGGATGGATACCTTCTCCTCTGCTCTCAATCCATATAAAGAACATTCATAAGGGTAAGCACGGAGTGACTCAAACATATGATACTGAAGGGAGGTATGTATGCATAATGCACTTGTAACAGTCTAATCACTACTTTTCTGCAGAAAGATCACAATTATCATCTCAGCAATGAAAATTTTAACTGGTTTTACTTACTGTTGTATAGGTTTGATCCATCAAATTTTGATGCTATATTCAGCAAGTATGGTAGAACTCAGCCAAATGCTTTGACAAAAGACGAGTTGAGCTCGATGTTTAAAGCCAATCGTAATATGCATGACTTTATTGGCTGGTAAGCACATAAGCGAATTAATAATATTGTTCTTTACCTATTTTCAGTTACAATTTTATACGTGGTTGTTCTTACTTCTTAAAGATCTGGTATTAAATATACAAGACTAGAATATTGGAAAAAATAGTGACATGCTCAAGCATTTGTAAAGGATGTACTCTATAGTCTCCTACCAAATATTGTCAATCCTGTGATGACCATATGAGCATCATATTGCTTTACTTGTGTGCTACTATGTTCTGTTCATTTGAACTCTGTTCTTAAAATGCAATTGCTGAATATTTATCACCCGATCTTGTTCACACAGGGTTGTTAGTGCCGGTGAATGGATGTTACTGTACAGCGTGGCAAAGGATAAAGAAGGCCTGTTGCAACGAGAAACCATTAGGGCCTCTACGATGGCAGCCTATTCGAACGACTGCAGGACAGCAAGAAATCTTCCTGAATTCTTAATGCACATTTTAAAAATGTATATCTACTACATGCTTACTGCTAAACTGAGGTCTATTTTTAGGCAACGATGCAATTTTAAGACTGAATCATGCCTGGACATAGAAATAAATTGTATGTGTATTAGGGATGATCAGCTACAAATATTTTACTAAGCTAAGATACTTTCTTATTAGTAGCTTTGGCTCTCTAATTAATGGGCAGCAAGCATACAGATATTTCAAGGACGTTTGCAGCTCGCATGCGTAATATTAATGGGCAGCTCGCATGCGTAATATTGAGTTCATCGGAATTTGTGGCCACAGAATCTATATAAATAAGATGTTTTTAGAAATTTACTGTTCACACGATATTTTATATCGTTGTAGCAATTCATGCCTCATAAGTTTGCAATTGGAGTTATGGGCACAGTTGCCGGTACAGCAACTGTAGAACTGCAAAATTTAGAGTCCCAATTTGCAGTGCCATTAAGGATGAGATGATGCCAATTCACTGGCATTTTTTTGTTTTAATGTTTAGCGTGTGCCTTGGTTTTCCAATCTTGAGATGTAGATTATCAGGCTTTTCTTTCAGTATGTACCAGTTTAATTGAACTCATAGGCCATTGTTTGCCTGGTAAATGTTTGGGTAGTACAAACTATGAATTTGAGTAATTTCCTCCATTACTTACAAGTTGGAATATTGCGCGAATGTAATGCATTTGCGGTTGACTCAGCTGTGAAGCTTCTTGTTTAGTTCATGATTGGTGTATTCGATACCAAACACTATAGGCCTTCAGAGAATATCTTGCTTGCTAACTTGCTATTATTTGGTCGATCATGATGTGGCATACCATGAGGTTGATATCATGGATTTGGGATGTATGTATCCTTGGCAATAGGCACTTTGCTGTCTCGAGATAAACTGATGTGTGAATTTATTATGCATTGATTTATAGATTTGCTTGTATATGTTGTATTGCCAATACATGAATATCCACAAGGTTAGTGTGGTTTCTCTTATATTATCAAATAGATCAAGATATCTTGAAGGTGCTGTCCATATTTAAATATTAACAATATTTGTGGCATATATGCTTATTTTCTTATCTTTTTACTTTCGTGTAAGCCTTTAATCAGTTCTCTTATAGTCTTATGTGTCATGAGGTGCTACATGAGTTTGCTCAGAATCTCTTAATGAAAAACGCGCAACTTATGCTTTCCTTGTCAGTTTGTTCTCTCGGATGTTTTTCCTTTTACTTTTTTAGAAATGAGAACACAATTTCCTCCCTACACTTACTGAATGGATTTTCTAGGTGATCACGGTTTTGCTCTAAGAGGATTGCCAAATATGCTTTTGAGTATGCTTACCTTAACAACCGAAAGAAAGTCACAGCAAGATGCATAAAAGCAAACATCATGAAGCTTGCTGATGGTTTGTTCTTGGAGTCTTGCCGTGAGGTTGCCTCAAAATATCACGGTATTCAATATAACGAAATCATTGTTGACAATCGCTGTATCCAACTTGTTGCAAGGCCCGAACAATTTGATGTTATGGTATGCATCTAATTATCTGGTATTCCCGAATGTTTCTTTTAAGTATGCCATACCTTGAGGCTACGTGCAGAATTTCTAACTTGCTTTCTTTGGATTCTTTTGGTAGGTTACACCTAATCTTTATGGCAATTTGGTGGCCAACACAGTGCAGTATTGTTGGAGGGACAGTATCATGCCCGGAGGTAGGGTTTCAGTTTGTACTTTGTTTCCGTGGTCATTTCTACATGCAAATAATGAACACGCCAACACTTCATACTTGTAATTCTCACAATATTTTGTTGGTCTCTGACTAACGTAATTATGCTAGGTGTTTTGTGTTTATCTTTTACATAATATTAGCCTTCATCGATTCTTTTGGAATAATTACATAAATATTACTAATCTTCCTTTTTTTGTGAGATTCCTAAGCGTTGATTTCATGTGCATCCCTAAAATGCCGCCGTGGCGTTAGCACAGACACTATACTAGTGATGATGAAGCCGACGTGTTGACTCTAGAAGATTTTCGCATCACGCAGGAGCTCTGGAATTCTGGATCTGAGTCGCCCCAAATCTGCTGCTCCACGCACGGATCAAGGAAGGCTAACGAGGCCGATGCTGGCCCTCTCGGCGGATGCACGTGATCGGCAGAAAAGCCTAATAAGCCGTCGCACAAAGTTTTCCTGATCGGTATTTATTTTTTCACTATTTATAAATTTTGTTTTTTTTTCTAAATTTTTGACTTTTTGTTGAGCTTTTTTGCCGGTTCTTTTTTTCCTGTATTTGTTTGTATTATACGTAATATGCTAACATATTTTTTATATTTTTAAATTTTTTTAAATTTAATTATGCTAAATAAGCATCTGTCAGCTACAGTGCTTTTTTCAGCCAGTTACAGTGTTTTCACCCATAAGCCATGAACTTTTAAGTCGAACCGATCATGGCAAGGTGCAGACAACTGAAAACTCGAAACAAGATGTGCCGCCGTCAGATTTTTTTTGTTTGATCAATCTATAATTTTATTTTTGAATCATGGTGGCTATAAGTGCCCTTCTGGCACCTTTAAATCCTAGTCTTTCCCAAAAGCCACAGGGTTAGCTCCAACCCCACCTCTCTATTTATAGTCTAGGGCTCAAAACCTAGGCTTATCCCAAACCCACGAGTTCTAATCCAATTCCAACAAATAAGGGACTCGAAACCCTTCCTAACACGGGTTTTCCAAAATTCCAATTACAACTTCTTCAACTCATCACGTGTCGAAGCCTCCAGGGCCGCACCTCCTGTATCTTCTCCACGCATCATCCACCTTTGACCTTCATGTGCTCCAGCGTGAGCCCGACCACCTCATAACATTCTCGACCGCCTGGACCTCAGATTTCCCCCTTCTAATCCCGGTCCTCCTCATCACCGACCATGACCGTCTCCACACCCAACCTGCACATGCAAAGACTAAACAATATTTTCCCGGCACAAGTTTTCTCCAACTTGACCAACATCAATCCGCACACACGCGACACAACTCGCGTAGCAATGCTAAACAAAATTACCAATTATTCATCATCACATATTAATCATTGTCAATTATTCATCACCAAAATATCTTAGATCTAGCCACATGGTCTAACATGATAACTTTGTTCCACGAGTCAATGATTAGGTGAGGAACCAGGAAATTTTGAGCAAATGTATTATAAGATACATGCAAAAAGATAAAAAAGTTGTATGGGCATTGTACAAACTACCGCATGATTAATTTGCATACGAATTAGAAAAAGCAAAAGTAATCTTGTTCCTTTCACTGCGTCACTGCATGCAAATGACGGTGTCTTCAGTATGGCCGTGGAGGCCCCTAGAGCGCGATTATGGGCGACTAATGACCCGAGAACCACCAAAATGAAGACGAAAAAAGGAGAGGTTTGACGTAGAATGGGGGAAAATGGTTTAACATGCAGTACAAGCTTTGCTTGCCAAACATCAACATCTCCCGTCTTCAACGAGTGCATCCATGATCTATCCACGCAAGAGAAAAAGGAAGAGAGCAATTTGATTCTCTTGCAAGACATGCCATCATGCCATGCCGTGGCCTCTTCAGAGCATCGAGAGTAGAGAGAGAGAGAGAGAGCCTCCTTCTTGGATGAAAGTTAGCAGCGTCTCTCTAGAGGAGCTGCTGACAATTCAATTCAACTCTTGCACAGGAAACAATTCAATTCTTGCAGCCTAGTTTCATAGGAAACTATTCAATTCTCGCAGAAATCGGAAAAGTTTCCATGTTTCAAACTAGGCCTACATGGGCTCGTCAGGCTTTGTTCTTATTCTGGCCAGGCCAGGCCTTGACTGGGTTTACTAAGTTTATGGTTGGGCCCTGAGTAAATTACTGGGTGTTCAGTTTCCACTTTCGAACGGACCTTATACTGTGTGAGCCTATATATCTGTAGCTGACGACCGTTTCTTGGTCGCCGTCGCAGAACAGGGACAGAAGAGCATGCAAGTGTGATTTTTTAAATACTATTTTTTTTATTAATATTACATAAATATATCATCGCTAAAAATTACATAAAATGGAATGGCGACATAACTCTGTCGACATTTAAAATGATAGCAATCCCATAAAATGAAATGGCGACATAGCTCTGTTGACATTTAAAATGACAGCAATCTCACGTGACAGTCTGCATGTCTTTGTCTTGTCGTTAACTAATTGGCGACAGAATCGCTCTCATCTATACAACAAATGACAGAGTCCCTATCATCAATTTAATTGGCGACAGAGACCTCATGTTGTATTTTTGAATTTTTGAATAATAGTTTTTATATTAATACAAATGTATTGTTTAAAAAATTCCATGCATTTTTTGGTTTTAGTAGTTTTAAAATAATAGCTAGCTATTAAAGAGAGAATTTGACTGTAACATCCTGATTTTCAGAGTTTATTTGAAGTTTTTAAAATAAAATTCACCATTTGGAATTTTTAGAATTAATTAAAGCTTAAACTGAGATTTTAGCTATGTAACAGTGATGTTGGTCGAGGAGGGCAGCTTCCTCAGGAGGGCCGTGGAGAGGGAGCTGGCCAGAGCTGCTTGAGCTTGATCCGGCTGCTCATAGTCATGGCGTTACACTGTTCATCGGAGGTTCTGTGTTCTTGTTGAACTTGCCTAGCGTTTCAGATGTCTTTGAGACTTGAGAGTCCTGTGTACTTCGGAGTTGACTAATTTAGTACACTGAGTGCGTGCTAATGCTGAATGATATTTCAGCTATGTAACAGTGATGTTATGAATTTCTTTGTTTTGGGCTATTTGAATGTTTTCATGTTGAACAAATCAATCCCCACACTCCGTAATTCACCTCTCTATTGTCATCCATTTGACAACGAATTGCGTTAAATTGACTGAGTATAAATAACTTTCCACAGGCAAAATTGACTGAAATGCAGTTCACATGCCACCTGATGACCTGAATATAAGCTCATGTGTTCAGAAATGCCAAGAAGTTTTACTGAAGCGTCCTTGTGTTTCAACCAGCTGTTGCAAACTTTCTACTTACGACAGCAATCAGTTACGAAATGCAATAATGACTACAATAAGGTTCAGTGAAGCTGTTGCAGCAGAATTTCATTCCTTGGAGATCCCTCACTTAAGTTCCACGGAGATCCCTCACTTCCTCTGCCCCCTGAATTCCCCTCCTCTTCTGTTTTATGGGAGAATGTCTAAGTTTTTTTTTCTACTTATGACTTATGATTTATGCTATAGTAATTAACTTGTAAACGATGTATATTTTTAAGGCATGATCATCAGAAAAATTGTAGTAAAAAGTATACTGAGTTCAGCTGTATCGACCAAAATCGCATACAACTATTTTTCTTTACGTACCATTTTTCACGAACAACCAGAATTTAAAAATTGAAGCCATAAACCACAAACCACAGTCCAAAAAGAATCCACAGATTAGACTGTCTCGAGATTTGCAAACCAGAGTACCAACTAATTTAAGTTCCATAAGGATTACTGCAGTATCATTAACTTAGTATGCACTTACTTTACATCGAGTCGAGAAGCCACACATGCTACGCAAGTTCACCAGGGTAGAATTGATTGATTCTGACAATGCCATAGTGCCATGGAAACTGTTTAGGCAATAGTTTTGCTATTGCACAGACGACTAAATTTTTTTAATGTTTCAGTCACCTGAAATTGCATTTTTAATGAACTAAAATTGCAGCCCTCCTTAAAAAAAACAGCTGTAACTTTAGGTGATTCAGAGTGCAACTCCAGGTGACCTGAAAATTGCACTCTCAATCAACTAAAATTGCAGCCCCCTTAAAAAAACATGTGCAACTTCAGGTGATTTAAAGTGCAACTTTAGATGATTGAAAGATAAAAAAATTTAGTCGCATGTGCAATAGTCTATACCTTAGGCAAATACTGCAAAACCACAGGCACAATCACGAGACATGCTATGGTTGCTACATGACAGTGCGTGTACCCTCCAAGTCTGACAGCAACCGGACAAACGCCGCGCGCGACGAGCCGCCGTCCTTGCAGGCCACGGCCGCGCTTTCCATGTGCGCCTCCACCCGCGCCCTGAGCTCCCTCCCTTGCTTGGACTCCATGACCAGCCCCACCTTGGCCTCCACCTCCTCGGCGGTCACCAGTCCCTGGTGCCACCCCTCCACCTCCACGCCCACCCGCATCTCCTCCACCATGAGCACCTTGTTAATCCTGCGCTCGCGTCACAGACAGCGGCCAAAGACAAAGATAGGCACGCCCGCCGTGACCCCTCCAAAGATCGAGTTCCAGCCGCGATGCGTCACGAACGCGCCGGCCGCCTGCGGACGAGTACGCCCACTTGAGGCGCCACGACGTGGCGCGAGGCCGCGGCCGTTGGTTCTCTCAAGGAAACCCTCCGGCAGGAGCGCGTCGAGGAGATCAGGGCCGGGGGCTCGCACCACCCACAGGAAGCGGTGTCCGGACTTGTCCAGGCCGAGGGCTATCTCCTTGAGCTGCCGCCCGGTGTGGTACTGCCGCCGCGCTCCGGCGCAGGAACACGACGCTGCGGTCGGGCTGCCCGTCTAGCCACACGACGCATTCGTGTCTACTGCTCTCAGCGGCAGTGGCCTTCTCGACCAGTGGCCCCACGCAGTACACAGGTGGAAGCACCCGGCCGTCGGGGAGACCGCAGCGCGGGTCACCGAGAGCTCGCACCGCACGCTCCTCCAACGACACCACCGTGTTGATCAGGATGCCATCGAACTCCGTCATCTTGCGCATGCCGTCCATCATGCCCGCCTTGTCCTCCTCGCTCAGCTGCTGCCCGACCATTCCGGTCTGGACGTGAGAAGTCGGCATGGGTGGAACGCCCAAGAACTCAACTGTGGTGTCTTCTCCTAGCTCCTTCAACTCCGCACCAAGCGCAGGAAGCTGGAGACACACGGCGAGGAAGCCGGCGTTGGAGGGGTAGAAGTCGTAGGCTGGGACGCCGAGCTCCTTGGCGACGTCAATGGCCAAAACGCACGACGCGTCGATGACCAGGGCGTGGACTCTCTGCACGGAGCACAGGAAGTCGTGGAGGTGCTCGTTGTACCGGCGCACGAGGTCGGAGTAGTTGATGAAGAACCGGCTGTCGTAGGCGAGCGAGGGAGGGCGCCGGATGAGCGGGAGCGTATGGAAGGAGACGGAGGGCTTGGAGGAGACGACGCGGTCGACCACGGCGGTGAAGGCGGGGTCGTCTCCTTTGACGGCCGGGTTGATGAGCGCGACGTCGACGGCGTAGCCGTGCTCCAGGAGAACGTCGGCGAGCTTCATCATGGGGATGAAGTGGCTCACGGCGAGGCCGGGGTAAAGAACCACGGTCTTCTTCATCGCAAACGTACTAGTGTGTTAGGAAAAGAAAAGCTCACGTTGTAGGTAGGAGAAGGCGTGTATGCAGTGAGGATAACAATGGAGCGATGATTTGGAGATCCTCCTGATGGAGTAGATGATTTGGACACCATAGAGCCTGTTCGGTGTGTTTGATTTTTACTTATGACTTTTAGTTGTGATTAATAAATATAAATAATTAATAGAAGTAAATAATAGAAATGACAGATGAATAATAGTGAATGATAAATTGTAGTGTATTATATAAGAAAGACGGTACAATAAAAAACACAATAATATTTAGACCGTCATGCGAATTACGAAATTGTGATATAATAAAATATAAAATACGTTATAATATGTAAAATTGAAAAGTAGTGACTGATAAATAATAAGCTGATAAAAACAACTTATAAAAATTTCGCCGTTCATAAGCAGAATCTAATATAAATAGGTTTTAGTCTCGGATTGATCTATGATCATTAGATGGGCCCATTAAAAAAGCACGTGCAATATTGGAATTTTTCCTGCGTCTTCTCTCCGGTGGGACCCGGCTGGACGCCTTGGCTGTGCACTCCTGCTGCAGCAGCACCTCTCCTTTTTACGCGATGAAACAGTGCAGCACGTGCAGTGCCTCTGTCCTCAACTCTTGCGTGACGCGTCCGCCTGTTGTCTAGGCGTGAACCTGCTGGAGAGAACAACACAACACGAAACACAGTAGAAGCATATTTTTGCCGGAAGCACAAAGCACCTTTCGCCTTTCTTTCTTTCTTTCTCTCTCTCTCTCTATTACTTCTCCCCCACCAAAAGTGATTACATAGATGCATTTTTATTCTGATCAAACAACTAATTGTATTTAACAAAGACTATGTATCCAGAAGGGATAACAAACTAACTCTAGTATCCATAACTAATACTTCCTAAAAACCACATTTTTTTTTCACAGTTTTGCTATTGCACAGGCGACTGAAATTTTTTTATGTTTCAATCACCTGAAATTGCACTCTCAATGAACTAAAATTGCAGCCCTTCTAAAAAAAACAGCTGCAACTTTAGGTGATTCAGAGTGCAACATTAGGTGACCTGAAATTGCACTCTCAATCAACTAAAATTGCAGTCCCCTCCAAAAAAAACATGTGCAATTTCAGGTGATTCAAAGTGCAAATTTAGGTGACTGAAAGATAAAAAATTTCAGTCGCCTGTGCAATAGTCTATCCTTTTTTTCAATATCAAAATGTACAAATCCGTGATTAGCCTCTCTCTAAACAGTATCCCTTCGAACCCTGTACTGCCCTGCTTCGGAGCTTTGTAATTTTTTCCGCCTGAAATGCAAATCCAATTGTAATTGCTGGACATAAGAAATCCCTTGGATTCGGTCGTATTATCTTTCTCTTGTAATGGCTAGTCGAATTAGGGTTTTTCATGACATATATATTTCCTGTAAGCCGCCGTTTGGGATATCGCATTAGAGTTGTAAATCCCCGGCATTGTAACCTCACCCCGATATAGTGAAGATTGTTGCTGGCTGGCGCCCGTGGTTTTTTCCCTCTCGCATTGGGATGGTTTTCCACGTTAAAATCTCGTGTCTCTCTGTGATTGATCTTGTTTACTTCGTCGTTCCTCCGCCGTCTCGTGTAACAGTGGAGACGTGGAGCTACTGGCCTATTGGTATATAACTATATAAGCTAGTCCCAGCGATTACTTGCAGCTGTAGGTACTCAACAATTAGCTAGCACAAATATAATGGAGATGATAAGCAAGAAGCAGCGTGTGGCCTTGATGCTAGTGGCCCTTTGTCATCGCCTCTTGTAAGTAGATCAATCCTAGCCGCCTGTTAGGCAATATGGAGTACATTTTTGTTTACACTAGCTGTCTGAATCAGCTGACTAACGTACACCATGCAATGCAAACTAATTCAGAGCTAAACAAAATCAGCAGCACCAAATCTGAAATTTTGTACCAAAATATCAAATGCTCATAGATCAGAGCAAGAGTTTCTAGAAGCTTGTAGACGTATCTAGTTGATCTCGTTGGAGGGACTGTTACGTTCCACCTCCGATTTCTAGTAGCTAATACAAGATTTGGCAAATCGAGCATAAATTGGAGACTGGGCATGGAAGAACAAGACTGGGAGTCAAGAGAAATTGGATTGGGGAAAGTTTCAAAGCCGGTTAGGTCATTATAGTATCAATACCCTAGACATCACTCGCTACACCCTAAGTAAGGAAACCAAGAAGTGGCATGATAGGTAGCCCCCAATTCGACATCACAACAGGAATGAGCTCACTCACACAGCCCATTCTTCACTTGACAGCTTGCAGCTAGGCCGCCTCACTCTCTTGCCAATCGGGCCGTCAGTTGGGCTAATTGTCGGACCATGAACAAGCACTGTAACATTTTCTCCCCCTTTAGAGCCGGCTTGACCCCAAGCTAGTGCTTCCGGACACTGGCAAGCAATATCATCATAGTTTTCCCGGGTAGAGCTGGGTGGAGAAGTACCAGACCACTGCACCAGATTTTGAGTAGAGGCTGACGCCCCTTTTTGTTGGAGATGGTGATCCAGAATCTTGACCAGAATCTTTAGGCTCTGGCAAGTCAGGCTTTACTGTCTCTCCTGGCGCCAATGCTCGCTTCAGCTGGGATACATGGATGACTAGGTGTATCTAGCAGGGGTTGAAGCCTACCTTGTTCGGACTAGGGATGGCAATGGTGATCCGATCCCCGACGGTGAATTCACCTATTAGGAGATGGGTCTGGCGAATTTTATTCCCCGCGGAGATTTTCGTGGGCAAAATACTGTCCCCATCGGGGATGGCGGGGCCGGGGACGGGGAAGTGATCCCCGTCCCCATTAACCATCGGGGATCACTGACATGTGGGGTCCTCTACACTTCATATAAAAATCAGCCCAAAAACCCTACCCCCAGTCCCTCTCCCCAGCGCCGCCAACACCTCCCCTTCGGCCCTTCGGCTTGCGCCTGCGCCCGAGACCCCGAGTCCCGATCGCCCCTACACCTGCCGCCCCGGTCCCCTCCCCAGCGCCTCCACTCCCACCGCGCCGGCTTCCCCCGCCGCCGCCCCCCGCCGCCCCCCACCGCGCCGGCCCCCGCCGCCTCCACCGCCGCCCCTCCCCTCCCGGCGCGGCGCGCTCCGCCCCCCTCCACAGATCTGCGACCGACGACGCCCTTACCCACTGATCCACCACCGCGGCTGCGACCCTCGAGCCGGCGCATCTCATCGCGGCGGCGACCGCGATCCACTCGCGGCGCTCTTCCTCACACCATGGCGGCGGCTCCTTCTTCGCCCACCGGTTCCTCATCTTCTTCCTTCTTTGGTATTACCGTGAGATCATCAATTGCAACGTAATTCTTGTTTATAGGTACAAATCAGGAATTTCGGGGTTTATGAACATATATATAGCATATATGCAATGATAGATGTGTGGAACATTGATATTTCAGTAGTCATGACACATATTAGCAAGCACAACATAAGAAAAAAAGGGACAACCAGTTAAAACGGAAACGATGAAATAGAAGTTGCCACATCCATTTTTGAATGTTTTACAAATTTTGTGAGAACCATATAGTAAGATGATCTATAGACTGTTAGATCCTTGTGATATTGTTTGCAACCTTATAGTTGTTGTTCTTGTGCTCATAGCTTCATCTCGGTTAATCTGTTGGCGGGGAATTTTGCCCCGTCGGGCCCCCGAAGCCCGTCGGGGAACGGGGATGGGCCCAACTTGGCCCCGGGGCCGGGGCCGGGGTTCGGGGAATTTTAATTTCGCGGGGATCGGGGACGGGGATTAGGTCCCGTCGGGGATGAGCCCCGTTGCCAACCCTAGTTCGGACCGTACACTATATATTTTGCACATTCTAAACTACAGCATACCTTGTTCAGGATGTGGCTCCACCCCTGGTCACACCCATAACCTAAAAGAAAAGGGCTAAAATGATTTCACTGTGACGAATACACCGTGCATGGGGAAAACAAAACGCAGAGGTGTTGTGCACTTTCGCATTTACAATTGGAAATGCAGAGCCGCAGACGAGCCGTGTCCGACGGGGACGGGTATTGTAACAGCACATCGAGTGCAGAAGCAACACATGCTACGCAAGTTCACCAGGGTAGAATTGATTGATTCTGACACTGCCATAGTGCTATGGAAACTGTTTATGCAAATACTGCAAAACCACAGGCACAATCACGAGAAATGCTATGGTTACGTCCTTCCAGGCCACGGCCGCGCTTTCCATGTGCGCCTCCACCCGCGCCCTGAGCTCCCTCCCTTGCTTGGACTCCATGACCAGCCCCACCTTGGCCTCCACCTCCTCGGCGGTCACCAGTCCCTGGTGCCACCCCTCCACCTCCACGCCCACCCGCATCTCCTCCACCATGAGCACCTTGTTAATCCTCTGCTCCGCGTACAGCGGCCAGCACCGCATCGGCACGCCCGCCATGACCCCCTCCAGCACCGAGTTCCAGCCGCAGTGCGTCACGAACGCGCCGGTCGCCCTGTGACGGAGTACGTCCACTTGAGGCGCCTACGACGTGACGACGAGGCCGCGGCCGTTGGTTCTCTCCAGGAATCCCTCCGGCGGGAGCGCGTCGAGAGGTCGGGCGAGGGCTCGCACCACCCACGTGAAGCGGTGTCGGACTTGTCGGCCGAGGCTATCTCCTTGAGCCGCTTGCTCCGAGTGGTTGCTGCGCGGCGCTCCCGGCGAGAGAACACGACGCCGCGGTCGGGCTGCCGTCTAGCCACACGACGCATTCGTGCCTCATCGCTCTCGCGGCGCGCCTTCTCGACCGGTGGCCCCACGCACACGCAGATACGTGGAAGCACCCGCCGTCGGGAGACCGCAGCGCGGTGACCGACACCGCTTCGCGCGCTCCTCCAACGACACCACCGTGTTGATCGGGTGCCATCGAACTCCGTCATCTTGCGCATTGCGTCCATCATGGCCGCCTTGTCCTCCTCGCTCTCTGCTGCGCCCGACCGTTCGGTGCGGGCGTAGAAGTCGGCATGGGTGGAACGCCCAAGAACTCAACTGGGGTGTCTTCTCCTAGCTCCTTCAACTCCGCACCAAGCGCAGGAAGCTGGAGATACACGGAGAGGGAGCCGGCGTTGGACGGGTAGAAGTCGTAGGCTGGGACGCCCAGCTCCTTGGCGACGTCAATGGCCATAACGCACGACGCGTCGACGACCAGGGCGTGGACTCTCTGCACGGAGCACAGGAAGTCGTGGAGGTGCTCGTTGTACCGGCGCACGAGGTCGAAGTAGTTGATGAGGAACCGGCCGTCGTAGGCGAGCGAGGGAGGGCGCGGGATGAGCGGGAGCGTATGGAAGGAGACGGAGGGCTTGGAGGAGACGACGCGGTCGACCACGGCGGTGAAGGCGGGGTCGTCTCCTTTGACGGCCGGGTTGATGAGCGCGACGTCGACGGCGTAGCCGTGCTCCAGGAGGACGTCGGCGAGCTTCATCATGGGGATGAAGTGGCTCACGAAGAATCCCCATGTGGCTCACGAAGAGGCCGGGGTAAAGAACCACGGTCTTCTTCATCACAAACGTACTAGTATGTTAGGAAAAGAAAAGCTCACGTTGTAGGTAGGAGAAGGCGTATATGCAATGAGGATAACAATGGAGCGATGATTTGGAGATCCTCGTGATGGAGTAGATGAATTGGACACCAGGTAAATTAGGGCCTGTTCGGTGTTCTTGATTTTTGCTGTTGATTTTTAGTTGCGCTGATAAATATAGTGGTTGGTAGAAACGAATAATAGAAGCAACCGATGAATAATAATAGCTGATAAATAGCAGTACATTATATAAGAAAAATGGTGCAATAAAAAATACTATAACATTCGGACCGCCATGTAACTTATAAAACTATGATATAATAAAATATAAAAATATATTATAATATGTAAAATTAAAAAGTAATGACTGATAAATAATAATAGCTGATAAAAACAAGCGTTGTAAAAAGAAACTACTAGGACAGAGACATTGCATGTGCTGCCTAGCTGGAGGAGCAGCACCTTGCCACCCTTTTCTTCACGTGATGCAGCAGCACCTCTCCTTGTTTACGCGATGAAACAGTGCATACACCAGTTAGCTGATAATAACAACTTATAGAAGTTACGAACGTTTGTAAACAGAAACTAATATAAATAGCGCAGAGAAATTCCGCTAGTTGAGTGAAATATTACTCTTTTATTCAGTTAAACTCATGCCAGGAAATCGAGCTCTTGTTTCTTCTAGAACTGAAGGAAGCAAAATACGCCTCCTTTTACTATAACCAATAAATGCCTACTTCAAGATTGTGCTAGTCAATAAACACAAAGGGACACCTTTCACTTTTTATGAGTTCTCTAGTGTTCTGGAATAAGAAAAGTTGTTTTAAGTGGTTGCTGATCTTATGGACCAATTCGAGTTGGCCTACCCCTTATACTGTATGGGTGAAGCAAGCTTTTTTTTTTCAAGAATGTTAAGCGGAAAGGTAGACCCCCCCCCCCCCCCCCAAGAACTTCAGGTTCAATCATCTTGCACTTTCGACCAACCTGGCAAACTCTAACATCAGAATTCAGTTTACATTACGGCCATTTGAAGCAGTGGCGGACCCAGAGCCAAATTTTAAGGAGGACTAGCGGGATATAATGTACAAAAGATAAACATACTAAACATAAAATGAATTATATTTTGTAATCCAAAATCACACATAATTAGAATAAGGACATAGTAAAAATACAAAATACAACAAAGATTGTACCTTAGTAATAGATAATGTGCATTCCAATGCCCATAAATATATGTAAGTAGTTATCTGCATATCAAAATTAGTAAACATAGTGATGAAATCAGAAAATGTATTTGTGAATAGTTATAAAGATAGAAAAAGAGGTAAATAAGATTGAAATCTGTGGCTGATTTAAAGATAGTTATAAATCGGGTAGCAAACTTAGCACTCACACCTGTCAGTCACTCAACCAAGTCAGATGTCACCGATGGTCGATCGACCGTCGACGCAAATAAATCAGCCACGGCTGTACGGCAGATCCGCTCCTTGTCTCGCCACTGTCGCCACTCGCCAGATCCAGTCAAGCTCTCGGCACCATCTCCCTCTCACGACTCGCGGTCTAGCGCGCGCACCGCCGCCGCCGCTCCCTCGCCCCTCGGCCGACCGGTGCAGATCTCGCGCGCTCTCTCTCGCGCGCGGTCTCGCCGCCTCTCCTCCGCTCTCGCCCTCGGCCGACCGCCGGGCCGTCGATCGGTGCTCTCTCCTCGATCGCCGCCCTCCCCGCCGACCGTCTCGTCCCAGCTCGGATCGGTGCTAGGCGGCCGACGGTCGGCCGCTTGCTCGGCGTGAAGGAGATGAGGTGGGAGCCGTCGGGAGGAGCGGGCGGGGCACAAGGCGGATCTGGCGCTAGGCGGCCACCGGCCGGCCGGTCGGCTGCTCTTGGCCTCCTGCTCGGCTGCTCCAACGCCGCCCGTTGCCCCGTGCCCCCGTCCGCGCCGCCAACCGCAAGGACTGAGAAGCCGAAAGGGGATGAAATCGCTTTGCTGTTGTTGTGGACTGTGGTGTGTATTTCTGGATTCTGGGTCATTGGTATGTATTTCTTGGTGGGCTTTGCCGATTTTGCAATGTTGTTTTTGGTCCAAATCGACACTTTGTTGTAAACTTGAAATGTTGTATTAGCCCAAATCATTGGCCTTTTTGCCTTTGTTGTAATGTCCAGAGAGAGGCCGCAACACGGCAGCAGCATGGCGCCGGCGGTGGCTGCTGGCCTGCTTCGGAGTTGCTGCTGGTGCCGCGGGCGTGGCGTGCCGGAGGTAGGGGCTAGGGGGTACCCAGGGTCCGATCGATGGTAGGGTAGGCGCCAGTCTCCCCTGACCCAACGGTCGATCCGCCACTGATTTGAAGGATCACAACATAAGAAAAATGGTAGACAAATATATGTCTTGAATATCCCATCCGTTCTGCAGTTTGGTCTAGGGAGATTGTAATCACATCTCTTTTAAGCCATCCCATCCCACCAAAGAAGAAGAATGCATTTGATATGTAGGATCGTCGATAGCAATCAGAGGGGTGAATGATTGCCACGTATAGCGAAAACTTTTTCTTATATATATATGGGGTTAGTGGGTTAGTGTAGCTATCTAAAAGAAAGCAAAAAAACAAAGATGTGTTTCCTTTTACTAATAGCCAAGTCATCCAAGTATTTAACCAAAATCAACTAGTATAAGTATGTATTCATGTTTGATGACAAACGGATGGATGGTTACTAAATTCAACTAGTATATATGCATGCTGTGACGTGGATGGTAAAAAGCAATGTTTTTCCTTCCTTTCCCTTGGGTTGTGTGCTCCTTTTGATTAATTGGCTGACTTTGGCTTCTTCTGTGTGACAAAAGACAGCACGTGCTGCTGCTTTTTGCTATGATGAAGACTTACTGCACAGACCTAGAAGCAAAAGTGCTGCATAATATCATATTCCGACCGATGGACAGAACTGACCGAGCGAACGCCTCAGACGCGTGGTGATTATGACAATGAAGCCGACGTGTTGACTCTAGAAGATTTTCGCATCACGCACGAGCTCTGGAATTCTGGATCTGAATCGCCACAAGCCCACAAATCTGCTGCTCCACGCACGGATCAAGGAAGGCTAACGAGGCCGATGCTGGCCCTCTCGGCGGATGCACGTTGGAAATAAGGCATATAATTTTGCTGTTATTAATATTTAAATGTTCTCACTGTATTTGAAATATTTTTCAGGAGGATACAACTTGATGAGTTGTATTAGAGAAATCCCCACTCTCAAAGGTGATAATTATGGAGAGTGGAAGAAAAAGATAGACTTAGCGTTTATCTTGGCTGAGGTGGACTGGGTCCTCACTACAGCACGTCCCACTGAGCCTTTGGCGCCAGTGAGGGAACAGAATGAGGATGACACTGCATGGCAGAAAAGATAGAGGGATCATGCTCCCTTATAGATGTCTTATGACCTTGATCATATGAAATGGACCACAGCCAATAAGAAATGTATGGCTGTGATAAAGAACACGATTGAGCCTGCTATTGTAGGCTCAATCGCAGAGTGTGACACTGTCACAGAGTACCTTGGGAGAATAAAGAGTCAGTTTACTGACTCTTCAAAGACTTATGCTACACAGCTGATCAAACAGCTTGTGACAGAGAGGTACTCTGGTGGTGGCAGTGGCATAAGAGAGCACATTCTTAGAATGAGCAACTTGGCATCTAAACTTAAACCGATGGATTTGACTCTCAAGGATGAGTTCCTTATTCATTTGGTTTTTGCTTCTTTGCCAAAAGAGTTTGACACTTTTGTTGTCAACTATAATATGCAGCCCGAGAAATGGGACATGGAAAAGTGCATAGCTATGTGCGTGCAAGAGGAGGAAAGAATCAAATCCTCACATGGTGGTTCTATCAACTATGTGAAGGATAACAAGAAAAAGAATTACAACAAGAACCCTTCTCAAAGAACAAGGGCAAAGACTCAGACATCACCTCAACAGAACAAATTTGTTGTAGACAAAGACCAGTGTCTTCATCAGCAAGAAGACAGACACTACAAGAAGAACTGCATCTGATTACCTAAAGATGATAATGACAAAGAAAGGTGAGAACATTATTACCTTTATAAATGAATCCTGTATGTGCAATATTCAAATCCACTTGGTGGATTGACTCAGAGCAACTATTCATGTTGCTAATTCTTTCTGAGGATTCCGTTCGACGAGGACTACGCAAAGAAACGAAAGATGCATTAAAGTTGCAAATGGAGTCGAAGCTGAAGTTGAAGCCGTTGGTGATCTTTCATTAGAATTAGCTAATGGCTCCACTGTTTTACTTAGAGATGTCCTTTTTGTACTCTCTTTACAGAGGAATTTGATTAGTGTGTCAAATTTGGACAAAGATGGTTATGATTGCAATTTTGGAAATGGCAAGTGCGAAATAATGTTTAATAAAGAATGTGTTGGTCTTGCCATATTACAGAATGAGCTTTATTTGTTATCATTGTGTGATGATGTGAATGTCGTATGCGATAATGAGAACGTTGCGTGCGAGAAAGTGATTGAATCCTCGTCTACGAATGTAAACAGAAAATGAAAGAGAACTCTAGATGAGTCGTCGAAATTATGGCACTGTCGTTTAGGCCATATTTCGAGGGGGAGAATAGAAAGACTAGTAAAGAATGATATTCTTCCTCCATTAGAGTTCTCAGACTTAGAACAATGCAGAGAATGCATTAAAGGAAAATATGTAAAGAAAATAAAGAAAGACGCTAAAAGAAGCACAGGAGTTCTACAAATTATTCACACAGATATTTGTGGTCCTTTTCCTATGAAAAGTGTGGATGGATATGACTCGTTCATAACATTCACAGATGATTACTCCCGTTATGGATATATTTATCCAATCAAAGAAAGAAATGAAGCCTTGGATAAATTCAAGATATTTAAGGCTGAAATTGAAAACCAACACGATTTAAAGATTAAGATAGTCCGATCGATCGTGGGGAGTACTACGGTCGACATACCCCATATGGACAAGTTCTGGACCTTTGCAAGGTTTTTACAGAAAATAGAATAGTGGCCCAAAGATTCTATGCCGGGCGAACCTCAAAGAAATGGAGTAGTGAAAGACGAACTGCACTCGATGGATATGGTGCGAAGTATGATGAGCTACTCCACACTCCCATTGAGTTTATGGATGGAGGCGTTGAAAACCGCCATTCATATTCTCAACAGAGTGCCTAGTAAGTCGGTGCCCAAAACACCGTACGAGTTGTGGACAAGAAGAGTTCCCTCACTAAACCACTTACGTGTGTGGGGAGTCTGCTGAGGCTAAAGTATTTAACCCAAACCTTGGGAAACTTGATCCCAAAATAAGTTGCCATTTCATTGGCTACCCGAAAAGTCAAAAGGTTATCGTTTCTCTTGTCCCGCATGGATATACAAAGTTTGTAGAAACGAGACATGTCAGTCTTCTTAGAGGATGAAATGATGAGGGGAGCATGGTAGCTCGAGAGATTGATCTTGAAGAGAAGCGGTGTATGCGCCCACTCAGATGATTCAAGAGTCATTCTTCACACTACTGCTGCTGCCATTGCACCGACGGTGCAAGACATCGTGGTGCCAAGACTGTTATTGTTCCTCCCGTGGCAACAATGAATGATAATGAGGAACCTGTTCTTCAGATCCTATAGAACCTATTGCCACAGATGAGGGGACCAACAAAGACCTCAAACAGAAGATGTACCAAATGAGGAGGCCCCGAGGAGGTCTCAAAGAGTAAGAAGATCAGCTATTTCTGATGATTATCAGATTTATCATACAGAGAAATTTCAAATGGAGGAGGATCCCACCTCATTTGAAGAAGCCATGAGAAGCAAAAATTCCTCAAAATGGCTTGAGGCCATGGAAGAGGAAATGAGGTCCATGAAGACTAATAAAGTCCGGACTTGGAAATTATTCCTAAAGGAGCCAAAACAAGAGGGTCAGTAAATGGGTCTACAAGACAAAGCTTGACTCTCAAGGGAATATAGAAAGATACAAAGCGCGACTTGTGGCAAAAGGCTTCACGCAAAGAGAAGGGATTGATTACAATGAGACCTTTTCTCCAGTCTCATGTAAAGATTCTTCGTAATCATAATGGCATTAGTAGCACATTATGATTTAGAGTTACATCGATGGATGTAAAGACGGCATTTCTTAATGGGGATTTGGAGGAAAATGTTTACATGGCACAACCGAAAGGTTTTGTCGTGGAAGGAAATGAAAGAATGGGATGCGCCTAAAGAAATCGATTTATGGGTTAAAGCAAGCTTCAAGACAGTGGTACTTGAAGTTTGACAAGACAATAAGAAAATTTGGGTTTAAAGAGAATGTTGAGGACAACTGTGTTTATGCAAAGTTTAAAGATGGGAAGTTTATCTTCCTAATCACAGTATGTAGATGATATCCTACTAGCTAGTAGTGATGTTAGTCTCTCATCGAGACAAAGAAGTTTTTGTCCTCAAACTTTGATATGAAAGATCTTGGTGAAGCTTCGTTCGTTCTAGGATCAAATTCACCGGATAGAAACAAGGGGATATTGTGATCACACAAAAGGCATACAAAGAGAAAGTCTTAAAGAAATTTGGTATGCATAAATGTAGTCCTTCACCGCACCTATAGTCAAGGGCGACGGATATGGGGATTTTCAATGCCCCAGAACCAATATGAGATCGATCAAATGAAACCGGTTCCATATGCTTCACTGTCGGAAGCTTACAAGATGCTCAAGTGTGCACACGCCGACTTAGCATTTGTTACCGGGTTACTTGGCAGATTCCAGAGCAATCCTGGAATAGAACATTGGAAATTGATAAAGAAAGTCTTGCGTTATTTGCAAGGAACAAAAGGCCTCATGATGACATACACAAGATCAGATTCACTCCATATAGTGGGGTATACAGACTCTGATTATGCGGGAGATGATAGAAAGTCAACATCCGGATATGTATTCACTCTCGCAGGAGGAGCTATATCGTGGAAAAGCTCAAAGCAAACCGTCACTACATCGCCCACAATGTATGCCGAGTTTGTAGCATGTTATGAGGCTACGGGCGGGTGAACGGCTAAAGAAGTTCATACCGGTTTAAAAGTGGTTGACGACATCAATAGACCACTTAAGTTGTATCTGCGATAATGAACCCGCAGTAACGTATGCCCACAACAATAAGTCAAGTGGTGCTGCCAAACACATTGACATAAAGTACTATGTTGTGAAAGATAAAGTTTGGGATCAAATTATAAGTCTTGAGCACATAAGTACCGCAAAGATGTTAGCGGATCCGCTTACTAAAGGCTTACCACCCAACGTGTTCAGAGAACATGTAGCCGGCATGGGTTTAAGGGAAAGCCTATGATTCCTGGACTAAAAGATGGCCCAAAAGATTAAAGTAACTATTTCAGAACAGAGAGGTGTATTGTAGCTGTTGAATCTATCGGTGATTGACCGTGACGATGAGACATGTTCTATGCACTAATCTGTGATGGAATGTGTAAAGTCAAAAGTAATTAAAGATAAAGTATAGATTGAGATCAAGGGGGAGAATGCTAGAATGATCTCAGGGGATTTGGCCCAACGGCCAAATCCCCCCTTGATCGCGCCCTGATCGGGGGCGCCCAGCCCATAATGGCTGGTGGGCCCCTGTCGTCAGCGCCATATAAAGAGGTGGGGGCCGGGGCGGCACAACTCACGAGGTTGACCGTGCCGCCGCCAGACCCACCGAAAACCCTAACCGATCCAGAGGGGAGCGCTGTAGCGACGGGAAGCTCCACCGGCTCCTCTGCGTCCACATCCGACGATCGCCGCCGCCAGGAGCCGCCACCGCCCGGGACGCGCAGCCGCCGAGGAGCTCCGCATCTCTTCCCCGACCGTCGCTACCCGTGCGCAGAGCTTCACCGACGAACCGCGATGGCCGACTCTTCCTCCTCCACGTCGGAAGGTTGGTGCCCCTTTCTCCCTCTCAGTGTAGCACTCAAGAACCCTAGAGAAAAGAAGCACCCCGCTAGATCTACCCTAGAGATCCTAAAGACCTAATCTATCAATAGGCTCATGTGTTCAGAAATGCCAAGAAGTTTTACTGAAGCGTCCTTGTGTTTCAACCAGCTGTTGCAAACTTTCTACTTACGACAGCAATCAGTTACGAAATGCAATAATGACTACAATAAGGTTCAGTGAAGCTGTTGCAGCAGAATTGCATTCCTTGGAGATCCCTCACTAGTCACTTCCTCTGCCCCCTGAATTCCCCTCCTCTTCTATTTTATGGGAGAATGTCTAAGTTTTTTTTTCTACTTATGACCTATGATTTATGCTATAGTAATTAACTTTTAAACGATGTATTTTTTTAAGGCATGGTCATCAGAAATATTGTAGTAAAAAGTATACTGAGTTCAGCTGTATCGACCAAAATCGCATGCGACTATTTTTCTTTACGTACCGTCTTTCACGAACAGCCAAAATTTAAAAATTAAAGCCATAAACCACAAACCACAGTCCAAAAAGAATCCACCGATTAGACTGTCTCGAGATTTGCAAACCAGAGTACCAACTAATTTAAGTTCCATAAGGATAACTGCAGTATTATTAACTTAGGCCCCGTTTGGCACAGCTCCACTTCACAAGTGGAGCTGTTTGTTTGGCTTCAGCTCCACGAACAGCTCCACCGGTGGAGCTGGAGCTGTTTTGGTAGACTGTTTGACAAAACAGCTCCACCTGTTTTATCATGCATGGTTGAGAGATGTCAATTGTCCAATATACCCTGTCTATTTGCATAGGAATGACCGTTAAAACCGGTGGCGATCGCGTAAATTCACGAAAGTACAAGGGCGTGGGCATGCGGGCTCATGGATGGAGCCGGTTGGAGCTACTTTTTTCAGCTCCATCTCGTACATATCTTTTGTCTCAGCACGTTTTAAGGGACTCTTTGGGTGGAGCTATTTTGTTTTACCCCGTTTGGCACAAAACGACTCCAGGAGTCGATGGTGGAGCTGTTTTTTTTGACTTCACAAGTGGAGCCAGGTGAAGCTACTTTTTTCAGCTCCTTGGGTGGAGCTACTTTTGTCTCAACAGGTTTTAAGGAACTCCTTGGATGGAGCTATTTTGTTTTACCTTGTTTGGCACAAAACAGTTCCAAACAGCTTCAAAGAGCTGGTGGTGAAGCTGTGCCAAACAGGGCCTTAGTATGCACTTACTTTACATCGAGTCGAGAGCCACACATGCTATGCAAGTTCACCAGGGTAGAATTGATTGATTCTGACACTGCCATAGTGCCATGGAAACTGTTTATGAAAATACTGCAAAACCACAGGCACAATCACGAGACAAACTATGGTTGCTACATGACAGTGCGTGTACCCTCCAAGTCTGACAGCAACCGGACAAACGCCGCGCGCGACGAGCCGCCGTCCTTCCAGGCCACGGCCGCGCTTTCCATGTGCGCCTCCACCCGCGCCCTGAGCTCCCTCCCTTGCTTGGACTCCATGACCAGCCCCACCTTGGCCTCCACCTCCTCGGCGGTCACCAGTCCCTGGTGCCACCCCTCCACCTCCACGCCCACCCGCATCTCCTCCACCATGAGCACCTTGTTAATCCTGCGCTCGCGTCAGCCAAGCCAAGACAAAGATAGGCACGCCCGCCGTGACCCCTCCAAAGATCGAGTTCCAGCCGCAGTGCGTCACGAACGCGCCGGTCGCCCTGTGACGGAGTACGTCCACTTGAGGCGCCCACGACGTGACGACGAGGCCGCGGCCGTTGGTTCTCTCCAGGAATCCCTCCGGCAGGAGCGCGTCGAGGAGGTCAGGGCCGGGGGCTCGCACCACCCACAGGAAGCGGTGTCCGGACTTGTCCAGGCCGAGGGCTATCTCCTTGAGCTGCTGCTCCGAGTGGCTGACTGCGCCGATGCTCCCGAAGCAGAGGAACACGACGCTGCGGTCGGGCTGCCCGTCTAGCCACACGACGCATTCGTGCCTACTGCTCTCAGCGGCAGCGGCCTTCTCGACCAGTGGCCCCACGCAGTACACAGGTGGAAGCACCCGGCCGTCGGGGAGACCGCAGCGCGGGTCACCGAGAGCTCGCACCGCACGCTCCTCCAACGACACCACCGTGTTGATCAGGGTGCCATCGAACTCCGTCATCTTGCGCATTGCGTCCATCATGACCGCCTTGTCCTCCTCGCTCTGCTGCTGCCCGACCATTCCGGTCTGGACGTGAGAAGTCGGCATGGGTGGAACGCCCAAGAACTCAACTGGGGTGTCTTCTCCTAGCTCCTTCAACTCCGCACCAAGCGCAGGAAGCTGGAGATACACGGCGAGGGAGCTGGTGTTGGAGGGGTAGAAGTCGTAGGCTGGGACGCCGAGCTCCTTGGCGACGTCAATGGCCATAAGGCACGACACGTCGACGACCAGGGCGTGGACTCTCTGCACGGAGCACAGGAAGTCGTGGAGGTGCTCGTTGTACCGGCGCACGAGGTCGTAGTAGTTGATGAAGAACCGGCTGTCGTAGGCGAGCGAGGGAGGGCGCGGGATGAGCGGGAGCGTATGGAAGGAGACGAAGGGCTTGGAGGAGACGACGCGGTCGACCACGGCGGTGAAGGCGGGGTCGTCTCCTTTGACGGCCGGGTTGATGAGCGCGACGTCGACGGCGTAGCCGTGCTCCAGGAGAACGTCGGCGAGCTTCATCATGGGGATGAAGTGGCTCACGGCGAGGCCGGGGTAAAGAACCACGGTCTTCTTCATCGCAAACGTACTAGTGTGTTAGGAAAAGAAAAGCTCACGTTGTAGGTAGGAGAAGGCGTATATGCATTGAGGATAACAATGGAGCGATGATTTGGGGGTCCTCGTGATGGAGTAGATGATTTGGACACGGCCTGTTCGGTGTGTTTGATTTTTACTGATGACTTTTAGTTGTGACTGATAAATATAGTGGTTAATAGAAGTGACAGATGAATAATAGTGACTGATAAATTATAGTATATTATGTAAGAAAGACGGTACAATAAAAAACACTATAATATTTAAACCGTCATACGATTTACGAAATTGTGATATAATAAAATATAAAATATGTTATAATATATAGAATTGAAAAGTAGTGACTGATAAATAATAATAGCTGATAAAAATAACTTATAGAAATTTCGCCGTTCATAAGCAGAATCTAATATAAATAGGTTTTAGTCTCGGATTGATCTATGATCATTAGATGGGCCCATTAAAAAAGCACGTGCAATATTGGAATTTTTCCTGCGTCTTCTCTCCGGTGGGACCCGGCTGGACGCCTTGCCTGTGCACTCCTGCTGCAGCAGCACCTCTCCTTTTTACGCGATGAAACAGTGCAGCACGTGCAGTACCTCTGTCCTCAACTCTTGCGTGACGCGTCCGCCTGTTGTCTAGGCGTGAACCTGCTGGAGAGAACAACACAACACGAAACACAGTAGAACCATATTTTTGCCGGAAGCACAAAGCACCTTTCGCCTTTCTTTCTCTCTTTCTTTCTTTCTCTCTCTCTCTATTACTTCTCCCCCACCAAAAGTGATTACATAGATGCATTTTTATTCTGATCAAACAACTAATTGTATTTAACAAAGACTATGTATCCAGAAGGGATAACAAACTAACTCTAGTGTCCATAACAAATACTTCCTAAAAACCACATTTTTTTCAATATCAAAATGTACAAATCCCTTATTAGCCTCTCTCTAAACAGTATCCCTTCGAACCCTGTACGGCCCTGCTTCGGAGCTTTGTAATTTTTTCCGCCTGAAATGCAAATCCAATTGTAATTGCTGGACACAAGAAATCCCTTGGATTCGGTCGTATTATCTTTCTCTTGTAATGGCTATTATATGGTGTTTGGAAACAGGAGTAAACAAAAACAAACGTGACAACCAGAGTTCTGACTTCTGAATCTGAATCAGCGTCATAATTCCTAACATATATGTGGTATCTAATCAACTTACCTTCATAATTGCTAAAAAAACAATCGTTCTCAAGCTGAGGTAAATAAGCTTTCACCAGAAGACTCACTTTAAATGCACTCGTTTCAAAACTCCACACACAGAATACATAAAATCTCTGATTCACATTTTTAACTACAAGATGCATGTTGCAATTATATGAACAAGCTGTAGCTAGAATGTCAACTAGATGGACTCAAGCATGATCTCTTTTGTGATTTTGTCACTGCAGCAAACAGGTAAAACAGACACATTTGGACCATGCTCACAAATTGCACATTACTGTTTCTGGACGCAGAACCATAACCAATGTTTATGTCACATCAAAAACAGTTCAAGCAAATTTTAGTAGTGAGGCAACCATCTACTGAATGTACAAATACATCAACGGGCATAAACTGAAGCACTCCATCTGGTTAACCTGAAGCACAAAGTCTGGTCAAACTTCAATGCTTTTTTTTTGTTAAAATGAATCATAAAGTCAAGAGCTACAAAACAAAATCTTCTACTCAACTACATGCTGCACCAACAGTGGCTTGAGCTCAACTACAAAACAAAATCTGAAGCATGAGGTCGGAGTTCAAATGAAGCATCAACAGTGACATGAGCTCCAGAGTTGATAAACAAATGAATTTTGCAAGTTTATCAGGTTGCGGCCAGCATGCTAACCTGCAATATAGACACATAGTGAACTCATTATGGGTGTACTCCAAACAAACAATCAAGATAGTTTAGTTTTCAAAGACAGAGGTTCTGTGCATAGATAGTTGCCATATCTGATAAGAAGGATGATGTGACCATGCCACCAACACATACGACCATAGCGGCCAATATCAAGATTGAACTAAAGGTGAATTCGTTTCCTCAACTTCAACATACTTTAAATAAGAATATGATGCTACCTAATGATGAAAATATATATTTTTGTAGCACCACATCACTTTGGAACCAATTGAAGCAAGGGTTCAAGTTGGACAGGTTTTGGAAGCCAATTCGGCCTCCAGATCAATTCGGATTCAGCCTGACAGGCCCAACTTCAAACGTGCATAACTTTCACATACGGAGTCCGTTTGAGGCCCATGAGTACTCGATAGAAAGCTTTTCTCGTTCTCTTTCCAATGGATCTAGCCTCACCTCCAAATTCCTCCTGTACACGTCGTAATCACTAAAAGAAGGTGCTGCGTCACCTGTTTGGGCCAACTTGGGCCTTGTAATGCTTGGGCCCAAAGGAGATGCGCCCCCTGGGCCCATACTGTTCACGGTTACTGTTCATGTAAACAGTATCACCTCATTTGTTTTAGTTTTGTGGGGCTTTTCCTCCCCTATTTAAGGAGGCTGCACCCTTCTAGTTTGCTTGGATTTCGTTTGCTTAGTTTTTCCATTGTGAAAACTTTTGTTCTTCGCTTGTGTCGACTAGACCAACCGTAAAGAACCTCAGCGGAATCCCACCTTTGTGAACTCAATTTAAATATTTGCAATTTCAGATTGCTTGTTATCTTGTTCTTGCTTGTTCTTCGATTGCATGCAGGAATAGACCTTCGTGGTCAGGTCAACCGCGTTCTTGGCACGGTTGACAACGACTCGGAGTTTGGTTTAGCGATTGCTTGGTGTTCTGGTCGTGGCCGGTTAGAAGCCTGCATCGTCAAAGTCGTTCTCCTCCAAATCGAAGTTATCATCATATCGGAAGATCGGGACCCCATCGCCTCATCAGTTGGTATCAGAGCTTCAGTTAACCGGTAGGAATTCTTTGTATCTCTAGTTAGTAGATTGATTTTTATTTCCCATAGTCCAGAAAAATTGCCCCACAAAAAGAGTTAATTTTCGCTGTCCAAACCCCGTTGTGCCTTTCAATCTGTTAGTTTTGGTTTGCTAAATTGAATTTGTGTCCGTTTTAGCTTTATCTAGTTGTTGGTCATATCCTTGATTTCATAAAAAAAATCCAAACAAAAAAAATCCCCACCCCAAACCATAATTCCAATTCGGCTGATTTTTCCTTCCTCTGCAGCCGCCACCAAAAACGCCATAACTTTTTATTCCGATCTTACTTTTGAGTGAACCACCGCCATTAGATTCAAAACTTCATTTTCCATCTATCTATAAAATTTCACGTCATTCCAGCAAGGCAGTTAAGAGATATCTGCGGTGGAAGTTGACCTAAAATTCCAGATTGAATCTGCAATAGTCGGCACTTGTGAATTTTGTGCGAATTTTTCGGTCGGTTTCCAGAACTGGGATACAAAAGAAAAGTTGTAGAAAAAGCCGTCAAGAAATGGAGAAAAAAAGAATCATTGAAAACAAGATAACTGACAAAAAGTTACGGCCGAAATACCGACGTGCTGTCCCTTGCAATACCTTATACTAATCGAGCAGATCACGTCGAACCATCCCTTGCAATCGCTATACACATCACTTGAGTCAAGTTATCATGAACCAGCCACCGGTTGCACCACTTGTTTGCATTGGTAAGAACTTGTAAGAGCTTGGTAAGAGTTTGAGAGATGTGTAACTTGTTAAGCTCCAAATCCTAGTAGTTGATAGGAACATATTCTTGTAATTTGTTTCCTTGTTGTCTACTAACCATGGCAGGTTCAAGGGATGATTATGAGATAGATCCACATTTTCGTCGAGCCATTGAACGGGAGCTCAAGAAAATTCGCGAGGAAGATGCACGCTTGAGACAAGCTTCTTCACCACGGGAGGTATATGATCATGATAGTACGTCTGGTAAAACTAAAATCACTTTGCCATCGTTTGCTGGTAAATTTGATCCTGATCCTGATGCCTATATTGATTGTGAGATAGCACTAGATAAAGAATTTGAATGTTATGATTGGTCTGATAGGCAAAAGATTATAGCTGCCACTAGTGTTTTTATTGATGATGCAAGACTTTGGTGGAAGTATTTTGGTAGGCATGGTAGAGTGCCTCAAACTTGGAATGTATTTAAAAAACTTATGAGAGATGAATTTGTTCCTAAAAATCATGCGGATTATTTGCTAGCTAGATTGCAACGTTTAAAACAACGAAATAGAACAGTAAGACAATACTATCATGAATTAAAAACTTGTTTGTGCCATTGTGGCTTAGAGGAATATGCTGAAGCTACAGAGAATAGATTCTTACGTGGGCTTAATAAAGAAATCCAGGACCTTGTTATTCACGAAGAATATAATTCTCTCCCTCATTTGTTTATACTTGCTTGTAAGGTTGAAAGTCAGATTGAGAAATTGAGAGTGCTCGATAATAGGAAACATAAGAACAAACATATATTCGTGCCTTTTTCTGTGACTAACAATTTGCAGGAAGTTGAGAACCATGTTGAAAAAAAGACTGAGCTGTGTGTTTCCACAACATGTGAGATTGAGAGCATTCAAATTGAGTGTGAGAAAGATACACTAAAAGAAAAAGATGAGGAGATAACCATGGTCGGAGATGAAATGCTTGCTGCCCCGTTGTTTCATCATAAAGATTTGACACCTACAACACCTACATTAACTAAGAAGGTCGACAAAGGTAATAACCATATTGCTGAATTTAAATGTGAAAAGGTGAGTTATTGTGAGAACTCATGTATTCAATTAGAAATTCCATGTTCTGAAATTTTTTTGCTCAATTTACACAATGTAGAATTGATTACTCATAAGAAAGTTCTTACTAGAATATCTACTGATAACTCTTTATACTATATTATGTTCAATAATCCTATAGAGCTATCTAGTGTGATTGGGAACCTTGCTGAAATTTCATGTTTAAAATCACTAGTTAGTACTTATGCTTACACATATAAGTTCAATTTGATTGGAGATTATGGTGTAGATGACAAGTTTTATGTTTATCGAATATGCATTACATGTGACAAGCTTGCTGAATTGAAATTGCATGTTTTAGATAAACAATTTTTGGTTCCATGTCATGATCACAATGTGTTGAGTCTCAACAATAGTCCTTGTTGTTTAGAAAGATTTCATAATACTACTTATTCATCTTTTGATGTACAATCATGTACAAGTGATCAGAGTCGCGCAGTTGAAGCATGGAAAGCATTAAAAAATTTCTCCCCTATATTTGAACAACTTGATCGAGTTATGACCTTTAATATCTTGTCTATGTCCTTAGAAAAGTCGAGGATAATGTTTTTTGGAAGAGAGAATGATGTGAATGACAATATTACAATGTATACATCTTACAAATTCTTTGTTGTGCTAAATGGTTTGTGCAAAACAACGAGACTAACACCATCATTGATTCATACATATACCATGCATATGTGTTGTTCTCCTTGTTTACTACACCTTCTGGATGTTATTGATGTGCTAAATAGGAGAAGTGTGGATGACATATATATATACATATATATATATATATATATATATATATATATATATATATATATATATATATATATATATATATATATATATATATACACCATGCATACACTTTGGATTCTTTGTTATCCTATTTTCAGCTTATCAAAAGCCGATGACGGCTTTGCTTTCAAGAAGGGGAGGATGATAAAAACATGTACCCTATGGATACAACCATATTTGCTATACTTGTTGTTCCAATTAAAAGAGCTCCTACGCATCACTAAAATTATCAGGTGAGCTCGTTTCAAAGATATTTTACTTTATTTGATAAAGAACTTATGATATTACATAATGAGAGTGTGTTGCGTTTGTTATCATGTACCAAGATTTATGATCAAGATCATGCAATACGCGACACTACACATATGTTAAAACCGAGGACGGTTTTCTGTCAAGAAGGGGAGGAGGATGATGTGACCACACCACCAACACATACGACCATAGCGGCCAATATCAAGATTGAACTAAAGGTGAATTCGTTTTCTCAACTTCAACATGCTTTAAATAAGAATATGATGCTACCTAATGATGAAAATATATATTTTTATAGCACCACATCACTTTGGAACCAATTGAAGCAAGGGTTCAAGTTGGACAGGTTTTGGAAGCCAATTCGGCTTCCAGATCAATTCGGATTCAGCATGACAGGCTCAACTTCAAACGTGCATAACTTTCACATACGGAGTCCGTTTGAGACCCATGAGTACTCGATGGAAAGCTTTTCTCGTCCTATTTCCAATGGATCTAGCCTCACCTCCAAATTCCTCCTGTACACATCGCAATCACTCAAAGAAGATGTTGCGTCACCTATTTGGGCCAACTCGGGCCTTGTAATGCTTGGGCCCAAAGGAGAGGCGCCCCTAGGCCCATACTGTTCATGTTACCGTTCACATGAACAGTACCATGAATAGTACCACCTCATTTGTTTTAGTTTTGTGCGGCTTTTCCTCCCCTATTTAAGGAGGTTGCACCCTTCTAGTTTGCTTGGATTTTGTTTGATTAGTTTTTCTATGGTGAAAACTCTTGTTCTTCGTTTGTGTCGACTAGACCAACCGTAAAGAACCTCCACGGAATCCCACCTTTTGAGCTTAATATAAATATTTGTAATTTCAGATTGCTTGTTATCTTGTTCTTGCGTGTTCTTCGATTGCATGCAGGAATAGACCTTCGTGGTCAGGTCAACCGCGTTCTTGGCACGGTTGATAACGACTCAGAGTGTGGTTTAGCGATTGCTTGGTGTTCTGATCGTGGCCGGTTAGAAGCATGCATCGTCAAAGTCGTTCTCCTCCAAATCGAAGTTATCATCCTATCGGAAGATCGGGACCCCATCGCCTCATCAAAGGAACTTTACCAATCAAGGATACAGACTAACACATAGAACAAGTCCTTAACATGGTGTTCATACAAGCTAAGAATAACATAGATAACATATTCAGATTGAACCACATAGCAAATATCTCATAGGAAAAGTGCCAACCTGTTCTATCATACAACCCACAAGAAATGAAATGGGAAATACTAGTGCAGTTAACATACAACATTTAACAGACAAGAAATGAATATAATGCCAAAAAATAAGCAGCAGCATCTCGTCATCTTCCTCTTCCTCAGATTCAGTAAGAGTAAGGTTTTTCGTAACCATTTTCTCAATATATCAACTAGCACTCAAGAAGCTTAAATTTAAAAATGAAAAATTGACAACCAGTAAACAAATTAAAAGGTTTTCTTGCAAAGAAAAGAAAGCTAAGTGTATTGATTGACACAGAACAAATTCAGAGCATGCAAACTAATTCAAAGCTAATTTTTTTTACCTAATATACATGAACATGATGTCTCTATCAATGCAGTCAACCTGGCTGTAGCTGCAACCACAATTAACAGCCACTAGCTACTGGAGAGGTGGAGCTACTGGCCTATTAGTATATAAGCTAGTCCCAGCGATTACTTGCAGCTGTAGGTACTCAACACTAGCTAGGCACAAATATAATGGAGATTGTTGTGGGGGTGGCCCAACCCACCGTGATTGGGCCGTGCAACTGGTTCAACATGTGATATGTCCAATAGTATAGAGAAATATACCAGTGTAAACATACCAATATACCCTCATCCTTTGTAAGTACTAAGGGGTAGAATGAGAAATGCTCATATATATAAACCCCCAGGAGGGGGCAAAAGGGGATATGCTCCCATGATCATCAGCTCTCCAGATCTAGCTCTCCTCTTCCTCTTTTACCAATCCCCCTCTCTTTCTGTCTAGTCTGTAGCTACGACAGATGGCGCCGTCCATGGGGACGACTAAAGCTTATGTATAGAAGGGATTTCTGGAGCACTCATCACAGATAAGTTCATCTTGCCGCTAGCCTGTCCGCTTATATATATATATATATATATATATATATATATATATATATATATATATATACATACATATATATATATATATACATACATATATATATATATATACACATGCACCTTATTAAATATGGTAGAAGTGTTATGAGTGAGCACACAGATCTGCTGTGAACTCTCATTTCTTTTCCGGATTTAGATCTGGCAGATCTGATCGAGTTATTCATGCAGGAAGTGGCGTTTTGGACGACCTGGCATGCCGCGATTCCGCGCCGAGCTCTTGGGATCCGCGCCACGGTGGCTCCGCGCGATGGATGGATCCGCGTATACGGGGGACTCGCGTATCGCCAGGCTCCGCGCGGAATTCTCGCTAAGCACGCCTCCTCGCCCGCGCAGCCTCCGCCGAGTCTCCGCGCATCCGCGAAGTCTGCTGGCATGCGCGTAGAAGTTTACCCATCCGCGAGCTCCGCGTACACTCGCTCATGCATGCAAAAAGCTATTCGCATACATTTATGCATGCGTGCAGCTTGCCATGCTGCAGAGGATGATATTTATTCCTCTTGCCTTTTTTCCAATATTGGGTTTTCATGCATGCACTGTGCGTATCAGCGTATCCTTTCACGTAGCCAGCCATGCATAACCATCCATCCAAATCCTTGCATGCGTTCACGTATCCTTTCATGCAGCCATCTATGCATGTATTCAAGTATCCATTCAAGCATACTTCCACGCATGAATTTCTCTCTCTCCGCGCCTGCGAGGCCTACGCCACGGCCTCCGCGAGGTCTACGCCACGGCCTCCGCACGGTCTCGCCAGTCTCCGCGCCTGCGGCGTCTGATCCACCGGCTCCGCCCGGCCCTCACAGCCTCCGCGCGGCCTCGCATCCGTCCGAAGACTGTCGCTCGAACCAGCCCTCGAAGTGCTTCCCCATGCACACACGTGAAGCATTCACCTGCGTGTGCGTCCGTGCAGACACAAGCTTCTTTTTCTCTCTCTCCGCGTTATATGCATGCAGGAACTGCAGTCTCCGTAGCGTCTTCGCCCAGAGCTCACCCGACATCTGCGACGGCAAGGTCGTCCTCGCGCCACAGCCTCCATGACGTCGAGGTCGCAGGCGGGCCGAGGCTACTACCTCCGTACCAGGTTCATCCCGGTGGTGGAGAGCCTGGTGAGCGAGATGTCTCGATGGCGGACTCGAAGCTATATGGCGTGAAGTGGCTGCGGTGCAGACGGCTTCGTCGGCTACTACCTCGTCTAGCTTCGTCAGCTTTCCACCACACGCACCCGCCTCGGTCGGCTCCGTCCGTGGTCCTCGGCACAACTCCGGCAGCCCCTCACCGGCGAAGTTGCTGACGGAGCGTGAAGTGCTCCCAGTCGCCGATGTGCTGCCCGGTCGAGGTCGGCCTCCGCGTCGTCGTGCCTGGGCTGACGGAACCTGCCCCGCTCGGGACCTCGACGAAACCAAAGTCGCCAGCTCCGCTCAGACGAAGACTCCCTCGTTTCCGAGGTCTCCCCGGTGCTCCGTCCAGGTGGGGCTCGTCGAGCACCCTGTTAGAAGTTAATCTTGACTTAGTATTTGCATTTAGTTGCATGGAAGGAGTAGTGGACTGAGTGTGCGCGTGTGCATGCAGCTTCTGCATGCGCAGACCCAGTCGGAGGCACGGTGCAAGAATTAGTCGTGAGTTAGTTGGGTTAATTGTTAGTGCCTGCGTGAGAATAGTGCATGTGTGTTAGTGGTTGGTGGAGTGAGTCAGTTGCTAGCTGCATGCGCATGACCACAGGTAGTGGAGTCCGTGCGTGCATGTGTTAGTGAGGCTATTTAAGCCATGTAAAGAGCATGAGAATATAACACACAGAAAATTGTCCCAAGCTTTGTGTTCTTGATCTCTTTTGTTCTTGTGTGTGTGAAACACTACAGGGAGAACCATGAGTGAGTTTTCTCCTGGGCAAAGCCAACACACCCCGCCTCCGGAGTCTCCGCGTCGTCGAGTACTTCGGCCTCCGAAGTCTCCGCGTCGTCGAGTGCTTCGGCCTCCGAAGTCTCCGCGCCGTCGAGCGCCTCCGAAGCCTCCGCGTCATCGAGTACTTCGGCCTCCAAAGTCTCCGCGTCGTCGAGCGCCTCCGAAGCCTCCGCGTCGTCGAGTACTTCCGCCTCCGAAGTCTCCGCGTCGTCGAGCGCCTCCGAAGCCTCCGCGTCGTCCTCGGCCCTTGCCTCGCCGAAGTTCGAGCCTGCTGCGCCTACCCACCACGGCTCCGCTTTGGCGACTACACGAGGTCCTACTCCGGCAGCATTCAACCGGAGCGGTCCTGTAGCGGGGTACATGCATCATGGGGATGTCTCCGTCATGCATGGTCTCCGCCATCAGACTTCGCGATGACGGACCTTGCTCGGGACTCCGACGTCCGACTTGGCGGCCGGTGCACCCTTCGCGGCCGGCGTTCGACGTCAAGGACGAGGTGCAATTGACTCTGGTGCGTGCACGAGGAAGCGCAGGATACAAGCAAACTCGAAGTCCTGACGAGGAGAAGATACTAATGCGTCCATTCCGGTTGCAGCTAGGGCACATACGGCCGGCATCGGCGAAGCCGCTCGTCTCCAGACTCCGCCTCGCCGGAGGAAGAGCCGGCCTGTGTCGTCCTCCGCGGCTGCTCCGCCCCCCACCCCGGCCGTCGTTTTGCCAGAGCCCGGGCTGGCCACGCCGATTACGCCTCGGCTCCAGGGGAGTCTTCGCCAGCCTTCGATTCGACTCCGGGACGACTCCGCTTGCCCCCGCAACGACTTCGCCGCCCTTCGACTCCATGCACAAAGACTTCAGTGGAGACGGGTGCATGGTACGAAGCTCATGCCCAAGCATCTCGCAGAGCAGCACGTTCGGGCGACACTGGCGGAGTCTGCCGTCGGCCTCCGCGCCGAGTCTCCGTCAACGCCGCAGACGAAGCATGGACCCCGCGTGGAGGTCTTCGAGCGTTGCGCTACCCCGCGCCGGTGGATACTACTCCGACTCCGTGCTTAAAAGCACATGCATGCATCCGTTCACATAGCAAATACAAGCATCACGCATGCATGCCTCCGGAGTACACATGGCTGAGGCAGCCCGAGTATGCCGACGCAGACTACGACCTCACTTGCACAGTGCCCTCGCATGCACACCACCCTAAAGCCGAACGCAGAGGCAGCGAGCGACGAGGCGGCCGCGACGGTGGACCAGCCGGCCTTGGGCGGACCTGCAGCTGCTCGACTTCGGGCTCTTCGACAGGGACCGCGTGCTCCGCCCCGGCGGCCTGCTCCACGCCTACGTCCTCAAGCGCCACCGGGAGGTAGATAAGTATATGAGCTGCGACGTCGGCGCGTACTGCCCGGCCGACTGAGACCTGGGACTCCGCCTCCCCGTGCATGCCATCGTCAGCATCGTCCCCTGCCGACCTCCATACAGGCTTCGTGTCTGCCCCCGCAGGGCCGATTCCGTCGCCGGCAGTGCTTCTCCGGAGTCCCCGCCGATGCCTCGGGAGTCTCCGCCGAACACTTCGGAGCCTTCGCCGATGCCCCCGGAGTCTCCCCCGACCTCTTCGAAGCCTCCGTCATCGCCTTCGAAGTCTCCGCCGAGCCTTCCATCGGACTTAGCACGTCAGGATGGCGCACGATCTCGCGTGGTCAGCCTCCGCGTGGATGGGCTCCGTGTCGAAGCTTCCACACTCGTACGGCATGGCATGGGTCGGCTCCGCACCCCATGATGAGGCCTCCGCTAGCTTCATGCACCCAAGGTCTCCGCGCCTGCGGAGTCTACTCCGCGACGTCACCACCCCGCCCGGTACGCCCGGTACATGATCACGTATGTTGCTTTAATAATCCCTGCTGCATTTTGTGCTTGCATGGCATTAAGGAAATGGTTGCGCAGCATATCCCTTATTGCAACTACGGTTCCATTCTAAGAGCATTCGATTTGGCCATGTTTGCCTCTCCAGTTTAGCCTATTCTGGCTGCCGTAGCGTCAAATGCTTTTCCAGTTCTGCATTCTGGACCGTTTCATTGTTGCAAATCTTTGGCCATTTCTTTCGTGCCTCTGTTTTGGTCCTCGCTTTTGATTTAAATCGCACGACGGCCTTGCGCCTCGGCGTACTCTACGGAGTATAAATAAGACGTTGCGGGGGACGCCTCCGCGCGCACTCCACGGAGTATAAATAAGACGTAGCGCGAGGTCCGCCTCCGCACGCACCTTCACCGCCCGCAACGCGCGGGGGCTTGCTCCCGCGCGCAGTCTACGGACTCTAAATAAGACGCAGCGGGGGGACGCCTCCGCGCGCACTCTACGAAGTATAAATAAGACGTAGCGTCGCGGCTCGCCTCCGCACGCACCCTCACCGCACGCAACGCTCGGGGGCTTGCCCCCGCGCGCAGTCTACGGACTCTAAATAAGACGTAGCGTCGAGGTCCGCCTCTGCACGCACTCTCCGGAGTATAAAAAGACGCGGATGTCGTCACTGCGCACTCTATGGAGTATAAACAAGACGCGGATGCCGCGCACGCATGGACATTGTCCTTATGCGTACTCTCCGGAGTATAAATAAGACGTGAATGTTGATCCCACGCACTCTGCGGAGTATAAATAAGATGCGGATGTAGTCCCTGCGCACTCTACGGAGTATAAACAAGACGCGGATGCCGCGCACGTATGGACATTGTCCTTATGCGTACTCTACGGAGTATAAACAAGACGCGGATGTTGTCCCTGCGCACTCTACGGAGTATAAACAAGACGTGGATGCCGCGCACGTATGGATATTGTCCTTATGCGTACTCTCCGGAGTATAAATAAGACGTGGATGTTGATCCCACGCACTCTACAAAGTAAATAATAATAATAATAATAATAATAATAATAATAATAATAATAATAATAATAATAATAATAATAATAATAATAATAAACTGCACGATGGCCGAGGCACCACGGAGTGCATCGCTTTAGCGACGTACCACTAGGATATCGCGCCCTCGCGCGTGTTGCACTAGGGAGTGCGTCGCGAGTTTTTGAAGGTAGGGGAATGGCGCTTTCGCCTTCTTACCTCGGCGTGCGTAGCGCCCTCGGCCTACGCCGCAAGCGCCCGCTCTCCGCGGGCATTGTTTTTGAAGGTAGGGGAACGGCGCCTCCGCCTCCTTACCTCGGCGTGCGTAGCGCCCTCGGCCTACGGCGTAAGCGCCCGCTCTCCGCGGGCACCATTTTTGAAGATAGGGGAACGGCGCCTCCGCCTCTTTACCTTGGCGTGCGTAGCGCCCTCGGCCTACGCCGTAAGCGCCCGCTCTCCGCGGGCACTGTTTTTCAAGGTAGGGGAACGGCGGCTCCGCCTCCCTGCCTCCGCACGCGTATCGCCCTCGGCATACGCCGCAGCGCCGCTCTCGCGCGCACCTGTGTTTTCAAGGTAGAGGCGGCGGCTCCGCCTCCACCTCCTCGCGCGCAGACGCCCTCGGCCTACGCTGCAAGCGCCCACTCTCCGCGGGCACCGTTTTTGAAGGTAGGGGAACGGCGGCTCTGCCTCTCTGCCTCCGCGCACGTATCGCCCTCGGCCTACGCCGTAAGCGCCCGCTCTCCGCGGGCACGGTTTTTCAAGGTAGGGGAATGGCGGCTCCGCCTCCCTGCCTCCGCGCGCGTATCGCCCTCGGCCTACGCCGCAAACGCCCGATCTCCACGGGCACTGTTTTTCAAGGTAGGGGAACGGCAGCTCCGCCTCCCTGCCTCCGCGCGCGTATCGCCCTCGATCTACGCCGCAAGCGCCCGCTCTCCGTGGGCACGGTTTTTCAAGGTAGGGGAACGGCGGCTCTGCCTCCCTGCCTCCGCGCGCGTATGCCCTCGGCCTACGCTGCAAGCGCCCGCTCTCCGGGCACCGTTTTTGAAGGTAGGGGAACGGCGACTCTGCCTCCCTGCCTCCGCGCGCGTGTCGCCCTCGCCTCGCCGCAAGCGCCGCTCTCCGCGCGCATCGTTTTTCAAGGTAGAGGCACGCGGCTCGCCTCCTCGCCTCCGCGCGCGTACGCCTCGCCCTACGCCGCAGCGCCCGCTCTCTACGGGCACTGTTTTTGAAGGTAGGGGAACGGCGGCTCCGCCTCCCCGCCTCCATGCGCTGTGACGCCCCGCCTCGCCGCAGCGCCGCTCTCGCGGCATCGCTTTTTTTCAAGGTAGAGGCACGGCGCTCTGCCTCCCGCCTCCGCGCGTGTCGCCGTCGCCCGCCGCATAGCGCCCGCTCTCTCGGCACTGTTTTTGAAGGTAGAGGGAACGGCGGCTCCGCCTCCACCTCCCTCCGCGCGTGTCGCCCCGCCTACGCCAAGCGCCGCTCTCCGCGGGCACTATTTTTCAAGGTAGGGGAACGGCGGCTCCGCCTCCATGCCTCCGCGCGCGTATCGCCCCCGGCCTACGCCGCAAGTGCCCGCTCTCCGCGGGCATTGTTTTTCAAGGTAGGGGAACGGCGGCTCCGCCTCCCTGCCTCCGCGCGCGTATCGCCCCCGGCCTATGCCACAACCGCCCGCTCTCCGCGGGCACTATTTTTGAAGGTAGGGGAACGGCGTCGGCACGACCTCGGCGCTCGACTCCGCCGTCCGCCTCGTAGGCATCGCCTCGGCGGGACAGCACGACCTCGGCGCTCGACTCCACCGTCCGCCTCGGCGGGACGGCATGGCTCCGGCGCAGGACTTCGCCGTCCGCCTTGTAGGCATAGCCTCGGCGGGACGGCACGGCTCCGGCGCAGGGCATCGCCTCGGCGGGACGGCACGGCTCCGGCGTAGGACTTCGTCGTCCGCCTTGTAGGCACTGCCTCGGCGGGACGGCACGGCTTCGGCGCTCGACTTCGCCGTCCGCCTTGTAGGCATCGCCTCGGCGGGACGGCACGGCTTCGGCGCTCGACTGCGCCGTCTGCCTCGTAGGCAGCGCCTTGGCGGGACGGCGCGGGATTCAGCGCAGGAGTTCACTGATTTCTTTGTAGGCATTGCCTCTGGGGTCTACAAACTACCAGTTGCATCGGTTCACTAGTCGGCACCCTTGCGCTTACTGTCGGGGAACGGGGGGCTGGGATAGTTGATCACGTCAACTCGCCCATCGGGACCTCAGCGCTTGCTGTCGAGGGAGTACCTGTTGTGGGGGGTGGCCCAACCCCCCGCGACTGGGCCGTGCAACTAGTTCAACATGTGATAGGCCCAATAGTGTAGAGAAATATACCAGTGTAAACATACCAATGTATTCTTATCCTTTGTAAGTACTAAGGGGTAGAATGGGGATTTCCCATTCTACTCCACTCATATATATAAACCCCCAGGAGGGGGCAAAAGGGGACATGCTCCTATGATCACCAGCTCTCCAGATCTAGCTCTCCTCTTCCTCTTCTACCAATCCCCCTCTCTTTCTGTTAGTCTGTAGCTACGACAGAGATGATGAGCAAGAAGCAGCGTGTGGCCTTGATGCTAGTGGCCCTTTGTCATCGCCTCTTGTAAGTAGATCAATCCTAGCCGCCTGTTAGGCAATATGGAGTACATTTTTGTTCACACTAGCTGTCTGAATCAGCTGACTAACGTACACCATGCAATGCAAACTAATTCAGAGCTAAACAAAATCAGCAGCACCAAATCTGAAATTTTGTACCAAAATATCAAATGCTCATAGATCAGAGCAAGAGTTTCTAGAAGCTTGTAGACGTACCTAGTTGATCTCGTTGGAGGGACTGTTACGTTCCACTTCCGATTTCTAGTAGCTAATACAGGATTTGGCAAATCGAGCATAAATTGGAGACTGGGCATGGAAGAACAAGACTGGGAGTCAAGAGAAATTGGATTGGGGAAAGTTTCAAAGCCGGTTAGGTCATTATAGTATCAATACCCTAGACATCACTCGCTACACCCTAAGGAAACCAAGAGGTGGCATGATAGGTAGCCCCCACTTCGACATCACAATAGGAATGAGTTCACTCACACAGCCCATTCTTTACTTGACAGCTTGCAGCTGGGCCGCCTCACTCTCTTGCCGATCGGGCCGTCAGTTAGGTTAATTGTTGGACCATGAACAGGCACTGTAACATTTCCTCCCCGTTTAGAGCTGGCTTGACCCCAAGCTAGTGCTTCTGGAAACTGGTGAGCAATATCATCATAGTTTTCCCAGGTAGAGTTGGATGGAGAAGTACCAGACTACTGCACCAGAATTTGGGTAGAAGCTTACGTCCCTTTTTGTTGGAGACGGCGATCAAGAATCCTGACCGGTACTTGATCTTCTTTAGGCTCTGGCAAGTCAGGCTGTACTGTCTCTCCTGGCACCAATGCTCGCTTCAGCTGGGATACATGGATGACTGGGTGTATCTAGCAGGGGTGGAAGCTTGAGCTCGTATGCCACCGCTCCAATCTTCTTTTCCACCTGAAATGGGCCAAAGTACCAAAAAGCAAGTTTATGGTTAGCTCTAGCTGCCACTGACAATTGAACATACGGCTGGAGGTTTATGTACACCCAATTGCCAACAACAAATATCCGCTCAGATCGATTAGTATCAGCCTGGGCTTTCATGCATTGATTGGCCCTATTCAAATGCTGCCGCAGCAAGTAGGCCATCACTTCCCTTTCTGACAGCCACTTGTCCAAATCTGATACTACACAAGTCGAAGTGGGGATTGTGTCCATATAGCACTTCAAAAGATGTTTTTGCCTAAGGTAGAATGCTAAGAGGTGTTATACCAGAACTCTGCTAGGGATATCCATTCAACCCACTTCTTGGGGCATACATGCACAAAACAACGAAGATAAGCTTCTACACATTCATTGACTCTTTCAACTTTCCCGTTGGTTCATGTATATTCAACCGTAGCCCAAAAACTCTTTTCCAGTCCACAAGTCAGCAGTAGTCCCTAGCAGGACATAACGTCTCCTAAATATGCATAAAGATCATATCGGACGAACTTATATAGTGCTCATGTACCGATCCCTTTGCCTCACAATACCAGATTGAACTCAATCATTCATTCGAATCTGTAGTGGATTATTCAGTTGCAGTTGACTCCTCAACCACATTCGATATGGTCATGCATTTCCTTAATCCAACCACATCAAGAGGCTCGGGGATATCTCTCATTATATATGAGGGACAAATTTCATCCTGATCGCACATATTCCTCTGCATGTTTCATAGTAAACCCGAAAGTTACTTTTATGACCACCCAATTACGGAATAGTATTTAGCAACTGCTAAGCAAATTATTACACATGCAAGAAACTATGACGATCTTATGTCTAAGGATACTACATACACTACGGATAAAACTAACTAATGATACTTAAGAATATAAAAATTCCCACAGTGTCTCATGACAGGTCAATCTAACACCATATTTTCTAGCATATGTTCACATTATTGATTTGATATCCTTATATTCATGATCCATTAAACATGATCATCAATCAATACGTATGTTGATTTATAAATCATAATTTTTTCACATAACAATATAAGATTAGGGATAATTTAAAATAACATCAAAACATGAATAAAGAGTTCCACGAAAAAGTCACATAATTATTAATAAATACGAATGATATTTATTCAAAAGATAAAATAACATATTATGCAAAAGATCATAAACATACAAATAATACAAATTATCTTCATGATTGTCTGTAGAACATCTCACTAATTGATTTGCTGCTAACGCATTTGCCAATACAAAGACCATAGTATTGTGAAGTTAGGACCATGGTTTCAGTTGTGCAAGAGCAGGCCAACAGGGTGTGTTTGTCCAATGATATTAGGGCCATGCTTTGTATTGTTACTGCATCTTTGATACCTTTGCAGGTACGGTACTGATTCGTAAGCATATATTGCAGCTTGCACAGATCGAAGAAAGTTGAAACAAAGTATCACACACCAACTTGTAACATCCCTTGGTTGGGAAGCATTTCATGCCCATAGCATACTACCGACTCCAAAAAATCATAGGCTCATTCACCACGCCGAAGCCGGTTGGCAACATAGCACTGAATGCCCATAGCATATTATCGAATGAAAAACCACCTGCTAAACATGCCTATCTAAACGGCACTCACCAGCTTCACATTCCCTCAAACCAAACCAAGAGAGCATGTAGAAATCCTTGATGGCAAGACCATTCAGAGCTTCGTCGAGGACAAAGGCGCCTTCGACTCCTCCGTAGAGGACCGCTTCGTGGTCCTCGACACCAACCATGATGGTCTGCTCTCCTACTCAGAGATGGCCAAGAAGCTCGTGAACCTCAGAGTTCTTGAGAAGCACTTTGGTGTTGATGAGGCTGCAATGAGCCCCGACGAGCTTGTGGAGCTTTATAGTGGCTTGTTTGCGCCGTTCGATCGCCATGGCAACGGCACGGTGGACCTGGAGGAGTTCCTGGCTGAGATGAAGGAGGCAATGCTTGCCGTGGCCAAAGGGCTCGAGTTCCTGCCGGTGCGGATGGCGGTCGAGGAAGGTGGCTGCGGACAGGGAGCTGGCCAAAGCAGCTTGAAGAACTGTTTGCAACAAACTTTCACACATCTACGATTTATAATTTATATTGCTAATCTTGTTGTTGATTGAGCTATTCCATTGCTAGTTACTCGTACTTATTTAGTGAGATACGCCAGAAGCAAGAAGGTTATAGTGTAATTAACGAATCACAAGCTAGTTAAACAAATGACAATGTTGTGTGGCTATGCTTGTGAAAGCCTACATGAGGTAATAGAACTAGCAGTTTTGGATTTTGGATTGGAGTATTATGTGTTCAGTGATCTGGAAGCGTTATATGTTCAGTAATCTGGAATCATTATTATGTTATGATGATGAGAACAATTAAGCAAAAAAGATCTTCGAAATGGATTTAATAACAGCCATCTTGAAGAATCAAATTAGCGCAAATTGGATCAAGGAAGTGCATTTCAATTCAACAGCTCATGTTAGTATGAATTAAACAGAATTTTGTCATAAATAAACGAACTATACACAAATATGTACGCGCAATGTAGAATTGGTAGCAATTTTACGGTACCAGATACTAACTCTGGCAGGCCCGGAAGATCTCATCTATTGATATTATCTCTGTCTTCCCTCTTATCCATCTGGTGCTGAATAGTGCATAATTTGCGCAAGATGCAATTTTAGATCTGCAGAATGTAATCATGAGTGCATGACCATTGGAAAAGAAAGAAGAAACATGGCAGATTTCATCTTCCTTTTCTGAATAAACAGTTGAACATTGCCATCAAAATGTTCTATTTGCAACCAAATCAAACCTGATAGGCCATTTGGCAGCTGCAAATGTTGTACAACATACATGGCAGGTTATCAAAATCCATGCACTGAGCAACTACTTTCGAAGCTTGAAGAACTGTCACATAATGGCCACAGAAAATTGACCCATATAGTGCTCAGACTGGCCTTGCTGCATCGATCAGAAAACAAGCACAATCACAATTCGTCAAGTCATTTTTTCTCTCCTGGAGATCACCTCCCAAAGCATCATCCTTGTCCAACGACAACCATTGATCTCCAGCGCCGTCAAGAGGTTGAAGGAGGCATACTTGATGTCAAATTGCATGTCATACCAGTAGTTCACTGCAATGGTGAGCCCGTTAGGCCCGGGGCTCTGGCTGGCATGGTGAAACCACATGCTCGGCAAGTAGAGCATCTAGCCGGCGCGGACCGTGCAGCGTATCGGCCTCGGCCCCTCGAAGTAGAGCGGGAAAGATGACACCTTCGCCGCCATCTCCTCCGGTGACGCCGGGCACGGGTCCAGCTGCTCCACGGCACGATCCTCTCAAGTTCTTCCACCTCCAGCTTAAGCCTCAACTCCCCCTCTCCTTCCTGTTCCGCGACGTAGCGGGCGGCGGGGTAGTCGCGGACGTAGAGGCGGTGGTGCTCGGTGGGGAGCAAGAGGAGGAAATGCTTCTCACCGGAAACGACGACGTAGATGTTGTCGTAGTGGTCCTTGTGGAAGGAGGTGACGGAGCAGGAGTTACCGATCCAGAGGTTGACGGCCTCGGGGAGGCAGCCGAGCGCCTCGCTGGCGCAGGGCACGTCTCTATAGGCCTGTTTTCTTGGGCTTTTCATGGCCTTTATAAAGGCCCATGAATTGGTCTCTGTTTTTTCATGGGCTTTTCAACTTAGACGGCATGTAGTAGTTGGGCTTGTAACTTCTGTAAGGTTGTACCAATGTGAGGGAGGCTGCATTGCAGCCCATGAGTGCAAACTTTGTGGCAATCTGATTATTGAATCCATTCATTCGTATGAAAGAAATGGTCTTTCTCTAGTTAAATCTAGGAGTATTTGTTATTTAAGTTATTGTGATTTAAGTTAAGTCAGTGACACTAGCTTTGCTCACGCATAAGTAGATGCCAACTTGAGCAGCAGTTTACTTGAGCCAAGTATAGATGTCATCCAAGCCCAATGAGATCTTCGATCGCCAACTGCTACTTCCGCCACGCAAGCACTCACTCGCATCGCATGCATGGCCTATCTATTTGACTTCGTGGAAATGATGGATCAGATAACTCCATGCATGGATGTATGGTTAAATATAGCTTCATCATTCGTTAAACAACTCTATTATTTTGGCATGGCAAACATAAACATGGTTATCCTGATTATGCGTTGTCGATTGGTACTCGACAGATATATCTACTGAAAATAATTTTTTGTTTCATCCATTTGTCTGCGAAAGCCTGTGGAGCATCTATTAGTTATGGGGATGACCTACTTACAGTGAGCTCATGCACGTCCAAACACAAAGGAGCAGGTACTACATGTTGGCTACATTGGCGACGTGTCGGTGCTCCATTTGTTCATGGTATTGTTGCTACTTGCCAGTTGTACCAAGTAAACACGGTTTTCTTTATCAAGCTGACTAAGATTAGTTTGCTAACCAGGTTCATCATATCAATTTACATTTCAAACTAAGAAAAAAAACTCAGGTTCATCTGATGTACAGACAAAAGGTAAAGGGTGAATTTATACTGACGTAGTAGAATTCATACGATTTGTCTTCATCGAGCGTAAACATGTCACTTTTTTTTTTGTATTCATTGGAAAATGACACTGAGTAGAGTGGTAACTAGAGTTTAGTGCCCTTGGATCAGGTACAGAGAACAACATCCGTACTTGACTAGATCCGACTTTTGGGGACCATCCACATGTAACTGAATTGTGTATGACCGACGAACCATGTTTGAACTTACCATAGGAGAAATCAACCGATAAATCTGTTAATTTGTGTAAACATTGAACTGTTACCCATAAAATTTTTATTTCTAGACAGGCCCTAAAGAAGTTTAAACCAACAAGGTACCACTCCGTTTCCAAACAAAATGTAGCCTGCTAGCACGAAATATAGCCAAGTCACAAAACCACATTTGGCTTGAATCCCAGTGTTCTTGGAGAAATTTTGGCTCGTCGTTTCCATAGATCAACCGATCAAGTAAAATTGGTCATATTGGGCCCTGTTTAAAATAACTTTTAGTTTCTGATTTCTAGTTTTCAAAAACCGAAAGCTGTTTTGAACATGTCGTCTTCTGAACATAGTTTTTTTCTTTTTGCAGTGTTCGTAGAGATATTTCTTTATTTTCCCTTTTTTCTTCATTTTTCTTTAATTAAATGGCTCAACCAAAAGCTAATAGTCACTACAGTACCTATTTTAGCTAAAAGTTATCAGTAAATACCATTTTAAACTGCTTAAAACTCTGTTCATATTAGTTTCTAAAATCTGTTTTTCTACAGTAAATAGCTTTTCTACAGTACCTACTTTTTAAATAAGTGTCTTTTTAAGACTGTATCTACTAGTCGATTGTAGTACATATTACAGTGACTTCATTTATATCAGTCAAAATTACATATGAATATCTCTCTATAAATTACTATTTATAAACTGAAGTTAAAAGTCAAAAAATAAAAATCTTATGGTCAAGCTCTACATTTGCAGATGGGCAGGATGACGTGGATGCACGTATATTGGCGGCATTCCATCTCATTCACATGGGTTCCACTCTGTGCGGACCTTTGTTTCGGGAGGACTGTAGGTGGGGCCTATTCCACCGTCCCTAGCTTAGCCGCCACGTCACGATTGCCTTCCGGGTCATGGGCTCCAATTGTGCCGCTTTGTTCTCTGCGGCCAGCAATTTCGTCGGACAAATGTGGCCTTGCACCGAAAACATTGCAAAATAAAGCTCCCTCAAGCGGGGGTGTGACCTTCCATCCATGGCACGTGAACTTTTGTCATTCGGTTCTTATTCACTGTATGGTTAAGGGTTGTGTTCGTTTCAGGTTGAGTTTTTGGATTTTTGCTTATTTTATACTATTAATAAATTTTATTTTTCTACCGTTTTTTCTCGTATTTGTTTGTATTATACGTGACGGGCTAACATATTTTTTCTATTTTTAATTTTTTAAAATTTAATTATGTTAAATAAGTCTCCATCAGCTACAATACTTTTTTAGTCAGTTACAGTGCTTTTCAGCCATAAACCACTCAAAAACTCAAAAACCGGCCCCATACGTCATAGACTCAGTTTCTTGCCAAACTTTGCCACAAGTGTGGCTTCAATTTTGTTAGCCACACTTTCTGTGGTAGCCATACATTGGCTAAGTTTAGACATGGCAAATTTAGACATCAACCAAATAGGTCCATAATATGATACAATATTACTTAAAATTATATTTAATAATATTTTGCTAGTTAATTAGTCGCGTCCACACACTCCACTCACGTAAAACGGAGAAGGCAGTGATCACAAACGCCGAAAGAGAACTGATGCCACGGGAGATCCGAGTAGATATGCACGTGGGGCCCGCACTGACAACCAGCCATGGCGATATTTCTGAGAGATTTGGCCCCGCTTAAAACGGTTTAGAGTTCTAGTTTCTGGTTTATTTTTCATTATTCAATAATTTTATCTTTTTTTATTTTTTTTAATTTTTTAGTTTTTTTCGTTTCTTTTTTCATATTTATTTGTATTGTCCATGACGGGTTAACATTTTTTTTATTTTAAATTTAGTTATATCAAATAAATTATCGTCAGCTACAATGCTTTTTTTCAGCTAGGTACAGTGTTTTCAGTCATAAGCTACTAAAAAAACTATATTAAATGGGCCCACCAATCAGCTCATCCTTCTAGGCATGTTGGATGTTCCGTGTGGACTCTCCCCGAAAGCTGCACATCATTTTTTTTCCCCCAAATCATCTCGACATCTCACCTCATCCCGGTGGCCGGTTCAAGGGGCATTCGTAGTAGATTGTCCTTCTTCCTTCCGTGGAAGATATCAAAAGGTAATATAGATATCTATTTTTAAATAGTTTTTATTTTTATTTTCTTCTCATTATAAGGATAAGACAGAGTGTTACGAATGTATCACGCACCCAATCATCTTATTTTCGCCTTGTATACATATCTCTCCTTTACTTTTCGCACTGTTCGTTATCCTCCATCCAAAAGTCACTACTATATATTTTTAACTAAAGGTCACACTATAGTCAAAAAAAAATCATCAGTTGCAACTAATACAAACACCTCTAAAGTGAAGGAAAACGACACGCACAAAAGAATTCATGAAAAGAGAGCTGTCCAACTTCTGTACTCTCAGCAGCCTCTATTAATTGGTACTCAAATCATCTGAGAGAATAGAGAAGAAAAAGAAGATTGCCTATAGAAATGAACAAGAATATTTTCTTTCTCAAGAATATATGTAAGAGCGCTATGTATGTACAATGATAACTTTGATTTCACTCTATACGAAGTCTGTATATTCACGTAGAAATTGAACTGATTCACGTAAAACTTCTGCATTTTGACCCAATTTATTGAAGTGAGTCGTCCATGAGCTACCATGTACATGTTTATCTCTTGATCACCTTTAGGTTATATGTAGTGTGGTACATATGCTCGTTCGCCTTAGTGATAATGAGGTGGCAAGGTGCCCCCTTGCAATGTAGTACTAGAAATGAGTCTAATCTCGCTGTCTTGCTGATGATATCCCTCTTGCCTTTTTCCTTATTTTACAAAACAAAGTTGATCGATCGGCGACTACTCCTGCGGTACTGTACAATCGTCTTACATATTTCTATGCTAGCGTTTCGATAAAGCAGCCTAAAGCAAGAAGACGAAGCCCAAAGGTAATAGAGGTCTCCATTTGCTGTAATAATTGTTGCTGATGAACTCTCGAGAATGATGCATGCAAGCACTTAACCAGGGACAAGTTACTAGTTTGAAGTCTGACTTGTTTGGAAAAATTTGGAAATGCTTTAAAAATAAACTGTTGTCCATTGGAATACTTTGGACACAACCAATCCTAGAAAACAAGAAAAGCATCTCCAAATGTCTATATAGTTTTGAGCTCTTTGCTTTAACTACAATTACGATCGATGAGGTGGGGTTTAGCATCATAATCCTATCCTATATCCAAACCCAGAGAGATTTAATTCTAGTTTGTGCGCCACAGTTCCAAGGAGACTAGGATGATCAATCCAAACCATCATACATGCCGATCCCTATAGTAATTAGCATCGTTGCATGATACTGGAGTACCATATCGGTAGAACCTGACGAGTAGCTCGTCATGCTTTATTGGTCTCATTTTTGCGGCATTTCTTTCGGCCTTATTTTGCGGTATTTCTTTCCGCAAGGCTTGATGTTCCTCCGAAGCACAAAAATTTCACATAAAACAATATAATTCCTACATAATTTATGTGGCCTTCGATTGATAACTAATATCTCAAAAACAAACAAAGCTGCAGGTCATATCTCTCTCTCTCTCTCAAAAAAGCCTATCTAGCTATGTGTAGGTGGCCGCCTTGAGAGGAGAGCTAACTTTGGTGATCAAAAGAGCTTCAACTTCCAGCTTATTTTTCACTATTCATAAATTTCGTCTTTTTCTAAACTTTTGACTTTTTGTTGAGCTTTTTTGCCGGTTCTTTTTTCCCGTATTTGTTTGTATTATACGTAATGGGCTAACTTTTTTTATATTTTTTAATTTTTTAAATTTAATTATGCTAAATAATCCTCTGTCAGCTACAGTATTTTTTCAGTCAATTACAGTGCTTTTCAGTCATAAGTCAAAAAAAAAACCAAATGATCACGCCCTGCAGTACTATTCAGGTGCACATTCGTTGGTTCCAATTGCATTGTCTTCACGCTAGCTAACCCGACAACCGTCTCTGTCCACGCTGCCTCTAATCCTAATCACGTACAAAACTAACACTAATCAATACGCTTTATCGATCGAAATTGTAGATCGAATCTCCCTCACGGATTAACTAAGGAGTTTAATTAACTAAGGTTCGACCGATCGATGGCAAGCACGGTGCAGATCGTGCAGGAAAGATGGGATGTACACCTCAGCTCAAGCCCTGCACGCACTGATCGAGCACGATAACCCCACCCTAGAACGCAAAAGCTAGGTCAACTTGCCGCTGCGCCCAGATTTGGCCGGCTCTCGATCGCTTGGCCTTTCCTGGCACATCGATCATCCATCTGCATGCGTGAGTCTCTAAATGGTGCCATTTACCGGACCGGTAATGGTAATAAGGAGGATGAATAATATCTTCTTTAAATTTTTTAAGTATTTAGAAATTTTTCACTCTAAAACTAAAGAGCTAATAAGTTTATATTTGACAAGCTAAATCCAAACAATAACCTAAAACAACAAAGTCTCACAAATTTAGCACCTAATCGGTCTAACCGTCACTGGATGTGCAGTCTGACTTGTGTGGGGTCTGACCGGCCACAAACCGACAGTCTGGTTGGGCCTAGGAGCAGTCTGACAGCTTCTCTATTCTCAGAACAGAAAATCAGCCCAATTTAAAACCACTTTTGATGCAAACTTCAATATCCATGGTCAAATGAAATCAAATTTTGCACACACCTTGTTGAGGGTCTCAGAAATAGGGGTGGAAAAATAGCTCGAGGCTTGCAAGCCAGCTCGAGCTCGTTACGAGCCGAGCCGGCTCGGCTCGAGCTTGTAAATTTTCGAGCCGAGTCGAGTTCGAGCGGCTCGCGAGCTTTTTTGGCTCGCATCTACAGTTGGCAATCGGCCCAGCCAGGCGGCTCACAAGCCTCGCAAGCCTTCGCAGCTCGCTTCGCTTCGCATGCCGCTCCTACTTTATCATCGCCCCTTTCGTCGGCCGTTTTCGGTGGTGGCTTCAGCGGCCGGATTGGGGATTTCACCCTTCTCAAAGAGCTCGTCGACCGTCGTCAGACTCTCCACCGACACGGTCTTGTCGACAACAGTGGCGCCGCCGAGCACGGCCTTCGGCGTCCCAGGCCTCTCCTCCCAATCGAACGGCATGCCCGAGGCGGCCGTCGAGTACGGCGCATGCGGCTGGAACTCCACCTCCTTCTCGTCTTCCTCGTCCTCACCGTCACGGCCGGCGTCTTTACCCTCGGCGAAATGCAAGTATATGGCCGCGGCGCGCCTGGGGCTCGCGGGCCCACTGGTGAAGTGCTGGAAGAGGTCGAAGGGGTTGGCGCTGATGAGGCGCGGCGTGGCCGGCAGCAGGAGGTCGAACGGAATCAGCGACGGCGGCGCCATAAGGAACGGACCACCCGCCGCCCCCTCGGCGAGACCAAACGGGCTCGCGGCCGCGGAAGGCGGCTGTGCGGGCTAGACAGCGCCGTGGCATACGGGCTCATGGCCGCGCTGTCAAACCGGAAGTCCTGCCGCGGCGGCAGCTAGGTGGAGATGGGAGGGAACAGAGGAAACCGTGAGGAAGGAGGGAGAGAACAGAAACAGGGAAGTGGACTTTATACAGTGAATCAGCTGCTTGGCTCGCGAGCTGTAACGAGCCGGCTCGAGCCGCGTACCGAGCCGAGCCAAGCTTGCATCCTGGCTCGGTATCTACACGAGCCGAGCCGCAGCTCCACACGAGCTTGACCGAGCCTGGCTCGAGCCAGCTCGGCTCGTTTCCACCCCTACTCAGAAACCTGTTCTATCTAAGGATCGTATGGATCTTGGACAAAATTCCAACATTTCCTCCAAACATGTAAACTTGCACCCAAATTGGGCAAATCTCAAAAACTTAAAAAATAATTTGCTTGTGGGTTAAAAACATCCAAGATAGCTATAAGATGAGTTCATATATATCACATCAAGTAAGACTATCCAAAGAATCAAAGCCAAAACTCTCAAATTAAAAAACCTCAAGAAAGACTCCAAATCAAACAAAAACTGAGTAACATTGAAATCTTGTAAACCACAATGACTAGATGTATATGATTTGATCTATATGAGTCATCTCTATCACTTACATGTTCTTAAGACGCAACAAGATCAAAAAGGAGAGAAGTAGTCAAAGGACCAGCAAGAACAAGAGCAAATCAATCATGACAAGAACACTTCATGAGAGATGAATAAAATTAAATATATTGCTACTTTAGAATAAAGGTTTTATAGCCACTCTATAAGGAGGATAAGAGAGCACACCACGATACTCACTCTTCTCTCTCAGACCCTAATCATAGAACTCAAAAATAAAATGGTAAGGCCCACTAAATAGATAGATTAACCAACCCACATCTAACTCTAATGGATATTATCCACTAGCACAATTAGAAAAATTCGTTAACCCCACATAACATGAGTTTTACACTCATGCATACATTTCAAAGCACATGAGCTTGAACTCACTAAGTCTTTAGCCTTTGATTCACTTGATCTTTTCAACATCTCTTTGACCTAAACCGTTTTCCCAAACGCCGTGGTTTTCATCCAACGAAGTTTTCGTTACTTGGCCAACTACCAAAATACCCTCATCTTAACCCGGTCTTTGTTTTTCCTTGCAAGAAATCACAATACTTGCCACATGTATGTGCACTAATAGTTTGTCATGCATCGGCAAGTCTCTCCCGCTCCGGCTCCTATCAGATCACGCCTCACTTAGACTGACCAAAGCACTTAGCAACATGTCGCTCGAATCTTTCCTTTAATATTCTTTGTCTCCCTTGTGTTATGTTTGAGCTCAACCATCTCATTTAGCATTTTTTATCGTTTCGGATCTCGGCTTTCATGAGTATAGTCCTTGTCTTTGTCATTGATAATAGTTAACTCAAAACTTCCTTGCACATTCAAAGACTAAGAAATAATTTTCGAGCACAAGTTCTTTACAAATTGACCCACATTAGCTCAAACATGTTTTATGCAACATAAATGCACTGACCTAAGATCAAATTGCCTAATACACGATTAAATTCACAAAATTTTGAACTCTAAGCCGAAATTCAGAGGATAGACAATCTGACTGCTAGGTTCGATCTAACCACTTAGGAGAGTCGATCTGACTGCCAGATACTGAAACAAACAGACTGAAAATCCAAACTTTTGATAAATTTAAATTTTAACTTAGTACTCATTAACAATGATTTATTATAAATAATTCTAGACATTCTGACGTGGTCCCTCGGTCACACGGCCACCTTAACTTTTTGGTTGCATGACGTGTGCATGTATGCATATATTTACGACTCAAGATTCCTGATCATGAGATGAACTAGAGTTCTGTGTTTCCTTTTTCTTAATTTGATATGTACGCAATTATAATTCCCTTTTGTGTTCTCCCCATTTTGGCCTTCCAAGGCCACTATATATAGGTCCTCCATCTCAACCCACTGCTCCACACAAATACAGCTCCCATTCTTTGATCAGTCACACAAGCTCTAGCTAGCCACTCTTCATATACGCTTGATACACACTAACCAGTAACCTCCACATCATCACCAATGGCCACCGCCGAGGTAGCTACCTAGCTCACCGATCTGATTCATATATATATATGCTTGGATCATTTTGATCGATCCATCTTTTCATATGATTCTGCTGTGATTGCAATGAATCATTGCTATCAAGTATCAACCCTATATATATGTGTGATCGATCTCACGGTTCATCTTGATGAGCCTGATTCCTATACACGATGAGCTAAACACGGTTAAAGTATGGTGCTAATATGTGTACGCGTCGTGTAGGTCCAGACCCCGACCACCGTGCTGACCGAGGAGGCGCCCGTGGAGGCCACGCCGCCGGCCGTGGCTGCCGAGGAACCCCCGAAGGAGGAGGTCCCCGCGCCGGCCGTGGCTGCCGAGGAGGCCCCGAAGGAGGAGGTCCCCGCGCCGGCCGAGACCGAGGCCAAGGGGGCGGAGCCAGCCGCGGCCGAAGCGGAGACCAAGGAGCCCGAGCCAGCCGAGGCCGAGGCCAAAGAGCCGGAGCCAGCCGCGGCCGAGGCAGAGACCAAGGAGGCAGAGGCGGAGCCGGCGGCGGGCGAGGAGGTGAAGGAGGAGGCAGCGCCGGCCGAGGCAGAGGCGCCAGCTCCAGCCGTTGCCGAGGCACCGGCGCTGGAGGAAGCGGCCGCGGACGAGCCGGCCCCCGCGGAGGCCGAGAAGGCCAGCGAGTGAGGCCCCGCGCGCGCGAGATGGCTCAGCGTCGCATGCCAGTGCCGTGGCACGGTGGCAGCCGTGTGCTCACGTACATGGCACGGCTTGCCGTTTAACGTGTACTATTAGGTGTTGGGTGCACGGGGTCGCGTGACGAGGGCTAAAATAAAGTGCGTCGAGGGTGCTGGGGCCCAGTGTCGGTGACGCAGTGTCTCATGCCTGTGTCGTTGCAGCTTGTTTGTTATGTGCTGGTTCATCATGTATGGGTATTTATGTTTGGGTAATCGGAAATGGTATGCGTACGTTTTTCGTCCACCCACTGGATCGCTCCGCTCCTACTTTCGGAGCCGGAGGCACACAAATAATCCAGAGATCCCAATGACTTCCATCTCCTGTTCCCCCGTCTCCGCTGGATCACTGGCAACCAACACCGCAGGCACTGGCACCCTCCTCCCTCGTTGTCTCTGTAACCGTAGCGGTCGTTCCGATTCTCCTCACTGGCAACGCGCATCCTCAAGCCACCGAGCTACGATGAGCCGGATCATGTTCGTTGGTATCCATATCCTACCGGATCCGACCCGCCGACATCTATAGCTTCACTGCCTTTCTATAGTGTAGGAAGGAGATGAGATCGAAGGTACCCGACGGCATGCTCATGTGCGTTCTCAGCCATCTCCCACCAAGCTTGCCAGATCTATTGTTACCATAGGTAAAGCAGTTGGATTTGATCATTTTGTTGTAAGATCTGTTTTTTAGTGTTGTATATTTTTGTTGCAATGGTTTGATTTTATGTGTGTAAAAATTAGCAACAAGCAATGCAACTTCGAGATATTTTACTAAATATTTTGTTGCACATGGTGATTAAAATTATTGCACATACTGTCTAAGGATATTATATGGAAGCACATTTTTATCGTACGCCCGGATGCTAGCAACGCCCTTGAGTAATTGTTGTACTTAGTGCGTCGTGCTGTGTGATCTGCCCGAGATGATCTTGAGCTAATTATTCGTCTGTAGATCTGCAAGCTTGCAGAAGCGTGGCATGAGCTGCAAGCATCACCCTGTGATAGGTGTGGCAATGGCATTGTCATTTGTCTTCAAATTTCCCAAGGGAATGCCATTTCCTTCTGCTTCCATCTAGTTTAGCTCGCAAGCATTCGGGAATGCTAGCCGCTCACTGACACTCCTGTTTCAGTGTTTCTCCGTCCCAGATGGGCTGCTTGAACATCACCCGGAGCCTTCATCCAACAACTCCATGGATGGACTAACAGTATTCCAACTCCCTGGACTCGGTTTGGTGTAAATTTAGTTACCGAGTTATGCGGCATTTGTGTTCCAATACCACAATATCTGCATTGGCCATGCAAAATTTGAGGCCAAGGTGCGAGAAAATGCTACTAAGGCTACTACAAAAACTTGAGACTCTGGATTCTGAATTAGCCGAGCACAGCCAGTAGCGATTCATCGAGGACATGATGACCACGAAAGCCCAATTCTACTGATGCCTTTCAGGTTTGTATCCTAGTCCAATCAATCGCGGTAATGTTCTAGTACTCCCTCCATGGCTTTAACCCTCGTTATCACCCCATCGGTAATACTGCTCCAGTCCCATCCAAATTGAGAAGAAACTGCAGGGTGCTATAGCACTCAGGAAAACATCCATGGAATACAACGGAAATTCGTTGCGAGAAATTAGCTGAAAGTTCTTCACTCCAGTGGAACACGCAAAACATACAAAACGCAAATATATCCACTAGGCATCCAGTTGCATTGAACATACACATATATCTGTCATCTGTGATTCAGGTACCAAGCACATGGTTGTGATTCAGAATTTCAGAAACCAAGCAATTCATTGTCAAGGCTTGAGAACTCACTCCTAAGCCATCATTTCTCACGGCCGTGCTACAGATTTCAATCGAAAGTCTCAGCCAACATCTGTCGATAATTAGCATGAATTACTGCCTGTCTTCAATCCCTAGCAAAACATGTCTGAATTTGAAAAAAAAAAAACTGGCAGAAAACCACTCATAGAACTACTTGCTAACTGAGCAATTGTGGTCAGTTTCATAAAACTGGAGAAAAAGAAGTACACTAGTGTTACCCATATTCAACTTCCTTCCTTCAGAATGCAAGGCAATGTCATACTAATGTCCAGTAACAATGTGAAACATCATTAAGGACCAACTAAGATCAAATCCACCAGCAGCTTCTATACTGTAGAGCTACTTCCCATTGCAATTACCTGTGTGCCACGGCTTCATCCATTCACTGGTAGCCGGAGCTTGAGAAACATGCTGCAGGCTTGCAGCTAAATGCATCTGTTGTTGGGATAGTACCAGCGGGACTACAAAGGATCACAAAATTGTTCCCGTTTCACTTCTTTAGAAAATCGTGACCAATTAAAAAGAGGGGGTAATGAAATGAACCTGCTCTCTTCTGATTCCACCTACATTAGGTCAAATGACCCAGAACACTAACTTTCCATACATACAAAACAAACCATGACAGCCTATTACTTTTAAGCTATAGTAACAGATTTAATGAGATAGGTTGGATTGTCACTAACTTGGATATATTTACAAAATATACCAGTTTGGATTCCATAAGGGCAGCATCTACCATGTACCAAAGCTGTAGCTCACATGCTCTTGTGTGATCTTCTGCAGCTGGTTTTGCATCGTCTTGGGGTTTGGATAAGGAGGGAGGCAGAGGCGGTAGAAGCAGGTATGAGATGATGGGAGACGGTCAGCTGAGTCAGATGTCTTGTATATATACAGTTTTGATCCCAGCCCACTAAAACCATCGGAGGGCAAATATTTTACTGAAGTCCAAAAGAAGAGGAGCTGCCTCTGTTGCTCAACTGGCATGCTCTCGACAGCCTGTAGTGTGAATAAATAAGTTTCCTTATCCAAGCATACACAAAACTGATTGGAATACATAATGGTTATGCTAGTTAAGAAAGATAAGTAAAACAGATATGGACGCAAGACAACAAGGGGCATCTTTTGTTTGATATCGGTGACTTGGTGTTTTAACAGTGCCGAAGAGAAGCAACCTGTTGACACTTTGCCACTGCACTTATGCAATCCACTATATTTAAAACACTGGTGATGGGAGTTCTTACCGGGCTGCATGCACAAAAAGTGAGAACAAACTGCTTGGTTGTACGCATCTCACTTACACAAAGGAGCAACAAGGATTAGGTCGAGTAACAAACAACAACAACAAATCCTTTGGTCCCAAACAAGTTGGGGTAGGTTAGAAATTAAACCTCCTCAAGATCAAAGAAACAAGAGCCTTATAATAAAACCTACAATACTAAAACCTTAAACCCTACATCCTACCATCTGAACTGAGAGTCTAAAACACTGTCCCTAAACCTTCTTATATCATGGTTCCGATAGGTGAATCCCTAAATTCTATGCGCTCCTATCTAAAGTCAACTCTTTGAATATATTCCAATCCCTCAAATCTCTTTTAACTACTTTCTCCCATGTCAGTTTTGGTCGGCCTCTACCTATTCTTATGCTTTCAGTACATCTTAAAATTACACTACGTACCAGTGCCTCAGAAGGTCTCTCGTTGGAGATGTTCATACCATCTCAAACGATATTGGACAAGCTTATCTTCAATTGGTGCTACCCCTACCCTATCACATATATCATCATTGTGGATTCGATCCTGCCTTGTGTGACCACTGCAGCATCCTCATCTCCGTTACACTCATCTTTTGTATATATTATATAAAACTCCTAGAAGGTAGAAAGATGGCGCTTTAAGGTACACAATCATATGTCGATGGTTAACAGAGTCATGTCAGTGAACCCAACATATGATGTCACCAATTGACCTCACCTTTTTTCACCAAGTGGCAAGGCCAATGGCCAGGCTTTGGTTGGTTGCTTTATCGGTCAGGCTTAGAGACAAATAAAGGATGAAGATAATGAGCATGCACCAGCACACCCTCTAAATCAGAATTACTGATTGGAGCAGCAGAGTGAAAGATAAAATGCTAAGAGCTATCATAAAAAAATGAAATGTGAACTACAAGGATCAAGGGCAACGAAAGCAAAATCCTTGCATGATGAGCCTGGCCAACTAGTGCAACTCAACATGGGATCAACTAAACATGCCATGACATTAGCATCCACTGTCATGGCAAGTCATTTTAAAAAGAACTTCCATTTGAAGACGCTACTGACACAAACAAGACTTGCCTTTGTTTCACTTAGTTTTCACATGGCTCCATTTGATGCCCTACAGGTTCAGAATTTGTTGGGATTGTGAACAAAGACAACAAAAAGAAAAGCCATATTCAAATTCCAGGGAAATCCTACAAGCATTTCAGGTCTAAACAAAAAACAAATACTGTGACATAATGGCTGTGTCATATGTTGGAAGAGACAGCTAATACATGAAGACACAATAAATTCGTGAAGTGCTCTGCAGCCACAATAGAAGCACAACTGAAAAGAGCAAAAAAGGACAGAAAAAAGAAACCGCTCTGCTAAAAAAATTTCTGCAGTGATAGCACCTGCTTAACCATCTATATTGGGACAGGAATGTATAGAATAGAACATATAAAAAACTAGGTTTTAAAAGTGAATGGATGCTGTTCGTGTATACATGTATATTAGGATTAGGACCCACATATCTCTTGTACACGTGTAGACCAATGTGTAGATCTCATTGGTCTACAGTAATGCTATCAGTGTTTTCCTCCTAAATATTAACATGGAGTTTGGTAAGAGATGGTATGTTGCCCATGATAAATTGAGAACATGGGAAGAGCAGATGCTCAAAACAAAACATGGCATAAAACAGATGAAAATTCATGACTAAATGCATTTATACAATGTTACACAGCATACCTTCCAGAACCAGATAATGTGGCGATCTTTTTCTTTGTAGCCATTATATTGAGTATGTGATTTCCAATCTTTCAGATTTATAGTATTGTTGCTTCCCCCTAGCATTCGGTCGAAGTCTTCTAGATCCAAACACTCAAAAAATGCTTTCTGGAGTTCTGGATCAACTAGTATGTCACTAAATCCTTGCGTGAAATGGGTTAGCTGCATTGAAATAGAGTCCACGAAGATATTCTTTATAAGAAGATCAATGTAATGCTCTCTGTTCCTGATATTCACAGAGATGTCCTGCCCTCCTGGGCAAAGCTGAATAGTCCTTCGTGACCCCAATTCATGAACTTCTCGGGAAAATGTTAGTGTCAGATCATCAATTTCAGCAGCACCCATATCTAGAATTCTTTTACAACTTGCATATGTGAAAGGATCTGCAACAGCAATATCCTCCAACGTAATACTTCTCCCAGCAAGATGCAAGAATAATGTACGATCCAAAACAATGCCTACTTGCACTCTATGCATCAACGCTAATGCAATTACTCGTCCCGAAAAAATGAAGTATTTCAGGTGCAGTGGATCCACAGAAGATGCTGCAATGTACAGATAAGTATCAAAGATTAGAAGATACTCAGTCAACATCATTGTGGTTTGTGGACATAAGTTATCTCACAGATACTGAATAGAATCACAATTAAATAGAAGAAAGAAAGCCAGAAGATGCCTCAAATAGAATAAATTGTGGTTATTTCCTTTTCTCAGTGGGCTGCCATCTTAAAAATTACATCATAATACTCACTGCCCCTTTCAAGGAGAAAAACACTTATTACAGCTGCAAGGGCTCATCCTCCTTGTAGAATGCAGCACACCTCACTATTAACTAAAACGAGTGTCATAGTGTCTCTTTGGCCAAGCTTAGCCTTATCAAATAAGACAGCCCGGCAGGCTCATGACTCATAAGCTAAAAAAACGACTTATATGACAAGCTCAATAATATAGTTGGTAGAACTTTTTTTTTCTTATTTAGCATCTTCTATGCCAAAAGTTTGGAAATTTCACCTTTTGTTTTGTAAGCATAAAATGGGAAACTTGTCTTGATCTTGATGTTCCTATTCCATTCATATCGTTTGTACACTTAGGAGGCATGTTGGGAAGACTATGGAGACAGATGTGACTGCAATGCAGGTAATAGCCAAACAACCAGTTGCAGTTGGGCAGTTGTGTCACAGGCACACAGCATTTTGCAGAGCTCATCCTTTGCCAATGAGCGGACCGGTGTTCATCGTAGCTCAAGATTGCAAACGCACCAGGCGTCAACCCACCTACAAAGAAGCTCCAGCCTTGGTACGGCGGGCGTGGTGACTCCCAGTGGTGTGGGACAAGCCTCCACAACGGGCATGCCAGCGGATGGGTGTGACGCGGCAGTGGAAGAACCATGTAATAGCTCTGGGGTCAACTGACCCCACAGCTTTTCACAAAATACCTTACTTCTTGAAATTTACATATAAATCTATAATATTTTGTAGAAATGAGTAATAACCCCACTAAAATACATCATAGTGATAATTGACCCCACAGGATAAAGTTTTTGGGTTGCCACTTGACAGCAGACCTCAGCAACAAGCGTAGCGGCTCCGATAGGTGTGACAGTGTGTCGACTCTTGTGGGTGTGACAATGCAATGGCTTCGGTGCGTGTGACAGCAGGCCGGATGGCACACACGCATGGGAGAGAAAGCGAGGGAGAGGAAGTAGGACAGATAAGGACAGGTGAGAGAGCAATTTGGGGATCGACTTGTTGGTAAGCTCAAGAGGCTGGGCTTGAGTGGCTATGGCTTATTACCAAAGATAAACTGGAGCTGTCCGTTGACGCTTCAAATAAGCATGTCATTTGGTGGAGCATACCAGCTTGTCTTGGAATAAGGCAATAAGCTACAGCTAAGCTTGGCCAAATGGGCCCATATTTGTGCAAGAATGTCTGCCATAGACAAAGAACTACTCTGAACACCATGGTGTGGGTGTGACAGATTGCAAGCTTCCAACCACTACAATGATGTCGTCTATCTTGAAGGTTGTTACCATAGCAACTTCTTATCCAATGGACAGAGATGCTATCCATGAAACAGTTGGGATTGCTTTGATCTGTTGGACTATGAGTATTTGGAAAATCCGCAATGAGGAATGAGCATGTATTGCAGCTGGGCCCAACTATGTGATTTACTATGTCCCATGGCATGCAACAATGAGCTTTAATACAGTCTCAGAAGGGCAAGAAATCACTTACGGGCAGCATGCCACAGCTATGGCGAGTAGCAGCTAAAATTTTCCATTGTTCTCATGGTTGGGCGCCAATGGAGAGACAGCTAAGTTGGAAATGCTATATTCACTGCTGCCTTTTGTTATCTTTGAAGTTTGCAATAATATAATCATCACTAGAAGTAGTTGAGCTTTTGTTGCAGACTGCTAGGCTCAAAACGAGGGGTTCACATGCTTTCCATTTACTATTCCTCTATAACAGCACCGGATTGTAAGAGATTATTTAGTTTCTACAGGAAATGGGAACCAGGAGTTTATCCTCCTTTCTCTGGGGAAAAAAGATTTTACATGCATGTAACATAATCTATTTATAATAAGATTTGAAATATGTGAAACTCACCACAAACTCTTCAATAAAGTTACTATGGAGTGTTGACACAAAAAAAAATGATATCCAACAGTGAAAAGTGTAGTCTAAAAGAGTTTGACAGAGGACATCTTATCATAACAAAAAGAATATGTAGCAATAAAGATAAACAAGCGACAGGAGGGGTATGTAACATTAAAATCGTAAGCCTTTGCACCAATGGTACGTCCGAGTTAATCAAGAGTTTTAAAATGCCAATGATCATGGGAATACTGAGCTAGAAAGATTAAATTTTGAATTTCATTGTCAATATTGATAATAAACCTTGGGTGGTGATGGTTTGGGGCTGTAGTTTTGGCATTAGTTCATTTCCGAAAATAAATTGTGCTATTACATGTCTAGCAAGATATTTACTTTCATGCTGGTTCGATACCAAGCAAAAAAGTTACCGTTGTATTTGGGTGAAAAGGGAATGAACTCATTATTCAAAAAAGACAAAAAAAAAAGGGAGATCATCTGAGTATCCCTCCATTGCATATTCAAACAAGAAATAAACAGAACTTTTTTTTTTGTTGAGTAGTCAAGTACTAAAAACAAATGAACCAAGAGTACTTATAAGTTATGACTAAGCAGTTGCTTTGATAAAGAAAAAGGAGCAAACAGTTGCCAGAACACAGTCACAACATTCACTATACCATCACACACTGCGTGCACGAGGGAAAGTTTACCATGACCGGGACACACTGTATTTAAGATAACTAAGTGCCAGAACATACGCATGGTAATCGGAGAGTGTAATAGGCACAAACACGCACAAAACAGTGGCATTATATGCTAAACCAAGCTACAAAACAAAGGTAAGGCTTTATGAGCCCAACTTGGCAACTTCGGTTTGTATGTTAGATCGGCAGCACGACGCATGGCAACAAACTATAGTACTACTACATGGTTTGGGTAACAAAACAACAGCAGTCCTTTACTCCTTTATTGGTGTAAAAATGTAGGCCCATATGCAGACATATGATTTGCAGGACCTGCTACGATTAGAAAGTAAATGTTTCAATAAACTGCTCAAAAGAAACACATTTTGGTATCACTAATTTTTTCAATTGAAAAGTATAGGATTTTTCAGTTAGTTTATACTACTGGGAATTGATCCATCATCCAACACCCATCTAAACTACTGGCAGAGCCACAGTGAAAAATGTATGTAGTGGGCCACTATATATGTAAATTTATATAAAAAATACATTCTGTACTATAGGTATTTTAAATGAATGGATCTCAGTCACCCCACTGAGATATGTAGTTGTACATTATACCCTGCACATAAAAAGTTCTGGATCCACCAGTGAGCAACAGTCAACAGCTTATTTAATTCAGATTTTCAAGTTGCTCAGTCATAGTGTCATACCAATAGAGCAGGTTTGAAAGTGATAAGTTAATACCGAGGAAACTTACTTCCATTCAAGTAGAACCTCCGTTTATCATTAGGACAAGGCGAGAAGAGAACTTGCTGTGGGCTGAACAGAGCTTGACACACCATGCAGAACCATTCCCTCAGAACGCCAGGGCCAGTAGCTTCCTCATTCTTAAACTCCATAAAAAGCCCACTGCGAAGCTCACTGGGTTTTGCCCTTATGATGTACTCAAAGGACTCATCCAGTAAATGCGAGCGATCGATCAACATCTCATGCAGCTCCCCATAGTCATCCTTCCCCTCAGGAAACATCATCAAGACTAAATTCCTTCTTGCCTCAAAGGAAAGCAGATCCTTATGCTTCTTGAGCCACTGGAGATGCTCGTTCCTCTTGGAACAGCGCACGAGGGCATTGAGTGGTGCTTTGTGTGCCAGCAACACAAACCGTAGGTTGTGCGCCACATCCTCGTAAATCGCTGAGATGAAATCTAGTTCTGTCAACATGACCAGGATATGTGATCGGTCGGTCCATCGGGATTGACTTTCCATGACCCCCCTACTCTCCGATGACAATGACAGATCCATCTCCAACCTCTTCAAACACTCATCCACCCTCTTCAACAGGTTCATCGACATTTCGTGCAACTTCCATACCCATGAGTCACCATGCTCACACTCCCTGCTGTACAGATTCTTGGGCATTGGCCCGTTGGGCATCCAATAGCATACCTGCTGGCGCAACACTTTAAAGAAGTTTGAGAACTCTTCAAGGTCTAGCGCTGACACCGTCATGGACACCGATGCAAGTCCGTCCAGGACCACTTCCACTATTTCTCTGGCAAACGGGAGGACCTGCTCGATCACCCTGGTAGGCGATTTCGTGGAAGAGGGGAGCGAGGGACGCGAGCAGAGTACTGATGCAAGTGTAGAACGGCATGATCTATAGAGTAAATCCTTGTTGCCCACAACCAAAGAAAGCAAGCGGCAGAATTCAAGCAGCACTGGCGCCGTCACGGGCAGCACGTCAGGCGGTAAGGACAAAGGGTCCGTGGTGAGAAAGCATCTGATGGCGCGCTCCGCGTAGGAGCGAAAGAAAGAGGACGTTGAGAGGTAGAGGCGAACCAGCGCGAAGGGGGCGCCCGCTTGGAGGAAAATGTCGATGTACTCCGCCGCGTGGTCCCCCGTGGCCTGGGCGTCGCCGGGGGCGCCGCGATCATGGCGAGGGCCGAGGTTGGCGCGGTTGGCGCACAAGATGTACTCCTTGACGAGGTCTTCGAGGGAGAAGGCGACGGTGGCGGTGGAGGCGGCCTCGGACTCCGCGGCGGCGGCGGTGGCGGCGATGTGCGACGCGAGCTGCCACGCCTTGGGGTGCGGGGTGGAGCGGAGGCGGGAGGCGAGGTGCAGCGTGGAATCCGGCGGGAGGCGGAGCGCGGCGAGGGTGGCCTCCGGCGAGAGCTGCCTCCCCGCGTAGAGGAGGCGCAGGTCGCGGCCGTAGCCACAGGCGGCGAGGTGGCCGATCACCGCGCCGACGGTGTCGTCCCACCCCGCGTGCATCGCGATGGTCTTCGAGTCGGTGGCGCGCACGAAGAAATGGACGCTGCGCGGCAACGCGTAGGAGGAGGACGCCGAGGCGACGGCGGCCGTGGCCCCTTCGGAGGAGGCGGCAGCGGCGTCGGAGCGAGTCATCAGTGGCTGCTTGGAGGACGGTAGGGCATGATCGGGGGCGTCGCGGCGGCGCTTGGAGGGGCGGCGGCGGCAGGCGAAGGCGGCGGCGGACATGCTTAGATCGGAAGCATCGGGGTGGGGAGGAATCGCGAGCTCTGGGAGCGGCGGCGGCGGCGGAGGGTTTTGGAGCGGAATTTGGGGGACAAGTTGAGGAGAGAGATCGGGTCTCTGCCTCTCTGCCCCCTCTTTTGATCGCTTTGGCGTTCTGCTTCGTCTCCTCTCCTCTCCTTTCCCCTGGGCTTTTTCGGGGCGTTTTTTCCGTGCTTTTTCGCGTGGGCTTTGATCGGGTTGGCTTGCTGTTTGTTTGTCTCGCCTGTCTCGGTCTCGCGGCGCCGTGTGTCGTGTCTCCGCCTGATTCATTGATCTTCTCGCTGGATTTGCGCCCACCACTCCGCCCGCTTCTTTCAGGCGGCGAATGTTTTTTTAAGATAGTTTTTATCTGTGTATTTTAAGGTGGATATCTGTTCGTTAGAGGTAAAATCTTAAAAGAAAATGATATAAAAGTAAACATGATTGATTCTTTTAAAAGTCTTGGTTTTGTAAGCGAAAGACAACATAAAGCTACATAAATCCTTTTTCAAGTAGGATATCTCTACTACCACCTATCATACATACAGTTAAACACTCACAAAAATTAAGGGAAGTAGCAAAAATTGAGTTCAAATTGGGCCTTTATAGCGGAGATCTAGGGTGGTGATCGGTTAATTGAAAAGCTCATGGCTTATATTTGAAAACATCAGAATTTTTGAAAAAGATCAGAATGTAGGTAAAAGACTTATTTAGTATAATTAAATTTAAAAAAATTTAAAAATAAAAAAATATGTTAGCCCATTACGTATAATACAAACAAATACGGGAAAAAAAGAACCGGCAAAAAAGCTCAACAAAAAGCCAAAAGTTCAGAAAAAGACGAAACTTATGAATAGTGAAAAATAAGTCAGAAACCGAAGTCGAGTTGATCAGAGCCTTAGTGTGTGACACAGCCGTCACGGGCTCAAGGCTCAGTTAACTGCTGCCTCCCTTCTGTTTGAGGGTAATCTTATCTCCTAAGCTGAGCGCGATTCCTTGGATCTTATCTCCTTAGCTGCTGAGCTTACCGTCGTCCTGCTTTTCAACGCTGATGTTCACCAAAGCATCCTCGCCAAACACACTCTTGGTATAGAGATTAGCATCAAGAAACCCACATTCTTCATCAGGCACGGCCAGGGCTTGAGTGGACGGCGGCTCGTCGCGAGCAGCAGGGACGGATGATCTCTACTGTATGGGCTGGGTTCATGTTGCTTGTCAGATGGTACACCACAGTATCAGGAAGTGTTCTCCCGATCCAACCGCAATATCAAACTGCCGTTTCTGTTGTCTTCAAATCTGATACAGATGACCTAATCAGTCGATTAGTTTGAGATGGAGCTGTATAAACACAGTAATCCGTCGATAGACAAGCGGTGTGATATACTTTCTCTCTGTCTGATAAGCGTAGCTCGACTTCTACCAACCACAGGTCAGCTGTTTCCACTATCCCAAAAAAAAAGCACAAAAACCCTGAAATAGATTGGCGACATGAGCCCACGCATAAAGAGAGGGCAAGCCCAGGAACGGCCTGTGGCAACAAAGTCACATTGCTCGAGCGCCGCCCACGAAGTCCGTAGGTTGAAACGTCCTCCCGCACGGCCTGGCATAATCCCTCGCGGGCCGCAGCGCCCAGGCTGCGGAGCCGCAGCCGCGTGGCCGCCCAAACTTCTGCCCGTCGCGGCTCGATGGGCCGCACGAGACGGATCCAACTACTACCAGCCAGCCAGTGGCATCAAGCCCAACTGCGCGAGATCGGTTGGGAGTGGGCTGAGAGTTGGACGTAGGGGTGGACATCCTTATTTTATCGGGCTTTTTTGTAACTAACATAATTTAATTTAATGCTATTTTATTAATAGTCTGTAAGTATTTTTAAAATCGAGTTAATGAGCTGAGATGAACCAAAAAATAATTTAATTTTATTCGAAATCAACCTATTTAATGTTTAACTATTAACAAGTACAATTGAACAATTTTGAATCGAGCTAATGACCCCACTAACAAGCTTTTTTTCACCCCTAGTTGGACAATTGTTGCATCATGGCTGCAATTGCGCGCCATGCATGTGCGCGTCACCGCCCACCCCCTAGGCGCCATCCAGTCGTGCAGTGAGGGTTTTGTTTTAAAGTGCTATGTTTTTTTTTGTTAAAATAGCATTAAAGCAACTGCTAGGTTTTTAAGGTGTTCAATTAAAGAAAAATAAAAAATACTGTTATATATAGTGGATAACGGCACGACAGAAACGGGACCGGAGAATGACCAAACAAGCAGCAACTTTACAGCGCCGAATGCTTCACTGCAAGATCAAATCAGCAGCTATGTTTCCTATCCAATATTCGTGGATGGGACCTGGGACTGGGAGTACCTAATCACCTCCAAATCGCTGTGGTCCGAGTGAGCCCAAAGGTTTCTAGAAGAGACAAGAGGTGGGTTCGAAATTACTTGGTTTAGGCTTTAGCTTATATTTGTTATACTAACTAGTTTTTAAATATGTATTTTTAAGGTGATGTTATAGATAGATTATAGTATAAAAATATAAATTATACTGAGTTTGGTTATACCGATCAAAATCATATGCGACTATTTTTCTCTGCATACTATCTCTCTTGAATAATATAGAACTCAAAATTTTTAGTTATAAATCATAATCAAAAAACCATCGGAGCATTAAATAAACACCAGGACGACAGCAACAGCTAGCTCTACAGGTGAGGTGAGCATGACCTGACCCCCGGAAGGGTCGTGTCACCACGGGCAAAGCCGGATTTGAAGTGTAACCAAGAATGGATCGGCACATTAATTATGTGTCCGCGAGCTGTTAGATGCGCGCCACAAATTCGTCAAGCCGAACAGAGACGGGGAGAGACCCCACGACACCGGCACTCCTGCTCCACAGAATATCAAGCGTCTGTGTTAAGCACTGCAACGGCTAATCCTGACGCGTCTGGGCATCAAGCGTGTTTACCCTTAGAGCCACAATGTTGTGGCTTGCATGTCGTCACTGACGAGTAAGATCCTTCCTGGTGAATGCTGGGTTTACCGGCAATTAATAATGTTAACCTCAGCTTATGCTACTTGATGAACTAGGTTCGCCTGAGCATGCAGCCTTTTGGGATTATATGTAGGTTAGATTGTTCGGGTTGTAAGTGAACTATAAGCTCAATGCATAAACTGTCTCATAAAGCTTATGCCTTTAAGCAGCAACACGCAGATTATCATTATCTCTTTTTTTTTTCGGAGCAAGCTAATCGGTCACTATGGTGATGGTCTGGACAAGAGAAAAATGCGAATAATAGACATGGACGTCTCACCCCATAGATTATTTTTCATGGTTTCTTTGGCAAGCACCCCGTTGTTTTTCGTTGGTTTCGTATCCAGCATGAGAACGTAGGCATGACTCATGGAGACGTCAAGCTACGCCTGTTGGGTAAGCTGATAAGAACACGTACTAGTGTTGATTCTTAGCCGCCAAATTCCTTTTCATTTTCGCCTTCAAGAAAGTTTCTTGCCATTTGCCAATTGTCCAGTCCGTTCGTCATGGTCTGATGAGTGATGGCGTCAGTTCCAGGCATGCATGTGACCGTCTTCTTGGCTAGTGTTTGAATTAAAAAAATCCAGCCAAAAAAGCTCACAGCATAAGATTGTGACCACTTTGATAATTTGGTGATATTTTACGCATTTCAATCAAAATCCATGAAAACCACTTTGATAATTCGGTGGTATTTTACGCATTTCAGTTAAAATCCATGAAAACCTCTCATTTTAGGTGTCTTTTTTAGGGCTGCTTTTTATGCCCATAGAATAAATCTATCAGATGTTTGAAAGGAAGTAGAGAAGACTAATCTATTGGCGGGGCCGTTTGGTGGCCAGAAAAGAAGGATCTAGCGGCTAATTATTTTGTGCTCCCCGCTTTTACACTTCAAATATTCACAAACTTTACTAAAAGAAATGAACCATAAACAATTCAAGCGAGATACTTCACCTGCACATTATAAAACTAATGAAACTAATTAACGAGCGATTAGAAGCTGTTTCATGTGACCAGGGCGGCATCGAGTCAACGCAAGTGGATGATATATCGCACCAAAAGGCACATGGCAATTGGCGAAGCCACGAAAGCTCTACGAAGCTGAAGAGATGGAGACGAAAGAACAGGTAAAAGGAGCCAGAGCCGGCCGGTGAGCTCACTTGTACGTCATGTTATCACAAGCCAGTCGAGTGAAAAAAACTTCTGTCAGAGCCATGAACCTGATCTTGGAGCCGTTGCTTGGAAGAACAAAAAACTCAGGCAATGATCGGTCGTTCTTCCCGAGTGCCCGTCCAAGTTAAGGCTGTCGATTTTCCACTCCATTAACCGCGCGGCGTAAAATCGTTCCACAGCGAGTTTTTACCGTATGGTAGATTATTTTTAGTCTCCAAATTAAGAAGCGGTATCGTTCAAAAAAGTAGTAAGAATACTACAACGATTTGCCTGAAAGAACAAGGACTTGCAGCAGTAACGTGGCGCTTTGGCAGCGAGGAGTTAAACCTGGGGCGATCGATAACCACATGCTGATGCGACGATCTCACAAGGCACACGTATGCAGAACTGCGACGGGGGAGAAGAATGGGACGACGAGCATGCGTGCGTGCGCATGGCGTCAGCGTGACCGACGACAACAGCAGCAACAGCGAGCTGTCGAAAACACGACTTTGGAGAGATGCACCGCAAGGCTCTATGTTTTTTTAAAGGGAAAAAGCCAAGAAACGAGCTGGGCAATTTGCCACACCAACGGAGGGATCGAGCCGTCACTTTTGACCACGAAAAGCCGTAACGGAATCAAGGTGAAATCGCGCCCAAGGCGTGCTGCTATATACTATATAAGAGCCGGCGAAGCCATCGTACTTCCATACAGAATCCCAGCAGCTGGAATATTTGGAGGAGACGAGGAGTTAAGGATTATCGCCTGATATGTCAATGGAGAAGCCCCGGCAGGTGGTGAGGAAGTTCCTGGCCCGGCCGCAGCACGAGGGCGTCGGCGCCGTCGTCCGCCGCAGCATCGGGAGGTGAGCAGTATCAGCGTATCTGAGCTGCCATGGAGAAGCTGCAGGGCACCATTTCTTGGGCTGGTTGCTAATTGGGATGGAACTGGTTTTTGTGCAGGTTTGAGTTGAGGTACTTCGATCCTTTCCTGGTCCTGGATGAGTTCTCAGGTGAGGCGGCGTTTGGTTCTCTCTTGTCTCTTTGCTTTGTTTCAGACGTCGCATTTCGATTGAAGTGGCAAAGATGAGATTTTGATGATCTGCTCCTTTCCTCGTCCAAATTTGTTGCAGTTTCTGCTCCGGCTGGGTTCCCTGACCATCCACACAGAGGTTTCGAGACCGTCACGTACATGCTTGAGGTACGCCCAATTCTAGTATGTTTTTTTGGCTGGCATTTTGTTCCTTGGCAGTAGAACAGCCAAACGGAACTGCGCAACCTGCAGATCGATAGAGCAGCCATGAAAATTCCTTGCAGCTTCTGCAGTTATCAGCAATTCAGCATCCTCAAGCATTCGTTACTTAATTCCCATTGGGCTGTAAAGACAGCAGCGTCTTTTGACAACCAAACAGGCATGAGAAACTAAGCGCGTTCCATTTGTCAACGACGCCGACCAGAGATTTTTTTTTAAAAAAAAAACCAGGACAAGAGCGCTACCCTAAATTAATTTAGAGAAAAAGAAAACAAGATCTGTTTAGGGGCAGAGGGCCGAGGCCATCAACTCAGAAGAACAAGGTAAAAAAACATGTTAGAAACTTACAGTGGTGATGAAAGTTCGCTGGTCTATTGGCACCCGTTAGAACCCAAGCCCCCCCTTTCTCTTTTATCTTGGCTATCAAAGAGCTAGGTGAGGTTGAGAAAGATCAGAAAGCTAGGGAGTTCCGCTCTTTCCAGATTTTCCAAGTAATCAACTTGCCAACGTTGGTACTTGGAACGTTTCTTGCCGTTCACTTGAATCCATCCGATGGGGCCCTGGTTTTGGTAGCCTCCCTACGTCAACCACCCCGCGTCGCCTACACTTTTCTCCTTCCCAGCTTAAAGCATTAGCACCACACCAGAATTCGTCATTGGAAAGTCGAGTTGATCAACACTAATCTACCTTCGCCCAAATCCCGTCAATCAAGTCGTGTAAAAAGGGTCAGAAAGTAGCAGTTTTTACAAGAAAATGATGGCCTAATTAAGTGATTGCTCCTGACCTTGTTCAACACTGTTCAGGGAGCCGTGACGCACGAGGACTTCGAGGGCCACCGCGGCACGATCAAGGCCGGCGACGTGCAGTGGATGACCGCCGGCCGCGGCATCGTGCACTCGGAGATGCCGGCCGGGCCCGGCACCTCCAAGGGCCTGCAGCTCTGGGTCAACCTCTCCTCTCACAACAAAATGTGAGCGTTTTTTTTTCCTTTCTTTCTCTCGGCGCACAGCACCGAGCCATGCGTCACATTCTTTCGAAACAAAAACGCTAGCTAGATTGACGCGTGTGAAAAACAACGTGCGTGCAGGATCGAGCCGAGGTACCAGGAGATACAGAGCAAGGACATCGCGTCGACGTCGGCCGACGGCGTCACCGTGCGCGTGATCGCGGGGCACTCGATGGGCGCGCGGTCGCCGGTGTGCACGCGGACGCCGACCATGTACCTGGACTTCACGGTGCGCCCGCACGCCGCGGTGCGGCAGCCCGTGTGCGCGTCGTGGAACGCGTTCGCGTACGTCCTGGAAGGCGAGGGCGTGTTCGGGGCCGAGAAGTCGGCGCCGGCGGGGCCGCACCACCTGCTGCTCCTCGGGCAGGGCGACGGCGTGGAGGTGTGGAACAAGTCGGACAAGCCGCTCCGGTTCCTGCTCATCGGCGGCGAGCCCATCGGAGAGCCCGTCGCGCAGCTGGGCCCGTTCGTCATGAACACCGAGGAGGAGATCGACATGACCATCAACGACTTCGATTATTACATCAATGGATTCGAGAAGGCTAAGCATTGGAAGTCGCAGGCGCTGATGGCGCTAGGAGTAGAGTAGGGTGAAACGAATGATGGCACGAGACACGCCGAGGAAACAAGGACAGTTCTTTCTTTTTCTTGTACGAGGTTGTTTTATTTATTTATTTTCTTCTTGAATCCTTACAATTTCCAGAAAATCAGCGATCGCTTTGTGTACGTATCCGGCATAATGTTATTTGCTTTTGGTTAATCATCACAAGATGGGACTCAGATATCTCGATCTTAAAAGGCAAGGTTATTTGATGTTAAAAAAAGAGAGAAGACATGGCCATAGTACATACAACTAGTTACAAAAAAAGTTTTAATTTTTTTTTGCCTCCAGATGATTAGTGGAAGATAGAAAAAAGGGTTATTGATAAACATCATGCGGATGTTTTCTTTCTAACTATTATCCAGATTTGTGGCCGTTGAATTAGAGATCCAACGGCCACGAATTCTCCCCTCCCTCCAAAAAAAAATCTCCCCATCGGTAAAAAAAAAGAGGTCGTTGGATCTCTAATCTAATGATTCTAAATTTGTTAGTAAGAAAATATTTAGGTGATATCTAGACATTGTAAAATGCATAAATTACATACACATGCACGAGATTTTGGGAGATCTTGGCGATTTTCGGGGATTCCCTCTTCTGGAATCCGAGATTTGTTAATTCGGCCGAGCGCTCCTCAACGTTGGGTTCGATCAAAAGATGGCCATCTCGACCCTAAAATGGGCTTAGATGGACTTCGTTTGGTTTATCTTTTTTGGTGTAATCTTCTAAGCCCATATAAGTCTAACTGGGCTCTCGTTGCGCTCAGATGAAGCTAACCATCAGGTCCACAACTTGCTGGCAAACTGAGCCTTTCGTGATTCGGTCTAGCGTGACCTAGGCCATGCGAGACTCCAAAAAGGAGAAGATGGCAAGCTGGGCTTCAATTGGGCTTCATTTGATCCCGGACAGGACCATAGATTTCTGCTCTTCTATTCTCTCTCCGTTTCTTTCTTCTTCTTCTTCTTCTTCTTCTTCTTCTTCTTCTTCTTCTTTGCAGGCAAACCTCTCTCTCACTGACATGAAAACACTCCACCAATCCAGCACCGAAGAGTCGTCACCCTTCCCATTTTTTTTAAAAGACAGCGAAGAGTCTGTACACGGCATGAAAGCACTGACATGATGGAACGATGAAAAAGGAAAAGGTAGGTGGTTACGATCATCAAATATAAATGGCGAAGCCACATCGATAGAAAGCAGTGTTGGGTTTTGATGGATTACGGTCACCCATCTGATCATCCTCAGTTCACCCGGCTTCTTTGACTGCATTGTAGTGTTCTATGTTGCTGCCATGTATGGGACAGTAATCAGTAGACACATACATACCATCACGACAATACAGCCCCTGAAGAACACGTGTTAATAATATCCCCTACTTTAATTATGAGGATTCTACACCAGGTAGACCTGTGAACTGTCGAGTTATGGAGCTTGCCCTTTACTTCTTAATCGAGTCAACCCATTGAGATTTACGCCTAGTTTTTTTAGTTTATACTTTATACTTTATAATTTTTTAATAGATAAATAGAACAATTTTTTTGTCGTCTTTTCAAAACGACTTATCAAGACAATCTTTTCGAAAGCATTCAGTTCATTTGCAAAAACGCTCGTGCAAGTACAAAACCATCAACCATAATAATAAGTCATCATATACAGTTCAAATGGATTTTTTTTATCTTTTAGCCCTGTGGGAGAAGTTATTAGCAGAAATGATCTCGGTCATAATTTTTTTGCGAAAATAGCCCCCCTAGCATGGCCGATTGGTGCGTCAGGGCACCTGGTGCGGCCAGGGAGCGCACCAGGTACCTAGCTCAGCTAGGGAGCATGGCCAGGGAGATTGGTGTCGCCGGAAGGCGCATCAGGCCAATGCGAACGCACAGTCGTCCGTCATTTTATGATAATTTTAACTTTACATTGAGTCAATGCACGTAGGGCTATCGGCTCACCACCTTTTGCCCGCGCCGCCCGCGTGGTGTTTCGTCTACATATGATTATGCAAACTTTAGAATTTTTTTGGCGGTGTAGAAAATTTTTAATATGAAAAAAGAGGTCCAAGCATTATGAATTTTTTTGAAGGTCCTTTCGTGGCCCCCTCACACAAGCAAGTTTAATATATGGTGAAGAATATTTTCACAGGTTAGGAGAAAACTTTTTCATTGTCTTTTGTTTTCAACAACGGTATTACAAGGGTATGCAGCGACACATGTACCCAGATCATGTAGGAATGCACATATTTTGAGAAAGAAATATCTTGGCGGGCAGTATGACGGGGTACTACGGAATGGTCCGATTTACTGCATGGACCGCGACCTTTTGCCCTTCCTCCTGAGGTTGGCATTGTTGTCTTCGCCGGTGGCCTTAGCCTTGGCCACTAGTTCGTGCTTTCTCTCACGCTCCTCCTTGTGAGCCTCGTGCTCCCTACGCCTGCATGCCTCCAGGTGAGCTTGCGTCTCCCGCTGGATATGCTCACTTCGATCTTCGCTGCGCTGCCACTCCTCCATCATCTCGTGTGCAGTTTGGGCATCCCACTCCTTTGAGGAAATGGTTACATCTGATATAACTAAATGACTAATGATGGTTGCGATGTAGTTCAAGGTCACATTCTAATGGCGATGCAACAGCTCCTCAAGCTCACTTGTGTGGTCCCTCACAGCTGTAATGCGGAAGTCTATTCCTGCACTGGGGAATCTCTGCGCATGGACTTTGACCGGGCAAGAGCTAACCATTCACTTAATTATGTAAGTGTCAAGGTTCGACCTACAAAAGGATGTCATACACATATTGTTAACTATGACTATGTTCACATAAAAAATAGCGTGATATGTTTTACGGTCCAACTCACCTAAAAACTCGGTAAGTTCGATTGATCTTGACTGCAAAGCTTGCGATAGCTTACTTCGTAGCACTCTTATTAGAGAAGCGCTGCCCCGCTAGCAGGGTGTTCACGTCAAAGTCCCACAAAGAGTAGTGGTCCTGTGGCAGAACTAGGGAAGAGGCCGCTTGCAAATCCAATTGACTGGCCACATAGTCCATGTCGGTGGAAACAATGCCACCCACGATGCCATCCTCGCTGGATTGCGTGTCGAAGTCCTCCTTGTCTTTGGTATTTGTCTCCTTAGACATGCTGAGAATTATCTCGTGGCAGTCAATATGAGCACCCCACCATTTACCGACACCTTCATTTGGATGGATACCTGCAGAATCTCTATTAACTAGAGCTTCCTCCTCGCGTGATCTGCACCTCTTGTGGCAACTCTTTTGTTGACAACGAATAGAAAAGGGGGACAAGATCGTTCCCACGTTTGCGTGGTTGCCACCTTGAAGGAACCACCATGGTCAACAAAATGGACATACAACATGGGCCGTCAAAAGGTCGGAGATGAAGGGTTGCTAGCGATCTTTATGTAATGCTCCCACATGACACTGCTAGTTAGTTTTCCCCATGTCCCACACGATTTTCCCTTGGGGTGTGACCATGGTCGTGGCCACTGTCTCTATTATTATCTTGTTCCTTGCCACGTCCCTATCGAACAATTGCCGAATGCACCGGCGTAGCTCGACCAAAGGCACATGCGTTAGGTTGGGAACAGTTACTATGGCACGCTCATAGCTGGACAGGTCAAGTCTAAATGGATCGCCATGCACAACCTCACCACCGTGGAACATGAATAGTTTATCCATTCCTACGGAAAATACTGTTACAAACCAGTTATGCCCAATGTAAAGATGTCTTCATCCATAGATGCATATTCATACAGACACCTTATTTGCCACTCCTTCATCATCTATAAATATGTATCATGTACAGACTCAGATTAATGAAAGCAATCTCTCTCTTAAATACTTGTCTCAATATTCTCTATTAACACGTTATTAGCACACGCTCAACGCATATACACGCAAGTGCAAATCAGAAGAGAAAAAAGGTAATTGCAAGAATAGTTGACGTTCTTGCAATATCACGCAACTCTCCCCACACTCGCGCTATTCACGAGAATGCCGCTGCCTTCGCGGCCTCCCTTGTCCATCCGGCCAGCCCCGAACTACCAGCGGCCGCCGCCTCCCGAAGGCGTGGCCGAAGACTCAGCCTGCAGAGCCTGCTTACGCCGGCACCCAACGACCGGCGATGGCACAAGCCCAATGCAGCGCGGCCACGCATGAGGTGGCTCACGGCCGGCGGCGCCCCAGCCCGAGGTTGAGAAACACCTTGTGGAGGTTCAACCTTCACATCCCACATCAACAGTGCACTCAATTACTGATGTTGGGACATCGGAACGCCCTGATGCAATCATTTTGGGAAATAATGATACATCACAAGGGGTGCTTGAAATTTCCATCAACTATATTGAATCGGAGAATCATATGACGAAAAGTCTACAATTGTCGACATCTATTTCTCTGAAGCAATTGCGAAATCATCCAAAATGATCCAGATCCTAAGACCATGGCGAGTGCGAAGCGCTGGACTGGAATCAATGGAAAGATGCAATTCAAGCGAGAGATAACCTCGCTAGCTAAAGAGAGGTATTCACTCATGCAATACCTACACCTCGAGGAATCTTCCTGTGGGATTCAAATGGGTTTTCGTCCGAAACGGAATGAGAACAATGAGGTAGTGAGACATAAAGCGAGGCTTGTAGCACAAGGGTTCACGCAGAGACCGGCATTGATTTCAATGAAACATATTCTCCGATTATGAGTGGAATAACATTCCGATATCTTATATCTCTGGCTGTTCAAAATCGTCTATCTATGCGGTTGATGGACGTAGTATTTACATATCTATATGGGTCACTTGATTCGGACATATATATGAAGGTCTCGATGGAATCTCTATACGGATCCAAACGCAAATCGCAACATGTATTGTGTAAAACTTCAAAAGTCACTCTATGGCTTAAAGCGATCGGGAAGAATGTGGTATAACCGACTTAGTGAGTTCCTTTGCGAAGGGATACACTAACAATGATGATTGTCCATGTGTTTTCATCAAAAGTCCCAAACGGGATTTTGCATCATATCGAGATATGTTGATGATTTAAATATCATCGGCAACCCACAAGATATTGATGAAGCACGCAATCATCTAAAGACGGAGTTTGAAATGAAGGATTTGGGTCAAACCAAATTTTGCTTAGGTTTACAACTTGAGCATCTTCCCACTGGAATTTTAGTGCATCAATCAGCCTATATCCAGAAAATATTGGAGAAATTCAATATGGATAAATCACATCCATCCAAAACTCCTATGGTTGTTCGATCTCTAGAAATGGAGACTGATCAATTCAGACCACAGGATGATGGAGAAGAGATTCTGGGACCTCATTATCCTTATCTCAGTGTCATTGGAGCACTTATGTATCTTGCAAATTGCACCAGGCCTGATATTGCATTTGCAGTGAACTTGCTAGCTCGACATAACGCTGCTCCTACCAAGCGTCATTGGACGGGAGTAAGTAAAGCTTCATTCCACCTCGAAAGCGTACATATGATACTGAAATTAACTTCCAATAATGAGGAAGCGTCTGTACACCGCACGCACCAAATACTACATAGAGAAACATATATAGCATTGTTACCTACATCATCAGACAGTGCTCCAAAGGAATAACACAATAAAAAACCAACTAATACTGCAGATTAGTATACTCAATGCGAGTCGAAGTAATCTGCGAATGGAGAAGCACTGTTGTTTGCGAGAGAGCGCTGCGAGCAATGCGGAAGGAGGCAGGGAGGGAATGTAGGGTGAGGTTGATGCGCACTCCCATGCACTTAAATAACCGCGCAAACAGAGGCAGTGAATGACATCGACGAGACATGACACGACGTAAAGTTAAAATTATCAAAAAATGACGGACGACTGGACATTCGCACTGACCTGACGTGCCTTCCAACAGCACTAGTCATCCTGTCGCGCTCCTCGGCCAAGCCAGGGGCTATTTCCGCAAAAAAAAAAAAGTCACCATAGTCATTTCTACAAATAACTTCTCTCATGCGATCAAAAAATAAAAAAATTTCGTCCAAATGAGAAGCTGGAATGCTCCTTTCCACCAGGACACGTGCGTACATCTGCGGTTCGCTGCAGAGACCGCGTAGGCGTAGCCAACCAACCCCCTGCCGTCTCGAGCGGTCGTACTCAATTTCGCAGATTCTTACCGCTCGTTGGCTCGTGGCTAACTTGGCCACCATTTCTCTCGCGGGCGCGCTGCCGTCACTCGCGTGTGATGTGTTTGGGCGCGACCTGGGCAGGCTGCATCCGGCGTACGTACGTCCAGAAGGGCGAATCGGACTTGTCGTAGCTTGAATGATTGTACCGATCGACGGCGACCACACCGACTAAGACGTCCTCACGGTGAGATGGCGTGTAGCCTTGTGTCCACAACATCCTTTGATTGATTTAATACGTATATATGCAGTTATACACTGTGCAGTGTTTTTGCCCTGGGATCCATGTATCATTCCATCAACACGAGGGGAAGTAGACGGATTTTTTTAGAAAAAAAAAGACAGATCAAAGTTGGATAATTCCAGTAAGTCTACGTGGCGTTTGCTTACGTGTCGTAAGGATGAACCGTTGGCATGTTCTAGAACTTGCAGTGCTTGACGTAGAACTGCGTACCGATGGCCGGGAGAAGCTGGTAGCTACAGATAAAACTTCTTTTCGATCTTTTCGACAGAGAATGTCTGCACTACGTGCCAGGGTAAGGCTGTAACTAATTGGAGCGGTTGTGAACTTGTGGCGAGCAGGCACGACAGCAGAGAAGCAGCGCACCGATAACCAATAGGAAAGTAGTTACAACGGAACTCATTAAATATATAGAGAATTGTGCTACAAAAGAGAGTTGTTTTGACCGATTAAAAAGTAAAGAATAATGAGAAGTTGATGAAATAGCGCTGTTAGAGAAGACATAACCATCAACTGTTCTTTTATGATAGTAATATAATAGTAATGGTAATGATATTCCGTTCACGTAGAGACTAGGGGTGTGTTTGGTTGCTGGGATAGAGTGGGATGAGATGGGATGGGGATGGGATGAGATGGTTCCACAAAAAAAGTGGAACCACATGGTCCAGCATTTAAGAAGAATATTCTCTAAATTTGCACAGGCTCATCCCACTTTGGACCATTCCATCCCACCCCATCCCTCCAACCAAACACATAGATAGGCTTGGTCAAAGAAACTATCTCATTCCATCTCATCTCATCCCAGTAACCAAACACACCCTAGATGAAGGAGACTGGGAACTTTCTCGTACTCACTGCGGTTTCGCTCTCCGGAATAATGGACCGATCAGTTGGAGTCGACTGCCGACGAAGAGAGAAACGGCAAGCATCGCCTGCTTGGCTGCTTCGATTTGACGTCATTATCCAGGATGAAAGCAGGGCTGCTAAGACTCGCGACGAAGCTACTTGCAGCGGTGTACAATTGTGCCTCCGCGTACCAGATAACCCTACACAAACGTGTACGAGTAGCATACGACTCGATACGAATCAACACTTGCATCATAATACATTCAAATCAGCGCCAGATATTCCCGTTTCTCCCATCCTAGCTAGTAGCAGCGGCCGTTTGCCCTCTTACAGGATCGGTAACTCGTGAGCCGTTACGCAACATAATTCGCAGAGTCAGCTTGACTCGTGCACAAACACGTACCTGGGCTACGGCCGGGGAAACGCGATCGACAAGGAACCAATGGATCAGGCGAGCCAGCCTGCCCCGATCAGGAAAGACGACGACACGGCGATCCACCCCGTCAAGAACCGTCGCATCCTGCCACATCCGTCAGAAATAATGCTCGATCGTGTGGGGCGCGGGGCAGCAGCTCGGGAGTCGCATCACTTTCGAGCCGGATCGCGGCGTCAAAACTATTAGCCGGACACGCGGGGGCGGTTAACGCACGAGGAACACAGAGAGAATCAACGCCGCCGCCGCGCGCGCGCGGTTGCGTCTCGGGGAGGCGCCACCCACGCGCGGCGCGATCGCGACGCACCTGCCGTTGCCGCGCCCGCGTTGATGCCCGGCCCAAGCAACCTTGCTCCGCTCCAATCGCCCGGCCGATCCAGATCGACCCCGTGGCTGCAGGGGAACGCGTCAACGCGACCGGCCGGACCCAGAAAATTCAACGCACGCCACATCATAACGTGCGTGGAGATACGGCACGGCGGCTTCCATGGAAGCGTTCGTGTCGGAGCTGATTATGTCGACATGTTAGGATAAGACTGCGCCGTGCTCGGGAGGCTCGCGTGGGCACGACCCCTCATAAACCAGGAACCGTTCTCAAAAATGTATCGTAGTTATTTTTTTAAAAAAAAATGGCTCTTGGACATTCATTTTTATAAATTTAATTATTTCTCTGAACTCGATAGCCGTGGTAAATGACACGTGTCTTCTATCGCGCTACAGCAACTCGGCAGGTCCTGCCGAGCTGTAGCGCGAGCCATGGCTATCTCTAGCTCGGCAGGAGCCCTGCTGAGTAGCCACACACACAACAACAAGTGATTAGGGGGCATGATTAGCACTAATTAATTATTATATGAAAAAGCTAGAAAACGGTATAGTGTTTGCTCACGATGTAATGGGATAGCATCTCACTATTTGATCACCACCCCTCTTTGCTTCCTTTCTTGTTCTCCTATGTGTAATGCATTGCTCCCTTCCTCTCTTCCATGGCTGCTCCACTCCTCCCTTTCTCTTTCATCCAACTCCTCCTCCCCTTTGTTGTTGCATCACCACCTCTAGTGCCCCTTCTCTCTCCTACTCTCTCTCTCTCCTCTCATCTCTCCTGCGCATACACAACACCTTGCTACCGTCGCCTTAAATCATTGTCGTAGTTGCCGATCTCGGCGGCGGCGGCCATAGCCCTCCTCCCTATAGCATAGGGTTGTCGATTTTACCCCCAATTGCTACTTGACACGCTCTGATGAGAAATCCCTAAACCCTTCATCTCTCTCTATCCTTTGCCATAGAAGAGCTAAGTAGAGCTTCTCCTCTTTTGTGAATGTGTGTATGTGTGGATGCATGAGAATGGCCCATGGTGAAGGTGTGTATTGGTGACCCCTATTTATACTGCTCCAAGGTCAATTCGCCTCTTTGTTGTATTCATCCGCATACTGTTATTGGTTTTTTACCTGTGTTCTTCTCCTCCTCCCTTGGTTTCCTCTATGATCTTATCTTAGTTTTGCCATGTTCAAAACATAATGTCGTTGATTTATTCATGGATTCGGTGATCTAGTCCAAGCTAGAGATAGTGCAAGGCATTTCACATTACTCTCAGTTGTAATCAGATCTCTGAGCAATAGTCACACATGAAGTAGGGTTGTTATTCTCTCAGGGAGAAGAGCTAAACCTGTATAAAAATTTCTATGTCTCTCCTCTGTGTGATCGTAGTCCAGGTCTTCAAAAGTTTTCCCCAAATCCAAGAAATCATATATAAGATCAGTATTAAAACAACGACACAGATGAAACCGTATGAAGCTTCTATACTATCAAATTTGAAACCCAATGAAATTTATTTGAAATGTGCTGAAACCTCATGAAACCCGTTATGAAATTTGATGGAATCTGCGAACACACTCTGAAATTTTGAAGTTTGTCTTTTGAAACTTGGTTAAATTTTTTCTAAAACTCTTTTTAAATCAAATTTCATATTTGAAACTAATCGAAACCTATAGTTTCATATTGCAAACCCATCAAAATTTGTTTAAATCTTGTGAAAGTCATTTGAAATATTTTGTGAAACTTGATGAAACACAAATGAAACTTCGCTTGACACTGTGTGAAACTCGCTCTATATTTTTTTATTTTTTTGTGAAACTTACATAAATTTTTATCTGAACATTGAATCATCATTAAAATTTATTGAAAATTGACAAAACATAGTATTTTCAAACTTAAAAACTAGTTGAAATCTTATGGAACATGGTATTTTCAAATTTGAAAACTAGTTAAAACTTATTGAAACATATCATTTTGAAACTGAAACTAGTTGAAACTTGCTTAAACATTACTTTTGAAAACTTGAATTTATAAAACGTTACTAAAACTTGGGTCTTTAAACATAAAATTTGCTAAAACTTTATGAAATTTAGAACTTATAACTCGTTGAAACTTAACAAAACTGCACACTTCAAATTTGAAACTTAATGAAACGTACAAAACTTATATCTTGCAATGAAACTTCATGAAACCTAATAAAACTACTATATAGTTGGAATATAGTCTAATGATATAGCGTGGGGTAGTAGAGCCAATCATTACATTGCATGGTTAACACTAATTAAACATGATTAACACTATTTAATTATTGTGTGGCCGGTTGGTGTCTTGCCAAGTTAGGAGAACTAGATAGGTACCTATCCCTCCTAAACAAAAAAGAGAGAATTAGATTTGTAAAAACGGATATTCATAAGTTAAAATTGAAAAAAATAATACCTACAATGTTATTGATGTGAACAGTTGATGCACCCAACTCTTCCACCTCTAAGGGCTGGTTCAAAAGAGGCGCGAGCGTGGCAGGAGCGTGAGCCCGGTGGCACGTCAGCGCCCGGATGCTTATCAGGTTTTCCACTGGCGACCGTGCTCATCTGGACGCCAAATTGACAGCACGCTGGGTAATCATTACTCGTACACTAGTAGTTTTATATCGAAGACAAAAAAAAAAGATTATATAAAAAGGCCCAGTTAATCTCTCTAAAAAAGGCCCAGTTTAATGGTATCTGACGTGGCACATTGACGAGAGTTCGTGTCGCGTCACAGTTGAAACAGCCCGCTTGGACCTGCGAATGTTCTCCTTTTTAGCCAAATTTTTTCCTACGTGTAATTGGCCGGATAAATTCACAACCGTAATACTTTTCAGTTTTCCAACAGCCTTTGTGTTCCCGCGCCTATAAAAGCGGACAACTTTTTGGACGCCACACCTCAAGAAGCAACCGAACGCGGCGGGCTGCACAGGCGAAGTTCATAACGAGTTCTTCGGCTTAATCGGCCATGGACCCACGGCACGGCCTCTGGGAGAGCTCGTCGGAGGACGTGACGACGCCGCTGCTGCCTCTGCAGGATGACGGGTCGACGGGCCATCGCTTCTGGTCCGCGCTCAAGTCGCTGGTCGCCAACAAGTACCTGGCGGTCGCCGCCGGCCCGCTGGCGTGCGCGCTGATCTGCGTGCTGGTCGACCTCGGCGGGCACACCGCGGCGCGCAACATGCTCGGCGTGCTGGCCTGGGTGTTCCTCTGGTGGCTCACCGACGCAGTGCCGCTCGCCGTCGCGTCCATGGCGCCGCTGTTCCTCTTTCCCGTGTTCGGCATCTCCTCCTCCGACGCCGTCGCCAAGGCCTACATGGACGACGTCATCTCCCTCGTCCTCGGCAGCTTCATCCTCGCTCTCGCCATCGAGCACTACAACATCCACCGCCGCCTGGCTCTCAACGTACGTGCGCCCACGCGCCCGCCTTTTACCGATTCCTCCCGCTCGATCAAACGAATTTCACGCCTTCAAGTAAAGAGTAATAACATTGTGCAGCTCGTTCCAACGCGCAGATCACGTCGCTATTCTGCGGGGACCCGGTGAAGCCGCCCCTGCTGCTGCTGGGCATCTGCGGCACGACCATGTTCATCAGCATGTGGATCCACAACACGCCGTGCACCGTCATGATGATGCCTGTGGCGACGGGGATCCTGCAGCGGTTACCGCGCGGCGAGTCGTCGGCGGGGGGCGCGGCCGTCGCCCGGGAGGTCCAGCGGTTCTCCAAGGCGGTGGTGCTCGGCGTGGTGTACGCGTCCGCGATTGGCGGGATGGCGACGCTGACGGGCACGGGCGTGAACATCATACTGGTGGGGATGTGGTCCACGTACTTCCCGGAGGAGAAGCCCATCACCTTCAGCTCGTGGATGTCCTTCGGGCTCCCCATGGCGCTAATCCTGTTCGTGGCGCTCTGGGCAGCGCTCTGCCTTATGTACTGCTCCAAGAACACCGGGAGGGCGCTCTCGGCTTACCTGGACAGGATACATCTCAGGAGGGAGCTCAACTTGCTGGGTAGGTTCTAGTTCTTGGCAATGGCTAGTGCTCATTAATGATCTGGTCAAGGTTTTTGGCTTTCTGGCAGAGTCTTTGGTCAGGCTTCCTGTGAAGTCTGGATAGCTCTGGAATGAACAGCATTTTGGTCCTTTTCTTTGGCACTCAATGAAACACAACTCTAGTGTTAATGGATGCTTTGGTTTTCTGATGGCGGTCTCCATATTGATTTGTGACAGGTCCAATGGCTTTTGCAGAGAAGATGGTTCTAGCCGTTTTTGGGGTAAGTTCTGTCTGTACTTTCTGAACAAGTTCTAGCCAGTTATCTGAACCTGGAAGCGCAGTGTTTGTAACAAAACTCAATGGACAATTCTTGCAGGGTCTGATTGTCCTATGGATGACCAGGAGCCTGACAGACGACATCCCTGGGTGGGGAGTCCTCTTCCACGACAACGTTGGGGATGGAACGGTCACTGTAAGTGCGCCAAGAATTCCACATCTTTTTATTATTTTTCAGATACAATTTGTCACATGAGCTCACCGGACAGCAACCTGCTTGCAATGCAGATCATGATGGCGACGCTGCTGTTCATAATCCCGAACGGCAAGAACGACGGCCAGAAGCTCATGGACTGGGGCAAGTGCCGGAAGCTGCAGTGGAACATCATCCTCCTCCTCGGCGCGGGCTTCGCCATCGCCGACGGCTTCAAGGCGAGCGGCCTGACGGACATCCTCTCGGAGGGGCTCGGCTTCCTGAGGGGCGCGCCAGCGCTGGCCATCGCGCCCGTGTCGTGCGTCTTCAGCGGCGTCATCACGGAGTTCACATCCGACGACGCCACCGCGACGCTGGTGCTGCCGCTGCTCGCCGAGCTTGCCAAGACCATCGGCGTGCACCCGCTACTGCTCATGGTCTCCGGCGCCGTCGGCGCGCAGCTGTCGTACCTGCTGCCCACCGGGTCGCCGAGCAACGTCGTCGGGTACAGCACGGGGCACATCACCATCAAGGATATGGTGATCACCGGAATGCCCCTGAAAGTTGTCGGGATTGCAGCTCTCACAATCCTACTGCCTACGTTAGGTAATTAACTAGCAGCTCCAGCACAACCAAGAATTCAGGCAGCGCAAAAACTGCCACCTAGACTCCTACTCTGTACTTACTCCTCTTTTCTTGTGTGATGCAGGTTCTATGGTTTTTGGCATGGATCAGAAATAGCCTTATAGGAATGTACTCAAGATTCAATTGGATGCTTTGAACATTTCGATTTTTAGCCTGTAGGTTATCATCTAGACGTGGATAATCTAGTAGGATGTTCGGGTTGTACAGTATGCAGTCAATGTCATTACCTCATGAAGGATATGGGGTCCTATTCTTTACTTTTGAGTCAGTATAAAGATTTGTATTGAGTGGTTCCATATGAATATATTCAAAATTTTAACTCTTCTGTGTTGTCATTTTGAGCTAGTGTTCATTTCCTGAAACTTCTTTCGTCTGAAGAACAGCTGAAACAACAAGGCAAAGCAGGGTTTGCTTAAAAAAAAAGGCAAAGCAGGGATAGAGATTGACAGACCGTATAGTTGCCCTCTCTATAAACAACCGCATGATGAGGAGCAAGTTGCAGAAAGTTCCAAAACAATAATTGGAACCTTTCCCTGTCATCTTAGTATCTTACCGCTGGCAGAAATGTATTAACGCATTGAACCTTATCATCCTGCGTAAGAAACTTTATCATCTTAGTATCCACTCTGCATGTCAACATTTGCTGATTGCCGTACAGAGAACATGGATTAAGGTGCTCAACTGCTCTTTAGATATAATTTTTGAGAGTGTCTAGATATTACTCAGATGTTTTCTTTCTAACTATCATTCAAATTTGTGATCCTTGGATTAGAGAAACAAGAGGTCCTTGTTTTTGAAGGGGGAAATTTTTTTCAAAGGGAAGGAGTAGAATTCAAGGGAGATAGGAGATAATTTATGGTCATTAGATCTCTAATCTAATAGTTCTAAGTTTGGATGATAGTTAGGAAGAAAACATTCGGATGATGTTTAAAAAAAACCCATACTTTTTTAAAGGTTTTCTTCTATCCAATTCCACGTAGGCTATGGACTCGTTACAATTTTTTTGGGAGGATTTGGGCTCCTTACACAGGGCATATAAATAAAGAAATCTTCACGGAAGGCCCAAAGCGCCAAGCCGAAACGTACACACGGACTCGACCGTTTTGGAGGGTTTGACCAGGCTCGGCCCAAATCAGCTACTTGGTTTTTTTCGTTGCTCAGATCTACACACAAGTGTTCACGAGCTAAAGAACCTTGATACTACGTAGTCCGTACACGCCGACATCTTCACCCGAATTTTTTGTATTTTAGCCTTTTTTTTGAAAAATATTCACATTTAGACCCCTGATAGTTTTAATTCCGTTTTTGGACCCAGAGCTCGGCGCCGTGGGTCACGGCTCCGAGGTAACACGTCTCGGCGCCGAGGTGCGAGCCCCGCGCCAACAGAGCGGCGGCGTGGTGCGACGTGGCGTGCGACGCTTCGGCGCGTGACTCGTGGCGCCGAGATCGGCGCCGTGACTCGTGGCGCCAAGCTCGGCGCAGTGGTCCACGGCGCGAGGTGCCTACCACGTGGCACCACTACTGCTTAGGGTTTGCACCGATCGGTCTTTTTTTTCGCAAAATGAATTAAGTTGTATTTTTTTAGTTGGATTATTTAATGATAGTAATATTATGTAATATAGTTAGTTATTTATTTATAGAGAGCAAAAAATACGACGTATGTTTTGAAATATGTATTGCAGATGAAACATGTAGGAAAATTCGTGTAGATTTTTTAAAAATATTATGGTACGTTGGTAATGATTTTTGAAAAATAAAATTCTGCAGGCCGTGACGAACGAGTTTTGTGTGAAGTTCTGGGGCCGTGAGATGCTACAGGCAAGACAGAGGGGAGGCGACATGTGGCATACAAGCAACTCTCATCTTCCTTTTGTTCAGTTGTTACTACACACTTGGGGAAATAATTACTGGGATGATTCTGGGTCAATCCCATCCCCTCTGTTTGTGGATTGACGAACGAGTTATGTGTGAAGTAACGATTAGTGTATTTGTGATTTTTGTACAATGCTGACCGTGAAAAATATGTTGAACTGGCAATAACATTTTTCGATCATGTTATGTTGTTTTATTGGAAGAATTTTTTTGAATTATTTTTTTATGACAACTGTGATAGGAACAATTGGATGAAAGGAGGGGAAGTAATAATAAGACACGTGGGAATCATTGCATGCGAAAAGCCGAGATAATAAGCTTATGAAGTTGGGACGAACATGGCGCGTACAATTTTATTACATGCAAGCATGATATCCGACTAATCGACCCAACTGCTTGTACGACCTCTCGTGTGGATCGGGTCTATTACATCTTGTCTACTGGGTGTAGCGTGGTTGTTTCCCCTTTTGTCGCGCCACAAGATGGCTCCGCCGCATCTTTCTTCCGTGACTCTTGGTATTGAGAGCTGCCTCACGAGCTTGAAGCTCTTCCTCCTGACGCTTGATGGCTGCTTCACGCAGACTTAACTTCTCCCGCCTCCTTTGCAGGTCATCCTCCTTGCCCTTCAGACGGATTTGGTCCACCCTCACGCGGCGCTCTTGCTCAAGCCACATCTGTCGCTCCACCTCGCGAGCCTAATCCATCTTGACATAGTATTGTAGTTTGTTTTCCACCTCCACTGCACGGTTATTTGGCCATGCCGGCGGCACCCGATCCACCCATTCGATGAACGTGCAAGCCTATGTGTGGCGTGGTAGATGTCATGGATCAAGTTGAAAAAAGATAATGAGAAACAAATGATTTAGTTGTGGTCGTTATCACTTTCGGTCAGCTCTCCAAAAGGGCGGTCATCATCAGAATCAACGGCCCTTGCGATCTCGTAAGGCTCCAGATCATCCACAATTTGAACATCCACACTGTTGGAGTCCCTGCAGACTTCTTCAACGTTGCCAGATGGAGCAACGGGAGGAACACCCACATTATCAGGAACGTTGTCTCCTGCATCATAAGCACAAAAACGATGGATTGAGACCAAAAAGGGCAATGACGGGAAATGGCTAAAGTGTTGCTCGACACTTACTGGGATGATTCTGGGTCAATCCCATATCACGAGGCCGCCACGACATCATCGATCCGACATTCAACTCGAATTGGTTGAGAAATCGAACCTCGTTCGGGCGGATAGAGCATCGGGCACCTCGGGCACTTCTTCCACATCCACCGCAAGATCCGTAACGGAGGGTCAAAGGTGCTGATCACCTAGTTACGTGAATAACCGTGAGGGTGGGATCAATGGACACCTTCCGCACAACAATGTCCAAACATTTTAACTCATTCCTCATAACCAATTTGACATAGTTGTCCCACTCATCCTAACAACCAATTAAGATCAACCGCTTTGAGAATTGTGTCTTTCGAACCAAGTGAAGTAACCCCTCAACGTGATGCTCTCCTCGTTTGCATGACAATGTAGCTTCTCCCGAGCCCTAGCAACCAACTCACTAAACGACGGCGATCACTTTGAATATCGAGGCACCTTTGCATTTCAACAAATTGAATATTTCCATAATCATCACTTGTCACACCGCCTCCATGATATAGGGTGACAAGGTTGTCCATCTAGTTCATACTGAAAACCAAACTAATAAGAACCTTTAATTGAAATCGGATACTACATAGTAACTAATAAGTACCTAGTCACTAACTAAATGCTACCTTTATTCAAATTGATGCTAATTAACTAACTAAATTGCATAGTCAATTGCATACCCAAAGATAAACATTCCTTTTGTTCGTGATTTGCTTGACTCGTTGTGGCAAACATTTCTATAGCACTAACTAAATTGCATAGTCAATTGCATAGTCAATTACATCACAAAGAACACAACACATTTCTATAGCACTAGTCCTCTGGCGCAAAATAATCAACTTGACTTATAACGAGCCATATCGCCACTCCAATACGCCACACAATCCTTCCATTCTACGGCACCATTGCCCAGCGACGATGATAAATAAGGGATAAACACCTACTCGACATTCATAGCACCACACATTAGACATTCATAGCACCACACATCAGCCCACTCGACATCACACCCTCACAAACTAGCTAAAAATATCCTCGACATCACATCCGAGCGCCAAGAACGAACATTTTGGAGGAGAAGTCCTCACCTTGAGGCACTTGTAGCGGTCGGCTGGCTCTCGACAGCAGCGGCGGGAGGACGGCCGGGCGGGAAGCACGTCGGATGGGCGGCGGCCGAGGACGCGCGTGCGGGAGGCCGAGGCGAGACGCGGGAGGCGGAGGCCGGCGGCACCGGGCGGCGCCGCGGCCGCGCGGCTCGGGCGATGGTCGGCGCAGACGCGGGAGGCGGAGGCCGGCGCAGACGCGAGCGGGAGACACGGGAGGCGGCGGGAGGCGGCGGCCGCGGCGTGGAGGACGTCGGACGGGCGGCCGAGGCGGTCGAGAGGGTGGCGGGCGTCCGCGGCGGGAGGACGCCCGTGCGGGGGGGGAGGCGCGGCGCGCGCGGCGGCGGCACGGGCGGCCGAGGCGGTCGACGAGGGAGGCCGAGGCGGTCGACGAGGGAGGCCGGCGCCGCGCGGGAGGACGCGAGTGCGGGGAGGGGACGGGAGGCGGCGGCGGGCGAGTTGCGAATGAACGAAGCCCGCGTGCTTGGTGCCGTTCGAAGCCGCATGCTCGACGCCAAGATCCACGGCGCCGAGCTCGGCGCCACGAGTCACGGCGCCGAGCTCCCTGCCACGTCGGCCGCTACGCTGGCGCGGGGCTCGCAGCTCGGCGCCGTGGTCGACGGCGCCGAGACGTGTTACCTCGGCGCCGTGACCAACGGCGCCGAGCTCTGGGTCCAAAAACGGAATTAAAACTATCAGGGGTCTAAATGTGAATATTTTTCAAAAAAAGAGCTAAAATACAAAAAATTCGGCATCTTCACGCTCTGACCGTGTTACTTGTGTTCTGCGGATTTGGTGTTTTCTTACTCATGTGAACAGCTTTTGTGTTGCGTTATTTTTTGGGCGCTTTTACGCTGCCTGAAAACGGATATAAACTGTTCATTCTTTCTACTTAATGAATTAAATTAGTTATAATTTACTTATACTATCACCGATAGTATCAATACTAGAATCTCGAGAGGAGTAAAACTGTAAGGGAAAGTATGGTGTAAGGTTAATGTTTGCACGAGAGACGGCAGTCCACGCATGAAGAATGGCGGTAGCAGCAACGGAAATGATTAATAATAGGTTTAGAAAAAAAAGATCATAGTACATTTACAAAAAATTAGATTTATAAATAAAAGTTTATTGTACTCTTATAAATCATAGTTAGATTTAATTTCTAGAGTCACTCTTTTACTGCTGTAGAATAAATTCATGACTACGGGACCCCAAAGCATGCACAGCGACAAGTTGCGTTGATGAATCACGCTACAAATCTACTGCTGGGCTCATCGGCGATCGGGTGAGGCCACGCCATACCGATCGATAACTCGAGATGGCCTTGGATGCTGCATCGAAGTACGAAACCGGAGAGATGTTTTTTTCTGATCAGCTAGAGCGCACGCTCATCATAATGAAGATAGCCATCGGTTGCCAGCGCGGTCCAAGCTGATTGACGATTTTGTTTCTGTGCGATTCATTACCACGCCACTGATCGCGCTAAACGGAGTTATTGCCTGCGCCGCGCGCGCCCGATCGATCGGCGGTGGATTTGGAGAAGATCCCATGCCTGATTGCCCGCGACGTTTCAGTGGTTTTGGACAAGTTACTGTTCATGTACTCTTCGATCTTCAGAGCCGTCAGCTGAGACCTGTTCCTGCAGCTAGCCAGCTGCACCTATATATGTATCTCTGAATCGTGTCATGCATCCACTTTTCTAGCCGAGACGGATCATCACATTACTCCCATTTCTACGGATCTGCTCGGTCTTCTGCCTTGAGCTCGAACTGAACCAGCTGCCTTCAAACTAGAACGAACAGCTGAGATGATTGCTCGGGAGAGTAGTATCTAGAAGCTAGCTGTGAATGTCTAATTAAGCTTATATACTTTTCTTTGAAAGCCAATTAAGCTTAGATACTTAACAGATAAATTTCCTGACCCGGCCTGTAGCTTAGATTAATTTTGTCAGCATGAAACTTACGTACGTTGTTGGTGGCCTTGGCCAGCGGGGGTTCACTGCACAGTACGGCAGAACAGGAGGAGGGGTCACCATGGACGGATGGTGAGATGGCGCCATCAAATCGAGCTACTCCCTACTCGCTCCCTGCGTACTTTGTTCCTTTTGTCTGCTGCTACTGCAGACCATATATAATTGATGCGTGTGGGATGCTGTTGAGAGTAGGTGGATCATTACGGGTGCCTTTTCAATTCTCTTCTATTAGATCACACCTCCTATACGAAGTCTACCGGGATCGACGACCGAAAGGACGCAAAATTTAGGATTCGGCACCCTAGCCGATCAGACCGTAACTCATTGTCCGATCTAACTGCTAAAGGCCAGTCTAACGGCCAGATGATGACCAGTCTCACCGCTTAGTGTATGCCGATACAACTTCTGGTTTCAGGCACAAATCCATTGAAACAGAAACCCAAATTGGAGGATCTTGAGCAAGCTTTGTCTAAATACTATCAAAATTAGATTGAACCTTTTGTAAGGATGCCAGGAATCAAATCAAATCAAGAAATACGAGGTTCTTAGACTTAGTTCCATCCAATTGAAAAAAAATCAAGATCTAGGTCAAAAATTTGTGTATTTTTGTTCAGAAGCGGAATCTATCAATAATGTATTCTTTGACTATGATATTGCTAAATTTGTGCAGACTAAAATCTGTATTGTTATTAAGTTTGCTGTGGATACTGGTTTTGAATCTATAGCAAAATGGTGGATTTGTGATAGTAAGTGGAAAGTTAGAAATTGTCTACGAGCTGCAACTCTATGGACTATTTGGAAACTTAGAAATGACATTTGTTTCTGGAGATTATAGTGGATAGGGATGAAGGTGCTATGGCACCAAATTGGTCAATATATCAGGAACTAAAGATTGTTGAGCCCTGTATCAGCTTTGGAGCAGATGGATCTCTTCATATTGACATTGGAGGCCATGGCGAGGACAGGTCCACAGATCGGCTGGCGGTAAAGAGAAAAAAGAACAATAACTGGATGGACATTATATCAATGGAGAATCCGAAGAATGGAACAAAATTTTGGGACATAAAATCACAAGGAGGCTAAAGAGGGATAAACATAAGCTTTGCTTGTTGATGATGAGTTAGACAATATATCAATAGAGAAATAGTAGTAGTGAAATATTTTTTGGTTTAGAAAAGAAGTGAAGTTAAATTGTTGAGTTGATCTGATGTAAACTGCAATGCGCCTGAACCTATGCTTGCTTGTAGGCAAAAAACACTATGGTCTCATTCAATAAAATGGGATTGGAGCTTTGCCCTCTATTTCTTAAAAAACACCTTAAACCCTAAAACACAAATTACTTCTTGCTTATGAGGATCTAAGTCATGAGGATTTCTAGATCATTTCTCGCATGTCCTAACAAGATAATCCAAGCAAGGATTGGGACTAAAACGGCCACGATCATAGAATCATGAATCTAGGTCAAGAAGAGGAAAAACCGGGTAAGAACTTGATTCTTGCCATAGAAGTGATCTAGATGGACATAGATTTAACCAATGGATCTTTTGATGCCTCTTACATATCATAGATCATAGTAAGATCAAGAGGAGCACAAAAAGAACCAAATCATCACAAGGAAGATCAAGAACACAAGCAAATTGAAACAAGAGTATAAGGATTACAAGAACTTGATCTATGGCACGAGGAGGAATGGTTCGATATAGCTTGTTGGTTACAAAGTGCTCTCCACAAGCCTACTCTTACTCACACCATGACGGAGAGGAACTAGACTACGCATTCCTATTTTCTCTATTTCACCTTACTAGCCTACCACCCATCTCCTTTCTTCATATAGGCAAATCCGCCCCCTTAGTGGGTCTAAACACGCTAACGAATCAGGAAAACTTGTCGATCACATTAACACCAGATTTTACTCACACACGAGATTTTCAAAGCGCTTAAAAGGATCAACCTACTCACACCCGAGCATTTGATTCACTCAACACACACGACTCTAGCCTAACCCTAATCAACTTCCCTTATATCTCCCCTTACCACAGTTTTGGTGTAGGTCTCAAGTTAGATTTTGGGCATTTTTCCCCCCTGGCAAAGCTTCCAGGCACATTCTCTTGACTCTGTTTTCATCTTATCATGCAAGTCGCCATGTATGCCATGTGTAGATTGATCAATGACTTTCCTTCGCATCATCAAGTCTCTTCCATTTTTGGCTCCCACCGGATCACACCTCACTTGAACCGACAAAGACACTTGATCCACCCCATTGTTTGAACCTTCCCATCAAACATATTCCCTTGCTTTTTCTATATGTCATGCTTGAGCTCAACTATCCCACACGACCACCTTGACCGCTCTGAACCCTGATCTAGTCCTAGTTGCTCGTCATTGACCATAGTTGTCTCTAAACGTTCTTACACATCCAAAAACCAAGAAATTATTTTTGAACATAAATTCTTCGCAACTTGACCCACATTAGCATAACATTACAAAATGCAACACAATACAACCATGAAGGAGTTCCAAGATCAACCTAGATCAAAAACTCCCAAATTCCTAGGATCCCTGACCAAGACCGATCTGACCGCAACCACCATGCTAGTCAGACCGCCAGCCCTTAGCTGGTCTGACCGTTATGGCGTGGCCGGCCAGATCACTACTACTCTAGTCATACCACCCTCTTGGTCACTCATATGGTTAACCTGACCTAGAAAAACACCCTCTCTGGAAAAAGGCTACCGCTGTTTATCCTCCGGTCATACCACAACCACGATAAGGCTGCTACCATGGTTAGTCATAATGGTCATTCGCCCTCAGTTAGATCGCCATTCACAACCCAGCCTTACCTGTCTTATCGATCTGACCGTCAAACCAATGTCGGTTAGACCAGTTGCCACTGATATCAACTAAATTTCCAAAAATTACAACCCCTTTGCAAAAAAAATGAGATTTAACTCAACCGAAATGTCAAGTATTCATTATCACATAACTATGACTTTCCCACGTGGTCTCTCGGATGCAATGGAATGCAATGCACACACAACGACACAGGCTAGCTATTCGCTCGATCTGTATGTACGCTCGCTCAATTGCCTCTTCGATGTCGACGTGTTAAATTGAGAGTTCAATCACATTAATGGCATACCTACTGCTGTCACCATGGTTGTTGTGGTACACTGCGCTGCATATGCCTTGAATCAGAAAGAGAGGAAGGATGGATGGAAGAGTCCATTTAGGGTGTATTTGGTTGGATGAATGAGGGTGCATGGGATGGGATGATCTCAGATTTGGAGGAATGGGATAGGATGATGGGTTGGGGTTACCCCTCATAAGAATAAACTTCAATGACTTAAGCATGTATTTTCATTTCATTTTTCTTCTTTCCTATTTTTCCTTCTTTTATATTTTTCTTTATTTTCCCCTTTCCCTTTTCTTTCTTCTTTTGTCCTCCTTTTTTTTTCTCCCTTCTCTTTTCTTTCTCTCACTCAACCGAATCATTGCCTTCTCCCTTCTTCCTCATTCCCACTGATGCATCATTAGTCCTCACTCTCCTTGCCTCCTCTCGATTGAACCTTCGGCGCCTCCTCTCTCGCGATCCCCCGCTCACCGGCGACCGCATCTCCTCCAGCGAGTGGCTCCGACATCTAGATCTGGTGCCTCGCCTACTATATGGTGATGGCCGCTTCCATGACAATTGGCCATCACGAGTGGCTCCGGCGGCTGGATCTAGCACCTCACTTGCTCCCCACCATCGGCCAGCCTCAATTCACCGTCGCAAGGCATCCACTTGTAGGCGGTGGTCATGAGCCTCCGGTTGTAGCCGCGGTCGCCCGGCTCCATGCGCAGGCGTTGGCGCTAGCCTCAGGTGCCAGCCGGAGTCACCTGGCCTCCGCTCGCCAGCACCGTCGCCTGGAGTCTACTCGCCAGCGCCGTTGCCCGGAGTCCGCTCGCCAATGTTGTCCGATGGAGGAGCACACCTCAATCAGATGGATGGTGTCGTCTGGTGATTTTGCCCACACCATGCCATCCGGCATCTGGGAGGAATATTCGCCTGGATGGATGAGTTGATCCAGGATGGTTTCATCCAATCCAACAAACCAAACATAAGGACAAATGCAAAAACTGGATGGGACCATCCCATTCAGCTTCTATCCAACCATCCAAACACACCCTTATGTACGCATTTTGTGTTGTGAGCGAGGCAGTGACGGATACGATCAAGCAGGTTGACTGGGGAGGGGAGGATCACATGCTGTGCTACTGGGAGCCATTATGGGCATGCATTGGGCGGGAGTCTTGGATGTGAATGCATTTTCTGCACATTTTTTGTTCGATTAGATTAGGGGTGCCACTGGGTAGGGTATGGGGAACCCAAACCTATATCTAATATTATCAATATCCATTTAAAGTGATTTTACCCATACCTAAATGAAAAAGGGTATACCCAATGGGTTTGAAAAACCCAGTGTGTAAAGAAGAAGGAAAATGATGGGCTAAGTCAAAGAACCTTATGAAGAAAGTTTTTGTAAAACTTTGGTATTTAGAATTTCAACCTCGCGTTCGCATCATAAAAGTTTCTTGAAATCGACTGAAATTTGTTGGAAATGATTCTGCGTATAGGGGAGCTACTATATGTAAATTGTTAGGGCTAAACGCACACATGGGCCCCACATGCTTTTATAAGAAGTTTTCGTAAAACTTCGGTATTTAAAATTTCAACCTCGTGTTCACACCACAAAAGTTTTACATAATCAGCTGAAATTTGTTGGAAATGATTATGTGTGTAGGGGAGATACTTTGTGCAAATTGAGGGTACAGATGCACAGGTGGTCCCCACATACTTTTATAACTGAGTATGGATAGTCTAATTACACTCTCAACCTTATGTTTGAATGTGCATGGGTAAAAATGGGTAAGTGGATCTTATCCTCCCCATACTTAAATCTAAATAAGTGTTTTATTTTTTAACCATACCCTATCCAATAGTGAGTATGAGATTGAACAAGGGTAATAGATACCGGGTGGCAGCCCTAGATTGGATTGTGCTTTTGAGTGTTCGGAATGACCGCACATGCATTCATCTTGAAAGGCGTGGCTACGAGCCTTGTTTGCAACACTGGCATTTTTTCTTACTCCTAGGGGAAATGAACCGTTTCCTGAAGGAAACGAACGAACCGTTGTCGAGTGAAACTCATGTAAAATTTCTACGAAATTCAGTGTTCCAAATAAGATCTTATTTTTATCATAAACACTCCAAGTAACAACCTCTGTTTTTCACTTTCAGGTAGAGGATTGAAATACTTCTTGAAAATATAAGCTTGCACCTACTGTTATTTTGTGTTCATGCTGCGGGGGTGTGTTAATTGGTTGGTTTTGCTTGCTGACTTGTTTTTCCTGCTTTGTAATTTCGAGTTAGGCGGTTTTGAGAGTTTGAGTTGTTCTTTCTGAAAATGGAAAGAAGAATAGTCTGAATGTCCGCTTCACGATGACTCCCAATGCTACTAAAACACTTGAGAAGGAATGTTGTGGAAAAAGGAAAACATATGACTATGGGGGCGGCTAGCTTGGTTTGTCTTGGAATGTCGTTCCAAAGGAGCATGTTCCTTGATGTGGCAATCTGTCTCTAGAATTAAAGGGTAGGTTCTTTTGGACCGATAGTTTATGGTTTAAATATTTGAAATCTGTCTATTTGTGAGAGGTGATATGCACAGAAAAATAGTCATATGTGCTTTTGGCTGGTACAATTGATTGAACTCAGTATACTTTTTACTGTAATCTTTCTATTAGTCCCATCTTAAAAAAATATACCGTTTAAAAATTAATTACTACAGACAATATGAGCATAAGTCATTTATAAGTCCATTTGAATCCGTCCTTTATCTGATTGACTGATCATGGAAGGCGGGAGTATAGTATTCCTAACATGATTTGTACTTCGCATATCTACTCTAGCTTCCTACCTTACTCTGCTATGTCAATTGTTTGCCTTGTAACTACTGCTATCCGTAAATAAAAGGTTGTCTCCTTGTCTTTCATCAAAAATAAACCTTAAGCAATTAACTGCGGAAACAATAATTACGCGTAGAACACACTCTCAAATGCTCCTAGCTTAGAATCTGCATTGCCACTAAGGGCTTATTTGTTTCAGCTGTAGATTCTGAGAAGTAGCTGGTGAGTATCTAGCTAGTCAGAATCTGGAGAAGCTGGATAACCCCAGCTTCTGGCTACTAGTTCATTTTCTGGATTCTGTAGCTTCTGACTATTTAGAATCTGGATGAAAATCTGGACTGTTTGGGGAGCTACAGATTCTGGGAGTAGCTGCAGCTGCCAAAAGCTGAAACAAACAGGCCCTAAGAACCGTTGGATAGTTTAATTAACCGGTATGCGGTGTGCCACCTGGGTTTTCTATCCAAGGGCCAGAGTTCCATTCCAACAAACATCGATTGTACGAAAAGGATAATACTTTGTTATAGTGTGGGTTTTTTTAGGCTGATGATTTATGGTTTAAATATTTAAATTCTGATTATTTGTGAGAGAGGTAGTATACGGAAGAAAATAATCGTAAATGATTTTAGCCGGTACAACTAAATTCAATATACTTTTTACTATAATTTTTCTATTGGTCCGTCTTAAAAACACACTGTTTAAAAGTTAATTACTATTGTCAGTATAAATGTAAATCAACTTCAAGAAAAAAAAAACCGGTCATAACATAATTAAATTGAAACCGCTCCTACCCACGTGAATTAATTCAGCCGAACCGACTGATTGATTGATACAATTCACATGAGCAACCTATTGGCAGGAGGAAAGGCTAGAGAAATGAAGTGTGGCTGGATTGCGACGGAGTGACAGAGATAATGGATGCCGTCGCCTTGCCTCAACCACATCACTATTGTACGCATCCCACACCACCACACCTTTGTTCTCTGGCCACTATTTCCCATTTAATGGCCTCACTGTTGGAGCTTTATTGCTTATACCTTGAACCCAGTCTGCCTGCTCGGATCCTCTGCCTCTATCAAGCACACACGAAATAATCGAGGATTTGCCTGCTGTGACAAGAGATCTATTCGAGGGTTCAGTGAGACGTGAAGAACACGGGGCTACTCTGAACAATTGCTCTCTGCAGTTTATCACCACCCCATGTGTTTCTTTAGGAATAGGGGGCGGTTTTAATAGGATCACGCGATTGAATCCTGAAAAATCAGGGAAGACTTTGAGACGGCTCGTTTAGCGCCGCGTGGGAGTAGTTAGCTGGATAAGCTCGAACAGACGACTAAGAGCAACTCCAGCAGGGTCTCTACTTGAGCTCTCATCCTACTTTTGAGGATCGAGAGGTAAAAAACTCACTTCAGCAGGGCCCCTACTTGAACCCTCAAAAGTAGGGGGCCCTCAAATCTCCCCCTCGAGCCCTCATTCTTGGGGGGTCTGGAGGGAGCCCCTACTTTTGAGGGCTCAAGTAGGGGCCCTGCTGGAGTGAGTTTTTTGCCCCTCGGCTCTCAAAAGTAGGATGAGGATGAGGGTGGGTCCTATGTGTCATCCCCTCTAAGAATGAATTTGAGGGTCCTGTTTTGAGTGCTCCTGCTGGAGTGTAGCCTAAAAACAGAGCCCTCAAAAGTAGGGAGAGCTCTCAAATAAAAAGTAGGGGTCCTGTTTTGAGGGCTACTGCTGGAGTTGCTCTAAGATATTAGAAGGTGTAGGATGAGACAGGCAATAGAAAAGAGTAAATAGTGTTTTAAAAATTTTTTCTTAAGGATATAAAAGACTCAAATGATCGATGACCAATGAGAGTCTAAAACCTAAGTGGTCGAAACAAGGACCGGACAGGCAATAGAGGCAGGAGGTGATTGGTGTCTTAAAAAAATTACCCACTAAGTATCTAAAGGCTTGGGTGGTTGACAACCAGTGAGAGTCTAAAACCTGAATTGTCGAAACACGATTTGTATGGTCGACGACTAGCGAATGGTCGAAAATCAGTACAGTCGAAACAGGACCAGAGTGGTCGAAAATCAGCGTGGTTGAAGACCAGTGAGTAGTTGAAAAACAACATGGTCGACAACCAGAGAGGTTGAAAATCTATATAGTCGAAACAAGACCAGAGAGTGGTCAAAAATCAACGTGGTCGAAGACCAGTGAGTGGTCAAAAAACAACGTGGTCGACAACCAGAGAGTGATCAAAAAACCAATATGGTCGAAGACCAATGAGTGGTCTAAAACCGACGTAGTCGAAAACCTAAGTGTGCTCACAAATCTGAGTGTTCAAAGCAAGTTAAAACTCAACCGGTGTGATATCGACCAGTGAGTGGTCGAAAACAAAAGTGGTCAATGGCTAGTAGCTACGGTACTGCCATTATGAAACTAGCGATACAACCGCTTCTACACCAAAGTCAGAAGGAACAGGGGTTTTGAGCACGACTGCAAGATCCTAAATCCACATAACCTTTGATTGACTGATTCAAAAGCCGCAAAACTTCAAACATGAATTGCTTAAGGTCACATGAACTTATTCCATTCGACAATCGATAGAATAATTGCCAAAATTCCTACATTTTTGCAATTGAATGAAAAGAGCGCCAAAATAGAGCCAAAATCCCGATCGGTGAATACAACCTGCTCGTGGATAGGTGATGGCCAAGATGGCTCTAGAAGTATTACCACATGTCACAGTAGGCTAGAAACACCAAAGAAAATAATCCAGAACCCCTTGAGACAGAAATCACTCGACGAGGCCAAGAACAGGCAAAAACCGAGTTTTCTCGTGAATCTTGCTATCAAAATACCTCGATGGATAGCGATGTATTCACAAGGATTATTTCTATCTCTTACATGCCCTTGGCACAACAAGATCACAAGAAGAAAAGAAGAGAGATAAAAACCGTCAAGCACATCAATCAAGAATAAGAGGGACTCAAGAGTTGCACAAAGATTGATGTATTTCTTACTTGAGAAGCTAGATTTTACAGTCACTCTACCTTTAAGGACAAAGAGTACCCGAGGTACTCACTCTCAAAACCCTAAATCTAACAGAAAAGCATAAGAAAGATGGGTTGGATAGGATCCTCTTCTTATCTTCATACCAACCCACTTTTATAGGTGAGCAACCAGCCACCTAACACTTAGTGAATCCAACCCACTATCACAATAAGGGAAACCCGTTAACCACACAGACATCGGATTTTACTTTCTCATATACAAGACTAAAACCTCTTAGACCAACGTTGCGGTTTCACACACCGCCACTTTTTCGTACTGAGCAATTTACCAAAATGTCCCTCTACTGGTTTCCACGAAGCTTCCCTTTGCATATGACGAGCACCTAACTTCCTTGACTGCACAAGACCTTGGCTCCTCCCTGAGTCTAGTCCTGGTCCACCTTTTTGTTGCCCATCATGACCACCACCGGTAGCTCCTACTCCGGCTCCTCGTCGTTCCAGCTTGCAACCACCCCGCGTATCCTCGGTCATCTTTGATGTCTCCTTGACCATTCTTGACCTTAGCACCACCCCGTGCCTAGTTCCAGTCCTCCAACGCCTCGCCATGACCAAGCTCCGAAGTCCTGCAACTGTCACAAATAAGAAAACCATCATGTAGCACCACACCATACACAAATTCATCACCATGCAAAATATATGCAACCAAGCCATTGATCCTAAGCTTAGGGCCAAACAATAACCCCTGTGCACACATGCAACAATCTAGATCAATCAAACACAACTCATGACTCAAAAACAACAAAGATCAGACCTTGGTCAAAAACCCACTATCTGATCGATCCACAGCTAGTTCGACTACTAGCCCTCGGGAGATCCAACCACTGATCCCAACTGATCAGACATGAGTACTTGAGGTAATTCGAAAGATACAAGAATTGAAGCACTTGAAGCCTACGGTACCGACTGTGAGGCCTTCAGCAACCGATCGCGAAGTCTGCGACTACCGATTGACCAGCACCAACCAGGTACTAAAGCTGTGACCATACGTTGTTGTTCTGCTGTGCTCGACCTGCCGATTGAATCGCCCAGCATAGGGCCATTCGGACTGCCTATTCTAAGGCCGATCGAACTACTAGCTACCAATCGTAGTCTATGTCTCTGACTACCTTCTGTGGTCGAAGCAAACAACCCAAGTAGAAAGCAATTTTTGCAGAAACACTTAACCACTCTAAAGACATTGCAATGGTTCATCACATCATTATCCTGGACTTTCTCACATGGTCCTTCAATCCCCCTTGATGAACCCATTGGCAACACTCAAAAATGCAAATTGGAGGTGGTTTTCAGAAGAAAAAGGAAGAAATTTGCAAAGAGAGCTCCAAATGGTCAAAAGAAGCATGCGAAGATCTGAAAATGATCATTTGAAACAGAAATGGATAGAAGTTACTGAAAATGACAATTTTTCATAAAAAGCTTTAATCCACCAAATGAGTCAGGAAATCTCACTCTAGGTCCATATAAAGGAACAATTATTCTGTTTGACCTTGATCATGGTGAGAAGAAATTAAAAGCTTCAACTTAGCAAAATCTGCACAAAAACTTCAAAATCATGCACTAGATATGCATTTTTACCAATCTTTCTCCCCTTTGACAATGGAGTTATCAAGATACATGTAAGGAGATAGAGCATGACTACAATGCAGTGACTGCATTTTATTCAATTTTAGCATCAGGAGCAATAAAGATTATCCAACTTGACTTTCTAAGTACTACACCAAGCCATAAAAAAGTGAAGGTGCTTTTTGGATCATGGCAAAATATGTACAGCTAAGCTAAAGCCACATAAGCAATGATCTAAAATTAAATAGTTTGTTAACATGTCTAGGTGCTCAAGTTAATAATTTAGCCAGGAGTATTTAAAAATGAGACAAGTCATATCAATATGCTAATAGAACCAAAAGTTATAATTGAGTCATTTTAAAGTACTACAAGTTTAAAATTGGAACATTTTGTTCAAGCACTTGATATCACTTGTAGTTGAGGAAATTTATCACATGTGGCAAATTTTGAATTCATTTTTGGTTTTAGCTGAGCTTCAACTATTTTTCACAAAATTTAGTTTCTTTAGCCATGTTCTAGATCTCAAGCTTTATATGACCATTCCAAGTAAGGAGCTTGAGGAAGTGATCTTGGCTATCCAAAACTCCCTCTGAGATTCATGGCTAGTGCAATGGTAAGCTATCTCATAAGAAAGGATTAGTGAGATCAGTTTTTCACACAAAAGAGATTTTTTTTGCATTTTCTTGACTTAGTTCAAGAATAAAGAGTTAATATTAATTTATGCTTCACTGATAAACTAGAATAGCTCAATCTAAAACTCAACGCAGATTCAAGACTCAACTTGGCATATTTGACATAGCATGAATCATAAGGGGATTCAATAGAGTAAGACATGATTTAATTCAAATTTTCACATTTAAAGAACCTAGCATGGCAAGAGCTAAACTACACAAAGATTGTCATGATAAATCTAACAACCTAGCACAGTCATGGCAAGATATAAAACAATTTTAACATGTCACACAAGGATAATAATCAGGGCTCAATGTATTTATATTACAATGTATATTGCTAAATTTAAATTTATATTACAATGCATATTGCTAAATTTAAATATGAAGACATAAAGATTTCAGCTCCCTCTCAGCAAGTGAGTCAGTTTTAGAAGCAATTTGGTTCAAGTTGAGTTACATCAGTATTCCACTCAAGAATATATCAAATGAATTCTTTTTGAACCAAAGTAAAAAAGAATGAGAGAAGAAGCGTGGAAAAATGAAGAAATGGTAGTTCTTAAAGCATAGACAAGATAGAAGAATTACTGTGGCTCAGACCCACTCTCATCTACCCCCTATGTCTTTAGAACTATTAGTTGGTCGTCTAAAACACATGGAAGTAAACACATTCCTTGTCTACCCAAGGGGGTCTAACCCTTGCTAGAACTAAAAAATGAGTGAACACAATCTAGTGAGAAGAGAAGCAACTAATAAGCAGGGCTTGGGAAAGCTTGAAGACATGGTTCAGGTATTTGGGGTTCTCGAAACTTGGAGGTTGTCTAACATAGACCTCTTCCTCAATATATTCCTTGAAAAAGGCCCTCTTGATATCCATCTGGTACAACTCGAAGCTCTTAGACATTGCAAAGGTAAGCATAATCCTAATGGCCTTTAACCTAACCACAGGGGCAAAGGTCTTCTTGAAATCTAAATGCTCGACCTGCGAGAAACCTTGAGCTACCAGTCTAACCTTGTTTCGAATAACTACCCCATCCTCACTCTGCTTATTCTTAAAGACCCACTTGGCTCCTATGACATTACAGCCACTAGGGGCTCAACAAGCGACTAGGCCTTATTTCTCTTGAAGTTTCCTAACTCTTCATGCATGGTGTTGACTCAAGACTCATCAGAAAGTGCATGGCAAATATCTTTGGGCTCGAATGGGGTGACAAAGGCAGAGTATAAAGAAAAGTGAGATAAACTAGATTTTGACCGCGTGACACGCTCGAGGACATCACTAATGATCTGCTTAGGAGGATATCAATGCTAAATGTGTTTAGGAGGCCCTAGATGAGAAGAATAATTGGCCTCTACCTCATGACATGTGGAGGTAGGAGTAGAGCCACAAGCTTCAGATGAACTAGAAGGTAAGGGCTAATCTCTCTGAGGAGTAGAGGTAGAAGTTGGCACCTTAGACGAAGGAAGAACTGAATCAGGTAAAAAACCTTCATCTCTATCATCCTCCTTATCTATAAAGATGATCTCAGACTGCACAATTGGACCTGAAATGTCGGGCCTAGTACCAGAACTAGCCTCATCGAAAATCACCTCACAAGTCTCTATAATCCTACTGGATTCACAGTTCTAGACCCTATAACTTCGCGAAGAAGTCGAGTAACTCAGAAAGATACCGTTAGATGAACATGAGTTGAACTTATCTAAGTTCCTAGACTACATAATAAAACACTTACAACCGAAAACATAAAAATGAGAGACACTGGGCTTTCACCCATACCTCAACTCATAAAAAGTGTGATGCAAGTGTGCCCTTAGAAAAACTCTGTTTGAAACATAGCACGCAGTGGCTATAGTCTCAACCAAAAACTTCCTAAATGTAACATAATCGTCTAGCATAGTCTTGGCCATCTCGACCTAGATATGATTTTTCCTCTCCACAATGCCATTTTGCTGAGGGACGTACGGAGAAGAGAACTGGTGCTCTACACCTATCTCATCACAGAAACTCTCAAAGTAGGAGTTCTTGAACTCCGTGCCATTGTCATTGTGGATCGTTTGTAAGGCACCAAGGAGCTCAACTGACAACCTACTCAAGAGAATGACAATGACTGAAGTTTTCATCCTTCGAGACTAAGAAAAATACCCAAGAAAACCTCGAAAAGTCATCAAACACAATAAGAATGTACCACTTCCTACCCACCGACTGCATTCTAGCTAGACCAATAGTGCCTATATGAAGGAGTTGTCGTAGTGCATCGGTCATAGTCGCTGTTATTGGGGGATGAGAAGCAGCAACCATCTTGCCATGCCGGCAAGGAGCACAAACTAAGTCTTTGATCATCTTGAGCTTAGGCAGACCACGAACGAGGTCCTGTCCGCTCACTCAGGTCAAATGATCAAAGCCAATGTGACCAAGTCTCCTATGCCAGAAGGAGAGATCACAGGACTCAGAAGCAACTAAGCACTGCAGAGAATCACCAGATGACTCAATAAAATCAGGGTGAAAAATTCTCCCAAATCTAGAAATTCTGCAAAGTAGACTTTTCCTAAGAATCAAGGATTTTACAAGTATTTTTCTTAAAGCTTACCTCAAAATTGTCATCAGTAAGCTGAGAAACAAATAGCAAATTATAGCGTAGCTTACTCACTGTGGCAATATCTCTAAAAATAAAGGAATCATTAATGCACATAGTACCTGTAGCGATGACTTGACCCGAAGAAGCATCTCCAAAGGCAATCGTCTTATCACCTGGAGATCGGACTAGAGAAGAGAACTAATGGGAGTCTCTAGTCATGTGGCGCGAACAGTCAGAGTCAATCAACCAAACCCCTAAATCTAACAGGAAAGCATAAGAGAGATATGTTGGATGAGATCCTCTTCTTGTCTCCATACCAACCCCTTTTTATAAGTGAGCAACCAGCAACTTAACCCTTAGTGGATCCAATCTACTATCATAATGGGGAAAACCTGTTAACCCCACACACATCGTGTTTTACTTTGTCATATACAAGATCTAAATCACTTAGGTCAATGTTGCAGTTTCACACACTGTCACTTTTCCAGTATTAGGTAATTTACCAATATGCCCTCTGCCGGTTTCTACGAAGCTTCCCTTTGCATATGATGAACATCCGACTTCCTTGACCGCATAGGACCTCAGCTCCTCCCTGAGCCTAGTCCTGGTCCACCTTGCCATTGCCTGTCATGTCCACCACCGACAGCTCCTACTCTGATTCCTCGTCATCTCGGCTTGCGACCACCCCGTATTGCTTCGGTCATCTTCGGCATCTCCTTGACTGTTCTGGATCTCAGCAATACTTTGTGCCTAGTCCCAGTACTCCAACGCCTCACCACGACCAAGCTTCGAAGTCTTGCAACTGACACATATAAGCAAACAATCATGTAGCACCGCACCATACACAAAGTCATCACCATGCAAAATATATACAACCAAGTCACTGATCCTAAACTTAGAGCCAAATAATAATCCCTGTGCACAAATGCAACAATCTAGATCAATCAAACACAACTCACGGCTCAAAAACATGGAAGATCAGACCCTGGTCAAAAACCCATTATTTGATCGATCCATAACTGGTCCGACTACTAGCCTTCGAGAGATCCGACCACTGATCTGAACTGATCAAACACAAGTACTCGAGGTACTTCGAAAGATACAAGAATTGAAGCAACCGATTGTAAAGCATACAACTATCGATCGCAAAGTCTATGACTACCAATTGAAAAGTCTACGACTATCGGTCGCTAAGTCTATGACTACCGATTGCCAAGCACCAACCAGATACTAAGCTGCGACCATCCGTGATCATTCAATCATACTTGACCTGCCGATCGGACCATCCAACACAGAGCTATTCAGACTGCCTATTCCATGGCCGATTAGACTACCAACTACCGATCGTAGTCTACACCTCCGACTACCTTCAGTGGTCGAAGCAAACAATCCAAGTAGAAAGCAATCTTTGCAAAAAAAAAAAAACTTAACCACTCTAAAGATATTATAATAATTTATTATAATATTATTCTGAACCTTCTTATATAGTCCCATTAACTGATTAATTGGACAGAATGACTGTAAACTCAGGTCGCCGTCGCTGGTGAAGCTACACTGATACTGCGAATGAATGCTCAATTCACCACACGATCACCTTTTAGTTGGGGCTCCGGGCCCACCGGGCCGACCCGTATGCATGGCTTAGGATCTCTGCCTCAGGCTCAATTAGCACTTAAATCCGCACCGCTAGCTACAGTGATTGAACCAACTGCCTAATTAATTGGAGCAGTGGATGGCTAGCCGTCTAGGGCACCCACGCACTGTTCACACTAAATTTGAATGCTCCATCCTCTACGATTCGATCTGTCTAGTTCTTACAAATAATCTCATCAGCATCTGCTTAATTAACTAACTGGGGGCGGTTATGGAGTACATGCCTAGTAGTAGTACTGATACTATACCTGCAAGGAATCAACAAGATCAATAACATCCATTTGAAAAGCAAGAATTTTTTAAGGAAAAAGAGCGTTTGCTTGTGTTGTTCCTATCAAAATTACTATACTCTATTCCAAACAGGACCTAAGATGTCCACGCAATCTTTTTTCTCGCTGTAAGAACTGCTGCACACGCGTTTGCACCATACAAGTGAGCATCGTTCGTATGGCGGTATAGGTGTACGCAATTAAGTTCAGGTCAGCAAGAACCATAGTTAAGATTCCTCTAATCGCTAATCAATGCATGTATATAATTATCGAGGACAAATGGTACGTGTAGATCCATAACTAATTGATGCCCTGCTGCTGCTGCTTAAGCTCCCAGATTCCCCAGGCCTAAGCCCACGATCAATAGCATCTACAGGAATTGCACGGGCCATCTAACCAATTGGGACAGTGGCTTGCTGGTAAGGCCGCCTCTACAGTACTCTGCGCGCCTTGAATGCTAGTTTGAATACTACTACTATATGTAATTAATCACTGCTGGAATGCTAGTTTCTTCTTTTCAGTGTTAATGTGTGCATCAGCATGGACTACAGAAAAAGCCAAGCATATATGATATATGACTCCCAGAATTTATAGTCAATTAATTAGGTACATGATGCATATTGGCTAGCTAGCTATAGCTGTGTGTAAGTTCTCTTGGGATTACTGGGCCGTTTATTTTGATTTTTCCTGAAAGCTTTTGACTGAACTTGTATTGCAGTGACTATTAAATTTTTCTAAGTTATTTAATTAAAAAACAAAAATAGAAAAACACCATTATATCTTCACGAACAATGCAAGGGAAACGGAAAAAAAAAGAAAAGGCAAAACAAGCTAAAAAAACAAAAAAAAGCCAAAAAACCAAAATTAAGAGACCAACATATTTATTCTAGCTTCTGATTTAGAAGCCAAAGCCGGAATGAATAGAGCTATATTTCTCCTTGAATTTAATTGTAGAGGGGCAAGTATGCATGCACGCATGAATGCATATATTGCATGCAGTGTAGTGGTAGATTAGAACCAGTTGGGAAAGCTAGTACGTACTAGCTCTGCTTGCTGGTCACAGTAGAAGGGGATGTACATGAGGTGATCACAGTGAACATGCACAGGACGGGGCGTGAGTTGTGAACTGTCTGCGCGCCAAGTCTGAGAAGAGACGAGTAGTGCGCACACTGTGGTCGTTGTGCATGTACGTGCCCTGGATTACCAAAGGCCCGTCCGGCCTGCGTTATGTTTGACAAAATGCCGCCATGACTGATCGATGTGTACATGTTATCTTTCAACTGTTCAGTGCCGTATACGTGTGTACCAGCTTGGATCTATCTGGAGTTATAATATGTATACAAAAAAAAGCTTATTAGGAAACTAGCCAGTGTAATTTCGCTAGCTAGCACATCACCCTAACGATGGAGTTTTCAACTTTCAAGATGCGGTTGTTACTAGTACAACAAAACTGTGCTACTGCTCCATTTTTTCCCTATATATACGTGTGCATTGCATGCATGCTTATAACAAGAAATAGTAGCCCAACTTAATTTTCATATGGTTTCCCTGACTTGGAGCGTTTGGAGTCAAGAGCGAAAGTGAGGTAAAACAAGTCGTTGAATAATTAAATTTCCCAAGCTGTAGGAAACCAAGCACTTACGTTAAGTACGTGCATGGCCACCAGATTGACAGCTTACAGTGCCCGTTTTCTCCGTCCTGCTCTACAGCTTGCACCTAAAGTCTAAAGATCAGGTGCCCATGCCATGAGCGCATGTGTTACAGTAGTGTCAATCAATACGCTAAATTTACAGGGAAGAAATTGTTATCAAGCTTTCGCTTAGACGCAGAAAAAAGAACGACTGGTTACATCAATTTCGTCACTGCGCTGTTGTACACAACATTTGTACTGTAGCTATGTTCCAAAGGGAAAGAGGGCTTCTGTAGCTAGCTAGCGGGTCACAGCTGCTATATGACCACCTCCGGCCCACATTTACTACGATTACAAATGGTCCCTCTACATTGTTGTCAAGAACCGCCATTTGCTTTCAGATGGCAAAAATCACATTTAGTGTTGGTCCCCTGCTGTTTTCTCTAGCTAATCCTGTTGCTCTCTATCTTTTTCTCTTAATTTGTTCTTGAAACATCCGTTGCTCTGATCTATCGTGTGTCATCCCTCCATCGGTAGCCTTGTGATCAACATGGCTGAAAAGCCCGTGGCTTATGGCTGAAAACATCAGTATTTGGTGAAAAAAGCATTCAGAATGATGACAGAGGCTTATTTTGCATAATTAAATTTAAAAAAATTTAAAAATAAAAAAATATGTTAGCCCATTACGTATAATACAAACAAATACGGGAAAAAAGAACCGGCAAAAAAGCTCAACAAAAAGTCAAAATTTCAGAAAAAGACAAAACTTATAAATAGTACCAAATAAACCTCCACCACTGTAGCATCAGCCCTCTTGATCGCAGAGCAACCGTTTCCCATCTCAGCCCCTGCCGCTGCCAGTGCCGCGTTGCCTGGAGCAGTTGATCATACAATATGTTACGTGTAAAATTCAGCTAGTTGTCCCACCGGACATGACATACACTATACAAGTTCATCTATGTGTATACATATGTGTGTGTATACATATAGTCAAAGGCGACTTTAAAGTATACGACTTTTAACTCCTAAAGTTAACTACGCATACTGTTGCTCAAACTCTTTACCATCCCCAACCAGATAGGCTACGTATGCTTGGCTGGATAACAGCTTTGTTATTTTTGGTTGTAATTGATGACTTTTAGATTTAGTATAAGTGTTTATGTGAAAAAATTAAATACTGATAAGCTGTTATTTAAAAAACCATCTCAATAATCTATTTTAAATTAAAATATAGATAAAAAATTATCTTTTTTTTTGTTTGCCCGAAACAAGTCATAAGTGGTAAGGCCAACGTGTGATGGACGCAGAGCACAGCAATCCCCGGTGTGAAAAGGGGACGCGCGCACTGCACGAGACAATGGCAGGAGCCTGGAGGTTAGCTAGTCTTGGTGCGTGCGTGCGCGTAACACGAGTACGTACGTGCTCGTCGGGATGGGGATCGTCGCGGGCACCAGGTTTGGCTCAGCCCGGGCCTGACCAGACACCGACCGTGTGGCACGCGAACCCAGAGGCACGTGCTGGTCCAAGCACCGATCTGCTGTACGTGCGCCTCTCCCATCCCAATCATGCAAGCGATCGGTCGAGATCGAGCCTACCCATCGATCAGATCAAAGCAAAAGAACCACTACAACACAGATACCTAATTAATCGCTCCTGCATTGAAAAGCCCTAAAATTTCAAACCCAAAAATTTCTGTGAATTTTTGCTGATTTTTGGGGGAATTTTGGAAACTTTCCCTTTTTGGAAAGTCGCCCCGGTTTGCGCTTTCCTTTTCTGGCCGGACGCCACCCCTCCTCGCTGGCGCCCGCCCCTTTTCCGCCTTCGCTTCTCCCCGGCACCCTCCTCCTTCCTCGCTCCGCTGGCGCCGCTCGCCTCTCCCCGCCTCCCTCCTTTCCCAGCGCCTCCTCGCTCTCCCTCCCCGCTCGCGTCTTCGCTCCTCCGCCTTTCTCGCGCCGCGCGCCGCCGTCCCGCGACCGAATCGCGCCGGATTCGCACGGTGGGTTCATCCCCTCCTTCGCCGACGCCTCCGTCTCGACGTCCACCGCCGCCGCCGCCGCCGTTTCCCCGCCACCCCACCGCGGCCTCTCCTCCCTTCTCCCGCCGCTGGTTCTTCCCCTTGGCGCCGGTTTCTTCCCAGTCGCCGTGCCCACCTCCCGGCTTCCTCCTCCGCTCGGGTTTAAAACCCGCCCAACATCCCCTCTTCCCCTTGCTCCCGATCTCCTCCACCCTTTCCCCATTTCCAAATTGCTCGCGCCAAGAGCTCCCACACCTCCCGGCTCGTCGCCACCTTCCTCGGCCCGAGAAGCCCGAGGAGCTCGGCGTCGGCCCGCCGCCGGTCACCACACCTCTCCCGTGGCCAGCCTACTCCAGAGCCTCCGAGCTTCGTCCTCCGCCGCCATCGTGAACCCTGGGTTCCCCTGTCCGCGTGGTCGCCGCCATTGGAGCTACCTCGCCGCCGGTAACTCCCTCCGCCACCGCAACCCGAAATCACCCCCTTCTGCCTCCCGACCTCTCCAGTGACCCCCTCACCTCCCTGAGCGCCCAGTTGGACTCCCCGTGTTGAGACGCGCCCGGTGATACCCTTCATCGCCCTCGGGAGCCATCGCTGCCGCCGGAGTGCAGCAGCTCCGCCGTCTCCTTCCCTCTGCGGCGCGCACCCGTCTGGAGGAAGACGACGACGACGCGGCTCCTCCTCCGCCGTCGGATCGTTCCCTCGCCTTCTAACCTCAGCCGTTGGATCTTCCCGTACCGCTTCGGTCGCCTTCCTTGCTTCGCCGCCGTCCGATCCTCCCGCTCCGCATCTCGTCCGCTCGTTCCGCCCGCATCTGAGCCGCACCGCCAGGACACGCGTCGTCCATCCATCTCGTGCGGGCGCAGCGCAGCTGGGCCACCTCCCCGGCCCACTCGTTCCCGCGTGCGCGCGCGCGCACGTTGGGCTGCTTTCGGCCAGCGAGCCGCCTCCTCGCCGGGCGCACGATGTCGGGCGGCCCGTTCTCGTTCCAACCGATTTTCCAGTGATTTTCCAATTTCCAAAATCCCGAAAAATCCAAATAAATCCTAGAAAATCACAGAAAATCCCAAAAATTCCCAAATTTCACCACTTTGCTCCAAATATTATTCTAGACCCATTTGTGACTTCCATTTTCACAATTTCATTCCAGATAAATTCCTAAAATTCCCATTTGTGGATTTATGCATTTTACTCCTTTTAATAGTTTATTTTTCCTCGCTTGATTAGTCTCAAGTGGACTTACTTATTTTACATGTTTGCGCTAGTGTCGGAGATCTCGGAAGTACAAGTGCGATCGCGAGCTCGAGGATCCGCGTTTCTTCGTTCGAGCTAGTCGAGATCGTCCCAAGTCAACGGCAAGTCCCAAATCCTTTGATCATGTTGTATCCCATGATGTTTAATTACGTTACTATGTTATTTGCATTAAGCTAGTTCTGAAATGCTAGTTCAAAGTAAAATAAAATGTTTAGAATGACATGTTATGTAGTTAAACCTACCACCGACAAATGCCAAGTTAAACTTGTAGCCATGCCTTTGTAACCCTAGAAATAATTATATGTTAATCTAGATAATCAGAGATTATTATTACCACTCAAAAGTCTTATACTAATAAGGTCGTGGCAGCGAGCCAATAGAATTTGTAAACCCGACTCTAAGGTAGGGTGGTATGGGACACCGTATCTTAGAGCGGAGAGTGCCAGGCGTGCACAAGGTAGGGTAAGGGGTTTGTGGCGCATCGCAAGATGATTATTCACCCATCTCTTACCCTAGGATTGAAGGAAGGGGTTTGTGGTGCATCGCAAGATGACTATTCACCCAACTCTTACCCTAGGTTGGGTTGCGGGCACTGTAAGGTTGCGGGCCATGTGAAAATATAAGGATGAAACCCTTACGCTGAGCAAATGTCATAGTGATCGCTCAACCACGGTGTTGACTTGTCAACCCCGGTTTAGTACCGCCCAACTTAAGTGAAACCCGCATTGGGAGTCGGTGCAAGACAACGATAGGTCCTCACAACTCGGGACCGGCGTTCGCGAGGGCCAACGAACGCCCGAGGATGTGCGGGATTATTATCTATCGGGTGGAGTGTATACCAAGGGTTGAGCAATGAAAGACCGGTTCCTTAACTCAGTCATGAGGTTAAGGATGCGTGTGGGTAAAGCTGAGTAAACTCTGCAGAGTCAAATAAATGGTATTCGAATACGCCGTGCTCCGGTTAATGGAGTGTGTCACTTGGTGATTCCAAGAATGAAGCTTAAGTAGTTTTGTTCATGTTTTAACTTGATTAGTTGGTTAATTAACTCTTTATGAAAAACCCCGAGATCTTAAGAAGTAGTTTTGAGTCCATTTTATAAAATATTTGCAAATAAAACGCATCCACCAAATGTAATAAACCAAGTATACTTTCTTCCTTTGATGTTCCGTGCATGTAATAAGTTAGGGTCCCTTTGGGACTTGCTTGAGCAGTTGATTGGCTCACGGCTTGCTTTTGCCCTTCTTTAGAGGATCAAGGCGAAGGTGAAGGTCTCCCGTTGAGGAAGCCCGGAAGATCTCTTCTTCGACGAGGATCCGTGGCTTTAGGTCTTGGCCGCGCTCAAGCGGATCTTGGAGTTTTTGTGATGTAATTATGCTTTGGGCTTGCACGCCCCGCTGTCAAAATGGATGTTATTCCCTATATGAAATATATGCTGGACTTTTGTTGTAAGCATGCAATGGTATACTCTTGCGCGACGTTCCATAACTGTTCATGCGTGAATAGTTGCGGAATGCCGTGTCCGTACGCGCCCCTGGAAACGGGGGCGTTACAAGAAGTGGTATCAGAGCAGGCTCTTGACCGTAGGTTGAGACCTAAGGCAAACTAGGAAGCGATTTTATCGCAAAACTTAATTTAAGCCATAAAAAGGGTTTACGAAAAATATAAGTATTATTGCTGTCTTTTCCCCCTCTCGTTGCTACCTTATCTATCTTAGTTTACTTCTGCTTAAGTTTTGCTTTCGCAAAATGTTTACTGCCTCTCTTGTCTAACTTCAAAATTTTGTTCCTCAGTAGTTGGAGGAGTAGCGATTGTTCGCTAGATTAGACTGACCCTGAGTGGTAGTGGTGTTTCTTTGTAATGTAAAGTAGGTGTATTCATGAACCCTAAGTGGTTTGTGTACCACTTGCCTAATATAAATTTATGTTCATTATCTTGTATGTTGTTTGCTTAATTATCGGTAATTCCCCTGTGTTCAAAGCCTTCTCCTGCCCTTTCGTTCTCGTTCTTACCTTTTTCACCCTATACTTGCCTTGAAAATTCAAAGTCTTACTTATCCGCTCTTATTCTCCAAAGCCGCAAAGCTGATCTCTAGTTCCCAATCGGCGGATGGATCCAAAGACAAACAGAGTGGTCGGACCAACGGGCGGTGCACTGCCACAAATCAAGCAACATTAGCCAGTGTGATGGCAATGATGGAACAGAATCGGTGTCAAGGAGAACAGAATATTTTGCGAGTACTAGATCAGCATGCGAGACTTCTTGAACAGATAACGGCGGATCACGGGCATACAGATGGAAGCAATATTCCTCGAGATGGTACACCAATTTCCACTCGATGGGCGACTTTATGAAAACACGTCCACGGTCTTTTCACCTCAATCGACCCCATAGTAGCTGAGGATTGGCTCGTGGACGTGGAAAGGAAACTTGACACTGTTCAATGCGATGATAAAGAGAAGGTGTTATACGCATCCCACCAGTTACAAGGTGCTGTAGCCACGTGGTGGATCAACTATCAACGCACACTGCAGAACAAAGAGATTAGTTGGGAAGAGTTTTCCAATGCATTCCGCCAGGCTCATATACCAGATGGCATCATGGAGGCTAAGCGCCGGGAATTTTTGGCGCTTAAACAAGGTGGACGCACAATCATGGAATACTTGCATCAATTTAACCACCTTTCCAGATTTGCTCCAGAAGATGTCAACAATGAGGAAATGAAGATGAGCAAATTCCGAGCAGGACTACAGCAATCTTTGAAATTTCATATCTCAACCATGAAATTCAAGGACCTATACGATATGGTGGACAGCCTGATTACTTCAGAAGAGGCTAGAGGTGAAATGGAAGATTACAGGAAACGTAAGGTAGCGCACAAATCTCAGTCTCCTCACAATGCTCAGCGAAGCAAAACCTCGGGATCATTTTCATTTCGATCCCAATCCTCCCGACAGTATGTGACGCTACCAAAGAACCAGTCTGGACAGTCTCAACAGTACAGTTCTCCTTTACCCTTCGCCATCAAGTGTCACACCTGCGGTGGTAAGCATCTTGCTAGCAGCTGTCCACGAAGGACAGATGCATGTTTCCATTGTGGAGGGAATGGACACTACAAGCATCAGTGTCCGAGGAAGAGTTTGAAATCGATGCGGCTAAACTCCAATTCCAAAACCAGCAGCAGCGGGAAACAAGGTCACGATCGAGTTCTAGCACCCGAAGGAGGCTATCCGAGTCAAAGCAACGGACCCCAATCACCACCGGCATAGCCAACTTTGCATCTGCGGCAGAGACAAAGGCCGTGCAAACCCATATTCTATGCAAAAGTAAATCAAGTGTCGTGAAGATGCAGTGAAGCTAGTGATATCATTGTTTGGTATGTTCCCAATCAACACCATACCGCATTGATTTTATTTGACCACGTGCAACGCATTCGTTTATTTCAAAGAGTTTTGCTTCAATAAATCAGTTGCCTTCTGTTTCATTGCCAAAACTTGGTGTGGTTGAAAACCCCTGGGTTAGAATGGAGTTCCATAGCGGGTGTGCTGGACTTGATATGAAAATCCAAGGGATAGATGTGAGAGCAGATTTACTGCAGCTAGATATGTAAGGTTTAGATGCCATATTGGGCATGAACTGGCCAGCCAAGAACAAAGGCAGAATGGATTGAGAGAGTAAAACAGTGTCCTTGGTCAATCCGGAAGGTCAGAAAGTGGTAGTGGAAACAGACCGAGAAGTTTTGAGGGATGCAAAAAGGCGCATGATCAACATGCTAGCAGTTACATCTGATCAAGTGCCAGTAATACAAGAGTATCCAGATGTATTTCCGAAAGAACTATCAGGCAGACCCCTGACAGATAACTAGAACTTGCCATAAAGTTGATTACAGGCACAAAACCAATTGCCAAGCACCAGTACAGAATGTCTGCCAGTGAACTGAAAGAGCTTAAGAGACAGTTAGATGAACTACAAGAGAAAGAATTTCAAATCTATTGCGATGCTTCAAAGCAAGGTTTAGGATGTGTACTTATGTAAAATGGAAAAGTAGTTGCCAATACCCTCAGCCGAAAGGTTCGACAAAGCAAACCCAGTACCACAGAGTATTCACCAGAGTTGTAAAGGGATATGTTACGACTGAATTTGGTGATCACGGAACAAGGCAGTATGACAGCGTTGGAACTTCAACCATTCTTGTGATCGATTAAGGCGACACAATATGAAGATGAAGAGATTCAAAACTGAAAAAAATATTCAAGGAGAAGAATCAACAGAGTATGCAGTAGATGAGCATGGAATCCTCACTTTCCGTGGTCGCTATTGCATACCCGACAAGAAGGAGATAAGAGAGTTAATCTTATCTGAAGCTCATTCGTCACAATTCTCAATCCATCCGAGAGGTACCAAGATGTATCAAGACTTGAAAAGAAGTATTGATGGAACTCAAAAAAAAAAAAAAAAAAAAAAAAAAAGTGGCAGAGTATGTAGCAAAATGTGGTGTTTGCCAGCAGATCAAGATAGACCCCAGAAACCATCGGGATTATCGCAACCTTTGCCAATACCCGAATGAAATAGGGATAGCATTGGAATAGATTTCATTACTGGACTTCCTAAGACTCGTGAGGATATGATGCTATCTTGATTATTGTTGAAAGATTGACTAAAGTAGCTCATTTCCTCCCGATTAAGCAAACCTACGGGAAGGACAAGCTTGCTGAGTTGTATTTAACAAGAATTGTGACACTACATGGAGTTCCGAAGAAAATTGCTTCAGATAGAGGAGCACAATTCACCTCCAAGTTTTGGGAGAAACTACATGAGGCTATGGTACCGATCTGAACTTGATTCAAAGCATATCATCCACGCAGAGATGGATGACAGAGAGAACCAACCAAACTCTAGAAGACATGTTGAGAGCTTGTGCAAATGTATATGGAGCAGCATGGAATACTTGTTTACCATTTGCTCAGTTCTCATATAATAACAATTATCAAGCCAGTATCCAAATGACCCCATTTGAAGCTCTGTATGGCAGAAAATGCAGGACACCTCTAAATTGGTCAGAAACTGGAGAACGTCAACTCATTGGACCTCAAATTGCCCAAGATGCAGAAGCACATGTCAGAATTATCAGGGACAGACTCAAGATGGCACAAGACCGACAGAAGTGCTATGCAGATAACCATAGGAAAGATTTGAGTTTTGAAGTCGGAGATTTCGTCTATATCAAAGTCACCCCATTCAAAATAGTCAAGAGATTTCAAGTCAAAGTCAAACTAGCACCGAGATATGTGGGACCGTTCCAAATAATTGGAAGAGTTGGGGAAGTAGCTTACCAAGTGCAGCTTCCACCCGACTTGTCAAGAATACATAACGTGTTCCATGTATCCCAGCTCCGGAAGTGTCTATGCCAACTCAAAGAGGAAGTACCATTGTCAGAGATTGAATTACAAGACGACTGCACATATGCTGAAGAAAACTACTACAAATACTCGAGACATCAGAAAAACAGCTCAGAAACAAGAATGTCAGATTTTGCAGAGTTCAGTGGAAGAATCACACCGCGGATGAGTCCACTTGGGAAAGAGAGTCAGAATTGCAGCGAGATTTTCCCAACTTACTCCCTGGACCAAGTTAATCTCGGGGTCGAGATTCTTTTAAGGGGGGTAGGTTGAAAAGCCCTAAAATTTCAAACCCAAAAATTTCTGTGAATTTTTGCTGATTTTTGGGGGAATTTTGGAAACTTTCCCTTTTTGGAAAGTCGCCCCGGTTTGCGCTTTCCTTTTCTGGCCGGACGCCACCCCTCCTCGCTGGCGCCCGCCCCTTTTCCGCCTTCGCTTCTCCCCGGCACCCTCCTCCTTCCTCGCTCGGTGCGCCGCCGCCTCTCCCGCCTCCTCCTTTCCCAGCGCCTCCTCGCTCTCCCTCCCCGCTCGCGTCTTCGCTCCTCCCCGCCTTTCTCCGCGCACGCGCCGCACGTCCCGCGACCGAATCGCGCCCCGGATTCGCACCAGTGGGTTCATCCCCCTCCTTCGCGCTGACGCCTCCGTCTCGACGTCACCGCCGCCGGCCGTCGCTGCTTTCCCGCCACCCCATCGGCGCCCTCTCCTCCCTTCTCCCCGCCGCCTGGTTCTTCCCCCTTGGCGCCGGTTTCTTCCCAGTCGCCGTGCCCACCTCCCCGAAGCTTCCTCCCCTCCGCTCGGGTTTAAAACCCGCCCCAACATCCCCTCTTCCCCCTTGCTCCCCGATCTCCTCCACCCTTTCCCCATTTCCAAATTGCCTGCGCCAAGAGCTCCCACACCCTCCCCGAAGCTCGTCGCCACCTTCCTCTGGCCCGGAGAAGCCCCGAGGAGCTCCGGCGTCGAAGCCCGCCGCCGGTCACCACACCTCTCCCGTGGCCAGCCTACTCCAGAGCCTCCGAGCTTCGTCCTCCGCCGCCATCGTGAACCACAGGTTCCCCGTCGCGTGGTCGCCGCCATTGGAGCTACCTCGCCGCCGGTAACTCCCTCCGCCACCGCAACCCGAAATCACCCCCTTCTGCCTCCCGACCTCTCCAGTGACCCCCTCACCTCCCTGAGCGCCCAGTTGGACTCCCCGTGTTGAGACGCGCCGGTGATACCCTTCATCGCCCTCGGGAGCCATCGCCGCCGCCGGTGCAGCAGCTCGCCGTCTCCTTCCCTCGGCGCGCGCGCGCCGTCGGGAGGAAGACGACGACGACGCGGCTCCTCCTCCGCCGTCGGATCGTTCCTCGCCTTCTAACCTCGGCCGTTGGATCTTCCGTGCCGCCGGTCGCCTTCCTTGCTTCGCCGCCGTCCGATCCTCCCGCTCCGCATCTCGTCCCGCTCGTTCGCCGCATCCGAGCCGCACCGCCAGACACGCGTCGTCCATCCATCTCGTGCGGCGCGCAGCGGTGCTGGCCACCTCCCGCCCACTCGTTCCGCGTGCGCGCGCGCGCGCGCGTTGGGCTGCTCGCCGGCGAGCGAGCCGCCTCCTCGCCGGGCGCGCCTGATGTCGGGCGGCCGTTCTTCGTTCCAACCGATTTTCGAGTGATTTTCCAATTTCCAAAATCCCGAAAAATCCAAATAAATCCTAGAAAATCACAGAAAATCCCAAAAATTCCCAAATTTCACCACTTTGCTCCAAATATTATTCTAGACCCATTTGTGACTTCCATTTTCACAATTTCATTCCAGATAAATTCCTAAAATTCCCCATTTGTGGATTTATGCATTTTACTCCTTTTTAATAGTTTATTTTTCCTCGCTTGATTAGTCTCAAGCTGGACTTACTTATTTTACATGTTTGCGCTAGTGTCGGAGATCTCGGAAGTACAAGTGCAGTCGCAGGCTCAGGATCCAGGCGTTTCTTCGTTCGAGCTAGTCGAGATCGTCCAAGTCAACGGCAAGTCCCAAATCCTTTGATCATGTTGTATCCCATGATGTTTAATTACGTTACTATGTTATTTGCATTAAGCTAGTTCTGAAATGCTAGTTCAAAGTAAAATAAAATGTTTAGAATGACATGTTATGTAGTTAAACCTACCACCGACAAATGCCAAGTTAAACTTGTAGCCATGCCTTTGTAACCCTAGAAATAATTATATGTTAATCTAGATAACTGTAGATTATTATTACCACTCAAAAGTCTTATACTAATAAGGTCGTGGCAGCGAGCCAATAGAATTTGTAAAACCCGACTCTAAGGTAGGGTGGTATGGGACACCGTATCTTAGAGCGGAGAGTGCCGGCGTGCACAAGGTAGGGTAAGGGGGTTTGTGGCGCATCGCAAGATGATTATTCACCCATCTCTTACCCTAGGATTGAAGGAAGGGGGGGTTTGTGGTGCATCGCAAGATGACTATTCACCCAACTCTTACCCTAGGTTGGGTTGCGGGCCTGGTAAGGTTGCGGGCCATGTGAAAATATAAGGACTGAAACCCTTACGCTGAGCAAATGTCATAGTGATCGCTCAACCACAGGTGTTGACTTGTCAACCCTGGTTTAGTACCTGCCCAACTTAAGTGAAACCCCGCATTGGGAGTCAGTGCAAGACAACGATAGGTCCTCACAACTCGGGACCGGCGTTCCGCGAGGGCCAACGAACGCCCGAGGATGTGCAGGATTATTATCTATCGGGTGGAGTGTATACCAAGGGTTGAGCGTGAAAAGACCGGTTCCTTAACTCACCATGAGGGTTAAGGATGCGTGTGGGTAAAGCTGAGTAAACTCTGCAGAGTCAAATAAATGGTATTCGAATACGCCGTGCTCCGGTTAATGGAGTGTGTCACTTGGGTGATTCCAGTGAAGCTTAAGTAGTTTTGTTCATGTTTTAACTTGATTAGTTGGTTAATTAACTCTTTATGAAAAACCCCGAGATCTTAAGAAGTAGTTTTGAGTCCATTTTATAAAATATTTGCAAATAAAACGCATCCACCAAATGTAATAAACCAAGTATACTTTCTTCCTTTGATGTTCCGTGCATGTAATAAGTTAGGGTCCCTTTGGGACTTGCTGAGCCGGTTGATTGGCTCACGGCTTGCTTTTGCCCTTCTTTAGAGGATCAAGACGAAGGTGAAGGTCTCCCCGTTGAGGAAGCCCCGGAAGATCTCTTCTTCGACGAGGATCCGTGGCTTTAGGTCTTGGCCGCGCTCAAGCGGATCTTGGAGTTTTTGTGATGTAATTATGCTTTGGGCTTGCACGCCCCGCTGTCAAAATGGATGTTATTCCCTATATGAAATATATGCTGGACTTTTGTTGTAAGCATGCAATGGTATACTCTTGCGCGACGTTCCATAACTGTTCATGCGTGAATAGTTGCGGAATGCCGTGTCCGTACGCGCCCCTGGAAATGGGGGCGTTACATGCATGGCTTGAATTAATAGTTACTCGTAGCATCTAGATCATTGGTTGCTACTCCTTGGTTCGTCTTTTGCATGCAGGCGTTTCTCGGTTGGCTCCTGCTTGTGTGCAGACAGCTTAACAAGTGAGCACCGTGCACGTGTATTTTTGTCTCCGCTGTATATGCAGGACAGGGGAGTAATTTGGACCTGGGCCAGTACAACGTCCTCGGAAAAAGTCTCTTGATGATCAGTAATTGCATGGTTGCCTTCATAGTATTCTTTCCCCTGCAAAAATGTATTTTCCTTTGGCATTTCATTTGATGCAATTAAGTGTTAGAGCATGCCAAGATGGGATGTTTCAAACAAAAACCCTTTAAAAAAATGATAGAATCAAATTAACTCATAGTACGTGCTTTAATTTCTTTAATACGCAGGAGGGTAGTACTGTATCATCTAAAAAATATAGACGGAGCTTACCACCTGTGCTATCTACTCACACTACAGGAACAGTATTATTGCCCATTTAATCAACGAATGCTGCATTTGCTAGCATGCGTGACACACTAAAGTTAGGCTAAACATGTACTTGTGTATGGCACACTTCTTGTCCTATGTGTTTCTATTTTTAGGGTTATTTATATTGACTTATGATTTCGATTTAATAATAGTAAGAGTTTTAAAGACTAGAGAGACATCTACGTATAATTTTAGCTGATATAAATAAATTTACTTTAGTGTTTGCTAAAATCGACTAGTAAACCCTGTCTTAAAAAAGAATACCAATTAAAACCTAGATAGTATAAAAAACAACTTTAGACCTGAGAATTAGTTGAAATTGTCTACCTAAAGAGCCGTAACATCAAGATCTTACCAAAATTCACAAAGATTCCTTGAACTAACTAGGTCCCACGCGGTGTAACATAGCGACCACAGACTGGCGGTGATATGATCTCCTCAACATTTGACCATGAGTGCCTTACTGGTCGGTGTATCGATCACAACACGGCAAATAGCATAATCATTAATCCGTGACTTGTAGGGCCAGAGAAAACGAAATGGTCCTTAACGATATGCTAATGTGTACAAGGATCAACAGGGCAAATCCCTATCCCCCGGAGGAAGAAATTCAGGAGGGAAACCCTGCGGTCAAGGCTTCCCCATCAAAAACTTAAAAACCAGACCAAACACATAATAGTACATGTACCATCGATTGTACCTAGACACATAGATGAATTTTCGTTTCAAATAGGGGACTTCCTCTAGTCCAAAATGTGCGTTTTTTTAGATTGTTAGCATTTTCTGAAGTTTGTGAATTTTTCCATTACTTTTTATGTTGCGTGTTAGTAAAGGTTGTGAAACTTATGTAGTACTTGCAACGATGAACGATATGTATGTGTCCATTTCAATGTGAACACTAGATGCTAAAAAAAATTAAGTAACATTTGGGCATGGTTTAATTGTGCGTTAAAAACCTTAAAATAAACAGCTTAAATCATGCATTAATCACGATTGTGCGACAAAGGTGTTGCAATACAAATATGGAAATAGAGTTGTGTTCATTTTACAAGTACAGCGCCTACAACTCATTGTATTTTCTATACATGCAACATCTCTCTAGTAGACACTTGATAATTTGCAGTCTTAATTATAATAAGGTCCACCAAGTAAACTACATACATCTTTATCTTTTCTCTCAATTACTGAGAGAATTTTTAGTCTCTCCTTTAATCTCACCGGTTGTTTATATTTATATAGATACTAAGATACATGCTCCAAAAAGCTTAAGCTTCTGGTTTTCACTGTTAGCTTTTGGCTGAAATTGCATTATAGCGGCTGTTAACTTTTTTTTTGAGTCATTCGATTAAACAAATAAAATAAAAAATTGTTATATCGTTATGGACAATTCAAAGGAATAAGGAAAAAAAGAAAAGATAAAAAACAAAAAAGCCTAAATTAGAAATCTAAACGTTCCAAGTGACTTCTAATTTAAATAAGCTAAAAGTAAAAAAAATCAGAAGTTGAAACTGTTTCAAACGGGGTCTAAAAATTATGTAAATCATCGTTGGGAAAAAAAAAATCATAGAAACAGCATATAAACTGCATTGAAAGGAAGGAACACACACAACCCTCTCCAGAAACGAGCATATACACTGTTTCTCTTCGAGTCCAGGCGTGAACTAGCTAAGCTCTACTGTAAATACTCGCACCCGTACCCTCGTCACGCAGCACGCACCCTATAATAACCCCTCGCCAACTACCGCCACGCCACCGCACAAGCCAAGAAGCGCAGGTTCCCTTCGCCTAGCTCGCTTGCCATGGAGAACCCCTACACAAGCCTCTTCAAGAACCACCACCACCACCACCGCTACTACTTCCCAGCCGCCCCGGCACCGGCGGCTTCTCCCCTCTCCGCCTACTCCATCCCCTTATTCACGACGATGCCCCCGCCGCTTGCTTCAACGCCTCCTGCTGGCCCGCCCTCGCCTCCGCTCCGGGAAGCCCTGCCCCTCCTCTCGCTCACCCCTGCCTCGCGCACCCCGCAAGAACAGCAACACGGCCCGGAGTCCGACAACGACGTCAATGAGGAGGAGGAGGAGGTGCCGGGCCCCGCGAGCAGTAATAACCACCAGCCGCGCGCGGGACGGCTCTTCGCCGACCTCAATTCCAAGGCGGCCTGCGACCCGATGGACGTGGAGGGCGGCTCCGGCGCTCCGGAGGGGGACCTAACCGTGGCGCTGAACATCGGCCTGCCGAGCGCCGGCGCGGCCGACCTCATCTCGGGGCTCTCGGCCGGGAGGGCAGCGCAGGAGGAGGAGGAGGACGACGGCGACGGCAGGGAGAGCGGCGGCGGCGGCGGGGAGGCCGAGGCGGCCGTGGTACCGCTAGGGTTTCCGTCGACGCCGATCGGGCGGCTGAACAAGGGGCAGTACTGGATCCCGACGCCGTCGCAGATCCTCATCGGCCCGACGCAGTTCTCCTGCCCCGTCTGCTTCAAAACCTTCAACCGATACAACAACATGCAGGTGAGCCTAGCCACGTTAATTCTATCTATATTGTTGCTGCTCTAGCTTCTCCTTCTCTGTTAACTTTCTCTGCTCCTTTTACTATTTTTTTTTCTTTTTAGTTCTTGTTTTGTTTTGCCTCGATTAACGAATTAATGAATTTTCTGGAAATCAACCATGCATGATCCACGAACTGCCCCGGTGGTTCTTCTTTCCCCTCTTTTTGTTCATATATACTTCATTACCAGATAGATCGTAACTAGTCTTCTTTGTGTGACTCTTTTTCTGTTGGGATGACACAATAATTTTGGAATTTCTGATTTTTTTCCAGTACCGATGGATCCTAATTGGCATTACCTAACAATAAATGATACTGGCAGTAGGTTAAATAAAGATCTACAGTTGTGAAACACGTTATGAAACATGAACGAACAGTACAGCTTGTTGGGTGTAATTACTTGGGGGTTCTTTTGTCGGGAATAAAGTCGTTGGGCAATATTATGTCTGATTCGTTCTCTACCTGCTGATCCCATTACCGTATGCTACTTAGCTTCGATCTGCCGATAAAATTTAAATTTATTTGCACCCTGCAGTGATGTATACCCATATTTTTCACGCCTATGTAGTTCGTACGTACAGTGACATCTTATCTGAACAAACGTAACATAACCTGATTTTGCACGTACTAGCCGTACGTACATATGTAGCAAACTGCAAGTGATTTGTATCGATCCAAACTCAGCTACATGCTCCATATATATATTCGGCCTCTCTTCTGCTGTTTCTTTTGAAGTAATGTTTTTTCCCTAGCTCTTGCTTCGTTGTAGGAACCAAGTCTGGCCATGTAGCAAACAGTTCTTCTTTCATCGGTGTCTTCTGGTTTGGCTTCTCATGTGAAAGAGGAGGTAGGAACTAGATAGATAGGTAAATGCATACACGTGCTCGTGTCTGGCCGGTCTCTGACCGGAGATTAAGCTCAGAAGTGCACAGTGGCTGCCTTTTCGAGTGATTGAACAAGACTGATATGGCCAGGGCGAGCCATGCATGCAACTTTTATGCTTTTCTGGGAGCGTGTTAGCTTTTCGGGGGCTCTTTGGAAATGCATACGAGTGGTGGATGGCGCTGTGGAGGTCCCAGCGAAGATCTCTTCGCTTCGCCTTTGTTTCTCCATACGTAGATATGCATCTTAGTCACCAGATATATCTATGGATGGAAAGAGATCTTATGACAATGCAGCTAGTGTTTGATCTGAGGCAAAAGCTAGATAGCCGCAGCTTGCTGCAGGCACAGCGCCAGGCCAGCTGCTACTTTTCTACTACACCACTCTGATGATCTGATCTCGCAGTCCACTATGATCACTCCTCAGCACTGATCTTTCATGTACTATGAGCTTTGCTTAGCTAGATTGGATGTTTGATAAGGACAAATAACCTTTCATTTTTGCTATTGCACAGGCGACTAAATTTTTTTATCTTTCAGTCACCTAAAATTGCACTCTCAATCAGCTGAAGTTGTAGCTTTCCTCCAAAAAAAAAAATACTTGCAACTTCAGGTGACTGAAAAATTAAAAAAAATTCAGTCGCCTGTGCAGTAGTCACTCCCATAACCTTTTCTTTCTTTGTTTCTCACTTAGAGCATCTCCAACAGTGACAAGTCAGCTAGCTCATAACAGTACACATCAGCAATAGTCCTACGTGGAAGAAAGAGAAACGTGAAAACCAAACCAACTAGCGCCGGATCTTGAGCTAGTCTCGCTCAAAAATCGAGAACGGATGAGCCAGCCTTTATCACCATAAGCCAACTTAAGAGATAGTGTACAGGGAAGCTGGCTTTTAATGTGCTATCTCTTATCTGAGGTGGCAAACTATGAGCTAGTTAGTTGGCTCAACCATTGGAGATGCTCTTACCAAGATAAGCTGGCATTGAGTTGGGATTTGCTACCCCCTTTGCTCCTCCCAAGAACTGCGAGAAATATGCAGTACTCTTACTGTAGCTTAGCTCTACTGTCCCTGCCAGTTCCACTGTGCACAGACACAATCACACCACACACACATGTACACTCATCTCTCTCTCTCTCTCTCTCTCTCTCTCTCTCTCTCTCTCTCTCGTCTCGTTCGAAAGAAACAACACAAACACATGTACAAGCAAGGGGCTACTAGTCTGGTAGAGCCCTCACTTTCAAAAGGCGTCTGCACTCATGCGGCTTCTCCGGTTTCACCCACTGACTGCCACTGCATGGGGAAAGTCTGTGAGCTAGCTAGAGACTGATGAGGCCAGCCAGCCTCGCCTCTGATCATAAGCAACCAACGCCAAAAACATACATATTCATCTCGAAATGAGAGACGCATTAAAAGCCAGCTGCCAGCATACGATGTAATTAAAATGAACAACAATAACACTAATTTTTACCTCTCGCATCATGCTCACATGGAAGCCCCCATCACTTGAACCCTAACTAAAAATGCAGCATATGATCATGATTCATGCATGTAGTTCATATATAGCCGGTACTAATCATGCAATGCAACTTGTTTGTCGAAATAGTTCTTGCTTGCTGAATTAACATGTTACGCACAGTAGTGCACTAGTGCCTAATATTAATGTCTACGAGTTCTGATCAAGAGATGCATGTGGTGTCTACTGTCTAGTCTGGTGTGCTGCAGTAGATAGCATGCTGATCTGTGCTTTTGTATGTATGCAACGTACGTGTGAGTACTGCAGATGCACATGTGGGGACACGGTTCGCAGTACCGAAAGGGGCCGGAGTCGCTGCGCGGCATCCAGCCGACGGCGATGCTGCGGCTGCCGTGCTACTGCTGCGCGCCGGGGTGCCGGAACAACATCGACCACCCGCGCTCGAAGCCGCTCAAGGACTTCCGGACGCTGCAGACGCACTACAAGCGCAAGCACGGGCTGAAGCCCTTCCTGTGCCGCAAGTGCGGCAAGGCCTTCGCCGTCAAGGGCGACTGGCGCACGCACGAGAAGAACTGCGGCAAGCTCTGGTACTGCCTCTGCGGCTCCGAGTTCAAGCACAAGCGCTCGCTCAAGGACCACGCCCGCGCATTCGGCCACGGCCACGGCGCGCTCGGCTGCAACGGCGGCATCGACGGCCTCGACGAGGACGACGACGGCGCCGTCTCGGACATCGAGCACGACGGTGCCGCCGCCAGGTCGCTCTGAATGATCGATCGATCGCCTTGCATGGATATGTATCATATGGCCGGCCGGTGCTAGCTGTGCACGTACGTGCAGTTAAACTATGTAGTATTATACACGAGCTGAGTTGCTCTTTGATTTGGCTGCTGCTGTTCTTCTCTTGGTACTGTTATTGTCTAGTTAGTCCTTAGTACTCCACCTGGTGGTTCGCCGCTTGTATTAGCTATGGGTGATCTCAATCGATCACGCCTAGCTTTGACTCGATCATGGAAATGTGTCGAGATTTGATCAACTTTTGGCTAGCTTCTGAAGTAGTACTGTACTACTGTACTGTTAAGACTAGATCCATGTCGAAGCATCGCCTGCGTGTGTGTGTGTGTGTATATGTATGTATGTATATATGAACGTACGTACTAGCTAGCTACCGCGCGTTTGCATGGTTTATTTCACATTTAGAATAACTAACTCGTCGTTCTAGAATCCTGCAAGGCGGCTGCAAAGCGTCAATTTATTCGTTTATTTCGTTTTCAAAACATGGGCGGAATACTGTTGCTCTATCATACTTATGGGGTACATATATTCAGAGGAAATGCTTATGGGAGAATGCATCATCCTTAAGCAACTAATTGCAAATTATCGTGTTTCTCTAGAAGACCGAAGACCTCAAGTTTCTGCTAGTGTATTATTGTAAATACTGTTCCAAACTACTTGTGGGTATTTTTTTTTCCTAGATCAGTAATTGGTGAAAACCATTATTTAATTTGTCGCAACATCTTCTTCCGGAAGAAAAAAAAAGATCATATATTATACATGCAACTGGATAAGTTTGCCATGCTTTCGTACATGGTGCAGTCCTATTGTTGCTACATGTACTGTTGGGCTTACTATCTTTCTATTTTTCATGAATCAAATTTCACCATTGATGTGCATCTACATGTGGAAAACCTTAACCTCTCTTTCCTGTATCAATCAAGTTTCTATTATAGCTATGTGTTCTTTCTGTGCAAGCATCCCAACCTCCCTGCAGAAAGGCTGTGAGACATGTCCCATTGTTTGCATGCCCTAGAAAAAAAGGATAAGGGAAACCAGGGTATGTAGCTGGAGATACTTCCAAAAACAAAGAGGTTTCCATCCCAAGCTTAACACACACAACTTGCATGGAGCTTTGACCTACTTGTGCATGCATGTAAAAAAACAAGAAAAGCAACCGAGAGAGAGAGAGAGAGAGAGAGAGCAAAAGCTTGGGATCTTCTTTTCATGAGTTGGAGATCAACTGTTTGGGCGCACTTGAAGGCTCGATCGCGGAATGGCCGACAAAAATATGTATAGGCAAGCTTGATGGATGGAACATCAGATGCATACGCACAACACATACCATGATCTGTTCTTGTCAAATGACGAGCTTTTCTCTTGCATCTCGGATAGAAAGGGAAAGACGAGAGAGGGGGAATCTATCGATGGGCCGGGGCCTAGCTGGGATATTATTATTGCAGCCATGGAGGAGTTGCTTTCCTGTCAGAAGGGATGTTGCGATCTTCTTGTAGGCGACGGATGGATGATTTGGAGGGAGAGTTGGTGTTACGTGCACTTCAGGAGCAGTGCAGACTCGTGCGAACCACACCGATCCGAAAGATCCATCCACATTTTTTTTTTGTCGATTTTGTCCTCCTTTAACACATATATAACAAGCAAGCTAGCTTAGCGAACCGTGAAGTCAAAATCGTAAATGTCAAAGCAAGTCGAATACGTCGGTTAGAGCAGAGCCTGGCCTACTCGGAATGTAGGATTTTACACGAAACAGTTTCAAATAGGGATTTATACGTTACTGTTTTCCAGAATAAGAGAAGAAGAAGAAGAAAGAGGGGTGGACCTGCACTGGTCCGGCGTGCAAAGCACGGCGAGAGGAGCAGGCAAAGCGGCGTGGCCGCTCGAAGGGTCATCTCAACGGGCACAATCCATCCATTCGTCCGTCCGTCCGTCGGCCGTGCCGATGTGCGAGTGGACCGCGCGCGCGCGCGTTCGGAGAGATTCGCCGTGTGGGTCGCGCGGCGGCAGAGAGCCAGAGAGGAGGGCGGAGAGAGAGAGAGAGAGAGGCTGGCCAGGCCAGGGCCAGGGCCGTGCCTGAGACTCCACACTTTCTCATCTACCCTTGTCCTCTTCTCCCTGAGTCCAGCGATGCTCTCTCTCTCTCTCACTCATCGGCCAGTGAGTCGTCCACTGCGCCGGAAGTACATCTTTTTCACCCTGTCAAATATCTACCTGAATATTTTCGTCGCAAGAAACGGGGAGGAGGAAATTATTATCTTCCTGCTATGCAAAGTCTAATCACCAGCCAAGTTCAGCCCCTTGTCGTGAAAAGTTGGATATGCCGGTGCCTGAAAGTACAACCTAACGCCCCCGCTAGTAATTTTCCTTCGGAAGGAAAAAAAGGTTTTTAAATTGAAGTCTGGTATGTAATACTCACGTAGTTCTTTTTTACTTGATTTAAAGTTTGATTATTAATAGATTTAAAATTATCAAGATTAACTATATAAAAATTATATCTTTAGATTTATTCTTAAAAATACTATCATAATATTATAATTTTATTAGTATATCTTAATATGAAGTTATAAAAAGTAATAGTTAAAGTACTATCTTGAAGACCATAATAAATAAAAAACGTCAAGTAGAAAATAACAAAGAAAGCATGCACTCCGAAGTCCAACTTGTATTCAGCTTAGTGCCCCCGTACTTAAAAATCCTTTGAAAAATTAAAAACTTGTATAAAGATTGTGCTCCACTACTCTACATAGTACATAGCATTCAATTATTACCAATATTGTGATTATATTCTCTCTTTTTAAAAACCCCATATAAAAGCATATTGATTGCGCTTGTCGTAATAGCATATATTTGCAAACCTAAACAGGCCACAAACGTATAGTCAAATGTGCATTCTGCACGCGTAGACGAGTCTCTCTTGTGTGCACTTTTAGCCAGTACCAAGCCAAGGTAGCGCTAGCACCAGTCAGTTTGGAATACTGGAGGGGGAGATAGTGAGATACCAAGCTAGTCCTGATGCTAGTCCAGGTACTGCCGCCAATGAAATCTTTACTATAACGGGTCTGCATGTCAGTGGGTACGGGAGGGACAGAGAAGGAGTGCTAAAACACTAGACTGAAAAAACAAACAAACTTAGCACCGGAGTGATACGATATGTCTTAGCGCTTGTACAAATACTACACACGAATGAACTCCTTGACTTTTAGTTCAAACTATCATAAAAAGGCAACTACAATTCGAATTTTATTTCAAACTTATTTGAACTAGTTAATAAACTTGTAGGATCGATTCACACTAAGATAGGCAATCAGAGGGGGGGTGAATGATTGCGGAAGCTAAAAAATAAATTTTAAGACTCTCCCCTAGACACAAAACCTATTTAAGCCTTGTTTAATAATTCTGGACAGAATAATGTACTCTCACTAAAACTGATGCCGATTAAAAACCGTAACTCCGATTGACCTCAAATTTTGACAGAGTAAACTAGACAAAATTATTGAAATAACACAACTGGAATTACGTCAATCAGAGATCTAGAACTTGAGATATAAAATAAACAAGATTGCTGATGCAGATAACGACGAGAATAAATTAAGGCCTAATTATGCAACTAAGCAAAATCCGTAAGAAATTAATCAACCAAACTTTCCAGATCATAAACTTGATTCCCTAACTATATTTTTTTCTTGATGCATGCATAAATCACAAAGAAAAAAAAACTTAATACAAGAAAAAAAACAGGAAGCTAATTAAACCTTCCTCTAATGATCTCCGTCCGGCCGGCCGCTAATTAATCACAATCCTAATGTGATCACGAAAGCACACAGCATGCATGCAATCAACAAAAGAATCACACGTGAATCTTTACCATGCAATCAACACACCTCAATCTCACGGCTAAAAAACTCATACATGCAATGCAGTTCTTACCTCCTTCCAAACTAGCTGCCGCCAACAAGCATGCAGATCGCTTTTACTAGCGGTGCCCGCACACAAAAACCGAGGAAACGAGAATACGAGATGTCGCCGATTTGGACGTCCGGATGAACAAATCATAATACGCCACGGCCGATGTTTTTCATTGATGCTTGTCTGCCGCTCAATACGAGTCACGCCTTCACAAGATTATCCATCCACCAATGCAAAGAACAAGCATGCACACGAGATTCGGTTTTTCCGATCAAAAACGACGCACGACGCCGCCCCTTTTTTTTTCTTGATCACACCAAAAACCGGCCCATAAACAGCCGCCGCTATCTCTCTATTTATCTAGTCCTCTCCTCTACCGTCTCCAATACAACATCAACCCTAATACAACTCATCCTAGGCCTTTTTGCCTCAACCAGGCTTTTTAGCCCACTACTTTTCAAGGGACCCAAAACCCTTCATAACATGGGTTTTTTAATTCTTTTTACGCTTCCGATTTTTTCAGTCTTCCACGTGTCGAAGCCTCGAGGACCGCACCTCTGTATCTTCTCCACGCATCATCTCCATGCACACTGTTCTCTAGCTTTGAACATCCCGCATGACATCCTTGACCGATAGGACCTCGGTTCCTCCACGAACTTAGTCCGAAACCTCGTTCCACCGAACCTAGTTTCAGTCCGTCATCGACCATGTTCCGCCTCAAGCAACACCTGCACATGAATAAACAAACAATCGCGTACGAGCACAAGTCCATGACTTGACTCAAGTCAATCCGCACAATACCTCACACGAGCGTACCATGCAACCTATCATATCACCATGCTATCACAAGCATATCATAACCAACGTTGTCAATTATTCATCATCTAAAATAACCTAGACCAGGCCACATGGTCTAACATAAACTAGTTAAACTTGACATCCAAAAAAATCAAAAAAAATTGCACACGATACATAGAGAAAATATCTATTTTAGTGTCCCAGTTAATTATACTATGTGTGTGTAATTACTATTCTGCGCTCAGGTGTAAAATGCGCGCTGAAAAGTTATTGCCGTGTTTGAGTGAAGTTACTACCGAACACTTGTAGAGTTACTGTCAGTTGTAATATTATATAACTGATAATAACTCTACATGTATGTGACAGCAAATTCGCTCATGCACGATAATAACTTTCCGACGTGCACAGTGCACGCAAACGCAAAATAGCGTAGCCGTGTATGTATGTGTATGCATGTATGTACAGAGTATGTATATCTAATGGAGTATTGTGTTACATGTACTTAGGTAGTATGTATACCTCGGGAGTATGTTAGTACGAATGTACTTAGGGAGTATGTCGATTGATACATGCATGGCTCTTGTCCACATGCATCAATTTTTTTATTAATTCTCCGCCCTTGCAAATTAGATAACCTAATCACACGATGGACTTCCAAACTAGTCTTTGTATGTTCATAATGAAAGAGGGTATGCAGATTTGACATGAATTAAAAACAAGTATAGTCATGACTCATTATGAAAAAGGGTATATTGGCAAGAGATCAAGGAATTATAATACATATACTTGGAAAAGACGTACATTCAGAAGTGCGTATATACACAATAGAAACAAAACTATATTGCAGATACTTTAAAAGAAAGCATACTCACTAGGAAATAGGATACACATGAAGGAAAGTATTTGAAAAGAAGTATTGTTATAGGGAAAAGAAGTATATACACACATGCTGAATAAATTTAGAGACAAAGCCGGATTTAGCACTATTGTGCACTGTATTTACAAAGCTAGCCGTAATAATCATTATTACAGTATGTTCAAAAGAATAAAGAGTAATAACATCATTTAAGTAATATTATCTCTACCCCTCTATAATACACCAAAATTTTCTTTACTAAATCCACCCCCCTCAACCGCCCCCACAGTCATGCCTAATCTAAGTCCAACCATATTTGTGTACCAAAGTAATCCAACTTCATACAAATGAATGGTCTGGATCTCTCCTCAAGTCTTCTTCTCTTACTCATTGAAGATCCTAAGGCCAAAATCATCCGGATCATGCACATCATTTGAACTCAGAACCCTACCCCGCGCCCACAAAAAAAGGAAGGAAAAACTTTCCCCAACCGTTTCTCTCTCTCCCATGAATATCTCACCCGTATCTCTCTCTATCTCTCTCTCCTTCACGTATTCTGCATGGAAACTTCTCCATGGTGCGATGGAACCGGGACTGCGATGGCGCTTTCCTGGGGCGCAGGTGGCCGGAGTTCGCCGGCGCGCACGGCATCGCCGTCGGGCAGTTCTTGGTGCTCCGGCATGAAGGCGGCGGCGTGCTCACCATCAAGGCGTTCAACACCGCTCTCGCCTCGAGAGTTACGCTCTCCGTCCACGAGTGGCGAAGATTGGCATGCAAATCTTGGATTGTGCTTTTGCATCTTTGTCAAATAATAGAGATCGGTAATGTTAGTAATCGATCTCAAGACGGAGTGCAAGAAACATATAATCGATTTTTAGAAAGGATAGAAACGGATGATGATCTTGTGGTACGGGGCAAAATGTTGTAGGAAGATATTTAGATCAGATTAAGGATATGTGATCTCTTGTTAATCACTGTCATCTGGTATACTTTACATCTATACCGCTGTACGTATGATTAACAAAAGAGATAGTCTCTCCAGATGGATCGTGGATCTTCTTTATGCTACAGGCTTGTGTTATTTTGTTCACCAAGGCTTGTGTTTTATCATTTGTCACTTATAGACTCGGTGTTTGTTTACAGGTTCTACTGCCATACCGTCAAATGAAGCACTACACATTATACATACTAGACATGGGTACCAGAACTGTGTCCATTATGGATCCTCATCCTAAAAATGGAATGTTTAAGGGTTCTGATCCATGCATGCCATATATACACAAATTATATAACATTGCCAATAATTTTAAACTCGCCATGGACTTGGCACATCCTGCATGGAAACACAATATTTATTACTGGCATCGTAAATTCCCAACATGGGTTCCAAAAACATTGGACTGGTAATAACTTATAATATGTTTCATCTTTATTATTAATAATCATTTGATTTATCTACAACAATTAAACACGTGCTCTTCTCCAGCAACCTGTCAGGCTTCCTTGTATACAATTTCATGCGGTCATGGGATGGTATAAGATTGTCATTGATCAATACTGTGAGCATATATATTCTCTATGTATATTTTGCAGACTAAATAGCAAATTAATAAGTGATCTTATTAATAATTTATTATCTGCCACGCACAGGAAACACATTCACTGAGGACGAATTTCTTGGTGGACATTTTGAAGTGCAGTGCAAATGAATGTAAAGACATTTATTATGTGACAAAAATATTTGGTTATACAATATATGAGACGTGAATCTTAATGAATCTGATTGTTCGTTTTATTTTTTACAAATTTTATCATGTTTTATATTTTACCGTAGCGTTAGCACGGGCACACTACTAGTGAGAAGTAGAAGTACGTACTATCAGGAGTATATGTACATACACAAACACATATACATATATGTATGTGTTGTGGTTACAGACCAAACAGAGATAGAGATATGGTAGTGGAGAGTTAGGTGAGCAATGCTTAGGGTTTCCCCCATGGCGTGGATGGTATATATATATTCACATGGGGAGTGTCTTTACAATAGTACCCCTACACTTGGGTGTCCCTCTCAAGGGCATTTATGCCATTATACATGTCCCATTTTAGGCCTTACAGCCTTCTAACAGGCCGGCTAGGCTTAGGTGGGGGGCCACCCCTACGACAGTATGTATGTGTGTGTGTGTATATATACATGTATGTATGTATGTATGTATGTATGTATGTATGTATGTATGTATGTATGTATGTATGTATGTATGTATGTATGTATGTATGTATGTATGTATGTTACCAGTTTATCGTGGAAATGCAGGACTAAGCTGGGCTGTACGAAATTTTCAAAAATAATATACTTTCTTAATCTTATATAAATATACGATCATTTAAAAAATATAGAAATAATCCACTGTCGCCACTCCAAATAGCGACAGAATTCTGTGGCCATTTAAATTAGTGACAATTCTACGTAGAGTCCTGCATGGTAGCATGTAGGTATCTGTCACCATTTCAATTGGCGATTGGGGACTCTGTTGCCAATTGAAATGGCCAACATGACTCTATTGCTAGTTAGTCATTTTTAAAATATTAATTTTTTGTAGTAATAAAAAATGTAGGATTTACAAAAAAAATATTGCATTTTTGTGTTTTCAGTAGTTTTGAAATAATAGCTCACTATTAACATTCAAATTTGAATAGTGCGGCTCACATTGCATTCATAATTCGTTTTTAAGTAATTTACTATTTCTAGCACAACATAACACTTCGTAACAAAAATGTGAATTACATGGCATGTAGAGTTTGGTTAGGTGCATCTATTTGCCCCATTGTTCCTATGCGACAAATGGCAACATGCACAAACCATCAACCCATACTACAACTAAGATACATGTGCGCCTTTTAGAATTGAACACATTGGGGATGGGAAAGAAGTTGGGCTTACGGTCATACATTCTATGCATCAAGGTCCATCATGCCTATCCCTTGGAGAGACTATTGGCTTGAGCTTTAGCCTTCCTCGAATTACTCCCATAAATAAGAATCCAATACTCATCTTCAAGGTCTAGTTTAGGCTTGTCCTAGTCCAAAATAACCTCACGTTCAGCAGGGGCATCGGTGGCTATTGTCGTTTTTCCTTGTCTTCCCCCTTCTCAGCCTTTGCTTGGTCATCCGGGGTGTAAGGTTTCTAATGAGTGAAGTTCTCAGACGCCACTGGGTAGTTGAGCATATATTATTGCTGGATGAATGCCCTATCGTACTTCTCTGGGCCATCAATCTATTGGAAGAAGTAGCAATGCTTCGATGTCTACCATCATGCATGAACAAAGTTAGCAATATGTAGAGTGAAAGATGCAATGTTATTTATCAATACATGGCATTCACTTACATAGTAATCGTTGCTCGTGTAGTGCCCCTGGGTGATGGTGGTTGGATGTGTTGATTGAATGATCTTGCCAGATTACCATAATCACACTGTGAGCGTGGAAATTCTAGTGGCACTGTGTAACAGCCCAAAAATTTGAAATTAGAAACGAGAAGCTTTTGAATTACTTTTGCAATATATTCCATTTGAATTTGGATTTTTCGATGTTTTCCTGAATTTGGTAGAGGTTCCAAAAATCGAAGAATTAATAAAAGAGAAAGACAGGTATTGATAATACCCTAAAAAGGAATATGCAAGTAAGGGAAAGGAAGACAAAAAAATTTGTCAACACGAATCTGAAAAGATGATCCATAAAAGTAAAGAAAGAAATTTGATTTAGGGCATAAAATATTATTTTTGAAAACAATGGCATGAAAAACAACGGGAGCAAGTAAAGTAAATACCAACATTAGTTGGAAATATTTTTATTAAGTCCAAAATGTTATAAGGAGCTTCGGTGAATTTTCCTGAAATTTTTAGAAGTAATTACATATTTTTCCAAGGCTAAATGAATTTCTGGGCTTTTCTGAAAACCCAAAACTCAGTAAAGAAAATAGAAATTCCAGCCCTCCCTCACCGTTCGACGCGTGGGCGGCCAGATCCCCGCCGGAAACCCGCCTACCCTCTCCCATCGGCCGACATGCGTGTGGCCCGATCCGCCCTCCCGCGCGGCGGCTCCATCCGCACGGCGCGCCTTCCTCTCTCTCTCGGCTGGACAGCGGCCCGCCTGTCGGGGCCTTCTTCCCCGCGCCCGACTCCTCTCTCTGCGCGGGGACAGCACCGCGCGCCTCCGTGGCGCGCATGCGACGGCTTCGCCTGCCTGTGTCGTCCCGTCGCCATGGTGGAAAAGCCTGCGGAGCCGATGCCATCCCTGGATCCACCGCCTCCGCCCACGGTTCGGCGCCACCGCCCCGGTTTCTCCCCGCCCCGTCGCTTCGGCCCGGCCACGTGGCGCCGATCTTCTGCCCAGCTCCCTCCCTCGCGCGTGAGAGACCGCAAAAGCGGAGGAGACCGCGCGGGCGTGGGCGTGCGGCGTCATGCACTGATGCACTGCATTAATGCGCCGCGTCACCCCCTCCGCCACTGCTCCGGCGCGACCGCGGAGCGCCGTTGCCGCTCCTCTCGGCGTGTATATAAGCGATGGACCCCCATTGAGTTCCCCACTCCGCCCTCTCCGTTTACGAGGTAATCGGGTATTCGTGCCCGTAGCCGCGGCGATCTCTTTCTCCCCAACTCCGTGAACTAACTTCCCATTTTTCTTGTCCCGAGCCAAATTCCTTGAGCTAGGATCGTCTTGAGCGCCGCGGCTTCCGACCCTCGTCAGAGCTCCTCGTCGCTTTGTGGTTCACCGCCGCTGGAGCTTCCCGAGCCGCGCGCGCGACGCCGACCCATCTCGGACCTCCTCGGCCCTTGAAGACCGCGTCACCGTCTTCACCATAACGCGAGGATCGCGTTTGGCACTCACCGGCTCCCGACCTTCCCTCACCGCCGCCACCGTCGTCCCGACTTCTCTGCCCGACCGCTGCCGACCCACCTCAAGGGGATAAATTGCCCTATAGAGGTAGGCAAAGCCTCCCGCTCACTTGCTATCGGCGCTCTCTTCCCCCCAGGCTCCCGGCGCGCGCGTTCGAGCCTCCGCTCCGCGCAGCGGGTTGAGTTTTCTCCGTTTATCTCGATCGGCGGTGGGCCCCACACAGCCGCCCATCGCATCCTCGAGTCACCGTGGCCCGGGCCCCACCGGTCAGTGATGCATCCAAGCACGGATCGTACTGACATGTGGACCCCATGAACGGTAACCGGACCCCACATGTCAGAGAAACAAAGAATGAAAAAGAAAATAAACTGGAAAAATTAAAATGAATAGAGGCTGACAATGGGCCCCACATGTCGAGTTGTAATATTTTTGGATTTGACTGAACCGAAAACTTTGACCGCTTATAACTTCTTCATTTTAGCTCCGAATTGAATGAAACAAATTTCTAAATTCGTTTAAATTCAAGATCTATCTAATGGAACCAGAACCGTATTTTTTTGAGTTCATTTGAATTTCTGGTGATATTTTATTGATTGGTTGTTTTTCTTTTAATGGGGTATTCCGTGCGATTAAATAGCCTACGAGGCTCAAGAGGAAGATATCGAGGCAGCAGCACAAGAAGCACCGGATCACTAAGAAACCGACCCGTGACCAAGGCGAGTTAACACCTTGATCATTTACGAACCTATGATTTGCAAAGTTAATTTCTTTTAAATTATGAACATGCATCTTGTTATTTTATGTGATGAAATATGTTCATTTTAAGAAAGTGGTAGTTAGATACCTATTTTAATGCTTGTTAATAAAGATCCATTGCCATGCTTGGACATGTGAACCTTGTCGCCTAGAAAAATTCATATTATCATATGCTTTACTGATGAAGTCCAAATAATTATTCAGCGGCTTAGTATTGCTAGATAAGAACAGGGTACCTTGCTGCCCCAAAAGCAACACTTACAAAAAAATGTGATATTGTTTGAGGAGCAGTCATGGGTGGAATGACTGTAGTAGGTGGACATATTATTTACTACCTCTGGAAAATCCCAAACCGCTTAAATACTGGATGGAATGGTTTGGTGGTGGTATGTGGTGCGGTGGATGCACAGAATGTGAAATGTGGTAGAACCATCCGGGTAACCTTAAGGACTGAATCTTGTCATGTCGGCCGTGTAAGCAGTACAACCACAAGTCTGTAAAATACAACTTGGCTAAGTAGACTTATCGAAATCCGGACTCATCTCACCGGTAGTGGATTGATGGGGTTATGCTATGGCAAGGGGGCGAAGGGACACCGGTGGGGTGAAGTTTTCCGCTTTCCTAACGTTGCGGGAAGTAGGAGCCCGAGCTGCGTTAGAGTGCAGGGAAAACATCCGTGCACAGATGGGACCCATCGCAAATGGGCGGTCACCCATAATGTGAGATAAAAGAAAGGACTAGATACTTTGAAAAGTCACTGTGATGGTCTGCTCGACCACACGTCTAAGGAATCGTGTGGGGCAACGAGTTGATTGTCTCTTGTGGTGAAAGTGTACAAACTCTGCAGAGTCAAAACTATTCGAATAGCCGTGCCCACGGTCATGGGCAGACATGGGAACTTAACTGGATATAGTTCTGCTTTAAAAACATTGGAAACTGGGAATGGGAAACTTGAAGGGCGAAGGACTGCCCTGGTTTGGAATTGTCCTGGGTGTCGTCCCGTGGTACGTTAAGCGGCTATAACGCTGAAAGATGCCATACGGCGCAGATGCCATGTAATGGTGGATGGAATCTGTGTCAACTATGAGATCAACTTACCTTATAAACAAAAGATTTGAGTTCAAAATTGCTAGGTCTCAGGAATTTTCCTATAATTGTATTCAAAAGCACTCTCCGAAAAATAAAATGAGCCCCAGCCATCCTTTGATATCCATGCATGTAAAATTATTGCATTCTGTGTGTTGGCTTGCTGAGCACGGGGTCGGAGTACTCATTCTCGCTCTTGCGATACAATTCAGAAACAGGAGTTCAAGAACACTACGCATACGAGGAGGCCCCCGCCAACATCAACGGAAGCAAAGGCGCTAATTAAGGCGTAGGCCTCGGTGGTTAGGCATAGACAAGTAGACCCTAGGCGTGTGTACCTTTATGTTGCCGGGACCCTGGTGGCATATATTGTACACATTACCCTACTGGCCGCTTGCCTGTGGATTTGGGTTTGCTTTTGCTGTATTTCCGCTGTGCGTATTTGTAATCATGACATTTGGCCTAGTCGGCCCCTTTTGTAAACTATCACCCGACGTGGTGCATTACAGTTTATGTAATATAATGGATGATTACACGATGTATGAAATGATTCAGACAATGTACTGTGTGCACTAACTCGATCCGAGGATTAGTGCGGTGAAACACTGATAAGATTCGGATTGAAAAATCCGGTCCGCAGCAGAGCCGATATCGAGCATACGACCGTAGGTAAAAGCCTTATGATGGGTTAGGACCACAATATTTTTGAAACTTCTAAAATGATTTTGAAACGTATAAGCATACTATCTCTTTTCGTACCCTTCCTAGATCATTTCTATTCTCTTTGTTCTTTTAAATATTTGAAAAATACTAACACTAGTAACCTGATTTCCGGATGGCGGCGCAGAGATGAGGACACTGGGACTACATAGCCCACGGTGTTAATGAGGGGAGTTTGCTACCATTTTGCGCAAGCTCCTACACTACACAGGTTCAAGGATCAGCCCATCTACGAGGGTTGAAGGTTACCACCGGAGAGAAGAATCTGGGTTATGGAGGTATTCATATACCCGGGGTGAGCTCGATCCTTCTCACGTGTTCACATCCGAGCACCGAGGAGTACTCGGGCAGCTGCGATCCAAGACGCTGCTCGTCTAGCCGCCGCGCGCGCTATGCGACATATCTGGGCCCCCTGCGCCATGCCCCCTCGCTACCACCCCACGCGCGAGATGGAGCACGGTACAATGAAGTCACCATGCCGGGAGAATGAGGCGACCGATGCTCACGCATCGAGTTGAGCTCACGGGGCCATGGGGTGGCCTGCACGTGGCATTGGAGAGATCTCCTCCCTCGCCGCGACTCCTCACGAGCACGTCTCCATGACGTCTCTCCGCGCAGCTCGCCCAATGCGGCGAGCCTTAGCGAAGCCAAGCGGCGCACTGCCGCCGGGCCCCGCCTCCACCGGCCCCGCACTGCAGCGGCTCGGCACCTCCTCCGCCAGTCGAGCCCCGCTCGCCCTCGCCGATCGCGCAAAGCGCGCGACCTCGAGCCACAGTGCGTTCCGTCAGACGAGGCCTCCCAAGCCGTAGCCCCCAAGCACTCCATCGGACTATGACCCATCGGAGGGTAGTGGTAGTCGGTCCGCTCCCGCCGCCACACTATAGTCCCTCCAACTATGGTGCACAGTACGGAGGAGTAGATGGGATCGTGATGTACTTGCAGTATGTGATGCAAGTACTAAATTCATGTATCTTAGTTGTTGTATCCGTCCTTTCTATTTCGTAGTCGCGAACCTATGAACTTTAATTATTATGATGTAATTGTAAGCCCAGCATAAAAGCTGGCTATGTAATTGTTGATATGTTTAAGTGAATGGCTGGATATCGGCCTTATGTTGGAAATTGCCTCGTCATGGTTTTACTGCTTTCTCTTGTATGGGTTGGCACCCCTTGTTTTCTCCTATATATAGAACTAGCATTGAGTATAAAGCTACCACTGCAGATGGCCAGCCGAAGAACTACCAGGGCTCAGACTAATGCAAACCCAGCCGAGGTAGACTCAAATCGCGGGGATCTGCCTGAAGACCAAGGTAGAGCTCAAGACCAGGGAAATGACAACCTTCCAAACCCTCCGGAACACCCTACAATGGCCCAAGTTATGGCACAACAAACTCAGATTTTGCAAGCCATATATGCGGGACAGCAGGGAAGCTCAGGAGGGCATAGAGCTGACTTGGGAGATTTCCAGAGGACAAGGCCAATCACATTTACATCGGCGGAAGAACCACCGAAGCCGAGGACTGGCTTCGAGATATTGAGAGAAAGCTGCGCCTAATTAAATGCGCAGAGGAAGACAAAGTCATGTTCGCTGCACACCAGCTGCAGGGCGCCGCAGCGGCTTGGTGGGAGAATTACTTGGCCGCCAGGGGCCAGGAGGATGCCACCACAGAAACCAGCACAGAAGCAGTTCCTTGGGAGGAATTTAAGACCGCTTTCAAGGCTAACTTCGTTCCAACCGGAGTAATACGAATGAAGAAGAACGAGTTTCGCACACTCAAGCAGGGGAATAGGTCAATAAATGAGTACCTTACCAAATTCACACAATTGGCGATATGCCCCAAAGGATGTGGAGGACGAAGAAGAAAAGATTGTCAGATTCTTTGAAGGGATGAACGAGGAGCTACGAGTCCAGCTGATCACTCAAGATTTCACCAGCTTTCATCAACTGGTGAATAAGGCACTGATTCTGGAAAATGAGAAGAAGAACCTGGAGGCGAGCCGCAAGCGAAAGCTATCGGCTCAGCACCCCCAAGGAAGGTTCATTCAGAAGCTCTTGGGTAATTCCTCAACCTCGAGGACTACTCAATCCAGCGTCGGCATCGGCTCCTCGGCCAGGAAATTCATATCAAGCTCCGCGCACGGAGGATCGTACCTCGGTATTAACCCAAAGCAGCCTAACGATGGCGTTATACTGCGGGAAAAGGGGCACTATGCCAATAGATGCCCTAACAAGCGAATGCTCCACCGCGATCAAGCTTCAGACTCAACAAAGGGCATCAAAGCTCACAAGGCAGCAAAGTGCATCACCCCAAACCGTGGTCGAGTCAACCACATCACTGCCAAAGAAGCTAAGGAGGCCGCTGGAGTCCTTATGGGTACGTTCTCTGTTAAAACCATACCAGCACAAGTATTGTTTGATTCAGGAGCTTCCCATTCATTTATATCTAAGGGGTATGCCAACAAGTTGGGATTACCAGCATATACTCTAAAGAAGCCAGTAGTTCTTAATTCACCAGCTGGACCAATTACTACCACCTTAGTGTGTCCTGGGGTAGCAATTACTATGGAAGGGTGGGACTTCTTAGCTGATCTAATAGTTTTACCCTCCCAAACTCGGACATTATCTTTGGGATGGATTGGCTCGCAAAGTATCAAGGGTCATAAGGCGTGCCACTAGGAAAGTCAATTTGACCAAGTGTCTGGGTTAACAATAGAAGTGAAGGTGGATCGCCTGCATTTGGGTCGGAAATCTATTATTGTGAAGAGGTGCCATTAGAAGGAATGATTGTGGTACAAGACTACCCTGAAGTATTTCCCGAGGAATTACCAGGCATGCCACCAGACAGAGATTTGGAATTTGTCATCAACCTAAAGCCCGGTCTTTTGCCGTCTCAAGAGACCATACCGGATGACGGTGGATGAGTTAGAAGAATTAAAGAAGCAACTATATGAGTTGCGGGATAAAGGTTCATTAGGCCGAGTTCCTCGCCTTGGGGATCTCCAGTATTATTTGTGAAGAAGAAAGATGGCACCACTCGGATGTGTGTGGATTACAGGGCCCTAAATGAAGTAACCATCAAGAACAAATACCCACTCCCGAGGATTGATGATTTATTCGATCAACTTGGTGGAGCCACGGTATTTTCAAAATAGACCTAAGATCGGGCTATCATCAATGAAGATTAGAGTGAAGATATACCTAAGACGACTTTCACCACTAGATATGGGTTGTATGAGTTTACAGTCATGTCTTTTGGGTTAACCAATGCCCTACCTACTTCATGAACTCGATGAACAAGATATTCATGGAGTATTTGGACAAGTTTGTCGTGGTCTTTATTGACAACATCCTTATATACTCCAAGAATCTTTGAAGAGCATGCGGAACATCTGCTTTGGTGTTGGAAAGGCTAAAGGAGCATCAATTATATGCGAAATTTAGCAAGTGTGAATTCTGCTGCATGACATTAGTTTCTTGGGACACATAGTGTCGGCGGGAGGAGTATCTGTTGATCCCGCCAAAATAGCGTGATCATAGAGTGGCGGCGAATGCTTCACATCCTTGAAGTGAGAAGCTTCCTCGGATTGGCTGGATACTACCGGAGATTCATAGAAGGATTTTCTCGGATTGCCAGGCCAATGACTCAACTACTCAAGAAGGAGAAGAAGTTTGAATGGACCAAGGCATGTGAAGAAAGCTTCCAAGAGCTGAAAGAGAGATTAACTACCACACATGTTAACCCCGCTTTGATGTGCGCAAAGATTTTGAGGTATCTTGTGATGCCTCACATCGGGAGCTTGGATGTGTACTAATGCAGGAAGGCAAGGTGGTGGCATATGCATCTCGGCACTCGCCCTCACGAGGCCAACTACCCTACTCATGACACAGGAATTGGCCTCGATGGTGCATGCATTGAAGATTTGGAGGCATTATCGATAGGTAATCACCATGACATATACACGGACCACGAGCCTTAAATATTTCTTCACCGGTCACACCTCAACTTGAGGCGGAGGAGATGGTTGGAGTTGATTAAGGACTATGACACGGCGTCCATTACCACCGGGGAAGGCTAATGTTGTAGCGGATGCTTTAAGCGCAAGGCCTCTGCAATAATCTCATGGTCGAAACATCAACCCGAGCTATATAAAGAACGCAAGTCTTGAACTTGGAGATAGTAGAGAAGGGCACTCTAGCTACCATGGAAATTCAACCAAGTTTAGAGGAGCAGATTATGGTTGCTCGGCAAAAGATCCAGCTATAATAAAATGGAAAGGATTGATAGGAGCGGGAAGGCTCCTAACATGAAGGTTGATCACGAGGTACCCTATGGTGCGGAAAGCGTATAGTTGTACCTCATCACAAGAATCTCAAGGATCTAATATTGAGGAGGCTCATAGCTCTCCATACTCCCTGCACCGGAAGCACCAAGATGTATCGGGGTATGAAGCAATTCTTTGGTGGCCCGTATGAAGAGAGACATAGCTGAACATGTAGCTTTGTTGTGATGTGTGTCGAGAGTGAAAGCGAGAACATCAAAGGCCAGCGGGACTACTACAACCATTAAAAATACCCGATGGAAGTGGGAAGAAGTCGGGATGGACTTTATCACGGGACTTCCACGAACCAAATCTGGATATGACTCGTATGGGTCGTGATTGTGGTGACTAAGGTTGCACATTTCATCCCGTCAAAACCACATACAAAGGAGATAAGTTAGCCGAGCTATATATGTCACGCATAGTATGTTTACACGGTGTACCAAAGCGGATAGTCTCGGATCGAGGTTCCCGATTTACCTCGCATTTTTGGGCTAGCTTTGCATGAAGCTCTCGGTACTTACTTGGATTTTAGCACCGCATACCACCCCAGACAGATGGTCAAGCGGAGAGAGTGAATCGGATATTGGAAGATATGCTTGGGCTTGTGCTCTAGATTTTTCTAAGGATTGGGATCGATGCCTACCCTATGCTGAGTTTGCTTATAACAACGCTATCGAGGCGATCTTGAGATGTCACCCTTGAAGCCTGTATGGTCGACAATGTCGAACCCCTCTACATTAGTCGAAGTAGGGAGAACTACATTTCGGGCGGATACTTTAAGGCGGTGAAGAAAAGGTTCGCCTAATTAGAGATCAGCGCAAGCGGCCAGTCCAGTAGAAAAGTTATGCGAGACAAGAGAAGAAGGCCACTAAGTTTTGAAGTGGGAGATCATGTTTATCGAGGTATCACCCTTGCGAGGAGTTAGGCGGTTTAAGGTCAAAGGAAAGCTTACCCACGATATGTTGGACCATTCCCAATTGTGTCTAAAAGGGGAAGTTGCCTACCAACTTGCGTTACCTCGAATCTATCCGACATACACGACGTCTTCCATGTGTCCCAAGCGAAGAAGTGTCTCACGAGTACACGAGGATCAAGCTCCGTTGGAGGCAATCGAGATTGAGGAAGACCTAACCTACAAGGAGCGGCCGATCAAGATCCTGGATCTGAGTGGAAAGAAGACGCGAACTCGAATCATTCGCATGTGCTGGTACAATGGAGCCATCACTCCAAGAAAGAAGCTACAGGAGCGTGAAGACCATTCTGAAGAGATTACCCGACTTTCCTAGTTAAGTTGAATCTCGGGGTCGAGATTCTTTTAAGGGGGGTAGGTTTGTAACAGCCCAAAAATTTGAAATTAGAAACGAGAAGCTTTTGAATTACTTTTGCAATATATTCCATTTGAATTTGGATTTTTCGATGTTTTCCTGAATTTGGTAGAGGTTCCAAAAATCGAAGAATTAATAAAAGAGAAAGACAGGTATTGATAATACCCTAAAAAGGAATATGCAAGTAAGGGAAAGGAAGACAAAAAAATTTGTCAACACGAATCTGAAAAGATGATCCATAAAAGTAAAGAAAGAAATTTGATTTAGGGCATAAAATATTATTTTTGAAAACAATGGCATGAAAAACAACGGGAGCAAGTAAAGTAAATACCAACATTAGTTGGAAATATTTTTATTAAGTCCAAAATGTTATAAGGAGCTTCGGTGAATTTTCTGAAATTTTTAGAAGTAATTACATATTTTCCAAGGCTAAATGAATTTACAGGCTTTCTCAAAACCCAAAACTCGATAAAGAAAATAGAAATTCCAGCCCTCCTCACCGTTCGACGCGTGGCGGCAGATCCCAGCCGGAACCCGCCTACCCTCTCCCATCGGCCGACACGCGTGTGGCGATCCGCCCTCCGCGCGCGCTCCATCCGCACGCCGCGCGCCTTCCTCTCTCTCTCGGACGGCGGGCCCGCCTGTCGGGGCCTTCTTCCCCTTTGCCCGACTCCTCTCTGCGCGGGACGGCGCGCGCGCCTCGTGGCGCGCATGCGGCAACCGCTGCTGTGTCGTCCGTCGCCATGGTGGAAAAGCTGCGGGCCGATGCCATCCACGGATCCACCGCCTCGCCCACGGTTGGCGCCACCCCGGTTTCTCCGCCCGTCGCCGGCCCGGCCACGTGGCGCCGATCTTACGCCCGCTCCCTCCCTCGCGCGTGAGAGACCGCCGCGGAGAGACGCGCGGGCATGGGCGTCGGCGTCATGCCACATGCACGGCATTAATGCGCCGCGTCACCCCGCCTCGCCACTGCTCCGCGCGACCGCGCGGAGCGCCGTTGCCAGCTCCCCTCGGCGTGTATATAAGCGATGGACCCCATTGAGTTCCCCACTCCGCCCTCTCCGTTCACGAAGGTAATCGGGTATTCGTGCCCGTAGCGCGGCGATCTCTTTCTCCCAACTCCGTGAACTAACTTCCCACTGTTTCTTGTCCTGAGCCAAATTCCTTGAGCTAGATCGTCTTGAGCGCGCGAAGCTTCCCGCCCTCGTCAGAGCTCCTCGTCTTTGTGGTTCACCGCCGCTGGAGCTTCCCGGCGCCGCTGCGCTCGACGCCGACCCATCTCCGGACCTCCTCGGCCCTTGAAGACCGCGTCACCGTCTTCACCATAACGCGAGGATCGCGTTTCGGCACTCACCCGAAGCTCCCCGACCTTCCCTCACCGCCGGCCACCGTCGTCCCCGACTTCTCTGCCCGACCCCGCTGCCGACCCACCTCAAGGGGATAAATTGCCCTATAGAGGTAGGCAAAGCCTCCCCGCTCACTTGGCTATCAGCGCTCTCTTCCCCCTCCCAGCTCCCCGGCCGCGCGCGTTCGAGCCTCCGGCTCGCGGCCGGGGTTGAGTTTCTCCGTTTATCTCGATCGGCGGTGGGCCCCACTGCCGCCCATCGCATCCCGAGTCACCGTGTGCCGGGCCCCACCGGTCGATGATGCATCAACACGGATCGTCTTGACATGTGGACCCCATGAGCGATGCTTGGACCCCACATGTCGAGAGAAACAAAGAATGAAAAAGAAAATAAACTGGAAAAATTAAAATGAATAGAGGTGACAATGGGCCCCACATGTCGAGTTGTAATATTTTGGATTTGACTGGAACCAAAACTTTGACCGCTTATAACTTCTTCATTTTAGCTCGAATTGAATGAAACAAATTTCTAAATTCGTTTAAATTCAAGATCTATCTAATGGAACCAGAACCGTATTTTTGAGTTCATTTGAATTTCTGGTGATATTTTATTGATTGGTTGTTTTTCTTTTAATGGGGTATTCCGTGCGATTAAATAGCCTCTGAGGCTCAAGAGGAAGATATCGAGGCAGCAGCACAAGAAGCACCAGATCACCAAGAAACCGACCCACAGTGACCAAGGCGAGTTAACACCTTGATCATTTCGAACCTATGATTTGCAAAGTTAATTTCTTTTAAATTATGAACATGCATCTTGTTATTTTATGTGATGAAATATGTTCATTTTAAGAAAGTGGTAGTTAGATACCTATTTTAATGCTTGTTAATAAAGATCCATTGCCATGCTTGGACATGTGAACCTTGTCGCCTAGAAAAATTCATATTATCATATGCTTCTGATGAAGTCCAAATAATTATTCAGCGGCTTAGTATTGCTAGATAAGAGCAGGGTACCTTGCTGCCCCAAAAGCAACACTTACAAAAAAATGTGATATTGTTTGGGGAACAGTCATGGGTGGAATGACTGTAGTAGGTGGACATATTATTTACTACCTCTGGAAAATCCCAAACTGCTTAAATACCTGGATGGAATGGTTTGGTGGCTGGTATGTGGTGCAGTGGATGCACAGAATGTGAAATGTGGTAGAACCATCCGGGTAACCTTAAGGACTGAATCTTGTCATGTCAGCCCGTGTAAAACAGTACAACCACAAGTCTGTAAAATACAACTTGGCTAAGTAGACTTATCGAAATCCCGGACTCATCTCACTGGTAGTGGATTGATGGGGTTATGCTATGGCAAGGGGCGAAGGACACGGTGGGGGTGAAGTTTTCCGCTTTCCTAACGTTGCGGGAAGTAGGAGCCCGAGCTGCGTTAAGTGCAGGGAAAACATCCCGTGCAGATGGGACCCATCGCAAATGGCGGTCACCCATAATGTGAGATAAAAGAAAGGACTAGATACTTTGAAAAGTCACCGTGATGATGCCGCTCGACCACACGTCTAAGGAATCGTGTGGGACAACGAGTTGATTGTCTCTTGTGGTGAAAGTGTACAAACTCTGCGAGTCAAAACTATTCGAATAGCCGTACTTACGGTCATGGGCGAACATGGAACTTAGCTGGATATAGTTACGCTTTAAAAACATTGGAAACGGAATGGGAAACTTGAAGGCGAAGGACCGCCTGGTTTGGAATTGTCTGGGTGTCGTCAGTGAGTGCGTTAAGCGGCTATAACTTGAAAGATGCCATCTGGCGCAGATGCCATGTAATGGTGGATGGAATCTGTGTCAACTATGAGATCAACTTACCTTATAAACAAAAGATTTGAGTTCAAAATTGCTAGGTCTCGGAATTTTCCTATAATTGTATTCAAAAGCACTCTCCATAAAATAAAATGAGCTGACCATCCTTTGATAGCCATGCATGTAAAATTATTGCATTCTGTGTTGGCTTCTTGAGCACGGGGTCGAGTACTCATTCTCGCTCTTGCGATACAATTGAAACAGGAGTTCAAGAACACTACGCATACGAGAGGCCCCGCCAACATCAGCGGAAGCAAAGGCGCTAATTAAGGCGTAGGCCTCGGTGGTTAGGCATGACAAGTAGACCCTAGGCGTGTGTACCTTTATGTTGCGGGACCACGGTGGCATATATTGTACACATTACCCTCTTGGCCGCTTGCACGTGGATTTGGATTTGCTTTTCTTTGTATTTCCATTGTGCGTATTTGTAATCATGACATTTGGCCTAGTCGGCCCTTTTGTAAACTATCACCCGACGTGGTGCATTACGGTTTATGTAATATAATGGATGATTACGCGATGTATGAAATGATTCACAATGTACTGTGTGCACTAACTCATCGATCCGAGGATTAGTGCAGTGAAACACAGTAAGATTCGGATTGAAAAATCCGGGTCTGACACACTGATACATCCTTGCAAGAAGAATTAGTGTAGTATCCTATCCTCTTGGCAACCCACTTCCACTTTCAAAACATTTCTTCATAGTTTGACATCCCTAACCCCGGCGGAGTGATGTCCTCTGCCTCTCTTCTCCCTCCCCTCTCCCTATTTTCAAGATTAACTTGAGTGGAGTGTTGGCTATGGTCATGGAGTTAAGCCCTTTTTATAAGCAGTCAGTGTGTAGTGCTGGGGAGTAACTTTTGCTGAACGAAAGTGCACTCACATCTGCGAGAGTGAATCTTTTGGGCATAGGAAAGGTCACATAATTGTTAGTTCACTGAGAAAATTTGGTGCATGTTGACAATTCACTGAGAAAGTTGGTGCATGTTGTCAACTCATTGAGAAAAACTAGAGTGTGTTGTCATTTCCTAAGAAAAGCAGGCCTGTGCTATCAATTCACTGAGAAATGTTGGTGCATGTTATGAATTCTATAAGAAAAGCAGGTCCATGCTACCAATTCATTGAGAAAAGTTGGTGTGTGCTGTCAATTCACTGAGAAAAACTAGGGTGTGTTGTCAATTCACTAGGAAAAGCTAGCGCATGTTGTCAATTCACATAGATCTAATAGGGCTTAAGGGGGGAACACCCTTAAGGCAAAAAAAATAGAACACCATGCAACTTCAGGTTGTGCAATGCATGATCCAATGAGAATAACTGGTACAACTATATCATAATAGTGCCCCATAGACGCTGCTCTACATTTGACAGACGAGCCATCATGGATGAAAAATTGTGCAAATCGACTTCTTCCACACCCATCCATGGAACCCATTCTCCATAATGTATTTTGAAAGCTTCTTGTTTAGTTTTGGGCTGTGCTGGATTGCTATTTGATACTTGAATGATTTTTTGTTGTGGGGCAAGCCACTGCCTGCCATCCTGGGTTAGGCCACTAAACACCGAATTTTTCTGGCTCCTATAGAAAATTTTGGCACTACTAATTTTTATGTGCCTGGTCCGAGTCCAGATCCGCCCCTGATCTCGAACGTGTGTGTAATGCTTTAGGGTCCAAACCAGTTTAGGCCTAACCCCATTCTTGGATAGGCCACGCACACGTAGCAACCTGTTTGCACTTTCGTCCTCGCTTCGCGCAAAATGATTAACCAGAGGTTGCTACCATTGAAAGCCCTAGGCTTATATGTTAGTGCTTCTCAAGCTAAACTAGTAAGGTGGGCTAACTCATACCCTCATGTGCACACACACACATATAGGTCATTATGGGCCTAATTCTATATGGACCGAGGTGTCATATACACCCTCCTTAAAGAATCCGACGTACTTGTCGGCCCAACATACCCATATTAGGGCAAATGATCATAATCTCCTCTCTTTGCACATGTCTGTGCGTTCAGTGCCAACACATATGCCATGCCGTGTGTCTACTCCGGGCCCACATGCATCATGCTCTATATGCATGTGTCTTTGACCCGCACGTGCTCATGTAACCGTGAGGGTCGGTACTGATTCCATTTGTAACGTCTTAGGGTCCAAACCGGTTTGGCCTAACTCCATTCTTGAATAGGCCATGCACACTTAGAAACCTGTTTGCACTTTTATCCTCGTTTCACGTAAAATGGTTAATCAGAGGTTGTTACCATTGGAAGCCCTAAGTTTATATATTAGTGCTTCTTAAACTAAACTAGTAATATGGGACTAACACGTATCATTATGTGTACACACATATAAATTGTTAGAGCACTCCCAATGCAGAAATTATGGATGATTTTTATGGCATTAAATAAGGTGCCAAGTAAGCAAAATGCTGATGTGTCATTGGAGTTAAGGAGGAGAGATAAGGAAATAGTTTCTTATATAGACACCATGTCTACACAGGAACCAAGATAGAAAGAGCTGTGATAGGTAGATGATAGGAGAGAGAAGATAGATGATTGGATGAAAATTTTATTTGTAGAAACTATCCATTGGGAGTATAGTTTGTATGAGTAGTGTCTACATTAATTGGCAAGTATAGAAATTATCTCATAGTTTCTGCATTAGGAGTGCCCTTATGAGTCTAATTGTATATGAGGCGAGGTGTACCAGTGTGCTATGTCTGGTGTTACAGGGCAATAATTGTGAGATCGATGGGATGGCTGCTGCTGCACGCGATTAATGCGTCGAATCAATGACGTCTCTCCATGCAATCATGCTTTGCATGCCAGCGGCGAAGCTAGGCAGGCAGATCGGCATAATTAAATGCGGAGTTTTTCTGTAGGGCAGTCACCCGTATATCGATGTACGTCTCCATGATGGACGGAGAGGAGAGGCATAAATGCCATTACTTTCTGTCCCTCGAACGGAGCCGAGACTCACTGGTGTAGGTTTGCGTTGGCTGTAAATGTAGCGGCCAAGTGAGCTGTGAAAAATAAGGTACGTATTTTCTTTTGATAATAATTTTTTTGTTATGATTTATAGCTTCTGATTTAAAATAAATAGTAATAATTAAAAAGTGAATTTTAGAAGAAGAGACGGTGGAAAAATAAGGAACTGCGCGTGACAAGAGCAACTTGTGACCTCTTGCTGTATCCGTAAAGCGAGATGACAGTGAAAAAAAGTAGAAAAACCGTTTTAAAAAGTCAGATGTTTGTATTAACTTTTAATTTTTTTTAAAAAATAAATTAGGAACAGAAGTTGATACGAACAAACCCGAGAACAGGTGAGGTAGAGAGAAGTTGACAGGAACCAACTCGGAAAGGCAAGAACCGAACGCAAAACTGCAGGCGCTGCTCTCGTCTGCTCCGCTGCTCGGCTCGGGGGCTTGGCCGTCGTCCACGCAAACATGAGCTATAACGAATTGCAGTTCTTACTAGTACTGCTACTACAATTTCTTTGGAACCACCTCCACCTTCCTGATCGCATCTACATGTGACGACTCTGTCAGCCGGCGCCAAGGTCAAAAAACGGAAGAGGCCAGATGGGGTTACCTCTAGCAGCTAGAGACATGATTAACTGCATTGTGGCTGCAAAAGGAACTTCGTGTTTGGAACAGAGCACATCACAGCAAAAGTACACTCGCGTTACATCAGTCTACAGATGCTATGTTTGTCGATTGATTTATGTGGCAACCTTCGTCGAGGTGTGTCATGAAGGCAGGAACTCTACGTTGGCATCGCAAAAATTGGGCCAGATTTCTTCCGGTAATTGGCAGTGGGCCGTTTAAAGCTGTTAGGCTCAGAACTCAGAAGCCCAAGCCACGTCCTAACATACACGTCGCTGTGAGCTCGATTGCCAGAAGATGCGAATCCCCATCGTATCACGGCATGGCGTGCTCCTCTCCCACACCAACCCTCCTGGCGCCCAAGCTTCCCCTGCCACCGCGAGGCCCGTCTCGTCTCAAGGCAGCGGCTGCCGGATGGCCACTTCGCGCGCAGAGAAGAGCAGCTGCAGGCGACGATGCTGCCGCCGCGGCGGCGGCGGCGACGACGGAGGAGGGCAAGAGCAGGAAGAAGGGGAGGAAGAGGTGCCTGAGGTGCGGGAGCCTGTACCTGGACGAGGACAACTCCCCCACCGCCTGCGCCTTCCATGGCCACATCACAGGTAGGCACCACACCACGTACCATTGCACCAATCGCATGATATCTTCTGGAATCGTGGCTATCTGGGCTCGTGTCGCTTCCGAGGCATAGAATTTTAGGGGCCGTGTAGATGGCGGCCGATGCAAACCAATAGGCAACAGTGCTGAGGCCCATCTGAGAATGCATGCGTGCTGGTGGTGCAGGTGAGAAGGGGTTGTTCTCGCTGTCGCCGCCGCACCAGGGGATCGACGGCGAGTGGAGCGACAAGAGCGGGGTCATCGTGTACCGGTGGAACGACCAGGGGAGCCGGCCCAACACCGGCCGCGACAACTGGAAGAGGAGGTGGAGCTGCTGCCAGGAGCGCGAGGAGGACGCGCCGCCGTGCCGCCGCGGATGGCACGTCTCCTACGACGACGGCTTCACCCTCTTCTAGCTAGCACGTCCTGTAACGTGATCGATTCCGGCCATGCCGTGCACACTGTAAGTTTGTAACGACGAGCCACCCGTTTTGGTTACGTGCGTAGAGCTGAGCACACTGTTTTGCCCAGCCCAGTTCGTTGCCTGGCGGCAAAAGTTACCAGAACGATAATGCACTTTACGCTCTTGCAGTCTTGCCCATGTTGCCTCTGTGACTGATCCAGCATATCTATGTGATCTGGGGCGTGATAGCCGAACGAGTTGCATGCTCTGGTCATGTAAATCGGGCGTGTTTGCTCACCAAGTTTTAAACCTCTCCCAAATTCCAGCCCTGATCTCTAAAGATTATCGAAGAGTGTTGCTGAACCTTTTTTCAGGGAAGTGATGCTGAACTTTTAGGTATGAATCATGCAGGTACCTGAGGACTGAGATACTGAAGTAAACCAAACCCTAATAGGTAAATTTTGTTGAGTGAGCGCCCACTGCCCAGCACAACTTGGGTCAATGTAATCAACACTACTACAGAAAGGCTAATAGTAGACGCCAAATCACAGACGGTTTTGTGAAACCGTCTGTAATGTACACTATTACAGACGGTTTTAATTTTAAGGCCGTCTGTGGTATTTAATAGCGGTAAAAGGAGTATCACGAGCGGTTCTTAACGCTGAACCGTGCGATCTGAAGATCCTGAGCGGTTTTATTAAAAACCGTGCAGTGATACTCTCGGATTATCACGAGCGGTTTTTATTAAAAGCATGCGTGTTGTGTGAACTATCACGAGGCGGTTGTTGTTAAGAACCGTGCAGCGAATGTTCCTGACGATTTTTAACAAGAACGATGCATGATGTCCCTTTATCATCATATTCTAGATCGAGGTTAATATATAAGTACACATTGCTTATAATAACAACTCTGAACTCTGAGACAAGAGATCACAAATTAAAGGCAAATTTATTAATTTCAATTAGAGGCAAATTTATTACAAAATTCGCACAGTAAAGAGTTTCCCAGTTGTAATCTTTTGGGCTTCGTGCGCTTCTTCTTGACTTGGGGACTTGGAGGATCAGTAGCTAAATTCTTGAGCGCGCTAAGATTGCCCTTGTCCTCGGCACTTCCTCCTGCACTGGGCAAATGATCGGCGACATCCATAATGTCGTAGAGGATAGCATGAAAATATTCCTCGAGAATCTGCCGTTTACGCTTGATCGGCAAGGCTATCCATCGGTCTACGCAATGCGTGTAGAGCTTCTTCCGCATGCGCACATTGTGGAGAAGAACGGGGTGAGGTGTTTCCCTTTCTTGGCGGCGGCGAGACGCCTCCGTCGGCGGTGGAGGATCGAGTCAAGCGACGGATGCAAGAAAGTCGGGGATGGAGAGCGGGCGGTGCGGAGAAAGCGCTCGGATGCAAGTGCGGCGCTGTGTAAGGTTCGGCCTAACAATTCGTGATGAGCAGATGAGAGGAAGGAGATGATCACAAGAACAGTAGTAAAAGCCATGTTGTATTGTATATTGTATTATGCGTGCGTAGAAGAGACTGGATTAGCGCGCATATTTAACCTTTAGCACGCACGGTTCGTATACCCAAACATTAATGATATAGGCGCCGTATAACGATCGAGAGCGTTAATTAGGCGATTGAAACACGGCGTTACGCATCGAAACACGCGCGGCGTTACGGTATGAAGCTTATCACGAGCGGTTTTCATTAAAAGCGCTCGTGATAACCGTCTGTGATAAGTTGGTTATCACGAGCGGTTTTATCAAAAACGTCGTGATAATTCCGAGCAGTTTTTAGTTAAAAATAAATGCGTGATAATGACTAAGGCATTTATTGCGCTGCTCGGACGCATCTGTCTTCATTTCGATCGAGATCTAGCCATCTGCTGCGCACTTTTTCACTCGGGAGGAAGCTAGGCGATTTGGGCGATTAATTTGGTGGGAAGAGGCGAGATTGAGCTTTGAATTAAGATTGGACTTTCTGGTTCTTTGTAGATATGGTTAGTAATGCAATTTATTTTTCTTTAATTGCATTACAATTTAGGTCTAAGTAATCCATGAGTGGTTATTGAAGATAGTTAATTTGCAAAATTGTTGGTTATATAATAGTTTGTTGTGTTTGTAATATGAATTGAGCTAGCAAATTAAGTCTCAATATAATAAATGTGGTTGTATATATGTAGTCTAGATTTTAATACTAAGTTGTTATATATGTACGTAACGTAGGACCAGAAGCTGGATGTATGCATGAGCCGTGTGAGTGAAGAGTACATTAATGGCGTTTACGCTTTTATAAGAGCCGAGAAGGATATGTTGAATAAGGGTGGAATATATGTGTTGTCCATGCACCGATTGCGAGAATTTGAAGATGTTTAACAACCGAGGCAAATTGAAGCACACTTGAATTGGAGGGTTTCAAAAAGGATTATACGTGTTGGACCGGTCATGGCGAAGTGAATGATCATATGCCGCGGATGACATCGCGGTGAAGTGAATGATATGCCCCGGATGACATCGCGGTGAAGTGAATGACATACCGCCGGTGATGTCGATTGTGGCTCGGATTCGGATAGGTTGCGATGATAATCTTGATCGGATGCTTGCGATGTAGAAGAGAACTATGATGAGAGAGTATGTTAAATTCCGTGGCTTGATGGAGGACTCGAGAGAAACCTTTGTACACGGGCTGCAAGTACACGAGGTTGTCGGTGTGCTTGAACTGTTGAAATTGAAGGCAAGCAATGGTTGGTCCGACAAGAGTTTCACGGCGTTACTACGTCTTTTAGCGGACATGCTTCCGGAGAAATGAGTTGCCTAAAACCACGTATAAAGCCAAGAAGGTTCTTTGTCCGTTGGGAATGGAAGTAGAAAGAATACATGCATGCACGAGCATTGTATCCTCTACCGTAAAGAGTATGCAAACATGCATGTATGTCGGTGTGCAACGCATCCCGATACAAGCGTAACAATCAATCGGATGATGGCGAGGAGCAGAGGCGAAGAAAGGACCTCTGCTAAGGTGGCATGATATTTTCCTATAATTCCCGTTTGAAAAGGTTTTTGCAAATCCAAAGGAGACAAAGCTGCTGCATTGGCACTCGGAGGAGCGCAAGAAAGATGGAATGATAAGACACCTTGCTGATTCCGCGCGGTGGAGAATCATCGATAGAAGGTTTGCGAGTTCGGTGCGAGAACCAAGGAATATAAGGTTTGGGTGAGTGCGGATGGAATGAATCCTTTCGATGCATGAGCGTGACATAGCACATGGCGTGACTCTGCATCTATAACCTTTCTCCTTGGTTGTGTATGAAGCGAAAGTACATTTCTTTGTCGATACTTATCCTAGGGTCAAAACAACACAGGAATGATATCGATGTGTTCCTAGCACCGTTGGTGGAAGATCTAAAAATCTTGTGGAGCGAAGGGTGCAGGTATGGGATGCATACAAGCGAGAGAACTTCACTCTGCGCTCCTTATTGTTCTACACCATAAATGATTATCCCGCCCTTGGTAACCTATCGGGCCATAGTACAAAAGGTGCCAAAGCTTGTACTCCTTTGTTTAAATGGTGCCGAGTGTGTGGGTGAGACACTCACATAAAACCGTCTACATGCGTCACCGCGGTTCCTTGGAGGGCTCACCCATACCGCAAGATGAAGAAACAATTTGTGGAGAGAAGGAAGACGGTTCAGCTCCAAGGCATTTAAGGGGACACGAGGTTTATGATATGGTTAAGGATTTAGATGTTGTCCTTGGAAAGGGATGTAAATTGAGGGCTCATGAGAAGAACACACGGAAGAAGAGATCAATATTTTGGGACTTACCTTATTGGGAGTACCTAGATGTTCGGCACTACATCGGCGTCATGCGTAGAAAAGAATGTGTGCGACAACTTGATTGGTCTCTTCTGAACATCCGTGATAAAACAAAGGGCGGTGTCAACGCGCGGCTTGACTTGGTGACATGGACATCGGTAGGAGTTAGCACCGACAAGCACGATAATGGACGACGTACTTTCCCCTGCGTGTTACACTCTGTCAAGGCTGAGAAAGCGAGTGTGCGGTGCTTGCATGGTGTCAAAGTTCCGTCAGTTACTCGACAGCGTGAAGAAACTTGTTTCGATGCAAGATTTGAAGTTAAATGGCATGAAGTCTCATGATTGTCATGTCTTGATGACACAGATGCTCCCTATTGCAATTAGAAATATTTTGCGATCAAAGTCAGAGACAATCATGAGGCTATGTTATTTCTTTAACACAATTGCTCGAAAGGTCATCGATCGAAGGACTAGATGCTCTGCGGGGCGAGGTGGTGATGACTCTATATCACCTTGAAATGTATTTCCCTCCTTCGTTTCTCGATATCATGGTCCATCTCATTGTTCACGTTGTGTGGGAGATAAAAATGTGCGGGCCCGTATTCCTACGTAGCATGTACCCATTTGAGAGGTTCATGGGAATTCTCAAGTCCTACGTGCGGAATCGTTCTCGTAGGAGGGCGACATCGTCGAAGGTTATGCAGCGAAGATGTCATTTAGTTTTGTGTCGATTATATGGCTCAGATTCAATCGATAGGTGTCCCTCAATCTCGTCATGAGGGGAGGCTGAAGGGTCTTGGAACTATCGGAAGGAAAGCAATCACTCCAGATATGGACACGTATACTCAAGCCCATTTCACGGTGTTGCAACACATGGTGAAGTGGCGCCTTATGTGGACCAGCACAAGGGTGTGCTTTGGCAACAGAATCCGGGCGGCGGATGTTTGGATCATGAAGCGGCACAACCGTCAGTTCAACCAATGGTTAAAGGAGCAAATCGCTAGGAGCTCGCGAGTGAGACAACGACATGGTTGGCAAAGGGCGACATTTACAGTTGTGACATGGCAAGGATATGACATAAATGGGTACACATTCTATCGCGATCTCGGGATGTCAAGAGCACTAACGAACAGCGGTGTCCGCATAGATGCATTCGATGCCGATGGGTCGAGAAACTCGTACTATGGCTTCATAAAAGAGATTTGGGAGCTCGACTATGTGGTTTTCAAGATCCCCTTATTTCGCTGCCGTTGGGTGCATCTTCCACAGGTGAAGGTTGATAAGTACGGTGTCACGACCGTGGACCTCCAACGTGTCGGGTACAAAGACGAACTATTCGTACTCGCCAATCATCGCTCACCGAAGAAGTCGGCTATGTCGGCTGCTCACCGAATAATCTGTGTATGTCTTTTTTTGCACTTTTGTAATAAAATTGCCTTGAATTTTGCGGGAAAAAGAAGGATTGTCGGAGTGGAGAATGTTGTGGATGAGGTTCGCAGATAAAGAAATCTTGCGATTGTTGCAAAAGATACATGGAGCATTTGGGTGGAAAGATGAACTGTTTCGTCAGGCGTCTAGAACTGCGTATAGAACTTTGTTTAGAGACCTTGTAGTAATAGTATATGCCACATAGACCTTCAAGGGGCATGAAACAAGTGACACCCTCTAGAATTCCCGTTCAGTGAACGGGATATTCTAGTTTGTGTCATTTGCTTCATAGAACTTTGTTTAGGGACTTTGCTATTTGGTTTATAGTATTAGCAACTAAAGTAGGTGCTAAGATAGACACATCACCCCCTCTCTATGTCCATATCACCCCCTCCCTTCTCCCCCTCCCCTCTACTCCTCTCATCTCTTCCAATTCAATATGATCACTTTCTCATCTTATCTGAATAGACCCACAAAATGAGCAACATGTCACCCGCGCATTCTTCAACATCATCGCGGGCGTCGCTCCAACATCAAGGCGCCAAGGAAGAGGGCTATCGAAGAAGCTGAGGGCCGACAGACCATCACGATGATAACGCATCTCGGGTCCCTATCCTTCCTCAAAAAGCGGTAGCGCATTCGAAGCATGGTCGAATAGTTGCGAGCAATTGAGATCACATACAATTCATGGAAGAACGTGCCTAACACTCAGAAATGTGAGCTGTGGACCAAAATTTTGGCATCGTTCGAGTTCCCGGAAGAACACCTATCTGTGTGCAACGACAAACCTACCTAGCGGCGTGCAAAGCATGGAAGAACTTCAAGAGCACGCTTGTCAGGAAATACGTGGAGACGGACGAAACGCCTTTTCATAAATACTCATTCCTGGAACCACAATGGGAAGAGTTCAAGGCGATGAAGACGTCAGAAGATTTCAAAAGTACAAATCACGGCGCACAAGGCCCTCGAGGCAAAAACACACACCCCACGGACTTGGCACGGCGGGGTATGCGGGTAAAATCCATGATGGAGGAAGGAGGATGACTGGCAGCTGCACGGACATCGCCCGCCGTTTTCAATATCCGGATGACCGCGCTCGAAATTGGATTAGAGCAAGGTCATCTACAACGACATCGGGGACATCTCCTTTGAAACCACGCGGACCGGACAAGTGTCCCAGCGCTTTGGTAAGATATCGATAGAACTATGTAGCTTGTAATTACTCCACAACCGTGCAATTGAAATGACATTTCATGCTCTTGCGGGAAGAGCTGAGTTTTGAATCTACAGGATCATTCCAGGAACAAGGAGAATAATATGCTCTCCGTGTACAGGAAACAAGGGGCACCGGGTCGTCTGAGAGACTTTGGGCTTTACGTTCCTTGGAAACATGGTTTCCAAGATGACTCGGAATGTATCGGCTTAGAAAGAGAAATAAAGCGGCGTGGCGCTTACAGCTACGAGAAGAGATCAAGGAATCTCTTAAAGAGGAGCTATTAGCTCGGATGACTGATGTAATCGAGAGATGAGGTGCAGCAGACAGAAAGTCGCGAGCCGCCACCGCCGCTATGCTAGCTAGCCCGCACAACCGTCCGAGTAGCTGCGCCCAATCGACGCAAACCAGTCCAAATTTCCTGTGGGCGACATCACAGTAATAATTATTACCTCTCGAATGCTTGCTCCATTGGTAGGCCTATTCGAGTAGCTAATTTTGTATCGTTATGTAGGAGCCTACGAAGTGCAAGCTCCAAGTGAGATATAGCTCCATTCCTTGTACTGCTTGCTTGGGGCGGTATATTAAATGCAGTAGCGGGGCCATGGTGCAGTTAAGCTTTAGCGCCGAGCTTATAAAAGTTAATGTGGATGGTGTGTATGTCAATTTTGAGGTGGTCCCGCTATCGAAGCCCCCAACGACGAGATCGTGACTCTAGGGCGAGCTATTGGAACATTCATCCAAAGGGCCTAAGCGACATATCCCTAGAGGCTTCTTCACCGGTGGCAGGACCAGAGCAACTTGCACTGGTGCCATCTCCATTACAAGACCAGTCGGTTCCACCACCGAATACTACACCGGTGCTATCTCCACGGGCCCTATTCTCGCCAGAGCAACTTGCACCGCTACTACCTTCAAAGTCAACTTATAGCCGAGGCAGCAAGGCCAGCAAGGGCAAAGCAAAGAAGACCAATGATGATATTCTGTACCACCCTTTGGCCCGCAAATTCGTGCTTGGCGAGCTGTTGCTCGAGCAAAAAGACCTCCAAAAGCTACCACATAGTTGCATGCAATTGCACACGTGGTATATGCAGCAGTCCAATAAGCTAGAGGGAGAACGGACTTCAAGTATCACTATCAAATTCACCGAGGAAGATTTACACCACAATCTTCAAGAGTGTATGTTCGTGGTCGCCTTTGAGGGTTTATTCGATCTGTTCACGCTCAACGCTCTTGACGTCTCAATCGTTCGATGCTGGACGCTGTAAGTGTGTACAATCAGTCTCCGTTAATGTCATACCGATAAATGCCATATCTAATTTTTTGCTTTCGTGTGTGTATATATAGACACATGCTGATTAAAGCTAGATTATCCAACTCATCAGCTGGTTTCTTGGACCCACAATTGGTCGCCAAGGATACCATCGACCAGGAGACACCCCTCGTTGAGAGGTACATTGCATCGAGGACTCTTTGGGTTGCATAATAAGGACTATGTACTTATGCCCTTCAATCAGAACTTTCATTGGATTTTAATAGTAATTGTACCAAAATGGAACAAGGTATATTACCTTGATTCCCTAAGTAAGAATAAAATGGACTTCATAGTTGTCAGCCAAGTAATCGATAGGTAAGCACATATTCCCCATACATATCTACATTGTACTCTTTCTTTCCTTCTGAATGACTAAGGTTAACTTTTTTGAATTACGTAGAGCGTTCGCGATGTACATTGAAAAGGGAGGTGACTCGAAGCGTGGGGCCAAAGGCCTGCTGACACATGTTCGAAATTTTAAGGTATTCGCTATTTCACATTAATTAATCCTATGCAACAGTTGGTACTAATGCCTCTTGAACTAACACATTCCATTTTTTGCAGTGCCACCAGCAGAGTGAGGGCAACACATGTGGATACTACGTTTGCCAACATATGGAACTACTCTCGATTCCTCGAGGCTCACCAATCGCAAGGTTTGTCACTCTTCCCATAATTACTTCATACTTATCACGTTACATATATATGCACATTGATATTTCTATCGACAGTTGTGTCCATCTGTCAACGCATTGAAACGATCGATTTTGGAGGATTCAAGGAGAGTTGGCGTACTTTGGTGACTCAAGTCATAAAGCCGGAGGACGGTTCCACTGCGCACCATGATTTCTTATTGGTCTTATCACTAAGTGTAAATGCGGTGTAGATCTTTTGTAATCGTGCATTTGTTAATTGATATTTCATTTCAATTCAATTAATCGATTTGCGAAATGGATGCATGCTTTATGTTTGTGAAATGAAGTGCGATGTCAATTGGATGTTTTATGTCTGTGAAATGTATCTAAAAGCAAATGAGATGTGTGAATTGTATGTTTTTATGCGTGATTATCTGCTTGTTTCAGAGGGCATGGCTAGCATTTCCTGAGGCTAGCCAATAACAGAAATATATGTAGGGGTTGAAGAGAATATCACAGACGGTTTTTGAATAAAAACCGTGCGTGATATCGATATCCTGACGGTTTTAACTAAAACCGTGCATGATTATCAGCTATTACGAGCGGTTTTGAGTAAAACCGTGCGTGATAGCCATAATCCTGAGCGGTTGAAAACCGTCTATGATGACCTTCGATTATCACTGACCCATAAATACAGACGGCTCACAAAACCGTCTGTGATGACGTTTTCGAACCGTCTGTGATGACCTTTTCTGTAGTAGTGTAAGTTCTCGAAACAATATATGAAGTTGCCCATTGCTCCCTCCAGGGAAAACAATTTCGTTTTGCAAAAAAATCCGGAGAGTAACAAAATGGATGAAAGGAGCGAAATTTTGTCCTTTTGGTAAAAAAAGTCGATCAAAATTTTCAATGTCATTTGAAATTTTGATAAAATTTAACCAAAATTTGGACACAATTCAGATGATGTCAAATTTGGCCAAAATTTGACCGAATCATTTTTCTTTCGGAGGTAACGAAAGGAACGAAATAAACGAATCTTTGCCGAAATTGTCATCCTGCTCCCAGCTCGCTAATGACGAGGCACTCCTGCAAACTCGCGAAAGACTAACCTACTCCAGTATCTAGCTGATCTTCTTCGATCATCCTTCATCATTTGTTTTTCAACCACCTACGCAAATGGTAATTGCTTCATTCACATAAAGCACTACGGTCTAGCAATTTGTAACACTCCCATTTTTGGGAACGGAAATGTCGTTACCTTTCGTAATAGCCCAGGAGTTCAGTACGGACAGAAGAAGTATCGTACCTACTTACGAACATTTAAAAGAAGTTAGTTTAATTAAAATAAGGCTTATCAGTCAATTTTAACAATTTTAAGGGCGTTCAAGCCCAAAAACTTAACTTACAATCAGAAGAACAAAAAAAAACTCCACAGGAACGCTTGAGTGCGGCCGTAACCCTAACACAAAAACTTGTAACACCCTTTCTTCTTCTTATCTCTGCGTTGGGGAAATAGAGCAAGACTGAGTACAACCAACCATACTCAACAAGTCACATAAAAATGCTATTTTTAACTACATGCAAGAGTTTACCATGAAGGGAGTAAGGTGGTTTATCATTTTATGTGGATGCAAATTTTGTTTGTAAACACTTTTGTCTTTAGACATAAAATATCCAATGATAAACTTCTTAAGGACTTTGGAGGGGGGGTTCCAAACTTGATTAACACACTTTCACATTTCCAAAACTATTCCAATCTACTTATGCTTTGCTATTGAAATCACCCATTAAACACAGTTTCATATACCGGAAGCACGGTGTATTCGAATACTTTTTATAAATGACTTTGCAGAGTTGCCCAACTTTACCCACAAGATTCCTCAACTCTCATGACTAAGTTGAAAAAACAAGGTTGTTTCACTGCTCATCTCTTTATGTAGCCACTACCCGATAGACTATAGACCCTCTGTCATGGAATACAGCGGCTTTGACATAGTGGAGCCTACCGTTGTGAAATATGGTTTTACTGTTTCCATACCACAATATTTACGCTGGATGTTCCTTTTTGTGGAACAGTATATTAAATCCTTATAGTAGATATTCAATCGATTTGAGCAGCTACTAAAACCAGGTTTGAGAAGTCAACGCTTGTGGTTGAGCGGTTGTTATGTTCTTTACTTGGCATAAGGGTCTAGTCCTTATATTTGCACTGAAGCAACTTCTACACACAAACTCAAATTTCAGTACCCGTGGCACTGCCAAACTTTCACCCTAGGATAAGATCATGGGCTTAGGCCATCTCATGGCTCACCGTGATATTTCAGATTACTGAGGTTTCATGTCTAGGTTTCATCAAGTTTTAAGATATTTTATGACTAAGTTTCAAGACTGACTTGAAGTTTTATGAAGTTTTTTTTGTAGCGAATTCATAAAATTGAAAGTTTTTTTATAGCGAATTCATGAAGTTGAACTCCAAGTTTTATGAGGATTTATAAAATTTCAGATGGTTTCATGACTAAGTTTTATTAAGTTTCATGGTGTTTCATTAAGTTACATAAAGTTTCAGGAGGTTTGATGCCTAAGTTGACTAAGTTTCATAAGGTTTTATATCTAACTTTCATGATGTTTCATGAGGCTTCATAAAGTTTTTTTTGCAGTGGATTCATGAAGTTAAAAGTTTTTGAAGCGGATTCATGAAGTGGAACTCCAAGTTTTATGAGATTTTATAAAGTTTTGTGAGGTTTTATAACTAAGTTTCATGGTGTTTTATTAAGTTTCAGGAGGTTTAATGGCTAAGTTTACTGTTTTATGTATAAGTTTTATGGTGTTTCATAAAGTTTTTTTGTAGCGGATTCATAAAGTTGAAAGTTTTTTATAGCGGATTTATGTAGTTGAATTCTAAGTTTCAGGAGATTTCATGATTAAGTTTCATAAAATTTTATAAGGTTTCATTAATAAGTTTTATGATATTTTATTAAGTTTTATAAAGTTTCAAGAGGTTTCATGCCTAAATTGACTAAGTTTTATAAGGTTTTATGTCTAAGTTTTATGGTATTTTAGGAGGTTTCATGCCTAAGTTAACTAAATTTCATGAGATTCTATGATAGTTTGATGACATTATCAAGAGATTCCATAACTAGGTTTTATGATCTTTTCATGCGGATTCATGACAAAATTCCATAAGCTTTCAAAAAAACTGAAGCTTGTATCGGAAAGTTTCATGAAGTTTCAAAACTAAAACATGTCGTTTCGTAAGGTTTTAAAATTGAATCTTGTGGTTTCAAAATAGAAACTTCAAGTTTCATAAGGTTTCAAAAGTGCATCTTGTGGTTTCAAACCCAAAACTAAGTTTCATGAGATTTCATAACTGAAGCTCGTCGTTTAAAAAAGTTTCAAGTAGAAGTCTCTACAAGTATCACACGTGTTTAAAGATGTCTCAATAACATTTATATAATTTCATAGAAGTTTCAAGATATTTCAATAATGTTTTTACACAATTTCGTATAAAGCTTAAGTTATACATCTAATTGATGAAACTTGTCATTCTGTGGCAGCAAATAGCTAACGAACAACTACTTGAGCTTATCATTTGTAAGGAGGCAGATCACAATCCTTGTCCATGACCAAAAACCCTTACATAGAAACCATGTGGAGGAATTAGCACCTATCTACGCATCATGCACGAGGAATAGATTCTTTACAAAAATGAATTTCAATGTTTTCTGCTCCAAAATCGATGCAAGCATTTCACCACATTGTTCCAAAAGCCCCGGAGTGTATATAAAGTGATTGTATAAACAAAAAAAACTTTATGAATAAACAACCCATGTATTTTATCAAACACATTATGGGCAATAACAATGGAACTACAGCTAAGCCTAGAAAAGCGAAACTTAGAGGGCTAGCAAGTTTCTGTGCTAGGAACAGCCAGAGATGAGGGTTCTAACTCCTGCCCATGTGAAAAAGGCAACGATGAGGGCTACCAGTGACTTTTGCACGTGATGTAGGTGGACGATGAAGTTGGCGTGTGGAGAAGGACGACAACGAGGTTTCGCGCGTGATGGAGGACGACAACGAGGTCTGCAAGCGGAGGAGGCCGGAGACGTGGTATTACGTGCGCGCGCGGAGTGTGGCGGAGGAGGCCGACGATGTCTAACCCGCTCCAGTGCACGCAACCGAGAACATTAGTGAGGAGGTTGACGAGATGCATAAATCGAGCAGGAGCAGGTTGGCAAGGATGACTCGCGTGATGGGCTTGGCGAGTCGTCTGATGAAAGAGAAATCGATAACTCACGTGATGGACTTGGCGAGTTGTCTGATTAAAGGGGAATCGATAACTCACGTGATGGGCTTGGTGAGTCGTCCGATTAAAAAGGAACCGACGATCGGATTCTATCCTACTGCTCGCGTGGTGGGTGGTATAGCGTGTTGTAGCCACATCCACTCGAAAAATGCCATTTCATCAGTACAAATGCAAGAGACGGTCTTGTAAGCAACAGTACTATATTGATTAACGGCACGTGGTTAGTAGCAACTGCAATGTATTATTGTTTCCACCAGGAAAGATCGTATCTGTGACATGCAGCTTGCCTTTTTAGATGATTAACCGCTCCTTCAAATGTTTAATTCGGAACCTATCCAAGTGCATAGTGGCGAACAGCTGCGCCGAGCAGTTCAAATCGTCTCACAGCAACTAGTAAGGGTCGATGCGTGCTTTCCTGTAGTGTCCCCGTGTTGGCCTAGAGAACGTGGTAGGTGGCTGGGAGCCACTCCATGACGGAGATCCTTAGTGTAAGGGGCTTCCCACGGCCGGAGCTTAATTTGTCACCGTCGTGGTATCCACGGAGGAGATTACACTAGCTGCCTTTTTAGGACCGCCACGTCTAATAACGCCCTGTTTCGAATGCGAGAAGGAATTCCGTGAGAATTTCACGTTAGATAGCTCACTTTCTACGATTTACAGGAAGTTTTCCATGATGTAATAAATGTACCGATCATAAAACCTACAGATTATGTACACATATATCCTCTCTATTTCATGGTATAAGTGTAAACTCACCATACATATCGACTAAGAAAACACTAAATGCAAAAGACATAATATCATCGGACTATATATACCCTAATAAAAAGGTACACTACAACTACCTAACTATTTTTTACACTAAAATAAATGTATAGTATATAAATATTGTAATACATATACTTTGATTTTCTCAATATACGTATATCGTGGGACGTCGCTTCTAGAGACGAAGGGCTTGTTGCGGAACGGGGTGAGTACCAGATAAAGTAGCACGCCACTCGCAGGTAGTGCGTAGTTGGATTTTTAGATGTTAACCAAAGTCGTTTCTATCACTAGGACAGCTATCGAATATCCATTCCAAGTTCCAACCCAACCATCTGACTTCTGTTGCTCGTGTCATGTACAACTTGGTGATGTGTCACAGGATTATAAGTCCAAATAATATATCGGTGGATTATTCGTCGATAAAGACGGCCAATAAAGGTATACTGGGTCTCTTTTTTTAGTTTTTAAAAATCACCTTTTAATTTTTTTTCTATAGTAACTAACTGTCAAACAATGTGTCTTTTAGCAACAAGTCTATAGGTTAGCGACTTTATTTATATCGGCTAAAATCGTCAGCAAGTTTTTATTACTCAAAATTCTCTCATAAACAGTCTATAAATTATAAACACAAATTTAACATAAAATCAAAAAGAACTGGCCCGCTAGCGAGCTAGCTCCTTGACCTGTCAGTCACTTGAGCGGTACGCGGCCTCATCCTTTTGAGCAATAGGCCAGCCTTTCGCTTCAGGTGCGCTGCGCAGTTCAATAGCTATATGCGCTTCGTAATCGTGCGTGGTCATTAACTTATGCTAAGATAATACTTTATCGAATTAACCAATTCACCATGTAAAAAATATTATAGCAGTAGAATTCAGCTACCATAGCTAGCTATATGACCTGAAAGCCGTACCAACCTGCTAAAACTCGAACATGCACGAGTGACTTCTCCTGCGGTAAGGAAGATCTTAGCTCTTAACCGCTGAGGTATCACATTAGTGATGGTGTCTAACGAGCACTCGAGTGTTTTTTGTGATTTGAAGTATTTTTTTTGGATGGGGTACATACACAGGAGAAAGAGCATTCGAGTATTTTTTTTTGTAATTTTAGCCACTTACTTTTTTAAGGGGTGTATACATTGAAAAAGAAAGATTTGAATGTTTCTTATGGTTCAAAGTATTTATATTTTAAAAAGGGTGAATATATGGGAGGAAAAAAAAGCACTTAACGTTCACCACCTCCCCACATTAATTTCATATATTCCGTGATCGTCGACAACAGCTCGGCTCATATTCGCTTGATTGTGTATATTTCGGCGGCGGGACAAATCATCGGTTGAGTTAGGGCCTGTTTGGTAGAGCTCCACCAACTTCAGATCCACCAAAAATAGCTCCACTCCACGAATTTTTACTTAAACGCTCCAGCTCCACGAAATCTGGATCCACCAAAATACTGAATCTAGCTCCAGATTCATGAAATCTATGGAGCACCTCAAGGGGTGCTCCACGAAACCTTGTTTCGTATCTACTCGTGGAGTTGAGTGGTAATTACCCACCTTTTGCCACTTGTTACACACCCCATCCCATACCACCATAAAACCCATGGGCAAAACAGGCCATTCCCACCAAAAACTCAGTTTCGTGGATCTGGAGCTGCTGTGCAAGCCAAACAGTTTTGTCTAGCTCCATGGTGAGATCCCAGATTCACGGTGGAGCTGTTTTTGGTGGATCTGCTGCTCCAGATTCATTTTTCAGTGGTGGAGCTCTGCCAAACAGGCCCTTAGCTGGTGATCGATCGGGAGGTCCCACAGGCCGGTCGACCCGTTGTCGGCAGCGTGCACATTTAGGCCTGTAATCATGATCACGACCATCTTCCAACCTCTGCAGTTACCTAGCTAAGCCTGATTAGTCTGCGAGCCTAGCTCGCAGATGAGATGGGCACATACTCGATCGGGTGGTAGGGAGTTTGTGTTCGGCCGCTGCGATGCGAGCAGAGGAAATTTGGTTCGTGCCGCCGTCGCCGCTGCTCCCATGTCTTTTCCTCTCCGAGAGAATCTGCTGATCGGGATTGACCCGTTGTTGGTGTTGTTGGTATGATTCGCCTTCGGCAAGACCCAAGTATGGCGCAGGTGCTGACCCAAGCTCAGCACTGTTGTTAGAAGGAGAAGAGGAAGGGATTTGGAGGCAATGATAGATTGATAGCGGTGATAGGGATGTCACTGATGGCAGCGGCGACGATGTTGGCAGAGACAGCCTCCAGCATCATCACCTTCATGCTCTACTTCTACCTCTTCCTCTACACCAAGCGCTACTGCAGCGCCGTGCCTACCATCTACGGTGGGAGCGGTGAAGTGGAGGGCAGGGGCCGAACACAATTTGTCCTCGTGCGGCCTGGCAACGCGGGCTACCACAGGAGGGGATGAGGTGGCCAAAGCCATGCTGCTGTGGAGGGAGGTGGCCGAGGGGGACCCTGCTGTGGACTGCGCTATTTGCATCACGGAGCTCGCCGCTGGGGAGGCCGCGTGCCTGCTGCAATGGTGCAGCCACATGTTCCATGGTGAGTGCGTCAACATGTGACTCCGGTTGCACTCCACCTGCCTGCTCTGCCGGTGCGTGGTTGTCGACGAGGCGTCAACTGTGCAGCCGCCGGAGACCGACCTGACGTCCCTCAACTTCCCTACCAATATGCTCTTCTTCGTCTCCCAGGACACCGTGAGAACTGGCGGCGTCACGCCACTACTGCTGGTGTCGTAGGCACCACAGTCGGTTCTAGGATTGATCACCGAAGTCGTGACCTTCTGTGGAGGAGGAAGGCGAGGCTGCGGCCGTGGCCCATGAGGTGCCAAGGTGAGAAAAAGAGGATGCACTCACGCACGGCAGCACCGACGCAAGAAAAGAAAATGAGAAGAAAGAGAAGTGGGAAAAAGATAAGGAGAGGAGGAAAAAGGGAGGTGAAGGGGGAAAAGGAGGGGAGAAGGGAGAAAGAATGAAAAGGTTGAAATTTAAGTAATTACATAAAAATATGGACATGTAAATATTTAGAGAAAAAGTAAAATTTTCTTGATATTTCATAAATACAATGTTACTGTCTTGTTAAAAATCTTATGCCCAAGAGTGAGGTTCTCTACTAAGAAAAAGAGTATAATAACAACATGCATACATACTAATTACACCCCAATATCGAGATGTTCATGTGTTCCAAGTTAGTGTACGCCTGCACGATTTTGGGGTCCTCCAATTGATGTTGTTGTCGCGCTTTTACCAATTTTCAGTCCTTGACGTATGTAATTGCCTCCACCATCTTAGGTATGAGGATGACCTCATTTCTTTAATTATCCTCTTTACCGTGCTGAATGTCGCTTCCGAAGAGACAGTAAACACCAGAACCAGTAGAACGGCTCGTGTGAAATGGTATTTCATAGGAAAAATCTGCTTGTTATTCTTTCTCCACTCGAGCAAGTCTATCTTGCCCCGTCCAGTCAGATTAGGATCGGTGTATTTCAAAATCATGCTCTAAGTGGTGGTTTAGCTTTGAAACAGAATTTCACTTTGAGAGTACTTGAGACTGAGCGGATGAAGAACTGAACTTGCCTTTTAGTTTCTTTCACAAGTGGGTTATCAAGCTTGTCTTGCCTTGTTGCACCTGCTGTGGGGTTTCTGATCTCGTGCTATTGCCAAGTTTGTCATGATACAAGTGGACAACACAAAAAAAAATCTCATTTTTGACATGTTCGAAAGTTCAGAGAAATTAAGATTGAGACATTCATATATTCCCTCCATACCAATTTGCAAAACTACTAACTTTTTTACAGGGTTGAAAATGATAGCAAAGCAGTATAAGTGTGCAATAGATTCTAAATATTTTACAAAATTTTCCTCCATTGCTGCGACACCATGATTTAAAAGGTGACCTCTAGATTTAGCAAACTTATGTATGATTAGTCAAATAAAATCTATAACTAAGCAAGAGCTAGGGTTGTAAACACCAGATAGAATCTTAGTTGCTTTATAAAAATGCATTAAAATCTCTAAAAAATAATTATAATTTGCCCATCTAAGTTAGTAACTACCAATTCATCATTCTGAGAGTTAGTATTGACTAAGACAGATATAATATGTTTATACCCATATACCTTCTTCAGCGTGATATATGTCGAGTTCCACATCACCTTTATATCAAGATTGAATTTTCTTGGGTCCTTAGCTCCTTGCCACTGGTTGTGTAATACGCCATGAACTTGTCTACCACTTATGCTAAACTTATGAGGTAAAGGAAGGTATTGTGAATATTGTTCAAACATTTGCTAATCACTTGCATACCATCTTGCACAACAAGGTTTAAGATATGATATACGTATCTCTGGTGGAGAACATATCTACCAATATATATCTGCAACCTCAGGGTAAGGATGTTCATAGCCGTCATATTTGCCAATGTGTTATCAAGTGTTATATAAACGATCTTACTATCTATTTTAAAATCATCAATTACGTCTAGTATGCACTTGGCAATAGCCTCTCCCGTATGTGATTCGTCAATTAACTAAAACCCTATGACTCTCTTATTTAGCTTGTAATTATTATCTAAATAATGAGCTAATAACACTAAGGTAGGTATTTCTCTGATGCGATGATGTCCAAATGTCTGAAGTTAAGGCAAACAAAAAGAACTTATATGAATATTTCTTTTAGTGTTGTTAGCTCCCTATGATAAATCCATAAATATCATATGTGGTAGTTCTTCTACTGACATATTTGTACAGTGGGTAAAAGCCGCGTTGAATCATTCTTTCAAACACACAATTTTCACCCATCCTAATCGGTTGATCATTGAAAATAATATATTTAGCAGTTTCCTCATTGGTAGAAAGAAAGTTGTATACCCAAGTACTCACGGAGTCATCGGTCTCGAAGTTCAGCTGCGTCTGTACTCCTCCACCTTGCCTATGTGCCCCCATATTGTTTCATCATGCTTTGTAGTGCCAGTTTAAGTATTCCATCTTTCCACTTGTATGATCAGTTAATTGAGTTTTGTAATAATTACAAGTAATGATCTCTACCGTTTGGCTGTCTTAGATTTTCTAGTTCTAGGTCATATACTTCTAGCACTATGCCCTTTGTCTAGCGGTCCCGGTAGGCCGGTACCAAACCCAAACCTACCAACGTTGCTATCTATAGATAGGGGAGAGAAGTCTAGTGCCGCCATCTGCTCCAGACTGCCTTGGTACTCATTGTAACCCTCCCCATTGGTTTCAGACTGCCTTGGTACTCATTGTAACCTTCTATATTGTCTATATGATGGTCCTCCATGCTGTAGTCTCTTGCGTTTGGGGAAAACTGACGAGCATCAATGGGAGTCAAAGCCGGAGGAAGACTAGGGGAGCTGCAGCGGGAGCTTCCAGAATGGCGCTCGTTGCTGCCTTCGTGTTGTGACTCCTTGATAGCATATCACTACTGAGCTTGGTCACTCCTACCGCCGCCTTTATGCTGTGACTCCTTGGTAGCATACTGCTATTGAGTTTTCTGTTGTACAGAATATTGAGACTGTTGAGTAGGACAAAGGGGGAAGAGAAGTTTGGTGCTTTGTTGGTGATTAAATAAGTAGAGAAGGTTGGTTCTATAGCCATGGAGGAGGAAAATGTTGCATCTACCCATTGTCTCTGAGTCTCCACCACTCTGCCTTCTTCTTCCGTTCTGTCTTGTCACTAGTTCCCGGTCGTTGCCTCTCTCCATCCTAGCATGTTGCTTCTCTACTCTGCCTTATCACTGGTAGCATACTGCCATGCTAGTTGCTAGGCAACCATTGCCTAATGCCTTTTGGTGTCCCTACTGTTTAATCCTCTCCACTCTAGTCTCTCCCTGTCGCCTCTCGCTCTCTCCGCCTCCCCTGCCATCTCTCTCCCTCTCCCTCTCTGCCTCCCTGGTCACCACTCCCACCACCCCCACCACTCGTCCTCTCCCTGTTCCTCCCTCTCTGTCCCCTCCTCGTGTTACACCCCATCGCCTTCCCCCACTTTTTCACAGGCTTGGCCTCTCCCACCATACCGTTGTTGCCCATCTGTCCATGGCCCACCTGCCCCACCAATGTCTCCACTAGCCAGATCCACACCAAATCTAAAGGAGGTCACAATTTGGGGTGGGATTTGGTCGATGCAGTGGATCCAGTGTTGGGTAGTGGGCCCATGGCCTCAACAGTGCGAGTTGCGAGCATAGATGTGGGGCTTAGTGCAGATGACGAGCGTGGAGGCAGGGATGGTAGAGGACAACAACGACGGTGAGGTGGGGGTGTGGCCGGCGACGCCGCGACCATGAATGATGAGTAAAGGTTGACGACAGATTCTGGGTAGGGCGTCTGTCGATGGCACAAACGGCGCACGCGCAGTGTTGTTATACCTTTGCTGGCCTTATTGTGGTATGGAATGGTGCCCGAGCGGTGGCCTTGCTTTTCCACAGCATTCATGTAGCATGGGACAATGACGTGCACTGCTACAGGTGCGACACGATAGCCTTGCTCTCCCTCCCCCTCTTCGGCTACTCCCACGTCCTATCGTCCTTCGGCGACCACACCACAGGCTGCACCGTGTGCTATGCCCCCATCGTGCCTCTGCGCCGCCCAAGCCACCGTGTCACTTTTGTGCCGGACCAGCCCGAGCACGGCACAACACGCCGTGCTGTGTCATGCCGTTCGATCAGCCTTATTTTCAGGCCAAGCACAACCTGATATTCGTGTCGTAACAATCTAACCTGCCATGTGTCGTGCTCATGTCATGTTTGGGCCATGACATATCGGATGGGACTCGGGTTAGCCAGAAAAAGCCGAATCCAACTCCTCGGTCTAGACAGGAGGGGGAGGAAGAGAGAGGAGGCCGGAAGGAAAGGAATCGGCGTGCTAATCCAGACAGCTCAGGGGCGACGAGACGAACGGTGAGAGGAGTGCCCGCTGAAATTTACCGGGGCCTTGGGCGGAACGTGCGGTGAACGGAAGACGCGACGGCGCCTTCCAAGTCCCAAAGCCGACCCGAGACGGCGGTTCGTTCGTGTGCCGAGGGGCTTGGTTTTGGTTGGTTTCCTTTTCGTTGTCTGCTCTTTCGGTTGCGCATTCCCTTCGGTCAGCTTCGGGCAGCTACGGCCGAGCCGGGCCAACCAGCACACGACTCGTCCGTGTCCTAGAAACGGGCGCATCGCCTGACTCTGTGCCAGATTTACGAGTACAACATCTCCCTTGATCCATCCTAGTGGCGTCCAGCCACGAGTGGCATGTTGCTCACATTTCTTTGCCGTTTCTTACGAGTGGGGGAGAGGCTTAACGGCCGTGACAGGTGTGCAGCCGCCGCTTTCTGGGACGAATCCGCCCATGCGTCGCCGAGCGAAACACGGCCGGAACCAAGGGCAGCGTCGCCAATTTCTGCCGTTTCCGCGCACGCCAACGAGGCAAGGCTAACACCGGAAATAACGCGCGCGGGGGGCAGGTCGCTGTCGCCATTGGCGCTTGCGCGTCCTCAAAGGAACGCGTCCCCGTCTCCTCCCCGTTAAAAAGACCACCGTTGAGCCTCGCCAATTCGCCTCCAAATTCCTCTCCTCTCCTCCTCCCGTCAAACTCTCGATCGTATCTCATAGAAATCTCTCTCGGCTCTAGCTACAAGCTACCATCGTACGTGCCATGGCGCAGCGCGACAAGAAGGAGCCCACGGAGCTCCGAGCGCCGGAGATCACGCTGTGTGCAAACAGCTGCGGCTTCCCCGGCAATCCGGCCACGCAGAACCTATGTCAGAATTGCTTCTTGGCAGCCTCGGCGTCAACTTCCTCGCCGCCTTCTCCGTCTTCTTCTTCTTCTATATCGGCGATGTCGACTCCGGTGGTCGACAAACCGAGGCTGGCGCCGGTGGAGCTGGCATGTCCCGCCGTTGAACTGGCTCCGGCGGTGGAGGTGAAGGCAGGGAGGACGTCGGTGAACCGGTGCTCCAGGTGCCGGAAGCGGGTGGGGCTGATGGGGTTCCGATGCCGGTGCGGCGAGCTGTTCTGCGGCGAGCACCGGTACTCAGACCGGCATGGCTGCAGCTACGACTACAAGGCCGCAGCGAGGGACGCCATCGCCAGAGACAACCCGGTGGTGCGCGCGGCCAAGATTGTTAGGTTCTGAGAGAAAAATAAGTTTTTTAGAGCCCCAGAAAAAATTGGAAATTAAAGGTGTGGGGTGTTGTTATTATGCTGTTCTTGCAAGTGTTTCCTTTTTATTTTTTAATGGAAATGGGAGGAAAAGAGGTGGAAAAACAATAGTGTAATAATAATGGTGATGTGGTGGTGGTTGAAGGAAATGAGGAAGAAATGGTGGGTGTGTATTTGTCTCGCAATTTCGACTCCGATCTTTTCTGCAAAATTGTTTGACATTTGCTCTTATTTTCATACAGAACACTAGCATGATGATTGCTCAATCATTGAAGGAATGGAAATGAGTAGCTTGATTAGCAACCAGTTTGTTGGCATATGCAATGTTATATCAGTCAGTCAATTCCGTAGTATTTCTTGTAAATTGGGACACTTCTAGGGTATTTTTGTTCACTTTTGCAGTTATTTGGCCAGGTCGGCAATCAGCAAGTAGTCAATAGTGTACACGTTGATTTACTATATTTTCAGACAAGAAGAATCTCAGAACATAGTACTTCTGACTTCTCCATTTAGCATGAACCTCTCTCTTCTCACCGAAAAGGAAGCCTTTTGTACAGCAAGAATTACAAAAATCCAGACTATAAGCTGGGTCCGGTTATAAAGGAAACACAGTGTTTCTGGGAAAAATCTCTGTGGTAGAGGGCTTTCATCTCCCCCCTCCCGATTGTTGCCATGTGTAGTTACGGATCTCAGAGCATCCTTCCCACTCTCCCCTCTTCTTCTAGAGCCCAAGAAAGGAACCCAAATCTAGGGGTGAAAAACGGTAATGGATAATTCATTTTATCCGATATTCATATATGAGAAAATACGAATGTGGTAAGCAAAATCCGTATTCGAAAATATTTGTATTCTTATTCGAGAATATTCGTATCCGTATGTGAAAATATTTGTATTCTTATTCGAGAATATTCGTATCCGTATTTGAGAATATTCGTATTCGCATTCAAGTATATTCATATCTGTATTCGTATTCGAGATTATTTTATTCATAGTCGATCATTTCTTTTTTTGATTCAAAATTTAAATTTAGGGGTTTAAAATCGGTAACCGGTTAAAAACTGGTGAAAAATCGGTAAAACTGCTAGTAATCCGTTTTATCCGATATTCGTATCTGAGAAAATTCATATTCAAAAATATCTGTATTCATATTCCAGAATATTTGTATCCGTATTTAAGAATATTTAAATTTAAATTTATATTTATTTTAAAAATATAAATTTATTTCTGTATTTCAGACTATTCAATTGTATCCGATTTGTTTCAACCCCTACCCAAATCCTACAGCACTGCACAGGCGCTAGGAATCAGCAGCGCGCGCGAGCGATGGTGTCGCGGATGCCCACCAAGCCGCTCTCATTGAGGCCCACCACCGGCAGCCCTGCGATGCTGTCGCCGTCGCCGGTGGCCAGGCGCCGCCAGGCCCTCCTCGGGGGTCGCCACCGGTCCGCCACGAAGCTGCGCGGGAGCCCTCTCAGGTCCTTCGCCGCGGCCTCCGAAATGCCAGGAGTCAGGTCCAAGTCTCTGGCTGCCCCTTGTCGGAGCTTCGTCGCGTCTGGACGACCCTCCCCACAGCTTGTTCCAAGGTAGCCACTGCCAGGCAGGGCAGGGTTGTAAGAGCCAAAGCGCCGGCCAATCCGAAGGCCAAGGTAGAGGAGGAAGAGAAGCGGGACAAGCAGGGCCGGCCCTGGAGGGGGGCGAGAGGGGCGGCCGCCCCGGGCCCCCAAAATCCAGGGGCCCCCTATATACTATGTAGAGTATATACATGCTTTGAAGATTTATCTTGGGCCTTTTAGCCACCGGTTGGCCCACATACAAATTATTTTTGTTATGATTGATATGGCAATCAATTCATTGAAAAGCAATTTCAAGAACTCCAAACATTCGAAGTATATTTGGATTTTTAATGAGTTCAACAACATTGAAGTCATTGGATCGAATCAATTAAAGAATGTTGCACAAAATTTGCGAAACTTTCTCTCTAGATGGTTCATCGATGTTGAGTTAAATGATCTAATTTACGAGTTAATTGTTATGCAATTGACTTTATCGATAAACCAATGTCCGCTATGGAGATCTTTGAGTTTGTCGAGAAGCGGATTGTTATCCTAATATTTCTATTGCTTATCGATTTTATTTACTATGCTCATGGTCGTGGCATCAATGAAAGAAGCTTTTCAAAGTTGAAATTGTTGAAGAATCATTTAAGGTCCATAATGTTTCAAGAGAGGTTAAACGGTTTGGCAACTTTATGTATTGAGAAGAAATTATTGGATGAGATTGATATCAGTACGATTATCAATGACTTCGCATCTAGAAATGTTAGAAGAAAAATTTAAGGTAATATCTATAAACTCTTTGATATGAATTTTTCTTTAATACATAACGCATTTTAAGTGTTTGTTGGTAAAATTAGATATATATATATCTGTGTGTGTAGATTTATATTTAGATATTTATACTAGGGTCCCTATTTCTAGTTTCGCCCCGGGCCCCTAAAATCCCAGGACCGGCCCTGGGGACAAGAGTGGTGGCCCTGTCTCTTCAGCGAGGCGTAGGAGTCCTCCGCCGCCGCCAGTCGGCCTGGAGCTGGCGAGGACGAGGTGTTCATGGATCACTGCCAACTCTGGTGAGTTCTTGACTGTTCTATTCTGTTCTCTTTTCACCCCAATATGTGGTACAACTTGAGCAAGCTGTTGAAGAAATTGCCATTTCTTGGTGCAAAAGTACTATAGCTGTATTAATGCGCAAGTTTTGGATGATACATTCGTTTCTTCAGAACCCCTTTATGTTGTGTTCCATGACGAAGTATGGGGAGTTCCGGTTCCTGATGACCGGAAGCTGTTCGAGCAGCTTAGGCCCCGTTTGGAGTGGAGCTGTTTTTTTTTCTTCAGCTCCACCGGCTGGAGCTGTTTTGGTAGACTGTTTGGCAAAACAGCTCCATCTATTTTATCATGCATGGTTAAGAGATGTCAATTGTCCAATATATCTCTGTCTATTTAGCATGTAGTAACATCAAGAGTTGTATGTTTCTATATGATTTTTCATCCGAGTAAATTTGAATTCAAAAAAATTAAAATTTAAAATAACACAAAGTATTAGCAACCAATATTTAATGGCGGCGGCGCTCCCTTCACGGTCGAAGATGAGAAGACCGAGCAGAGGAACGGAGGCGGAGAATAGAAGAGCGGTGGCGGTGTGTAAATTCACGAAAGTACAAGGGCAGTGGCATGCGGGCCTGCAGATGGAGCCGGGTGGAGCTACTTTTTTCAGCTCCATCTCGTACATATCTTTTGTCTCAGCATATTTTAAGGGACTCCTTGGGTGGAGCTATTTTGTTTTACCCCGTTTGGCATAAAACGGCTTCAAACAGCTCCAGGAGTCGATAGTGGAGGTGTACCAAATGAGGCCTTACCTTATCGCAAGCCTTAGCTAAGCTCACCTGGCCTGATATTTTGGACATGAGGGAGGAATTCAGGTGAGGTTTTTTCTCAATTGATTTCTCTGTTTATTAAAGAAGTGCCGAAATATCTACTGAAACTTCGTTCTTGTACCAGGGAGATGTTTGATGGTTTCAACTGTGCATCCGTGTCTGAATTCACGGAGGAGAGGATAAACCTTTTGTTGAGATCAAATGTAAGCATGCTGTTGTCAGAGCAGAAGATACCAGCTGTTGTAACAAATACCAACTCTGTGTACTATTCTTTCTGTTATTTGCTTGTAATGCGTCAAAATAGTTTCTTAAGTTTATCTATGAGGACACAGAAATGATGATTTTCAGCTTGCATTTCTCAGCAGTCTATCCTTTTTTTCTTTCCTGTTCCTCGAATAATTGATATTTAACAAAGAATTATACGGGCCTGTTCTTTTTAGTTTTAGCTTATAACTTTTAATTGCGATTTATGATTTTTAATTTGTTTGTGAGAGACTACGGCATAACAGAAACTCGTGTGTAGTTTTTGCCATATAAATAAAGTCACTACAGTGTATATTATAATCAACTTGTAAACTTCACTTTTAAAAAACACTCCTTTTGATAACTTGTTATTATAGGAAAACTAAAAAAATACCCCCATATGTGATATTTGGAGGATAAGAACACGCCTTCATTTGCCCAATGCATAAAAAGCATGAATGAGATTCTAAGGGGGAGGCGAGGGACTTCAGAGGGCTCCTGCGCCGCTTCGTTCGTGGCGGACTAGCAGTGGTCCTCGCAAAGGGCCTGACGGCGTCTAGCCGCCGGCGAGAGCGATGGCATGATGTGGTGGAGATCCGTGACTACCTGTGACAGCAATCGGGAAGGGGCCTAGGAAGACGGGATGAAGGTCCTCTTCCAGATAATTTTTTTCCCGTGTGGCTTGGGCCGTGACACGGGTTGCTATATGTGGACGCCACATGGCCCTACCCTAGTGGAGACGCATGCCACCATCCTAAATCCCCTCCCTGCTCGTGATGGCCGGTCGTCTTTTCCTTCCGATTGTTGACTTGTTCTTCGCCCGTCCTTAATTAAGAGACTGTTTGGGATTACTCTGCTCTAGTTTTTTCAGTTCTGCTCTACTAACTCTACTATAGAACAAGCTCCACTATGGAATTTCTAAAGCAGGTGGCCCTATTTGGCACGCAGCTAGCTCCAGCTCCAGGAATGTGAGATTTCTCTGAGAAAGGATCAATGTGCCCCCGAATGATGTTTGGTGTATATTTTGATGTCTGCGGAGCATATGTAACTGAATTTTTTTGGTTGCCAATTGAAATATGATGTAAAATATTATAATCGCAATTAATTTATTCGAGAAAACCAAAAAACAAATATTTTCGTCAAATAATTCCATCCTTTTGTCCCATAAATTGCAACGTGCATGATAGATAATTAACAAAGTCCATCATTCGAATACAAATAATTGTCCATAGATAACTAAAGAGTAGTTTAAACCAAAATGACTACGAATGCAAGTGTTCCGATACATAATTCTAGCTTCAAGCTAGAGAAATAGCGGTTGCCAACTTAGATTGTGCATACTATTTGATCTGAATCCAGCTCTGTGAATTTCCAAATTGTCCTGTAAGAAAAACAGTTTTCCATAAATGTCAGCCATATGGATTTGTATAGCCATGTATTAGTAGCAAGTAATACAGAAAAGCTAACAACTAGGACAGACAAGGTGATAAAGTTACAAAAACATATGTATACCTCAGATCTCAAGTAGACTTCCCAATCACCAATCTCTTCATGTGACCCAGATGCCAAAAGAACAGGGCCTCTTGAAGAAGGCTCATGTGAACGCATAGTGATTGACTTTCCGGCTTCGTCAGCAATGTAGAAAAACAGATGTGTTGTACTTTCTTGGGCTTCACTTAAACTTGACCATAGCCATTGCCCTCTCCTTTCTCTTTTAGAAAGCTAGTGGTCAACAATAAGCCATGATCAACCAACACTTGATGTCCATAATCCCTACCATTGTGATCTGTCCACCCATATGTGCTAAGCTCATCAGAATCTTGGCAAACATGACGAAGAAAATATTGTCCATTTTTCAAGCCAATCCACATCAACCCAGAAATTAGAGACAGCGGAGTTCTGAAACATAAATTGTATTAGCATTAAATTTTCACAGTTTTGGCAGTAGAGAGAGCTGTCATCACATAAAATATTATTTCCAACTAGTAGAAAAAAAATGCTGCACCAGCAGGACAAATGGTATACCACCCCACAAGGTGCAGTACAGGAATCACCAAAATAGCATGCCTGTTCTTTTTTAATTAACTCCCCACAAATGGACCAAGCAAATGGGAGCAAAACTCCTTAATGTGTCTAATGTTCGTGATACTAGTAAGGTCACATCATCAAAACTAATGATGCTAGCAATATGAACTTTCCTACGTAGTTATAGCATATCCTAGAGGACTAAGAAAACAGAATCCTTCCGATTAGCATGTTATAAGAAACAAAGGGAGGACACCACAAAAAGTTAAGCACCTTGCACGAATTCCAAGATACACATTTGGCTTGTAAGTACCCCAATACAAGCGTTCCTTGTGATCGCCTTGGAACTGCAACCAGTAAAACATGAACCATCAGATAGCTAATCTAGTTACTACCAAAACTCAGCAATATGGAAGAAATGGGAGCGTTACATATAAATGATCCAGAACTTACTTTTAGGTGGAGAGTAAATCAAACACGTTAAGATAACTTCATTACAACTCTAATATAAAGCACAAACGATTCACAGTTCAATACTTCAATGCAGTAATGTTGCCAGACGATTAACAGGTTAATAAAACAACAGTCGTCTCTACTTTGTAGTTCAAACATAAGCAAGCCTTGCCAAATGCAATAAAGTTCCCAAACAAGAGTGGCGTCCTTCCCCTATTTGCATAGCTCTTACATAATTTAAGGTCTCAAGTGCTACTATTACAGCAGATCATGCATACTTACAGAATCATCGCACCTACGTAACCAATTGAGAAATTGTAATATATAGCTCTTCACAAAACATTGAAGGCTCGACAAAAATAACGGGATGAACTGATGGTCATCACCTGAGGCAGATCTATCATCCTGGGCGCGTCAAGTGGAGTGACGGAGCGCGCGACCCTGCGCAGAGCCGCCGCGCCCTCCCCCTCCGCCCACCACCCGCCGGCATACGCCACGAATGCCACGGCGAGGAGGGCGAAGGAAGCAATCCCTGAGAGAAGGAGGTATCGGGAGCTCACGTCCATGAGGCGCAGGGGCCCATGGTTGCCACGGCCACGGCGCCGCGCTGCTGTGGCGACGACGAGGCGGCGCGCGGGTGGGGGGCGGAGAAGAGGGCGGCGCGGGTGGGGGCGGAGGAGAGGAGTGGCGTGGGTGGGGGGCGGAGGAGAGGAGCCGCGCGGGTCTGGGTGGGGAGGAGAGGAGCCGCGCGGTGGGTGGGGAGGAGAGGAATCGGATCGGTACGGAGGAAAAGTAATGGCAGTTGTGGGTAATTTTCTCCTAACTCCATGAGGAGATACAAAACTTTAGTTTCTGGAGTACCCCTTGAGGAGCTCCAGAAAAAATGTGGAGTAGGCCTTCAACTCCATCTTTTTTTTAGCAGAGTTCTTGGAATTGAACCCGTTTGGTTAGACAAGTTTGGAGTAGAGTTGAAAAAGCTGGAGCGGAGCAGTCCCAAACAGGCCCTAAGAGTCTGTTTGGGAGAGCTCCATCAGTTTCAGATCCACAAAAAACAGCTCTACTCCACGAAATTTTACCCAAACGCTCTAGCTCCGCGAAATCTGGATCCACCAAAATTCTGGATCTAAGGGTCAGATCCATGGATTTCATGGAGCTCCTCAAGGGGTGCTCCACCGTGGAGTTAGGTGGTAATTACCCACCAATGCCACTGGTTACACACCCCATCCCACCAAAAGTGGTCATTCCCACCAAAACCTCAATTTCATGGATCTGGAGCTGCTGTACAAGCCAAATACTCTATGGTGGGATCCCAGATCCACGGTAGAGCTGCTCTATAGTGGAGCTGCTGCTCCAGATCCACGTTTTCAGTGGTGAAGCTCTCCCAAACAAGCCCTAATTTTGATTCATCTGTGTAAGCCGCTAAGAAATTATTGGTGATGGTTGGCGAATTGTGTTCTTGTTGATGCCTAAAAATTTAAGATTCCTTAGGCTGCTCGATGACCATTGAACAATAATGGTCAGCGCCATCGTTGAACTAGTAGCTCCTTGTATTTTTAATTAGACTCCATTTGTTGTTCTTGTATTTTTTAATTAGATTCCATTTGTGTCATTGTATCGCAACTAGGGCATCGATGTTTGCTGTATTTTGTAGACCGTATGGTTTCGAGAACTCGCAAATAGATGAGCGCATGGTGTTCACATCGGCGTCACCGTTGAATGACTGTTCAATGTTTTCCCTCTAAGAGCAAGTTCAATAATAGAGTCAAATGTTTGGCTATAAATCAAGTTATAAGAGCCAAGTTATACAATAATTTGTCTTCTATTTGTCTACAAAAGGTTTTTTATTATTATATGGTACCATGTCTCACATTCTCTTTCCTATTCCTCCTCACATACATTTATTATCTTGGCCCACCACTGCATAGCCTCCCGTGCCCAGCTTGTTGCTTGCATGAGAACCAAGCTCTCATCTCTCTCCTCTCTTCTCTCCTCCACATCAACAAAAATACTGACTAGCTTGGCTATAAAACCATTATTGTACTTACTCTAAAAGCATCTGTATCCTAGTCATGATAGATGGGATAGTGTCGAGATAGCCACGGAGTTGAATTTGAACTCATGACCTCCTCGCACGACAAGTAATCTTGACAGAAGCATCCTTACGGGCAGTAGAATTTATGAATGTTAAAGAGGATCAAATCAACATTCAATATTCTACCGCCAGTAAAAGAAAAAACATCCATATCCTACTACTAAGCTTCTAATTGTAAATTTCTACTCTCGCAGGACCAATTGACTTTACCGCTAACTCTCTACTATCTCCTTCGGGACATAGCCAATTAGCCATCCTTCCAACCTGTCTAGGGCTGTGCTTTGGGAGCCCTTCGCTAAAAGAACCATGGTTGACAAGCAGGGAGTAGGTTTTTTATTTTTAGCTTATAAAAGTTGTTTTTTATTGTTCTATAAACTAGCTTTTAAACGAAGTGTCCTTATAGTACACACTGTAACGATTTTATTTATATAAAATAAAACCGTACGTGACTTATTTGTGTCTCTATACCCTCTCGTATGAATATTCAAAAGTTATAAACTGAAGAAAAAAAAAAGAACAGATGCCACGAATTATGAATACCGTGAATTCTACGTTGAGGTTTGACATGTGTAGCGTCACAACAAGGTGACGCGCTGCACCTTTCCATTCCTTAAGGGTGTGTTTGGTTGCTTTTGGGTAGTGGGATTGTATATCCTGGATGAGGAGAAGCTGGATGAGGAGGGCCGTATTTTGAAAAAGAAGAGTGTTTGATTCGATGTATCTGTGGATACAGGCTGAATAAGTCTGTAATTGGTAGGCTGTATATGAGGCTGTATGAGCGGATATAGTAGGCTGAGAAGGTGTTTGGTTGGCTGTATAGTGGGGTATAGTGACCCTCGAATGTGAGAGGTGGTGTGGTTACCCCCTTCACATGTTTTTTTCAGTTTTTTGCACAAACTAAGTTATTTCTAATAGTAATTTATTTACAGTATGACATATTAATTTTTTTAACTTCTGAAAAGTAATTTTTTTAACTTCTAATAGTAGTGATTGCACATAAGGAAATGAAAATAAAAAACGGGGAGCCGAGAGATCCAGCGCGTCGTCCGTCCGAGAGGAAGAAAAAGCGGGGAGAGAAAAGCGCGTGCGTCCGGCCGAGAGCGGGAAGAAAAGGCTGGGGAGAGAGAGGGCAGCGGCGGCGCCGCGGCCGGCTGCCGCGTCTCGGCGGCGGGGAGAGGAGGCACCGCGGGTGGCGGCGGGCCGGGGCAACGGCGGCGGTGCCTCCAACCGCGCGAGGCGGCGGCAACTCCAACCGCGGGAGCTGCGGCAACTCCAACCGCGGGAGCTGCGGCGACTCTCTGGAATCCCTCGGTCCTGTACTGCTAGCTTCGGCCGAAATGGCCTTCTCTGCCGATCCGGGATCGAGACCGTATACGGGACGAGCGGATCCAGGCTGCTACAGTAAATTTATCCAACCAAACACCTGATTTTTTCGCAATATACAATACAGCCGGGATCCGACCATCCATATTCATCCAACCAAACACACCCCTAGAAGTAGAATCGAACACGGAAGGACACGTCGTGGTTTTGATTCTAGAATACAAACCCAAAAGTTACGAGTCAAGCCGGATGCTAACTTAGCTGCTAGTACTACTACCTTCTTTTTTTTTTTAGCTTAGCTCTTTTTGAACGATGGCCCGAATGTCGCGGGCCACCTAACCCATATGTCCAAGAGAAGCCCAGAATAGTGAAAAACTCGGATCGTCGCAGCCAATTCGCCCGTGGAAGCCCACACATCTCGCGCGCGGCGGGCTCAGCTGTTGGCCCGCCGGCCCGCGCGCACGCGTAGCCCAGAGTCTCTTGGCGACGCGGACGACTACGCGGAGCGCTGGTAGTCCCGCGCGTACGTTTAGCCCAATTTAGCCGTTTTGCACGGCCCAGGAACGGCCCACAAGACGTCGGCACGTCGCGAATTCGCGATCCACCATGTTAGGCGTGACGTAGCACTTGGGCTCTCCAGTTACTAGTGAAGCAAGGCGCACGGGCCACGAGCCGAGAGCCAGAGACCAGAGAACTAAAGATGGAAACTGAAATACATGTTGCAGATACCTAATACTCCGGAATGCAGATAAAAAAAAATATTCAAAATACATGTTCCAGATACCTAATACTCCGGAATGCAGATGAAAAATATTCAAAATACTCACATTAACTGTCGTCTTTGAAATGCTTCTGCACCGATCGCTGTTTCCGCTTCCGTCCTACGCATAAGAGATGACAGTAGTGGTTAATTTCACACGAACTAACCACAGTTGGTAGTGTCTTGGTGAAGCGGGGGTTTGCGGTACTGTGAAGCCTGATTGCCTCAATCCCTGAACAGGGTCAGTTTTGACTCCTTCCGAGCTGCTTTACCGAAAGCAATCTATTTGATATGACCTCTTCTTAGATGTCATGTGACTGCACAAAGGTTAACTGGTAACCCACATATGACCAAAAGTGGTCCAATTGGTGCCTCTAATAACTAGTATTTTCTGCTGGCACCAAAGGTGAAGGAGCGACTGATTAGACTTATATAATCATCAGTTCATCACACACCAAGAGACGACAACGGCGCACCCAAGAGATGAAATGCCTTTCCTATCTGTGTGACCGTGTCCCCCTTTACATGGCCAGGTACCATGCATTATTCTGATGATGATCAAAATCAATGTTAATCAGGTCCCTTTGCTCTAGAACACTCGATGTAATGGCCGACCAAAGTTAGCTACCTATATAAAAGAACGAGAAACTTGTATTTGATTACTCTAAAGCCTTTGCATTAGTGTGGGCTAACATGTTAGCAACTTATTAACTTTACGACTTCAGCATTCCACTTCTGAATTGTTAAAGACCAGGGCTTCTTTTAGTAATTATCTGACAAACAGAAACAAGACCATGCCAAACAAGTTCTCAAATTGGTTAAAAAAAAGTTCTAAAAAAAAGCCAAACAGCAGGGGGATCAGCAATAATGGAGTAGCAATTTGATATTGTACATTTACCCACAAGCATCGAAGAGAGAAGTGTGGCCAACATGGCAGCAGAAATTAAAGCCACGGATGGAATGTTCCAAAAATTAACCTCACGCCTCGGCAACACTGAACCATATACGCATTGTCGGTCTCTGCATGCAATGCAGTGCAGGCATCGAATCTACTCCATTTTCAGAGATGTCTCCCAAGACTTGTCAGAGACACACCATTCCCTATCCCTTGGCGCGAAGGCTTTGCGTATTTAGCATGCATGAGGCAACGTGATTCTGGAGTCCTGCAGGTGCGTGACACGTACAAACACGCCACGCTTAACCACGTTCTCCGATCTTGTTTTGAGTAATCATTGTTTCAGGAACAAACAAAGAAGGTTTCGGCTCAAAGCTAATGAGTAATGACAACCACCAAACAAGGTCTAGCTTTGACCGGGCCGGGGCCTGGTCATCCACCACTGGTCCCTCTTCAGGAGTAGAGCATGAGCATCCAACAATCGTTGTTGATTCCTCCTTATACATGTGGCAGGCAAGTGTTGGGTCGGATGGTTTGGCTCTAATACCACGTAAAGTTTTCATACACCAGCTTAAGCGATAATTTACTTAAGCTAAGGCTGTCTATGAAAAACGAACATTCTACTCATACTTCAACGCTCATGGTCTGAATTTTAACACTACAATGAGCTGACCTCGTAGTTTTCCATCGCAAAGGGAAAAAAAAATAAGGATGACTAAGTAATTTATCAGAGAATACAGCAATTTATCCACGATCTCAATTTAAACCTACCGAATTGGAGCATGTAGTTGTTGGTTGAAGTGTCAAGATGCAACTTGTAATCTATAGGACAGGTTTCTTGGCTTTTCGTGAACAACATGCTTATGTAAGGCTACCCTCAAATTCAGGCTGGGCTCCATGAAGAATTATATAGCTCTGAGAAAAGACAGAATTGAAACAATATGTTCTCCGTCCCAATTAGTACTTCACTTAGCAATCAAACCTCCCCTCAAAAGAGAACAAAAGTAGCTGACACTCAACTTCAACATAACTCCACATAAGGTTTTCAAAGAAAGTACATCCTTGTACTAGGAACTACCCTGTAATATAGACTCATTTTCCACGACGACTGTGTTGTTTTTGTCAGGAAACCGAGCTGAAAGTTTTTCTTTTAGCAACTTGACGCTGGATTTCAGTCCATTTTGGATGGCTCTTGTTCCATGCTGAAATAAATAGGATTTCAATGCCTTGTTTATCACACACAGATTCACAGCACTGACGAACACTATTACTGAAGACTGGTGGACCAAGTGGTACACTGGCACTCTGGCAGCTAAAATTAATTAGGCATAACTACACATAATTAAATGATCTAGGACCCATTTCTGCCATACTGCGATCAACCTCCTCGTATTGCACAAAGGAAAGAAGGAGAAAGAAATCTTGATGAAAATCGCCTGTATGAGATAGAGAACTAGCAATAAAGTTCAATTGCATTGGACATATTCGAAGCAAGCCAAGAAGATCTGCTTGTTGCAAGTTGGAACCGCACTAAAGCAGTAGCAGGGGACAGGAACCACACACACACTAGCTAAATTGTACTAGTGGTAATAATATAATACAGGCCCTATCAGCGCTGTAATTAGGTGATACCTAAGCATAATGTCAACTCTGATTTTCGTCGCATGCGGCTCACTGTGAAGAGCAGACTCAACTGAAAAAGGAAGCATATTCAGAAAGTAAAGCTAACCATGAACACAGAGCTGACTCATGAAAAGAAAAGGTCTTTTCTTCTTGATTTCGTAACAAAACGCTAAGTAGCAATCTTCAACTCGAAGCAGTATTCCTCGCCAGAAAAGGAAAAAAAAAAGGTACAGCATCATGTTAGGAGGTGAGCATTGATCATTTTTTTATTTGGCATTGATCAAACCACTTCCATCACCGGTTTTCAAGATCGTACTAGATACCTCACAAATTTTGACAACAGGCACTGTTTTGTTGTAGTTTGGCTCCATAATTGCACTTTAAGATTCGTTCACTTTATCGTACATGTAAAATAACCCAAATCACGAGCCACATCCTCAGCAAAATCAGGGTGCTAGATGCGGGAGCACGATGCCACGCCGCACTAGCGATCGCTCGGACCAAAGAAAAAGTGGACAATTCATAAGGGAGGTTTTTCTGAAAAAAAGTAAGACTTAATTCAATAAAAGGAGAAGTTTTACAAAAAAAAACCAAGGATCCATAATTTCGGAAAAACTACGGGGCTTTATTCCGTGAAGGAGGATTTTTCTAAAAAATCGAGGATCTATATGTAATTCCGGAGGGCTCGTATGCAATTTTGAAAAATTGGAGGGCTTAGTCAAAACATCGTGATCGAAACGGCGTGGTCGGTCAACATAGTCGACCAAAATGATTGAAACAACGTGGTCGAAATATCGTGGTTGACCAACGTGATTGAAACATGTTGGTCGAAAAAATATGGTTGACCAATGTGGTTAATTAAGGTGATCGAAATATTGTGGCCAACCAATGTGGTTGAAACAACATGGTGGACATAATGTAGTCGTAACAATATGTTCGAACTAACGTGGTCGAAACATCGTGATAAAAAAATGTGATCGAACCGATGTGGTCAAAACAACAGGTGGACAAACGTGGTCAAAAAATCATGGTCAAATAAATGTGATTGAAACATCGTGGTCGAGTAACATGGTCGACCAATATGATCAAAATATCATGATCGACCAAAGTAGTCAAAACATCGTGGTCGACCAACGTGGTCATAATATGGTAGTCAAAACAACGTGATTGAAATAACGTGGTCGACTAACAGGAAACACCATGATCGAAACGATGTGGTCAATACAACGTGGTCGAAACATCGTGCTCGTAACAACGTGATCAGTCTAACGTGGTCGAACCAACGCGGTTAAAATATCATGGTTGAAATATTGTTGTTGAAACAACGCGGTTGACACAGCGTGGTCGAAACATTGTGGTCGACCAACATGCTCAAACCAACGTGGCCAAAATAATGTGGTCGACTAATGTGGTCAACCAACGTCGTCGAACCAACATGGTCAACACAGTGTAGTTGACCGGTGTGCTCAAGTCATCGTGGTCAAAAATTGGTGGTCGAACCATGACCATCGAAACAACGTCGTCGATTGACATGGTGGAAATATCTAGTCCAAAACAACGTGGTCAAAACAGCGTGGTCAAACACAATGTGATGGAACAAATATGGTTGAAACAACGTAATCGAAATATAATGGTCAAATGAACGTGCTCGAAATATCCTGGTTGAAATGTGGTGGTCGAACGAACGTGGTTGAACCAGAGTGATCGAAACAATGTGGTCGAGCCCACGTGATCAAAATGTGGTGGTCGAACGAACGTGGTCGAACCAGAGTGATCGAAATAACGTGGTCGAGCCCACATGGTTGAAACAACGAGGTTGACGAAGGCGGTGAAAATATTATCGTCAAAACAACATGGTGTCGAAACATCGTGATCGATCAATGTGCTCGAAACATCGTGGTCAACTGGCGTGGTCAAAACTACATGGTTAATCAACGTGGTTGAAACATCGAAATCGACCAACATAGTCAAAACATTGTGATCGAAGCAACATGGTTGATTGAAACAATGTGGTCGATACAACATGGTGAAAACATCGTGCTCGTAATAACATGCTCGGTTCAACGTCGTCGATGCAACATGGTCGAAACATCGTGTTTGACTAAGTTGGAGGACCAATATGGTTGAGTCAAACATTGTGATCGAAACATCATGATCGATCAAGGTGGTCGAAATATCATTGTCGATACATCGTAGTTGGCCAACGTACTCAGAAAGACGTGGTCCATTCAGGTGGTCAAAATATCATGGTCGAAACATCATGGTTGACCAACGTGGTCAACCAATGTGCTCGAACTGACGTGTTGAAAAAATAGTCGAAACAACATGGTAGAGCCCACGTGGTTGGAACAACATGGTTGAAACATCATGGGCGAAACATCATGGTCGAAACATCGTGGGCAAAATAATGTGGTCGAAACAACATAGTCAAAACATCGTGGGCGAAACAACGTAGTCGAAACACTGTGGTCGAAACAACTTGTTCGAAACAACATGGTGGAGACAATGTGGTCGAAACAACGTGTCAAAATAACATGGTCAAGACACCGTGATCGAAACATGGTCGAGACAACGTAGTTAAAATAACGAGGTTGAGACGTGGTCGGACGAACGTGGTCAAACCATCCTAAGCAGCACAATGTAGTCGAACCATCGTGTGCGAAATATCATGGGTGGCACATCATGGTTGAGAGCTATCATCGTTGGACAAACGTGGTCAAGTTAATGTGGTCGTAATGTTGGACGAACGTAGGTGACACAACGTGGTCGACCAACGTGCTCAAAACATCGTGATCGACTAACATGGGGGACCGACGTGGTCAAGCTAAACATCGTGGTCAAGACAACATGTACGACCAATGTGGTGAAAACATCGTGGTTGATAAACATGACCGAAATATCGTAGTAAAAAACATGGTCAAAATAACGAGGGTGAGCCAATGTGGTCAAGATAACTTGGTTGGACGAACATGGTCGAGAGAACGTAGTCAAAATATCGTGGTCAAGACAACATGGGCAACACATCGTGAGCGACACAACGTGGTCGGCACATCGTGTTCGAGACAACGTGATCGAGATATCGTGGTCGACATAACATGGTCGGATGAACATGGTCGAAACAACGTGGTCGGACAAATGTGGTCGAAACAGCATGAGCGAGCCAACATGGTCGAAACACTATGGTCGAGCCACTGTGGTTGAGGCAACATGGGTGAAGCAACATGGGCGGCACAACGTAGGTGGGACACCGTGGGTGGGCCAACTTGGTCGGTACATCTTGGTCGGGACAACGTCGTCGGCACACCGTGGTCAAGACAACATCGTCGGGACATCGTGGTCGAGACGACGGGTTGAACGAACGTGGTCGAAAAATGTGGCCGAATCGAATGAACGTGATCGCAACATCGTGGGCGAAACATCGTGGTAGGCATGGTGTGAGTGGACCAGCGTGGTCGGCAAGGCGTGGGCGGATCGGCATTGTCGGCATGACATGGGCAGACCGGCATGGTCGGCACGGTGTGTGCAGACCGGCATCGTCAGCACGGCATGGTCGGACTGACGCGGTTGGCCAGTGTGGTCGGTCAGCCTAGCATAGCGTGGTCGGCACGTCGTGGTGAATATGCCATATAGAACTTCTGTGATAAACAATTACTTTGAATTAAATGATGTACCTACAAGAGAAGTACTGCATAAGTTAAGCTTTGAAAGTATAAACAATGGATAATAGTAGAAGTATGATCTGGTCAATATTGTCTAAATATAAAAATAAACAATGCATAAACAAAAGGGGTCACAACAGGGAGATTGCATATCATATAAGCAGAATACAGAAGGCAAAGCATATATTAGATACACGTGAGTAAGCACATACATATGTAGTATGATACAGGGTTTGAAGAAAACCATGATCACTATGGTTGAGGCGTCATGGTCAAGGCACCGTAGTTGAAAGCAGGAGAAATGGAATCACAGACGGAGAGGAACGCATGACCAAACAAATGGACCGTGAACACAAATGAACAACCCAACCAAAAAAAGCAAAAACCCAATTAAGAAAGCAAGAACTTACAAACCGAAAACAGTACCTCACATGAAAGCAACCAGCATGATAGATCGGGATATGTGCAAGAAGCTCGCCATGGTCGAAAGCAGGAGAAATGGAATCGCGGACGGAGAGGAACCCATGACCGAACAAATAGACCAAGAATACAAATGAAGAACCCAACCAAAAAAGAAAGAACCCAATCAAAAAAGCAAGAACTTACAAACTGAAAGTAGTACCTCACATGAAAGCAACCAACGCGATAGATCGGGATGTGCACGAGAAGCGCGCTAGATGGGTGCATGCACGACGCAAAGAAACAATATAAGCTAGATGCAGTGAAACCACAACCAAGACCCTGGAGTCGCAAATAAGATGGGAGCGCGAACCGAGGCCGAAGCAGAAACCCAAAAGGCACACGGAAGAGAAACTACGAGAGGGAAACCCTGTATAGACATAGCCACGAAATCCAATCCGATGACCAAAACTGACCACACCAGCAACTGAGCCGAGCAATGGAATGTAGCCAACGATGCGGCAAACGGATTCCTCTAGAAGCCAGCAAGGCAGTATAAGGAAGACAACAGCAAGTCAGCGAGAAGCGGTACAGTGCGAGGAAGACACGTAGATGGGAGCGCTGGCAGTATAACGACACGAAGATTCGTGAGAACACACGGAATTCGCCAGAACATACGGAGCTGACCCGAAGGTCGTGCATTGCGCAATTCATCCGGTCGGACGACTGACGCAACAGCGATGTAAAAAAGGGTTTTTTTTTTGCAAAAAAGCAAGAGCGTGTGTGGGAGAAATATTAAAAATAAGGGCTTTTTATAATTACAAAAAAAGTGAAGAATTTTTTTATAAGATCGGTGACGTTCTATGGAAGGAGGCTAAGAATCCCCCGTTTAATATAGGGAGTATGGCACGTCCTATCAAAATCACCGTCTTTTGTCACGTGAATTGCAACCCTTTAGCCCCTCGATTAACCCGTACGATATCCAAATTGGAATGTGCCCGTTCCATTGGATCATATTATTGACGACTAATCATTTTATTTTTCCTCTGAATATTTGTTTGAATAGTCCCTGAAAAAGAATTTCTCCGATTCCTGCTACTGTCCACACGTGTAAAGCTCACCTTTCTCACCTTGAGCTCCACGCCCAGTGATCTCTCTTCATCGCATAATTAATCGAGCAGCCCATACTATACTACAGGATTCATATTTTTAGCTTATCATGCGCATGGACTAGCAAGTGGACCAACGGCGTCAAACCACCCACTGACAACAAATTTCCTTATATGCACTAATATCTACTCACGCCAAAAATCCTGCCTCGTTGCTGTAAAATTCTCATGCTGAAGTAAAAAAAGCTAGTCTTTAAATTTGCCAAGTATAAATAATTTTACATTACTCTTGTTGTGGGGTTCTGTTATCCACGTACGATCATCATCCATTTATCCAGTAGAACAAATTAGATAATGAGAGCATATCTAGTACATATTTTCAGTGTAAATATACAAACATGAATCAGAGCCGACGGATCCACCTTCTACGTCTCAGATCTGTGCAGGTGGAATCCCTTAAAATTTAACACCCTTTTACACATAACCCCAGCCCCGCATGCGCTTTTCCATCCACCTCAATCTCTTTTCCATATGCCTTCTACGCCCTTTTCCATCCGCCGCCTCCATCTCCCGAGTCTTTCCATCTGTCGCCCACTTGCCTCGCCATCTGCTGCCCCCTCCTCCACTGCCCCTGGGCACTCCGGCACCACCCCTTCCACCCCCCGGCGCCGCCCCTTCCCTATAGCGCCGCCGCAAGGCTCCGACCTGGCGCCCGACATCACCACCCCTTCCCCCCGGCGCCACCTAGGCTCTTCGGCACCACCCCCTTCCCTGTAGTGCCGCCGCCAGCCTCACCCCGGCGCCCGACACCACCATACTCTGGCGCTACCCGGGCTCCTCAGGTCGAAAGCAACTGTGGTCGTAGCGGCCATGGTCGAAAGTAACTGTGGTCGTAGAGGTTTGGAGTCGGGGGCAACGCTAAGGGAGACCGGAGGGGGCGGCACCGAGGGAAGTCGGGGAGGGAGCCGAGGGAGACCCCAGGGGAAGCCGGGGGGGGGGGGGCGCTGGGGAGGGGGAGGTGAGCCGCCGAGTTGAGCCTGGAGACTAAGGCAGCCGGAGAAAAGAGAGGAGTTGAGGGAAAAGTGAGAGCCGCAAGCGGGGGTTTCCGAAAACTGGCATACGTGTGAGAGGCATCCCACCCGCCTGCATCTAGAACGTCTCCGTGAGATCCGAGGCTTACGGTTACGTTTGCATATAGCACTGAAGTCCATTTACACTAGATACACTTCCTCAGATAACTTTCACTTGGGATATACTACTCCATGACAGCTCTAGAAGAGAGCAGAGGTAACTTCCTCTTGGACGAAAATGATGCGTGATGCGAAAAACGCCAAACTGTGCCGGAGAGAACCAAAAAAAATCTCTTGAAGTGGCCTTGCCACTGTGTGCTTTCTTTGCAGGGAAATGAGACAAACAAACCAATTAGTCTGCCACCTTACGATCAGCCGGCCCCTAAACGCCCCCCTCCCTTATTATATCCACGCTCCACGTCCTCGCCGTTCACAACCCGACACGCACAAGCCACAGCGCAAGCCACCCACACAAACGCGACGTGCGCGCGTACGTACGCAGAGCTTTGGCGCGCGCGGCTTAGCTAGCTCATGCAATCCATGGACACCGGCGTGGACATAGATATCGACGCCGTGCGCGCGGTGCGCGTGCTGGGCCGCGGCGCCATGGGAACCGTCTTCCTCGTCGCGGCCGGCGCGGCGCAGGACGCTGCCTACGCGCTCAAGGTCTTCGACAAGCGCTCCCCCGCGGCGGCGTCCAGGCCAGGGGACGCCGCGCGACGCGCGCGGTGGGAGGTGTCCGTGCTGTCCCGCCTCGCGCATCCGCACCTCCCGTCCCTCCTCGGCCACGCCGAGACGCCCGAGCTGCTCGCGTGGGCCGTGCCCTACTGCCCAGGCGGCGACCTCAACGAGCTGCGCCACGCGCAGCCCGACCGCGTCTTCTCCCCCGCGGCCATCAGGTTCTACGTCGCCGAGCTCGTCTCCGCGCTCGCCGAGCTCCACGCCGCCGGGATCGCGTACCGCGACCTCAAGCCCGAGAATGTCCTCCTCCGCGCCGACGGCCACGTCACTTTGACCGACTTTGACCTCTCCCGCCTGCTCCCGCCCAAGTCCCCCTGCACGTCCACGTCCACGTCGTCGTCGTGCTCGGCCACGTCGTCGCCGCCGCCACGGCTCCATGGCCACGGCCGGAGGCAGTACCACCAGCTAAGGCGAATCTTTGCGAGGAGTGGGTCCTCGGCGGCCGCGTCGTCGTCCGGGCAGAAGGAGAGCCACAACCTAGCCTGGTTCCTTAAGAGAAGAGACGGCGGTGTTGACCAGCTCAAGAAGGCGAAGTCGGCGAGGGTGTCGCCTGTGGGCCGCGGCAAGAAGCGCCATAGCTTCTGCTCGGCCGCTAGCGGCGGCGGCGCGTGCGAGAGGTCGTTCTCTTTCGTGGGGACGGAGGAGTACGTGGCGCCGGAGGTGGTGAGGGGGGACGGGCACGAGTTCGCCGTCGACTGGTGGGCGCTCGGGGTGCTCGTCTACGAGATGGCGTACGGGAGGACGCCTTTCCGTGGCCGCAGCCGGAAGGAGACGTTCCGGAACGTGCTGCTCCGGGAGCCGGAGTTCTCCGCGGATGCCCGGCGACGGTGGCCGGAGCTCACAGACCTCATCTCGCGACTGCTGGATAAGAAGCCCGAGAGGAGGCTGGGTTTCGCCGGCGGCGCCGACGAAGTCCGGGCCCACCCCTTCTTCGCCGGGGTGGCGTGGGACTTGCTCGGGGAGGTGTCCCGACCGCCGTACATCCCTCCGCCGGCTGATGACATTGTCGACTGCGAGGGATTCAGCGTGGTGGATTACTTCAGTAAGCTTCACCAGCCTCCGCCGCAGCCGGAGAAATCTCCAGAGTTCTTGCCGGAGTTCTGACGTCGGTTGTGCCAGTCGTACCACTTCCCCCCCCCCCCCCCCCCCTTTTTTTTTCCGTTTTCGATCTTACGAAGTCACTAATATCATGTGATTTGAGGGGTTACTTGTATCGTTGTACTTGTATGTGTACATACAGAGAGGAGATTGTGCTGTAAATTAGTGACAGTGTAAGGGTAGCTTCGTGAAAGGACTCAAAGAAGTACAACTATTTTGGGGAGGGTTGATACTTGATGCTACAGTAATAATCGGTGAAAGAGTGAGGGTAGATTTTCTTTGGCGGTTTCGCTAGGTTAATCTAAAAAAAATTTAACCCTTCGTTCACCTAAAATTCTACGGTACTAATTCCGAGTGACTGAAAAATACTTTGATGAAGGGTTAGAAAACACATTTGGACCTCTAAACACCCGAAATTCCACTTTTGGCCCTTAAATCAAAAAAATTCCGTTTCTGGACCCCTCCCGACCGCGCGTTCGCGAGCTGGTGCCACGTGTCCCGGACGCGACGGTCGGCGGCGCGCGTCGCGCGAGCGGGCGGGCGGTCGCGCGGTGGAGCGGGCGGTCGCGCGCGGCCGGGACACGTGGCGCCATCTCGCGAAACGCGCGGTCGGAAGGGGTCCAGAAACAGAATTTTTTTGGTTTAGGGGCCAAAAACGGAATTTTCGGGTGTTTAGAGGTCCACATGTGTCCAGATTTCGAAGGGTTAATCCCTGAGCTTGCTACATTGCACGGCTGTAGAGAGTCTCCACATTGGGACCAACGTAATTAACCCAGTGAAATTCTTCCTGTATTTTACTGTCTGATGGAAGTGTCACGATTCTGAATTTCTGATGCAAACTATAGGCTTGCGTTTTATTTGGTTGTTAACTAGTTTTTTATGTGAGAATTCGATCGGCAGAAATGCTGCCGATCGATTACAATTTGCACGGACTGGTATTAGCCTGTACGATTAGATCTGCACGAAAGCTTTGATGGAGTAGTTACTTTAATTTATTGGATCAAGATCGGATTAAGTCCAGTCTCAATGTTTGACCATGTACGTATGGTAATTCATATCGCTGGTTTGTACATCTGTCTGTACAATTAATCTGTGTTGTTTTAAATGGTGCTTATTTGGACTTATAAAACTAGATTTCTAGCTATATTTACACTATAGTAGCTGAAAATATAACTGCTATTAGCTTTTTAGTGTAATTAAATTAAAAAACTATATCATTATGAATAATCATAGACAATGCAAGGGATAAGAAAAAAAAAAAGAAAAAGCAAAAAAAGCTAAATAAAAGTTAAAAATGAAATTTTTTTTGAGAAGTTAGAAGTCCGAAAGTTCGTTGGAGCAGGTTAAGCTAATGGTTGTTGAACTCAATGCCATACGTGCATAACTATATACTGTTCCAATTTCTTTAATTCAACGTGCATGCCATGGCCACGCAAATTTATGTACGGCCGGACTACGGCTTCATGCTTTCATGTCTTTCAGGTCCGTGCAATGGTCGCTAAACCTTCAGTCATTTGCAGTGGAGTACTTACATTTCTGATCAAAATCCGAAATATTTACTCGTTGGTAGGTGTGCTGTAACTGTAACACTGGCAAGTGCCAGACAATCCTATAGCTGGGAGAAAAAAAAACGTAGAATGCTGTATGGATTGCTTCTCTGCGACTAGGCTGTCTTTTAGCTTTCGGCTTATTTTTTATTATTTATAAATTTTATCTTTTTTGAATTTTTGACTTTTGTTGAGCTTTTTTGCCGGTTCTTTTTTTTCCCGTATTTGTTTGTATTATACGTAATAGGCTAACATATTTTTTATATTTTTTAAATTTAATTATGTTAAATAAGCCTTTGTCAGCTACAGTGTTTTTTCAGTCAGTTACAGTACTTTTCAGCTATAAGAAAAAAAAAGCCCGAATGATCACCACCTAACCCGTTAGCGATAGAATTAGTTGATCTATTCGATCTTGCGCTTGCAGGAAGGTCACCATATAATTAACGGAGGTATTGTTAACTGCTTAACGCTGGCATTTAGCAACCGACCGGTACTTAAACAAAAGTTCAGAATAATGTGGGCACTCGCTTTCAACCGGTTAATTACTGTTGGAAAATCTAGGCTTAGACCTACAGCCTAGTTTATTGGTGGACATCCTCCACCTAACTTATGAATAGAGAGTTTTAATTGTTATTATGTGTACCTTATGTAAAAGAAAGCTAGGCAATAAAGAAGAAGGAGCATTTCATCTCTCTATGTTCAATTCTTGCATTGTTCTATGATTACTCTATGTTTGATTCATCTACTTTGGCATAGGAGAAATTGATCGAACTAGATTCGTCAGCGACGGTTTCTCAACACGTTATCAGCACGAATCACTTTGGTGGATCGCAAGGTAATCACTTGCAGATTGAATTGCCCAATCTAGATCGCTTTAAATTTTGCAAAATTTCGCTTTCTAGACTATTTTTCTACGATGCAAATCCGCTCTAAATTTACCGCGAGCAGATTTGACGTCACCAACCAAGCTGATCAGTAGATTTGTGCAAAAGAGTAAATGTTGATTGCACTGTAGATTGAAAAGAAAGGCATGCACGCCAATCTTATGCACCGCACGAACCACCGACCGGCCACCCGCATGGCCGCCCTAGCCGTCGCGCTGCCCGCACGCGGTCGAACACGCTGCCCATCCGTGCCACCTGCACGTGGCCACCTGAGCACTGCCCGCATGGCCGAGCTGCCGTCGGTTTCGAGATGGGCCACTGCCAACCCCGCATGGTCGAGCTGCCTCAGAAGAGCGCCATCGCCGGCTTCGCACGGCTGGCACCGCGATTGGGCGCCCCTTATGCGCCGCCGAACTGCCATGCGCCTCGTTGCTGCGTCGTTCAGGAGCCGTGAACCGTTCAACCGCCACACCGCCATGCATGCCCCCCCCCCCCACGAGGCCGCGCTGCTGGCCTCTTCGCGCCATGTCGAGTCTCTGCCATCGGCCTCGCATGGCCGCCGCCGCCACTCTCGTATGAGCCCTGGCTGCACGCACCGACGCATGAGCCGCCGGCCGCCCGCGGGATGCCATCGCTCCCGCATGAACCCTGGCCGCTCGCACCAACGCACGAGCCGCCGCCACCCCCGCACGAGTTGTCGTCCGACCGCTGTCTTCTGCCACCTCGCACCTGCGCCGCCGACTCCTGACTGCATCGATCCTACGCCGTCGCGTCTCGATCACCCTACGCCTCCCGTCGCCACTACGCGTGAATAGGGGTAGGGGAAACCTTACCCCTCCCTTTTGACCAGACTCAAATGGGTCAAATGGGCTGGGCCAGGGCTAGGTCGGGCGGGTGAAAAAAAAGAGGGGAGTGGGCCGACACCCTAAATTTGCAAAAGGGCCCTCAAAATATCAGGAGATTGCGCAAAATCTTTTCAGAATTGAAAATTAGCAGATAAGCCCTCAAACATTGTAGAATTTACTGAAAAATCATATTTCAACATAAAAAGGCCTCTGAAATTCAAATTTTGAGTTATTTTTCGCATTTGAAGAATGTTTAGCACCGTCATTATTACTTTATATGTTTTCCGTATTTGTTTACTGTTTTGATTAATCGTAATTATTTAAAATACCTTTAATCACAGAAATTAATAGTAAAATTATAGAAAATACATAGAAAATTCTAGAACATTACGATAATTTTTTGTACCATTGTCCAATTTATTTTATGCAGTAAATTTATATATTCCTTTTATACACTTGTAGATGACAGGCATCACGAACCGGGAGTTCGAGGAGCTGGCCCAGTGTGGCCAAAATTACTTGACTTGGGCTTCTGATATCGAGGTCGTACTTGGAGCTAAGAAGCTCCGCACTATCATCGGAATTGGTACACCACAGGATACTAAACCCACACTTGAGGAGAATGATCTTGCATTTCACTGCCTCAGACACCGCCTCTGTCTTACTCTCGAGAATGAGTATATGGTAGAGAAGAGCGCGCTAGCATTGTGGATTGCACTCAAGAAGCGGTTCGAGAAGCTAAAATACACCATTCTCCCTCTGGCAAAGCAAGAGTGGATCCGACTGAGATTTGCTGATTTCAAAATGGTCGGGGAGTACAACTCTGCTCTACACAGAATTTGTACTAATCTTCAACTTTGTGGCAGACAGATCACAGATGAGCAGAAGATTAAGAAGACCCTCTCCACCTTCCACCCAATGCACTGCAGTCTGTGCGCAACTATTGCCAAGATGGCTATAAGGAGTATACCGAGTTGATTAATATCATGTAGGTTGCAAAAGCTCAGGATGAAGTTCTCTGTAAGAACCTTATCGCACAGCCACCTAGGAGCTCCGCTGACTGTGAGGCCAACTCGGGGATCTACAATGTGCAAAAGCCTATAATGAAGAAAAAGGGAAGGAAGGGCAAAGTCGCAGCCCAAAAAGGCAAGTTAAATGCTCTATAGGAGAATAAGGCCAGCTAACCGAAGCGATACAACAAGCCCTATGGTTAGCAAGACCAAACCTGCTACAATGTGACAAGTATGGGTACTGGTCACTGATCTGTAAAGAGACGCAACATGTCATCGATGCATTCTAGGCTAAGAAGAAGAAGGGCGGCAAAGGTTAGCATGAAACCCACTTTGCCTTTGTTAAGGGGGAGAGTTCTCAGCAGCTAACAACACCAATGGAGATTGACTTTACTCCTGCAGTAGCACCCCCTCTTGACATTTCAGCTGCCGCTGCCATAATTTCCCAAGAAGAGCATCTCACCCCTGATAAGATAGCAGCCAAAGTTTCTAGCTTTTTACCAGATTCAGTCTAATGTACAAATGCATTTATAGATTTTGCATTGTCCGTACTCAAACAATTCATTTTTCTTGTGATGGTTGTATGATATTGAATAATTCATTCATTTATTCAGTTAATAATGGCATGATATGTTCTGATATTTGAAATATTTTATTTATGTGATTGATTGTCTTCTATTGCATATTAATAAAGTACTTTATATTAGAACGTGTGTGGCGCCTTATGGAGGAAGTGTGCTTAGCTGAAAGCGGCACAATGAATACTATCTTCAGAGAGACATAATTCTTTTAGTTGATTAGCAAGAATGAAGACAGCCTTACAACAATCGCTGGTAGCGATGCTTGCGTAATAGGCTCAGGAAGAGCCACAATTATACTTTCACTTGACACAATTTTGGTCATTTAAAAAGTCTTATATACCCAAAATCGGCTAGAACTCTCCTAAGTTTCAAGAATATTCGTGCTAGTGATTTCCACGTTGAGATTAAATAAGACTATGGTAAGGAATACCTGCTCATTATGAAACATGAAGCAAATAGAAAAAGGGTATTAGAAAGACTTCCTTCATTTGAGACTGGGTTATACTACACTAATATTAAGGCACCCGTAGTCTATACGGCCCTGAAAATCTTATTTAGAAGCTTTGAACTCTTTGATCTCTGACATAATAGATTAGGCTACCCAGGTCTTAGGATAATGAGAAATATAATTAACAATTCACAAGGACATAATATCAATGTAAAGATTTTTTCGAATCAAGAAGATTTTGTGGGCCCCGCATGTGCCACCAGAAAATTAATTACTAGACCTTCTGCTCTGAAAGTGAAGGATGAAGTCCCTGCATTCCTGTCACGTATCCAAGGAGATATTTGCGGACCTATACAACCCCTGTCAGGCTATTTAAATATTTTATGGTGCTCATCGATGCTTCCTTAAAATGGTCGTACGTATGTTTATTATCTACGAGAAACCATACTTTTGCAAAGCTGATCTCGCAGATAATTCAAATTAAAAATAATTTCCTTGATCATCATATAAAGTCCATCAGAATGGACAATACCGGAGAATTTACTTCAAAGGCATTTGATGATTATTGCATGACAATGAAAATTAAAGATGAGCATTCTATACCGCATGTCCACACTCAGAATAGACTAGCAGAGGCATCAATTAAGAGAATTAAATTTATTGCTTGACCGATTTTGCAGAATTGTAATTTACCAACTACATGTTGGCGACACACAGTCCTGCATGCAATAACTCTCATCAATTTTAGAGCATCGGCATATAACATCTATTCATCAATGCAACTAGCGCAAGGGTCAGCACAAAAACTTTCTCATCTCCGGAGGTTTGGGTGCAAGGTTTATGTATCTATATCCCCTCCACAACGTACAGCAACGGCCCTCTCTAAAAGTTTAGGATATACGTTAGTTATAAGATAGCATCCATAATCAGGTATTTGGACCCCATGACAGGAGATTTGCATACTGCCCATTTCGTTGATAATATATTTGATGAGGATAATTTCCCAACATTAGGGGGAGGAAATCAACCCCTTGATGAAAAATGTTAGGAAATTACGTAGCAAGCCACGGGAATCTATGCACATGACCCACGCACTAGTGAAGCAAATAGAGAAATCCAGAAGATCATTGAATTGCAAGCATTAGCAAACCAATTGTTAAATCACTTTAGTGATTTAAAGAGCATGACCAAGTCGTATGTGCCTGCACACAATGTACAGGAGAGGGTTGAAATACTAAAGAAACCTGAAGGTATCCTTAATCCCATCCAGAGGCCTCAGAATAAAAGGACGAGAACTCTGCCTCTCTAATCCGAAGTAACTGGGGCGCCTGTTGAAAAATGATAAGGACTTGACATAGCCAATCACTGAAGTTCTCTAGAACCAAAAAGGGCGCCAGTTGAGACCTGGCACCTTCAGAAAAGGGCATACCGGATTTGAACATTCCCATGGAGGAAGAAATTGGCATGGATGTGTGAGCACACATCAGAGCTAAAAGGGACTTGCGCCTGCAACTAGAAGGAGTGCGAGCAAGTAGAAGCACTAGAAGAACCAACCCATGATGAAATAGCTATAAACTATATGCACACAGAAGAATCTATGAATAGGACAATAACCAATGTTGATATTTATTTTGTAAAGAAAATTGCCATAATTATCGATCTTTATCCAGATCCTGTATCGCTCGCTGAATGTAAGAAAAGATTAGATTGGGAGGATTGAAAAAAGACAATAGAAACTGAATTATCATCTCTAAATAAAAGAGAAGTGTTTGGTCCTGTAAGCCACACGCCCCCCATGTGTACCCTGTAGGGCATAAATGGGTATTTGTTCGAAAGAGAAATGAAATAAATGAAGTTGTAAGATATAAAGTAAGGCTTATTGCATAAGGTTTCACTCAACGACTAGGAGTTGATTATGAAGAAACCTATTCTCTGGTCATGGGTAGTATTACTTTTAGATATTTAATCTCAATGGTAGTAAACCTGAATTTAGAAATGAAATTGATGGATGTGGTAATGGCATATCTTTATGGAAACCCGGATTCAGACATTTATATGAAGGTGCCTGAAGGCATCCCTGTCCCGATCCAAGATAGAGCAAATAGAAACTTGTATAGTGTGAAATTCAGAAAATCATTTTATGGACTTAAGCCATCAGGCAGGATGTGGTATAATCGCTTAAGTGACCTTCTATGTAAGAAAGGCTACACGAACAATGAGGATTGTCCTTATGTATTTATATGACGATTCTAGAATGGATTTTGTATAATCTCAACATATGTAGATGATTTGAATATCATCGAAACCCTAGAAGATGAGGAAGCAAGCTTTTACTTAGAGTCAGAGTTCGAAATGAAATATTTGGGGGAAACCAAATACTGCTTAGGTTTGCAGCTTGAGCATGTCCCGAAAGGAATATTAGTACATCAATCTGCATACACTCAAAATGTGTTAGAAAGGTTTGTCTTTGATAAGGCATACCCTTCGAAGGTATAAATGGTCGGGAGATCTTTGCAGCAAGACAACGATCCGTACAGACCTAGAGAAGAGGGGGAGGAAGTCCTAGGGCCGGAATTCCTGTACTTAAGTGTAGTAGGAGCGATTATGTATTTAACAATATGCACTAGACCGATAATTGCATTTGTCATAAATCTATAAGCAAGGTATAGTGCAGAACCTACCAAAAGGTATTGGCAAAGGATATTTTCTGATACCTCCAAGGAAGCAAAGATCTTGGACTGGTCTATAGAAAAAACCAAGACTTGAATATGACTAGCTATGCAGATATCGGGTACCTGTCAAACCCGCATATAACTAGGTCACAGACATGCTACATATTACTATATGGTAGAACTGCAATTTCATGGAAATCATTTAAGCAAAGTCTTGTATCGACTTCGACGAACCACTCAGAAATTATAGCGTTGTACGAGGCCGCACGAGAATGTGCTTAGCTTCGACGAATCATTTACCACATGCAGCAGTCATGTGTATTGAATATTGTGCAAGCTTCCATAATTATCTATGAAGATAATGCAACTTGTGTTGCACAAATGCAGATGGTCTACGTGAAGAGTCATATCACAAATCATATCAACTCCAAATTCTTCTATGCTCATGAATTGCAAAAGATAGACGAAATTAGCATACTGCATACTAAGTCATGTCAAAATCTTGCAGATTTATTCACTAAGTCACTTCCCGCATCTAATTTTGAAAGATGTGCATGTGGAATTGGAATAATGAGACTTAGAGAAGTGCAAAATTCAGGGGGAGACTCTTCATGAGTTCACTATTACAACTTGATCACGAAGATTGAGTACCTAAAGAATAAATCCTGTAGATTGAATGAAATTGGGTGGATTGTAGTTTTCCTAAAGTTTCTCGTCCAAGGTTTTTAATGAGGCAATTCATGTAACACAATATAACATGTATCATGTACTCTTTCTCTAAATTTTTTTCCACAAGGTTTTATGGAGTTTTGATGAGGCATGAACATGTTGGATAAGTGCCTAAGAGGGAGTGTTGGGAAACCTAGGCTTGGGCCTATAAGCCCAGCCCATTGGTGAGCACCCTGCACCTAGTCTATAAATAGAGGGGTCCCAATTGTTATTATATGTACCTTGTATAAAAGAAAGATAGGTAATAAAGAAGGAGTCCCTCATCTCTTTGTGTTCAATTCTTGTATTGTTCTGTGATTATTCTGTGTTTGATCCATCTACTTTGACATAGAAGGAATTAATCAGATTAGACTCGCTAGCGACGGTTCCTCAATAATTACATTAGCCACTTGGTAGTTTCCTATCGACTAGGCAATCTAATCGACGACATTGCCGCATAAACTAATCAATGGATCACTTTTAGCCAAATAATTTACAAGTGCCATCAAGAGGATATCATGAAGAATGTTCAAGGGTCAGGAGACATTGGGACTTTCCTTTTGTGTGCACAAATTGATGGGTAGTTATACATGAGCCACCGTGCACCATGCAGGTTGCTTTTGTAATGCAAAAGTTTTGGATAATTGCTTAGTTTTACATCTTAATTAATTTAAGCAACTGATGCAGACCTCACTACTAGTGAAGTAAGCAAACTTTATCAATTATATCCATGTATTACAATTTGCATGCTTTTGCTCAATTATTGCTCGATCAATCCATGTTTGATGTTGTCACAGGGATTACATTAACCTGGTGAAATCTTTATCCAACACTTTCCACTTGGCTCAGATTAAATATCATGCAGCAGCCCCCTTCTCTTTTCTATAATTTAATTTCCAGTTACATGCTGGGAATTGAAGATGTGGAGTTTTCGATCGATCAACAATCAACACGACATATTGATTGTTTGATTTCTTGAGTTGCCCGACAATTCACACAAATCAAGGCGAATCATGTCACATGTGGTGCAGAACTATGTTGAGAATATTCATGATACATTTATATTGAACAATTAGAAATCGTGTCGAGTTGAGATTTGGATTTACGAAAGTTTGCAGTTTTTCAAATTTGTCATCAGGTGATAGTGATCTGACTAGCCTGCAAAGGTGATCTAACTACTATGTAGAGGTGGTCCGACCGATCAACGAGTTGCAGTTTGACCAGGGGTGGCCAAGAGGCCCGACTGGCATGGGGTGCCGCGGTCTGACTAACCCCCTTGTTTTGATCGGATTGATCGGAGCGGTCCGACCAATCGGTCAATGGTGGTCAAACCTATTGTGTCTAAAATTGGCCGAAAAGGTTTTAGAAATTTGTGGGAAATGGTCATGGGTTGAGTTTTGGAATCTTAGGCCATTGCATTTATAGTGCATGAAGTATGTTGGACTAACGTGGATCAAATTATGAAGAACTTGTGCCTAATAACAATTTCTTAGTCTTTGATGTGCAGGGTGCTTGAATACAACCATGGTTGATGGCGTGGACTAGGAGTAAACTCAGGGATGAACTGAGATACGATCAAGAAAGTCGGGTGGGACGGTTGAGCTCAAGCAAGACATAGGGAAGGTAAGGGATGTTGAAGGAAAGATTCAAGCAACGGTTCATTGAATGGTGCGATCGGTGTAAGTGAGGTGTGGTCGGGGGAAACCGACATGGAGAGATTTGTCAATGCGTGGACCATTAGTGAATCTACATATTACAAGCATGGGAATTGCTTGCAAAGGAAGAAATGATCATGGACTAGGCTCAAGGAAGAGGTGAGGTCTACGGTCAAAGCGATGGTGTTTTGGCACGGAAGCCAAAATACTAGAAATGATGATGGGACCAAAATCATAGCACTTGAAGGGCATGGGAGAGTGATTTAGGTCAAAGAGACACTGAGGAGGCCAAGTGATGGAAGCTTGCTCCTTAGCGGGTTGGGCTTATGTGCTTTGAGAAGCGTGCACAGGTCATGTGCCTATGTAAAACTTAGTGTGAGAGGTTAACATGTTTCCCTGGTTGTTCTAATGAATAGTATCTATTAGGGTTAGATGTGGGCTTGTTGCTCTATTTGTTTAATGGGTTGGATATGGAAGCTTGCAAACGAATCATCCCAACCATTTCATTCTTGAGTTCTAGTATTAGGGTTTGAGAGAGGCTTCCTTGGAGGAGAGGTTTTGGAGTGAGTGCTCTTGGGAGAGAGAGCTATATCCTCTATGGTGAAGTGGCTGTAAAAATCTACATCTACAAGTTGCAATAGATCAATCTTGTTCGTTCTACATAATGTGTTCTTGCTCTTGTTAATTTTGTACTTGCTTTGGTTGATGTTTTGCCCTCTCTCTTTCTTTCTTTAACTTGCTAGGTTCTAAAGACGTGTGAGTGATGGAGATGCCTCATAAGGATCACATTCCATCCATCTAGGGACTAGCTATAGCAAAATCTTAAAGGTTACCCAATTTGGTTCGATTTGGAGCTTTTCTAGTGAAATATTGTTGCTAGGGTTTTGGCCTCTAATCTTTGGGAGTTCATACTTGCTATAATATATAGGAACTTATGTAGAGCTATTTTGGCCATCCTTAACCTATGAAAATTTTATATTTTAGGTTTTGGAGTTTTGCCCAGTTTTGATGCAACCTTACTTGTTTTGAGAAAAGTTTAGAACTTTAGCCAAGATACATATGATCCTTAGATGGATTAGGTTCCTGAGATCTTTAGGAATGTGTGTGTAAGGTTTCATATCATTTGGATATGTATTTTAGATATTGCACCTTTTTTAGTTTAACTCGGGCTAATTTCTAGTTCTGGGATAGTGTGGGGTCAGTTTGTCTCAAGCCTATGGTCCAACTGGACCCTAGTTAGACTGATCTCCCCCAATGGTCAGATTGCTCGGCTCGGTCCAACCACTCTCCCATAGCGGTCAAACCGGCCCAGAGAACACTTGTGTGAGTTCTTTATAGGTGGGCAAAACTGATCTCCTAGCTTCTGGTAGCTAGTGGATTAAAAGTTTTAGAATACTTTTTGGGGAGATTTAATTTAAAGGCATCATTCACTCTTTTGACTGCCATATCGGGTCCAACATATGGGCCAAAGCTACGTACGGTCGGGGCGGATCCAAAGAGGACTACGTGGGTGCACAGGACATCAGGTCTAATTTTGATTTTTTTTTATTGTATAGCTTATATAAATTTAGTTGTGAACCCCACAACCCAAGTCGAAGACACCAGGCTAACCCCAAATATTGAAGTTCTCAGACTCTCGGCTCCCGCTGCTCCACTCGACGCTCCCGCAGCTAGGCCCAAGATGACACCAATTGAGGCCTAGGACATGTAGCCTAGTATACGCAAAGTGCAGCCTAACTGACACAAACATGGCCCAAGGTGCTCGGCCATCCAAGCCACTCTATGAAGCGAAGATAGCAGGCAGAGGCCGCACGCCCGCACCGTACACGCATCACATTGCCCCATTCACTCGCATCTCATTCCCTTCCTCCCTCTATCACGCCTCATATGAAAGCAAAATCCACCCTCTCGATCACTTGGTTGCAAGCTCGCAACCACGGGTTGCCGGAGCCCGGAGGCCTAGGCTACAACACACTGGCCGTCGTGTCTCTTGGTCATCATCACTCGCCAATCGTCTCATCGAGCACTTGGTGGTATGGATTAAGTCCTCAATTGATATAAGATATTGCTAAATTTCTCCTGATTCTTTCAATTCCTTTAAGCAAATAGACTAAATATATGATTTGTGATTGGAATGTTATGATTGTTGGTTAGTATTTTTTTATCAAATTGTAGGGTTCAGAATTAGTATTCAATTTGGGTTTTTGAAAATTGATATACCAACCTACTTCGTTGTAAATTGAAGGCAAAATTATATATGTAATTATATGTGGGGTGAAAGGATGAAGTCCAGTTATTTTCGTTCTGCTTCGCCTTTGCGTACGGCCAGACGGTAGTACCAGATGCTGATGCACGTTTAGGAGCACTTCTCATGCATGCACGTCGCAAGAGAAATGGCCATGGCCTGCCGTCACCTGCTTTGTCCGGCAAGAAAAAACAACGGAGCAACGCCCTGCTGCATGCTCGTGCTCATTCCCTTGCATAACTCGCTAGCTTTGGCTTCAACTACGTACTATGAAGTACTTCATCTACGAAGACCTAGCTAGCTAGTGCAAGTGCCCGATTTCTTCATGCAAAGCAACGTACAGCTGCATCCATTCATGCATGCCTTTCTTGGGATTAGTTTGACAAAAGGTGTGGCTTAAGTCAGATGATCATGTAGATTCAGGTAGGCATTGATGGATGGTCAATGACGATATACAGATCACCCCTAGCTCGCATCTACTCCAAATGAATACGATGTACGCATCATTATCAGATCATAATATGCACGGGTTGTTTCATCTCATCGATGGATGGATCGATCAGCCACTCGGATAAGTGACTGGTGCATGCTTTGACATTAGCACATGTGGCAATTATTTGACTAGACTGAACTTAAGCTCTGCATGTGCTTCTTTGGGAAAGGAAATTGCATCAACCTGTTCATGTGTGTATCGTCATGTACTAAGCCACTCTACTTATATTAGCTAGTACACAACATACGTGTGTGTGCGCGCATGGCAGTACGAAGCTAGCTCCCACGCAACTCGAGTTTTGTCTGTGTGCGTTGCAGAGATTCAGAGGAGGAAACTGCACTGCTGCAGATATATGTTACTCTTCAGAGATGTAGTCACACACTGCTGCAGATAAGTAAAGCAACCGGTGATGAGTTCACCTCACAAGTCACAAGTTCACAGGAGGCAACAAAGCAAAGCATGGAAAAGAAGCTTCGACAACGACAATTGCAGGAAACTGTCTTTAAATGCACATCAACTAATAACAAATTTAAAAAACGGACTGATCTGTCGCATGCGACTTCTGATCAGGAAAAACAACTGAGAGAGATATAATATGTGGTTTTAACTGGCGTCCTTTGTGTCACAGCTGGAGAGTAATGGGCACTTGTGGCCAGTAGGTCCCGCTTGAGCTTGACATGTCTGCGTAGGAGGGGATGGACAAAGTTACGACCAGCCGATGGCGACCTGCGGTGGCAACAACTCGGAGAAGTGTGTAATTTGTATACTCTGGTAAGCACTGATCGGTGTACTACGCACCACTAGAAGTCCGTGCGTCTCGTTAGGGGATCTAAAAGGGATCAGCTTTGTGCCCACTGTGAACCGTAATGAATCTACCATCCAACAACAAAAACGTATGGTATTAGTTAGCAATTCCTCAAAATTAGACCTTGCTAATTTCGACTTGAGTTTTTTATTTTTGATTTATTTTTTACTATTCCTAACATTCATCTTTTTTATTTTTTTTGATTTTTTTTATCTTTTTTGCCTTTTTTTTTCTCTTGTTCGTTTTCTCTTGTTCGTGATGGACTAACATGTTTTCTCTATTTTTAAATTTAGTTACGCTAAACAAGTCACCATCAGTTACAGTACGATTTCAACTAACTACAGTTCAATTTTAACTATAAACCACCTTATTTCAGTCCAATAGCACCTAAGTCTTTAACACAGTTAATCCAACGTCATCAGCGGGGCCGAACCGCAGTGCCGGTGGGAGTGGTTGGGCTGTCCGGGCACGCGCGGGATTGGAGGAAGCAGGCCGAGCGGCTGCGGCCCGTCGCCCGTGGCGTGCCCAAGACCAAAGAGCCTAGGACCTGGGCCCCAACGGCCGCACGACCTTCGGCTCGCGCCATGAGAGCCGCGGCCTGCGGTTTACGATAGGCTGGCGCGCGTCTGATTTATTTGGTGGGCTTTTCGGCCGTGCAGTTAGCCACTTAGCCCAGCGGTTGGGATGTGGCGGGGTGAGTTGGGCTGTGTACGTTGGGCCGGGCGGCCGGTTGGGGTCGTTAGAACGGCAGCAGCATTTCTGAATTCTGTGTTAGGAAACCTGAACTCTAGAGTCCTTATCTAATTGGGCATCTCTACTGTAGATTATAAATAGGGACCTAGACTCTCCCTCATTATGTACCCTGATGCAATCTAAAGCAATAAAGAAATACCAGGAGTTCTCTCTACCTCTCTGTGTTCAATCTATTATTCTGTGATTCTGTGATTGATTCGTTCTTGTTCTAAGCAGAGGAATCGCTCGGACTGGTTTCCAGCGTCGGTTCTCAACACGTTATCAGCACGACTTCGCTCCGGTGAACGAGGTAATCATCGAAGCACAGATTGAATTTTCTAGATCGCTTTTGAATCTGTATTTTCTTTTCGCGTTCTAGATTGAAATTCTACGGTGCAAATCCGCCCTAATCTACCGCGAGCAGACTTGAAGTCGCCGGCACAATGCCGATCGGTAGATTGTGAAACGGGGTAGATGTTGATTGCGCTGTAGAACGATGCAAATCCGCCCTAAATCTACCGCGAGCAGATCTGAAATCGCCGGCACAATGTCGATCGGTAGATTACGAAAACGGGGTAGATGTTGATTGCATCATAGATTGGAAACAAATTTTGCATGGTGTTGGCTGATCCTGCATGATCACAAGCACAAGATAATATATGCACTAATTCCCTGTTTAGTTCCTGCACAGCATTACAAATTGAAATTTCGCATCTTCTTTTGCTCTGCATAGCATTGCATGAAAAGAAAAGAAACAAAACGACCGACGGCTGCGATCGCCGCGATCGCCGCTGGATGGTCGCTGCCCCGCGCCGGCTACCCCGCACGGTCTCTCGGCTTCCCCGCGCGCCCGCACGCGCAAGCTCCGACGCCGCCGTTTGGTCCACATGCCGTCACGCGCGCCGCCGCCCGCACACGCTATAGCTGTCCCGCGACGGCGGCCGCCACGCTCGCGATTGTGCCGCACCGCCACCTCGCCTCCTCGCGCTGCACGCGCGCGAACACCTCGCGCCGCATGGCGCGCCGCCGCCGCCGCCGCATGGCGCCACCCACCCTTCGCGTTTGCGCGCCGCGCCCGCATGGTGCTCCTCACGCGCGCCGCATCGCCGCGGGTTGGCCGCCACCGGCAACGGATCGCCGCTCCGGCCGCTGTGGCGCTCCCGCCGTGCTCCGGCAAGAAGCCGAGCCACCGATCCGGCCCGGTTCGCCGCCTCACGCCCGAAGCAAAGGGGCGCCGCCGCCGCATGGCTGTTCGTTTCTACCGCACGAGCCCGCCGCCAATGGTTTCCACGTTGAGACTGACGAAGAGTACGGTAAGGAATACCTGCTCATCACGAAGCGCGAAGAGAATGACAAAAGAATATTAGAAAAGCTTCCTTCCCTTGAAACTGGGCTATATTATACCACAATTAAAGCGCCTGCAGCGTACACTGTTATGAAAACAGTGTTTAGAAGCTCTGAACTCTTCTGTCTCTGGCATGATAGATTAGGCCACCCAAGTCTTAGGATGATGAGAAACATAATAAATAACTCACATGGGCATAATATTAATGTGAAGAATTTCCCGAATCATGAAGATTTTGTGTGCCTGCATGTGCCAACGGAAACTAATAACTAGACCCTCCACTCTGAAAGTGAAGGATGAAGTCCCTGCATTCCTGGAACGCATCCAGGGAGACATTTGCGGTCCTATTCAGCCCGTCTCAGGGCCGTTTAAGTATTTCATGGTGCTCATTGACGCTTCTTCGAAGTGGTCATATGTGGATTTGTTGTCCACAAGAAACCACGCCTTTGCAAAATTGATCTCGCAGATCATTCGCATCAGAAATGTGTTTCCAGATCATCATATCAAGTCTATTCGAATGGACAACGCCGGAGAATTTACTTCGAAGGCATTTGATGATTATTGCATGGCGATAGGAATTGCAGTTGAGCATTCAGTACCGCATGTCCATACCTGAATGGTTTGGCGAGGCTTTAATTAAAAGAATTAAATTTATTGCCCGACCCTCTTACATAAAAGTAATTTGCCACTACATGTTGGGGACACGCGATCCATCATGCAATGAATCTTATCAACCTTAGACCTTGACCTACAACATCCATTCACCTATGCAACTAGCGCAAGGGTCACCACCGAAAGTTTCTCATCTTAGGAGGTTTGGATGTAAGGTTTATGTACCGATACCACCTCCGCATGAATCGCAATGGGCCCACTCCGCAAGATCGGGATATACGTTGGTTATGGGATGCATCCATAATCAGTATTTGGAACCCATGTCGAGATTTGCATCTTGCCGCTTCACGATTGCATTTTTGATGAGGATAATTTCCGTCATTAGGGAGAAATCAACCCGTTGATGAAAAATGTCGAAATTACATGGGAAGCCACGGAATTCATGCACATGACCCGCGCACTAGTGAAACTGAAAAAGAGGTCCAGAAGATCATTGACTTGCAAACATTAGCAAATCAACTGCCCGATCACTTTAGTGATTTGAAGAGCGTGATTAAGTCGCATGTGCCTGCACGCAATGCACCGGAGAGGGTTGAAATACCAAAGAAAATTGAAGGTATCCCTAATCCCGTCCAGAGGCCTCAGAATAAAAGGACGAGAACTCCGATTCCTCGAGTCCAAAGTAACCGGGGACGCCCGGTGAAAAAGGATAAAAGGGATTTATCACAGCCGATCATTGAAGTCCCCCAGAATGAGAAGGGGAGCCAGTTGAGACCTGGCACAAATATGACACCTTCAGAAAAGAGCATACCGGATCTGAATATCCCCATCGGCATGGATGTGTGCGCACACATTGGAGCCGAAAAACTAAAAGGACTTGCCACCGCAATTGAAAGAAGCGATGCGCAAGGTGAAGCTCCAGAAGAAGCAACTCATGAAGAAATAGCTATAAATTATGTGCACACGGGAGAGTCCCTGAATAGGACAACAGCTAATATCGATATCTACTTCACAAAGAAAATTGCCACCATCATCGATCTTGATCCCGAGCCTGCATCGCTCGCTGAATGTAAGAAAAGATCAGATTGGGAAGATTGGAAGAAGGCAATAGCAACTGAATTGCTATCTCTGAATAAAAGAGAGGTGTTTGGGCCGTATCTTTTACACCTCCCACATACACCCGTTGGGCACAAGTGGGTATTTGTTCGAAAGAGAAATGAAAGAAATGAAGTAGTGAGATACAAAGCAAGGTCAGTAGCCCAAGGTTTCACTCAACGTCCGGAGTTGATTATGAAGAAACCTACTCCCAGTCATGAGTGAAATTACCTTTAGATACTTGATCTCAATGGCGGTGAACTTGAACTTGGAAATGAAATTGATGGATGTTGTGATTTGCTTACCTTTACGGTAACTTGGATTCGAGATTTACATGAAAGTCCTGAAGGAATTCCTCTCCGAACCAAGACAGAGCAAATAGAAACTCGTATAGTGTGAAACTCGAGAAAGTCACTGTATGGATGAAACAATCTGGAAGAATGTGGTATAATCGCTGAGCGACTTTCTCTACAAGAAAGGCTACACGAACAATGAAGACTGTCCTTGTGTATTTATACGGCGATCCTAGAATGGATTCTGTATAATCTCTGTGTATGTAGATGATCTGAATATCATCGGGACAGTAGAAGACATAAAAGAAGCAAGCTCCTACTTGGAGTCGAATTTGAAATGAAAGATTTGGGCAAGACCAAGTTTTGCTTAGGCTGCAGCTTGAGCATGTCCTGAAGGAGTCTTGGTACATCACGACCTACACCTGAAGGTGCTTGAAAGGTTTGGATTTGAGAAGGCATTTCCTCGAAAGTACCGATGATCGGTGAGGTCTTTACAAAGAAGAAAAGATCCTTTCCGACCAAGGGAAGAGGGGAGGAAGTCTGGGACCGAATTCCCATACTTGAGTGCAGTGGGAGCACTCATGTATTTAGCAAACTGCACTAGACCGGACATTGCATTTGCCGTGAATCTCTTAGCAAGGTATAGTGCAGAGCCCACCAAAAGGCATTGGCGGGTATAAAGGACATTTTCCGATACCTCCAAGGTAGCAAAGACCTCGGATTGTTTCTGAAAGAATCAAGATCTGAACTTGATTGGCTATGCGAGATCTTTGGGTATCTGTCGGACCAAGATACCGCTAAGTCACAAACAGGCTATGTATTCTGTGTGGTGGAACCGTAATTTCATGGAAATCGTCTAAGCAAAGCACGTAGCTACTTGACGAACCACTCGAAATTATAGCATCAGTATGAAGCCGCACAAGAGTGCGCTTGGCTCCGCGAATGATTCACCACATCCAGCGATCATGTGGGATGAACATTGTGCAAACCCCCACAATTATCTATGAAGATAATGCAGCTTGCGTTGCACAAGTGCAAACGGGCTATGTGAAGAGTCATCTCACAAAGCATATCAACCCCAAGTTCTTCTATGCACATGAATTGCAAAAGATGGACGAGATTAAAGTACTGCATACTAAGTCATGTGAAAATCTCGCAGATTTATTCACTAAGTCACTCCCCGCATCTAGCTTTGAAATGTGCGTGCGTGGAATTGGAATGATGAGACTTAGAGAAGTGCAGAATTCAGGGGGATAATTCTTACAAGCCCGCTAATAAATCTTGATCATGAAGATTAAGTACCCAAAAATAAAGTCCTGCAGACCAAATGAATTTGGGTGAATTGTACTCTTTTTCCCTTGACGAGTTTTCCATGAAGTTTCTCGACCAAGGTTTTTAACGAGGCAATTGTGCATCGCAAAGATCACATGTATCATGTACTCTTTCTCCAAATTTTTCCCACTGGGTTTTTATGGAGTTTTGACGAGGCATGAGCATGTTGGGTGAGTGCCCAAGGGGGAGTGTTAGGAAACCTGGACTCTATCTAGAGTCCTTATCTAATTGGGCACCCCCACCGTAGACTATAAATAGGGACCTAGACCCCCCCTCATTATGTACCCCGATGCAATCTAAAGCAATAAAGAAAGACCAGGAGTTCTCTCTATCTCTCTGTGTTCAATCTATTATTCTGTGATTCTGTGATTGATTCGTTCTTGTTCTAAGCAGAGGAATCGCTCGGACTGGTCTCCAGCGTCGGTTCCTCAACATTCTGATCACCCGGTAGGCCAGTAGCCATCGAAGTCGGCGATTCCTTGTTTGATTCCTGCTGGGACACCACGGCCATGGTAGGAGTCCGACAAGAAAAGTGGAAACAGCTCACACAGAAGTGGCGTTCTGACCAAAACTGTCGGCGAAGAGAAATCAATCAATCATGCTCGAACACAAGGAACAGGCATCTCAAACAAGGGAATTTTTTTAGTATTTTTAGCATATTTTCTATTTATAAAAATAGCTATGTGTGTCTATATATATACACCAGAAATAGCATTTCTATCATCCGGTGATGGAGCAGCAGAGCGTTGTACTTGACACCTGGGCCATCGGAGCCCGGCCATCAAGCGACAGGGGCCTGCCGCCTGGCCACCATGCAGCGCCCTCTCTGCTGCCCCATCACCGGGCAGCAGGTATAATTGGCCAACTTAATTATGTGCCTGAGTTAGTATTTCATATGTACTATTTGTTCAAATTTTTAAATATAACAAATGAGTTCAGAAAATTATGAAATTTTATATGCAGCCTCCCGACACAACGTACTTTATTGTGTGACTGGATAGCCAACCACATTAGTGACTTCCGATATGAGTATCTTAGGTGAGATAGACACGTCCATCGCAACTAGGTGACTGATGATGCTTGCCACATATGTCGAAGTCACGTTTTGATGATGGCGTAGGGGCTCACTAAGCTCACAAGTGTGGCCGATCATTGCCTTGACCGAGAAGACTGAGCCAAAAATCTTGGCTCGTTGAGCACTGACCTTTCCAGGGCAGTCTTGTACTATGCACTTTACTGCGTAATTGGCTGGTTTGGACCAGTGCACTCGGTACATACAACTGATGACAAGGCGTACCGTGATATAGCTTACTACACAACCGCCTTGTTAGGGAAACGCTACCCAACTAGGAGGGTGTCAGCTTGAAACCCCCATTGGGACCCCCACAGCATCATCGAGTCTGGAGGACACATAGGGAACCTCCGATGACACAATTTCCCTGGGTGGACCACACGTCTGTTGTACGTCATCGTTAGTATCATCGGAGCCTGGGTCTGTGTCCTTGTCAGGCTCCAACCCAAGCGCCTGCTCTGGTAGATGCTCATGGCAGTCAATGTAAGCGAATCACCACATGTCCGCTCGTCATACCGCACAAAATCAGGGGCGAGTCTTTCCTCCAATACAACACATTCAGTGATATTGTTTTGAAGCTCGGCCTATGGTTGCCCGGGTGTGGAGGGGCCGGGCTCATCAACGTTTTTTGACGCTTGGCGCACGAAATTCAGGTACACCATTGGCCTCCCGTAAATGGCCGCCTCGGGCTGGGAGGCAATTTGCATGTACTACCTCCATGCTATAGTGCCATTCACTTTCACGAGCTCCCACACGTCATTCGTGCATATGATCCCCTCAATCACAAGTTTCATCGCCATTGCCTCCGTGGCGAACTTCCTCTGGATGCAGCTTCGAATCTCGTGAACATTCATCACGTCGAGCCTCTCGGCCCGAAGCACCTTGTATTGGCTTGTTAATAGATCCAACTCATCGGGTCCTACCCGTACAAGATCATCACGGTAGAACATTGTCAAGTGTTCCATGTCTGCGACTACCTGAAACCACAACAACCAAATGTGCAGTAAGCGTTACAACAAAAAATGACAAGCAGCATGGAAGTTATTGATTACATGTGTGTATCTACATAGGAATAATTTATAATTAGTGAATTATGGGTACCGTACATACATAGTACCAAACAATAACAAATTATGGGTACCGTATGTACGGAAAAATAGTACAAAACTACAGCTAAATTACTATGATCTACTTACTTCATAATATGAATTACATTAATTACAACTAACTGAATAACACTAATTAACTACAACTATGAAAATAATGTCGAAAGCATACGACAAAAAATTACTTGTCTTTCAGGAAAAGCAATCAGTACTGCTGCGTCCTCGACAAACATGCACTAGCTTCTCTAAAGAATGAGCTATGCACTCTTACTTCTGAGCGACGAGCGCGGGAATAAGCATATGTGATGAGCGACTACGATAAGCGATGAGAAACTATGAGAGCTTCGTATTTATGGCCGAGCAAAAAGGGAACTCAGTGCGCTCACCCTGCAAATTAATGACTCCTTGTCGATGTGCAGCACCGTGGGCAAGAGGGGACGATATGGAAAGACTGACAAATATGCAGACAAGAGAGCGGGTGAGGAGGGATGGCACGGACATAATGACACATCTATGGACGAGGGAGTGAGCCAGGGGGTACGGCACAGGCAGAGTGACAAATGTGCGAAGGAGGCAGCGGAAAAGGGGGATAGCAGCAGCGGGCCGACATATGTGCGAAAGAGAGAGATTACACACTACAAAAAAATGCCTGCTACACGGTGGTCGTACGAGAGGCAATTTCAATCGCTAATTACGATTAAATTAATATAGAATAACATGACAAATTCATAGCATATAAAATTTCCAAAAAAAAATTGATAATTAGGTTGATTGTGTCGGGAGGCGGCACATAAAATTTCGTAATTTTTTGAGCCCATTTGCTATATGTAACAACTCCTACAAACAACACAATCCTATGAATTCTTGAGCAATATTCACACAGGATACAATTATACAAAAATTACACAATTAATTACATTGTGTCAGGAGACACACATAAAATTTCATAATTTTTTGAGCTCATCTACTATATTTAAAAAATCCAAGTAGCATTACATATAGTTAAGGAAGGTAATTAAGTTAACTAATTAGCTGGTTTAAATACCTACCATCTGGTGGCGGGGCGGCAGGCGAGTGGCCACATGGTGGTGGGGCGACAGACTCCTGCCGCTCGGTGGCTGGGCTCCGATGGCCCAGGTGTCAGCTGCTACGTGCTGCTGCTCGGTCACCGGGTGGCAGAAGTGCCATTTCTGCTATTCTCGTGTGCATACAACTAATTTTTGTAAACACGGATTAAAAATATGCCAAAAATACCAAAAAATCCTCAAACAAAGAAGGTTGGACGGCAACATGTATCAGGACCATACTTCTCCCGAGCTTGCATCTTATTCATATTTCATAGCAAGTGTGGAATACATAATCATACAACGGTGAACGGAATTATTTCAATTCCAAATTTCCACTGCTACAAAAAATAACCAACATATGGGCCCAATTGAGGAATGAATATACAGGAAAAGGGTAGCAATTTGCCGCGAGGAAATCTGAGGAACCCAAGAAAACAGCATCGGCCATGAGAAATCCTTCCTGATTGTTCTGCACCGGACGCAAAGAAATTTCTTCACACACTGGAGTAATTGTGAATGACTATGTGAGAAAGTTTATGGTTTTATTATGATAAACAATTGTTATTTTGATGGAGTCAAAATTTAGAATTTGCAAATTTATTGATTTTTCTAGATAGCTTGCAGAAATATATGCTTTTTTTATAGAGAATTTGAATCATGAGATAGTTTAGTTTGACATAAATCAGTGTATATGTGTGGCATAATGTATGAGTTTAGCTAATATGGATCAAATTGTGAAGAACTTATGTCCAAAAATAATTTCTTGGTCTTTGGTTATGCAGGGGCGATTGGAGTCAATTATGGTTAATGGCGAGGATCGGAGCTATGCTTATAAAGGAGTTGAGGCCCAGAACGATCAAGAATGCCGTGTGAGATGACTAAGCTCAAACATGGTACGAAAAATGCGGGAAATATTAAAGGGAAGTTCGAGCGATAGGTTGCACAATGTGACTTGGTCGGTCCAAGTGAGGTGTGGTTCGGTGGAACTAGAACGGAAGAGATTTACTGACATGTGGCAAGTCAGTGGTGCACCTACACGTGGCAAGCATAGCGATTACTTACAATGAAAGATGAAGATTGGATTAAGAAAGGGTATTTTGGTCAACTAACCAAAATACTGAAAACTACCTTGGATCAAAACTGCATCGATTGAATGGTGCTTAGTAGAGCGGTTTAGATCAAGATGAATCAAGGCTACGGATTTAGTGAATTCATATTTATGCGCTTTGAAAAGTGTGCATAAGAGTAGTATGTGTGTTAAAATCGTGTGTGTGTGAGGTTCTCGGGATTTTCCTATTGTGCTAAGTGGATAGCATCCACTAAAAGTTAGATGGAGTTGGCTAGCTGATCTATTTAACAAGTTGGGATAGATATTTATTGTTAACCATTCAACCATCATCTCATTGAGACGAAGTGCTCTAGGGTTAGGATTCGAGAGAAGTTGAGTACTGTGGTGTGCTCTCTTGTCTTCCAAGTAGAGTGATTGTAAAACCTTCATCCTTAAGTAGTAATATATCAATCTTTATTCATCTCCTACCTATTGTGTTAATTGATTTACTCTTGATTTTGTTTGTTTTTGCTCATCTCTTCTCTTTTTTTTAATTTTGCTATGCTAAGGACTTACAAGAGATAGAGATGATATATGAAAATCAATCTTCACCTATCTAGGTATTTGGTTGGCAAGTTCATGAAGAAAATCCAGTGTTTACTCTTTTTGGACTCTCCGAATGATTTCTTGATCCAGTTGTTTCTATCTCAATTTCTTTGTTGTTATAGCTTGTTGTGATATATGGGAATACATTTAAAGCCATCTTGGCTATCATTCACCCACAAAAAGTCATATTCACTGTTTTTTTATTTTTGGCCCAGTTTTAATGCAACATTCCTTTAAAGGGAAAAATATCAGTATTTTAGTAACGATTTTCTTGATCATTAATTGAAATAAGTTCCTGACATCCTAAAGAAGGTTCATACCAAATTTCAAGTGATTTAGATATTTGATTTGAAAGTCAATTGAATTTTAGGTTTTGATCTAGTTTTGATGCAGCGGAATTTCACGAATCAAAAGATCCCAATTCTCTTAATTTCTTTCAAGATTTTGGTTAGAATAGATTCTTAAGATCAAGATCTAGCATGGTTCAAGCTTTAAGTCTTTTGGATTTACGGATAAAAAGTTCTATAGATTTTTAGATTTAAAATAGTGTTGCTTTTGATTGTTCATAGGTAGAAATTAATGTAGTACTGAGATTTTTTTTGAATTTTTAGCTTCTTGATCTTCATAGCTTCTCATGGCTATTGAAGTGAAGATAAGATTAATATTTGAAAAAAAAATTAAAGACATCGTTCATCCCGCTTTGTTGGCTTATTGCCACATCAGTCCCTACAAATTGACACTCAGTTTCCCACTTTTTTTTACAAAGCAGCAATTGCAGAGGTTTTACAGGTTGGTCAATCACGGCCTCTCCGACCATGCTTCTCTCAGGAGCTCGTATCTTGCATTTGCGATGGAGCCTCCTTGCCGAGTACCAAAACAGGCAACTCCATTACAAGGCGAGGGTGGAGGACTCTTATCGTACAGGGACATCAAGGGCGAGTCTAGGTCATCCAGATCTTCATCGCTTGTGTACCCTCTCCTCTGGACCATCGAGGCCCTCCGGTCCAGCTCTGCATTCCCACCGATGTCTGCCACTTTCTCTGCTACATCCTCCAATGAAGGGGGGCAGTACACAACAGGAGCAGCAATGCATGGGAATGTACTGATCACATCCTTCTCTGTGAAGCGCTCCAGCAAGCTCTGCGCGGCATTAATCACCGCAAGAATAAATGTACTGTCCAAGTATTTTGATACATCGCACTGTGTATGCAACGCGATGTTTGTAGCACTGCAACATAAGGGAACCTACTTCGGCAAGAGAAACCATACCTCAGAGTTCAGCTCCTCTAGAACTAAGCCAGGAACAGGATCAGGGCAGAACTCGTCAGGGGTGAAGTTGCAGAGTATTCTTGTTACTAATGGAAGGCCCATTGACGGGCAGACCTAACACAAAATTCAAAACGTTAACTACAGCATGTATGATGATTATGTAAAAGAGAAAATGATAACAGTTTAGCATATTGCAGCTTAGGACTTGGGAGAAAGGAAGGAGCTATGCATGAACACTGACCTCCTTCCTGATGGATTTTTCAAGAAGCATGTCCTTCGGGAGCATCAGAAGATCACTCAACTCATTGAGCAGCTTAAAAGAGTTGGATTCAACTGCATCTCTTCTGTCATCACCATCTCCTCCTGCATCTTGACCATCCTTTTCAGAGTCATCAGTATCCATGCCAAACGTATCTGTCAACCAGCTGGACCAACTTCTGATCTGCGGAGGCATTTCATTCATTAACAATAGATTTTGTTTGCAAGGAGCATAGAAGATTGTGAAAAGTCTCTATTCTAGTTTGTTCCTTCTCCATGCAATTGCAAGCATCAATCCGATATAAAGTGGTTTTAATCCAAGGATGTAGTTTCTTTGCAATTTAGGCACATACAGAATTCTTCAGCTGTGCGCCTGATCCAAAGCTCAAGTCTCCAGCTGGAATCGGCAGAACCCTTGTGTCAACAATCGGATCGGATATAGGATCAGATGGTATCTCATTCTCTGATTCGCGAAGGATGGCATTAAACATAGCAACATCTAAACGGGCTACACATTGCTCCATCACCTGATAATAACAGAACTCATGAAAACATGTCAAAAATGGATTATTATTCTCGAATAACAAAATCCATCTTAAAGCATACCAGTTTTGCCAATACTGGTAAGCAGCCACACTCATATCCACCAGCACGAAGAGGACATATTCTGCTCAAGGCATCACGAAATGCAGTCTTCCAAAGATTAATAGAAAAGGTGCCTTGATGCTGATCACCCAAAGCAGACCCTAACAACCTCCCAGCCTTCGGAGTTGATGAATCTTCCACTGGAGTTTGCATATGGGGTGTCAGTGCCTGGGAAGAGAAACACCCTTCAGAATATTAACAACATGAATTGGATATATTGTTCACTAGTCCTATTTTACAGCAAGCAAGCCAAATTCAGGGTTCTGAAAAAGAGCCACAAGATAGTATAAGGTGAACTTTTACCTGCCACCACACAGACTCAATGACACGAGAAAAGATCCAAGATTCAATCCTCTCCAATGCAGCCAAGACAGTACCTGTTTCCTGCCAATCATCCGGTAGCTGCATGATAGTGTGTCTGGCATGCTTGCCATTGGAGTTACTTTTCCATCGTATTGGCAGGGAATTCCTGTCGAGCTTTTTTGCGTTACTGTTTGTGCTGAAAGCCTTCATAACTGGAGTTGATTGGCGTGAAATGCCAAAGGTTTGTGCAATGATTTCTCTTAGGACAACTGTGTTTGATAGCCAGAATGCCAACCTACATCAACATTAGATTCTTAAATCTTAATTGAAAGGAGTTAATGCTGATGGCCATATGCAGAAAATTAAGTTAGACAGACTAATAGGCCTAATTTACCTTGAAACATCATTGCCACAAGACTTTGCAACAAGCACAAGCCCAGAAACAGAATTTTTTGCGACAGAAGCTTTCTTATCTGAGGACCAAAACTTTGATGCATGAATATATAGCCCAGACAGACGCCGAGCTGGTGTATGCAGCTTATGTGATGAACATCCATGCTCTGGCACTATAGAGTAGAGAGAGACCTCGAGGGCAGCAATTTCCCGTAGCTCTTGCTCCAACTTCTCAATTTGTGATTCTAATTCCTCAATCTTTTCCTCATTCTTTTCGTATGCAACTGATTTGTCATCAACTATGTTTTCTTCAGTATCAGCAATTTCATCGTCAGTACCAGTACTCTGATCACAATTTGGAGCCCCATCCAATATGTCAATCTCCTTTGCCTCTTCACTGGCTTTATCATCAGTCGCCCTACCCTCAATGGCCTTACCATCAATCGCTATACCCTCAACGGCCGTATCATCAGTCACTATAGACTCAATGGCCTTATCATCAGTTGCTCTACCCTCAATGGCCTTATCATCTGCGGCTCTGCCCTCGATGGCCTTACCATCAGTGGCTCTATCCTCAATGGCTTTCTCACATGTTTCCTCAGACACCTCAGATGAAGGGCAAGAAGGAACATTCACAGTTTCTGGCTTTTTCACTTCAGTAGTTTTAGCACCATTAGACACTTTATTTGGCTTTGGAGATTTGTTCTGAGTATTGTTTGATGATATATATTGCAGCTTAGTGTGGACTTGATGATTGGAATTACTTCTGGCTGAGCGTGGGCTGTTTTCCTTCAACTCTTTCTTTGCTATCTTCTTTGGAACCCTTGAGACTCTTTTCACTTTAGTATCTTCATTACTGTTAGCTTCACCTTGAGAGGAAAGGGAATCTCTAGCTGGTTCATAGTCTGATTCAGCTTCCTTTCCTTGTTTACCATCTCGTTCCACATCAGTTGAACGGTCATCTCTGTCTTCCCTGTTCTCTCTAGCACCCATTTCAGTAGTCGTTTAATGTACTAGAAACTTGATACCTGCAAAGAACATCAACAAAGTGATTTCCAGGATGGTCCAACATAATGATTATGTTATGGCAAAAGGCACACAGAAAACAACTTGCATATAAGTATATAACTTGCTTGAACTACAGAAAATGTAAAAAGTGCAGTAGAAATTCAGAGCAGACAAGTAACTTCCACTGTAGTCGATGTAAAATGCAGATTGCAGTAAGACATGACATCCACTATAGAGCATGATTGTTAGTTGCTTGACTAGCACACTAAGAGAAATTAGATGAAAGGGGGAGAGAATTGAATTGAGAATTTTTCTGAGAGTTTGGGGAGAAGGAATTTTTTTTAAAAAAAAAACGCTCTCTGGAGTTGAGGGGGAGTTTTCTGAGTTTTCTTCTGCGTGGTTTGTGCCATGTGCTCTTTTAGCTGTGGTCAGTTCCTTTCGCAAATTCTCCAGTAAATTCTCTCATTCAAGAGTTCTTGAGGTGTTGTTAATATATTCATGAACGGGGAGATTATTAGATTATGTGATGGTCGTGTATTTTGTTGATGATGAATAATTGACATTTTATTTTATTGAAATTTGCGTTTGAAAAAGTTTCGGTTGGTGCACTTTTGTAGAACTGGAATCGGCAGACTTCGATTACGACAGATTTCGACCACGTCCGACTTCGACCTCGTCGGCTTCGACCACGTCTGACTTCGACCTCGTCGGCTTCAACCACGGTAGGTAATCGTAGATTTCGAACTCGAACAGTGAACCGGTCATAAGCAGCATTTAACCGGTCGTAAGCGACAGTGAACCGGTCTTAGCTACAGTGAACTGGTCAAATGTCGTAAGGTCATCGGCTATAGTAACCGATTGATGGTTGTAGCTACAGCACTTTTCATGGTCGTAACTACAGTACCTGGTCAATACTCGATAGTCGTAGATTTTACTAGTCGATACTCGATACTCGTAGACTTTACGGTCTGCTGTCGTTATCTTAGACTTTTCGATCGGTTGTCATAGACCTCACGATCAGTAATCGAAGGCTTTGCGGTCGGTTGCCATAGGCTTCACAATCGGTATTGGTAGACTACATGATCGGTTCGAGTGTTTCAATTCTTACTATCTTCAAGTACTTATGTTAGGCCAGCAGTATGACTGACTGATGGTGATCGGTGAACAATACTCGAAGGATTCAGTACTCAGAAGATGGAAGTACTCGGTGGTTACATGGTCGTGGTACTCAGTTGTCGGAAGGACTCAGTACTCGATAGTCATGGTTTTCACGATCGTGGTTAGTAATCGGTTGTCGTAAGTGTTGCGATCGGTTGTCGAAGACTTGTGGTATATGATTGGTACTCGTAGGCTTCGAGTAAGCGTTGAGATAGCGGTCTGACTGGCTATGCCCAGCGGTTGAACTGGTCATGCTGATTGGTCAGAAGGTGGATTTCTAGAGGGTGTGGATGTTGTGGTCGTAGACGACCTGGTTAGTGTTTGTGGTGGTTTGGTTCTTGTCTATGGATAGACGAGAGTGAATTATACGTGTGTGTGTACTGATATCGGTCAAGTTGGGAAGAACTTGTGCCGAAGAAAATGTTTTTTGGTCTTTGCATGTGTAGGTGAGCGTGAAGACGATCATGGTCAGTGATGAGAAGGACCGGGACTAAGGTGAGGAGATCTGAGGTCCAGACGGTTGAGAATGTCACGCAAGGTGGTCGGGCTCACGCTGGAGCACATGGAGATCAAAGGTGTGGTCCAGGAGGCTTCAACACGTGAGGATGATGCGTGGAGAAGATACGAGAGGTGAGTTCCCGAAGGTTTCAACACGTGAGATGTGTGATGCGTGATGAAGATACAGGAGGTGCGGTCCTGGAGACTTCGTCATGTGATGAGATTGGTTAAAACCCGTGTTTGGAAGGGTTTCAGGTCTCTTAAATTTTGGAAGAGATAGGATTACGTGTCTAGATTGTTAAGGACACGAGTTGAGATGTTCGTGTTTGAGGTGAACACGATTTAGGGCTCTAGCATATAAAAGCAGGTAGAGGCTAAGGATTTTAGCTGTGACTTTGCAAGGCTTTTTGTGCTAGAGTTTTTAGGGGTGCCGTAAGGGTGCTTTGTAGCCACAGAACATAATCCAGAAATAATAAATCAGATCTATTCTAGGAAAAGTTAGTCGGCGTCGGTGACGTGTTTTCTGAGCATCGTTTTCTTGTGTCTTCGGAGGCGTGCTAACACATCACGATCTTGCATGCCACGAGCTCGGTGTCTATGTCGTCAGTTCAATCCAACCGAGCAGAGTACGGTGTTTGTGCGGTCGAAGTGTTTGAGTGGCTAAAGCTTTTGAGCAGAGGGAGATTTCGACCACGTGCAAAGGTGGTCATAGCGAGCGGTCGAAGCAAGCGGTCAAACGATTGAAGTATTCATCGAGCGCGCGTAAAGGAAGTCAAGCGAGTAGACAAACGACTTGCGGTCGAAATCTACACCGGGTAATTTAGATTGCTTTTCTTCTGGTTTGAGATTTGTTTTCGGGTATAAAAAAGCAAAAGCAATCATTCACCCCCTCTAATTGCGGCATACGATCCTACATTTTCACATCATAAAACAAGCCACAAGACATCAGATCAACATCTGTTCTCCAGGAAGTCTCAAAAACCGGACAGCTAGGCAAAATTTCCACCTTAGGAAAAAATAAATGCTCTAACAAGAGAATTTGGTACAAATAATATGTCTCCTTGTGTAATTCACTTAAGGAGGTAGTTGGGAGGCACATGGCGGTGGGACACGCTGATCTTGGACCACCATGCGCCTGGATTGCATTGGAGAATGAGGTCCCAATGGGACGAAGGAGCCCCAGACATAAAGCTGTACCCATACTGGACTACAGAGGGATCTGACAACTGACAAGGTACAGATATGGAAAAGGTAGTAACGATCCAGGATGAAAGCACCGCACTAGTTTGCCATCCAGTACCTGATTCCATAGCAATTACTAAGTCTTAGTCTTTGGCTCTTTGCCCAGAATTACCAATCACCACGCGAAGCAACTAAATAGGCAAAGTGCAGTACTTCGATTCCTACGGTTGCAACAAATGGCCAAAGCAATTCACCATGGAAAAGTTCAAGAATGACTAGAAAAAAAGAATTTATCAGATAACTAACAAAAGTTCATAAATGTGAATCACATGCTACCACCAATGGGCCCAAAATTCACTGATTCGCGTGGAATTTATGAGTTAACTGCTATTGCAAGAAGATGCTCACCCATTTTCAGGAACAAGAACAAGAAACAGACCATGTATGATGTATCCCAAGAAACGATCTGCTCGGTTACCTCAATCCGCGAATGCGGATCACAAGCTACTACCAATCAGCTATACGGCTTGAAGTCCACTCCCAAGTGCTCGGATAGCATACAAGAAATGTTCAATTCAACAAAAACCAGAGATAGTAGGGACACATTACGAACTACATGTAGTAGAGCTCTTCAAACCAAGATCCCCTGCTATGGGTACAGCAACGAAAAGTAGTACGAAGACAAGAAAGCAAGAACCAATAAAACAAAAGGAAACCAACCACCAAATCTTGAATCGAATACTAGAGCACAGAAACCTCTCCTACTGTACAAGAACAAGATTTGGGGTGGAGTCGGGGAAGCGGAATGGCAAGAAGAAGAGTGGAGTGGTCCTCACCGGGTTCTTGCAGTTGCCGTTTCAGTTCCTGCGACGCGAGCGGGAGCCGGGGGAAGCGAAACCAAGCGCCCAAGCGCGCTTGCCTCTTCTTTTCTTTCTTTTTCTAATGGCGGCGCGGGGTTTAATGCCGAGCTGAATCGGGCGCTTCCAGAGGGGGCAGGGGCGCTTCGATCAGCGCCTCCTCAGCGTGCGGAATGTCCGTGCGGCGGTCGACGCGGCCACCGGCCAGCAGGCGGCGGATGCGGCAGCTAAGGCGAGCGTCACTAGCGGCACCGCGTGGGGTGGTGGTTTTGGGCTGTCGCTACTCATATAGGCCTCCGGGTCGGCGCACCGCCAGCAATCGCTTTTTAGCACTATGCTCTATCCCGCTGCTAGCTTCCGTCTGCAAGGCACTGTAGCTACCTTAAATATACTAGCGATTAAAATTATATTATAATAATTGAAATAATGGTGTAGCGGCTTAAAGAAGCTAATTTTTCATATAGCAGTACGAGCTCGTTACAAAATTCACGTATACGACTGCTGCACCTATATATTACATATATGAACCTAAGTGGTTACCACCAACAACGCTACTATCTAATCACGGGTCATATCTAGCAGTAGGGCATCAGTAGCCTAAGGAAGCCCAGGCACCATTATCCTAGGCATGGGCGAAGGTCACACGTGGTGCACCCATGAGTTTACGAACCCTCTCGTAGGCAACTCGGAGTCTAGAATGAAGTTATGCACTATAATTTTCTATGAATTTGAATTTTACACTAAACAAACTATTTACTTTATACAAAAATATGGACTAAAACATAAAAAAAATATTTACCTCGCAGAAATAGCAGAACATTTTCTCTTCCTCTCCTCTCCTTTCCTCTCTTCTCTTCTCTCCTCTTCTCTTCTTTCTTTCTCTTCTCTCCTCGCACGCTATACTGGAATCGGCTACTCGGCCGAGCGGTCGAATACATATCGTATGCAGTCACCGAACGATTGGGCGACTGGACACTGCAGTCGCCTAATGGTTGAGCAACACCATCCAACCATCCCACCATTCGGTGACTACAATTATGTCGCCTAACAACCCACTGACTGCATTCGTGTCTTACAACCATTGGACAATATGTTCCAGACGTCTAACGATTGGACAACTGGAGCCCATTCTTGTAAACAAATTTTTACACGAGTATTCTTCTATAATTTTGAATAAAAAATAAATTGTCTAAAAAAAATCGAAGAAAAGCTTCGTTCTGAAAGGGAGGTGAGCGGACTCGGGATTCCCAACCCGTCCTTTCCCTGGCAACGTCCACAGGTGACCGACAGAGGCTGTCGGTGGTGGCAGCGCCGTCGGCGGTTCCCAGTGACCATCGACGTCACAGAATCGGATTAGGCGGCTTAATCACGTGGCGAAATTACCATGCTACCCTCATTAACCGGTTAAATAAATAATTAGAAGGAAACCCCTCGGGGTTGTCATGCGACGGCGCGCTGTGCCGCGCCGTGTACTGTGAACGCCCAACCGAAGCCGGTGCCGTGACCGTGACCCTAGTGTCACCGTCACATCACATGACGCCGCTACCGCTCCCCAGATCCCACACCGTACACGGTACATGTGTACAGCTAAGCGTATAAATACAAGGCCAGGCGGAGCAATTATACGGCTGTACCGTATGTACTCCTTAGCTGAACATTCCAAACACGCGTGTAGGGATTTTGGCAGAAAGCTCAGGGTTAACCACTGATCAGAAGCTTGATTTGCTATAAAGAACATCAAGTTACTCTTAATTATCAAACATCGAAAAATGGAGTATTTTAGAGGCTTGATGGTCATTCGCAACAGAAAAAAAAGGCTTGATGGCCTCTCCTTTTACTCATGGTCCCTCTAATCTATTTGTGGTCTCCCTAGATTATAGATCTTTCTGAAGTACCTTTCTCATTTCTCTAGTTTCCGTCTCGCTTGAAGGATAAGATAGGATGTTACAGGCGTATCATACACTCACTCCTCTCGCTCTCGTCTTACGCATATATCTCTCTCTCACTTTCCCTACCACTTATCCCCTCCTTTTAAAAGTCATTTTTTTCAAACACTATTATTTATTTTCAGCCAAAAGCTATCAGTCATAGACAATAGCCTCGTTCTTTCTAGTTTATAGATTTTACCGAACAAACAAACAAGATAACTTCTTCATCGTCTTTTCAAAGTTGATTATCCGAACAGACTTCTAGAACATGGACACATATGCATCGCACGGATGGTTAGCTATACACATAAGAGAACAAGGCACAATTAGGCCATTCCAACCTGGGTTATACTAGGAGGTTGGGAAAAACGTCTCATCTTGCCACGATGGACACCATCGCATGTACTTGCGTTGGAGGCGTAGCTTGAGGTGCCGCTCGGTTGGGTTGAAATAAGCTGGCTTATGGCTGAAATTGTACTGTAGCTGACTGAAATTACACTGTAACTGATGGTGGCTTATTTGGCGTAACTAAATTTAAAAATAGAAAAAACAGGTTAGCCCATCACGGACAATGCAAACGAACACGGGAAAAAAAAGAACCGGCAAAAAAAACGCAAAAAAGCTAAAAAGCCATAAAAAGACAAAATTTATTAATAGTGAAAAATAAGCTAAAAGCTAGAAGTTCAAGCCGAAATGAGCGCATTGGAGGCCGGTGCTTGGAGCAGTTCACACACGTGGAAATTTTCTCAAGGAGAGCGGCGCTTGGGGCCAGCGGTTGTGCATGGGAATTGTTGGTGATTAGTTGAGCTGGTAAATTGTAAAGGATGTGAATTGCAAAGTTAAGAAGAACAGACCAGTATCAGTCTACACAACACTTAGTGAAATTCCTAATTTGCAACCAAGAACTAGACAAAAAATTACACAACCAAATTAACATAACAATTCGCAGTTGTTCGTTGTGCTCATCTTAGTCGTTTGGTAATCAATCCCTTCTTGGGATAGTTGGCATAGGAAAGGCGGGCAAGCTGGGTTGCGCTGATGAGGAGGGTAGGCTATGGTGGGTGCTGCGACTGGGTCCGCGCGTGCTGTAGCCACACCATCGCCGTTGTATGGGCTGTGTGGAAGTACTTGCTAGCTGTCATTGGAACTGCCATGCATGTCGACACCAAGCTATTGCCTGAGGCGGGCGGAGCGGTGCTACAGCTCCTCCAACACATGGAGCACCACGAGGAAGCACTCACCGACGCTGAGAAGTTCATCCTCGAGCACAAGGCTACGCACTACCATGCCACCTCACTAGATATCTACTCAACCCTGTCGTTGTCTATCATGCCAGCCAGCTACTTGAATCAAACGACGGGAGCAGCACCACCGGTGAGGACCCCTTCCCCTCTCGTCACCGATGAGGATACTCACCGACGGAGAAAGGGAAGGGGTTGGATCAGCCAAGAAAAGGGGTAGAGTGTGGCTTCAAATGGAATCGGATGGGTGGTAGTTAAAATAAGAGGGTTGAGAGTTACCGCTGTTATTTTGTTGTGTATATAGTTTGCATGAGAGCAAGTAGATACTTAAGCGGGATCTTAAATTTTCAAATTATATAAGCATTTGTAAAATAGTTGTTTGTACTGGAGATTGTAGCTTCATAATGTGGCATTTGTTCTCTGTCTTTAAGCATGTAAATAAGCCTATCTTGCATTGGATATGGGTGTTAGGTTGCGATACAAGGATAATCACTAAAATCCAGCTGTCTTTGTCTAGGGTTTCTGTGAAGCGGCCCCATAACAACAACAACAAAGTCTTTTGTTTCAAACAAGTTAAGGTAGACTAGAAATGAAATCTCTTCAAGGTAAAAAAAAATGAGAGCCTTGTAATAAAACCTACAAAGCAAAAACCTTAAGCCTGCATTTTGCCATCTGAGCAGAGAGTCTAAAACACCGCCCCTAAACCTTATTATTATGTCATGGTTTCAGTACGTAGATCGCTAACTTCCATGCACTTCTATCCAAAGTTAATTCTTTGGACACATTTCAATTCATCAAGTCTGTTTTAACTGCTTTCTCCCACATCAGTATTGGTCGACCTCTGCCTCTTCTTGGTGCTTATCTAGATTGACTGTTTGATTAATAGTCGTAACGACCATCAACCACTCTGAACCTAAAGACTTTAAAATTTTAGTTGTATTATCTTCATAAGCATTTGTAACATTACACACCATGTAAATCACTCAAGATTTTCTCAAACCGAGCAAAGAGATCATCAATAGATTCACCAGGCTTTATAGCAAAATCAGAGTATTCTTTTTGATATAGATTCTTGCACACTTTCTTGATTTAATGGTTCCTTCATGATAATTGCAAAGAGTTTTCCATATTAAGTGAACGAAACTAATATGAGCTATACGATCAAATTCTTTGTGAGAGATTCCTTGAAATAATAGATTACGAGCTTGAACATTTAGATCAACATCTATTTTATTTAGAGTCGTAACCGTAGCAGGAACCTCATATAGTCTAGAAACTTATTCCAAATATCACTACCTTGTGTCTCAATATACGCTTACATCCGACACTTCCAAAAAGCAAAATCAGTACCATCTAGCATGGGGGGACGATTCACATATCTCTCTGATACCATTGCAACATGCTCTGATACCACTTGTAGGATCGAAGACAACAATCAGGGGGGTGAATGATTGTCACTGCTTTTTGGAGTATTTCAGCAGTTAGAAAAGATCTTAACCACTTGAAACTGAACCACCTAGTCAGTCGCTTAGCTTACAACCACTCACCCGATCGCTATGTACAACTGCTCAAAAACACTCGGGAAAAACAACCATCGCTACCGACCACAGAGTCATTGAATACCAACTACCGAGTACCGATCGCTTCGACACCCAATACCAACCAGTTCTAAAGCACTTCCAACCGAGTACCGAGTATCACCATCCATCGCTACGACCACATAGTACCTACCTATTCCTATAGCAAAGACCATCAATCACCAACCACCAAGCACCAGGTAGTCACACCACTGGCCAAACATGAATATTCGAAGATAGCAGAAATAAAGAACTTGTACCGACCCTGAAGTCTATGAGTACAGATTGTGAAGCCTACGATAATCAAGCACAAAGTCTTCGACTTCTTACTCCAAAGTCTACAACTATCAATCACAAAGTCTTTGACTTCCAACCCCAAAGTCTACAACTATCGATCACAAAGTCTAAAACCACTGACTAGTAAAGTTTTCGACTACCGACCAGAAAAATCTACAATTACTGATCACAAAGTCGTTGACTATCAAGAACGACCAATAAAGTCCATGACTATCGAATATCAACCAAGCACTATAGTTACAACCATGAAAAAGTAATGTAGCTACGACCGGTTCGTTGGTCGAGATCAAAACTTACCGATTACCTGGCGTGGTCATTCTGCCATGGTCGAAAAGAATGTGGTCGAAGCCAGACGTGGTCATAGTTGGACATGGTCGAAGTCTATCGTTGTTGAAACCGGACGTGGTCGAAGTTGGACATGGTCGAAATCTGCTGATCGAACAAAGCTGTTCGAACTACCCAGTCAATTATTCATCATCACTTTATTCACGACCATCCACATGGTCTAACAGTTCCGTGTGACCTCATTTATTATTTGGGCAAAAATGTATAGGCTTAACGCTGACCATTGGTGTAGTCATATCTTAATAAGGAAGTCATTAGTATTACCACCACATGTTTTGAAATTAGTCACAACATCTTCATACATATTCTTGATTAAGGTAACACATTTTGTTAGAACTTTTTTCCTTTGTAATGTCCATCATATGACCTTTCTTGGTACTTTATCATAAGTTTTCTTCAAGTTAATAAACACAATGTAAAGATCTTTTTTTGCTCCATATACCTCTCTATCAACTATCGTGTGAAGAAAATCACCTCCGTAGTTGACCCCTCGGGTATAAAATCAAATTGATTTGTCATCACGCTAGTCAATCTTCTTAAACAGTGCTCAATCCCTCGCTCCAAAAGCTTATTGTGTGGATCATAAATTTAATCTCTATAATTGGTACTGTAACAGGGTGATGTACTGACACTTGCACGGTGGAGATGGAATGTTCTTGGAAGCAAGAGCTTTTTATATGGTCGTACTGGTACTATAGTCTATATGGGAAGAGCTGCCTTGGAGGAGCTTTGAAACAAAGAATTTTGGCCGGAGGGGCCTCGTGACGGTGCAGAGATTGCGACTCCTCTCAACGCTGCTGTGCTGCTTTACCAAAATACCCCACGCCCTAACAAATCACGTCAATAACTCCATATGAAATTACCAAACGGTTCCGTTCCAAACGTTTCAGTTTCTAATTTATTTTAGCTTTTAGTTTATTTAAATCAGAAGTCACTTAGAATATATTATTTTTTAATTTCGGTCTTTTAGAGTCTTTTTGCATTTTTTTCTCTCTTATTCTTTTGTATTGTCCGTAACGATGTAACGGCTTTTTATATTTATTTATATTTTTTAGAAAAATTAACAACCACTATATTATAATTTTAACCTAAGAAAAACACCACAAATAGAAATTTAAACCATAAGCTAATTAACACATCATCAGCCATCAACAAGGAAGTACGTAATGGTAATGTGAAGCTGAAACGTACCGACTGAAGAGACACCAACCAACCGCTCATTTCTACTATTTTGAGCATGCAGTGTTTTTTTTCCACAACGGACGAATACTAACTTACCTATAGAATATAACATCAGTTGGAACATAAACAAATAAAAATCAAAGTGTTATTGCGTTGTCGTGCGTTCAATCTCAAGACTGAATTCCCCATTGAAGCCTGAGAAATAGAGGACTTCCAAACATTTCGTCTGTTTGGTTCACGTACGAGTAGAGCCTGGCTCGTATCTGAGAGCCAGGCTCTCGTGTGACAGGTTGAGCGTATGCAACGCTGTCGTGTTTGGTTCACGTACGAGTAGAGTCTGGTTGAGAAGAGATATTGTTTGGTTGTCTGTACGAAGATATGTTGCATGAGATAAAAATAATATAACATTATGATTATGATTATGAAGATATGTTATATGAGATGTTCGTATCTTATTATATCTTAAACTTCTTCAAAATACGTTAATAATACTTGATATTTACTAATATACACTAATAACATCATCAACTGACTAATCACCTGCATCCCGCGAGCCTGGCTCCCCAGAAACGCCCGATTCCCACGTTTCTCGAGCACGGCTGCGGGAATCTTGCATGAGCGAGCTAAGCTGAACCTGCGACGAGCAACCAAACAAGGAGACCACGCATCGGCCGATGCGATTCAACCGGATGCAGGCAACCAAACAGACCATTCCATCACCAGCTGCAGCTGCCTAAAAGGAAATTGTGACGAGAAGAGAAGGAGAGACCAACGCAACGCAGAGCCCACCAATAACCGATTTCCATCTCCAGTGGGGCATGACAAGCTACGGAAATTCTGACGACAAGAAAAGAAGAATAGATGGCCGTAGGCTAGCATCAACAGCTTTGCCAGCCATCGCCCTAGTGTGACCAGTGCTTCCGCATCTGCACACATCCAAACATATCGGACCACAAAAAGTTCTGGGATGTGACAATAATCGTGCCATAGAAAATGATCCGAAGAGGAGATCAGGAGACTAAGATATGTGCGATCATCTCATGCTTGCAATTGTATATTTGCTTGGAACTCAGATATACGAGACTAAAGCGAAATCTGAGGAAAACTAAAGATAATATTGGTTTTTATCATAAACCCATGGCAAGCGAACGATCTTTTAGAGCCATCATCGGCTGAGATGCTGGTGTGGCAACAAAAAGGAAAAAAAAAAGAACTTTAGGATAAAATACTGGACAGTTGACGGATAAATTACTGCTATGCTCAACTTTAGCTGATGCACCTCAGAAAAGTCAGACATAAACAAGAGAAATCCAGTAAAGAACGGCGGCTCTGTTCAAAAGCGCAAGAAAGACAAGCTGTAGCTTTGGATCTACGCAAAAGTTAAACATGTGTACTCACGTGAAGGTTATGGCCCAACGGTTTTGGCTTCTATTTTCTTCTGACAAGAAGCCACTTATAACTGATCAGCTTCTCAATTTTGGTTTTTTCAGTTTTTCGTTTTTTTCTTTACATTGTCTATGACACTATAACGGTTTTTTCTTTTATTTTCCTTATTTTTTAATTTCAAAAAAAGTTAACGGTCGCTACAGTATATTTACAGTCAAAAACCAACAGCTAAAATTAGAAAGTCAGGGCATTCAAGCCGAATGGAGTGGAGCCGCACATATGTATAACCCCTGCATGCAAAAGGTCGTACGAAGATGCATTTGATGACAAAAGAAAACAAGCGGATTAGATTTACACTTGAGTAATGAATAAGCTGTCCAAAAGATTCAAGTTTAGAGCTGTAAAATTAAGGAACAAACGTGTAAAGGAGACATCTTTATTTAGTAGACCCGAATGACTTATGATTACACTCACAGCAGGAACTAACAGTACTGTCCATTGGATATAAGATCTCTAATGTGTTCTTAAGCTAGGAGCTGCTTGAACCCTAAAAAACGGTAAGCAAGCAAGGATCAGTCGTTACAGTTACCAATTCTCCACTTTACTAGCCTAGAAGTTAGACGAAATGCTACAAGCCTCACACACATATTAGCGGTCCCTAGCAATAAAATTAAATCACTCAGTTTGCTGCTTTGTTCAGAAAGAAGTCAACAACCGAGGAGAGCCAGTATGGCTGCACATTTATATGGCATAATATTCATCTCATTATTTTTTTGCATAATTAGCATTTTCAGCTCACACCTTTTGCTCTCGAATTTATCCGGATTCCAGCACAATAGCTCGTTAAAATTTGAATGTCCATTTATCTAAATAACAATGTTGCTGATATGTCACTTGTAACAAAAAATGGCATGCATGAAAAATACAGGCTACATTTTGTCAGGGTAATCAATTTATGCAAACAAACTTACAGCGGCAGTATTAATGTCTACAGTACCTGGATACCAAAAGCTAAAGCGAAGTACATGTCCTTAAAAGATACCGGGACTGCTCAAATCTACAGTGTAAATTGCATGGCATGATGCTCTGTTGCAGGCCATGATCATAAAGGATGAAGAGAAATAAGTTGCAAAACTTTTTCTAGGCTAACAGAGATCTATCTGAGAAGCACTGGCAAAAATATTAGAAACAACAAAACAGTTTACTGAAAAGTGTTGCATTGTAACTAGATTTCATGCAGTGTGTTTTTTAAAACGATGTCAACCGGTAGATTGTAGTAAAAAGTGTATTGAGTTTAACTGTGCTAGCCAAAATCATATACAACTATTTTTCTTTACATACTAGCTCTTATGAATAGGGAGAATTTAAAATTTTAAAATATAAACTACAGCATAAAGAGCTGCATCCAGTGTGTTGAGCATATCAAACATGACTGACAAGCGTCAGTACCGCATCATATGGCCTGTCTACATAAGAGGGTGAAATCTTTAGCCAGCTGGCATCCAGTGTTTGGCCAAGGCCCCACGTGCATGTGAAGGCGGAGTGCTAATGAAGAAGGGTAGACCAATCATTTAAACAATGCTCAAACAGGATAGCATTAAGACAGGAAGCATAACAAAGGATGCTTGGGGTAAAAAATTGTAACTGTGGGTTACCCGGCAAACAAGGCACGTCAAATTTTAGCCATAGAATTTGTGTACCTCTAACCTCTTGTGCACAGACTATCTCGGCCTGAATTGTACATAGGCCCCTCAATTTTGTAAAGCTTAACTGGGCCGAAATTATGCTTGACAAATGTCTGACTCAGGTACATGGGGATACCAGCATGCATACAGAAGCTGGGCTTAAATTATATCATTTTCAACAATTATAACATCAGATAAAGCTTTATTCTCTAATTTGTGCACCACGAAAGTAATAAAAATTTCTTCGGCCGCCTGCTATCCAAGAGCTGCTTTGATACAAGACAGGCATTTCCATAACTACATGCTTTTGAACTAGGCGTTCCTACTAGGAAACTTTCAGTAGCGCACTGTTTTCCCCTCCAATATTGAAAATTTTTGGCTCCTAATGTACAATGATTACCTCAAAACACATTACACATGGCACTATAGCTAGGTTAAAGCACCAATGGAATTGCTACTATGGACGACTATAGATCAGCCAGGGTTCAATGAAAATAATTTCAAAGAAAGTGAATATGCACCAAAATGGTTATTCATATAACTTTTCATGGTCATATGAACATATGATAGAATAATCGAAATTATGCAATGAACGCTATTGGATGCAAAAGAATTCAACAATTCAAACATAATATAGAGAGCTAAGACAACACGCAATATCAGGACCTTGACATATGAATCAGCAGATTCATGTGACTATGCAGACAACAGACAACATGGTCATAAGAAAATTTGTAGAGAAGACAGGTAATCAATAAAAAAAGTAGCACAGAGCAACAAATGTCATGCTCATGGAAATTACTTGTCACAATAATAAATCTGACCAATCAAAATATTCAAAATTGACGGTTACTATTATGACCTAAGATCTCGGCGTACATATAGCAGGCGAGCGAACAGTACCGCATGGGTACTGTAGCAACATGTGCGAAATTAGGTGGTTCACCGGTATATTGCAGATTAGGAATATAATAATTAGTTTTTTATTATTTGGACTTATTTTCTTTTAGATTATTTTAATGTATTAAAGATAAATTTCTTATTATTAGAGATTAGTTTTCTCAATATAGAGATATGTTCCTTAGAGGTCAAGTTTAGTTATCCCTATCAAAGGGACATCATTGTACCTATTACCATCAAGAAAAGAAATAAACAAAGTTATCTAGTCTTCCTCTCTTTTTCAACAGGCCTCAAAGCCTTAGCGGCGGCATGGCTGGCCGATCAAGGGCAAATGCGCTACCCTCGGTCCTCGGACCTGTACTCAACCACCGACCACAACATTTGATATCAAACCTACTCACTAATGGCTTCCGATGTTGAATTATCTCCCTTGGACACGTTGATGGCTAGTAACGAGATAATATGGTCCTTATTCGACAATATGATGGCCAACTTGGAAATAACTATAGAGTTGGTGAACAAGCTGAAGGAGCAAGAAGAGGCGCCGTATGCCATTGCAATGGCTGCACTGCCACCACCTTCCTCGGCAGCGGCATTGGCAATGGCCACGTTACCAACGACGACTCCTCTTCATGCTTCACCTTTGGTGCCTTTACTAAGGAGAAAGACTGTCGCTGTCTAGCGGTAGTCATCTCCACGTGACCGACCAACATGTGCCTCCGTAAATGTGGAGCACAACGGCTGATAGGTGGGGGCCAGCGATGTCTTCACATCCCTCCCACAACCGCTGCATATAGGGGCAATAAGGATGCTACTGCCTCGTGCTGGTTAACCTTGCCATGGTGATTACTACGATGTCAACCAACGCTGGAGGTTACTATCCTCATTGTTACTCACCGAGGCTTCATAGATCTTCTTCCATACGGCATGACGCCATTATTGTGCCCTTTTGTCGGCATAGAGTTACGAAGGACTTCAACTATGACCGCCACCTGACAGCTCGAGGACGAGCTGCCTCGCCGTGAGGAATGTAATGTTATGATGTAAGATCTCAGCGTACATACAACAGGCGAGCGAATAATACCATGAGTACTGTAGCAACTATGAACAGTACCACGTGGGTACTGTAGCAACACGTGAACAGTACCCATGGGTACTGTAGCATGTGCGAAATTGGGTGGTTCGCCGGTATATTGCGGATTAGTAATATAATAATTAGTTTCATTATTATTTGGACTTATTTCCTTTTAAATTATTTTCATGTATTAGAGATAAGTTTCATATTATTATGGATTAGTTTTCTCAATATAGAAATATGTTTCTTAGGTGTTAAGTTTAGCCATCCTTATAAAAGAGACAGCATTGTACCTATTGTCATCAAAAAAAGAAATAAACAAAGTTTTCTAGTCTTTCTCTCTTCTTCAACAGGTCTCAGAGCCTTAGCGGCGGTATGGCTGGCCGATCAAGAGCAAGTGCCCTACCCTCGGTCCTCGGACCCGTATCCAACCACCGACAACAATAGTTACACGGGCGTGTGCACACACAAAAGATAAGCCAAACACAGTTTATGAAGTGCCCAGTTAGCAAGTGGTTGCAGGCTTGCCGCAAAAAATGAAGTGAACTACAACGGACTGCTTGGAAACTAGGGGACCGGGGATACAGCTTTCTTCTGCTCTGAGAGATTTCAAAGCCCTTCAAATTTCCCTTTTCCGAAATATAGTGACCCATAGTTCATGATTTACTCAACCCACAACCTTATATGCAAGCTATAACATCATTAATATATGTTGCACAAACTACCTTAAACGCTCCTCCACTGGTTTTAAGAAAAGAAAGAAACAGTTATTTCCAATGTCCTGACTAGTGGCCCCTTTCTACAGCCACATATACACCCGCTAAGGTGTTCAAGGTAGCCCAGCAGTCGCTAGCCATTATTTAGAACATTGGTTTTACTCAATTATTAATACTAGCCTAGCTATGCAGTCATTGATGATAATATAATACTCGAGTTAATGGTATGCTCTTGGTATTGATAAGAGTTGTGTTGAACAATCCATAGGCTAGTTCAGTTCAAAGTTATCCCACCTGACTTTTTATCACACTTTCAGATACCTTACTAATCCAAGAACACTAGACCAAGTTTAACCAACAACCATGCTATCCAGCAGTCTGAGATTATTCAACCTTCAAAGGATCATCAAAATTCAAGTATGCACAACAACAATTTGACAATTTGAGTTTAGAGTTAGACCACAGGATTCATCACAATTCGCAACAAAGGTTCAAACAACATTCCACTTCGCTCATATCAACTCAACTTCTATCTTTTTTTTATTACGGTAAAATAAATGCCCAGCCTAACACATAAGCTAAGACTAGACCTGTAACTAGTAAGCTACATATCTTGTTTGTGTCTCATCTACAAGACTACAACCATGGGGACTAGAACATATACTTAGGTAATACATTGCACATTGCCTTCTTCTATCGCTTTAGCACTAATTCCTGTATTGGAATATGCTTAAGTGCGCCTTCTATGCAAGAGGCACTTAGAAGAGAGAGAGTATGTCATATCAGCAAGCGTCCTTTTAAGAGCCAACCCCTAAAAGCAGGAACCACTTCTAGGTTCTAACAAGCTAAATGTGAGTCTGTCAAATGCGATCTATGAAACAATTCGCAACACAGTTATGCGGGGAAGAGAGAGGCAAGCATCATTGATCTTAATTATGCTCACGAAAATTTGTAGCACAGTAAAACCAAAGGATGAGGACGATAATACAAATACAAAGCATTTCAAAATGTTTAGGGCATTCGCCGTCATCAGGTAAATTCCACAACGTAAACAGAAACAACAGCACAGTGTTTTGCCCGTGTTCCATCCATATCAGAATCGCACATCGGAAGGCAACCATCTTATTGGAAGCAAAAGCAAAACAGAAACAATCCAAGGTCCGAGGTGACCTGGGGCGCGCGGATCACTCGGCCTGGGCGTCGGCGGAAGCGGCGAGCTCCTGCTGCTGGAGGCGCTCGAGCGCCTTCTGGTGCGCCCAGGTCTCGAGGGTGAGGTCGGGCTTGGCGTTAAGCCCAACGCCGAGGATGACGACGGAGAGGAAGGAGGTGAGGTAGCAGGGCAGCTCCCAGTCTTCCCACTTGCGCGACTCCCCCGACGGCGGCGGCGGGCGGTTGAGCAGGTAACCCTTGGGCCGCTCCTCGTGCCCCGGCGTCGTCCACCGCCCCGCGCCCTCGCCGTGCCCGCCGCGGACGCGCGCAGCCCCGCGCAGCCGCGTCCGAAGCATCCCTCCCGCCGCCGACGAGATCGCCCGCATCGAGCTCGGTCGGTGTGTGCAAGCGTCGTGGAGATCGGTGAGAGAGGTCGTCGATTTGGGGGTTGTTCTGCGGAGGCGATGCTGGGATGCGGTGGTTGCAGGAAATGGTGTGAATGGGCTGGAGTTTTGTCGACGTGGATTGGGCCGGGCTAGAAAGAAGCGGTGGTCTTAATGGGCCGACTTTGGAGCTTGGAACGAGGGATCCATCTCACAAAAACTAATGAAGTGCTCTTTTTTCGACTAAAATTCTTGTAAAATTCATGTATTTCAAATGGATCCTAACTTCCGTAAGAACTCAAGTTTCAAAACTACTACTTGCACAACTGGGGCACCATACACAATGAAGATAAAAAATGTAAGCATGGGTTAGTTCAGGACTTCAGGTTAGTTCTCATGAATCACCTATACAGACTTGAATTCAGATCTTTGAACATAATTACAGCAGGAAATCTCATCCGTTTGGAGAAGTTTAGACACAATTTGGATAGTTTATTCACACATTGCAAAAGAGAATCACCGCTTATTCATCGTAATATAGATACACGTATAATTGCTGTTCAGATTCATTCAGTTGGTTTGCTACTGAACATTCAGCGACTGCCAGTCATGGAATGACAACTTGTCGATCGTCGACGGCTGGAAGAGGAGCGGGTTAACATCCCACCCTTTTAGGCTCCCTCTCGACCATCTCATCCTGACATTGTCGATCTCCAGGCCGGAGATGTGCTCCAGCATCATACCACCGGTTATGTGCTTCACCATCTCCTGGCATCCAGGCCGGTAATCATACAGGCCTCCCGTGTAGTTTGTCCATCTCTTGTAGGTCAGGTCGATGTTCTTGAACTTTAGGTTACGAAGCAGGCCGTGTCTCGATCCAGCTAGGAAAACCCCGTTTTCTGATACCGATGAGATGTTGATGAAACGAACGTCTGAAATGGTGCCTTCTTTGGAATCTGGATGCCTTGGACAGGTGGTGATGTAGATCGGTTCAGCTCTCCCCCACCAAGAAGGATGGTAGTACCTGGTGCTCATTTTGATGTTTGAAAACACCACATCACTCACGTCCCCTGCAAAAAAACGATGCAAGTCCAAATTAGGGGAAGCTTAAAGCAATTCACTAATCAAGGTAATTATTCAATGTACAACACAGGGTCACTGCTGAATAAAAATTCATGGTACCAAAGCAATTTATAATTTTATGCAAAGGCACAATGCAAGTACAACATGAGGTTCAGGTTGACTAGAAAAATGTCCTTCAAAACTTCCTTAAAAAGTTATCATCATTTCAGAAGGCTTAGAAGTTGGAAGAAAAACAGTAACATTTTTATTGAATAACACGTCTAGTTATTTTTGAAAGTAAGGACGTTCAGTTATAGTACCCAATAGTATGAATATTCACTGACAATTGAAAGTATATTAGTATATGTCTGTACCTCCATCCCGGATCTGCATTCCAAGTCCTCGATGAGAATCGACTATTGTTATGTTGTTGAAGACCAGCCTCTTGAAGTCGAAGGTGCTCGCACTTCCAAACTTGATGGCACAAGATTTAGTCCGGATCCAGCAGTTTGTTGCCGTCAAGTTGTAAACAGGCCCTGTGGTTGACTTTGGGCAAATCGCATCATCTCCGGTGTCTATGTGGCAATCGGTGATGACGGTGTTGTTCGAATCCTCAATGTCAATGCCATCGTTGTTGGGAGTGTCAAAATCCCCATATATCGACACATTGCGGATCAGCGAGTTGTCACACCTGACAAGATGAAGACTGCAGGGAATGCAAGTGTATAACCTGTCAACTTTGCCTGAATGCCTTGTCACATGAAGTCACAATTGAATTTTGCCCATCGAGTGTTTTAACTAACGAAAGATAGCTAGAGCAGTAGAGTGCAAATTTTTGTGGGATCATTCATCTTTGGAGTGAAAGAAATAAATAAAATTAGACAGACCATCTTTGGATGTTCTATGAATTGATCAATGAAGTGAGGGATCAAGAAATGCTCACCACCAGTAGGCCGGCTGGTTGAGGGTGATGTCATGGATCCTGACGTCCTTGGAGTCGATGAAGCCGACGAGCCGCGGCCGGCACTCGTCGCCCTTGCAGTCCCCGGTGGCGTTCCAGCTTACCATGATGTTCTTCTTCTCGCTGGGCGTGACCACGAAGGCGCCTCCCTGGCCGTTGATCTCGCCGCCGCCGGTGATGCCCGCGCCGGTGGTGTTCTCGGCCAGCACGACGTACCACCGGCGCGACTCGGGCGGGTAGTCCTCCTGCCTGGTCCCGCCCAGAAGCCGCGCGCCGGGGGCGACCTCGAGCACCACGCCCGAGCGGAGGTGGACGGTCGCCGTCAGGTAGTGCCCGGGCGCCGGGAGGAGGACGCGGCCGCCCCCGGCCTCCGCGCAGGCGTCGACGGCGGCCTGGATGGCCGCCGTGTCGTAGCGCGCCCCGTCGCCGGCCGCGCCGTAGTCCGCGACGGAGAAGACGCGGGTGGATGTCGACTGAGAGGCCGGGGGCGGCAAAAGCAGCAGCAGCAGGGACGCGACTGCGAGCGGGAGCAGAGGAGATGCCATTTTGGGGTGTTGAGGTTTTCCGGCTCTCCTCTTCTCTCTCCTAGTAGGTTGGAGTATCAGGGCGAGGTCGGTAGTGTAGAACAATCGCACGCAAGCTGCCTAGTCGAGTATATCTGTTGGTTCGGGGTTCATGTCGCCGTCGGGAAGAGGATCAAAGAGAGGGGTTTGCGCGAACGGGCTTTAAGCCCATCAAAGCCCAAGTAGTGCCTTCCACTCGGCCGAATTTTTTCTATTTAAGCCCTTTTTTTAAAAAATATTCACATTTAGACCCCTGGTGGTTTTAATTCCGTTTTTGGACCCAGGGGGTCGGAGCCGTGACCCACGGCGCCGAGGTAACACGTCTCGGCGCCGTGGTCCATGGCTCCGAGGTCGCAGCCCACTCGGCCTGGCGGCTGCGTGCGTGGCGTGCGCGACACCTCGCGCCGTGACTCGTGGCTCGAGCTCGGCGCGTGACTCGTGGCTCGAGCTCGGCGCGCGTGACTCGTGGCTCGACCTCGGGCCGTGGGTCGTGGCGCCACCTCGAGCCACGAGTCACGCGCCGCCGTGCTCGCTACGCGGGCGCGAGCTCCTCGCCACGTCTGGAGACACTCGGCGTCTTGGGTTTGCACCGATCAGGCTTTACGTTGTCGCAAAAAGAATTACTAGTTGTATTTTTTATTTTGATTATTTAATTATAGTAATGTTATGTAATATATTTATTTATTTATAGAGAAAAAATACGACATATGTTTTTCAAATTCGTTATGTTGCAGATGATACATGTAGGAAATTTGTTGTAGATTTTTAAAATATTATGGTACGTTGGTAATGGTTTTGAAACATAAAATTTTGATGTGGAAAACAATTTAATGAAAAATTTTTGAGCACAAATGTGATATGAACAATTAGACGAAAAGAGCGAAAGTGATATTGAAATGAACGAAAGTGATATGAACAATTAGACGAAATGAGCGAAAGTGCAAGAAGCGTAATGATTATAAGTTTTGTTAATTATGTAGTTGTGAATTACAAAACAATCGATAAAATTGCAAAAACAAGTTTATGTTGATTGGCTCGTTGTAGATGCATAAAAATATGGTAATTTTTTAGGAACGATTGTGCGTAGAATGGTCGATATATAAAATGGTAAGTGACTTTTAAGGTTTGGTATATTTTAAGGGTTTGCAATTCCGTGGTTTTGCAAGGTTTGGTAATTTTGTAGTTGTAATATGGGAACGAATCGATGAAGTCGTAATAAAAGTTTATGTTCATTGCAAGTTGGACATGCAAACCAAATTATGCTAAATTTTTTGCCGAAGGATTGAGCGTAGAAATATCGATGCATATAATGGTAAGTGATATTTCAAGGTTAGTGATATTTTGACATGGCGGGCATGTGGCATGTGTGCAGTCTGTACTTCTAATGTTGAAATTCCACCACTAGTCCTAACATGCATGCCTTAGGAAAATAACTTCTGGGTCTATTACATATTGTCTCTTGGGTGTAGCGTGGTTGTTTCCCCTTTTGTCATGCCACAAGATGGCTCATTGCTTCCTTCTTCCCGTCACTCTTGGACTTGAGGGTGCCTCACGAGATTGAAGCTCTTCCTCCCGACGCTTGATGGTCGCTTCACGCACTTAGCCGCTCCCGCCTCCTTTGCGGCTCATCCTCCTTGCCCTTCGACGGATTTGGTCCACCCTCACGCGGCGCTCTTGCTCAAGTCGCATCTGCCGTTCCACCTCGCGAGCTCGAGTCATCTTGACAAAGTATTGTCCTTTGTTTTCCACCTCCACCGCTCGTTATTTGGCCATGCGGCGGCGACTCGATCCACCCATTCCATGAACCCGCAAGCCTATGTGTGGCGTGGTAGATGTCATGGATCAAGTTGAAAACGATAACGGAAAAGAAATGATTTAGTTATGGTCGTTACCACGAAGTCGTCATCCGTCGGGACACTTGAAGAACCTACGGCCGTGTTTGGCTCGTTGTACTCGATCGATCCGGACTCCCAACATCGTCCTAAAGCCGCAATGGCACTTCGGCGCTCATGCCACTCCGGCACTCCAAATGGGTCGGACCTCGAGAAGACATTGTTGTGTAGTAGTATTGTGATTCCTTGAGGAGGAGATGTGGTATGGAAGACATAGGAGAGAGGCCTTTATGTAGGCGGGTTATCCAGTGCGATGGGCATAGTCCATGGAGAGGATCTTTCGCTTTCCGGATTCCAGTGTAGCAATAAATGGCCCTATGTAGGCTTTTCAGAGACTATAATCTCGTAATAAATTCATAGTTTGTAGCCTTTTCAGAGATTGGACCATTCAAAGCCTAGAAGGCTAAAGACCTACGCCCCTATATGTGTGCAGGCCTCACAGCCTACTCCTGTAAAGGCTAAAGACGTCGCCCTATATGTGTACAGGCTAAAGGCCTACTCACATCCTTTGCAAAGGCGGCATATCTTGCCCGTTTTCTCATGTCATCGAGCAAAGCTGCCCTCTTTTGTCATCTCACCAACAAAAGTCGACTGTTGTGTCATGTCCCCGAGCAAAGTCGGGCGTGTTGTCATGTCCCCGAGCAAAGCCTCTTTTTGTGGTCACCGCATTAAGCTGTCCCGTTTTGCTATAAGTAGCGGGGTTGGGGTCCCATGACATTGTGAATCGAACAAAGTAGTACCCTCTCTTTCGTGGTGAAACATACCATGTCCAAGTCGAGGGCGGTGGGATTTGGGTCACCGAAGGACGACATTCCCTTAGAAACGAGGATATGTTCGGTCCGCGATCGATTGATACCAAGCGGCGTGCTCAACCACCGTGGCCAAAATGCGGACACAATGAGTACGCGGTCGTCGGATCTTGGATTCCCGAACGATGGCGGCGACGTTTCTTCGATGCTCACGCTCCGGTACAAATTAGTAATGTTACATTTTGTATTGCTTATGGACCCTCGAAGTTTACCGTCATTTTTTGTGCAGATGGGCAAATGCGACTTCTCCCACTAGATCGACCCTCCTCACGAACGGTATGTTGATCGTTATGTGGATACATTATGGGCTCGAATATGGGACTTGGAGTACCGAATGGAGAGTCTCACCGAGAGAACAACGACCTCCGCGAACAGATGCAACGCGAGAGGGGCAACGAGGAGGTCGTGAATATAGGAAGCTCTTATGATCCCACATGTTGCTGCGCGAACCCGAGCTGCATATGTGCATGCCACTACCACGACGGACAACCACGTCCGAGGCGACCCCTCAAAGATTTCTCCATGTGGGTGCCACGAGGCTCGTTTGGCATGTAGGTAAGAATGTGTATGGTTGTGTTGTGTTTTAGTTGTTGTGTTCGTTGGTGTGTTGATGGCTGTAGTACTTGGTTGTGTTGTCATTTTTGGTACCCTCCATGTTTACCGTCGTTCTTTGTGTTAATGGTTGTAGTACTTGCTATATTTTATGTACGTGCAATCTATGTGTTGTTTCGTGTTGTGACTGGCAAAGCTATTTTATGTGTTGTTTCGTGTTGTTTCGTTGGTAATGTTTTATGTACTCTTTTGGATCTCGTTCGTAGTTTCGTTGTTTCGTTGCAGGAATTATAGAACAACAAAGTCTGACTACGGATTCGTACACAAATATCACATGAATATAACATATACACATACATACAAACAAGTAACTCATTACAACACGACCCACAAGCCTACACATAAATATCATCGCCTCCTAGCCTTACCCTTACCCTTACCAAGGCGTCGGTGCACAGAGTGTAACGGCTAGGCTCGCGGCGGCGTCTGCGTGGTCAGTGTGAAGGTGAGCCTCGAGAGCGCCTACGGTGAGGCGGGCCTATCTCATCGTAAGTCCGCCGCTCCACCTCGTCGTCGTCCTCACCCCTCGTCGGGAAAGTGTCGCTCGTGGGGATGAGCTTTGTGCCGTGTCGACCCTCGCGGCGTCGGTGCGCAAGTCGTGTCGAAGGCACGTCTCGCCTCGCCGCGCGTGTGCTGCAACCAAAGCGACTAGCCGCACGACGTGCCGACACGCTAGCCTCTGTCATCCAACATTTTGTTAACCAACAAGATACGAAGATATTAGTTACTAATTTTGTGAGTGGCTTTGTCGAAACTTACCTCTAGGAAGCTACGCATCCTGACGACGTCGTCGCATGTCCTGCACATATGCTCTATGTCCTGTCTGGATCGCTTGAGGTTTTGCCTCGCAAACAAGCAAAAGAATGGATAATTTCTTTGTATGTAGTGGTATTTATGTCTATTGGAAAATAAGCAATGAGATTGAACATTACCACACGATCCATGACTGGTGCTATCTCCACCTGCGTCCCAAGGCGAGTCGACTGGTCGTAGGGCGTGTCATCGTCGTCGGAGGACGCAATGTCGGCGTAGTCATCCTGAGTCCATTGGCCCTTAAGCTTGGACGCGTCGCATCTGGTACCAAACTTGGTACCGACGGAAGTTCTCGTTTGTGTGGCTCGTCATTGTCGTCCACGTGGTCCCGAAAGTGTCCCCACCTCAACGTACATGTGGTGGTCTTTGCTCGAAGTCCGTGACCTTCTTACGCCGCCGACGATCAAATCGCATGTCACGTAAACCAAACGTTAAAAATAGAAAAGCTCGTGCAATTGGAATCCAAGGTTAAAATTGAAATTGCATGTCACTTACTTGTGCAAGGCCACGACGTGGAGAATCTGCGCTCATCGCCACAAATGTCTCATACCAAATCGGCGTGCAACTCTATGTGGCGGTGATACTCAACGACATATAGAAGCAGATAAGAGGCACCTCTTCCGTAGAGGGCCTCGTCTATGCTTGCATAGTGCGCTGAATGACGGGCCTCCACCTCACTGCTCGGCGTCGGGCTCCCACTTAACTGCATTGAAACAACTTAACGTTAACGGTCATATCCTAACAAATGAAAATCACGATACCAAATGGAATTAACTTACACCGAGGCCGTGGCGCATCTAGCTCGTTCGTGTACTCTCGTAGGCCCTCTTCGTCCGGCGTAGGGCGCTGCGACACGTCCCAAAGATATGCAAGTGTCGGACGTCGGCGAGGAGGAACCTCTGCGAACCACGGACGAGGAGGCGAAATCGTGGGACGACCAAGCGGTAGACGACACCACATCCACGGTGGAGGAGGTAAAGGCAACCACCTCATCGTCGCGTTCGGCGAACTCCGACGACACGCCTCGCAGAGGTGGCGGTAAAGGAACGCCAACACCCCGAAGCCAGGTTATCTTGCCGCCGTGTCCCGATCGGTGAGGCGGTGGATGTACATCCACGACGCGCTGTCCCCGTGCCGTCGGGAAGAGAACGCAGCAAACAAGTGCGATATCCATGCCCCGCAATTACATGTAAAATGATATTAAATAAAACTATGTCAATTTTAGCAAAAGCTCGATTAGGCGACGAGTTGGCTCGATATCCACCCCTACCGCAGTAGTAGGAAATCGCTCGCTCGTCGCGTGTGCGGGACACTCTGCGAAATCTGCCGGAGCCATGTGATCGAATTCCGAGTGCGATGGATCGCCTCGGCGAAAGCTCGTCCCGAGGAAGGCCTCTACTCGGGCTCTCCAACCAGCGAGCATGCACGGTCCGATCACCGGGCGGCCGTGAATGGCGACACCAAGTATCTTCGAGTGTCCCGGAGCGTAATAGTCATCTCACCGAAAGGGGTGGAAGCTGTGAGTCTCGGCCTCCACCTACATGATACAAAAAGAGGAGTACATGTCGGAGAATTTGAGGCGCACATAGCCGACCAACAATGAACATGCAAGTGGAGCAATGGTTTAGGAGAATACACATCAATCGGTGCGATGATGGCCGGGGTTGAAGGTGGGCAACCCACGGCGAACACAGTAAGAGATGGCGTCTAGGCCACCCTCTCCAGAAAGGAGTGTACCTCTCGTCGTCATCGCATGTCCAGAACCCGTCATGGGTTCGAGGACGAAGGATGGGCAGCTCTGTATAGAATAGAACACTTTTTTTGTTAATGCATCAACATAAATAATTAATTGTACAAGAAGTGATGAAGCGGTACCATCCCCTCCGCGGTGAGCCGTCCTCGGTGGTTACGCTCGTAGTGCGCGTCTAGCGGTGGAATTGCGCCATCCTACAAAAAAATTGATTTTGTCACCCAACATAGAAGTAAACAAAAATTGAACATGCATACAATATGGAAATAATAAGAAATTAAATAAGAAACATAGCAAATTACATATGAAAAAATAACTAGACGAACTATGAAACATAACGAATAACAAGCACTCGCTTTGACTAAGTGGCCAATGGCATGTGCGTGAATTGTGGCCAAGTCTACCACATTTGCTACATTGGTTACGCTCGGGTTAGTAAGAAAGGGGTTGCTCTCCTCGCCTCGTTGTTCTGAAAGTGATCCATAACCATCTTGTGTCTCGTCCTTTTCTGGTTCCACGTTTGTTCCAACGGCTACCGGATCCGCAATGTATTTGGGCCCGTGTGCGGTGGCCACTCTCCTCGTCCCGATAAGGCTCGAAACGGGAGACCACGTAAGCACAAGGTTGTCAACACCGAACTCCGATGTATCTTGCTCTCGTAGTCAAAGTTGCGATGCCTCATTCTGCCACATAATGAGAACATGGAAAGTGGTGCGCCTCGGTTTACCACATGTGCATGAGAAATCAATAAGGACAACCTTATGCCTCCTCGTCGGCCGGAGCTCTCCATCGGTCGTTGTACCACCCCTTTCTACAACCTCGTAAGTGCCCGTGGAGTTGTCAAAACAATATACCTCATGTGCCTCAGCCCTCGCCTTTGCCTTTTCAAGGTGACGCTTCGGTTTTGGCGCCCATCTCACTTGTTTACTCAGTGGCGCCATTGCATGTGCGTGTCTTCGTTGAACGGGCAACAAGCTTGTAAAAGGTGAAGGATACGATAGCATTGACGGGCATACCACGTATACCCCTAAGCAAACTATTGAAGGATTCGGCCATGTTGCTTGTCTGAAACTCGTACCTCCAGCCACCGTCGTCATGAGCCCTTGTCCATTTGTCGACATCTCTCATCAATCCCGTCAACCACTTGTCTACCTTCTGCGTTTGTTGCAGTATTAAGTTGCTCCAACTTTTCCTGGAAGAACTTGACCTCTAGCATTCGAGCGACCTCCTCGAGCAGAGAAAGTTATCCTTCGTACCATCCTTACGGAGTAGATTCTCGGCAAGATGCCGAGTGCACCAACGGTGGTGCAAAGCGCATACCCGTATCTGCTCTGTCACGGGCAGCAAGTATGCCCCGGTGTCTATCGATATGACACCCACCTCCCTACCGGGGCCGACCACGTGCCTCCGAACGAGCCGCAAGAACCATCCCCGCTTGTCTTTGTTTTCCTCTCAACCAAAGCAAGCGCCAAAGGAACCAACGCGTTGTCTGCGTCACAGAAATGGCTATCGGTGTGCCTGGTACTTGCCAAGAAGAAACGTCACGTCAATGGAGAAGACGGGCGACAATGCCGAAAGGCCTCGATGGGCCGAGCAAAGCACCGTAAAGCACGGAAGAATATCGCATCCCATCTTGAGTCCATTCGTTTGGTTTCGGACGTACTCATAATGCATGCCCGATTAACCGCTTTGATTGCATTGAAGAGTCTTGCAATCGCAAGTACCCATCTTCCCAGTCCCCATATATCATCTTCCGGATGCGTTGCTTTGCCCTCCATGCTTTTCCATACCTTATCTCGTATCCAAATTTCTCCTTAACAATCCCGGCAAGTGTCTTCACCTTCATATTGGGTTCTCCTTTACTATGTGGCACAGTGACTTGGCAATAATGGTAGAGGTCAATCTGCCGATGCTTCTTTGAGCTCGCCCGGCACAAGTGTGTGGGCCAACGATTCTTGTGATCTTGAACTTTCCGTGTCCTTCTGCTTTCCTAGCACAAACCCTCCATTCACATGTTTCCTTCTACTTTGGCTGTGTACCTCCGCTCCACATAAGAATGCCTCACCTTGAATGGCCTTTACGAATCACTTGAATACCCTGCAGCCACCTTCTCAATGCGAGACAAGTCCTCAAACATCATGCCCTTCTCAATTGTCATGCTTGAACCGGCCTCGGGAGCATCTAGCGACTCGTCATCCCTTCCTTCGCATAAGCCCCATGAGAATGCCTAAGATCGCTGAATTCATGAACCGATGGATCCCGGCCAGGCAATAACGCTGATCGGCTCAATATCACTTTCGCGCTCTCCAAAAGGGCGGTCATCGTCGAATCAACGGCCCTTGCGATCTCGTAAGGTGCGCAGATCATCCACAATTTGAACATCCACACCGTTGGAGTCCCTGCGCAGACATCTTCAACGTTGCGGATGGAGCAACGGGAGGAACACCAACATTATCGGAATGTCTCCCGCATCGTAAGCACGAAACGATGGGATTGATACAAAAATAGCAATGACGGAAAAGGCTAAAGTGTGGCTCGACACTTCATCGGGATGATCTGAGGGTCGCCACAACATCATCGATCCGACATTCAACTCGAATCGGTTGAGAAATCGAACCTCGTTCGGGCGGATAGAGCATCGGGCACCTCGGGCACTTCTTCCACATCCACCGCAAGATCCGTGCGGAGGGTCAAAGGTGCTGATCACCTAGTTACGTGAATAACCGTGAGTGGTGGGATCAATGGACACCTTCCGCACAACAACGTCCAAACATTTTAACTCATTCCTCATAACCAATTTGACATATTCGTCCCACTCATCCTCTGAACCAATTAAGATCAACCGCCTGAGAATTGTGTCTTTCGAACCGAAGTGAAGTAACCCCTCAACTGTGATGCTCTCCTCGTTTCCATGACAATGTAGCTTCTCTCGGACCCTAGCAACCAACTCACTAAACGACGGCCGATCACCGAATATCAGAGGCACCCTTTGCATTTCAACAAATCGAACATTTCCATAATCATCACTTGTCACACCGCCTCCATGATATAGGGTGACTAGGTTGTCCATCTAGTTCATCTGAAAACCAAACTTAATACCTTGGAAATATGCGGATGGAAAGTTAAAAATAAAGCTAAAGCACAAACGATTTAAGTCCCACAACCACATATTATCTACCTAAAGCAGAAAGCTAAACCATGCTCTATAAGTTCGGTGTAGCCAGGCACTAACTGTCTATAGGGGTGTGGAACTTGGTCCATTTGCAAAACTTACGACATTGATAGTGCAAAGTAGGCACCCAACAAAATAATCTTACATTATAATATGCAAACTACATTCTTACAAATACACGATCGTATGGTTGTATCAATTTGATGCATTAACGGCAATTCTGCATTCTACATGGTGTAATTAATTCACAAGCCTTCAAAGCAACTTCATCATCCGAATCTTTATTAGCTTGCGGGATCAATTCGATTACATTTTTCAAATGTGGCTGCGTTTTAGTTAGCCAATGTCGATCCAACATAAGACCATACAAGCATAAACAATGAATAATTGACCAAAAATCTACCAATGAAGATTAGTAAGTTCTGCAAATAAACAATCTACCAATGAAGCAAACAATGAATGGCATGCAATCCGAGCTCAATGGGGTGATTTCACGATGGTCTTATGAATTGCTTGGTGAGGACAACAAATGGAATCTAAATGTGCAGCAAAGAACATGATATTACCCGCAAACGGCGACGGGGAGGCGGTGGGGCTCGGCGCGCGGGAGGGGAGGCGGGGGACGCGTCGGCCGCGGCGGAGGCGGACGGAGGCGCGCACCAGCGGGCGGCGAGGCGAGGCCGAGGCCGGACGCGGCGGGACGGCGGCGCGCCAGCGGAAGGCGACGGAGGCAGCAGCACGGCGGCGCGGCGGCGGCGAGGCCGGACGCGCGGCGGGCGGAGGCGGCGGCTCGGGAGGCGACGGAGGCCGGGGCGCGCACCAGCGCGCGGCGGAGGCGGCGAGGCCGGGACGCGGCGGAAGCGGCGCCGCAGCGGAAGGCGACGGAGGCGCGCACCAGGCGGCGCGGCGGCGAGGCGGGGGCGCGACGCGGGGACGGAGGCGCGGCTCCGGAGGCGACGGAGGCCGGAGGCGGCACCAGCGGCGCGCGGGAGGCAGGGCGTCGGGGCGGCGGACGAGGCGCGCAGCCAGGAAGGCGACGGGAGGCAGCGGCACCAGGGGCGCGGCGCGAGGCGAGGCCGGGACGGAGGCGGCGGCTCGGGAGGCGGGCGGAGGCCGGAGGCGCGGCAGCGGCGGCGGGGGACGAGGCGGCGTGGCGGGCGCTAGGGTTTGCGGATTTTCGACGGCGCGTGAACCAGCGCCGCCAAGACCACGGGAAAAAGGCGCGTGGGGCCCGCTGGCGGTCGGCGCCATGACCCACGCGCTCGAGCTCGGAGCCATGACTCATGGCGCCGAGCTCGAGCCACCGATCCGCGCGCGCGACCTCTTGCCACGCGGCGCCACGCATGCCGCGGTGGTGCGGCCGGGACCTCGGGCCGTGGACCACGGCGCCGAGACGCGTGTTAGCTCGGCGCCGTGGATCACGGCTCCGACCCCCTGGGTCCAAAAACGGAATTAAAACCACCAGGGGTCTAAATGTGAATTTTTTTCAAAAAAAGGGTTAAAATAGAAAAAATTCGGTCCACTCGGTCCTCGTCTTCCTCCTCGCGTGGTTGTCGTCTGCGTGCGCGAACCGACGAACCCCCTCGCCTCGCCTCTGCGGAACCCGAGCCTCTTCCGCTTCCACCATCCCTTCCTCTTCTGCTCCCGCTCCAAGAACCGCCGCTTTTATCACCTCAATTCTCGCGGCCTATCTTTTCTTGAGGCCCCTTCTTGCGGCGCATCTTCCCTGTTCGATTTGCTCAATCTGAAGGCCCAAGTCTGAAGGTGCATATCTATTCCCTCCTCTTGTTGTGATTAATTCGAACTGTCTCCTCGATTCTTTGTTCAAGAAACACAGTAGTTGCATTGCCACTTGTTAAACTGAAGCGTAGATTGCTCTTGCCGCCAATGTTAGGGTTTATGGGTACAGCAACAACAGTGTGGCTAGTTGGTGTTGTTGACTTTGTGGCTACCAATTACCATAACCATGTGCTGATAGGGAAAATCTTGGTAGCACGAGTCTCGGCTTTGTGGCTGCGATACAAATTTCAATAATCTGAATGTAGATAACAGCACTGCCAATTTAAACTGGATTTATTGATCTCCTCTACTTCTAAAATCGTGCAGCCGTGTCTTCATCTTATCTTGACTCTGTCCTCCCGAAGCAGAGCTCGCCACTGCTGCATATGGAACAAGGTCTTGTATATTACATCCCTTGGTTGTTTAAGAAAATTTTTCTCAATCGCCATTTTGTTCCTGGCTTGCCATATAGCCCAGGAGAAAGCTGCAAAGCTATACATAATATTTAGATAATCAGATTCAACGCCCAACCTCATCCAATTTTCTGTGAAATCTTGAAAGGAAACAGGGATCCTATCCCAATGAAATGTTTCTCTGACCCAACACCAATCAAATCTGGCAAGCACACATGAAAAAAATGATATGGTCAGTAGTTTCCGGGCATCCACAAATGACATAGTTAATGCTTTTCCTTCATTTTCTCTTCCTTAGTTGGATTGCAGACTGAATTTGTCTTTAACTTTCAATGGAATCTTGCGTTTTACATAGCTTTTGCATCCTCCTGCTCAGCCCCCCCCCCCCCCCCCAAAAGTTGTCTTGATCCTATTTCAACTCTACATCTGTCAGCAGGTTTTTCAGATCTTGCCACTTCAGGACCCAAGGATCTTCTAAAATTTATATTCCAACTCTCAGTCTCTCACCATTCCAACAGTCATGAATGAATTTTCAACTCAGGGTCCTCACAGGTTGCAAAAAAGAAGCATTCTTCCCATTATACACTTGGTGAGACACCCCCCCATTTGAACCATTTCTTAGCTTTACAAATACCTTTCTAGAATTGTGATTTCCCTGAGCTAATGTTTCTATCAATACCTTCATACTTTGCTCTTAGGACTTGACAGCTCAAGTCATTGCATCTAATATTTAATTTCTAATTTCCAAACCCATTTATTCAGGAGGCAGATATTCATAACTTTGGTGTCAATTACGCCCAGCCCATTGTAATCCTTTGGTCTGCAGATTGCACTCCACTTAACCATATGATACTTAAACTTTCCATTAGCACCCCTCCAAAAAAATCTGGATCGAATTGTATCATATTCTGATGGATTGTTTTGTGCAGGTTGTAGAAGCCCATAGTATACATTGGAAGGCTACTGAGACAAGAGTTCATCACAATCAAACGACCCCCAGAAGACATATTTACTTTTCTAAGGATCGAGCCTCTTAGTCAGTTTACTTGTTAACTTCTCAAAAGCTGAGACCCCCAAGACGATTACTAACTGGCAGCCCCAAAATAAGTCAAAGGGAAAGAGCCCAGTTTGTAGTTCAGCATATTTGCCACTCTTTAAGCCTCTTCTGAATCCACCCTTAAAACAAGCACCTCACTCTTATGATAATTTATCTTCAAGCCTGACATCCACTCAAAACAATAAGAGAAATTTCATATGTAAGAATTAAGATGAAAGCATCATCCTGCTCACATAGGACAGTATCATCAGCCCCCCCCCCCCCCACCCAACACACCAAATTAACCATTATCCTTTGGTTTCTTCAATTACAAAGAGCATCGGCTATTAAATTGGATAGCATAGGGGAGAGAGGGTCACTGTGCCTCAAACCTTTATAGTTTCCGAAATAAGATCCAATGTTTCTATTTATATTTATAATGACCCTACCTCCTTTCACTGTTTGTATAACCCAATCTCTCCATTTAGTACAAAATCCTTTCCTCTCCATCACATCCTCTAATTAAGAACCCCCATTGTACCCTGTCATAGGCTTTCTCAAAATCTAGCTTTAACACAACCCCCTTTTGTTTACTTTGTCTCAGCTCATGTAGAACCTCATGTAAAACAACCACCCCATCCAAGATGTTCCTCCCCTGAATGAAGGCAGTCTGATTCTTACTAATTATTTCATCAGCCAGAGGAGTAATTCTGTTTGATAATAATTTGGGGAAAAGTTTAAAATCACACTCAGAAGACAAATAGGTATATACTGCTTAATTGCATTAGCTTCTTTCACTTTAGGAGTTAGAGTGATCACTCCATTGTTGAGTCTTTTCAGATCCAAATCTCCCTTCTGAAAGTCTTTCATCATGTCCATAATATCTCCCTTAATCACCCCCAGAACTTTTTGTAGAAGAAGACAGGAAAGCCATTAGGGCCAGGTGCAGAGTCAGAAGGCATTTTCATGAAATCTAGACACCCCCACCCCCTCTTATCTCAGACCCAAAAAGTTGCTTGTAATAATCATATATAACTATATATGGTCAGATATTTCTTGAGAATTAATCAAAGTTACCCCCTCCTTCTCCATACTTAGTATAGTGCATTTCCTTCTCCTGCCATTAGCACAACCAAGGATACAAATCTCGGAACCGAGAGAAAACCCGCCCGGTGGCTGGTAACGGTTACCGGTCGGTTATCGGAAAACTGGTCAAAAAATAGGTCAAACTTTGAAAATCAAAATTTAAATTTTAGGCTATTTTGAAACCGGTAACCAGAAAAATGGTCAAAAATCAAAATTTGAATTTGGCCGGTTTTTCGGTTACTGGTCCCCACCAGTAAAACCGCTGGTAACCGCCGGGTTTTTGAACCCTGAGCACAGCCATGAAAGAAAGAAGTATTTGCATCCTCCTGTAGAATCCATTTTTCATTCCCCCTCATCTTGGTATACCCCGTCCCAGTCATTTCCCAATTTGTATCTCATTTCCCATTCCGTTGCAGTGAGATCCTTTTGATTAGCTATATCATCTATCTGAGTTATCAAATCCCTTTTCTTTCTCTTATAATCTCCATGAACATTTGGCCCTCATCCTTTAATAAATCTTCTTAAGTTTCCAGTGTACCACTGCCATTTATCCAGAGAATAGACCTGCAGAGGCATTTTCTGAATGTTTGCATTCCAATTATTCTGGACTAAGGGAAATAAATCCTCTTGTAGTATCCATTGTTTTTCAAAAAAGAACTGCCTCTGACATTCAACTGTATCCTCTCCTGTACGTAGTACAATAGGGTTATGATCAGACCCTACCCTAGTTAGCGTGTTGACACCAATGATACAAATCTCGGAACCAGGAGAAAACCTGCCCGGTGGCCGGTAACGGTTACCGGCCGGTTACCAGAAAACCGGCCAAAAACCGGTCAAACTTCAAAAATCAAAATTTAAATTTTGGGCTATTTTGAAACCGATAACTGGAAAAACCAGTCAAAATTCGAAAATCAAAATTAGAATTCGGCCGGTTTTTTCGGTTACTAGTCCCCACCGGTAGAACTTGTAACCGCCGGGTTTTTGAACCCTGGTTGACACTCCATAAAGGAAATTTCTGCTCCCTCTCCACATCCACCAGTACCCTGTCTAAATTCACCATTATTGGATTTTCCTGTTTATTGGTCCAAGTAAATCTGGGGCCATTCCTTTTGATTTCCAGTAATTGATTGTCTGCAATAAACTCATTGAACATATTGAGTTGTAGTCCAGATTATCAGAGCTTTTTATCCTGAGCCTCTCTGATCAAATTGAAGGCTGGGTTCGTTTCAGCTTATTTGTATCTTATGCTTGTATTGTCTACAGTAATTAGCTTTTAAATAGTACGTTTTTTCAAGGCAGGGTCAATAAAAAATTGTGGTAAAAAGTGTACTGAGTTTAGTTGTACCGGCCAAAATCGTATGCGACTATTTTCCTCTGCGTATTACCTCTCGCGAACAGTCAGAATTCAAATATTTAAGCCATAAACCATCAGCCCAAAAGAACCCATCTGAAATCTTCCCCATAACTATAGGTAAAGCAGAGTTCTGGCACTTCAGAAACAACTCTTCCAGGAAAGCTCCTGAATTCTCATATTGAGCTGGACGATAGATAACCATCAATTCCCATCTGATATTGGTCTTTCTCCGTCTCAGGGTCATACTGACAAAATAAGACACTTGATCACACCCCTCTATTTCCACCAAATCTTCTTTCACCCCCAGTAGTATTTCCACTAGAATGTCCTGAAGCTGGGATCCAATGCCATTTGAAGGAAGCATTACCAGACAGTATGTTAATTCCCTGTCAGAGAAAGATGTTTTTATTGTTTCCTGCACCCCACAGCATCAACTTTCTCCTGAAACATCAGCTCTCTCAATTGTCTTCTTCTTTCTGCTCTACCTAAACCACAACATTCCAGAACATGATTTTCATTTTGCTTTCTTCTGGTTGGAACTTCTTCCTTTAATAGTTCTTTTACCTTTCCCCTTCAATTTTCACCCCAGAAAAACCTCTGGTTCTGTTATCAATACACTCCGAACTGCAAGCTCAATATGTTCAAACTAGAAAGATATCCGCTATGTTCAGATAGGGACCTTCCCTCCCGTTGTTTTGTCAAAGCTCAAAAGAAAGCGGTAATTTGGTATAGGTTGATGTCATCAACAGCATTTATGCTCTCTTATCTCCTGCGCATGTAGTTTTTTCTAACATGTTCATTTCCTGCAGGTATCACCTATAGCTGTGTTCAAATATAATTTAATCTTCTTTAATCGATGCTACTTTTTAGATAAGTATGTCACAAGTCTATTGGGTATGGTAGATCTTCTACTACAATGTGGCATGTTAGTTAATTTGGAGATCAAAAGAATGGTTTCTTAGTTCTGGTTATCCAAACATGTTTTTCAGTTTATACTTGGTACTACTTGAAGCAGATGCTGCTGTTGTACACATCTACTGTCTGTTTCTTATAGCATGTATTCTCAGTCTAGTCAGTTACAAGGAGGATTCGCACAGAGCATGGCCTTGTGGAAGCATCCTCATCCACACGCAGTCAGTCATCCACATGCAGTTGGTTTTTCTCTTAAGAAGAACACAAAATCAACTGATCTGCAAAATGCAACATACCTTTTCCAACAGTTGCACTGCAGACTATCACTGAGAGATTATATGCTAAATGTAAAGCTTGATATACCCTCACACCAAAAGTTCTCTGGTATTAGCTGGAATTCGAGAAAGATGGCACAAAAACAAAAGTTTTCTAGTATTAGCTGGAATTCGAGAAATATGGCACAAAAAATAGGAGGTACATCCACTGGACTTGGCTTGAGTTTTGCAGTTTCTGGGATGGCATATGCTGAGGGTCCTGTGGACAATAACATCGATAGCACTCAAACTACCGAATCATCCACTATATCAACTCAGGGGAAGAATGTTTGCACAGACTATTCTGTCACTGGTGAGAGTGGGAAACTTTTTGCTTATACTTACAAATATGCACATGGTCAAAGTGTAACATCGGCTGGACACTTGTGATTCATTCACATGGGACCTGCAGGCATTCCTGTAGATAGAAGGTGCTTGTTCCGTTCTGTGGCTCACGGTGCATGCATTAGGTCAGGAAAACCCATACCTAATGAGGATCTGCAGAGCAAGCTGGCTGATGACTTGAGAACAATGGTATGTTTATAATGCTCTGCTCAATTATTCATGTTTTCGATGAATAATGTTCAGCACTAAAGTGATAGGTATCTGGTGAGTAGTCCCATCATCTAAAACCCCTATACCAACTTTGCGACTGTTAGGTTGCTGATGATTTATCAAGAGACGGGCAGCAACTGAATGGTTAGCTTTCATGTTTCCTCACAAAGCTGTTTGTTCTTCTTCATATGAGACAATGTTGACTCTGATAGTCTCCCAGATCCAGAATTGTTCATGGCTTCACATGTTCTTCAATGAGTGTTAGCCATGACCTTTGAATATATTCTCACTGTTTTCTATTTTAGCTGAGCTATAGATTAGCGCGGTATCCTAATAGAACTCTTTACTCTCTAGTCATATCTTTGTAGGATTTAAGGAATAGGTTTAATTTTTTCTGTTAATATCATTCACAACCCTGCAAGTTAATACTGGAGCACTATTCAGTTATCATGTTGACAAGAATCCCCATTCCTGGGTATGGGAGAGGGGGATAGGGAAGCCCCATTCCTGGGTATGGGTTCTCTGTGTTGCTAAATGGGCCTTGTAACGGCTGCAGATTTCAAGTCCGAGCGCCCAAATTTTAGCTCTGCATTTTTTCCCCTCGTAACACTTAAGCATAGTGGAATACGCGTTTACGGGCCTGTTTGGGAGAGCTTCACCACTGAAAATGTGGATCTGGAGCAGCTCCACCGTGGATCTGGGATCCCACCATAGAGTATTTGGCTTGTACAGCAGCTCCAGATCCACGAAATTGAGGTTTTGGTGGGAATTGCCACTTTTGGTGGGATGGAGTATGTAACCAGTGGCATTGGTGGGTAATTACCACCCAACTCCACGATGGAGCACCCCTTGAGGAGCTCCATGAAATCCATGGATCTGGCCCTCAGATTCAGAATTTTGGTGAATCCAGATTTCACGGAGCTGTAACGTTTGGGTAAAATTTCATAGAGTGATGTTGTTTTTCGTGAATCTGAAGCTGATGGAGCTCTTCCAAACAGACCCTAACTCTCTTGCACGGTCGTGCAAGGTTTGTTGGGCGTGAGACGGTGGAAAGGAAGACGGCATTGGCATCTACCGACGCAGCCTGTCTTGCGCGGATTCTGCTGTCAGCTGTGGGCGTCGTCTTGTAGTCACCGCCACTCCAGGTTAGGCTCGTGCCAAGCCAAGCTCGTCTGAGATCATGCTCTAGGTAGGACAGCACGGGCGATCATTCGACCAACCAACAGCAGGCACGTCCATTCATCAGGCGACGTCAGCCTCCGTATGGACCGCCGCTGGTGGGTCCACACTGCAAGCTGAATTTTGTCGGGAGATCAAAATCCTATAGGATTTGAAGCTACTCAAATATGACATTTGTACATGTAAACCCTGAGCAGAGTTTACATTTGTTTATGGTATAAATCAACCCAAAGTTCAGTTGTAGTGTAAGAACACGTCGGCCCGGGATTTAGCTAATCCGGAATGCTCTACAAAACTACTGTACTATTTCCTAGATCAATAGATAATGTTTACATAATACATCACTGAATTATTTCATACATGACATGAACCATGCCATACATTAATATTACAATCATCAGAGTTTAAATAGACCATATCGGGTCAAGTTTACAATAAGAACCGATCAAACCAAATAGATATATTACATAAGTGTGAAAGCAAAAGGGAAAGTCACATCTCGTCACAGGTAAACGACTCGGGTAACTTGTATACGGCCGATATTAACTCCAAGACTTGGGTAATATTTTGTGCACGCAAACACTAACTTAGTCGGTCAGACTAGGATGAGACCTAAACTACTAGAAACTACTCTAATCCCTGCCATCTTCTTCGTCAGCAGCTCCCGAGATATCGTAGTATGCGTAGTGTCTTTGGTCCACAGGCTCTGAGAGATTTGTGAGTAAGGGTGAGCATAAACAACAGTGTCTCATCAGCTAACACACAAAATGCAATATTTATATATGTAGGTTTCAATAAGGAAGGCTTGGATTTTTTTTATTTGCTAAAGATAATATTTTAAAATTATAATAATTAGAAATTCCTATAACTTAGTATTTTAACCAAACTATTTTTAGTTATAGAGAGTGAAAGCGTGCAATTTTTGTAATAGTGCAGGTTCCATCCACATGTTATATGGTTCCATTCAACATATGCTAGATTTTGATTACTAGAGTTACATGCGCTCCATTATCAATACTGGGTCACATCCACCCAGGAAAAGACAAAATTAGGGTTACATTCACCTCATGATTTTTCATCCTACCTACAAAGATTTTGAAATAGAAACTAGCTCAAGTAAGTTTCTATGTCTGTCTTGACCATGGGTATGGCTGTTCGAATAGTTTATACCCTACATAAATTGTATACTTTACCTATAAAAGATAATCAACTTGTTATGTTTCACACATTTCCTTGAACATCTGGATCAAAGAGATCATCACAAAGCTTTTACAATGCCTTCCCCAGTGTAAGTTATGTCTACTAAGGTTTCATTTGAAGGTGGTTATGTCCACCACACGGGACACCCTTTTGCGCCACACGATGGTTTACACCAGTGACACGACCTGTGTCCACAACAGCTAAAACCAGCGAAATGACTCGTGGGTCACTCCAATGGTGTAACTTGCACTAGTGGATACAAATTATTTAGCTAGGTAGACACTATTATAGACTTATGAGTGCACTATTTTACATTAGGGGGTCTTAAAGCTATTAGGACAGTACATGTCATAAACCATAATTTCTCATGTTAAATCCGCACCAACCATCATACCATCCGTCCAGATATGGTAACAACAAGTTTCAGAGTTTTGAGGCATAAAAATAAGTTATCTCAAAATACCGGTCATTTCCCTCTAATGACTCAATAAATCAAGTTTCATAATTAAAAGATGATGATTAGGGTAAATTAATGCTCTAGTACTTAAACAAGACTAGCATGATGCTTAAGTATGACCTATAGCTAGTAAAGGTACCATTAATTATCTACAGTGACAAGGATCAGGTGATTCAAATGTCAAAGGATAGTGTAATAACATTACAATATTAAGTAGGCATGTATCTAGGGGTGGAAACGAGACGAGCCGAGCCAGGCTCGGCCGAGCTCGTCTAGAGCTGTGGCTCGGCTCGGCTTGTTCAAGAAACGAGCTAGAGGCCCGGCTCAGCTTGGCTTGTTTCCTGGCTTGAGCCGGCTCGCAAGCCGCATAATGTTTTTCAGCCGTACAGCGGTGAGTCTACTCCATGGTGTCAGATATATTAGTCAGTGATGCAGTACATATGTTTGGAATTGCACTGTAGTTCTGTTGAATAAACAGTGAGTGCATACAAAAATGATCATGGTGCCAAAAAAATTAGCCCAATTGAAACTTGGTTTCTCCTTAGCCAAACAAAAACTCCTTTGTTCCTTACTCTAGCTTAAATGCCCTCAGATCTGGCACATTGTGAGGCCAACATGGTGATTATGAGGATATATAATAGATATATGGATGTTATACGTTACAACTTACAAGTAGCCATAGGAAAAACATTCACAAAGGCTTCACAAACATAGTTGGCAGATTACTGACAAACAAAACTTTTGGGATAAAATGAGCATAGGAATTATTCTAAGCAAACAAAACCTATAGACCATTAGGTTCAGCCACAGATGGTCTATAAAAAATCAGAGCCAAAAGGAACCGCAGAAACTTGTATTCTCCTAATGTCAACACAACTAGAAGTCTAGAAGAAACAGGCACAGCATACAGATTACACAGCAATTCTGCTCCATAAAATCTAACTAATGCCAACAACACTGACGCAATAAAAATATAAGGTGACAACCAAATCGATTTCAAATGTTTGTGTTAGGTCAACAGGATTAGTTGGTACTTGGCATTCAGATTTCTTTAGATTTTGGCTAAAACAAACTGGCAACTAGTGCCAAGTCAATTTCCAAAACCCTAGAGACGGGAATCAATCATGTATCATTCATCACTCATGAATTAAAAGTGATGAAAATTCCATACATGATGGGTGATATCAAGCCACAGATGATGCTGCACTTGTATGGTAGTTTTAACTTCCCCTAATTGATGCTTGCGATGTGCCACAGATGATGTTGCACTTGTATGCTTGCTCACTGTGTGGAAATCAACCGAGCTGCCCTCAAGATGCCGGCCATTCCCTCAGCTTGTGATGTTCCCCGTAGTGAGTTGGCCAAGAATAGGCACAGGTGTGGGTGGCCCGCCCCAGTGGCAGACGTAGCAATTTGGACGAGGAACTGCCGAAGCCGAAGGGGAGTGTAGAAAACAGGAGCTCCACCAGCCACCGCACGCTGGCCAGAGATAAAGGCACGGTTGTCCCAGCAAGGGAAAGGGGAGGTGGAGCCGCTGTTGTGGCCGCCGCAAGCCCGCAACGGCATCAGCTGCTGAGGTGCCACCCGAACCTGTCAGATCCTCATCGAGCCGTTGGCGTGCTATCACGAAAGAGCCAAACCTAGGAGCAGACACGGGCGCCTGACCCCGCGTGCCACTAATCTTAGATTCTGCTTCATACGCCAAAAGTTGATAGGGAAGATCTAGGGTTTGGTGAGGAGAGAAATCAGGGGGAAACTGGCGATATGTGTGGCGGGCGGGGCGAGCAGCGTGGTGGGCAAAGGGGATCGAAGCATGAGATGAAGGGGAGCGGGAGTTCAGGATGGCCGAACAGGACGTGTGTGTGTGACTGGGAGAGGACCTGAGGAGGGGTACGCATGTTAGTGGGCTGGGCCTTGGGGGACTGATTGACTGTGGAGCGCGTAGATACGAGCCAAGCTCGGCTTTTTTATGAGCTTGGAAAAGGGCTCGGCTTGGCATAAAAATTCATAAGCCTGAGCCGAACCGGCTCGAGCTCATTACGAGTTGAGCCGGCTCGCAAGTCTTAAACTATTTTTTCCAGTCCTACATGTATCTACTTTAAATTTAACATACGTTTGTATATTAAATTAAGCATGCAATTTGATAATTTAAATGAATATAAATTTGTACAAATTTTGGTTCAATATAATCAAAATGTTGACTCTCCTAGCATACAAGTGGGTTGGTCTTGAAATTTTTGCGTTGTCTTGAACTGGGGCACTTCCGCATTCTTGTATTCTACTCGGCTGATTACATCAAAAATGAACAAACAAATAAGCAAAATAAATAAATACAAAAAATTCAAATAAACTCCAATTTGAACAATTCCACTGCTATTAGATAGATCTTGAATTTAGAAATAAATTTCATCAAATTTGGAGCTAAAATGAGTGAGAACGGACTCTCCAAAGTTTAAATTTGAATTAAATCCAAAGATAAATAGAGGAGAATTCTCTCTCTAACACCTGGGGTCCACTATTTTAAAATTAGAGGCTGACAGCTAGGTCCCATGGCCTTTTAATTTTAATTTTGATTTATTTTCTAAAAAAGAAAGACTCTGAGGGCTTACTGCGGTTGGATCCCTTTACTGTGTAAACCGTAAATTGGGCCTACATGTCAATGGCTCCTACTGACTTAACCGGTTTAAAAGGATTTAAAAACCGATGGGGCCCATGGGTTAGTGACCGATTAACGATTGCTAACTACTATCATTAAGTTGACCTTAATTACACGTTTAAACTTAACCGCATCACTGTAGTCGTCTTCCTCCCGCCGAGCATCTCGCATCTTGCCGATAGCGAGAGGGAGGGCAGCAGTCAGAGGTGAGGCCTGAAATGAGTTCTATGGCTCGAAGTCGACGTAGACCTCCAAGTGAGGTAGTTCGGGTGAATTTGGGGTCTAGGACGGCTGATAGCGAGCTCTTGTGTGGCGGTAACCGGAGCATGGCACTACGGCTCTACATGGCACTATGGCTCGATTCTTTTCTACAGGAGTGTCTATGGACTACGAGGAGCATACAGGGGGTGATGATGAAGCTCGGTGAAGCACGGCATGGGCTGTCGATGGAGAGCCGAGGCAGCGGATGGGGGCCAACGTGTGTGGATTGCCGGAGAAGACGACGTCGCTTGATGAGGCTCAGGGAAGCTTCGGGGTCCTTGGGCGGTGCTCCACACGCAAGGAATTGGACCGAGGTATAGTGCTTTGCAACGGTGCCTACGACAGTGCTCGGGTTGGAGAGGAGGGGGCGGCTCGGGTCGATTGAGGGTGGGGGCTAGTGATTGAGAGCTAGGCGATGATGGTTCGAGGCTTTTATAGCCACAGGAGGGCGTTGGCTGTTGGGGTGCCATGAAGGCTTGTGTGGTGTCCCGAGGTGATGGAGCTAGGCATGGTGTAGGGGAGGGACGACGTGTCGGCTTGAAGATCGGGTATGTGCGAAGGAGGTTTATGGCGAGGGGATGGGCTCCAACGGTCGACCATGGGGATTTCGGGCACGCGGGCATGGCGCGGCGCGGGAGCAGTGGAGGCGAATGCAGACGCTGCAGCCACGCAGAGAGAGAGAAGGAGAGAGAGGGGGCTAGGCATGACATTGGCTCAGGTGTGGGTTGCGGTGCATTGGCGAGGCATAGCGCGCACAGGCGTGCATTGGCGCAGAGCAATGGCAAGGAGATGCCGGAGAGGATGCGGCGAGCGTGGGTTAGGGGTGTGCGGGAGTGCGCGCTGCATGACGTGCTCAGGCGCGGTGTGCGCACGACGAGGGTTAAGATGGCGCGAGCCATTCTAGACCAGGCCGTGGGCCAAAATAGGCCGGGCCAAGGCCACTGGGCCGAGGATAGGCAAGGGCGAGCTGGCTCGGCCCAAGAGATTTAGAAGACTTCTGAAATTTAAATTTGGTGGAGTACCTGAGCGCACGATCACATTTCCCAGCTTACGCGAGGGGTCAAAGGTTAATGCCCCGGTACATACCAGATCGTCGACATGAACATTCAAGTACGAATTGAGGTAGATCCCAGCTAAAATGCCCACTTGTAAAAATGTGACATTCTAGTCTCGCGCTCACATGCTCTTGTTCGCATGGGGAGAAACACTGGTTCGCGATCTAATCTTGCCATGTCCCGGCCGGTGTCCCTGTAACGCCCCCGTTTCCAGGGGCGCGTACGGACACGGCATTCCGCAACTATTCACGCATGAACAATTATGGAGTGTCGCGCAAAAGTATACCATTGCATGCTTACAACAAAAGTCCAGCATATATGTCACAAAAGGATTAACATCCAGTTTTGACAGCGGGGCGTGCAAACCCAAAGTATAATTACATTACAAAAGACTTCCAAGATTCGCTTCGAGCGCGGCGAAGACCTAAAGCCACGGGTCCTCGTCGAAGAAGAGATCCTCAGGGATGTCCTCGACGGGGAGACCTTCACCTTCGTTTTGATCCTCTAAAGAGTGGATTAAGCAAGCCGTGAGCCAAACAACCGGCTCAGCAAGTCCCAAAGGGACTCTATCTTAGTACATGCACGAATCAAGAAAGGAAGGGAATATACTTGGTTTATTAACTTGAGTGGATGCAATTTTATTTGTAAATATTTTATAAAACGGCCCCAAAACTACTCCTTAAGATCTCAGGGGTTTTTCATGAAGAGTTAATTAACCAACTAATCAAGTTAAAGCATGTACAAAACTACTTAAGCTTCGCTGCTAGAATCACCCAAGTGACACAACTCCATTAACCGGGAGCACGGCGTATTTGAATACCATTATTTTGACTCTGCAGAGTTTGCTCAGCTTTACCCACACGATTTCTTAACTTCCGCGTCCGGGTTAAGAAAGCCAGGTCGTTTCACTTCTCAACTCTTTATGTAGGCTCTACCCGATAGAATCCACTCGGGTCTGGCACATATAAATAATAATAATAATAAAACAAACGTCCGCTTTGAGTGAATTCTACCGTTGTTAGGCACCCGCAGCACGGCCTGCCTAACCTTGTTACTCAAACACCTACTTCTCAACACCTGTAGAGTTTCAATCGAGTTGAGCAGCTACTAAACCAGTGTTGACAAGTCAACTCCTGTGGTTGAGCGATTACTATGTCATTTGATCGGCGTAAGGGTTTGGTCCTTATATTTTTCCCCCAGAGTCCGCAACCCCGGTCAGGTTCGCGACCTTACAACCTAGGGTAAGAACCCTTATCCTAATCTGCACGTCGACATACTCCGCCCTAGGGCACGGTGTCCCATACCACCCTGCCCTAGAGTCGGGTTTTCTAAAGTCTATTGGCCTGCAGCCACAACCTTATCAGTGTAAAGCTTTGCATGATAATAATAACCTACAATTATCTAGATTAACTAATAATTATTTCTAGGGTTAACAAAGGCATGGCAATAAATTTAACATGGCATTTGTCGGTGGTAGGTTTAACTACATAACATGTCATTCTAAACATTTTATTTTATTTTTGAACTAACATTTCAGAACTAGCTTAATGCAAATAGCATAATAACATAATTAAATAACATGGGTTGCAACATGATCAAAGAATTTGGGACTTGCCGTGAAGTTGGGCGATCTCGGCTAGCTCGAACGTAGAAGCACCTTGGTCCTGCGATTGCACTTGAACTTCCGGAATCTCCGAAACTAGCGCAAACACATAAAATAATTAAATCCAGCTTGAGACTAATCAAGCGAGGAAAAATAAACTAATTAAAAAGGAGTAAAATGCATAAATCCTCAAATGGGGAATTTTAGGAATTTATCTGGGATGGATCTGGAGGAATGGAGGCCAAAAATGGGTTCAGGACATTATTTGGAGCAAAGTGGTGAAATTTGGGAATTTTTGGGATTTTCTGTGATTTTCTAGGATTTATTTGGATTTTTCTGGCTTTTGAAAATTAGAAAAGCATCTGGAAAATCGGTGTGAACAGTAGACGGCCGGCCCGTTGCTACAGTGCAGCCCGACGGGAAAATCTCCCGGGACCGAGCAGCCCAGGCGGCCCATGAGCGACGCGCCTCCGCGCAGCCCGCAAACGCGTGCGCGCGCTCCTCCTCGGCGGATGGCCGACACGCGGCAGAAGCGAGCGGGCGGGATGGCGAGGGAACGGGCGGGCGAGATCTGCGTGGGTGGCGATCGGACGGCAGTGGAGAAGGGAGGGCGGGCGAAGCGGTACGATGGAGATGGACGGCTGTGATTAAATGGCGCGGGAAGGGATGGATGGAGGAGGAGGGGCCACGTCGCGGGGGAGGAGTCTTCTTCCTCCTCCAGCCGCTACAGTGTTGCTGGGACAGGGCTTCGGTGGCGACGGTGGCCTGGGCGCAAGGGGGCTCGCCGGCGGCAAAAGGGGGGTGTCAACAGGGAGGGCTCGCCACGGGGAACCCATTTTGGGTGGTGGGAGGGCGAGAGGATCAGGGGAGAAGGTGGAAGGGAGAAGGAAAGGCTTCGGCTATTTGGTGGCGGAGGGGGTCATCGAGGCGGAGTGAGCCAAATCGGCGAGAGATACACGGTAAGGGGGCTGGGGTGCTCACATTGGCGGTGGCGGCGTGAGCTGGGGAGCTACGGAGCGCGCTGGCCACAGAGAGGGTGCGGCGGCCGGAAGGGAAACTCGACGGCGGCGTTCCACAGTGCTTCACCTGGCCAGAGGAGGACGACAACGTGATTAGGGGTGGGTAAGGATGCTCTGGACGAAAGCAATTGGGAAATGGAGGGAGAGAGAAGGAGATCGACTTCACGGGGTCGCCGGCGCAGGGGAAGACGGTGGCGGTGCTCCAGGCAATGCGGCGTCGATTGGCGGCTCAGGGAGGTGCTCTGGAGTGGCGAGAAGGGAATGGGGGTGTTGGGGACGCTCAGGAAGCAAAGGAGAAACGGAGAGGCAGTGATGGGGGTTTTATACCCGAGCGAAGGGAGAGGAGCCTTCGAGGAGAAGGCAACGGCAAAGGCGCTGAAGTCAACCGGAGTGACGGGGGCAGTTGGGGACATCTCCTCCACGGGGAAGCCGTGACAAGGCGCTGCCAGGTGTTAAAGCGAGCGACGGGAGCAGGTAAGCTTCGGGCATGGGCGGCGGCGGGGCTTGCGGAAGAAGGGAGGCGGGGAAGGGGCTGGCAGGTGGGGACCAAGGGGAGGCGACGGCGTGCGGCACGGGGCGCGCCGGACCGGTGACGTCGAGGGCTCGCGACCCACGGACCGAAGGGCGGCGGGGCGCGGGCGGAGGCCATTCCGCGGGCGCGGTGCTGCCTGGGCGCGGGCGCAGCGTGAGGGAGAAGGCGGGGAGCGAGCGCGGCACCAGCGGGAGAGAGGGAGCGGGGAAGGTGCCGGGGAGCGGGAGAAGCGGAAAAAAGCGGGGCGCCGGAGGGGAAGAGAAGGCGCACGACCCGGAAAAGGAAAGCGGCGCGGGGAGACTTTTCCAAAAGGAAAAGTTTCCGAAATTCACTCAAAAATACAACAAAAATAACAAAATTTTTGGGGTTTTTCAGTCCCGTTTCTCTCCCATCTACATACGCCCGCGGGGGCGATTGCTCAGATTGGTTTCAGATCAGATGGCGTTTTTGTGTCCAAAAGTAAAGAGGTTCACCGAACTAATTTATGTCCGTGCAATAGTACTGAAGCAGGAGTAGAACACCGAAGGAAAAAAACAGCGTTGAAGCATGAGTATGCCCGTTCTTTTGAATTTATGGTTTATAATTTTTTTGAATAAATAAATAGAACAGTTTTTTTCATCGTTTTTTAAAACGGTTTATTAGAATAGTTTTCTGAAATGATTTATTAGCTAATCGGTATTCGGCTCATTCATACAAACACTAACGTTAAGTGTTAAAAACCCTCAGAGAGAACCAAATTGGGAGAATCCATAGTTGGAGAATCCGGTAGCACGGGCAGACCAGGGTCTAATCTACGTCAAGCCTGCATTGTGGATCTGACTAAACCTAGACATGGTGGAGAGAATCGGAGTGTGAATAGGATATGTTCGTTTAACACCTCTTCAGCGTACAAGCACAATGGGGTGCATGCTCCTGTAGCGATTCTTCGTAACCAATGGAAGGTGCCAAGAATTGGGAGCTTATCCCCTGGAAGAATAGTATGACGTGATTTCAGGTAGCGAGAGGAATAAAGCTCCTGCTACGATCACGTTGGTAATTGGCTGCAGACAGTACCTTCCGCTGCGACTTTACGAGACACAAAAATTGCATTTGCTATCAAGATTTCACGGATTATTCTCAGTGGAATATATCAAGGAACACTAGTAATAAAGGCATATATATATGGACTGCTTCAGATAATAATGCAGAAGAGAGATTCTTGCGTTCTGTACGAACAAAATGGTAGGCATTTTTTAAATGAAGACAGGAGTTTTGTCGATCAATTAAAAAAAGAACTAAATGTAACGCTAGCCGGAGGCTAGAAAAATAAACGCGGAAAAGGCTTGGAATAATGGGAACAAAATGATAGGCATTATTGCCTGTATTTTCGACTGGTAGGAATAATGGGAATATTAGATTCCAGAAATGATCAAAACCTTGTGAAAATAATCAAGCATGCATGGCTACATATATTCCACATACTAATCTGCTGATGGTATTTTACCAGACAACTACAGGGAATTTCGGAATTTCTTGCTTGCAACCTAGCTTCATCCATGCATGGCGAGCTCGTTCTCGTTGATCAAAGATACCTTATGCCATCAAGAAATCCTTATCGCGATAATTATGCTCTCTTATGCGTACACAATCAATGGGGAACCTTTTTACACCGTTGGATTCTCGAGGAATTGCATCGTCGGATATGGTTCGTCACTTTAATCTGCAGCACACGATTCTTGATGTACCAATTCTTAAGAATAGATTCATCGAAATTTTCTTTGTATATATTGTTGAAGTATAAGTGAATTGTCCATCTTTCCTCATCAGCTTAAGCTTTTAGGTGAACTGGCTAGTGCATGAAACTCAATATAGTATTAGAGTCAAGAGATCTCGAGTTCAAGACCTGGCTGACGCAATTAAAAAAAGTTAATTGCAGTCCACTTCTATTCCATGTATTAGGCCTAAGAGAGCCTACATGTAAGGGGGGAGTATTGAAGTATAAGTGAATTGACTATCTTTCTTCATCAGTTTAAGCTTTTGGGTGAACTGAATTAAATTCAGTTTATGGATGTGGAGGTAGCTTCTTTGATCTGGGCTAACGCAATCTATATCTGTGTAATGTAAATAAAGGTATATGGGAACTCGTCGTTGACGATTGTCCCCACGGCACGCGATGAGCCGGCTCCGGGCACATCCCCACATAGGAACCAACACCAGAGAAATGCGTTCGTCTAACTACAAGAAGTATAAATCGAGGAAGTAGAGAAATTGGCAGAAAAACAAGGAATTTTTCCCCATTGTCTGCGCAACACTTCAATGCATAATATTGAACGTATAAAATTCCATATGTATATGTCTAGTCAAATTGGATTACATTTATTCCTCGCAAAAATATGGATTTCATAATGTATGTGTGAGCTGAGAAGAGAGAGTTGTGTACATCATCAGCTCAGATATTTCTAACCTTTGAATGCCGATTAGCGATAGTTACATGTGTTATGTGTGTAAACAGGTTGGGTTTGTCAACCTCCTATTCCTTCCAATTGTTTGCAGGACTTCATGCCGTTAAGCCTCCAAAGAGTGGTGCTGTTTTTGTCTCTTGTTGGATCAGCACACAAAAGTGGGGAGCCACACCAAGCTTTTCCTTCTCGTCCTTGCTCACCTTTTACGTCTCATCTCTAAATGAATAATGGAACCCTAAAACACAAGCTTAGCACAAAGGGGAGATCGAGAGGGATGTGAGGGCTTCGGCACACATGTGGAGCCACATGGTTCACAAGATCTTATGCGTCGGGCGAAAAGGATGGGGTTTCCTTTGATTCCTTCAGATGGAATCAAATTAGGAGCTTGATTTATCGCATCGAGGAAGATGGCAATTGGCAGCAGTAGTTGATTGTGCTATTATGATACTAGTTAAGCCAGATCCAGCCTCTTTTGTAGTACAGGGTAGGGACCAGGATTGGGGTTTAAGAACTGATAATGTTACAAGTACATGCAGTCCTTAACACTAGGGCTGCTAAGGGCCTGTTTGGATAAACTAGAACTAGTTGTTAGCTAGGACTAGTTGTTAGCTGGCTAAAGATTAGCCTAGTCCTGTTTGGATCCAAGGACTAATAAGTACTACTATCTCAGTACAAAGTCTGTTATACCCCTGATCTTCTAGCCTACGCATGTTTTTCCTGCAGTTTCCGAGCATGTTTCCCGCTAGTTTTTTCACCGCCAATCACTGGCATCATTTAAGTTGATTTAAGTTGCACGTGGCGCGTACATAGGGATTGGCTACGTTCCAGTGGCGCCAATTCGACTACATTAAAATTGACTAATTCCAGGGAGGGCGTGGGTTTCGGATCTGGGAGGGGGTATTGGGGTCTTTTTGCTATCATTAGCCCTCATTAGTTGGGTTTGGCCAACTAGTTGGCTAACAACTAGTTGAGGCTTTGGCTAAACTTTAGCCCACCCATTAGCCCTCCTGTTTGGATCCTTAAGGGCTAAAGTTTAGCAACTAGTTGTTAGCCCAAGGGATCCAAACAGGGCCTAAGTGCTGCTCCTAAATACCAAGTGATGGTCTTTGGAGCACCGAATGTTAGTGATATACCCTAAAGACAATTATAGAGATGATCATATCACTTCTGTATTTATGATATTTTAAATAATATGTTATTTTATCCCTTGAATAAATATATTTCGTATTGATCAACAAGTATGTGACTTATTTGTAAAATTCTTTATTTATATTTTGATGGTATTCTAAATTATTCCTGATCTTATATTATTATGTGGGACAATTATGATTTATAGATTAATACATGCATGATTGATGATCATGTTTCGTGGATCATGGCTATAGGGATATCAAATCAATAATATAAATACATGTTAGAAAACATGGTCTTAGATTGATCCACCTTAAGACATTATTCAGATTATTATATTTTTATGTGTCATTAGTTGTTCTCAAATAATTATGATGTATAATCTTTGCACTTGATATCAACATAGTTTTTTACATATGTAATAGTACACTTAGGGGTTACCAAACGCTATTCCGTAATTAAGTAGTTATAAATATAGCTTTTAGGTATGCTATGAAAGATGTGCATGAATGTGAATGATCGGATATGTGATTTGCCCCCTCCTATATAACATGAGATATATCTCTGAGTCCTTTGATGTGATCGGATAAAGAAAGTGCATGGCCATGCCGCGAGTGATCGAAGTGTCATCCACATGAAATTATCCATTATTAGATCATGAAAAGATTGAATAGTCTATGAATGACACCTTTCTCACCTAGAGTTTGATTAAATATTGTGAGACAAAAGAAGAATATGCAAACAGGTCATTTAGTCCGACTAGATATGAACTAGTCGTATGGGCATACTATCTGGTCGTGAGCTGATTGGTATATCATAAACTGGTCTGCGAACTGGTTGTATGGAGATACGGACCGATCGTAACCCGATACGAACTGGTTGTAAGGAGTTATAAATTGATCGTAAGTGACTAAGATTTGATCGCAGATCATATTGCATAAGATTCGTTCAGTTTAATCTTTGTGTATATTTGAGATTGATATGTCATGTTAGGGACTGCTACTGACCAATGATTGAAAAGGTATTTTCGAATTACAACCAAGTAGACAAGAACCTACAGAGTCACACACTTAACAGGTTAGAATAATAAGGGTATGAGTGGAATACTATCTCTACTCATATTGGATAAGAATCCGATAAAAAAACTATCTGAGTGGGATACAATCTTTACTCATGATAGATAGAGATTCAATCGGAGGTTCTATATAAAGGGGTGCGTAGAGTTTATGGAAAAGTGAGAGACATCACATCACCCACCATAACCCCTAGCCGCCTCCTTGCGAAGGCCTTGCTGTGCGTACTGGTGCTAACACACTGGTGCACAACGTTTCATTCTTGGACGTATAAACTTCAGTTGAAATGTTGTACAATTGTGACACTGATAGGGATGATCCGATGAGAAGACAATTGGCTCGTGGAGATCAACTATCGTTAGTGGACGATCGACTACTTCCACTCCACTGATGTACACTATATCGAATCGGATTACTTCAACTCTTCTTCTGTTGTACTATGCGTTTGGTAGTAATGATTCATGATTTTTTTACTTGTGTGACTTTCTGGTTTACGTAGCAAAAATTTTAATTTATGCTAGTATAGTCTATCCATAATCCCAACACGGATTGTGGTATAGAAATCTTACATAAATTACACTGTTCCTTGTAAAATATACACGAAATTCTTGTAAAATTCATACGTTCTCAATAGATTCTTCCTGTAAAACCAAAGCGAGAGTATCCGTCGTCCAAATCTACTGAACTGAACTGTAGCACATAGAAAACAACTCGTGATGGCCTTCCCCTGCAGCGTCAGCAGTTCAGCGCTACCAAGCTGTCTTATCATACAGTTATTCTTGCCCACATTGGTCAATTTGTTTGTTCACTCTGGTCAACATGACAAGTAAAATACTACTAGTAACAATTTTTTCTTGATTTCAGTATGTTGAATTAAAGAGACCACGGACAGCATAGCAGTGACATAACCGTTTCAAACGGCTTCCTCTTCTAACTTTCAGCTTATTTAAATCAAAAACTAATTAAAAAATATTAACATCTAATTTCGACTTTTTTATTTTTAGCTTTTTTACTATTTGTTTTTTCTTATTTTTTTATTGTCTATGATGATATAATATCTTTTTTATTTTAATATTTTAATTAAATAACTTAAAAAAGCTAACAATCATTACAGTGTAATTTCAACTAAAATCAACAACCTAAGCTATAAGACAGAATTCTAAATCCTTTAGAACGGCCCTTAAATTAGCAGCTTTTAGCATTTTTTTTCAGGTGTCAATGAAGAGGGGAAGATGATAGGCTGGCCGGATGCCACACGCAGGGAAGACTACTGTGCCTAGCTTGCACACACGTGCTCCCCTCGTGAATGGCGTTTTCTGTTCATTTTCTTTCAGTATTGATTCTTTTAGAACTTTTCGGTATCGACTTAGAGCAAGACTAATAATATAGCCTTCAACTGACTGTATGGACACTTACAGTCGACTTATCAGTCTATTCATATAGTAGTTTACAGTACCACCAAGGTCATGATCCACCCTTTCATCACAAAGTTTCTTGGTTCTTGTCTTGGTGGTATGTAAATTTACAAACCACCTCTCTTCTCTCTCTCTCTTGTTCTACACCTCTACTAACAATACTCTTATTATACTTGCTCTTAGGTGTGCTCTCCTGTGTGTTGTGGCAGCGGTGGGTCCACGTGCTCGAGTGGCTGCGGGCCGGGCCGCGGGATGTAAAGTGGGCTCGACGGCGAGCGTGCCACTGGGCCGAAACTGGACGGCTTTGCTTGCTCGGGAGCAACCGTCGCAACCTGGCACGTGTGACCGCGCGGGCCGGCCAGGCGACGTGATCGACGTCGCGCCGGGTCGGACCATGCCGTGGGACGGCTTCGGCAGAGCGGTTGCACCGCACCGTGATCTACCGGACTGCGCGATGGACAACACGGGCCGACATGTGTGAGCGCGACTGGTACTTGTTATGGTTGACGGAAGCTCGAGAGTCAATCGGAGCCATCCGTTTGCTCGGAGAGGCTAGAGATTCCAACGTTACGTACAACTTAGGGTATGTCTATTTTTATATGTATTTTATTATATCATAATTTCCTAAGTTATACGGCGGTTCGAATGTTATAGTATCTTTTATTACTCCGTCTTTCTTATATAATATACTATTATTCATCAGCTACTCAGTTCATCAGCAGATTCTATTATCTATTTTTATCAACCACTATTATTTATTAGTTACTACTATTTATTTACGGGTTTTGTTAGACATTATCTGGATGTTTTCTTCATAACTATCATCCAGATTTATGACTGTTAGATTAGATATCCAATTGCCATGAATTCTCCCTTCTCCCCTAGAATTCTACCCCATCTCCCTTGAAAAAATCTTCCCCCTTCAAAAACAAAGCGTCATTTGATCTCTAATCCAAATATCATAAATTTAGATGATGGTAATGCCTAAACACTCCTTTTATTTATAGCCAAAAGCTATTAAAAAATTCACTATAAACAGACGTTGGCTAGAACCTTTAGTTTTTTTTTGGATGAAATGGATTAGCAGCCAGGTGAAGAAGATGAGATGAAGATGGCGGTAGAGACGACGACGGTCGTATGGGATTTTTTTTCTTTTAGCTTCTGGCTTTTTTAAGTTTAGAGGAGCTATATTTAAAAAATCAAGAGTGTTTAAGGGTCTATTTTTTTCCTCCGAAACTGATGGCTTTTGACTTTTGCTACAGTACCTAACTTTCAAACAGAGTATTTTCTCAAAACGGGATCTACAAGTTAAACGATCTACATGTTAAAAGCCCAACATCTGTACCAGCCAAAATCGCAAGTGAGTATCTGTCTCTCCGTAATCTGTACCGTAAATAACCAAAATTCAAAAATTTCAACCAAAAGCCATAAGCTACAGCTGTTGCCAAACAGACCCTAAATCGGTTTTTGATTTTTAAAATCCAGAGGCTAGAAAGTATACGTCCACGAGTGGAGTACCCAAGACGCGAGGGCACTTCCTCGCTTCCGGTAACTTCCAGCATTATAAATAGCGCCGAGCTCTCACTCCCGCATGTTAAACTGCTATACGCCCCCAATCAACAGACTACAGCTCCCCCGCTATTCCACCGTTAAATAGTCTCGCACAACGTAAGTCCCCGAAGGAAGCACCACCCCCTCCCTTCTCCCTCCTCGGTTTAACCTCACCTGCTCTGCTCTCTCCTTCAGTCTCCACGAGCAGAGCAAGCAAAAAGGTTTAATCCGATCGTGTAGTGCAGCATCACTCGAGTTCTACTGTACCTGTGTACTTGTGTTGAATTTTCTATAGGGACTAGTGTTTTCTTGGGAGGAGAGGTGGTAGAATTGGGGAGGCGAGGCGGGTGATGTACGGCGCGCCGCTGTCCAAGGATCTCAACCTGCCAGCCCAGCCGCAGCGGCCAGACACCGGTGTACGGACGCCGCCGCATATGAGCTCGCCCGGCCTGCTGCGGTACAGGTCGGCCCCGAGCACTCTGCTCGGCGCGGTGTGCGGGGACTTCCTCCCCACCGCCGGCGCCGGCGCGGGGCATCGACCGGGCAGCCCGGACCAGGCCGCGGACACCGTACTCGCCCGCTTCCTCTCCGGTCACCACCCCGAGGTCCGGGACAAGCCTCCCCGCCCCGCCGTGGCCGCGGCCTACTTCCCAGAGGACGCCGCCTCCATGGCCTCGCAGCAGCAGCAGCTTGTGTACCAGTCACAGCAGATGGCTGCCATGGAGGGCCTGTACCGCACCGTCAGCTCCGGCGGTACGGAGCCCGCCTGTGGAGGCGGTGGCGGAAATAGCCTGCTCCGGCAGAGCAGCTCTCCGGCCGGGTTCCTCGATCAGTTGAACATGGACAACGGTTGGTGCTCTCTCCTCCTCGAGCTTTCTTGGTTCTCGCCATGTAACAATCATGAGCTAGCTACCTAGATGCTAGCTTTCCATTTCTGGAACTGACTCGTCGTGCAATTAATGGAATACCACCGGTAGGGTACGGGAATATGCTCAGAGCGGGCATGGGCGGCTGCGCCGGCGGCTTCAGGAACGGCCACGCGCGGCTCAAAGGGCAGCTCAGCTTCTCGTCCCGGCAGGGCTCGGTGATGTCACAGATCTCGGAGATGGGCAGCGAGGAGCTCGGCGGCAGCAGCCCCGAGGCCGGCAGCAACGGCGCCGATACGGCGCGCGGCTACAGCAGCATTCCCGGGTACCCGATGGGCGCCTCATCCGGCTGGGAGGACCCCTCCCCGTCGCCATCGCCGTCGCTGCTGTCTGAGAGCCTGTCCCGGGTGAAGCGCCCCCGCGACTTCCCGGGCTCCGACGTCCCCGGCGCGCAGCAGGCGGCCAACGGTGCGCTGCTGACGCACCAGTTCAGCCTGCCCAACAACAGCAAGCAGGCCTCGCCGGAGATGGCGGCGATCGAGAAGTTCCTGCAGTTCCAGGACGCCGTGCCGTGCAAGATCCGCGCCAAACGCGGCTGCGCCACGCACCCGCGCAGCATCGCCGAGCGGGTACGTATCATAGCACAACCCAATCCAACGCCGCCCATTTCTGCAACGATTCCATTCCGTTACGGCTGTCTCACCAATCGGCGTGGTGCAGGTGAGGAGGACGCGGATCAGCGAGCGGATACGGAAGCTGCAGCAGCTCGTCCCGAACATGGAAAAGGTAAGCGAGCTGCCATAGACTGTACCGGCAGGCACGGCTCTCCAGGAACCCAGTAGTAGTAAAAATCGTAGAAAAGTTCATGATTGGTTTTCTTCCCCTATTGGGAATGGTACCTTGGTGTCCGCCATGGAAGGACCACTCCCTGTGCAGGTTTTAGGATTTTAGCTTAGCTGACTGGTCATAACTTGGTTCGTATCACTGCAGCAAACCAACACGGCTGACATGTTGGATCTCGCTGTCGACTACATCAAGGATCTCCAGAAGCAGGTCAAGGTATGTCCGTATGTATGGTTTGGTGCTCTGTTTCCTCTTCAAAATTGTAGCTTGGACACTCAGCGCGACGATCGCGCTGTTCTATCAGAAATGTTATAATCTAGTGGATTTGCCCTATGAACGAGGGCATGGGTAACTTTAATTAGGCCCGTACCCAAATTACACATGCTCCTGATTAATTAAACAAGCCGTGTTCCCTATCGGCAATTGTGAAACAGACACATTAAGCCTCTTCGATGCGCAAGATTCCTAAAAATCAACCAATTTTCTTCGAAGTTGCTCATGGTGGTCTTGTTAATTCATTGAAGGTATTGAACGACAGCCGGGCCAATTGCACCTGCCCGGCCAGCAAGCAGCAGCAGTTCGCCGGTTAATCAAGCTTGACGGTGCAATGCAACGCGCCACGGCCGCAAGGCAAGGTTGGGAGAAGCATCGGCACCGGTAGTTTGCTTCTTTCTTTTGGCCCTAGCGAGTAGATAGTAAGCAGTTGAAATGCATGTGTACGTGCAGGTCAGATCTTACGAGCAGAAGGCAATGGAGCAGTGGCATCATCGAGATGTAAATGCTAGAGATTAGTTGCAAGCTGTGCTTAATTAGTTGGTTCTTCTTGATCATAAGGAGGGAGCGGCCAAACCAGAAATGTATAGTTCTGTCTTGTCCTTGTGTACTTCATACATGCAACTGTCTGCATGCCCATGTCCAATGCGTTTTCCCTTCGTGGTAATCATTAATCAAGCTGCAGCTAGCCTTGTTTAGCACCAGCCTGCTCATCACCACTAGCAAAAGTTGTTGCGGCTGTTCTTGTGGCCTAGGTTTTGTGAAATATATATCTTGCAATGGTTCTACACGACTAATCTTTGTTCTGTACTGGCTCTAACCCTATATATATATATAGTATATGAGTATTAAGGTTTGTCTTACTAAGAGGACTGGGTTGACAATCAAGGGGTATTAGTGGTATGCCCTAGAGGTAATTATGAAAGTAATTATACTTTTATGTTTATAATCTTTTAAACAAAATATTATTTTGTCTCTTGAATAAATGTCTTTCATATTTATTAACAAGTATCTGACTTGTTCGTGGAACTCTTTATTCATGTTTTGATATTATTTTAAATTATCCCTAATCTTATGTCATTATATTGGATCATTATGATTTACAGATCAGAACATGTATTGATTGATGATCATATTTTACGGATCATGGATGTGGAGATATCAAATCAATACTATGAACATATGTTAGAGAACATGGTGTCGGATTAACCTACCACGAGACACTGTGGGAATTGTTATATTCTTAAGTGTCATCAATAGGTCTCGGTCTCATACATAGTCTATGTAGAATCCTTAAACCTAAGATTATCACGGTTTTCTACATGTATAATAGTTTACTTAGGAGTTGTCAAACACTACTCCGTAACTGAATGGTCATAAAGGGAGCTTTCGGGTTTACTATGAAATATACGGAGGAATATGAACGATCAAGATAAAATTTGTCCCTCCAATATAACGGGGGAGATATCTCTGAGCCCTGCGATGTGGTTGGATTAAGGAAGTACATGGCCATGCTGAATGTGGTTAAGGAGTTAATTACAACTGAATAATCCACTACAGATTTGAGTGAAGTATCAAGCTATCATAGGATGGCACGTTTCTCACCTTAAGTTCGATCTGATATCATGAGGCAAAAGGATCAGTATATAAGTACTATATATGTTTGTCTAATATGATATTTATGTATATTTGGGAGTTGTTATGTCCTGTCAGAGATCACTACTAACTGATGGATCAGAAAGGAGTTTTTGGCCTATAGCCAAATATACATGAACTTACAGTGCCACACACTTAACGGGTTGGAACAATAAGGGTTCGGATGATAGACTCCGAATAGGATACGATCTCTACTCATATTGGATCCGGTTGGAAATTCTCCGAGTGGGATACGATCTATACTCGTGTTGGATAAAGATCCAGCTTATGACTTTTCGAGTCAGATACGATATCTGATCGTATCGGATCAGGATCCGATTGGAGGCTATATAAAGGGAGACGCGGGAGCTAAGCAAGGTATCCTAAGACACATCCATTGAAACCCTAGCTATCACATCTTAAAACCCTTGATGTACACGCTAGTGCTAGCACACTGACACACAACGTTCCATCCTTAGACGTGTGGATCTCGATAAAAGTGCTGCTGTGACTACGGAGGAGAAGATGATTGGTCAGAGGACGATTAACTACTTCTACTATACCGACGTGTGTTTCATTGAACCGGTCGCTTCAACTCTATTTTCTCTGTACACATGTCTACTGGTAATGATATATGATCTTTTACTCATATGGATTTCTAATTGACACGGTAGAAAATCTTAATCAGAAATGATATAATTTATCCATATCCCACGCCCGTGAGTGTCGATTCGATGGATTGATTTCGCTTTCCTTGAAATGCCGAGGCTCCAACCTGTCCCGTCATCTGCTTCAATCCGGCTCTGAAAAACCACGGACGCTCGCGTGGTGGCTTTTGCCTATTCCCACCGTTGGTTGCGTCGCGCGCGTATTCCTGCAGTTACGAGTACGTGGGTCCGTTGCTCGGCCGGGCTGGTTAATTCGCACGTCAGTTTGAGTTGAAATCCAACTGTCTTGAGTGCACGGTCGCGGGCTTGCGGCAGACAAGGATCTGCCGATTACTATCGAGTCTTGATTATTGGATAGATAAAATGTGACGCTCTCAAAAGTTTCATTATACTGAGTTTGGTATCTTGACAAAACTACTGCATCGATTACCTGATTAGACCATCCAAAATAAATACGGCTAACCGTTTGATAGCATCTAAGAGCAAGTTTAATAGTACAGATAGCTGCTACCTCCAATACATTTCCATGTCATCAAAAGATAATGATGCAGTCAACTCATACAATAAGCTGGCTATAAGTTGTCTCCACAAGAGCTCTCAATCATTTAATACATACATGGGTATTGATAATTTAATACATGCATAGGTATAGCAATTAGTTCTATGGGTACATGCATGGATAATACATCTTTTCTTGTGCTATAGCCTGACTCTTGCATGGGAGTCGGCTTGGCTCTCTCTCTCCTTTTCTCTCCCCTCCACATAGGACTATGCTGACATGGATTCCCTTGTAGCTAGCACAATCAGCCTTATTAAACTTGCTCTAACACCTGACCTGTAGGTTGCGAACTCCAAGATAACCACACAGATAGCCATTCCAAATCAGAAAAAAAGATAGAATATAACTGTTGAGGAGTTGTTCTCACCTTGATTCAGTAGGACCATTACACCAAGAGGCTTAATAATCGTGTAGCCATATGACTAGCTTGAGAGGACTGTCATAAGGGAAAGGATGATATTGTTCTGTGATTGTAGACCCAGATAGATGCATTTATATAATAAATCTTCTCATGGCTATAAATATGTGCCTTTTGGCACCATGAGGAGGCATGTCTCATTTTTCTTAAAATGAAGCTTATGTAATACAAACTTCTATCCCCATCTTTCTAAGGCTCTAGGTAGCCCCTTTGTGGCCTCCCTATAGCCCCATTATTCACTGTTTGGTCTATAATAACAACAGTTGACGTCGTCTGTGGGAAACGGTGTAGAAGCTGTGAGATGAATAAGGAGCGTTCGGACGTAATGGCACCAAAAAAAGGCGACATCAACTCCTAAGTGAAAGAGGAGCACCGCCACTGAGACTGCCCCAATGAGGGCAACAGAGTTAGTCCGCGAAGGTCCCCTGTCCCCATGGCAACGACACAGTAGCGTAGTGGTGCCCAAACCCGTGATAGGTAACGAGGGCGGGTCTTCGATAGCTGCGCCAGCGATGGAGCGGGAAGCATCACAGATGAAGGACCCAACCACCGTGGTCAACCGAAACATTGAGGTTCATGCTGCTCAAGCAGTGGTCTCCGCAGGCATCGACACAATTGCCGTCACCATGCAGGGAGTGGAGGGCGTCGTCCCCCAGCGTCAAGCACAGGTGGGGGTACCCGCAAGGCGATCCTCGGGACGCCATAGTGAGAGTTGGCAGACTGCAAAAAGCTAGAGCCAAGATGCAAGAGCCAGAGTCAGCTGGTAGCCGTCATGGTAATGGCGGAGGCAGCCGTAGAAGGGACAAAGTCATGAGGCCGGTGCTGGAGCCCACAATCCCTCTTGATGAGTGCACCCTGAGTCCCCCTCTACATAGCCTTGCAACTGAGCGTTTAGCCGAAAGACTTCAAGATATCCACGATGGAGCTGTACCAAGGCGATATGGACCCCGTGAGTTCCTACGTGTTTACGAGACAGCCATCGAGGTAGTGGGACAAGATGACTCGACGAAAGTGAAGCGGTTGCCGCTCACCCTTCAAGGGATTACGCTCTCCTGGTTCTTCACATTCTCCCTTGGTTCGGTGTATGCATGGGAACAGATCCGAGATATCATGCACAAAAACTTCTAAGGCAACTACGTAGAGCGAGTCAATACTGACCAGCTCTTCGCGGTGAGACAAGCGCTAGGGGAAAAACTGCAAGCCTACTTCAAACATTTCACAAAGGTTCGCTGCCAAGTGAGGATATCAACAATACAACCATCATCAATGTGGCCATCTGTGGCCTCTAGAAGGGTCCGCTCATGGAGTACAATGGCGGAAGCCTATAAAAATGGTGGTCAAGCTCTTCGACAAGATGAAGGAGTATGCTAGGGTAAAGGAGGACGTAGCACAGCATGAGGCAGAGGTTGCGCCACTCGCCCCTGACGCCAAGCCCATCCTTGCTGCCATAGAGGAAGGCTCCAACTACAAGCAGCGAAGGGGCCCTTGACCTAGATATGTCCTCGGTATCAAAGAAGCTTAGGAGAACACCACCCCAAAGGTCATGGCTGTAGTTGGAGGGGCTGCAGATGCAGAAGGGGGCACGATCAGGAGGACTCCCGATAGCAAGGACCATGGTGTGAAGTGCACGATCGAGGAGACAACCTCACTTGCGATTGCCCCACTATCGTGGCACTTTGCGAAAATGTAGCCTAAGAGCATGACTAGGACACAAGGGTGCCAGTAGCGGCACATGACGGCAGCCCTAGAGGTCCCGCTCGTGTAACCTCTGTCAGTTGTGCAACTCGTCCAACCCCCACCGATCGTCCTGTGAATCTAGGGCTTCGAGGATGGCCCCCGCAAGGTGATCAATGCTATCATGGATAGATCATCCCTCGAGTTCCTCTTTGAGAGATAGCAAAGGGCCTACAAGCATAGGATCCATGACATCGCCATGTACCCCGTGCACGTGGTCCTAGAATGGGCTCGGACCAACATCACCTTCAAGATGGAGGACGCATCAGGGGTGGACTTCCCCCACCAAGACCCCCTAGTAATCGAGATTAGCATCACAAAGTGTGATGTGAGGCGGGTCTTGGTGGACGAAGGCAGCTCCATGGACCTCTTGTTCACTGACGTTTTTGACCAGATGGGTACTCCCTGAAGCAGGTTGGATCTACCAGGTATACCCCTACAAGGCTTCGGTGGATAACTAGTCCACGCGCTGGGGCAAATAATGCTCAAGGTAGCCTTTGAGAAACAAGAGCAAAGTAGGTTGGAATTCATCAACTTTGATGTTGTGGACCTTCAATATCCCTACAATGCTATCTTAGGGAGAGCTACCCTCAACGCCTTCGACGCGATCCCGCATCATAATTATTTATGCGTGAAGCTCTTGGCCTGCGGGGATCATCATAGTGTTCAGCAACCAAGACCTCACATGCCAGATTGTGGTCAGCACGAGGAGCCTATGCCGAAGGGTACACACTTTAAGTGAAATACCCACACTAACCTCCAAGAAACCCCTCCTTATGGAACAAGCCCCCTCCTTCATCCCAAGGGTGGACGCCAAAGCCGAGGCCTGATGGTGAAATAAAGAAGGTGCCACTCAGCCCAGATGATCCTTCGAAGTAGGTATCGGTGGGGTACGACCTCACCCCGAAGGTCGAGCAAAGTCTATTGGAGGTACTTAGCAAGAACGCGGATGTCTCACATGGTCACCCGATGATATAGCCGGAGTGGACTGCTCCACTATTGAGCACAAGCTAGCATTGTGCCCCGATGAGAAACCAGTTAAACAGTGCATGAGATGAATGTCCCTCAACAGGCAAAAGGCTACCAAGGCCGAGGTGGCTAAGCTACTCACCTCTGGCATCATCAGAGAAGTGGTCCACCCCGAGTGACTTGCCAACTAGTGCTAGTGAAGAAAACGAGTGCTAATTAGCACATGTGCGTGGACTTCACCAACTTTAAGAAGGCACGCCCCAAAGACAACTACCCATTGCCTTGTATCGATCAACTTGTGGATGCAATGATGGGCTGTGAGATTATGAGCTTCCTCGAAGCATACTCTAGGTACCACCAGATACGTATGGCAAATAAGGATGAAGCGAAGACAAGCTTCATAGTCCATAATAGGATATACTGCTTCATCAGCATGCCCTTCGATTTAAAAAAATACTAGGGCGATCTTCACTAGGCTCATCGCACTCATTCTAGCATCACAACTGGACCAGAACACGAGGCTTACGTAGATGACGTGATCATCAAAAGCAGGCGAGCGACATCCCACAACACGGATCTCCAGGAAATTATTGACAACCTCTAACAGGCCGGAATAAAACTCAACCCAAAAAATGTGTCTTCAGAGTCTGGATGGGCAAGCTGCCTGGCTTTTTGGTGTTCGAGAGAGGAATTGAAGCTAACCCCGACAATATCAATGCAATATTATCCATGGAGGCTCCGAAAACCATCAAGGAGGTCCAGAGGCTGGCGGGGTGCCTAGCTACCCTCAGCTATTTCTTGTCAAGGGCAGTGGAGTGAGTGCTACCATTATTTAAAACACTTCGTGGCTCAGGCAACTTTCAATAGACTGACGAGTGTGCACAAGCCTTCAGAGACTTGAAGGAGTACCTCACCAAACTCCCCACGCTCATGTATCCAGTACAAGAGGCTCCATTACTATTGTACTTGGCAACAACTCCCTATGCGGTCAATGTGGTGCTCATGCTAGAGGAGGGCTCCACGCAATAGCTAGTCTACTATGTCTTCGAAGCCTTGCAGGGCGCAAAGATGCGGTACACCGAGCTAGAGAAGCTAGCTTACGTGTTGCTAATGGTTTTGCTCTAGCTACGACACTATTTTTTGGTGCACAATATCACAGTGCCCTCGTCCTTCCCCTAGGGATATGCTATAAACAAAGAATCCATAGGCCACATCGACAAGTGGACGGCTAAGATAGCCCACTTTTCCATTACCTACGTTTCCCACACCACAATAAAGTCACAAATACTAGCAGACTTTGTCTCCAAATGGACTCCCATAGGCCAGTAGGCCTGCCAATCGCCCGCAGAGCCAGTGTGGACCCTGCACATAGATGGAGCATATTGCACAGTGGGCATAGGGGTCAGGGCCATTATAACAACACCCGAGGGGTGAACTTTGGCATACGCATCTCGTCTTGACTTCCCTACAACCAACAACATTTGTGGAGTATGATGCGCTATTGTTCAGCCTCCACAAAGCAAAGGCGCTTGGAGCGCAGAGGGTCCTCGTGCACACTAATTTTGGTCTTCTTGCGGGAGACATTGACAAATTCTACTAGGTCAAGGACCCTGATATCACCAAATACCTTGTTGTGGTCAAGGCAAGAGAGCATCTCTTCCTAGGGATAACTGTCAGGCTGATACCACAATCTGCCAACGTGGAGGACACCTTGGCAAAAGCTACCAGCTAGGGCCATGAGCCACCATTTGGTGTCTTTTTCGAAGTTATAGCCTCTGTTGTGGTACTGCATGAGTAGCCGATGACCTCCACGACAATGTTGGAGGCAGCCTATCATATTCTTCCTCCAAGGGATGACCCGTGTGAGTTGTGGAGGTTAATGCATCGAGCGAGAACCTTCGAACTAGTGGAGGGCATACTGTATAAATGTGGCATGTGCACCCCACTATTACACTCTCTCATGCTAGGAAGACCAAGAGCTCCTCGGGGGAGATTCACGGTGCCCTATGCGGCTCGCACGTAGCCCCCAAGGTCCTCGTGGGGAAGGCCTTTTGTCAAGGTTTCTACTGGCCGACGATGGCCTCAGATGCCAAAGAGTTGGTCAAGCAATACCAAGAATGTCAATAGACGAGAAGATTTTTCCATGTACCCCAACCCCCTCCAACTAATCCCACTTGTATGGCCATTGGCCCGTTGAGTGATCATATCATTGGCCTACTACCTCGTGCCCCTCGAGGGCACCAATTCGCTATCATCGCTTACGATTACTTCTCAAAGTGGCCTGAAGCAGTACCTCTTGCCAAGATTACTTTTGCAGCTTCACAAAAATTCCTATGGGAGGGAACTGGGTTGACCTTGCCCCGTCAAATCTGTCCCTCCTCCTTCGAGCTCGTGTTAGTGCCGTCGGCCACACCCAGATATCATAAAAGTGAGGACAAGGAAGAAACAGGGGATATGTGTGTTTTGTTGTGGAGGGAATTAGACGGTGAAAGTTAGTCACGTATAGAATCTAATAATAAATATAATGTACGGAGCTAGCATTGGATTATATAGACAAGCGAAAGAAGAGAACGGTTGGAGTGTGACAGTGATGGGCGTGAATTGCGAGGCCAGCTGTATCCCACTCCCAGAACTCGGGGTATGTCGCTATATAAAGATGGGAGATGGGATCATGGGACAAAAGGAAGGAAAGCCGGTGAAGAAAGAAAAGGGTGATCGCATCGCCTCCTCTTGTCTCGATTTGGCGGAAGTGGCGGCCACGTCCTCCTAACAGCCTCTTCTTCCTCCTCTTCTTCCGATTCTAACAGTCTCATTTTGCAGAAACACGCGTGGTTTACTTACCTAGCTTAATGCCAGACTACGCCTACAACTCTACAAGCAAGGCACGCAAAACAATTACGAATATTCAATTAGGGCATGACCGGATGGATGCAAGAAATTGACTGGTTGATGGGCATGTCCAACTACTCAGCTAGCATCACCCAATCTTATGATATTAGTATGAGTATGATAACAAATCAGAAAACAAAATGAGAATACCTTTTGGTTTCAAAATGTTATATTAGGGCGGGGAAACACCGATGATTCGCTAAAATTGACCTATTAATCCCTCAAAACTGCTAATAGTTCAAATAATAGTTCATCTTAAAGTCAATAAAATGCTACCATATAGTATCAACTACTTCAAATTATAACGTAAAGTCAATGGATCTGTGGGTGCACGTTTTCGTTGGCACAAACGCAAAAACCCTCCCCTCCAAGGCTAAACGCTGAGAGCAACTCCAAGAGATTGATTAAATTTGGCTATTGAAAAATAAAAAAATTGGCTCTCTAAATCAATTTAGCCACTCAAACTCATGACTAATTGCAACAGATCTTCTAAATCACACGCTAACCCAGCACCACACCCGCTCTTCTCGGCAAAAGAGGCCTCCCGATCCCACTCCGGCTCCTTGCAGTGGCAGCAATGGCACGCGGCAAGGAGGCAGATGCGCGCAGATGGACCAAGGAAGCGCGGATGGTGAGCCAGGGCCACTAGCCAATTGTACCAAGCGGCATTCATGGGATAGCAAGTCAGGATTTTTGAAGATGCAGATGCCGACTCTCTTGGACTGATTTTTTCCATCAAAATAGCTAAATCGGATTACACGGAACATATTAGCTAGCCTCTTGGAATTACTCTGACACCGTGACACGCCCCTATTTCTATTGATTGATTGGGAAAGCCGAAGTGGACCCTGTGTGGACCTACCGATTTCCTAGGGGCGGCGGGTTTTGGGTGCACGTCGGCATCACGGGCGTCGTGCGGGCGCAAAGAAAACCGTCGGATTGCAACCTCAGGCCAATCAGACGGCTGCCAAAAGTGTTCCCGTGATGACGATGGATGATGCATTGATGCCTCTCCGTTCCGTTCCGTGCGAGCGAGGGTCACCGCGAAGAAAGAGGCGCATCTCCGCCCATTTTTCTTCGCTTCACTCATTCTGGCATACGAAATATATAGTAGCTTCTTGGAGAACTTTCTTTGGATAGTTGGTGGGCCTCTTCTTTTTAGTTTAAGATCTTATTATAAATGATTTTAGCTTTTAATTTTAAGCTTTTAGTTTATTTAAATAAAAACCACTTAAAATATATCAATTTCTAATTTTGGTTTATTTTATTTATTTTATTTTTTTAGCTTATTTGTCTTTTCTTTTTTTCCTTATTTTTTTACATTGTCCGTGACTATATAACATTTTTTTTCAATTTTTCTTAGAAAAACTAATAGATGCTACAATGCAATTTCAGCCAAAAGTCATAGCCAGAAACTTAAGTCATAAGCTAGTTGGAGCACCACTTAAAAGCTACTTTTCGGCTTTTCTACATTAACTAACTTTCAAACAGAATATCTTTTTAAGGCAAGATCTACAAGTTGATTATAGTATATACTGTAACAATTTCATTTGTATCAGTCAAAATCTCACGTGAGTTTTTGTTACTCCATACTTTTTTACGAACAGTCTAAAACCATAAACCAAAGAAAAAACCCATTAGTAAAGTGTGTGTAGCATCAAAGTATAAAAAGAGTTCAGCTTTTTAGTTTTTGTGTTGAGAAAACGGTTTTAATTGATTTGCTTTTGGAGGGTTGGGAGAGTGGCAAAGAAAAGTGAAGTGAATAGTGGTCAGTGGTCACCAACTCTCACTAAAAAAAGTGGTGATATAAGACACCATGATATTAAGAGCTTTTCTCCGTTTTGTCCTAATTATATGCTGGTATGTACGTGTAGTGCATTCGATCAGCATGATAATGTATCGATATTGTGACATGTGTGGTCAGCAGAACGCACAAGGTTTAGATAACACTCTTTAAACGAATGGGAGAGTATCTTTCTAAGAAAAACTTAAACTTTGATCTAAATTAAACCTCGTTCTGAAAGGTTAAATTATATACTTTCTGGATTCGTCGCACTTGTCCGTTTGGGCTGTTAGATGGTGTTTAGCTCTCCATCATTGGTAGCTTTGTTGGTACTCCATCGTGTGTGGGCCTTTTGTTGGTAGCTTTGTTGGTCAACCGGGCTATGAAAACCCCATCGTTGCTTGGCTTGTGGAAACGAAATGATGTGGACTAACTAATTATTTTGGACATGTCCAAATCCTCTTTTAATTTTGTGCTAATTACACTGCGCTCACGTCTTAAAGAAGAACTAAAGAAAGGAAGTGTCTAGATTAATAAATAAAGCTCACAGCATGCATATGACCATATGAGCCTCATTTTTCGGCTTATATGCATTACTAGTTTTTAAACATAGTATTTTTTTAAAAACGGGGTTTATAAGTTAATTATAGTATATAGTGCAGCGACTTTATTTATATAAGTCAAAACTGCACATAAATTTTTATTACTTCATACTTTCTTTTACGAATAGTCTAAAAATCATAATTCATAACTATAACCCATAAGTTAAAAAAGGACCTATGCTGCACTCGACATCCGAAGCAGTCATTCTCGCGATGGAACAGGGAAACAAAAGGAATGTATGTTGAGGACCTCTTTGATTCGAAGGACACGTGGAGGGAAAAAAATATAGGATTAGCTACTGTTTACACGTTTGATTTGTAGGAACTTCATCAAGGAATTCTAGAGAAATACTATTTATTTCTATGGTTTCACAGGAATTTTACAGGAAAAATCTATCCACCCTAACTTTTTTATAGAATTTCTGAGCATAAAGAACGAGAGAGTGGACATATGAAAAACTCATCAGCTACTGCTTTGCTTTGCACCTTCACTATCTTTGTTGGAGTTGTCGCCATGGTGGAGTTGAAAGTCATTGCCATCACACCGTGGATTTGGCGCCATCAGCCTTCGCCCTGGCTCCTATCACCATCGCCAGCCCACCAATCTTCGCCCTTGCTCCTGCTGTCACCACCTAAGCTGGAGCTGTCGCCTTTGCCCAAGTTCCCGTTGTCGCCGCCCAAGTTAGTGCCACTACCTTTGCCCTCGCTCCTGCCATCGCCACACGAGCTGGCGCAGCCACCTTTGCCCTCGCTCCCTCTGCTGCTACTCAGCTGTTCCTATGTGGATGAGAATGAGTAAACGACATGGATGGGGGGATAAGAACATGGTGTTTCTTGGGTTAAATCAGTGTTCGATGGGTGGGGCCACTTGTAAGTGGCAATCTAAATAGCTAGTGAGTTTTATTATATGTTGTTAGTTAAATCAATGTGATAATTTCTTATATTTATATTAAAAGCAAATAAAATTACTATTCACTCTAAAATTTATGTGTTCTTACTCTTCCTCGAATCAAGCATCTAATCCTATAAGATTCATGTGTTTTCCAATACTCTATTTATACATGCATTTCTATCATATTTCCTAGAGCTCTAGGCCTCTAGAGAGAGGACGTGAGGAGAGTAGAAATGGAGCGAGTAGGGGTGAAAACGGGTCGGGTTATTCCCGACCGATCCGACACCGAATCCGATTGGTACCGAGTCCGACTAGTACCGAATCCGGAGAAAAAAATATGGGTTAGGATATGGTAACAGCAATATCCGTCCGAATCCGAATATCCGTCCGAATCTGATACATCTTCAAGTTTGATTTCAGGTTAGTGCTACTATTTGACGTTTCATTTTCTTTTGCAATGGTAAAATAAAATCTTCCATATCAGCTATTAAATAGTAACATCAAGTCGGTCGTCCTACTCCATTTATCGCCTTTGTATGCATTCCTTACAAACAAGTAGGGTGCAAGCGAAATGGGTTAATCCCGACCGATCCGACACCGAATCCGATTGGTACCGAATCCGATTGGTACCGAATCCGGAGAAAAAATATGGGTTAGGATATGGTAACAGCAATATCCGTCCGAATCCGACCCGTTTTCACCCCTAGGAGCGAGCGAGCGAGACGTCAGAGGTGATATCACGTGAAGATTCAGCCACAGATTTGAAGGGGCCGGACAGGCAACATCAGCAACTTTTGCTGCGTCGCGTCGATCGCTTTAAGCCGTCCCCGACCGGCCGGCCGGCATGCCGCTCTTTTATTTTTTTTTTCCCTTGCCCGGAAAGGGAAGCCGTGCGCGCGTCCAACGCCAGCCACAAGCATTGTCTTTGCAATGAGCTTAGAGTCTGGTTGGGAGAGCTCCATCAACTCCAGATTCACGAAAAACAGCTCCACCATACGAAATTTTACCCAAATGCTCCAGCTCCGCGAAATCTGAATCCACCAAAATCCTGGATTTGAGGGCCAGATCCATAGATTTCATAGAGCTCCTCAAGGGGTGCTCCACCGTGGAGTTGGATGGTAATTACCCACCAATGCCACTGGTTACACACCCCATCCCACCAAAAGTGGTCATTCCTACCAAAATCTCAATTTCGTGGATCTGGAGCTGCTGTACAAGCCAAACACTCTATGGTGGGATCCCAGATCCACGGTGGAGCTGCTGCTCCAGATCTATATTTTCAGTGATGGAGCTCTCCCAAACAGGCCTAAGACAGGCATGTGGCTCCATGAGTTCTCAGTACCTTATCCATGTTGATAGATCGATTCCACTGGGAGACGGTTTGTTGAATTCAATAGTTTAGATAGTTGACGCTAAAAACACTAAGTACGGCTGCATGCAAGCGCTGCGTGAGCAATAGTGGTAAGTCGCACTGTCGCAGTTAAAATTCATTGTGATCTCGCGATCGTTTTAGGTTTTTGGTCCATTCTAAGATCCCAGCATTGAACATTCCGCATCAGGCTAGGCCCCTTAACTTTGGGCTAAACAATGTATATGATCCCCTCTTTTTCAACTTCTAAAAATTATTTTTTAACTTTTCTATGGTAACTAACATTTAAATAAAGTGTCATTTTAAGATATATCTATAGGCTGATTGTAGTATACAGTATAACAACTTCATTTATATCAATCAAAATTGCACATAAGTTTCTATTACTCTATATTCTTTTTTATAAATAGTCTAAAATCTATAAAACGCTACTATAAATATAAGTCGAAGTAAAAAAAAACAGACACATAGCTAGACAAGAAGAAAACTTCCCTGCTAGTCAAGGAAAACTTCACCCGTCCACACTCCTAGGTGCCACTGACCTGCCCTACTTGCACATGCAACCCAACCCCGAGACTCCGTTCGAGGCGATAGATTTTTTTATGTTACTCTCACAAATACTTACAAAAATTCACACGTTCCAAACAAATCCGAATTTCGGTTTAGATCCAATTATCTCCTTGTATTTATACCTAGCCGTGGCTGCGGGCAAGCCCTCGGCCCGACGTGGCACGGAGCTGCAGTGCTTGGACACCGCCGCACGCCGAGGTGGAGCCGGGCACACACACCAGTCCGTCAGTTTCGGCACATGACTCCACTCCACTCCACCGTCCGGCCAGCCATCCGCACGGGCGATCATGCCCACTGCGAAAGAAAAGTGGCCGCCGATCGAGCCGCGCTTCCTCGTGCCCGCGCGCGCGCGGTGCTGCCTGCCGAGGCGTAAAGGGAGGTCGCGATTCTTTTTCCCTTCTCCACCGTGGAAACCATCGATCGATCCGCCCTGCGTGTACTGCGGATCGTGGAATGCTCCAGCTCGACCGCCATTAGTAGAGGCCTTTCCTCCCAGGACCACGGCCAGCGCGGGGATCGGTTCCGCGATCCAGTGAAAGGCAGGCGAGACGACGTCTCTGCGCCATTAATGATGCTTGGAAGCGTCCGAATGCGATCGATGCGCGCTTGGGCCGGCACGTTAGCTTTGCCCGGTTTTTCAACGTACGTTCGCCGGCAGAGTACGTGGTACGCGCCGGCGGCTCCACGGTGTTGGTCGGAGCACCAGCCCAAGTTGGGAGGATGGACCAGGCTCATATAATACAAAGATTCAGCTTCTCTAAGTGTTTTTCTCACTCCTCTCGCTACTGTCTCGCTCCGATAGTAAGACAAGGGTCATAAATGTATCACACGTGCATTCATCTCTCCCTCACTTTTCCACCACTCGCCCCCTTTTTCTAAAAGTAACTTCTTTCAACCAATGCTATTTATTTTCAGCTAAAACCCATAAACCACACCCAGAAGCCATCAACAAAAATCAATACAAACACCCCCTAAGGCACTGTGTTTTTAGGCTATGACTGATGACTTTTGTCTATATTTTTTGAGACAGCGAAAGCGCTGACAGTACACACGGTTTTATACTCGATAAGCCATCTAAAAAAGTGACTTAGAGAAGCCGTTCAGAGAAGTCTCTCCGGTTGTTTCGATTTTCAGAGAAGTATAAACCAAAAACAAAAAAAAAACAGAACCTAATTATTTTAGATGTAAGCAGTTCATTTACAATTTGAACGGCTTCTCGCTTCTCAGGCTGTTCAACCTGAACGATAGAAGATGGCGTATTACTACCGTATAGGCCATTTGGTTTTGTTGAGACTTTGAGCTCGGGAATTGGTAGCCAGACACAGAAAGTTCTACAACTGCTTGGTACTCTTTGAAGCCGCGGATTGGTCACTACCGTCAGGAATTCGCTAGTAGACTCACTCGCGTGTGTATATACGGTGTATGTGCAGCGGTGGGTTGAAATCTAAAAAAGGTTAGCACCAAGTACACGACAATGATCCCGTACGTTCTCTTTTGTCCTGAATTAAGAAGGTGATGTGGTCAGCACAGCAATCCCATTTTGCCTACCAGCCTCACGAAAGGATGGTAGCTGGATAGGCTTGGTCTGCAACAGAAAAATAATACCTTGAGAAGAGAGTTGAAATGCAAAAGGTGGTAAAAGACGCATGAGCGTGGTACAAGTGGGCAGGATGATTGAGAAAACCACTGCAACAGTGGAAGGCAGTTAAAAGTTGGCACCTTCGGGCTCACCTCTTCTGCATTTGGGCAGCAAAGTTGCCATCGCCACCGCACCACATCATTTCCAGGATACAATGGACTGCACTGTTAGCCTGTGAGTGGCAACTTACAGCAGCACAATAGATCTGGCCACATGAAGATACCTCAGGCTTGTCAGATTTGATTGGGGAAACTGTGACAGATCTGGGATGGAATGGCTCATCTAATGAAAGCACTGAATGCAATGGATGATGGTGATTCAGACAAACGCAGGAAATGCAGTACCTGCAAAATCGTCAATAATGCCTCCATGGGGATTCTCCATGTGAAAAGGTCCAGATTCTAGGCGGTCGGTGTGAAATGAAGCCTGCAAAATCATCTGCTTTGATGTACTCCATGGTAGGAGCTACTCGGCACTCACACCTACTTCATGACAGCAAAGCAAAGAGGCCATCTTTCTGAATAGCATAAACATAAAAGATGGACCTTTGTGGCTTTGTCAGTATGACATGAAAGAGAGAGTACAATGCAAAACTGTAACAGGGGCATCAAGCAGTCAAAGCTGGCTTGTAGAAGATTTTGAAAGCCTGAACTTTCGACAATAATGCTCTTCCTGTCAATTGGGCTCTCTGAATTTCAGAAAGCAATGTGGCCTATTTACGAACAAGATCAACTGGTTATAATATGACCAAACGTCAGATCAATTGAATTTTGGAAATCAGGCAGGTAAGAGTAGAAGAAGGTAAAGAAGCAACCCAGCACACACACGATGATTCAAGGATCCACTACCAGCCACAGTTTATGTGACCTTTCTGGCACTACTCAGACAAAGTTCCACCTTACCCATCCCTAGGACTATTTTCAACTTGCCCTTCCCAGTTCCCACTACTAAATGGTATAATGCGAGTCAATCACAGAATATTCATCCATCACTAGGACTTCAACTTGCCCTTGTGAGTTCTGACTACACACTAGTCACTATTATAACACAAGGCAATCGAAAAATGTCATCCTTGTCCTGACCTAATTTGACCAGATATGATCAGCTTTGTTAACAGGATCGTCAGCATAGTTAAGCACGAAATCAAACAATAAGTCACTACAGATCAAATACTCTTCTGAGTCATGGGTCAACATGAATCATAGATTAAGTGATGCCTCAAAAGTAAGAAAGTAAAAGCTTACCAAAAAGGAATGGGATGAAAAATCTTCTGCATCTGAAGTAAAACAGAGGGTTGTTGGAACTGAACATTGCATGGTCTAAAAGTTTTGAATCTTCCAATACAAGCATCCATAAAGGTTACAAAGGTTTTGAGATGCCCTTAGGAGCCTTATGATTAACTTGTATCTGGTGCACGGGCACCCCTCAGTTTCATGTACTTTTGTACAATGCTTCCTTTTACAACTCTAAAATATTCTCAAATCTGGCATTAACAAGTAACAACTTTCATAAAAAGTTTTATATAGAAGATAGGGAGCTGTAAGAAGGCAGGGAACACAAATCTGAAACCTGGAAAACATTCAAATCCATGATCACTCACAAAAAGAGGTTGTGATCAAAATGGCTTGAGCTTTTGGCTTCAGCTTATTTTTGCACTATTCATAAATTTCGTATTTTTCTGAACTTTTGGCTTTTTTTTGAGTTTTTTTACCGGTTCTTTTTTTCCTCGTATTTGTGTACACTTTACATGATGGGCTAATATGTTTTTTCTATTTTTAAATTTTTTTAAATTTAATTATGGTAAATAAGCCTCTGTCAGCTACAGTGCTTTTTTCAGCCAGCTACAGTGTTTTCAGCCATAAGCCACGGGCTTTTCAGCCATTTTGATCACAACCAGAGATTTGCGGTAAAATCAGTGCTTCCACTAAAAAATGTAAAATCAGTACTCAATGTGAACGTGTCCTCCTTAAATCTTCTCTACATCAAATTTAACCTTCGAAGTTTACCAAGTTGTGATCAAATTTCAGTCTCACTACATTGAGGATTGAGCTACCCATGGAAATGAAGGAAGATAGAAAAACAGCTGAACTTTTCTGTGACGGAGTATGGAGTGCTCACAGCAAAACAGCTCAACTTTTCTGCATCAATCACCCTAACATTTCCGTCTAACTCACATAGTGCCAGAAGTTGATAGTGTTTGATAGGCAATAGCCATGTCTTTTTAACATAGCACTGACATAAATGATCATCTTGAAATTTGAACTGTACACTTTAGTCACCAAAAGTTCAATTACAAAAAGTTAGACAAGCATAGTTCTGTTATATAATTGCAAAACAATCCCACAAAGAAGATTCAATAAAAAAATATGAAACAAATGCAGTGTAACAACGAATAAAGTCTGCCTAACATATTTACAACAGTAAATACAGGGCATCCACTAAATACTAAAGTACCTGTAGAAAAACATATTTCATAACTCATTTTGCAGACACATTAAAAAATTATTCATATGTATTGTGCAGACCAGTCCTCACGTTCCAACTGTACATAAGCAAGTATCTTGAACAACCAAGAGCAACTTTTTCTAAGCAGTAAGCACAAATAAGTAAATAACACACAGCACTATTGTAAAATTACTCTCCTACCCTGTTATAGTTTATAGCCGCCGCCAGAAACCTAAACCCTAATCTATCTGGCTGCGCCCAGACCTTTTCCTAGTCATATACGGCTTAGAGTTTCTTTTATCGCATAGATTGTTTAAGAGTCGGGTTAGGCTTTAGAAGCCGGACTCTCCCTTACCCATGTCTTATATAAAGCTATGTAATCCAGACATTGGGGAATAAGAAAGAATTAAGAAGGAATCCTCTCGCCTCATCTCCTCTCTGCAACTTACCTCCGGCTGGCGACTCGGGGAAGATCTGGCCGGCGTCAAGGCCAGGCTCTCCCTGTGGTCTCCCATCGTTACGCCCTGAGATCAAGGGGGCATAACAACTTGGTATCAGAGATGCCAGGGTCTGATTCGGGAGAAGAGGCGAATTCGGTGACCGCCATGTTCAGGGCAATCCAGGACCAGATGGCGGGGCTCGTGAAGCAAAACACGGAGATGCAGTCCAAAATCGCAGATCTAACTCGGCAGAGCATCGCCACCAGCGTCAAACTGGCCTCCCTGGAATCCGACGGCGTGTTCTCCTTTTCCGCGCCCGGGTTGTTACCACTTCCATCAGCGGCGATGTCCTCTGCACCAATCGCCGGTATCTCCGCCGCCGTACCAGGGGATCCTTCCACAGCCGGCTACACCGCCCCGGCAGCACCAACCCCATCGCTGGAAACCTCCGCAGTACACTCCATGCTCCGCCCGCCGCCAGCCATGCCGAAATTTATTCCACAGCCTTCTCTGCCACCCCAAGCACCCTTGCCGTCACGGTTTCAGACATCCGCAAGCTCATATTCCAGTGCTCCACGCTACCACAAGTTGGAATTTCCAACATATGATGGCTCGGATGACCCTCTGTCTTGGCTGAATCGCTGCGACCAGTTCTTCCGCGGGCAGCGTACTGAAGAAGATGACAAAGTTTGGCTCGCATCTTACCACCTTACGGGAATTGCTCAGCAATGGTACTACCAGCTGGAACGAGACGACGGCCAGCCGACATAGGGACAATTTAAAGAACTCTGCCATATGCGGTTTGGACCGCCTACCAGGAGTAATCCACTGGGGGAGCTAACTCGGCTACAGCAGACGGGACCAGTCAGCGATTACCAGGCTAAGTTCTTGGCGCTCCTCTGTCGTGCAGATCGCCTCTTACCATCACAGCAGGTGCAGATTTTTACGGCCGGCCTTCGAGAACCCCTCCGAACGGATGTGGAATTACAGCAGCCAGCAAATCTACAGGTGGCCATGAGTCTCGCCCGTGCTTATGAACGCCGTGCGCAAACGGCGCCTAGCGACCCTGCTCCGCAACCTTGTCCTGGACGGTTCCCTCAACGGCCGTCTACACCGCTTCCGACTCTCGGGCGGTCCCAGGAGTCGCCTCAACAAGTTGCCGCACCAGGGCCTCATCCGACAAAACCGTTTCGCCGCCTTACGCCAACGGAATTGGCAGACCGCCGCTCCAAAGGGCTGTGCTACAACTGTGATGACAAGTTTCAGCCGGGACATCGCTGTAAGCAACCTTTCCTCACTTATATTGATATGAATGAAGAGGGCGAACAAGGGGATGATCAGATGGACCTGCACGCCCTCGGCCTGGAAAATACATCTCCGGAGATATCCCTGCATGCTGTCACTGGAGCACCCAATGGGGGCACCATGCAGCTTGCCGTAACAGTCGGCACGCACCGTTTCGTCGCCCTTGTCGATTCCGGGTCTACACACAACTTCATCAGTGCTCGGGTTGTCCAAGCAACTGAGCTGCCTTTACTGCAGTGTCATGGTCTACGCGTCAAGATTGCCAATGGAGATCAGCTTGCGTGTACCGGGGTCTGTCACAATTTGCAGCTCAGCATTCACCAGACACCGTTTACTATTACAGCTTATGCAATTCCCCTGGATGGGTTTGATATTGTCCTTGGCGTCCATTGGCTGAAATCATTGGGTCCAATTCGTTGGGATTTCGACGACCTGTCCATGATGTTTTGGTTGCACGGGCAGCAGATACAATGGCAGGGACTGTCCAGTCAACGGCCAATGCAGGTTTTGGTGCAGTCCGGTGAGGATCAGCTGCAGCCGTTGTTGGATGACTTTGCTGACCTCTTTTCTGAACCATCAGGGCTTCCTCCAGTACGTCCACAGGATCATCGGATCCGCCTTCGACCAGAGGCTACTCCTGTCTCCGTCCGACCATACAGGTACCCACATCACCAGAAAGACGAGTTGGAACGCCAATGCTCTGACATGCTCCAGCACGGTATCATTCGGAGGAGTCATTCTTGTTTTTCATCTCCAGTCCTCTTGGTCAAAAAGCACGACAATACTTGGCGATTCTGTGTTGATTATCGAGCCCTCAATGAGCTAACCATCAAAGATAAATTTCCCATCCCAGTGGTTGAAGAGTTATTGGATGAGCTTCGGGGTGCTCGGTTTTTCACAAAACTCGACCTCCGTTCGGGGTATCACCAAGTCCGTATGCACCCGGATGACATCTATAAAACCGCTTTCCGGACACATGAGGGTCTTTTTGAGTTCTTGGTTATGCCCTTTGGATTGACTAATGCGCCAGCTACTTTCCAAGCTCTCATGCAGGATGTTCTCCGGCCATACTTGAGATGCTTCGTATTGGTATTCTTCGACGATATATTGATCTATAGTCCATCCTGGCCCGAACACTTGCAGCACATCCGCTTGGTTTTTCTACTTCTGCGGCAGCATGCACTGTTTCTAAAAAGATCCAAGTGTTCCTTTGGCCTACCTTCAGTTTCCTATCTCGGCCATGTGATTTCGGAGGGAGGCGTAGCCATGGATCCCTCTAAAGTACAGGCGATTGCCAGTTGGCCACAACCCAAGACAATCAAAGCATTGCGTGGATTTCTGGGTCTTGCCGGCTATTATCGCAAATTTATCAAGGATTTCGGCAAAATAGCCGCCCCTCTCACAAATCTCCTTAAGAGAGAGGCATTTGGTTGGTCACCAGTGGCTCAGCAAGCTTTTGAAGCTCTCAAGGACGCCTTATCAACTGCACCGGTCCTGCACATGCCTGACTTCACGCAACAGTTTACAGTCGAATGCGATGCTTCGGGGACCGGAATTGGCGCTGTTCTTCATCAAGGCTTGGGCCCAATCGCTTTCTTCAGCCGCCCAGTGGTACCTCGCCATTCCAAACTCCCAGCTTATGAACGAGAATTAATCGGTCTGGTTCAGGCCGTCCGTCATTGGAGACCATATTTGTGGGGTCGTACTTTCAATATTCGCACAGATCATTATAGTCTAAAGTTCCTGTTGGATCAACGACTGTCCACCATGCCGCAACACCACTGGGTCAGCAAGTTATTTGGATACGACTTCACAGTTGAGTTCCGGCCGGGCCGCTTCAACACCGTCACCGATGCCCTTTCACGCCGCGACTGCACCCCGTCCAGCTTACTGGCTATCTCGTCTCCAGCTCTGGCCATATTCCCAGAACTGCGCAATGAGGTTTTGTCTGACCCCGAGTTGCAGCGGCTTCGGTCTGCTATTGAGTCCGGGACAGTGGGTACCCCATGGTCAATTCGCGACGGCCTCATCTTGCACTCCGGCCGGGTTTTTGTGCCAGCTTCGTCTCCGTCGGTGCAGTCACTCCTTACTTCGGCCCATGCAGCTCACGAAGGCACTCAGAAAACCTTGTGTCGACTACGTAAGGACTTCTTTATTCCCGGGGCCAAAAAGCTTGTTGGAGATTTTGTGCGAACTTGCCTGATTTGTCAACGCAACAAAATTGAGCATCTCCACCCCGCCGGTCTCCTTCAACCTTTAGAAGTTCCAACCCAGCCGTGGTCTGACATCGCCATGGATTTTATTGAAGGGCTTCCCCGCGTTCATGGCAAGACAGTCATTCTCTCTGTCGTTGATCGCTTTTCCAAATATGCACACTTCCTGCCTTTAGCTCACCCGTACTCCGCAACAACGGTCGCCCGAGTTTTCTTTGATGAAGTCGTGCGCCTTCATGGGATCCCTTCTTCAATTGTTAGTGATCGAGACCCAGTTTTTACAAGCAACTTTTGGCAAGATTTGTTCCGTCTTGCAGGCATCCGGCTTCACCTCAGTTCAGCTTACCACCCGCAATCGGATGGCCAAACCGAAGCAGTTAATAAAGTAATTGCCATGTATCTACGTTGCTTAACCGGAGATCGGCCCCGTCAATGGTTAGAATGGTTGCCTTGGGCTGAGTATTGTTATAACACCTCCTTTCATTCCGCATTGCACGAGACTCCCTTCAAAGTGGTCTACGGCCGAGACCCACCAACATTGCGTTCTTATGAGAAGGGAGCAGCGGCTGTGCAGGCCGTCGAGGCCTCTTTGATAGCACGGGACCAATTTCTTCACGACATCAGGGATCGGCTTCTTCAGGCTCAGCAGTATGCCAAAAAGTTTTATGACCAAAATCACCGAGATATCTCTTTTGCTGTGGATGATTGGGTATGGCTGCGTCTCCTCCACCGGCCAGCAGCTTCTCTGGGTTTCTCGGTGGGCGGCAAGCTGGCACCCAAATACTTTGGTCCATATAAAATCATTGAAAGAATTGGTTCGGTGGCCTACAAATTGGAATTGCCGTCGACCGCCAAACTCCATGACGTGTTTCATGTCGGCTTATTGAAGAAGTTTCAAGGGGTGCCTCCAGCCACTCCGCCGCCATTGCCACCTCTCCAGCATGGTCGTGTGCTTCCTTCTCCACTACGGGTGTTGCGGACAGAACGACGCCAGGGGCAGATGCATGTTCTTGTTCAATGGACAGACATGTCTGTAGCTGATGCAACCTGGGTCCCATTGACTTCCTTCCAGGAGACTTATCCAACATTTCAGCTCGAGGACGAGCTGCTTCGCGAGAAGGGGAGAGATGTTATAGTCTATAGCCGCCGCCAGAAACCTAAACCCTAATCTATCTGGCTGCGCCCAGACCTTTTCCTAGTCATATACGGCTTAGAGTTTCTTTTATCGCATAGATTGTTTAAGAGTCGGGTTAGGCTTTAGAAGCCGGACTCTCCCTTACCCATGTCTTATATAAAGCTATGTAATCCAGACATTGGGGAATAAGAAAGAATTAAGAAGGAATCCTCTCGCCTCATCTCCTCTCTGCAACTTACCTCCGGCTGGCGACTCGGGGAAGATCTGGCCGGCGTCAAGGCCAGGCTCTCCCTGTGGTCTCCCATCGTTACGCCCTGAGATCAAGGGGGCATAACATACCCACGCTAAAATTTTGCTGCAGTGAACAATCCCTCAACCCCTCTATCCATGAGTTTCTGGTCTTGCAATGACCTTAATTGTAGCACCCTAAAACAAAATTAAAAAAACCCTAATTAGCCACCTAGGCTGGGTGAGAGACCTTTAAAAGGGACCTTCCTTCTTTTTCCGTGCATAAGACTCCTTCCCAATAACAGGTCTCTTTTTTTCCGTGCTGGGCGGCGCTCGGCGCGGCAGGCGTGGCGTGGCGCGGCGGCGTTAGCGCGGCGGCGGTGGCGTGGCGCGGCGGCGACACGCACGCATGCAGCGGCGGCGGAGTGGCACGATGACGGCGCGGTGCGAGCGATGGCGCGACATGGTGGTGGCACAACACGCACGCCGGCGCGCAGCAAGAGGCGGCGCGCGCGCAGGCGGTGGCGCGGCTTCGTGCGCGTCGCGGCGCGGCATGGCGGCCCACGGCACAGCGGCATGTGGGTGCGCTGCCCAACAGCCATTTGCACTGCCGAACGCCTACCGTGCGGCCAAACAGCGGTTCACGCGACCGAATGGCGTTTCCTACGGATTCTTTTCGATCAAGCTTATCGTCCATCGTTTTTATCAATTCTAACTAAGCCAGACCTAATGCACCTTCGTTCCATCGTGTAGGGTCGCACGCAACTGTTGAAGGAGCGGCTGGGCGGTTGCGTATTCTAGATATTTCGTGCAGCGTGTCCGTTGAGCGTGCTCAAGGCAAGTACCCCACGGCCATAACCTATCTTCTTCGCATATTGCCTTTTCATGATTAGCTGTCACCATTAGCTTAGTGCTCAATTATTACATTATATTGATTGCCGGGTTGTATGCTGTTATTATACTGGATAGATCTTGATGTGCTAGGTTAGCTGGTGTTGTATGCTTCTAGGTTATTATAATGTCCAATTATAGGATCCATGCTTTAATTAGTGATTAGAATTGATACTTAAATCATTGATAGGGGTAGCGTATAAGCATGTTCGAATTTAAGGTTAACCACTAATAATCTTTTAACGTTGGGCTGCTTTATTTATATACCTTGCTTCCCTGATCTTTTATTTGTATGTTATTGTTTGTGAGCCTCGACTGATTTATTTATGATACTCATTAAATTGACTAATAACCATTTATCACGTAATAAAACATGGATGATTGACAATCCTTGTGTGAGCTATGTTAAAGTGTCCATTTAGAGTAATTCCTGGATCACTACAACCATAGTATCATCCGTCATTGTCTCATATCGAAAATTATGCCTTTCATTGTCGACCTTAACAATCCTGTCTCTTATCGTAACCTTACCTAGACTTATCCTTAGTTATTTCAATCTCTTATCATATTAGTCGTTAATAACATAATTGTTACCTGGCCCAGGGTTACCCACATATAGGGGAGATTGCCACCCACCTAGTAACGTGCACGGGGGATTGAGGACAGAGATGTGCCTGACTATTCTCTATAACCGGGTATGTGGGAAGGGATTGCCAGGGCCATGGCTATAACTTGTTAAATAACTATCACCTTAGTTCCACATCTTCGTTATCTCTATCCCTGAATGGTATCAGTGTTTCAGGTAACTTAATTTCATTGCAATTAGCCTGTCAGTTACTTGTTGCTTGCTTGTCCTTTTCACATTGTGTTGCAACCGTTGTTGGGTACTTGCTGAGATTCAAAATCTAACACTTTCTCTTTCCATTCCCAAGTAAAAGGCCAATGGAGTGATAGCATCATGCATGGATAGGAGCACTCGAGTTTTCGGCACCGTGACTTGCCACTATTTATATTATTTCATTTATTCTCTTTTGATTAAAAGTGGATCAGTCTCATATTTGAAACATGTATTTTAATTTCAGCTAGTCTTTAATAAAGTACTCTTAAGGCTTTAATTCCCTTGAATTCCTATTTTTGCTTTTATTACTTGTTTCGTACTTTGGCGATGATGTTCCATAGTAGTATTCCAAATTGGCTGTATGCGGGGTGCTACATTAATCTGCCGAAAAATAATGTATTCCAAAGTTCCTCCATGTTCAAACCAAGCACACCAGGACAATGCAAGTTACACATTCACAATAGATGTTAAACTAAGTTGTCTTCTCAATTATTTTGCCCTTTCCATTTTTTTTACAAGCTCCAATGCGCGAACACAGAATTTGCCAGTGTTTCCTTTATTCGCCTTTCTTATTTCATGTTCTAGGTTTTACCACTGCAAACGTGTATTGCAAAATTTTGTTCGAGACAGTACTTCACTCATGGAAATTATTTGCAAGCCTGCTATTGGATCTCAATATAATAGCCGAGAACTATCCATTAGAATTAAATAAGTGTGCTACATTTTGACATAATTGTTTAGAGGCAATGCGAATGCAAGTCACAGTGATCACTAGTCCACGCAGGCAGCACGGATTGACAGATAATAAATCCTTAACTACAACGATTGTTCGTAGCAATGCAGAAAGGCGCAAATATTTCCCATCACATTTTATCAATGAAGGCAACAACTCGAGACAACATCAGCAGGAAGAGATCCAAGAAGACGGAACCTAGATCAGATGTAGAGCCCCATCTGGACGCTTCTCTCCACGAATCCGCACTTGGCGTAGAGCCCCGTCAGCTCCGGCGTGCAGTTGAGTATGACCTTGTAGCACCCTCTCCCCCTCGCGAGCTCCACAAGTTGGCACACGACGCGCTCCCCAAGCCCCCTGCCACGCGAGGCGGAGTCCACCACCACGTCTTCGACGTGCCCCACGCGGCCGCAGCGCCGGATGAACTTGCGCTCCACGAGCACAGCCCCCGCGGCGGCGAGGCGTCCCGTGGCGGCGTCCTCCGCGACGAGGACGAGGTGGTCGTCGCCCAGCGCCGCTAGCTCGGCGAAGCGGGAGCGGAAGGCGTCCTCGGTGAGCGGCGGGGAGGGGGAGAGCTGGGAGAGGAGGTCGCAGAAGCCATTGGAAAGGTCGGAGAACTCGAGCGGCCGGAGGCGATAGTCGCCGGCTGCGCCGGCCTCCCCCGCCGCGGGAGCTTGCGGTTGTTCCATTGGCGCGTCGTGTACGCGTGCGGGCCAATGGATATCCTTATATGGGCCTCCATGATGGCTTTTCCTTAATGGGCAAACACTTGTGGGCCCAGTTAATTTTTAGATGGGCCTAATATAGACCCAGAAGTTAACCCAGATGAGCCAAATCACACCCAACAAGGTGATAACCAAACGCTTCCAAGGCTCGTCCGTTTCGCAAACGTCTCTATTTCACATTTCGAAAAGCACTTTCCCGAAATCACCCGCCCAAACACACAAAAATCCCCAAATCCGAATTCCAAACCCTTCCCCTGGTCACCATGGTCGCCGGCAGCGATGGTGGCGAGACGACCCCGCCCCCAGACCTCCCTCCCTTCCACGTATCTGTCCCCTCATCCTTATCCTCCACCCGACCCCACTGCGCCCTCTCAAGTCGCTTCTGCGAACCGGCAAGCCCACGGCACCACGCGTGGGTCTCCCTACAGGGCCACCTTGTTGGCGCCAAGGAAGCTTCCTAGCGACAATGGTCACACCGGGCCTCCCTCCAGATGAGGCGATGGCGTGGTAGCTCTTCAGCCCACTCCACCGTGTGCTCCTCGTCGCCATAGTCGCTATCGCCTCCTCTCGATCCCATGCAGCCCGCCGCATCGATCAACTCCATTGATCGATCCATCTTAGGATTTGCTTCTACTGATCTCCCCCTGTTTTGAGTCTTCAGGAAGGTTGTAAACTTAATTGCAATCGCACTTGATGCTGACGTTGATCCTTCTGGTGATATTTCAATAGTGAACTGTTGTAATAGCTTTGCCTGTTGTTCCAGTTTCTTGGCTTGTCTTTGCTCGCCTTCAACCTGATCTCTCTTCATGTCGACTAGGGCTTCCATCACACTGGGCTGCTTTTCAAAATTTCATTTCTCCATCTATTGCACTGCCAGATCCTCGATTTATCCAGTGGTATTCTGTAACCGAGATTTAGGAATCAGCTCTATAACATTTTTGGGCTAGCAAGGGGAAGTTAGACTGAAATAATGATAAGAGCAAGGAGGAGTAGCAGAGGAATAGACTGGGGTGAAATTAAATGATCTTTTGATTGCTTTCCTTGAACACCTATCTCTAAAGTTCTCTATATACTTACAAGAATAATCCAATATCTTTCAGTATTCAATATCCATCAATAGACTAGTTTACTTTCACACTACTTCTATACATAGGCTTAGAATCCAATGGCCTTATTAACTCAACTTCTACTTGTTATCAATATCTATGCCATCTTTCTTAATTGCCTAAACATAGCACTATTGCTGTCTAAAACTATAAATAAATATTATCATTTATTTGATCCACTGAATATATATAACTCCCAATGCATCATCCACACTTTAATCAACCAATCATGGTTATCTAAATATCTACATAAATCTCAACTTCCATCATGACTTTATAAATCCAACCTCATATTGTTATTTTGTCAACCATTCAACTCCACATTCTAGAGATAATTGTAACATCCTGAAAATTTTAAATTTGAAAATATTAAACCCTTGAGATATTTTTGTCAAATATTATATTTGAGTTTGGATTTTCATGGTGTTCTTAAATTTTGTTTGAGCTCCCAAAAGTTAAAGAAATTCAAGAAGGACCAAAAACAAAATCAATATTAGTAATGCTATACATGGGAATATGCAAATAAAGGGAAACAAAAATAAATAGAACCTATACAAGTATTATAAGGGCAAAATAGGCATGAAGGAAACATATACATGTATATAGATAATGAATGTGCAAATAAATAAATAAAATATATATATATATATATATATATGTGTGTGTGTGTGTGTGTGTGTGTGTGTGTGTGTGTGTGTGTGTGTGTGTGTGTATCTATATACAAATAAGGTAAATATATATATATATATATGCAGAAATAGAAATAAATGAAATATATATATATATATGTATATATATACCTGTATATACATATGTGTACATGTACAATAAATCAGCAAATCAGCATAACAAATAAATAAAAAAAACAATGGGAGTCAGTCCGCCCCGGCCCAACACCTTCCCCGCGCGACGCGCGCTCCACTCACCCCTCGCCGGCGGGCCGCTCCACCCGCGCCCTCTCCCGGCCGACACGGCCCGCCGCGCCTGCGGCCTCCTCTCTCTGCGCCTACGCTGCACTCGCTCTTTCCCCCTTTCTTCTTTGCGTGCTGCTGCATCATTCCTTTCCTCTGCTCGCGCGTGCTCGGCCCCCTCTGACGCGCAGCATGCTCAAGTCCTATCGCTACTCCCCACGGCCCTCTGCGCAGCGCCGCTCGTCCCGTCACCTCGCCCTGGCCAACCCGGCGCACGCCGAGCCCCACCAGCACGGCAAGGACCACCGGTCCTCAACCCCGCCGCCCGGTCCCCGCCGTCTCCGCCCGGTCCTCCGCGCATCCCCGCCCTTCCGCAGCTACAAGAAGGCCACTGGCTCCTCTCCCTTTTCTCCACACGGTCCCTCTTCCTTTCCCCATTTTCCCCTTCGTCCCAGCAGCGCCGCCGCCGTCATTTCCCCGCCGCCGTCGCCTCGGTTGATCAAGCCGATTCCTAGCTAGGGAGCACCATCTCGGCGACCTCAACCTTCCTCGACCTTCAATCGAAGCTCCCGCCACCCGAGCTCCTCCTCACCGTCGTCACCCCGCGCGCCACCGGACACGCCGCCACCCATCCGGACCACTTTCGGCTCGATGACGTTTCCCGACGAGCTCCCCATGGCACACACATACTCACACTCCTCCCAACTCCACCTCTCCCACCACGCGCGCCGCCCCATTCCACCTTCGCGCCGGCCACCCTCGCGCCGCCGACACCCCGGCGCCATCCCGAGTGCGACACCTCCCCACTATCTTCCCCACCTCGTGAGTCCATTTTACCTGTTACCGCCACCTCCCGGCCACCACTCACCGCCGGCAAGGTCAACTCAAGCGGCGCCGCCTTGCTCGCCGAGCCATTCCCACGCGTCATAGTATTTGGTTTACTTCCCTTAGCAATCAAGCAACACCGAGCGCCCACGGCTAGCCCAAAGCAAGTATAGGAATCACAGCTCCGTGTCTCGATCGAATCACATCGCGCGCATAACCTTCTCCTTTTTTTATTTTACATCCGTTAACCCTTTTTAATTCAGAAGAACTTAGGAAAAATTAAGAAATAATGTAGGAAATATAATGAATTCGATTAGGGTATAAAATAAGAATATTTGAGATTTAATAACAGATTAAATGCATATGTAAGTAACTAATGTAGTTGGGACATTTAGCTAAAATCTAAGTTTTAATTTAAGGTGGCTTTGGTTGAATGTCCAAACTTAGTAAGGACGTCCTTAATAATAATTGGAATATGTGCCCAATGCCTAACATGTCATCTTAAATAAACCTTAGAAGTGAATTTTGCTAAATAACAAATATTATAATATAACCCTATATAACCAGATTTGCCCAGAAAAATAAATTTAAACTAAAACTAAAACTCTGCCTAATAATAATGAAAGTACAGACAAAATAACAATAGGGCTATTAATTAAATCCTAACGTTAGATTTAAATAAGTAATAACATCGAGCACTAATAGAGGGTGGTCTAAAGAAATAGAACTTAAGCCATTGTATATTAGTAGATATTATAGGGTTGACCATGGCATGATTTAAATCTTGACCATTATTCCTATACCCTAAACAATCAAGGGAACCATTTTGACTACTAAATGGTTTGGGTTTAAAGCTACTAATATTTGGGCTAGTTATCACATGTGAATAATTCTTGTGGTATGCATAAATGAATTCTAAGACTAAATATTAATTAAAGGAAATAATAAAGAAAATTTCTTTTGGTTAAATGATCAAATTTAATAAAGATTGCCATTAATTAAAAATTAAAAAAAAACTATGCTTAATGTTCAACATGCCCCCATTAAATAAATGTTAGTAGTAAAATTCGCTAAATAGCAAATATCGAAATATGGCCTTACATACTAAGCTTAACTCAGATAGCTAGGTTTAAATTAAAATTAGGAATGCGATTAAGCCTAATAGTAGCTAAAGTGTAAGCAAGAGAATAATAGTGTCATTAAGTAAATCTTAACACTAGCTTTAGTACATAATAATGTTGAGCATAATTATAAATATAGCAAGTGGGAACCGTATGAAGAGACCTAAATTAAATTAAATTTAGCCTAACGATAAAAGGAGGAACCTAAAATATCACACCACAGAAGCTATAAACTCGGACTCTAAGACTAAATTGGTAAGCTAAAGATTTCATACATCGCATATATATATGTATTGTGTGCCCTAAATATTAAATACTCAACAAAATACACCAATTCATAGGTTTAACCTAACTCATGGAATTTCCTTAATAAGTATAAAAATGGTAGAAGAAGTTCGTAACAAAAAGATCAAGTTATCATATTCTATTACCAACCTTGCCTCAAATCACCAAATCACCCATTAACTCAAAATAGAACTAAATTGAGTTTATTTGGATTTATTTGGATCTTTGAGTTATTTGCTTTATTTGGATTGATCGTTTGGCGTAATTAGAAACGAAGTCTGAAGATTCCACGAATTAAGCGGGGCGAGATCGATGAAGACCGGGAATTAAAGATCAGCGTATGAAACAATTTTGTGTGACCTCAAGACCATGATAAACGCGCCGAGTAGTCAATACTTTGATCATCTGAACCTACATTTTCTGCAAATTTACTTTTGTTTAAAATATCAAATTGCATCTTTGTTATTTCATATGCAAATGTATATTTGTTTGAAGACTCTAGTTATATACCCATTAATTGACTTGCTAGTATTATACCTCCTTTGGAAACAATTGAACATCTGAGCCTTGTCACCCCTAGCAAAATTTTAATGGTACTCTTCGAAAATAAGTCCATACTTATACGCCATGCTTAGTACTGCTTAGATAATCGGAGGCACCAAAACTACCCCAAAGCATCACTTTGAATCATGAGAAATTTGTTTGGGCAGTCATGGTGGGAATGACTGGTATATTTGGTTATGGATATTTTATGCCCCCAAAAACCTCAAGTTGCTTAAATATCCGGCGGATGGTTCGAGGGTGTGAGTGTGTGGTGCGGTGGAAGCACAAAGGGTTAGTGGCGAGCCGCCCGATAGCCCTAAGGACCGAATCTTGTGATGATCTCCCGATGTACAACATGTACAACCACAAGCCGCAAAGTGTAGGCGGGGCTAACTAATTTGCATCGACTTAGTAAGGGTTGCGCCGGTGTGACCACGGGCGGGTAGAGGATGGCCACATCCTCCGACGTGGCAGCGCAAGAGGGGCTTCGGAAGGGTGGTCGTACCAAGGAAGTGGAAACCTTAGCGGACGTAACCTGCTAGGAAAAGTGCATTGTAAAGGTCTGTGATAGTCTACTCAACCGCATGGCTAAGGAATCATGTGGGGCAACGAGTGGATTTATCTCTTGTGGGTAAAGTGTGCAAACTCTGCGAGTCTAAAACTATTCGAATAGCCGTGCCCACGGTCAAGGCGGACATGGGAACTTAACTAGATATAGTTCTGTTTCAAAAACTTTGTGGGTGGAATTGGTAAAGTGGAGGCGAGAAAGGCCCTCATTTGTGTTGTCTGGGTGTCGTCCCGGTGATAAGTTAAGCGGTTATGGCGCTAAAGGATTAAGCATATGGTGCGAGACCATGTAACGGTGGATGGAATCAATCACTATTACTATTGCATCCTTTCTTAACTTATGCTTTGGTTCAAGCTGCTAGGTCTCGGGAGATTTCTATGTATCATATTTCAAAAGCAATTTATGGCAAATAAAATAAACCGAGCCTTTCCTTTGATAAGCCATGCATACTATCTATTTGCATTACGTGTATTGGCTCGCGAGCACGGTGGTTTGTGCTCACACTCGCTTTGCGACAAATTGAAGCGTGAATCCGATCACTGCGCTTCAACAACACTTTTGGATCATGATGGCGAAGAAGATGAAGATGTCAAGAACTAGGTCGCGAACCTCCGGTTGGTGCTGTGGGCATGTCCTGAAGGTCCCACCTGTGTGCTTCGTTCTTCCACTGCTGCATTTATTGATTTCGGCCTAATCGGCCTATGAAGTAAGTCTACTCTTACATTTACGCTTCCGCATGATATGTATTTTGATATTCATTATCAGAATCGTGAGCACTATCTATCGATCCGAGAATAGTGCGGCTAAACACGATGATTCGGATTGTAAAATCAGGTCCGCGAGGATGGTATCGAGCATATCGATGCGCAGTCGTGACCTAGTTAGCTTAGCCGTTAGTTTCATGACTAGAATTATTTCTTAAATATCTAATTCCAAAAAAATAGGTTATCATGCTCATTCTTACCTCTCTTAGATGATTCTTTCTCATCCAAATCTTGCCTTAGCCATTTTTACTTCTAGAGCTCTCTTATCCCGAATTCAAAACAATAACACGAATTACCCCAAATACTTCCTTCTCTGTCTATTAATTGAAAAGGAAAATTTTGATCCTCTTCTCGCACCCTACTCCAAATTTTAAGGTTAGGAACGTTGAAGATATTCACGAAGATAAGGTGGTGTCGTTTTAAACGAACTGTGCAGATAAACCCTATGCCCCTTATGTGTGTTCTCCCGAGTAGACGATGTAATGTTGCATGTTTTTTTTTATCGGCCTGCGCATTGCTTTCTTGCCCTCGGGCGTTACATTTCAGCATCACAGAAAAGAGTGTTTTAAAACTTATGTGATTCATGTGCCACTCCAGTTTCCCGGGGTGTACTCTTTTACAGTTAAAATGGGTTTATATTACCTTATCCTCATGATTCTATTCTTACCTAATGCTATTCCCTCTCACCTTTTGCTGAAAACCCCATTGGATCCACAGAAGCGAAATAACGGATGACCCAAACTAGGGCAATCAAGAAGAAGTAAAGACTCTGCAACCTTCTAGTATTTAAGGAAAACAACATCGCTGTGAAGAAGACCACCGACAGGAAAGTGTCCACTAAGCGAGGTCTCCTATTCCTGCGAAGAACAAGACTCTTGCCCCAAGGTTGCTCCTTGAATCTATTGCTGACTAAGGCAACCAAAGTACAACTGTTAAGTCACCAAATCGCCACAGGACCCACCATGCCTGGAACTAGAAGAGACGAATAATGACACTCGTCATTTATTTAAGGGGGGTAGTACCAAGAGACAGAACTGCCAAAGAACGACTACAATGTACATCCTTAGAACTGCAACAACCTGGACTTATAGCTAATCAAACCAGTATAAGAAGATTCGCAAGGTCAGAAATCTTATAGTGATAAGGGTTACAAGCCAAACCTACAGTAAAATGACCACCATATGTCCCGTAGACGGTGCCACTATTCCATTTTGCGAAGATGTGAAGGCAACAACATCACTTTGAAAGTCTACGACCTCTCTCTTCCCTTTTGCCTTCCCTAAATGTAAACCCCTTTTCTATGCAAGTCTCTTTCTTCCGTCTAACGCAAAGAGAAAGGACAATACATTGAGCAAGACCTTAGAACCAATTGCTAGCCAGTTTAAACCCACCCCTACTTCTTTCTACTCTACCGGAATCTCGGGGTCGAGATTCATTTAAGGGGGGTAGATTTGTAACATCCTGAAAATTTTAAATTTGAAAATATTAAACCCTTGAGATATTTTTGTCAAATATTATATTTGAGTTTGGATTTTCATGGTGTTCTTAAATTTTGTTTGAGCTCCCAAAAGTTAAAGAAATTCAAGAAGGACCAAAAACAAAATCAATATTAGTAATGCTATACATGGGAATATGCAAATAAAGGGAAACAAAAATAAATAGAACCTATACAAGTATTATAAGGGCAAAATAGGCATGAAGGAAACATATACATGTATATAGATAATGAATGTGCAAATAAATAAATAAAATATATATATATATATATATATATGTGTGTGTGTGTGTGTGTGTGTGTGTGTGTGTGTGTGTGTGTGTATCTATATACAAATAAGGTAAATATATATATATATATATATGCAGAAATAGAAATAAATGAAATATATATATATATATATATATATATATGTATATATATACTGTATATACATATGTGTACATGTACAATAAATCAGCAAATCAGCATAACAAATAAATAAAAAAAACAATGGGAGTCAGTGGCCCCGCCCAACACCTTCCCACGCGCGGACGCGCTCCACCTCACCCTCTGCCAATGGGGCCGCTCCACCCGCGCCTCTCTCGCTGACAGTGCCCCGCCGCGCCTGCGGCTCTCTCTCTCTGCGCCTGCGCTGCGCTCGCTCTTTCCCCTTTCTTCTTTGCGTGCGCCGCCATTCCTTTCCTCGCTCGCGCGTGCTCGCCCCTCGGCGCGCGGCATGCTCAAGTCCTATCGCTACTCCCACGGCCCTCTGCGCAGCGCCGCTCGTCCGTCACCTCGCCGCAGCCCACCGCAGACGCCGAGCCCCACGCCGGGCAAGGACCACCGGTCCTCAACCCCGCCGCCGGTCCCCGCTGTCTCGCCGGTCCTCCGCGCATCCCCGCCCTTCCGCAGCTACAAGAAGGCCACGGCTCCCTCTCCCTTTTCTCCACACGGTCCCTCTTCCTTTCCCCATTTTTCCCTTCGTCCCAGCGGCGCCGCCGTCATTTCCCCGCCGCCGTCGCCTCGGTTGATCAAGCTTCGATTCCTAGCTAGGGGAGCACCATCTCGGCGACCTCAACCTTCCTCAGCCTTCAATCGAAGCTCCCGCCACCCGAGCTCCCTCCTCACCGTCACGTCACCCGCGCGCCACCGGACACGCCGCCACCCATCCGGACCACTTTCGGCTCGATGCGTTTCCCGACGAGCTCCCATGGCACACACATACTCACACTCCTCCCCAACTCCACCCTCTCCCACCACGACGCCGCCGCCCCATTCCACCTTCGCGGCCGGCCACCCTCAGCGCCGCCGACACCCCGGCGCCATCCCGAGCTGCGACACCTCCCCACTATCTTCCCCACCTCGTGAGTCCATTTTACCCGCACGCCACCTCCCGCCACCACTCACCGCCGGCAAGGTCAACTCAAGCGCCGCCGCTTGCTCGCCGAGCCATTCCCACGCGTCATAGTATTTGGTTTACTTCCCTTAGCAATCAAGCAACACCGAGCGCCCACTGCTAGCCCGGCAAGTATAGGAATCACAGCTCCCGTCTCGATCGAATCACGCCGACGCATAACCTTCTCCTTTTTTTATTTTACATCCGTTAACCCTTTTAATTCGAAAGAACTTAGGAAAAATTAAGAAATAATGTAGGAAATATAATGAATTCGATTAGGGTATAAAATAAGAATATTTGAGATTTAATAACAGATTAAATGCATATGTAAGTAACTAATGTAGTTGGGACATTTAGCTAAAATCTAAGTTTTAATTTAAGGTGGCTTTGGTTGAATGTCCAAACTTAGTAAGGACGTCCTTAATAATAATTGGAATATGTGCCCAATGCCTAACATGTCATCTTAAATAAACCTTAGAAGTGAATTTTGCTAAATAACAAATATTATAATATAACCCTATATAACCAGATTTGCCTAAAAATAAATTTAAACTAAAACTAAAACTCTGCCTAATAATAATGAAAGTACAGACAAAATAACAATAGGGCTATTAATTAAATCCTAACGTTAGATTTAAATAAGTAATAACATCGAGCACTAATAGAGGGTGGTCTAAAGAAATAGAACTTAAGCCATTGTATATTAGTAGATATTATAGGGTTGACCATGGCATGATTTAAATCTTGACCATTATTCCTATACCCTAAACAATCAAGGAACCATTTTTGACTACTAAATGGTTTGGGTTTAAAGCTACTAATATTTGGGCTAGTTATCACATGTGAATAATTCTGTGGTATGCATAAATGAATTCTAAGACTAAATATTAATTAAAGGAAATAATAAAGAAAATTTCTTTTGGTTAAATGATCAAATTTAATAAAGATTGCCATTAATTAAAAATTAAAAAAACTATGCTTAATGTTCAACATGCCCCCATTAAATAAATGTTAGTAGTAAAATTCGCTAAATAGCAAATATCGAAATATGGCCTTACATACTAAGCTTAACTCGGATAGCTAGGTTTAAATTAAAATTAGGAATGCGATTAAGCCTAATAGTAGCTAAAGTGTAAGCAAGAGAATAATAGTGTCATTAAGTAAATCTTAACACTAGCTTTAGTACATAATAATGTTGAGCATAATTATAAATATAGCAAGCTGGGAACCGTATGAAGAGACCCTAAATTAAATTAAATTTAGCCTAACGATAAAAGGAGGAACCTAAAATATCACACCACAGGAAGCTATAAACTCGGACTCTAAGACTAAATTGGTAAGCTAAAGATTTCATACATCGCATATATATATGTATTGTGTGCCCTAAATATTAAATACTCAACAAAATACACCAATTCATAGGTTTAACCTAACTCATGGAATTTCCTTAATAAGTATAAAAATGGTAGAAGAAGTTCGTAACAAAAAGATCAAGTTATCATATTCTATTACCAACCTTGCCTCAAATCACCAAATCACCCATTAACTCAAAATAGAACTAAATTGAGTTTATTTGGATTTATTTGGATCTTTGAGTTATTTGCTTTTATTTGGATTCAGTCGTTTGGCGTAATTAGAAATCAAGTCTGAAGATTCCACGAATTAAGCGGGCGAGATCGATGAAGACCGAGAATTAAAGATCAGCGTATGAAACAATTTTGTGTGACCTCAAGACCGCGGTAAACCGCGCCAGGCGAGTCAATACTTTGATCATGCTGAACCTACATTTTCTGCAAATTTACTTTTGTTTAAAATATCAAATTGCATGCTGTTATTTCATATGCAAATGTATATTTGTTTGAAGACTCTAGTTATATACCCATTAATTGACTTGCTAGTATTATACCTCCTTTGGAAACAATTGAACATCCGAGCCTTGTCACCCTAGCAAAATTTTAATGGTACTCTTGAAAATAAGTCCATACTTATACGCCATGCTTAGTCTTGCTTAGATAATCGGAGGCACCAAAACTACCCCAAAGCATCACTTTGAATCATGAGAAATTTGTTTGGCGATCATGGTGGGAATGACTGTATATTTGGTTATGGATATTTTATGCCCCAAAAACCTCAAGTTGCTTAAATATCCGGCGGATGGTTCGAGGTGTGAGTGTGTGGTGCAGGTGGAAGCACAAAGGGTTAGTGGCGAACCGCCCGAGATAGCCCTAAGGACCGAATCTTGTGATGATCTCCCAGTGTACAACATGTACAACCACAAGCTGGCAAAGTGTAGGCAGGGCTAACTAATTTGCATCGACTTAGTAAGGGTTGCGCCGGTGTGACCACGGGCGGGTAGAGGATGGCCACATCCTCCGACGTGACGGCGCAAGAGGGGGCTTCTGGAAGGGTGGTCGTACCCCGAAGGAAGTGGAAACCTTAGCGGACGTAACCCTGCTAGGAAAAGTGCATTGTAAAGGTCCTGTGATAGTCTACTCAACCGCATGGCTAAGGAATCATGTGGGGCAACGAGTGGATTTATCTCTTGTGGGTAAAGTGTGCAAACTCTGCAGAGTCTAAAACTATTCGAATAGCCGTGCCCACGGTCAAGGGCGGACATGGGAACTTAACTAGATATAGTTCTGTTTCAAAAACTTTGTGGGTGGAATTGGTAAAGTGGAGGCCAGAGAAAGGCCCTCATTTGTGTTGTCTGGGTGTCGTCCCGGTGATAAGTTAAGCGGTTATGGCGCTAAAGGATTAAGCATATGGTGCAGAGACCATGTAACGGTGGATGGAATCAATCACTATTACTATTGCATCCTTTCTTAACTTATGCTTTGGTTCAAACCGCTAGGTCTCGGGAGATTTCTATGTATCATATTTCAAAAGCAATTTATGGCAAATAAAATAAACCGAGCCTTTCCTTTGATAAGCCATGCATACTATCTATTTGCATTACATGTATTGGCTCGCGAGCACGGTGGTTTGTGCTCACACTCGCTTTGCGACAAATTCGAAGCGAGAATCCGATCACTGCGCTTCAACAACACTTTTGGATCATGATGGCGAAGAAGATGAAGATGTCAAGAACTAGGTCGCGAACCTCCAGTTGGCTGCCTGTGGGCATGTCCTGAAGGTCCCACCTGTGTGCTTCGTTCTTCCACTGCTGCATTTATTGATTTCGGCCTAATCGGCCTATGAAGTAAGTCTACTCTTACATTTACGCTTCCGCATGATATGTATTTTGATATTCATTACTGTAACTGTGAGCACTATCTACTGATCCAGGGAATAGTGCAGCTAAACACAGTAGATTCCGGATTGTAAAATCTGGGTCTGACAATAATTCAGTATTCTCTTTTCGAATCCACCAATATCATTTACATCGTAATCCCGTAATAATCCAATCTCTTTTTTTTGTTCATAATTTTCAGCTCATCCAATAATCAACTAAGATTCTTACTATCTACTTCTAAATTAATTCACTATCATAAACATCCACCGAGAATAATATCATGATCAGGGTTGTAATCCGATAAACACTTTCATAACATCCACTGAGAACGGTACCATTGATCAAGCCTAAAATCCAATTATCGCATCCCCTATTTCTTCAAAACTCAACTTATCCGTCTATCTAGTTAATCCAATCCATCAATTTCCACTGATTTATCCATTCAACTTTTTTCATTCTTCCTGATAATCGACATAATTTCACCAATATCTTTGGTTATTTATCACCTCATATTTTGATTCCTTATGGCTTTGTCTACTTCCTTCACCTACAACTCCTATGAGTGTAATTCAACCTATGTTTTGCAATCAGAAATTTCGCATTTAATTTATTTTGAGATTTAGAATCTTATATGTAAGGGAAGAGCAAGGTCGGAAGAATATAGGCAAGAATTGAGACAAAATAGGGTAGAAGCAAAAAAGCTTTTAACATAACCTTTATTTAAAATCAAAAATTAGTTTTGCACAAATTGCTTATATAGCAACCTAACAAGATAATAGTACAATTTGGCTATTATTACAATTAGAAAACTTTGCCTACTCAAATGGTTTTACCCGTTGCATCAAGAAAATCAAACGGGTATTATTTACTAACTACTCGAGCGATGACCTTACAACTTTTCAAAAGGAAAAGTCTTGGTCAGGGCATTTGTGCTATTTTTCTTAACACCATCCTTAGTATCACTTCTATTAAAGTTAGTTTTCATTATATTTGGTTAATACCTACAATAAGAAATTAGTCTGAATGACTTCACGTGATTTGAGATTTTGATAAACTCAAAAGAGAAACTTTTAATGCGTGTCTAGGAGGGATAAGATAGAAATAGAGGAGATGAGATAGCAATAATACTTATGAGTTTTGAAATTCTTTTCTATTGGAACATACGGTTTTATAAAACTTGTATTCTTATCATAACCAAATTTATACATAGAGTTATAAGCGTAAAATTTTTTGCTTTTTAGCCCAAAATTTAAAAGTTTTTTACATATGGACCCCTGGAGAAAAGATTTGCAAAAATGGACCCCTAGCACGGCGCCAATGCACATGGCGCCCACGGTACACGTGACGGCGCCATATTCGTCGGCGCCGTGAGTGGACACGTAGGATCCACGGTGGCATAGCACGGCGCCAACTAACATGGCGCCGTCACGTGTACCCAGCGCTAACGGTAGTGGCGCCGTTTCGTTGACTTAACCCTGCGCGCCCGGCCCCACCCCTCAGTGCTCTGCTCGAACAGACCAAGCAGAGAACATCCGCCGCCGCCGCCCCTCTCTCCCCTCCCCAAATCCATCCCAATCCATCGAATTTTTTCACGATTTTGCTTCCAAACCGAGCAAGCAAGGTGAGCTCCCTCTCCTCCTTTGATTTGTTGCAGTAGATATGGATTAGTTGAGGTACATTTCGTAGGGCAAAATTTGAAACCCTAGATGAGATTAGTTGGATTTGGCTCGGTTTTAGGTTCGATTCGCAATAGATATGCGTAATGTATTAGCAATAATGTGTATAGATCCGTTTCTAGATTGAAATTATTGTACGTAATGACTGAGATATATTTGTTTGTTGTGCTATAGATGGATAAGGTTGTGACTTTACACCATGGTGGTACTGTGAAGAGAAATGACAATGGGGGTGTTGATTTGGAGGGCATGGAAGAGACCACATTGCTATTTAGTTCACGTCCATCGTATGGTGAGGTCATTTATCACTTGAAAGAGAGGTTGGGATGGACAGATGAGCATGGTGATGTCGTTATGGAAGGATTGATTGATGTTGGGTCGTCAAAGGGCAGTATAAAGAGATTGGTTTCGATTGGCAGCGACGGTGAATGGGATAACTATGTGGTCATTGTTTTGGACTCAGAGGTCAGAGCACCTGACTTGTTTGTGCAGAGGGTGGTGAGAGATCAATCACCTCCTAGGGCTGCATTGGATCCCAATGACTCACCGTTGGTTGGGTCACCGGATCATGAAGAGGTCGAGGTGCAAGTTGTATCCTCGGCTCAAGTATGTGAGGTTCCATTGACTCGTAGAAGCGACTCGAGGATGTCGATGACCGCTTTGTTGGTGGATTCGACGAGAGACAGTGTTTGAGGAACCCATGGTTTGTGTAGCATCAAACGGGGTGGATGTACAGCTTGCGGGAGACGAGGCCGCTTATGAGGATGCGAGGGTGTGGACTCGGATGATGACAGCACCGATCCACGAGTTTGACGTCTAGCGAAATTGAGATGTTGAGAAGAATGTTTCTGGCCGTGATCCACTAGTGTCCGATTATAATGACCTAAGCAACGCATAGGGTTGTCGCGCGATGGAGGGCAAATGCGAGAGGGACGTACCTAGGCACGGGCTAGTATCATAATTCGGAAGGGTCATGTCTTTGAGGATATGTCGGCATTGAAGATGTGGCTGAAAGAGTACTCGATCGTGCACAACCGTCCATACCGGTTAAGAACTCATACGCCAAACGCGTCGGTACACCATCAAATGTGAGAGCACGGGTGTGCATGGAAAGTCTGTGCGGGGAAGGTGAAGGGTACGGAGAGGTTTAAGATTACAATTATGGATGGATCGCATACCGTGGGTCTTTCGAGCCCACCCGAAACATCGTCGATTGACTTCTCGGTTCATTGCAACCCGCTTTGTACCCCATGATAAAGCACATGCCGACGATGCGCGTGGCGGCGATGATAGAGGCCGTTAAACCGAAGTGGCACTACACAATCAAGTATGGGAAAGCATGGAGGGCGCAACAACGTGCTTTAAAGTTGATTTATGGTGATTGGGAGGAGGCGTATGAGCGTTTGCCGGCCATGTTGAACGCAATTAAAGCGGCCAATGCAGGAATGCAGTATGAGTACGTGCCTAAGCCCGATGTATGGATTAATGGAAGACAGATATTTTTTCGAGCATTCTGGTGCTTTGGTCAGTGTGTCGAGGCTTTCAAACATTGTAGGCCTGTTCTGTCAATTGATGGGACGTTCCTGTTGGGCAAGTATGAGGGAACGTTGTTGATTTCTATTGGTTGTGATGCGGACAACTCGCTTGTGCCGTTGGCTTTTGCTTTGGTGGAGAAGGAGGACAAATCTAGCTGGGCTTGGTTTCTACGGCTTGTACGGATCCATGTGGTTGGCCCGGGGAGGGAGGTATGTGTGTTGTCTGACAGGCACGCTGGGATCTTGAGCGCCGTTAAGGAAGTGATACCAGGACATTCACTGCATCATCGTTGGTGCACAAGGCACCTTCTGAGAACTTGTTCAAAAAGATGGGGTGAAGGTCAACTTTGCACTTTTCGAGGAGGTATGTCGCGAGGGAGGTAAAGTGTTTGATGAGAAGTTAGAGGAGTTGAAAACGAAACCAATGCCGAGGGTCGTGATTGGATAAGGGTTTAATGAGAGATGTGCACAAATGGTCAAGGGCTCATGACCCGTTGGGAAGGAGGTATGGGTTTATGACTAGCAACATGGCGAATGCTTCAACGGCCGCTTAAGGGGCACGCGGATTGCCGCCACCGCAATTGCGGCGTTCACTTTCTACAAGTGTGTTGCATGGTTTGTCAACCGCACCGGAAGCCTCGGACATGTTAAGGGCACATGCACGTTGGCCACCTCGTCCTCACGGCTTCATTACCAAAGCGAATATGCAAGCCAATGAACAGGAGTACCATGTTTTGACCATGTGACGGGCACGTATGAGGTTGTTGAGGTGGAGGGACAACCGAGAATGGAGAGCTCCGAGAGGCCCGAAAGCATAAGGTCGTGATTACATCCTTCACATGCACATGCGGTGTTCCCGACAAGTTCCATTTTCCATGCTCCCACATGGTGACCGCATGTAGGGCCCGGAATGTCGATGTTGAGACCAAAATCCCGAGACTATTCAGCGTGGATGCGTTGGTGGGGACATGGGCCCCACGGTTCGAGCCATATCGTGATGAAAGCGAGTGGCCACTTTACTCGGGTCCAAGGTACATAGCGGACGCGGGTTACGTTGGCACAAGAGGCAGCGCGAAGCGGTCAAGGTACAAGATGGATATGGATCGGATACCGGTCGCACCAAGAGGGTAGGGCAAATCCCTTCGTTGAGGACCCACAGGAGACACACTGCGGTATGTGTGGTCTAATGGGTCACAATTCACGGACGTGTCGACGTCGTTCCACTCAGGTTAGCAGCGTTAGGTCTAGAGAGCATAATTTTTACATATTTCGTTATTTTTATCACTAACGTAATTTTGATTGCACAGGATGGCGAGGTACCGGCTGGTGGACGAGTTCTACGACAGAGAGCCCAGCAAGCTCACGATGATTCCCATACTGCGTCCTCCAACCCATGATGATGAGAGTTGTGTGTATGTGTATGTGTATGTGTATTTTATATGTGTGCATGACGATGTATGTGTGTATATATGTATGTGTATGTGTGTATGTATGATTTGAGACTTTATTGAGAGTTATTGAGAGTTATGATTTGATGTAGGTATGTATGTATGATTTGAGACTTCATTGAGAGTTATGCGTATGTGTTTCATATGTGAATGTATGTATATGTGCATGTGCAGAGACAGACAGCTCTTTGCTGTTATCTGTAGGTTTCCGTATTACGGCGCCAAAGACTCTGGCGCCATGATACTTAAAAACGGCGCCTGTACCTTTGGCGCCACAATCTGGCGCCAAACTTTGGTGCGCCGAACTCCAACACGTCGGCGCCATAGTGTTTGGCGCCGTGACACTTTTATACGGCGCCAGGTTGTTTGGCGCCGTTACTACTGCACTTGCTTTATATGCAAGCTCGGCCTAGTTGTTTCGTTCCATCCGCACATACAATCTAATTGACATTCACCAAATGAATAAGCACAACCCAAAATAACATACTGAGTGCATACACCCACATACATACATAGTCCACATACATAGTTTATAAATTTTCAGAAAATACATACGTCCGCATACATCAAACATTAAAATAACCTACTGAGTGCATCGAGGCCACTTCCCCTTCCTCTGAGCATCAGGGTACTGCTCAAGGGCTGCCTTGGCACGCCGCGCTCTCTCTAGCTTCTTCTGCCTTTCTCCCTTGCGCTTTGCCGCAGCCCTCCTACGCTCCTCTTCACGGTGTTCCCTCGCGGCCTCCTCCTGTTTCTTCTCCCTTTCCCACCTCTCCTTTCGTTCTTCATCCCACTTCTTATTGGCGTCAAGATATTGTTTGTCATCCTCAGCGATCGCAGTGTCGATCCACTGCTCAAAATCACAAAGCGGTGGAGGCTCCTGCAAATGTACGCATTCGTTAAACCAACAGAATTAAGACGAATTCGATGAATCGACAATATAACATACCATCTTGCCGAGGACAACGGCGCCACGTGGCGGATCAAACGCCCAGTTGGCGCACATCCAGTACCTCTGCCTATATGTATCCAAATCATCCGACCGTTCCACTTTGCAAGGATCGCCGCAATAACACATCGGCACGGGAACACCGGATGGAGGTGGCAAACGAGTGAAGCCCATGACAACCTAAAATGCGAAATGAATAAGATTTATAATTTTTCTCGTTTCTAACCCTAGGTTAGCTAGTTACCCAAATCAAACCCTAATCCAACTAATTTCAATCTAGAAACGGATCTATACACATTATTGCTAATACATTACGCATATCTATTGCGAATCGAACCTAAAACCGAGCCAAATCCAACTAATCTCATCTAGGGTTTCAAATTTTGCCCTCTGAAATGTACCTCAACTAATCCATATCTCTGCAACAAATCAAAGGAGGAGAGGGAGCTCACCTTGCTTGCTCGGTTTGGAAGCAAAATCGCGAAAAAATTCGATGGATTGGGATGGATTTGGGGAGGGGAGAGAGGGGCGGCGGCGGCGGATGTTCTCTGCTTGGTCTGTTCGAGCAGAGCACTGAGGGGTGGTGGGGGGGCCGGGGGCGGCGCAGGGGTTAAGTCCAACGAAACGGCGCCACTACCGTTAGCGCCGTGGGTACACGTGACGGCGCCATGTTAGTTGGCGCCGTGCTATGCCACCGTGGATCCTACGTGTCCACTCACGGCGCCGACGAATATGGCGCCGCCACACGTGTCCGTGGGCGCCATGTGCATTGGCGCCGTGCTAGGGGTCCATTTTTGCAAATCTTTTCTCCAGGGGTCCATATGTAAAAAACTTTTAAATTTTGGGCTAAAAAGCAAAAATTTTACGTTATAAGCTATAGTCAAGCCTACTCTGATACCACTTATAACGCATCCGTTTTTAGGAACAAGGACGTCGTACAATCTGCAACAGTCCAGGACTTCAGTTGTGGATAGAAAAATATCATGCCTGCTCACGAATAATTAAAAGGAGTTAATTTGATTAAACTAAGACCTAATGGTTAATTTTAACAACAATATGGGCATCCGAGCCCAAAAACTAATTTACATTCAGAAGAATCGAATAAAACTCCACATGAACGCTTGAGTGTGGTCATAACCCTAACATGAAGTCTTGTAACATCCATTCCTCGTCTGATCTCTATGTTGGTGGAAAATAAAGCAAGACTGAGTACAACCAACTATATTCAATAAGTCATATGGGGAAACACTATTTAACTATTTGTTGGGATCTTTAAGAGATGGGGTATAGTTATTTTGTTAAGATATTTGTCGATGCAATTTTATTTGTAAATATTTTCAAACATAAAAGATTAATAACTTCTTAAGGAATTGGGGTTTCAATAACTTGATTTTTTAGACTTCAACATTCTAAAATAATTCTAAATCTACTTATATTTTGCTATTGGAATCACCCATGAACATAACTTCTTTAACCGGAAGCACGGCGTATTTGAAATACCATTGTGATGACCCCGAAGATTTGCTCAATTTACCCACAAGATTCCTTAACCCTCATGACTGAGTTAAGAAAATAAGGTTGTTTCACTGCTCATCTCTCGTCACTGTGATCTCACCTAGGGTATACTCTCCCCCTCCCTACTCCCTCCTCTACTAAAATCTTCCTCTACTTCTCTCCTCTTCTCTGTGATGGCTATATTATTGCTAGGGTTGGATGATTATTTGTGTATGGCCGTGCAAAAGGTGTGATCTGGCAAAATTGAAAATGGAATGTGGGCTACCTTGTCGGTTGATTGTCAGCTCAGTTTGGAAAAGAATCGAAGCTTGATTTTGTCGGCCACTTTCTTGGCTTGGTGATGCTAACGGTGAGCTTGTGGGGCTTGTCACCTTCTCCTCTTGGTGTCTATGGCTTTGCTGTCTTGCTCCCTTAGCTTTGCCTCCTTGTCCTTCTCCTCCTTCGGTTAGCCAAATGAATGGTAATGGAGGAGGAAATGGATTTGGGAATGGGGAATCGATCTGGTGGGGGGAGAAAAAGGGAACAGAGTGGTTTGCTGGTTGGCTGCTGGCTATGCTGGTCTTCGATGCAATGCTTTCTCTCTATTCTCCTTGGTTGCCTTCGGCCTTATCTCTTCCCTGTGGTCTCCTACGGGCTTCCTTTGCTCTCAATGGTGGCAGTGGCTTCACTGTGCACAGGCGGTTGGATTTGGATATTTTGGCTGGTTGGCTAAAAAGGAATTTCGAAATGGATTTAGGTTGGTTTTTAACGCTGGATAATGAAACCCTACGGCCGCAAGAGATGCCGACTAGCCCCGGATGGTCTGGTATCTCAATGAGCGAAATCCCATTGTGCTAACGCCAAGCTACTTTTAATTCCCTTCTTTTGTTTGGTCTTTGTTGTCATTTTTCTCGCAATTAATACCACAATTTACTTTTGGTAAAACTATTGAATTGTAATTAATTTACGAGATGAGCTCAATGTAAATTAAATCCTGCAATTTCTGATTAATTGCAATTATGTTGTAATTATTTATATTTTTAGATGGTTATTTGGTTGGGATCAAGAATTGTAAATTCGTTGTAATTCATACTGTCATTATTGATGCAATAAGAGCTGTAAAATTGTTATTTGTTTTGAGGGAAATTTCAATTGTCGCTTGACGGATGTAATTTGTTTGATGCAAATGAACTGTAATTAATTAACTGTTGTAAGACGGATTGCTATATCTTTTATTTGAGTTGAACGCTTTTAAATTGTCACTTGGTTAATTTCATGTCTTAATCCGGTGTATACATATTGTATTTACTCTTGGTGATGAGATTGTGAATGCAATATATTTGTTTACCGCTAGTAGGTTTCAATTTAACTAGATACACGGAAAAGTTTAAATTGCGTTGCATTTTATTCAGTAGTTATTTAATTAATTTCTCTTAGCTTTGTAACTCATCACTTAAGGTTAATCGAAAATGCGGGACGTTACAATGGTGTTGACTCCAAAGTATCTAACTTATATACCCGATACATTTGGGAACATAGACATAACGTATAATCACCACGAACATTTTTCATCGCCTTGGATGCAGGAGACAATTTTTTGGCTGCATATTGTTTTTTAAAAAAAATTTGCTGATTGAAAGCTTAGAGAAGGCAGTGCAATTAGCGTACGGACCAGATGCCAGGCAGGCGAGAAGAGCTGCGCGGTACGGCAATGCCTATTGGGCATTGGCTGCCGCAAGGTAGACGAAAAACGCCTGTCAATTGGCTGGCCGGCTTGGCGTTGTTTTACCTGGCGCGTCGAACCGGCTCGAGGGACAGCTCGAGGCGCCTGTACGGCCTGAAAAGGACTCGCAAATCTATGTACGGCCTGAAAACGTCCTGATCAATTCGGCTTCTTCCAGTTTTTAACTTATTTTTCATTATTCATAAGTTTCGTCTTTTTCTGAACTTTTGGCTTTTTTGAGCTTTTTTGCTGGTTCTTTTTTCCCGTATTTGTTTATATTATACGTAATGGGCTAACATATTTTTTCTATTTTTAAATTTTTTAAATTTAATTATGCTAAATAAGCCTCATCAGTGCAGTGTTTTTTCAAGATTCTGATGTTTTCAGCCATAAACCATGAGCTTTTAAGCCGAACCGATCACCACCAACTTATGTTTATACTATCTATAATAATTAGTTTTTAAATGTTGTATTTTTTAAGACGATGTTAATAAAAAAATTATAGCAAAAAATATACTGAGTTCAGCTGTACTGACCAAAATCGTATACGACTATTTTCTTCTATGTATTGTCTCTCACAAACAGTCAAAATTTAAATATTTAAACCATCAAATTAAGGTGCCGCTCGGTTAGACTGAAATAAGCTGGCTTATGGCTGAAATTGTATTGTAGTTGGCTGGAATTACATTGTAATTGATGGTAACTTATTTGGCGTAACTAAATTTAAAAAAATAGAAAAAATAAGTTAGCCTATTACGGACAACACAAACGAATAAAAAAACCAACAAAAAAGTCAAAAACTAAAAAGCTAGTAAAAACAAAATTTAAAATAATAAAAAAATCAGAAATAAAAAATTTAAATCGAAATAAACGGAGCCTAGAAGGAGCCACCCTATAAGTCAAAAATAACAGCCCCTGAACAACTTGAAAAGGACTCGCAAAATCGCAATAAAGTTGCGAGGCGGCCGCAGCTGCAAATCCGACGGTTAATCCAACGAGGCGGCCCCCCTCCACGGGAAGCACGCAACGCTGATAACCGACAGCAGCCAGCCAGCCAGCCCACGTGCCCAGCTGTATCTCTCTCCTCTCTGACACGCGGGCCAGGCGCTTGCGGGCCCCGCACGGCAGTGGAACGAGCGCATGGGCGCACTTGACGCCACGCGATTGGTCGGCTTCGTCCACCGCCCCGACGGCGACTTGGCCGCCTCTTCTTAAACCCCTCTCGGTGAGCGCACAGACGCAGGAAGGAGAGAGGACTCTGGGCCGCGCCTGCCATTCGCCAGCGTCGTGCGTGCACCAAGAAATACGAGGAGAGGAGATCGACGAATCTCGGAACGTGCGCACCGAGCTCGGATTCGTCGCAACCGTTTGTTATCTCCCGCGGCGGCGCGTCCGAGGTCCCCGTGCACCGAGCCGTCCCGAGCGGAATCCAGCCGCAGATCCCCCAGCGCCTCACGGGCGGCACATGGGCGCTCCCCGGCCGCCGCCGCTGCCCAATTGATATAACACCTAAGGCGTGGTGATCGTTGGGTGGGTAAGTTTAAGGATCATGGAGCAGGAGGAGGGGAGGAGGAAGAGGGAGGCGGCGGCGGAGGGGCCGGTGGTGGTGCTAGAGTGCGTGGCTGGGAGCTCCAAGGCGGAGGAGTGGGGCGGCGGCGGGGGCGTGGTGCAGGAGGGGGACGTGGTGGAGGCCGTCCGGGCGGGGCGGGGCTCCGGGGCGGCGTCGCTGGACGCGCCGTTCAAGGGCGGCCGGGCCGGGCTGCAGAAGGCGCTGCACGCCGCGTTCAAGCGCGGGGACACCTCCGTCGAGGTGCGCGTGCGGGGCGGCAGGGAGCTGCAGGCGTGCATCCTGCCGCACCCCGGCGGCGGCGGGAGGAAGCAGTACGTGCTGCGGTCGCTGCACGACCCCAACTACGTGCTCGGCTTCGCCGACCGCCTCGAGAGCGAGTGCCTCGTCTTGCAAGGTAACTAACAACTGACTGTTCATCACTCCGAAGAGTTGCGACACCTTTTCCTACTCCTTATTTTTGCTGTTCCAACTGATTTCATCCAAAAATGTTGTTTTAAGCTGAATCAACAACTGAAATTTTCTCTTGTTTCAGCTTAGTAGTGCACGGTTTTGCTTTGACAGTGTATCTAAAATTCTAAATCCTTAGTTATGAACTGGATAAGTTCGCGTATCAAATCAATGCCACTATGCCAGGAACGTGTGTATGTGTGGATATGGGGCATTTCAGTATGAACGCAATTAACTTGGAACCATAGAGGAGTATCAGCTAGATAGATGCGATATTAGCTTGTTTTCAGTATGTATGCACCCACATGTGCTTTGCACCTGTCGTGAAAAGACGAGTTTGCTCTCAAATCTGGACTTCAAACTAGACAGAGAATATTCTGATAGGCTGATCTTTCAGCGCATTGTTGCAGGCCAAATTTCCTTGATAAGATATGCGCGTGTCTGTTTATCAATGAGAGAAAACTAAGGTACCCGTAGTTATCATGTACTAGAATGATAGCGACAAAACGAAAAATAAAGGAAGCAAAGTGGAAGGAAAATAGTGCTAAAGTTGGGAGAATAGGAAGACATTGCTGAAACAAAGTCAGGGAAATTGATCGTTTGTCTATGTGGTGGTCAATTCCTTAGTATACCTTGTATTTTTCGCTCGTTTTCTCATCTCTCCTGGGGAATATGGCATTTGTGTGATAGACTATTGACCCGATGGTCGTTGTAAACAGTCAACATTTGTGGCTTTCTACTGTGCAGCATCAGCAGATGCGGATGCTAAACCAACATCCGATCCCAGGCCCGCTAAACCAGCTGTTTAGTCCTAGGTAGTTGGGCCGTTATACCCACAAGCCCATCCGCTAGAGCAACAACCTTATAAACGATCTTAGGTTATCTCCTCCAAAAGACTAACCTAATAGGTGAGTACACCCTCATCCTTATAAATCGTGCTCTGCCTCCTCTTACAACCGATGTGGGAATATTCTAATAAATCTCCCTCTCACACATTGAGTGTGCTCTCCGGTAACCATGAGGCCTAAGATGTATCTGGAAAACCTAGGCTCTGATATCAATTGTTGCGTAGCGTTTGCACCATCGGATCGCTAAACCAGTATCCAACCCTAAGCCCGCTAAACCAGTGGCCCGGCCGCAGGTAGTTGAGCCGCTATACCTGCAAGCTCAACCAGCAGAACAACAACTTTAGGGGTCTTGGGCCATCTCCTCTCAAAAGACTAGCATAATAAATAGTTACACCTTTATCCTTATAAATCGTACTCTGTCTCCTCCCACAACCGACGTGAGACTATCCCAACACTTCCCGATGAAAAGTTGGAATTTTTGTTCCTTGCTGCTTGGAAAGTACTACACTATTGTCTAATTTGGCTTGTCTATCTATGACTTGTAATCTAGTACTAGTTAATGTTTGTTAGTGCTCTCTTGCAATGTCTAGCTGTTCATCTTAAAATCAAAGCATGCTTGTTTTCTTCACGAGTCGTTTGACAATGCTTCTGAATACTTGGGTCGATGCTTCGATTCCTGAATGAATTTTTCACATACAGTATGAATATACCATGTTGTGATGATCTTTCTATGCAAAATATGTGACTTCTCCCTTGATGAAGGCACAAGGAGCACAAGAGTTGCATCAGCACTGAGTAAGGCACAACTTCAGGATGGGTACGTCGCATACCCATGGGAGAAGAAGATGCGTGACTCGTTGCGCATGCCCAATTCCAGCTGCCACCTCTCGATGCTCGTCCTCCCCAAGGCCCTAGACCTGAACGCATGTCGATATGAGTCCTTTGAGGACACCTTGGCTCGTGCCAACACATGGATCTACTCCTCGCAGGCCTCAGGAATCCCCATCGAGTTCATGAATGTGCAGAGTGAAGCTCTTCTCACCAAGGTGCAGATGCAAGCTCCTGACTTCACACATTTCACAGCCTAAATTGCCAACTGCTAAATTGAACCTTCAACCTTCAGTTAGTTTGCACCTGACTATAAGTACAAATATCTAAGCCTAGGCAATGTTCCATGGGGTCGGATTCTGCCAACATTTTTTTTTCTATTTCTCTTTGAAACATTTTACTTCAAATTTAATCTTCCAACTCTGAAATGTGCAGATATCCGGAGAGACGGCATCTGCAACTGTCAATTCTGGGTCATTGTCTGATCTGTCGAACGTCACAAATGCGACCCTTTATGGTTTTGAGGATTACCATGGGGTGGACATTGGAGTGGTGAAGGCAGCCCGGCTTTGGTACAGCTCCATGGCAGGAGAAATGCCGCTGGAGATCCCACTTCGAGAAGGTGACACGAGGCTAGGATTTGCCATCAGCCGTACTGAAGAGGTTCCTTTTCAGTTGCCACTGTACACAATACTGACAATAGTGTACGTCAACAGTTAGAACAATTCATGGAACCTACCCTGACACATTTCTTTCTTCCAGGGTTTTATCTATATATCTTCAGTGGTCGATGATGACAACGACAGCGAGGCACCATCAACACGGTCAGGGCTCCGCGATCTATTCAACCAGGCCAAAGAGGCATCGAAATTGCTGGTCATATCAAGGGTATCCAATGACAAGGTCCTCCCCTGGATGATCTCTAGTTCAGGTGCAGTCCGTTGCTTCGACACCATCTCCCTCAGCCAAAAGCTCTCCTTACACCGCCTTGCGGTTCGCCCCATCCAGCTGCATCTGCTCATGTGGGAGAAGCCTATTGGTCCACCAGAGAGGATTGTTCGTTCCCCGAAATTGCCCCCACATTCAGTGCTTCCTCAGATACCCCAAAATATCATTGAGAGCATGGAACCTAGAGTAGATGTTGAAGAGGATTATGTGGGGGATCTGTCGTTTCGGTTAGATGATCTTTCAATGAGGAGCAGCTGGGTGTGACCTTTCATGCTGCAAGCTTCTAATGTGCATATCTTTGTCCTCGTCTTCTCTAGTTTTCTAGGGCAGTATGCTAAGTATTGTGCTATAGTACAGATGCCTATCTAGAAATGTTCAGATCCTTTCTAGGTTTCTGGCTTAATCAACAAAGAGGCTTCCATAACATCTGAACATCATGTTGTGATGCAATATTTTTTTTTTATCATGGCATAACAAAGGAGGAGTGTACTAATCATTTCCATATGTCTAAAGTGTTACACTTGAGATAGGCTTGTTTAGTAGTTTACTCCAATATGTCCAAAGTGTTGTGATGCAATGTTTTTTTTTGATCATGGCATAACAAAGGAGGAGTGTACTAATCATTTCCATATGTCTAAAGTGTTACACTTGAGATAGGCTTGTTTAGTAGTTTACTCCAATATGTCCAAAGTGTTGTGATGCAATTTTTTTTTTTTGATCATGGCATAACAAAGGAGGAGTGTACTAATCATTTCCATATGTCTAAAGTGTTGTGATGCAAATTTTTTTTTATCATGGCAAACATATGAATCATCATTCCGACATTTCTTTACTTTTGGACTGAACAGGGAAAAAAGTTACACTTAAACCACACTAGCTATTGGTCAATGAAAGCTAAGACACGACACAATTATGCTACTGATCTAGTTGTGAGGACCCTGCACTTGAGCACTCGATCTTGGACATAGAACCCCGGCATTACCATGATCTTTACCTGACACGGATTCTGCACCTGTTGCTTGTCTAGTAGGATGTCTTCCATGTACATCTGATCAAATGCTCGGTTCTCTTCGACCCGCAAGATCTTCAGCGGTGGGCTGAAGGAGAAGGTCAGCAGGTGGAGCAGCCAGACGCACTTTGCCGCCACGAAGAAGCACTGCAGCAGCTGTTCGGGCCACGGCCGCGACCAGTTCAGCGTGGACACAATGCAGCTCATCTTCTGATCACAGAAACGGCTGAAGTCCTCGCTGTAGTACTTGGTGCCCTTCCTCAGCACCTCGTTCCAGCTCAGGTTGCGCAGCGCAGCAAAGGAAGCGAAGCTCTCCTGGCTATCTTGCTTGGGGTCAAGGCACTTGGGTGATCCGTTCTTCCGGAATGTGCAGTTCTCGAAGTCTTGGTACATCGATTGGTTCATGAGCGCCTCCAGATGGTACAGTGCGCCTTTCGAGCAATGCTTGTTAGCGAGCATGAGTTGGTACGGTTGGAGGAGTAGGTTCAGCTTGTCGGATAGGCCATTGTCTGGTTCTTCAACCTGCCGGATCAATGCCTTGCAGAACTGTTTCACCGAAAGGCGTGCCTCTGACGCAATCTGCAAGAACCCTTCCACCATTGCTTCGTGACTGACCGGCATCGGGAGTTCTCGGCTTGGTCCAATCGATCTCGTCGATCTCCTTGAGAGAGACTGCGTGTTGCCTGCGTTCGTTGCTTGCCTCAGACCCTTCTTGAGCTCCGAGCAGTACGCTTCCAAGCTCACCAGCTTGGTGGCCAGCTCTCCCAAGGACGACCTCATCTCGGCGGCTTCTTGTAGCGCAGCGTCCCGGTGCACGTTGGCCTCTGCGAGCTCTTTCTGGAGGGATTCAAGCGAGAGAAACCCCCACTCCTTCAGGAGCTGCGACATGTTCTCGCGTTCGATGGTGGTCGGCGACATGTCCGGCTTCGCTTTCTTCTTCGTCTTGGCGAAGAGCCACGAGAGGATCTGTGGCCCTCTCTGCTTCGTCCGGGAGTGCGCCGAGGGTTGGTGGTTGGACAATGGCACTCTGCTGCTGCCGAGATACTTCTGAGCTCCCATGTCGATCCCGTGGTCCCTGTCGATCGTCGCAGGCCGGAACGCGCTGCACGTCGCCGACACCTTGAGCTCCGCCGTGCTGCTCACCCTCCCGGCCGACGCGAGGAAACGGTCGGCCAACGGCGAGGACTGCAGGAAGGCTGGATGGATCCTGTACGCGCCTCTGCTCCGGAGGTGATCGTTGGAAGAAGGGAAGCGGACCTCGCTGTTCGAGGAAGAGAAGGCGTTGAGGTTGTCGTAATCCGAGTAGGCCGCGTCGTCGCGTTCCAAGGCGATGCCGCTCCAGTTCTCCGATCGGCTCCGGTTGTCCTGGCAGATGTGGTTCAGTCCAGCCATTGGCTCCTCACCGTAAGCCTGACCAAGTTTAGCAAGCAAGCAAACCAGAAATGCTATTGTCAGGGGATGATGGGATTATCTTGTATAGGTGGGTCCGTTGGATAGAGATCTAACATCTCAGATCAATCTGATTGTTTTTGTCCTAAAAAATAGTCCAATGCTGTACAGATACTCCCATAATGTGTATGTCAGTGAGCTTAAGAAAAATTGTGAGAACCCCACAGCTGAGGCTGCTGAGCCAACAGCCAACACATGGTGGTAAGTTGGTAACCTAATAACATTTCAGTAATCAACATAGAGTTATTACTGATACTATGAAGTTGCCATTCTGTGATAAGCTTCCAGTTCTGGTGTTCTACCAGGTGGCAATGGTCATTGGTTACAGCAAAGCAAGAGACTACTGTACAGAGCATGGGTAAGCACGAGACATTCTGAAAGAACATAACTTTTACTTCACTGTTGCTAGTACTACGGTACTACCAACTGCTAGTACTACTTCTATTTGGGATTAGCCATTAAGGAGCAAGCAAGTCACACACCACCGCTGCATCAAGCATAAACGCAGAGGCTACAGGAACTGCCGCAAGAAACAGTAAGGCAATTCCAGAACTAAGGGCATGTTTGGTTCATAACTAGAAGTTATCTAGCTACAAATTAGATGTATCACAGTTTTTAGGTAGCTATTTGGTTCACTGACGCAACTGTAGCATGCCATACTTTCTTAGCACCCGGCCCCACACGTCATAGACTCAGTTTCTTGCCAAACTTTGCCACAAGTATGACTTCGATTTTGTTAACCACACTTTTTGTGGCAGCCACACATTACCTAAGCTTAGATATGACAAACTTAGACACCAACCAAACATGCCCTAAATGAGCCACCATTACCACCAACGCCTCTTGAACCGAGAAGATAAACCAAGAACGCGCACACCAGCAAAAGCATCAAAGCAGAACAAAGATTCAAGATTGCAGCGACCGTCCAAGAACTCTGCTCACCGGAGTAAACACGGGGTAGGCCTCGTCTGCGACCACGGCCGCGGCCGCCGCCGTCCTGGAGAGCGCAGGTGACGCGGCCGGCGGGAGGCGGATGATGGCCGGGCTGCGGCTGCGGCTGGCGCTGGCGCTGGCGTACGCACCGGCACTAGCAGTCGGCGTACCGCGCTGGAGGAGTGCGGCGTGGAGACCGCGCAGCTCGACGGCCTTGGCGATGGCGGCCTGGACGTCCTGCCGAGTGGCCGGGAGGGGAGGCTGGGGTGGCGCCGTGGGGTCGAAGGCCCCGACGGCGGCGGCCATGGCCACGGCGAAGAGAGGGCGAGCAGCTGTGGGTCAAAGGCCGCGTCTTTGGCTCCAGAGCTGTGCTAACGCTGCAGGACGGACGCTGAAGGGAGAGGGGTTCTTAGGATTCTGGAAAGGCAGTGGCACGGGTGAGGAGAAGGAATGGAAGGGAAAGGAATAGTAGAATTCTTGAGAGAGGGGGGGGGGGGGGTTGTTGGCTTGTTGCAGAGATGAATGACGTGGAGGGAACTGCACATTTGAAGAGATTGACAATGTTTGCAGCGTCTTTTGAGCGCTTTCTTTTTCTTCTTTCGTTTTTTTAAATTTTTGCTGGAATATTCGCTTTTGCTGGGTGTAAACTTTGCTTGTCGCGTAGGAGCACCAGTTTATCCCGTCAAAATCAAGAATTAGGGTTTCTTTTGCAGAATTTTACAAAAAAGTACAGTTGCTACGAAATTCCAACGAGCCTCACGACCTGTTCTTCTCGGGCGTGGCTTATAGTTTTTGGCTGAAATTTTTGAATTTTGGCTGTTTACGGTACAGATTACGGAGAGACAGAGGTGGTAATCGGTTCGGCTTAAAAGCCCATGGCTTATGGCTGAAAACACTGTAGCTAACTGAGAAAAGCACTGTAGCTGACAGAGACTTATTTAGCATAATTAAATTTTAAAAAATTTAAAAATATAAAAAATATGTTAGCCCAATATGTATAATACAAACGAATACGGGAAAAAAAGAACCGGCAAAAAAGCTCAACAAAAAGCCAAAAGTTCAGAAAAAGATGAAATTCATTAATAGTGAAAAATAAGCCAGAAGCCAGAAGCTCAAGCCGAACCGATCAGGGCCTACTCGCTTGCGATTTTGGCTGGTACAGATGTTGGGCTTTTAACGTATAGATCGTTTAACTTGTAGACCCCGTTTTAAGAAAATACTCCGTTTGAAAGTTAGGTACTATAGCAAAAACTAAAGGGTTTTGTTAAACATAATCCGGATGTTTTTTCTTCCTAACTATTATCCAGATTTAAGACTATTGGATTAGAGATCCAATGGCCATAAATTCTCTCCCCTCCACCCTCTCCCCCTTAAAAAATCTCCCCTCTTAAAAAACAAAGGCTTCTTGATCTCTAATCCAAGAATTATAAATTTGGATGATAAATAGAAAAAAATATTTGGATAATGTCTATACACTTTTAAAACTAAAAGTCGATAGCTTTTGAGATAAAGAACGTACCCTCAGACGGTGGGATCTGCGAAAGAGGAATGCCAGACTCAGATGGGCTACTCCCCAGTTAGTTAATACTACCTAGCCTCTCTCTCCTGGGTATGAAATGGGCGAAATTAATGAGCAATGCGGTAGTGAACTAGTGATGCTTGCAGGCTTTCTTGCTCCGCTGTGGCCTTCCTGTGCTGGCTGCCCTGCTGAAGTTGTCAATCCTTTCGAATCTTTTTGGGTGTATTCTCGGTTAGGCTGTATCTTATGGTTTATTTTACTGTAGTCGACTAAAATTACACTATAACTGAATATGATTTATTTGGCATAATTAAATTTAAAAAATTTTAAAAATAAAAAACAGATTAGCCCATCACGTGTAATACAAACAAATACATAAAAAAGAACCGGTATCAAAAGCTGAAATCAGAATGAATAGAGGCTAATCAAGGCCCCTAGCTATCAACTGAGCTGGATGCACTAGCATAGTAACCAAAAGCCAAATGCTTTCACTCGGCAATCGCGAGCCGCGAGCCTCGGAAAGGAGCCTAGACTAGCCCCGCGCGCGCACGCAGCTGCTGCTCCACGCACAAGTGTACAACCACACGCGTACACCCACACCCATGGGCCGTGGTAGACTAACGGTAGATTCGTACGTGCGCGCGTGCGGCGTGCCGAGACCCCTAGCTCACCAGCGCCGCAGCGTCGTCCGGCCGTCCCGACCGTGCCAGCGGCGGACACGCTCGGCGCCTCGTCGAGTCCGCGCACGTGCTAAGCAAGGTTTAGAAAAAACCTGTTATAAATTTAACCGGGGGAGATCGATAGGACCGATATAACCAAAAATCGAAAAATTTTAAAAGATTTCGGATAGAAAATTTTAAGTTAAAATTTGAATTTTGAATATACCGGCCGATTGTCAGTCGAAAATCAGTTGAAAATATCGGTCAAAAATTTTGAAACAAAATTTGACAAAAAACTTCTTCTAGATTTGACAAAAATTATTCAAAATAAAAATTGTTAGAGTCAGTTTAAAATTTTATCCGAGATCGCTGATAAAACATGTTTTCGGCGATAAATATTTTCCCGTGCCGGGTGCTCTAGCTCTTGACAACATTTGGCTGGAAGAGTCGTTAACATTTTGATTAGCGGCGCACAAAACCATGCACGAGACAGAACAGACATTCTGGCTAGCACCCGCAACGTGGTGCAATGCAATCACCTGTCTTAGGGCATGTTTTAATCTTTTTTAATAACGAAATCTATAACCTCTCCGTTTTTGATTAATTGGAATTTTTGATCGGGCATACATATTTAGACAACTATTTTTTATTCACATTATAATGAAAATACCTTAACAACTAACTACTCTGATAAACAATAATTATAAAAAGTAGTAAAATTATGTTTTTTTTTGTTATCTATACAAGTACACAAGCAAAATTTTGCATTGGAAACAGTAAAATGCCAAGTATTTATGAAAGAAAAACTTGATAAAAATTGCTAAGTAAACAGAAACGGAGGTACACGCAATCGTCGTTACTAATCCTTATCAAACTAAAATGCACGTCAAAATCCCTCTAGAGTAATACTAGTATTCTACCATCTGTGATGAATTCATCTCAATAATACAAGCAAGCTCCATAAATTGTGAAGTTTTTTTCTTGATTGTTTAAAGAAGGGGGGAGAGCCTGCTCTTCTTGACATTGTTTTGAGCGCAGTGATTAGTCAAAAGTTAACAAAATCCAAGTTAGTAAGTTAAATTAGGGTCATGTTCTTTTGGACTTTCGGCTTTTAGTTTTTATCTTATTTGAAAGTCGAAACAAACATAACGGTTTCTTAAAATAGATTCTCAAACGGCTTCTGAGCCCAAAACCATATGTGTCATTCGTATCAGCGTTTCTACTGTCTGCTATTGTCTTAAAAAACGCAGTCAAAAAGCCATCAACACGGAAAAAAACAGAAACCTTGAGACAAGCATGTACAGTGCATAGATGTAAAGCTCAAGGTCCTAGCTGTATGCCCAATCAAAAGGCTCAAGAGTCACATGTCGGGATAAAGTTAAGGGGGTAGGCTGATCATTCTAACTTTATCCACGGAAATTTCTGAACCCTAGACTACATTATTATTTATCAATCGCCAGTGATTTGCAAAAGTTCAGTCAGGACAGCACAACCAACAAAAAGGTGATCTATCTATCCCTCGTTTTACTTCTCTAGTCTTTACACCTTTATTTTCCTTTGAGAACTTTTCGCCTAGCTAGATGGATCTTAGCTTATTACCATGCATGCATGGAAGGAACAAGATGGGACGTCTCATTGTCAAATCATAGGAAGGTGTCACTAAAGACTAAAGGGCCTAAACCAAACTCTTAGAGCGTATCTTCTCCTTTTAAACGTTGATGTGAAGTTGTGATCATTTTTATTGTCTCGTATCTGATTTTTAATCTCCATTTTCTACTTTTGTAGGCTTGTATGAGCAAGAGAAAGAAACCAGGTAGGCAACCCCAATGAGGCTAAAATGGTATCTCCGTAATCTGTATCATAAACAGCCAAAATTTAAAAATTTCAGCTAAAATCCATAAGCCGCAGCCGAAAAGAACAGGCCCACAGCTATGGAGAGTAGGCAAAGCCAAGCAGAGCTGCAGATTGTTCGGAGCCTTCATACCTGGAAGGATGTCTGTTCCATGATGATGTTTGTTTGTTTAATCAAAATTGCCTCCAGTTACACCAGCCACTATGCTTGGGGTGTGTGTTCACTTTGTTTGAAGGTAATGCCCTTTGATTGATCTTACAAATCACAACAAAAATAGGCATAGAATCTTATTTTGTGTGGGGTTTTCTTCAGGACAAGGTGACATTAGAAGGTGGTTAAGAATTAGCCCTTTAATTAAGTATGACAGATGCATGTCCTTTCTGTCTAGTGTTGGTTAGGTAAGGTTAACCTGTTCCTTCATGCATCACCAGTGTTCTTGCTGCATGCAGAACTGCTGAACAAGAGGAAAAGAAACACTTTCCAAAATCCAAATTGCATAACTGCGCGCGCATGAAAAAAAGATAAGAGATCCATGCGCACAACGGTTTAACAGAACAGAAAGCAGTAAATCTTTCAACATGGAGTGGTAAGTGATAACTCTGCTAGAAATGGTACTAGACGAGTGACCACACACTGCAGACTTGCAGCGCACACAGTACAGTAGTACACGCACGCGGAAAGCTACAAATGTGAAGCCAAGCAAGAAGCTGCAGGAGACAAACATAACTGCGTTCCATGGCAAAGACAAAGGCATCGTTAGATCAGTGGAGGTGGTGCCACTGCCATGCCATGGTGGGCATGCTTTGCAGGGGCAATGCAACGCAACGCGAAGAGGGCGTTTGGTGCAGCTTCTTTTCCGCGGCGCCTTTCGCCTGGTCCAGAGGGTGAAGGATGGTAGGATGCTGCCGAAAGATAAGATGCCAAAAGAATTAATGTAGATGTCTACTATGCTATGCCAGGCACTTAGGCAGGCTTTTGTTGCTAGTATTATGGGACCCTCTGCTTTCTTTTCTTCCTCTTTCTTTGCTATTTGTGTGTCTCAAGGATGAAGCTTCAGTGCTTTCTTGTTATTGAAAACAGTGAGATAGCTTCGCACCAGAATGACTTAGCTATTGTTCCAAGGATATTGCACTCGTATCATCTCATTCTCACCAACATATGTTCCTAATTCGCCAGTAGGTTAGAGACGAGCTTCTAGGATAGTAGCGTGAGGCTGTGAGCCCATCATGTAAGCATGCAAACGGCTAATGCCACTCATTATGCGAGAAGTCACAAGTTTAATCTGCATCGGTGTAATAAGTTGTATTAAAAGATCTTCGTAGGAATTTTACAGGAATTGCTATAATTCCTCCAAATTTTCTACAGGGCCTGAACTGTTTACTCCTTACACTCAGTAAACCAATACTTCTGGCACCGTGTAGTTGCCCGGGCAAATAGGTGACAACCATGTCATAAACTCACAGGCAAAAATATGCCCTTATTTAGAGGTCACTAGACCAAATAGTAGGACAAGAAAGTCTGTGCCCTTTTTTTTTTGTGGTTTACAGCTTTTGGTTGTAGTTGATGATAGTAACAATTTGCAGCGAAGCTATGCGATTTTAGCCAATATAAATAAAGTCATTTTAATGTCTACTATAATTAACTAGTAGACATTGTCTTGAAAAAACATTTTATTTGAAAGTTAGGTACTTAAAAAGCCATATGCTATAGAAAAGTTAGAAATTGAAGCTAAAAAAGAGGAGCAGTGGCCAACAATAGTAAGTGTTGTGCAAATGGCTGCAATGGATTACAAGTAACGCGACCAGAATTGAACATGAAGCTTACATGTTATACAGACTTACATGACACTTACAGGTTCCTCTAAAAAAATGACAGTTATGTGTTCCTCCAAAAAAAAATGAAGTCATGCGTTACAGGACTTTGAACAATACATTCAACCTCAATTTTCAAGCATCAGATGGTAACACAATGTAAATCACATTGTTACATGTGGTATAATAGCAACGAAATATTTGAAATCATTATAGTAAATGTAACAATTAGTACGTATGACTACATCCACGAAATAGTGGATGGCTGAATGTTGAACAAAAGGTCCTGTCAGGCTTTCCAAGTTCCTGCGGTCTGATTCTGATGTACCAAAAATCAAAATGGTGGCACTATGAACCCTTTGAAGGAAGAACTGTTGCAAGCCACCAAAAGCTAACGGAGAAACTAATAGAAAGAGATCTGACGTAATGCCACCATTTTGGTGTAATGCAGAGCAGGTCACCCTCCTCCAATATACAGTCAATGAAATCAAGATTTCCTACCCTTGGGAACTCCTTTATATCGATGTTGTCAAGATTCACTTGCAGACGAATTTATCAGCACAACATAACAGCAAGACGCTACATCGAGCAAAATCAAATAAAAATGTAGGCAGTAGGAAGACATAATTTCTGAATAGAATTATGTATTTCTGAATCAGAATTACGTGGATAACTGGACGATATGGAACAATAAGAAGGAGCAGTCCTAGAAAAGTAACCACAGCTTGCCTACAAACTTTGTATCTTCATATTAACCTAGCTACCTAAGCATCAAAGGTTGCTCGCTACAGATTTGGAAATAGAAAAATCGAGAAAGCACATCTCCTGAAATAATTTTAAGAAGCAGGTCAAGAAAAATAAAAGTAATGACCTAGTCACCTAGAAAGTGGAAAACTAGCATTGTTTCCAAACTTTGCCCGTCAAAATGCACTCGCAAATAGCTCCAGTTTGCAATATGATGCAATATTGTGCTTAAGAGTCATGAAGAAGAAAGTACCAACAATTTAAATACAGAAATTCAGTATTTTGAGCTGCCAAAACTGTATGTGCCATTGAGACGAAGTAATTACTCGAACAGATTGTGTGTAATGGTATTGGTTAGCATAGTTTCTGTGTGCGGGTACAAGTCCTCAGATACGGAAGCAGGATAGAGTCTAATATACTTCCTGCCCAAAACCTGTCAAGGAGAAACTAACAATTACTAACCAACAACTGCTCATAAAAGTTACCTGAAGGAACTGCTAACAGTTATGAAATAATAAAAATCTAGAAACAGGCAGTCATCCAGCAAGACTAAAAAGTTTACAGTTGAACTACAGGAAGCTGGTGATTGAGAAGATTACAACAACATGTTTATATGTGTGCAAGGTCATCTTAGTTCAGTGCTTAAAGTCTCTTATCATATAGGCAAATGATTTCATCTGTAGCCGCACTTCCGTCCTTTGGACTAAAATGTTTGCTATTGCCAATGTTCGATTCAAACTTGAACAGCAGTTTGCTGTTATCTCCACCCAATATTTAATCATGACAGAAGTGTTTATGACTGTTGTGGTGTGGTCCAGCCCTAAATGACTGGGTCTTACAGCAGATCCAATAATATAGGGCCAACAGTATAAAGAAATATATCAATGTACTTTTACCTTTTGTAATTATTAAGAGTAGGAATATATCAACAGTATAAAGAAAATTCCAATCCTACCTCACTCATATATATAAACCCTCAAGAGGGGTATGAGGAGATCAAATCCACTCAATTTACACACAAGCTCTCTCCTGTCGTTAGCTCTCTCTACCTCCTCCTATGAAGAAAGGGATACCCTATATCCCCTGTTATAGCCATGCTACAACAATTGACGCCGTCCGTAGGAAATGCGCAAGAAGCTGTGCAAGGGAGGGCGCTAGAGAAGGCTACCGCCAGAGGTAGCTTTCCACGCTGAATATTCAATCACATCTTGAGCACACCAGATAAGTTCATCTTGATGTTTAAGGCTTCATAATGATATACAAACGCTGTTATACCTGGAGCTGCTTCTGGCGACTACCCCCTCTCACCTGCAGAGGTGGAGCGGTGTTGTACTCAGCAACCTCATCCGGGGTGTTCCGCTGCACCTGCTCGCACCTCAGCGGCATCTGCGGCATATCCTTCATCGTTGACCATGCGGACGACTGAGCGTTGGTGCATGCAACGTCGAGCTTGAAAATGATCGATCCCGACGTCATCACCATCGTAACTGCATGGGGTCCAGATGTAACAAGTCAGACATGCGAGCTGCTCCTTATCATTGTTGAGTGCCCTCGCAATCGCCACTGCCTTCCGTATCGGCCGCCTCCATGTCGAGCCCTTGTGCTGTCATCTCGGCACCAGGGGCGGCCTCCGTGCATGGCAAAGACAAGCTCTGGCCTCCACGTGAGATCTCTATATGCGCGAGTACAGTCGTCAGCCATAGCGCATCGATCAGCCACAGCGCATCGATCAATACGCATGCGTGCGCCGTGCCGGGCCTCCGTGAGCCTCCACGCCGGGCCTCCAGGCCGAACAACTCTGGTGAACGTCGAGCCCCGCTGCCCACGTCTTCGTCGAGGATTCTGCGTTGCCTCTACCAGCTTTCATGCCCTTTGGCCTCCGTCAGCCTCCGCGCCATGCCTTAGACCTCATTAGCCTCGGCTCCACGACTCTATCTGACCACCTCGTGGTCATAGACGCGCGTCTGACAACCTCGTGGTGGGGGACGGGGCACATGCTTCAAGGCTTTATCTCGATGCCACCTTCGTCGATGCCAAATCCGAACGGTAGGGGACAGGGAGTGCACATGACATCTACACCCATGTCATGGTCCACTCTTGGCCGATAGTTACGACCACCTTGTGGTCGACACTTTGTCAAGATGATGTCATCCAACCCCTCAGGGTCGAAGCTTCGTCGACACCCATGACCACATCATGGTCGAGACTTCGTCGACGTCTATGACAGCCTCCTAGTCTAGACTTCGCCGACGCTTGTCCGACTACCTCGCGGTCATGAATTTGTCAACACTTGATTGGTCACCTCGTAGTCATCACTTCATCGACACCTGTCCGACCACCTCCCGGTCGTAACGCTCATTCGACCACCTCGTGATCATAGACTCCGTCCAACCACCTCGCAGTCGTTGACTTCGTCCGACCATCTCACGGTCCTGACTTTGTTCAATCACCTCGTGGTGGTAGACGCCCATCCGACTTCCTCGTGGTCATGACTCTATCCGACCACCCCAGGGTCATAAACACCCTTGTGGTTGGGACGGAGCGCGTTCAAAGCCTTCGTCCCACCACCAACTTCGTCGACACCTATGACCACCTCGTGGTTGCACCTTCGGTGATATTTTTTGACCCCTCGGGGTCAAAACTTCATCAATCGCCCTCATCCCACCGCTGACTTTGTTGACATCTTCGTCGACGTAGTCGTTGGCCATTTCTATGGTGATGTTTTTTTGACCCCTCGGGGTCAAAACTTCGTCAATCGCCCTCATCCCACCGCTAACTTTGTCGACATCTTCGTCGACGTAGTCGTTGGCCATTTCTATGACCATCTTGTGGTTGTACCTTTGTCGATGCCCACGACCACGTCACGAACAGCGTAGTCGTGAGGTCTTCTCTGACCACCTTGTGACCAACTCGTGGTCATCTAACCTTTGTCGTCTGCATCTGCGCGCTGACCGTGTTGGAGGCACCAACCCGATGGGGCACTAGGGCATTTAGCGTGGGACTTCATCGTCCGTGTCTGCACGCGACCTCCGCACACTGGCTCAGCCTCTGCCAGGAGATTCCACGACCACATCAAGATCGGTGAAACAACCTTGTTCCTGGAGGTTTACAGTGTCCACACCTCCGGGGGCTGGGGGCTACCAACTGCATCAGATTGCCTATCGGCACCTGTGTGCTTGCTGTCGGGGGAGCGGGGGACAGGGCTAATTGGTCACGTCAGCTCGCCCCTCGGGATCTCCGCACTTGCTGTCGAGGAAGTACTGTTATGGGGATGGCCAGCCCCAAACGACTAGACCTTGCAGCAAACCCAATAGTAAAAGGAATGTACTAATGTACCTCTACCTTTTGTAATTATTAAGGGGTAGGATGGGAATATTCCATCCTACCCCACTCATATATATAAGCCCTTAAGAGTGGTATGAGGAGGCCAGATCTACTCAATTTACACACAGACTCTCTCTCTCTACCTCTAGCTCCTTCCATGGAGAAAGGGATACCCTGTACCCCTATTGTAGCCATGCTACAACAATAACCAAACTAATTTGGAGTTGTTTTATGCATTTTGCGCATTCATATAGATGTCACATTGGGGTAGCACCTAATCCTAATGCATGAAAAACCAAATACACAAGGTACGCAAGTTGATAACTAAACGAAAGCATAGTTCACCTACTACCATAATCACATAACAGAACAACACTATATTATAAGATAGCATAAATAGATGTTACTGAGTAAATGATTGAAGAGCTCTCCTTGCAAAATGTCAGCTCAAGCGGTTGGCATTTGTTACTAGCAAACAACAAGCACAAATTTCAAATTACAGGAACATCACTTTTTTTAATTGACTCTAGAAGAAACAAGGAAAGTGAAAACGAGTATTCATGTTATACCTGAGCTAAAATGTTGTGCTGGGGGTCATGGTGTAATGGTGTCACTGTCCCGTGTGGACCAAACCAAGCATTAAGTGATTGGAGCTCCCCTCCACCAGCGTAACAGTAGTCAGGAACCATTAATATGTCTTCATGGAGCTCCTTTATCTGCCAAATACGATGAAGTAAAATCTAACAACCGATCTAAGGCATGTACTAGAGAATCAACAATGACAGCTCAGCTACCTGCTCAAACAATGGATGCTGAGCCAGATATGTCAAGTTTGAAGGACAGCCAGGACCACATCCTCTCAAGGAACTGAGAAAACGTGATTAGCTCTTGCTTCCATTCACTACACCCAGTGGCGGATCCACACCCCGGGCAGGATAGACTTCAGCCCAGGGTGTGAAAAAATATCTAGTGTATAGCCTGAGTAAATTTAGTTCAGCCTGAATAATATTTTCATGGTCCAGTCCAGATAACTTAGATCATTCTATCACATAGCCTGAGACATAACCAAATCCTGGCTCCGCCACTGACTACACCCATAATTCTTTCCAACCTGACACACCGTCAACTGTATTAGTGCAGCAATACAAGGGGAAATGTTTCTTCTGAAATGTTTTCGGTTAAGCAGGGGTGCTAAATTACTAGAAGCAAGCAACGCTTACAAACTAGAAGAAAACATGTGTTGCTCATGAATCGTACTAGCCAAGTGGATTGCAGTTGAATAGCTAGCATTTTTAGATACGGTGTTAATAGGACAAGGTTTTACACAACTATGCTACTTAGCTCACAATTTCAGGAAAATTGGTTCCATCATGTAAGGAAAGATGGTACAAGCACAAACATAGCAAAGTGAAGCTCATACATGCTAAAAGACCATGGAATCACGTTAGATAGATCTTTCGGCAAAACGAGTTCCAATCTAAAGCTTTAAACATAGCATGGATATGTAAAATACTAGATGCAAAAGCAAAGGACATGGTGTTGAAAATGAAATGAATATATGTTAACAAAGCGCAAAAGCGAAGGAGATATTTCTCCTCTCGTTGCACCTTATACGTTTGCCTTTTTTGGTTGGATATTTGCTTCCCCATTTGGTGCCCGTAACTGTATTGTTTTCCCTTAATGGTATGGTCTTAGCAGTACATGTCTTTCCAACTTGGGACAAACAATGGCTCGGCCCATGTTGGTGCGCACTTAAAAGCCCACGATCCCACTCATGTGTAACACTTCCTCCATCCAAGTTTATAGAACATATCCTATAATAATTTTTTATAAATATACAGCGTATTTTATGTTATAAGACAAAATTAATGTAATATTTCTATTATATCTCTAATAAATATGTATATTTACTTGTTATTCTCTTTATGTATGTATTAAATATATTATTTAAAGATAATAATTAAAGGTAATTTAGTTATTTTTACTATTTTATGGATCTATATGCTAGAAGAAAATATTAATTTGGAGAGAGTAGACCCAGAAGGAAAGGTGATAGGTTTTCTTTCTGGGCCGATAGGTATTCTTTCTGGGCCCATTACTGGGATCCATGCCAAGTATCAACGACTGGATAGATGGTCTATAGGCCTGGACAGCTAAGCCCATTAACACAATGACATAGATAAGACTAGGCCAGTACCATAGGCCCATTAACACAACCGTGCATATGGCAGTTAAGGGTTTTATAACAATGCTGGAATTTCACATAAACTCTTCAGGAGTTGTTCCAGCAAAACCCTAGTGAATGTTTCGAATGTGAAATTTATGAAGGATTAGTTTACGCAAGAATTCTAAAGAAATAGTGTTGATTCTACGAGAGCGGAATTCTTGCGTTTCAAACGGGCCTCGTTTTGTGAGTATTTCATACGCTTGTTCGTTGGTATATGTGCGTGTGCATGCCCATAAACGAACAGTAGTGTGCACGGACGACGAGTTCATCAGCAAAGTTTAAATTAAGCTAAATTAATATTTGACGGGCGCATGTATGCATCAAGCACTCCCATCCCATCCATTGTACCAGAACACATTAACCAGAAAACGCTGCATCTGGAAAGTCGAAGGCGACGCATCCGGAGGTAAGACAAGCTAAGATCGATTAGCCGAGTCGATCGATACATATATCGATCATACCTAACTACTAAACCATGCAACACAGTACATTCTTTGATTTCTTTCAGTTCCACTCCCTCTCCTGATCTCTCTCTCTCTCTCTCTCTCTCTCTCTCTCTCTAGCTCCTAGCTAAGCTTGCACACGGTCTCAGTTTCTTTTAACTGACGATCGAACACCATGCATGCAAATGTAAGCAAGCATGGTGCTAATGCATCGATCGAACTTGTGAAACGACGGCCACGATCATTAGATGTGAGGCCCCTGCTGGTCCTGCGGCGCCCTGGGGCGGGTCACCCAGAGCGAGCTGAGCGTGCGGAGGCGGTGGAAGTAGTCGGAGATGGCGAGCAGCGACCGCGCCATCTGCCGCGTCGTCAGTATCTGGTTCAGCCGGTGCAGCGTCTGCTGCCTCAGGTTCTCCGCCTGCACGCACGCACGAAACAGCCATTAATTCATCGATCGATTACACCAGAAGCTAATATAAACAGTACACAACGAACAAAGAGAGTATATAAAGATAATAGTCTGTCAGCATTTGACGTTTTGCCATCGTCACACCAGAATCAGCCAGTGATGTGATATAAATCGACAGGTGGCTTAGTTAGCAGTAAACGTATTACAACTCTCATTTCATATTAGGGTTCGTAATGTGACAGAAATTGACGGGCGGCTTAGTTAGCAATAAACATATTGCAACTTGCAAGACCGACGTGTGAAATGTATATGCATAGTTTGTTAAAATAGCCAAGTTGTGTATAGATAGAATTAGTAGATTCTATCCCTTGATTATAGATAACATATTTGTAAAGTTCTCCATGTAATCAGGATTGATATGACCCTTTGTTTGTTGCCATTTTGACTACTATTCCTGATCAGACACGCATATAATACAACCTAGTGTGCGGCTGTGCTTTGCACCGTGAGCCAAATACTCGTGTTCCTCTAGTTCTTAACCGAGATGTCAAGTTTCTCTGAGCAAATCCACAGCCATCGCTGACAGCCTAGCCACTGTCGAAAAAACTTGCATGCTTATTGCATAGTCTGAAGAATTCACGATCAACTGGAGGGTACGCGATTTTTTGGTCCCAACCTAGCCTCGTGGAGCTCATGGAAATAGGCAATGGTGTCACGATCCAGTACTGAGGTAGAGTATAAATCCATTACAAATGAAACAACCAAACTGGTTTGGATGCAATCCTTGCTTTGGGAGCCTGACGTTTTTCAGGCACGACCTCTGAGTTTGTGGTGCGATAATTTTGGTGTACCATATTTCTCAGTGAATCCGATCTTTCATGCCCGGACAAAGCATATAGAAGTTGGTTTTTATTTTGTTAGAGAGAGTTGCACAGAAATTGCTTGCAATATAGTTTATCAGATCTCAAGATCAAATTGCCAATATTTTCACAAAACCACTTGTTGTCCGATTATTTGCGGGATTGAAGCACAATCTCAATCTTGTTCATAGCGATTGAGATTGAGGTGTGTAAAAATTGTCAAGTTGTGTAAAATAGAATTAGTAGATTGTATCCCTTGATTATGACTAACATATTTGTAAAGCTCCTCATGTAATCAGGATTGGTATAATCCTCTATTGCCATTTTGACTACTATTCCTGGTCAGGCACGCATATATTACAACCCACTAACCCAGTGTTCTCTGCTCCTCTAGTTCTTTTTTTCATAGTTCTCTTTGTGACATCCATGGGCAGGTGAAGGGCGTCCTAATCAATGCAAGCATCAAGGCACACCTAGGGGTGGAAAAAAAGCTCGAGACTCGTGAGCTAGCTCGGCTCGTTGAAGGTTTGGCTCGACTCGGCTCGGCTCGTGGCACAAACGAGCCGAGCCGAGCCAGGGTTTTAGCTCGGTCCGTTAACGAGCCGAGCCGGCTCGCAAGCCGCTCACTAGGCTCGGTAGGCTCGGTCGGCCCAGCTCGGCAGCGTCTCTGGGCCATCACGTGTGAACGCCTCAGTACGGCAGAAGTAGTATGTATGTATGCATGCCAATTTTCGCACCTCTTTTGTCACTAAGAAATACTATTAAAGTACAAATTACTCTTTTCTTTGTTAATTTCACATATGAAAAGGAAATCATAGAACTTATCATTCAGAAAAACAAATCTGAAACATAAAAAGAAAGGTTAAAGACACTCAAAAGTCAAAACGAGCCTAACGAGCCGAGCTCGAGCTTTTCAGAAAAGTCAATTTGCATATTCCACCTAACGAGCCGAACTCGAGTTTTTCAGAAAAGTCAATTTGCATATTCCACCTAACAAGCCTAACGAGCCGAGCCGAGCTTCTCTTTTAGCTCGTTAGTTTAACGAGCCGAGCCGAGCTGAGCCGAGCCTCCTCCCTAACGAGCTTTCACGAGCCGAGCCGAGCCGGCTCGATATCCACCCCTGCCGCACACCTACCCAACTTGGTAAGAACAATGAACAAAGGATCCTCCCAAGCAAATCCTACTGTTTGTTAGGCCTGAAGATTTTATTTTTATATTCATGTGCATCAACCCTACCTCAATTCTCCGTTTTGGGGATGGAGACAGTCGGGTGCTTTTTAATGTTCACAACCTAACCCATGCATCTGTCAGTACTAGTCGCCTGTGCCTGTCTGCACTTGGCGTGTGCGCTATATAATCTAATCAATTGCACCGTCGACCTCAATTAGGTTAACCACCCATTGTACCTTGCCAACTAACGAATAGATAGTGCTCTGACTGGTTGCAGCTCTAACAAACCGACTAAAGCGACAGGAACTCAATCAGTACTGAACTACTACTATAGACAAATCAACTGCATAAATGCATGTGAAAACCATTAGTAATGAAGTTGACGCAGAAGTTAATTGTTTTGGTTATTTTGTGAAGTATCGATCTTACCTGTCGGACGAAGCCCTCGAGGGTGGAGAGCTTGTTCATGGCGACGGCCATCTGGCCCATGTAGTTGGCGACGTTGGCGGGGCAACTGAGCGCGTCGGAGACGACGGTGTCGGAGAGCGACTGGTAGAGCGCGTCCAGGCCCTGGCTCAGCGCCTCCTCCGTCTCCAGCGCCGACTGCTGCAGCCCGTACACGCCGACGATTTGCTGCTCCGTCAGCGGCTCCACGTACCCCAGCAGCATCTGCATCCATCCACAACAGCATATCGATCAAATTAATCGAACACCACCGTGCAAAAAGAAACAAACTAATCAACAACAGTATGTATATACACATGACGAGAGTGTACGTAGTCGATCAGGAGCACGAATGCATGCCGATGTGACTGGTGTTGAAAATGCCGTAAATCATTGGGCAATTTAAACTTAAGCCCGCTAAGACAGCAATGATCACACAGAAGCCCATGGTGTTAGAAACTGGTCCATATCAGTAAGGCTTATTTTCTTAATTCTAAAACATGTATAGTTTAGTACCATATTGCTAAGACAAGATTAGAGTGACCAATTTATAAGGTGGAGTCCATACTACTCCTTGAATATGGATAGAGATAACATGAGGAGGATTCTGGCTAATCACACACGTGTATTTTCGTGTGACTTGTGACTGTGGCATGTCACTTCACAGACGAAGTCCACTGATGACAGGAAGTTACCAGAGGGGATAAAATGACTGGTTAAATATATTAGTTATCAAAGGATAAATGACTGTTTTAATCACATCAGTTATCAGTCTATCTATATATATGCCTAGAGACGGAATCTGACTGACTCTATTCTCTTCCTCCTACGAATTTGTGTCGTTCCGGCGTGCACCATGAAGAAGATGAGCGATATCTCCGGAGTGCACCATGAAGAAGAGGAGCGATATCTCCGGACCGTTGCTGCCGTGAAGACCTGCACGGAGGCGGCAATAAGATTTCTGGGCAGCGCACATTTGCACGACCACTCACTTCACTGCGTTATCTACGTTCTGCACTGCATCAAGTCTGAACTGCTTTCTATTCTTCATCAAACCCAATTATAAATTGTTCGCGTGTTCATTCCACTATACTTTCTGTGTAAATTCTGGAGTATGCATGATGAGTAGCCTCCTGTTAGTCGCGAGTTTTACATCACTAGTTTATTATATTTGTCTCTTAGTAAAATATGGAATTAAAATATTGCCCATATTTCCAAAACTTGTTATGCGTGAGCTTAATTTCTAGTAGCAAGAACTTACTCCAAGATCCTGCATTAGTTTCTAGAACTATTTGATTTATTTCTAGAACTGGTAATTAGGGCACTCTGAATGCATTGATATCAATAATGTTTATAGAGTGCCACATAGATTTGAAGGTGAGGTGAAAAAGAAAATAAAAGAGAGAGAGAGAAGGAAATAATGTCTCATGTAAGACATTGTTTAGGCATAAAATCCAACCATCAAGAAACAACAAAAAAATGCATTGGTGGGAGGAGGGAGAGAGAGGTGGATGAAATTTATTGTCTGAATCTATAGATACACACCAACCATTGAAGAGGTTGTGTTTATAGCTATGTCTTTGTGATGTGAAAGACATAGACATAGCATGACATAGCTTGCATCGGAAGTGACCTTGTAAGCCTCCATGCCTTCTACTTCTACCCTTCTTGTGCTTCGACAGTTATGGCTTACATCCATTTCCACAAACAGGAGAAAGACAGAGCAACCGCTGCTCATCTTGCCATTTAATGTGTCCCGAAATGCATGCATCGATCGATCGCAATCGCGTGCATGCACTGCATGCGGCGCGAACATGACGGAGCATGCTTTCTTGCACGGCTCGACAGAGATTCAGAGGTTTCGATGCATGCCATGGAATCGCCCGGCCCGGTCAGATCCGTCATCCATGCGTGAGTGAGTTATGGAGGTGTGTGCCGAGTGCCTGAGTTAGGGCAAGTCTCTCCTACCCGTAGCCGGCAACGAGTGGATTTTGGCTCTCGTCATCCTGTGCCGAAATGCCCATGCATGATATACTAGTTTAACCGTACTGCTACCAACTCCTCTTGCACAACTTGAATGCCGGCGTGACATGGGCATTCCGGTCTGATAATTCTTTCCCCGGCTAGGATCAGGTTTGAGATATGTGCATGTGGAACATTAAGTTCTGGTGCATCTTCCTAAAAAAAATTGGTGCATGCATGCATGTCACAATCTTGTGAAAAAGTGTTGTTCTTAATTAAAGTTAGAATTTGTTCATGAAAGAAGAATTGAATTAGCTTTGGTGATCCAACTTTTTTTAAGGGTGGTGATCCGGGTATAATTTGAAAGGCTTACATGAAGTCCCAATTTTCTGGTGAACAAAAGCTGTGACCTTCTGGTTTTTATTTTCTCGAAACCCCCCAAAATTGAAATATGCTAAACGGTAGTCGAGTGGTTTTTTGTGTTCGTGTCAGGGGCTGCCAAGGAGATATCCACATTTTTTTTCCCTTAAAAGCAACAATCACGACATAATGTTAGGCAAGAGAAAGCCTGTTTCATTTATCTATTTGATGCCGTCGTCAATTGCAGCGACCGAGATGGTAACTGTGACTGTGACCGACATCGATCTAGGGTTAGGGTTAAATGGTTAATCCACATGATAGGCGCGTACCTTGATGACCTCGGATGGCCGGAAGCCGCCGAGCCAGAGGAAGCAGCGCTCGGCGGGGCTCCTCCAGACGCCGGACGTGAGGTGGAAGACGTCGCCCTTGATGACGCCGTCCTTGATGGCCATCACCTCGTCGTGGTGCGCCAGGCAGCTCTCCACGTACATCTGCAGCTCCCCCTCCGGCAGGTGCTGCTGCAGCGCTGCCCGCAGCTCGTACATCAGCCGGTAGTGCTCTTCCTGCCACCGCCCGTACTCCACGTCGAACATCGCAGCCTCTGTGATTAACATATATACATGTACATTAGCAAGTACCAGTTGCGTGTGAATGTATATATGGATGCATGCGCGCGTGGAATACGCACCTGAGCTGAGGCCGTCTATGCCGCCGATGGGGCCGCCTTTGCCGGCGACGCCTTGCTCGGCGAGGAGGCCGCTGCTTGGGAAGAACACTCCCTGTTCATATATAGTGTATACATGAGTGTGCGTAGAGATAAAAAAAATGGTCGATGCATATATGCGTGGTGATCAAATTAAAAGGAGAGGTTATATATATGGAGCTTTAATTTCCGTGTGGTTCAATTAGCTACTGGTACAATTTACCTGAGCTCTTGCCGTGTGCAATTCTTGTTCGAGCTGAGCTAGCCTGATCCTACTGGACTCGAGCTGCTGGATGTAAGCCTGTTGCAGTCAAGAGAAAATCAACTAACGAAATGCGCGCAAATCTTTTGTGTTTTCTAGAAAAAAAAATCAACTAAGTAACACTGCACAATGAGTGCATTGATCATGTAGAGAAGAATGGTAATAAATCGGACTTTTCTGTTCTTATTTTCCCCCCTCCTTGTTTCTTTCTATTTTGGTGTTAACTGTTGCTTTACTCACCTTCTTCCTTAGCCTGCTTTTCCTTGCTGCCTCCCTGTTCTGGGCTAGCCTTCTCAGTGTCTGCATGTTGGTTAATTAGGGTGTGATATATTAGTAACATTGAACACAATTACACCCACGTTATTAGCAGCATATATGGTGTCCTTCTACGAAATACATAATTAATTTATAAAGACTTGATAATATCCTAATTTGTTACTTTCGGGTCGCGTTCACGGGTAGCTGCGCCCCTCTTGTGTTCCTTCTGCAATCACCAACGTACAGAGAACATACACGTGTTAGTTAAAACAAGAACATAAACAATGTTATATAATTTCAGTGTGCATGGAGACAGCTACCACTAAACAAATCAGTGTAGCTAGGCTGCAGGTTAGTTGTTTAAGTGGTTAACTAGCTACTCACCTTGGCCAACGGCTTCACATCCTTGTTGATCATCCCTGCAGGCTGATCAGCAGTGAAGGGTTGGTGCTGCAGGTGGTGATCCTGTCTCCTGCTCCCTGCTAACTCCTCCATGGCTGCTTGCTGCTGATGGTGATCAGGTGACCTAGGCATCATGGATCCCACAGGTGCTGGGCACAGAACTAAACTAATCTCCCCCTACCAATCAGATCAGAATATTAAACAAGCAAACAGCAATCATGCAAAAATGACTACTATATACATTTGAATGTGAGATGTGGTTTGTACCTTTGGTGATGGCTCCACATGCATAGGCTGGGAAGGGAAGATGTTGAGGGTCTCTGCATCCATGAACAAGACAAAGAACAAACTCAAAGGCCTGAGACCGAGAGGGTCCTATATAACTGAAACTCTGAAGAGTTTGAAACAACGCTAGCCAGCTAGTAGCTACTGATGCAGTCAGGAACAAAACAATATAATCATGGCACGTACAATGAGCAGTACAAGGCACACACGAGAAAGCTGGGGTACGAAAGATACGGGACATGCAGAAATCGATGCACACAGCTAAGGCATGCATGCTTGCTTGTACCCAAACCGGAAGAGAAGTGGATAGGATTGAGTCAAACACATATGCTGCACTGCAGGAGAGCTAGGAGAGAAGGCATGCATGCATACAAGATCAGTAGTGGTACTGGACATCATCTCCTCCTCGTGTATGTACGTACTGTTCTGCCGCGGCCACATGCAGCTCGATCGCGAGGAAAATCATTCAGCAGTTTGTTACATGTCACAGTCCAACCGGCCGGAGGTAGGGGAAGAGAGAGACTAGAGAGAAGGGAAAAGAAACAAAGGGCAAAAGTGAGAGAGAGAGAGAGAGAGATAGAGAGGATTTGTTGGTTTCATGTATAAGACTTTGGGCATGAATGTGTTCTTGATTCGCTGGTCCTCCAAGCTAGGGTACTGCAGATTTGCAGCAGATCCTGGTCAAATGGAGTACCTGAGAATCTGCTGCAGGCCGGCCGGCCATATGATCGTTTTCCCTCATGACCCCGGGAAAGGATGCGCTTTTCTGCGTGCACTGATCAGAGGAGAGAAATATATCCCTACAGCTATCTACTGCTCATATGTTTCTGAGCCTAGCTACTGCTGTTACTACTGCTGTTACTGCTACTAAATGCAAAAAACGAAAAACAACAACTGATCACTTGCATTTGACACTTGCAAAAATTGGCAAGAATACAGACATGGATATATATATATATATGGAGTGGCAAATAATTTTTGGTCAGTGAATTGTAAGGTCTTCGCATACGTACGCCTTTGCTCTTGATGCGCGGAGGCATGGCTGCCATGATCTAGGTACATGAACAAAGCCTGGTCCAGCTCTCCCAGATGGTCATAAGCTCCTGATGCCTCCTTGGTGCTCCTGGTTGTATGCAATGCAACAGAAACAAATTGATGGTGATGAGCTATGTGTGTAAAATATATAGTAGATGCATATGCACAGGGTTTGAGGAAGTGAAGGCACCAACACATCATCATGAAATCATCTGCTACAGGCCTATGTATGTGTGATGATATTATTATCTGGTCCAACCTCTGCAGGAGTGGGAAAGGAGAATAATAGGGAATCTTCTCTTGCTTGCACCATTTATTTGGCAGTCCAGGACATATGCATGGCTGGCTAGTCTCAAATTTCATGTGTGCAGGTTGTGCTCATTGAAAAATTAATGTAAACATGGACTGGTATATATACTGTATATCAGTTACTACTTATACTACTGTGTGTCCTAATTAATATTCTTGTCCTCCTCCTGAAAACAATTAATGGCCTCTAAAATTTAGAAGAAAGACTAGTGAGTTGTTAATTCACGACAATTATATCTGGCTTCAATTATTAAAACAAAAGTCCAATTTTAAATCTGAGATTTGTTTAATCATCATCTACCATTAACTCCTCTTAGAATGAGAGCAAGAATTAATGAAATAAAGGAAGAAAAAAAAGAGAATAAGAAATTAAGAAGGAAGTTCGATCTGTGATTTCACAACCACACTAGTCGAAGAATCGCTCGACTTTCCATCAGCAAGCAAAGGCAAAATTATCAACATGGAAAATTCAGTGCGATAAGGCCGGTACCCTAGCCTTCCAATTAGCTAGAGCTCTGCCAAAAAAGAAGAAGAAAGAAAGAACGAAAGGAAATATTAGAGCCAGTGCAAGAAACACACAAATCAAGAAACGAAAAAAGATCAAACAAACACGAATAATTCAATCGAATTCCAGGACGAAAAAAGATCAAACAAACAAGAAAGGCATGCAAATAAACAGGAAGAAATCAAGTCGGAAAACTGTACATGAAGCTTGCAGCAGCTGCATGCATGGAGGAAGAAGATGAGGAGGAAGGAGGAGGGTGATGGTTCATCCCAAAGGAGATGTTCATCTCCTGCTCCTGCTGCCTCCCCTGCAGGCTCTGGCTACCACTCATCATCTCAGCGGAGGCACACACCGACACACATACAGGGCTATACACGCGCGTATATATCACTCTACCTCCAGACTCTAGAGACCTAAATACGCTTTGACTCTAGGAGGCTAGCTGCCAAGGAACACCTCTATCTCTTCTCTCCAAACTAGCAAACTACCCCATGCATGACCCCGTGATGGCTCTTGCACCCTAGTACCAACAAACTACTACTAGTTGTGTTCTAGTGCTTCCTCCCTAATGCTTGCCGATGATGATGACCTTAGCCGGCCTCTTCTGCTATGTGCGTCTATGGGTTCCAGAAAGGTGAGAGCCATTAACGGCGAAACAGACTTTCTGTTTGGCTCCATGCTCTCTCTGCATCTAATGATATAGTACAAACAGCCGACTTTTCTCCTCTCCGTTCTTTGCTTGCTTTGCCTTGCGAGAGGGCAGGTGAAGCAGGAGACGTTGCAACCTTTAATTTTATTTTTCTCCCACCCTTTTGCACCGAAATCCATCTCTTTACTATAATCACCCCGGCGCGGGGGGTGGGCGTGACAAAGCATATGCAGCGCATTTTTTGTATTTTTTTTTGGAATTATTATAATTTAGAACAAGTAATGCACCCTAGGTAGTACTCCAGAGAACAAGTAATTTAGAACAAGCATCTAAAAGATCAAAGGGGAGTAAATGGTACCGTAAAATGATGTTAAAAGGGAGGTCAAATATAAAACCGAACAGCTATTTAGCCTGACCGAATTCAAGCACGCCACACGATAAGAACGAAAATTTCTATTATATATCAGTGACACAATCAAATTTGTGTAACGAGTGAATAAGGTGGCGACACGAGGCGTAACATCATAGCGATCTTTGTAGCTCGTACAAGAAATATTTCTACTTTTGCTCTGATGCATCACCGCATTTAAAAATATTTTAAAATTGCTGCTGCAGTACTTTTGCCACGTGCCACTACCTCATTCACGTGTTACACAAAGTGGATTGTGTCACCGGTATATAATAGAAATTTTCAACAAAAACTGATTGTCCAAAATTGCGACCGGCGTCATAGGTATATACAATGCCATAGAAAGTGATTGTCTATAATACATCTTTATACCATCCATAAATAGAACTAAAGATAATATATTCAATAAGTTGTCTATATAATTATCTGTAATAATCTTACATAATTAATAGATTATCTATATAGTTATCTATATAATGTTAGACAGTAAAAAACTATCTATAAAACTATCTGTTAAATAATAGACAATATTTTCTCTCTCCTTCCTTACTCTGTTCCATATTAGCCAAAACATTATATAACGACGGCTATTTGCAGCTGACATATACTTTACCTAGAGTAAAACAGGTAGAGAGATAAGGAAACATTCGTAGAGTTTGTGAATGCTCCTGTTGCCGCTCTAGGCACGTATATCGTCACAACTCCTAAAATTATCAGTATGCTGAATGAACGCTCCCACGTTACGCGGCCTCAACCTCTCTCATCCCAAGCCATCACTCCGTACGTCTTGTTGCTCCAAACTCTAAAAAAAAGTATAGCACCTCACGTACCGATGTGAGATACTATTATGGAACGTCATTGCTAAAGTAAAAAATGAATAATAAAAACAATAATAGGAATCACAAGTAAATAAACTTTAAAGGTAAATTACTAAAGAATCAACTGAGGCTGAAATAAATGTTTGAAATATGGAACCGGTCCACTTCTAACTAAATAAAGAACAAATAAAATAACAAATGGTGCAAACCCACGATGCTGAAAACTCGAGTGCTCCCACCCATGTATGATGTTATCACTCCATTGCTTTTTACCTGAGAATGAAAAGAGCAAGCATGGGATTTAGAAATCTCATCAAGTACCCAACAACGGTCGCAACACAGAGAGTAATAACCAGGTAATGCAAGCAAGAATGAAAAGGACAGGCAAAGCAAGCAAGCAATTGACACAGGTTAAGTTCAATGAAACTAGGTTATCGTAAACACTGATACAGATTGGAGATAGAGATCATAAGAATAGTAACATTAAAGATAAATGTTATTTAGTAAGTTATGATGGTGGCACCGGCGATCACTCCCCACTAGGGCTGTAAAAAAAGCCCGAGGCTCGCGAGCTGCTCGAGCTTGGCTCGCTCTAGACTCGATTCGAGCTTGGCTCGAGCTCCAAACGAACCGAATTCGAGCTTCATATTAAGCTCGCGAGCTTTAACGAGCCGAACTCGAATAGCTCGCGAGCTTAAGATTTTTTTACCTCTCCCCAATTCCCCCACACCCCCTCCCGGCTCCCGCCTCTCCTGTCCAAATCCCCCAGACCCCCACGCCAAGCCCCCTCCCTCCTCTCCCCTACCCGCCTCCGCTGCCCCGTCCCCCTCATCGCCCGCTCCCCGTCCCCTCGTCCCCCCCGCGCCGCCCGTCCCCTCCCCCCCGCCGCCCCCACCTCGTCCCCTCGCCGCCCCCCCCCGTCCCCTCGCGCCCCCCCCCCGCCGCCGCCTCGCCCCGCCCCGCGCGCCTCTCCTCCCGCGCCTCTCTCTCCTGCGCGCGCCCTCCTCGACCGGATCCGGCCGCCGCAGCCCGCAAGTACTCCCTCAGTCCCTCTTGAATTTTGTCCTCACGTCATAGCCTATTTGCCTCTAACTCTCTGGCGGCGCACCACTCGACCGCGGCGGCCGGCAGGGGCGAGGCGCTCGACGGCCAGATCCAAAGCTGCGGCGGCTCTCGTGCCCGTGCCGACCTTGGAGGAGGCAAGGCCCTGGACAGATGCGACCTCTGGCCACGAGCCTACACGAGCCTGAGCTCGAGCGAGCTCGAGTTTGGTCCGAGCCGAGCTCGAGCCCAGCTTAAAGTTCGATGTCGATCTTAGGCTCGCTCGAGCTCGGCTCGAGTTTCTACCGAGCTCGAGCTTGCTAGGTCAAGCTCGCTCGAGCTCGGCTCGTTTATAGCCCTACTCCCCACATACCCGGTTATACGAGAATAGACAGGTACGCCATCGTCCTCAACTGTATAACCACCGACGGGGTGTAATATCCTGAGTAATGAAAGTGTACTGCCCCCGTACGTTACCAGGTCGGTGGAAATCTCCCTTATATGTGGATGACCCCAGGGCAGGTAACCGTCATCTGGTCAACCGAAATAATTGTTATTTAGCAAATTGTGGCAAAGGCACTAGCGATTACTCCCCACATACCCGGTTATACGAGAATAGCTAGGCACGCCATCGTCCTCGACTGTATAACCGCCGACGGGGTGTAATATCCTAAGTAACAAAAGTGTACGGCCCCCGTACGTTACCAAGTGAGTGAAAATCTCCCCTGTATGTAGATAATCCCAGGCCGGGTAGCTGTTATATTATAAACATGTTATACAGTGTGAATTTAACGAACTAAGAGAAAGATAAGATAAAATTAGTTAAAGTGAGGGATTTGCTAAGGCTGAAAATAAAGGCACATAATTCCTAATATAAGGATGATAGGGGATGATACTATGGTAATAAGGTAACTAATACATCATAGATAGATCATAAAGTATGAATTTAAGGAACCTAAGAGATGACGAGGATAAAGCTATGATAAAGGTATGAAAAGTGAAAAGATGTGGTAGGGTTGAAAATGGAGAGTCATAGTTTCTGATATGAGGGCAATGTGGAATAATGATAAAGTGATAGTTATATAGGGATTACCTAAAGAGGTATTATAATATAGCTCACGCAAGGTTATCAACCAATCAAGTTTTATTAGGTGATAAGTGATTATTAGTCAGATTATGTAACATCCTAAAAATTTTAAATTTGAAAATATGGAGTTTTGTTTACGCTGCAATGTATTTCATCTGAATTTGGAGTTTATGGGTTTTTCTCGGGGAGTCTGATGAAGATTTCAAAAGCTAAAGAAGAGAAACCCACACATGAAATAATAAGGAGTTAAGAAATGTAAATAGGAATCTGAAAAGATGATCCAATATACGAAGGAGGAAACCGGGTTAAAAGTATATAGCCTCATTTTGAAAATAATAGTATAAAAGGGGCAGTACAAATAAGTATATATAAATTAAACGCAAACATGTATGCAATTTATACAAAAATAAAATAGGCATGAAGGAAATATATGCAGGTACACAAGTAAATGTGTAAATAAAGTAAATATACATGTATATATGTATAAGTAAAATAAATATATGAACATACACACACAAAAAATCAGAAGTAAAAAAAAAGATGGGAGGGGAGTCAGGCCAGGCCGGCCGGCCCAGCCCAACCCCGCGCCTCCCTCCACGCGCGGCCCACCCTGGCGTTCTCCCTCTCCACCCGAGCGGTTTCCCCAGCGCACTGTATTTCTTCTCCATTTCTCCTCCTCCCTCCAGGCCGCAGCCACCTCGCGCACGCCCCGCAGCCCGGCCCGCCTCCTCCGCGCACGGACCAGAGGACCTCTGCCTCGGACCAGAGGTAGCCGCTTCCGACCATCGGTCCGCCGCGCTACCCTGCTGTCTGCGCCGCCTCTTTTTCTTGCCCCGCCCTGCCCGGTCTCTTCACGCGCGCGGCGCCAGCTCTCTCTCCGCCAGACCTCGAGCCGCACAGGCCATCATGCCGTATCCACCGCGGGATTACCTGCTCTGCCTGCCGCCTGCGCCTGCCACTGCTCCGCCGCTCGCCCATGTGACCGCGCGGAGAGCTCTTCGCGGCCAGCCTCTACCACTCCCCTATAAGACCAGTTGAGGCCTCCCGAGCTTCGCACCCCACCCGCCCTCCCGCCAAAACCAATTGGACCGGAGCCCTCCACCGCCAGCAGCTTTCTCTTTTCTTCCTTAACTCCGCGAACGCCGTCCGTCGATTTCCATCTCTAGAATCCAATTCCTCCCGCACACCACCCTCGCACCCCACGGCTATCCCGGTCTCCCTCGCGCCTCCGTGGAACTGAGCCGCGGCGACGAAGTCCTTCCCAAACCGCCGCCGCCGCTCGCCGCTGACCCTTCCCCGGCCTCCTACGACCCCGGCCGACCACCCCATCAGACTCCACACGGTGCGTACATTCCATTTTGACCATCTCCCAAACCTCCCCGGCTCTCCTTCTCCGGCGAACCCGCCGCCCGAGCGCCACCGAGTTCCTCTGCCCCGAGCTCCCTGCTGCCGCTTGGTTCAAAATGATATAGCGCCCAGTCTGATCGGTAATACCCGTAGCGCAGTTGGTCACCTGTTCGCCCCTTCGCTGGCTTGGCGCTGCTGCTGCGAGTCTGTACTCAGCACGCGCTACTGAGTTTTGGGGATTTTGCATTTTTATTCTTTTTTTTACTGTACTTTTGATCTGCTGCTACGCCCCATACAGTTAGAAGAAATTGGTAAAAGAAACCAGAAACTATTTTATAAATGATGCTAAGACTTATCCAAGGTATAAAGGGGTTTAATAACTAATTAACCAAGTCTTAAATACTTCATGATGGAGGCTAAATATGTGTTTTGACCTTTATACAAGAAGGGTTTAGTTCTTAGCTAATGCATAGTGAGAAATGATGTATTGGGGTATATGTTAGCTCTTTTGGCATGGGTAGTTATCATGTGCCCTAGAGTAGAGTGTTGTATATATGTATACATATACACACACACACACACATATATATATATATATATATATATATATATATATATATATATATATATATATATATATATAGTATAAATAATGAGGCACCTAGGTGTCCTGACACCTAGTCTCCTACCTTTGGATTGCTTTTAGATGCGTGCTAGTGTGATTGAGACTTTCCATCCATGATTAAGACTTTCCTTTCATGATTGATTTAGCATGCCTAATATATTACATACCATACATATCATTGCTCTAGCACGTATCTAAAAGCAATCTAACGGCAGGGAGCCTAGGTGTCTGGGCACCTAGGTGTCCCATTTCAGCGTCCTATATATATATATATATATATACACACACACACCTATCCAAGTGTGTATATATAATGGATAACTCTTCCTAAATCTTTGGCAAATAAATTTAATGAGTGATTAAACCTAATCTAAAATGGTACATGTAGTAGCAAATATCCTATGTAACCTTGTGCCATAATTTCTACAACTTCCAACTAAAAGTATTTTGGGGACTCTTGATTAGGAAGGGTTAGCATGTGATATAAAATCCGTATATATACCCACACATACGTACATATATATATGTGCAGCATAAGACCTTCTTTTATCTCTTTGCCAAGTGAGAGGGTTTAGTAATAATATGATTAGGGCAATTGCTCACATGAAATAATAACCCATTAAACATAGGGTGTAGAAATCAACTACTAGCAAGATAAACTATGAGATATTATTACCAAACTAGAATATACCACCCAAATGTAATTAAAGAATATTATATACAAAAATAACTATGGTTAGACTCTAATTAACCCAAGAGGGATTACCTTAGCACACAAAGCAAATGAAAACACATCTTTAAGTTTATTTAAAACCCATGTCTACCCAATGAAACTAAAACTTGATATTGGGGTTATTTGGGTTTCCTGGTGAATGTTTATTTGGTTTGCTGATTGCCTTCTCTTTTTATCCAAATTTTGGCGCACGTTAAAAATAGCGTACGAGGCCCAAGAAGAGGAAGCCGAAGCAGCGGCCTTAGAAGCACAAGACAACCCCGAATCTACCCCTGTGACCCAGGCGAGTCAATACTTTGATCATGTTGAACCTACGTTTTCCGCAAATTACTTTGGTTTAAATTATCAAATTGCATGCTATTAGTTTATATGCAAATACATGTTTAATTTAATATTCTAGTTATGTGCCCATTGTTTACCTTGAATAATATTACACCTCCCTTGGAATATTTGAATATGTGAACTTTGTCGCCCTAGTAAAATTACAATAGTAACCTTTCGAAAATAAGTCCGTAATTTATATGCCATGCTTAGTATTGCTTAGGTATTCATGGCGCGAGAACGCCAAGCATCACTTTAATCATGAGAAAATTTGGTTGGGCAATCATGGTGGGAATGACTGGTTTATATTTGGACATGATTATTTTATGTTCCCAAAAACCCCAACTTGCTTAAATATCTGGGCGGAGGGTTCGAGTGTGTGTGTGTGTGTAAGTGGTGCAGTGGAAGCACAAAGTGGTTAGTGACAAATCCGCCTGAGATACCCCTAAGGACTGAATCTTGTCATGACCTCTGTGTAAAACATGTACAACCACAAGTCTGTAAAGTACAACTTGGCTTAGTAAATTTACTGGACCACGGAAGTCATCATCACGGCAGAGTGCAAGTGGCGGCCTAGGTGGCGAGCTTGAATGGGACTCCATGCAAGTGGCGGCCCGGGTGGCGAGCTTGTGGGAGAAGTTCTCTTGCGACGCGCTAGCGATGTGGGTAGCCACTGCTAGGCGTATAGGAGGGGAACATCCCGCACAACGAATGGGTCCCACCGCAAATGGGAGCAACCCAGGGGGTGAGATGATGGAAGGGGCGAGGTATTTTGAACGGTTACTGTGATGGTTTGCTCAACCGCATGGCTAAGGAATCATGTGGGGCAACGAGTGGACTGTCTCTTGTGGGTAAAGTGTGCAAACTCTGCAGAGTCAAAACTATTCGAATAGCCGTGCCCACGGTCAAGGGCGGACATGGGAACTTAACCAGATATAGTTCTATTTCAAAATGTTTTGTGGGTGGGATGGAAAAGTGAAGGGCGTGAAAGCCCGATTTGAGTTGTCCTGGGTGTCGTCCCAGTGATAAGTTAAGCGGTTATGACGCTGAAAGATGAAGCATATGGTGCAGAGACCATGTAACGGTGGATGGAATCTGAATCACTATTATTATTGCAGCCTTTCATAACTTATGTTTTGGTTCAAATTGCTAGGCCTTAGGGATTTTTAATTAATTGTATTCAAAAGCACTCCTGGCAAATAAAATAAACCTGAGCCTTCCATTGTTAAGCCTTGCATACTATCTATTGCATATCAGTGTGTTGGCTCGCGAGCACGGGGTTGGAGTGCTCACACTCGCTTTGCGACAAATCACGTAACTGGTCGCAGGATCGCTACGCTCACGAAGATACCCCTGTCACTGAAGGAAGATCCAACGAAGAGGATTAGGTCGTAGGCTTCGCTTTGTTAGCCATAGACAAGTAGACCCTTGGCTTTGTGTGCACGTATATTATCGATTCCGGTGATATATATTGCACACATTACCCTTCCGATCGCTTGCTGTGGATTTTGGGTTTGCTTTTGCTACTATTTCATTGCGTGTTTGTAATGAGGACATTTGGCCTAATCGCCCTTTTGTAAACTGTCACCCGACGTGGTGTAGCTTAAACTCGTAATATTATTATCTGTGCGATGTATGACATGATTCAGCAATGTACTGCGTGCGCACTAACTATCGATCCGAGGATTAGTGCAAGAAAACATGAGATTCGGATTGAAAAATCCGGTCCGATGACAATGTGTTTAATACATACATCCTTTAAGCCTCAAAATACAACATCATACAATTAATGAAACATAATATCAGGAAACTAAAACATAGCAGCCCTAATATCAAAAGAGTGTCAATAATTTAAATCTAAGTTAAAACATGTTCATATGCTATCCCCCATTAACAATTTAAGCACCGATTCTAAACACTAATTAAAAGCATGAATTCTAGAATATTTTAACTGAGCATCCTAATAATCATAAAAGCAGGTGGAATAGAATAACCAAGAATATCAGGGCATAAATACAATATTAAAAATCTATAGCCAGACAAACATGAACATATGATAACATTCAGACAACATTGGTGATATGATACTGACTAGATAAACCTTAATGATATGATGCTAGTAAGGTAACTTTAGTGATATGATATCAGCCAAGTAGCTCTAAGGGTATGATATTAGACAGGTAACTTTAAGGATATGATATTAGCCAAACAAGTATGAGTGATATGATAATTATTCCCAATGACAAGGCGACAATGTAAATTGGAACACGTGATATGTGAAATTGAAAGGTCATGGCCGCGAGGTACTTGCCTTGAGCACGCTCGACGGCCACACTGCACAATGGGTCCGAGATGCACAACCACCCAACTGCTCCCTCAACAGCTGCATGCGAACATACAGGATGGAATGGAGACGGATCAGATCAAAGCTGAGATAACCTGTGGGAAGACTGGACTAAAATACTATCAGTCGAACGAATTTGCATTCGCTAAGCTTTCACCGTGCTAATTACCGTTCGGCCGTGCAATTGGTTGTTCAGTCGTGCAAACTACGACCCGCTGTCTGACTTTTGAAAACGTTGTGCGAAACACTATTCGACTGAGTGAACCATGCTCCCTGGCATACACTAAAGAAACATGATTCGGTCGGGTCCAAACTGGCCGAATCTTGTCGGCACCGCACGTCGGTGGTACCACCGCCGCCGGCCTGCGCCACCACCTTCTAGCCACGCCCGACCAGCGCTGCTACTGCGCCTCCTTCTCGGCCGTTGTTGGCCACCTCCGGCGCCGCCGCGCCGCTTTGCGCCACTACACTGCTCGGTTGCGCTGTGTGCCACTGCCGCCGCCGCCTTTGGCCTCGCCTCTGCGCCACGCCGCCCATGCCGCTCGACTCCGACGCCGCCCGCATCGCTCGGCCGCTCGGCCTCACACGCCACTCGGCCGCCTGCGCTGTTCGGCCTCACGCCGCCACCCGCATCGCTCAGCCGGTGCTCGCACCAGCCCAGCCTAGCCACACCATCGCCCATGCCGAACCGCGCCGCCATTGGCTACCGCTGCCACTACGCCGCTGCACCAGGCCGTCGCGCGTCACCGTTGTGCGCCGCATGCCGCTACCATGCGGAGGAAGAGGAAAGAGAGCGCGAGATCGATCCGATCGAGAGAACACATGGGAGAGAGAGTTGGAAAAAGAGATGAGATGAGAGATAAGGGCATCTCCAATAGTTATAGTTAGCAACTAACTATAAGATTTCCACATCATTTATGTAGTACACACTAAAGCTAGCATTCTAAAGAACTATCTATAAGGATAGCTATTTGATGCTTACATGCACACACATAATTTATAGAGTCTACCTCGTTTGGCGTTATAGACTAGTGCTTAAGGAAGAGCTGGCTCGGTTTTTTTGCATACTCTCTTTCCTACACATAGGATATATGCTGATGTGTACATGCATATAGCTAGCTGACTCAGACCATTGGAGATGCCCTAATAGGGATAGATACAGGAGAAATAGAGATATGGTTGGATTCGTTTTTTTAGGTGCTACAAAAAGTCTCTCCTTTTTTATTTTGAACATCTGAAGAAGTTTTACTGGCATAAAAATGCGTACATCGTTACATTCACTTTGTGGGCCTGTGCTTAATTATTAGTGCTTGGCATGGAGCGATCAGAACTGAAGAATTTAGTTTGTATGTATGGCATCTTGACATTTGCAATCTCGAGATGATAACTTGTGATCCTCACTATTTCTAATTCTTCGTCTCGTGTAGAAAAATTGATCTTTTTAGCCTTTGAATAATTGCTGCTCATGTCAGCTGGAGACTTGCGGTCTGTGTGGGCACACCACACACAGGTCGGCTCCTGAACTTGCAGCATGCATGCCTGTGACCCAGGTTAGAGAAGCCGTCCAAGTGCTGCCTGATGCTGGGGAAACAGGAAATTCGTCAGCTTACTAGAAAACACATCATATATGGTACATGAGAAAGTTCGATGCGGTTTTTATCATTTTGTTCAAGGCATTTGATAGTCAAGAAAAGTGTGCATGGAAAGTTTGCAGTTTGTCTAACTATAGTGATCGTATGTATACAAACAAAAAGATCTAAAAAGCAGATTATAAAGCATGCCCGTTTCATCAGCAAAGCTCTGCCAGTTTAGAGAAAACCATGAGAATAAATGATTCAATGAACAATGGGTCAGTTGAATAGATTGTGCAGACTAGTCTATGTTTCCATGCCTTCTTTACCTGACGTGCGAGATGAAAAGTGTTCGAAGCTTCTAGCCCGGCTGTTGAAACAAAAACAAAAAAAACTTGAATAAGTCCCAATATAACATCATTGCAATTGCCAAACGACTCACCTCGATAGGGGTGGAGATGTTCTTTATGTCACTGGGGGCGAAAAGGCTCTAAAAGAAAGGATTTGACACTTCTCCCATACATTTTGTGTTGTTCCTCTGGTTTGCAGTACATTCTTGGGTCAACCTGTTTTCTGAAAGGAAAAAAAAAGGGGACACATGCATGTAACTAGCGCTGCCGAGGCAGCCTCAAAGAGTTTCCCGGTACAAGTCAAAACTGTAACCTGACATCCCGTTTCACAAATCGATATTCTACTCATCAGAGCTTTTCACTGATCCAGCTGTTCTGAATTCTGTTCACTCGATGCTCCAGCATGTAGCAGGTCTGCCATGTGATGGAGCTGCAGCTGCTGCAAAGGGATTAGAGGACCCCACAATTGTTGGCTCCTGCCACTTTGTGCACAAGAAGCTCAGTCCGACAACTCCCAGGCCAAGGGGATGAATCTTGTATCTTTAACACAAAAGAAGACTGGCATGGAAGTTGAAACTATTATCTATCATTCAGGGATATATTAATGAATAAATCGATCTGAGTTATGAGACAGCAGCCCACAAAAATTAGCTAGCATGATGATATGAAAATAATTAACATCGCAATTCGCAAGAAGTTAGAATTCCACATGCTCAATGGCACGTGGGCAGAACAGGTTCTTCAGTGTAAGCATACTAGCTACAGGAAAAGTTCATCAGCATGGTACGAGAGAATTACCGCGTTGATCAACATCAATATAATCAAAACTCAAAAGATTGCACTTAGTAAAAGAACATCAGTTCAGGGTCAATACTAGTAATAAATTGACGGATCTCTTGGTCTAATTGTTGGGAATATACTCGAGAGGTCTAGAGAGATCTCTCCCATTGCATGGTGCCTCGATCCATGCCATACTTCTCACAGTTAAAGAGTTAACCGTAGTATGGGAATTCAAGTCACGTGATCGAGAAAGAGTGGTCAAGCTAACTAACAAGGATGGCACAGCCCCTGCTTGCGCCGCTCAGCTATCTCCGCCAGTGTCAGGCAGCAAAAGGAACGACCTGCAGCCCCTCCAGCTGTAGAAAAATTGCTCGTAGCGATTCAACCAAGCCAACGGGTCCTCTTAGCCATCAAATATGGGGAAATCGAGTCTGTGAAACCCGAAGATGGGACTGGCTGTGGAGTGAAATCGACGGTGGGAATGAAACTTGCAGGTGAGGGCAGCAAGCCGGGCGCTAAGCGCTCCCTCCAATGGTCGTTTCTCGACGGCTGTCGGTCGATTGTTGACAGAGGAGACCTGCAGGGAGAGGTCCCCGATCTGCTGCTGCATGTCAGCTCTCATCTGATTGAAAGACTGCAGCAACTGAGCCAAGGTGACCTCTCCCTCCTCGGAACCAGCCATGGCGGGTGCAGGGATGGGCTCTGATACCAGATTGGTAGGACCCAGATGGCGTAGGCTGTAGTTGTGATGAACAGGGAGGTGCCGTGATGGCAACCTGTTGCCGTCGGCTGTGGAGGAGTAGAGAAGTAGAAGAGGTAGGGGAAACTAGAGATTTATTGCTTAATCTGATAATAACAAAGGCCAAGCATATAAAGCCGGCATCTAACAAACTCAACCAATGAGCTAACCGAAAGGATCATGTGATCATGATCGAACTAAACAAACCAAACTAGATAAGGATGATCTAAACTGAATGGAGTCTCCTGACTTACCACTCAAGCTGCCGGTTCCCTTGCGGCTGCTTCTCCTTGCGCCGGCCTGGACCCACGCCGTTGACAGGTAATTCCCCACATAACATATAGAGTCCATGTCTCTTATTCAAATTCAATAAATGGATTTTTTTTTCTTGTTGCATGAATAGAACTATTTTTTAAAAAAATATCAGCATTGCAGACAAATTTTCACAAATATTGGAATCTATACCATCAGTAGTACCAAAGGTCAGCAAAACAGCCCCTATCGTACAGATTACTAGCGTTATCTCAGCCATATCCAAATATGACGGTGCCAAATAGCACAAGAGGACAGGATAGGCTAGTGTCGCTCGTGATTTAGTAATAACCACCAGTGTTGCCTGTTGGTGTGGTGCTACTACTATATTAGGTATTTCTGAAAGTTTATCTGCAACACTGGTCATTTTAAAAATTGTCTTACTGTGTAATAAAAGTTTTCACTGTGTAACTGCCATCAACAAATGACACAAGAAATGAACTTTGGTTTGCTACAAAAGATTTTTTTTTTACTTCGATGAATTCGAACACATGGAAAAATAAGAGATACAGAGGGATCCCGTCAACCGGTGATTTTTCATTTCTTCATTGAATTTTCAATGTTTCCGTAGAAGGCGAAAGGGGAGAGAATACAGGAGAGCAAGACATTCATATTTCACAGATTCCAAAATTACAAAAATCTCACCCTTTCTTCACTATATATCTTCTCCAGAAAGATTTCATATTTCAAACTTAAACCATGTACACCTTTCCCATTTACAATTCGGTCACTATTTTATATACTGTTTCCAAAGAATGCAAGTCAAGTATCATTGAGTGTACCACAGATGGTCTCAAATAAGAAGACTGACAGCAAAATGAGATGTTTAGCCTTCCATACTCAAGTTAAGATGGGCAATCCTGGTGAGACAAAATGGATGACAGAAAAAAAGCGCAAGAGGCTTTATTGCCTAACCTGAATGGAAAAGGAAAAAAAACTCAATGATCAAATAGGAAGAAACAGCAAAGAAATGGATATGTAATGTAATTACCTATGTTATGTTCCCAGATATTCCATTAAATCATCATCATGCAGCAGCAAATCATCAATATCTAGTATCGGACTACTGATACTGATATAGTCCAAAGGCAATCCCTCAAAGGAACTGCCAACAAACTTATCTTGCTCACCGTAGAAAGGATAATCTATGAGCTGCTGCATATCTCCAGGAACAGAAGTTGAATTTCCACTACCAATTACATGATCACCATACGGGCTAGTGTCAGTTGGTGCTCTGATACCCATGGGAACCACATGATGATCCATCATAGATAGTGGTAGTGATTGTTTCGGAGGTAAAGGCTGATAACTGCTAGGCAAATTATTAAAACCAGAATCAGCATCCAGTGGAAAGGTATTTCCAGATTTTGACCTGGCATTATCACTACTTTGATAAGGTACAAGCTGGCCTCCCATGGATGTGATTACAGGAGTAGCATTTGCAGCTTGGGCACTATCGAAGTTATTAACCCCAGCACCAGGAAGACGGACCTGTCCTTGAGCATCTCCTCCGTGTTGTAAAGCTTCACTTGTATTGCCCCCCTGACTGAAGCTGGTAATCTGGTTAACCCTGCCTGGGATTTCTACTTGGTCCAGTCGGTTCATATCAGGAATCAAATTTCTTGAATTTTCTGGTGCATCATCAGTTCTTTGTACCTGATGCTCAATAACAGTGGAACTGTGACGTGCTCTTTTTCTCTTTGGTGGTTCTTTTGTTCCTTCCTTAATAGGAACAACCTGACTAGGGCGTTTAGTGTTAGCCCTTTTTCTCCCTCTTCTTGGGGCATGCTCCTCACTGGATTGTGCCACTGGAGACAGACCTTGTTCATCATCTTTAGATGATGTAGAAGGAGGAGCCTCCTCAAAACCATCAACATCATACTCATAACTGCTGCTGTCTGTGTCCCCATTTCTGTCCTCTGGAGCACTGTGGGGAGTAATCTCCGACACACCATTGTCTATGCGGTGAACAAGCCTTTCCTCTCTCTGTAGGACTCCCAACCAAATCAGGCTCTCTTTTGCAGTCATTTTATCCTGCAAGCATTTTGATTTGCGCACATGGTTTCTGATCTTATCGAAGTTGGGGGACATGTGCTTGATCACACCTGTAAGCACACCAACCTTCCAAACCTTCTTAAGATCATGTGGTTTTTTGTAAGGAGGGATTTGTCCCCTTGGAAGGCCCAAGGCAACACACCATTCCTCATTCCCCGAAGGCCACCATGGGGGAGGAGTGCCCTTCTCCAATGGGTACTTGCGCTGTGGCGGATTACAGTGCTGCATCAATGATGAAAGCAGTGAACCCAGAGTGGCATCCTGGAGATCCATCAAGCTGTGCTGGTTCTTGACTCCTCTGCTCTGAGAATTAGCCGGCACCAAGCTGTCAGCCTCATATTTCGCAATTGCTGCCGGGCCATTCTTATCAAACTTCACCTTCTCCTTCCACCAAGCTCTAATGTTATCCGAAGCACCACTGACAGGCTTCCCTTTGTCAGGGATGATCCCGTAAACAAACCCGCGTGCATTGCACACCTCCATCAACTTGAGCATGTACTTGAGAATCCCGTCCTGTGCCCTCGACATCTTCTTGCGCAGGGCCTGGTCAGATATCGGCTTCGGCCTCGATTTCTCCAACTCGGCCTGCTGCAAGGCAAGTCTGTGCTGCCTCTCCTTGATCCTCCTGAGCCTGACCCTGTCCTTCCACATTCGCCGGGCCAGCTCATCGGGCTCGATCTCCTCGTCACTGACATCATTCTCATTGAGGTTCTGGATGCCGTCGACCTCAAAGTCCGACGAGTCATCCAGCTCCGTCGCAAGGATAGCAACATGCTCCATAAGAAGAACTACTACTGCTTTGGCAACCCGATCACATCCACTCCACAAAACCTCTCCTGGTGGCTAGCTGCCTCGCCATCGAGCGAACCGTCACAGCAGCCGGCCCACCCAACCTGGGATCCTAGCAAGCTAAAAAAACCAACATTGCGAGAACAAATTTGACGGAAATGTGAATAATCAAATTCTATTTCTATCCACGCTACTGCTTATATTTGCTAATTTTGCGTCACCTAACGGGGGAACTGGGAATCCGTACCTCCCGCAATGATCCCCGTGTCAACTGGGGAGGGGACACCAATCCGAATCCCAGGACAACCCTGAAAACGCCGACGATCGAAAAGGATTGAGGACAAAAACCCACCCACCCCCCGCTTATTCGCGGGGACAAGGAGGAGTAAGAACCCTAATCGGAACAGAAATCGGGGGAATTACGGCGTACCTAGAAGCGAACGGGAGGTGCGGCGCGAGGCGAAGGCGAGAGAATTGCTCGGCGATTTGTTCTGCTCGCTCGGGCGGGAGGGGATTTTCTCCGGGAGGTGGAAAAAGATTCGCTTTTCTTCTGGCTTTTTGTTCAAGGATGGAGAAGGGGGGAACGGGAACGAAGCACACGGGAATGCCGGCGCGGAGGAAGAAGCAGAGCGAACACGAAGGGTCGAAGGCCAACACGGGACCTCCGCTCGTGTATTTTCGCGGATCCTCTGCTCCGGCTCCCTCTGTGCACTGCCTTGTGGGGGACGGGCCGAGTAGGCCTATCATAGGAGTACAGATAGCGCAGAATTTGGTATCTCAAATATAAATGAGATTATGATTTAATATTACCATGGTTGCTTTTAATGGAGAAAATTTGTTTGATACCATCTCAAAGATATGTGAGGCTAATAGATGGAACGTAGACCCATATGGTTTTTTCTTTTTGCGATGACAACGAATATGTACATATACCAACAAGTACGCTTTCCTGGCACACATCTAGATAGATAGAGGCTAGGAATAAATTTGCGATCTTATAAACTTTCTGCAGAAAGGCGTCCGTATATGCATAATAAATGGGTATTAGGATTTAAACTGTACAGCTATACCACCCCGTCAAGAGGTGGTTCGCAACCTAGACCCATATGGCTAAACGTTTGATTCAACCACATGTGAATGATTCCCTTCTCTTTTATAGCGGCGCTGCGGTGCCATCAAAGACTCAAAAAGGAATGGTACTAGTATTATTAGTACTCCGAGTAACTAACGTATTAGGCTATGTTTCAAAGTGTTATGAGTTTTTGTTGAAATGACACTATAATGGCTATTAGTTTTTCTTAATGTATCTAATTAAAAGAAAATAAAAAATAAATAAAAATAATGTTATATCTCTACAAATAATACAAAGTAAAAAAGAGAAAAAAAATAGTTAAAATCGATGTCTTTCAAATAATTTTTAGTTTCTAAAAACTAAAAACTATTGCTGTTGGAAACAAGACTTTAGCCTACGTGCTAATCCGAAACTAATCTTGTGGCGAACAGATAATGTAAAGGCTGTAGATAGACAAGGCACTACCGGTCGTCGTATTTGTTCGCGCAGGGCATGTATGGTGGTCGGCCATGTTCCCTAAACGGGCAGATTCATTGAACGTGGACCTACCCCTTCGATGCCTGCCAAAGAAGCCGTCCACATTCAATGTACCGTGCACCAAGCCAACATGGGCGGATGGGCCTTGTCCTGCTGGGCCGACAAGTGATTCAGTCGGTAAATTTCCGTATGCCTGGTCCACAAACTCACAGAAAAAGATAACGCCCTTTTAAGATATGGGCCTCCAAGTAATCTACAATGGAGAAGAATCGAATCAAGGGGCCGTGAACGTCGTAACTGCAACACGTAGTCGATTTTAGTGGGTTGGGTGTCGCTAATGCGGTTTGCTTTGGGAGCCCAGCCGTGATTAACACCATCCATCGTGTATTCGTGCGCGTGTCCTCGAATGCCAGCCCTTAGATCAAAATCGACGGCCTAGATTGAGGATAAACAAAAATTGTGGAATCTGTTTATATTGACTTCTAAAAACTGTTTTTTTACATTAAATGATATTTCCATAGTACTTAACTTTTAAACGGAGTGTCTTTTCAAGACGAGGTCTACTAGTCGATTTTATTACATACTGCAGCGATTTCATTTGTATTAGTCAAAATTACACGCGAGTGTCTTTCTCTACAAGTTGTTACTATTTATAAGCCAAAACTAAAAATCTATATGAACGGACCCAAAGTTTTTTTTGCATCATAAATTAAAGATGGATGATCTAAGGTACCTTTTCTTTTTGACTTTTGTGGCTTTTGATTTTGGCTTTTCCAAAAGCCGAAACAAATGGAATGGCTTCTCCAAGTCATTTCTCCAAACGATTTTCTGAGTATAAAATCATGTGTGCAATCAAAGTCACGTCTCCGCTGTCCATCTTCATCTCGAAAAGTATAGACAAAAGTCATTAACCACATCTAAAAGTCATCGATCATAGGGAAAAAAACAGGACCTAAGTGTTTGAATGGAGCTCAATATCTCTTGAGGAAATTGGTGATTCAGTAGTTGAACTCCTTCCGGTAGTGCTTGAGGGCATGTTTTTTTCATCTTCAATTTATAGCTTTTAGCTGCGACTTGTGGCTTTTAGCCTGTTTGTGAGAGAGAGAGTATGGAGTAACAGAAACTAAAGTGCAGTTTTAGTTAATATAAATGCAGTTACTATAGTGTGTACTACAATCAACTTGTAGACCTCACCTTAAAAAAGATTTTTTACAGTACATTATACTGATAGAAAAAATATGGTAGTCGAAATAAAATCTGATCGTGATTTGTGAGGATATTATAGACTTTTGTTTTTTAACCTAGTTTTTAGAGGGTATTTTGGACCAGTTTAGCTCAACCGAGGAATTAAAGAAGAAACTAAGAAAAAACATCGTCATATTCTCATAGACAATGCAAAGTAATAAGAAGAAAAAACTAAAAAGCCAAAATTAAGCCACTTGGAGTGGGCCTTTGTTTGCAAAAACTGCGAGATGCATATGCTTCGAGGACAGATAGGGAGTTTGCAATAGGCATAACTAGTACTATATGTACGTAATGTACTTGATGGCGAGATTCACGAACTGGAGGTGATTGGAGTGGAACGAGATCCTATGGCCTGCCTTGAGCGACTCCGAAATAAGAGGCTAAAAGCAAAAGCTCGTTGAAACAGGGCCGAAGTTCCATCTGCCCGTTCATTACAAATCAATGGAGATTTGTTCTTTTGGTATGTTGGATCCTGTTTTGTGATTGTTTTTATTATGTATCTGATCTACTTAGCTTTTCATAGCTAATTGGTAAAAGAAAGTTGATTTTGTATAAGTTAAGAAATGGACAAAGCGCTGTCGCTGCGATCCTGCATGTTGTAACTGTCGATCGGTGTGGCGTATGTTTAGCACTAATTTCAGCGTGAAAACTAAATACAATAATGTTGCCACACAAATGGTTATTTGGCTAGAATATCATGGATGTGGAGGTTCAGATATGCACATTAGAGATCGGTTGATCACTTGATCTACATATGGAAAGGACAACAAGTTTCTTTTTAAAAGTAGCTCATGAAACGGGGCTTTTTATGAATTTTAATTCTTGGAGTTACTGTTTTCTGCAAAAACATATAAAATTCATGCAGAATTTTTTCCATTGCAAAGAGTCGAGCTAAATACACGGTTTATTAATCAGATAATCGAAGCTTATGGCATTTCGAACTGAGATAGCAATCTTTCTCTCCATTGATTTGCCATCCAAAATTTAACTAGGCCGTGACCACACTGAATAGAGGCTGCACGTAGGACCAAATGGTGAGACAATACTCGGATCTGTTCAAAAGTGTTATGCCATTTAGTTTTTTTAATTGTAGTTTTTTATTTTTAGTTAAAATAGTACTGTAACGGTTGTTAAAGTTTTTTGAGATATTTAATTAAAAATAAATAAAATAGAAAAATATTGTTATATCTTCCTAAATGATGCAAAGAAAAAAAAATAAAATCATGTTAAAAGGTCAACACGACTTTGGTTCCTAAAATAAGAAGATAAAAGTTGTTTGGAACGGAGCCAGGCTGCCTGACTGCTTCGGCGGTCGGCCAATGAGCCAATGCTTTGATGTGGTGCTCTCTTGCGCTTTGCTTCGAGCAGCGTGCATGCGTACTTGTTTTCATTTTTCTTCTTTACAATCAAGTAGTATATGCGTACTTTTTGGATAGCATAGCGCGCATGCTCTGTATTCTGGGGGCCTTAAAATCAAGCATTGGTGCTTGATATATTCCACGCATCAGATTCGGTCTACTCTAATCTGCTGGCATCTTCCTTACAAACAAGTAGGAGTCAGATCATGTACCCATATAATCAGAAGCCAGGTGTATAAGGTCTGTTCTTTTCGGCTACGGTTTATGATTTTTGGTTGAAATTTTTGAATTTTGGTTATTTACGATATAGATTACAGAGAGACAGATACTCACTTACGATTTTGGTTGGTACAGATGTTGGATTTTTAACGTGTAGATCGTTTAACTTGTAGACCCTGTCTTGAGAAAATACTCCGTTTAAAAAGTTAGATACCGTAGCAAAAGCCAAAAACCGTAAGCTTTTGAGGTAAAGAATAGGCCCATAATTGGCAAATGATAGCTCGACGGGGGGCTTTATTTCTTCGCTGGCTCAACATGGAGCAGACACCTAGTACAGCAATCGCTCGACAGGAGGAAATAACAGAGCTGATCACACCGTCAGCACGACACAAACAATGCGGCCAAAACTAATGCCGGAAATCAAGCTCGCTCATGGATCGTATCATTTCTTGAGGAAATTCGCGAACCAGTAGCTGGACCTCTTGCGGTAGCGCTTGAGCGTGCTGCGGTCCACGAAGATGAGGCCGAACCGGTCCTTGTAGCCGTCCCCCCACTCGAAGCAGTCCATGAACGTCCACGAGAAGTAGCCCTTGATGTTCACCTTCTCCCTGGCAGACAAATTTACAGATCAAGGTTGCATGAGAAATAATCCTATATCTATAGATGCATGCTCCAAATGAGATACGTACTTGATGGCGAGGTTCAGGAACAGGAGGTGCTTGTAGTGGTAGCTCACCCTGGTGTCATCCTTGAGAGCCTCTGAGATCGGCAGGGTGCTGTTGTTCCCCTCATCAACGCCTGCGCCCGGCAAAAAACAACATACAGCTTCAGTCTTTCAGATGCACTCATCGTCTCGTGCTGTGGCAGTCTGCTAACCGTTAACTAGCACTGACAAGTGCAATGTCAAGTTGATGACAACGATGGATCGATGGGCTTAATCTTTTACCGTTCTCCGTGACATAGACGACCGGGTTGTTGTACTTCCTCTTGGTGTACAGCAGGAGCTGGCGGATGCCCGGCGGGTAAATGAAGAGTATGGGAGTGTAAGCCTGAGATACGCATGTGAGTAACTGATCAGCATTAATCAGTTAATTACACATAGATATGGGTTAAGTAAATACTTGTTGATGTGAACAGAGCCGGATCCAAGCCTATGGCAGTCTAGAGAGATGTAAGGTTTTTATAATGCAAAACTTAGGGTGCATTCTTCTTGGGTGTGTCACTCGGATGTTTTCTTCCTAAGAGATCAACTCTCTACAGTCTATGGCGTGATGAGATTCTGGATCTGTATTTGGATGTGCACGCATGTGGCATTGTGGCTACGTACCTGTGGACCGATGGGTTTGCCGTTACGGAATCCCGTGTAGCTGGCGCGGTTGTCGGCCTCGTAGGACATCTCGAGCGCGTTGGGCGGGGGCGCGCTGATGGCGTAGTAGGTGGTGTAGTAGTTGACGCCGATGAAGTCGTAGGAGCCCCTGAGCATCGCCGACTGCTCCTTGGTGAACGCCGGCAGCCGGTTGCTCAGCCACCCCTTCATCTCCGCCGGGTAGTCGCCGAACACGATGGGGTCCATGTACCAGCCGTACATGAAGTCGATCCTGCGCTGCGCCGCGGCCCTGTCGGCCGTCGTGTTGGTGTAGGGGATGTACCAGTGGCACACCAGGGTGATGCCGATCTTGCCCTTCTGCGCTGCCTGGTACTTTTGGCGGTACAGGCGGACGGCCCCGGCGTGCGCGAGCAGGATGTGGTGCGTGACGATGTACGGCTCCCGGCTGGAGTCGCCGGCGCCGCAGGACTCGGACACGTGCGGCGAGCACCGGCCCGGCGCGAACACGCCGCTGCCGTAGCCGTAGGTGCTGTACGTCCACGGCTCGTTGAACGTGGTCCAGAACTTCACCCGGTCGCCGAACTCCCTGAAGCAAACGTCGGCGAAGTCCAGGTAGTCCTTCCTGCATTCACGCGTTTAGTCTAGGGATCGAGTTAATCAATTGCGATTTAGGCACTGCTGATTTTCACATTACTCTCACGAGCAAATTAACAACGTTATCTGTAAGTTCATTGTTAATTCAACACAAAATTTAATACAACTAGCGCGGTGACCCGCGCAGGTGTGCGAGCATTATTTTTAAAGTATATTTAATTAGTTTAGTGGTATATATATGATAGATAACAAAAAAATTACATATAAAAAATAAAGAGTTATATATCGCATGAAAGAATTCAAATATTAGAATTTTTCGTACATTATCGATTTGATTTAATTTCTATAATTATGGAATTAGTTTCATTTGTGATTTTAATGTATAGTAGTATGCGTTAAAACAAAGAATATAGATTATATCTTTGAGAGGAAATACTTGTTCTTTATAATTTTTAATCAATAACATATGTGCATACATATCACGGTGCAAATCAACTTCGCGTGCACTTCTATAGATCAAGAAAAATCATTGGTTATGATTTGTTAATCATAAGAAGGATTGACTTAATCAAGAGCCAGCTGCTTTTCTTTTTGTGAGAATTTCTATCAATTATTCATTTATTAGGTAACATCTATCAATTATGGATTGCTAAACATAATTATGGTCCACTAAATTAAGAGTTAGATATGTTTTTATTTTTAAAAGATTTCTCTTTTTTCTTAACTAATGTAATTAACCATCCAAAGTTTTTATTGTATGATAGATAACATATTGAGTTAATATAGTTTAATTTTAATTAGAATCCATCATATCGATGCCAATTCTAGCCAAAAAAAAGTCGTAAAACACAAATTATTGGGAAGCATGCAGGTAGAATAGGTTTTGTCTTTTTTTTGTTTCTTTATTTTTTCCTTACCAAGTGCCGGGTTTTCTTTGTTTTTTCCCCTTATGTATAGATTTTACTCATTTATTTTGTACATCCACATCTTTGTTTTCCTCTTGTACATAGATATAACATAGATATAACTAGATTCTTATATATCTAACTTAACTATCAAATCGAAACCTTTAAAATTAGGACCTACTAAATTAAAGGCTACCTATTTTGTTTTTGTGAGAATCTATAACATATTTTTTGTTTTCTTAGCAACTCTAGAAAACTTAGGATATACTAAAATAAAGACTAAGATATTTTGTTTTTGTGAAAATCTATGGCATAATTTTGTTTTCTTAGCAATTCTAAATAATCTATCATCGATTTTTAGTATATAAATAATAATAGATAGATGGTATGGATCGACGAGTCCCTTGCACGTTGGAAGATCGAATTGTTTTAAGGAGAAATAATTTTGTTTTAAGGAGTATATAAATAATGGAGTATCATCAGTACTCTTGTATCAGTACTGCAACCGAATCTGACATCTGAAAGGCTCGGTCGGGGATAACGTTTGGTCCAAAATATTAAATGAATGGGAACAAAGGATGGAGCAAAGTTACCAAACGGTAATTATTTCTGCAACAACTTTGTATCACTTGTTAAAGAGTTTTTTTACTGATGGTTTATGATTTAAATATTTGAATTTTAACTATTCGTAAGAGGTAGTACGTACAGAAAAATAGTCGCATGTGATTTTAACCGATACAACTGAATTCAGTACATTTTTTATTACAAATTTTCTATTGATTCCGTTTTGAAAAAAACAATATTTAAAAGCTAATTACTATAGACAATATAAGCATAAGCCGTAAATAAGCCAAAATAAACCCGCCCTTTAATTTAGTTGCTTTAGGGCAGCTGTTATTCATTGAACCTTTTTCTAAGGTAAAGAGAGGAATCGTAATTTGACTAACTTACACAATGTTTTCACTCAGGAAGCCTCCGTATTTATCCTCCAGGGCCAGGGGTGTGTCCCAATGGAAAATTGTGGCATATGGCGTCAACCCTACCATGTTGAAGAAACAGTTATGTTTAGTGAAAAACAAGGGCAAAGGATTGTGTAGTGAACCAATTAAACAAAAGATAATCTAAGCTCCAAATAATTAAAAAAAGCTCTGGCTATTTTCACCTGATTTAAACAAAATCAAGAAATCAAAATAGCCCGTAAACACAAAGAATGTGTGCAACTAAAGCACTCCATTGGAGCCACAGAAATTTTGTCAAATAAATTTTGTAGAATGATGCAGATTCGTGGATTCTCCATATCGCCTCATTTTCTCCAAATTGGTCAACTCCTTTTCAGCTGTTCTTGCACCCTCTTGATAAAATTAATTAAATCGACCATAAACTCGCTGTCATTGTTTCTGTTTCTATCATTGGAGCACTACTGGTAATTTCTGCACCGCTAGTTTTTACTATTATCGAAGAGAACAAAAGCATTCACCGCCAGCACCTGGTAAGCACTGAATTCATTCTAGGTTCTTTAACAAAATTATTCCACAAATTTTTTCAAGAAAATTATGTTTAGACCATTTGATATATGAGCTTCTACCACAACGTAAGCTTATTCCCCCCAGCAGAATTTAGATTTGAATGCTATGGGAGTCGCTACCAATAATTTTGCTGAGGGAAATAGTATTGTTGGTTCCTGATTTAGAACTGTTTTACAAGGTAAGAAATATTTTCCCTTTGGTTATGGATCTGCTACATCTCTTTTAAAAAATTGATCATCTTTTTTGTTGCTTAGGGAACTCTACCAAACGTTGGAGATATAGCAGTCAGACGGTTAAACATGGAAGCAGGATTAGAGGAGCTGAAAACTGAGGTGAACATGCTTGCAAGGGTCGACCATCCGATCATCATAAAGATGATGGGCTCTTGCATAGGGAAGCAGGAGAAGGTGATTTGCTATGAATATATGCCTGCTGGAAGACTTGATTCGGTTATGTTTGGTATGTGTTTTTCATGTTACTAACCGAATTACTCACGCAATTGCTCAACTAGATATGTTAAGATTTAAAATAGGAGCTGAATTTATTATATAGTTAGGATCATGGTTAAACATTTTGAACGAAATTTTGGTAATTTCGTTACCCAACGAAAGGGAAAAGATTTGATCAAATTTTGGCCGAATTTGTCTCCGTTCGAAATTTATCCAAAATTTGTCCAAATTTAGTTAAATTTTGTCAAAATTCAAATAAAGTTTGAAATTTTCCTCTGAAATTATGAATGAACTTCCGAAATTTTGTTCACTTCGCTCGTTCCGTTGGTTGACAAAAGATTTTCCTATCTGAAAGATTTTTCCCTGGTTATGATCCGACTAGGAGTCATTTTTAAGGACCAGTAACCAATGTAGGATTTTTTTTTTGATCTTTTTAGATTAGCTAGGTTCACACAGCATCTAATGACTATGGTTTAGCTGTAATTGGAGTCTATCAGCGTACTGAAGGATAGACAACCAGTCTGGCCATGCACGAGCAAGAACCAACTTGTAGTCACTTTGTTCAGATATGATCATGTACCAAGATCGTTATTGATTTTGATTTAGGGGTGTGTTTGGTTGCCTGAATCTCCTTCGTCCTGACTGGGTGGATCCGTATAATCTGAGAAAGAGCCTGTTTGGTTGTCTATATGAGTGGATGCAGCCTGCATGAGCGGATGCAAAAATACGCCCTCATCCTGGATGGGTGGATACGCTCAAAATGAGCTTCACTGGCTATCCTGGATGGGTTGATGCAGTGTATCTTATGCGGTCCCACGTGTCAGCCTCTCAGATTTGGTAGACTGCATCCGCTCATACAGGTAACCAAACAGCATCTTAGTTTTTTTGCATCCGCTCATGCAACCTCACCAAACATCTTCTTTTTCTGAAATACGATTTTACTCAGCCTGCATCCACTCAGTCAGGATATACAATACAACTTCTATCACGAACCAAACACACCCTAGATGTACGTACCACCCCCAGACGCCCATAATTTTCTTGTTTGTCGGGTTGGTCTCCCGATGCATGATGTGCACATGTAGGACACCTGCAAGTGCAAGGCTTCCACTCACCCTTGGTGCTTGCATGAATGCATCACGTACCGGCCTTTGGCCTTTGCACGTATGAACTTTTTAAGTACTTCAGTTCCATCCAAAACATAATGCACTTTTCCTTTTTATTTTTATTTTTAAGGATCAATGCACTCTTCCTTGAATGACCAGATTGCAGGCACACTAGGCATAGGCTGGTTCTTTTTGACTGTAACTTGTGACTTTTGAGCTGTTTGTATAAAAAATTACAGAGTAACAGAAACTCACGTGTGATTTTTACCGATATAAATGAAGTTAGTAAAGTATGTACTATAATTAATTAGTAGACTCTATTTTAAAAAAATACTCTATTTAAAAATTAGTTACTATAGAAAAATTAAAAATAGCTTTTAGAAGCAGAAAAGAAAAGGACATAATGCCATTGCCCTAACACATCACGTTTCTGTGTTGTGCCGGCCGATGCACGTGATATGTGTGCCTTGCGCCGGACGCACCTCAATTTGTGCGACGTGCTAGGCTAGCTAGCCGGAATGGCCCTACTGTACCACCTGTGCTAATGCATTGTCCATGCTAGATATGAGATAATGCATTTTTTCCTTTTCTTTTTTTTTCTAAAGTATAGTTGTTGGAAGTTAGGACGTTCTCTTTGTTTGAATTTCATGGCCGTATAAGATTTAGAATTCAATCGCACCTTATCCTTTTAGTTTAAAGAAGTCCGATAATTAACGTCTAAGGCTACAGTTTGTGATCATAAGTAGGGCCTACCAAATTGACGACAGATGATTTTATTTATGTGAGAATTTCTAGCATGTTTATCTTTTTTTTCTTGGCAACATCCAATGGTTATGGTTTATCATCATAATTAGGCTTCACAAAATTCAGGACCTATTGTTTTTCTTTTTTTATGTGAGAATTTATAATGTATTTCTCTTTTTTCTTATCATATGTAAATCACTTGTCATGAGCTTTTATTATATTCATATAGTAGACCATATATTTGTGTGTACATAAGCCCTAAAACACTCTGAAGAAAAAAGGAGCAAAAACAACACCTTTAGCTATAACCTCATTGATTAGGTTATTGTAAAAAGCAACCCCTTCTTTGTTCACTCCTCCACTCAAGGAACCACCTGCAGGTAGTAATCTCACAAAACTCAGCTACATGTCATCACCAGCAAAGAGATTAATAGGTGATAAAACAATTTTGTCTCGTTCTTGTTTGTTCAGATTAACTCTTACTTGGCAGTATCCTACTCCATGCAATGGAGAACCGGAAGGCATCCATGTTCATGTCTTTCACGAAGTTCAAGTCCTCCTGTGATTCCGGATTTAACTCAGTTCAAAGATTTTAAACCTTCTATATTTTCACATGAACATGATAGTTCAGTATATAAGGAAAATTCATCACCTTGTACCGATGATAAAAGTCTAGCGCTACATCTCCGTTGCCACCATCTGCAATCTTACCTGCAGGGCATATAGGTTTTAGTTTTTACCTTTCAAACAAATATTATCAAATAAAAACTATCTTTCTTGGGAGAAAAAAATTAGAGCATCTAGTTTTAAATACTTCTATGGATTGCATCTGTTGCATCACTTGATGTAGACTGTGCTTAAATAAGTACAAAAGATAACACACAGAAACTAAACGAGTATATGTTTGCGTTGAAGACTGCAATCTTTTCACCAATAGCAGAATGGAATCTGTCACATAACCGAGCTTCTTTCAAAGAATCGAACTGAGTTAACAAAGATTGGTCTCTCTATTTGTGCGTAACACAATAGTACTTGTGGCAATTTTTTTGCCGGGGCGCTTGATCTGTCCTTGTCGATCGACTACTGTCCACTAGAAAAACACATCTGGCTACGACTTCACTTCGGACAGACAAATCGATAAGCCACGCTATAAATGTCCCCCACGTAGTCACGTGGCCGGTTCGTTCCGGCTTCAACTTCTGAGTTACCGAAATGAATATATCAACTTTTAAATTTTGATATTTTTGCCTTTTGTTTTTTCTTTGTATTATTTATAGAGATATAACAGTATTTTTTATTTTTATTTATTTTTATTTAATTGAATGAATAAAAAACTAACAGCCACTACAGTATAATTTCAGCCAAAAGTCAATAGCGAAAGCCAGAAACCGCCAACCTAAGCCGGATTGAACGGCTCCTAAGACACCACGTACTACGAGATACAGAAAATAGTTTTGACATACCGAAATGCATAGTACTGTCCTCAAAGGCGGAGGGAGGGGGACTAGCAGGTCCATGGCTCCCCTCTATGATCTAAATTTTGCCACTGCATCTCTTTGTGATGCACGGAATTTTATCTACATTTCTGCTATTTAGCACCCTCATATAATGCAATTACACTACATGTCTTGATTGGCTCCCCTCATCTCTTATTCCTGTGAATGAGCTTGTACCTGGATCGGATAGTCCAGAATATGCCTCATCCCCATGTTTGGTTGGAGGGATGGAACCAATCTATCCTGGACGAGCTTTGGAGAATATTCCACACATATGTCGTATCAGCTCGTTCGGCAAAATCGGACGAACCACACCGTTCCGAACAAGATCGCTCACTCGCGTGGACTTCATGTGACCCAGGCGCTGCATACGGTCATCATTGTGACCACATCGGACGATCACTGCGACGCCAACTGGGATGGGGCTACAGCCAACACAGGGAGGGGGCAGAGGCGGCGTTGAGGAGGTGGGGAGGCGATGTAGGGAGGCGCGGCGCTAGGGAGGCGGGGAAGCAGCGGTGGCAAGGGAGGCACGGCAGTGATAAGGAAGCGGGGAAGCGGCGGCGACGAAGGAAGGTGCGGTGGCAGGGAAGGGAGGTGCGGCAACGATAAGGAGGTGGGAAAGCGGCGATGGCGGTAGGAAGGGAGGAGGGCGGTGACAAAAGGAGACGAGGAGACGACCGATGAGATGAAGAATAGCTATCTGTGGAAGATGCAGTATGAAGCAAGAAGGAAAACAAAAGGGAGAAAGAAATGGAAAAAAAAGAAAGAAAACATAAGAGGAAAACTAAAAAAAAGCGGAATATCAATACCCTCATCGCTTCAACCAAACATAACCTTAAATCATCCCATCTACTTCCGTCCTACCAACCAACAACAATGTGTAATGCCCCATTCACCCAATCAAATAAGCAACATGGACTATCTCACTTAGAATCATCTCATCCAAATTGAATAGAACCATCTTATCTATCCTTATCCCATGAACCAAACACATTCTTAATGTACTCAAATAGTTAGAACCTGGAGTGTGAGCGAACTTGTCCCATACAGTCGGGCCTCGGCCACCTTCCTTAGCAGCGCCTTCGTACTGCAAGGGAGCATTGCAACATTAATCCAACCAATTAAAACTAGCAGTGGTCACATTTGCATAAAATGCAGCGGGAACATCAATTGCCTATATATATAATATTATGGACAGCAATTGTCTTATACCATTGTACATGTTTTTGAAGTCTGCACTAGTTATTACCGTTTCCTCTGTGTACAGCTATGTAAATTATTCAACAAGCCATTGCTGATGACTGATGATGCACAGAGGTTTGAGTGCACTAAACCTGATAGGCTGCGGAACCGGTGCCGAAGACGAAGCCCTCCGGGAAACTGTGCCTGTTGAACGCTGCATAGGCGCCATTGCACGACGCCAGAGCTAGGAAGAGAAGCGTGGAGAGAATCTGCCGACCCATTCCTACTCCAAACTCCTGTTTCTCTGGCCAATGGACTGGTTGCATGCTGCACTCTTTGCTAAGCTCTCATGGACATTTTATAGAGGAACGATCTATAGATTACTAGTTCGGACATGCAGATGCAGCCATGCAGGTCCCTCTCTTATCCTCTGAGGTGACTGGGAGTGGCACCGGCACGTGAGCAGCTGAAGCGTCGTGATGCTGAATAAATGGTGATCGATCGGCTCTACCAACCCATTGGAATACTTTGCATTGCCCAAGGCTCTTCTAGAGGACAAATTAAGGGTTAAACTACTTCAGACGCATTAGTTTAGTTTGGCATGAGATGCACGTCGACCTTCTTATACTCGAGCACTGAATACGGACTTGGAAGGCTGTGCTTATTTGGGGTTTTTTTTGGGTGGTTTATGGCTGAAAAGTATTGTAGCTAGCTGAAAAAACAATGTAGCTGATAAAGGCTTATTTAGCATAATTAAATTTAAAAATTAAAAAATATAAAAAATATGTTAGCCTATTACGTATAATACAAACAAATACGGAAAAAAGAACTGGCAAAAAAGCTCAAAAAATCAATAGTTCAGAAAAAGGCTAAATTTATAAATAGTGAAAAATAAATTAAAAGTCAAAAACTGAAACCGAACGAGCGGAGCGTCAGACGGCCACCACGTAGTTCAGGAGCTCAGGCACTTCACCAATATATATAATCGATCGCGATTCAACGACGAAGAACATGTCCTGCAATTAATTCACTGATACGATTGCCCACAATTCGATCTCAAGACGCCCAGCATTTCATACTGCCGATCGACAGTAGTGTATCTTCAGCACTAATCCAATTAGTAACAATGTATTAGTAGTACAATGCTTCTGTGCAAACACGTTGGAGTAGTACTCCGCTTGATCCGAGGCTCGAGCCTACTTACATATATCAATGTACGTCAGTGGCGGATCCAGGAAAATTCAGTTCGATCTTAGCCCCTTCTATATTATACATCCTTGGCTAAAAATTTAAGGGGGACTCCAAAAGTCCAGTAACGGTAAGGGGGCTCGAGCCCCCCGCCCCACCGCTGGATCCGCCCCTGATGTACGTGGAGATCAGACGACCTCGTGGCGTGAGTATAATTTACTGGTCACCACTAAACACTGAAGTTCAGAACGGGGTGGAAAGTACACAAAAGTCGCACTCTCTGAAATGGCGATGAATGGCACATTAATTGCCAGCTCCCGCCTAAACAAACAGCTAGAGAGAGAGTTGAGAAATAAATTATTTTTATCTTCTTTAAACTTTAACAAAACAATTTGCTTTGCCTTTTTCACTCATGAGAAACTAATAAAATTAGATGCATAGCGGAAATAAACACAAAACAAAAATCAATAAGCCAAACGAATAAAAGAAGCAATGAACAGGCCAAAACATCAAATGGCTGTTCTGACCGCCACGACTGTTCTGACCGGTCCCCTATTCTCAAAGCTAAAAAACCCCTCGGGTCAAAACTCAATGTTTCATTAGATTTTGTACAAATATGCTAAGTCAAAATAAATACAGAGATATATGTTTAAGAAGAAAAAAGACTACTATTTGTACGTTCTACGACCCAGTTCAACCGGTCGCTGCACCATGCCTTGTACGGCCGCAAGTCCCCGGTAGACCATGAAGTATATGCACCAAGATTATTTTTAGAGTTCATGAGTCTTTGACTACGTTGCTCGACCACGGTCATTTCGACCATGTTATTACGGCGACACGACCACAGTTGTTTCGACCACTGCAGTAGGGTCTTTCTTGTTGGTCACTTTTGACCACTTCAACATCTGACCCAAGCGTTCTGCTCTGCTAGTCTCACCACCCGAATTAAGTATGTCTACTACACCGATTCTACTACTGTATCGTCATATCAGTCATGCCTGACGTGAATCATGCACCTTTTACCTACCTTATTTTTATGTGTCATTTTATACCGACGAGGTCGAACGGCAAATGCGGGCGTGGCCAATGCAAGGCTATGCTATGAACGGCCTCATAGACCGACGAGGCTTTGGATAATGCCAATGCCCATATCTATATCAATCATTCATCACATGTATGGAGAACGTGAAGCGAAGACTGAAGACGATGACCAATGAACAACTTAATCGGAGATATTTTGTGGGTTTACCCCACAGATGTAATTAACCGGGAGCCTTTTGAGGCTCCGGGAACCAGGAGATCATATCGCCTATGTCAGATCTGCTATGCAAAACAGGCCATGGAGCACATATATGTAAAGAGAACTTGTAATTCTGTTATTCTTGAATGAATGAATAAAATGCATGTTTCCCTATCTGTTCTTGTGTTTATTTATTTTTTATATACTTTAGTACACTAGCACGTCCGCACCTTATACACCGAGGCAAGAAATTCGAAAGCGATTTCTCGCATCAAACACTCAAATATCAAGAATTTACTCAAATCTTATCCAAATATTTTTAAATTTTACATAAGACTTATTTAAGGCATTAGAAACCTAAACCAATCAAGAACCACAAGGTCCCTAAGCTCAGGTTCACTAAATTAAAGAAAAGCAAATCTAAGTCTCGAGAACACCCAAAACATTAAAATCCAAAATTAGTTCTTACTTGAGAAGTTTCTAATCAAGAGAATGACCCAGATCTACTGCTACATATCATAGCAAGCTAATCTAGGCATAGATTCGGGCTAAAACTATCTAGGCTACGAAAACTGAAATCTAAGTCAAGAACAAGTAAAACTAGGCTTGATCTCGAATATTGCTATATGAGTGATCTAGATGGGTGAAGATTGATCAACTAGACTCATCTTTTACCTCTTACTCATCATGGATCATAACAAAACCAAGAAGGAGGAAATTTAACCAAGAAAACCAAACAAATCAAAAGCACAAGGAGAAATGCATCGCAAAACTCAATTAGATGAAATTTGGATCTTTATTTTATTTGGAGATGAATGTTTCTAGGCACTCCACACATAGAGGACAAAATACCCTCTCTATGGAGAACACACACAAAGTTTCTCTTTTCAAAACCCTAACCTTAACTCTCCCAAAAGCCTATCTCTTAATCCAACTCCTCTCGCTCCTTATATATAGATGCTCACACCACAAAACCCTAACCAGTCCCTCTAGTTGGATTTTATCTACTTACATAAGCTAACCTATTAATCCAAAACCATACCAAGTTTTACACACTCATGCATGCTTCTCAGAGCATTTACAAGACAAACCGCCAAACCCTTAGCAATTGATCTACTTCGCAATCCCGGCTCATCTTGACCTAAACCATTTCTCCTTTGTGTCTCCTCGCATTGCGATTTTGATCAAGGCACCAACCTGGTATTTGGCCAATTACCAAAACACCCTCGACGAAGCTTTCAGGCATATTCGCTTTACTTCGTCTTGATCTTCACATCAAAGTATCTCCGCATGCTTTGAAACATAGCCTATAGAGTCCAATGACTAGCCGTCACATCTTTACGTATTCAGATTCCCTCGAACACTCTACGTGCACAACCTCGTCACTTGGCGTACCACCTCGCCTCAACGCGATGCTTGTCTCTTTTGAGCTTCACGCTTGAGACACATAGCCTCACTCAGACTTAGGGCCTATTCTTTAACGGTTTTTAAAAGCAGCTTTTGGCTTTTGCTACAATACATAACTTTCAAACGAAATATTTTTTCAAGACGGGGTTTATATGTTAATTGTAGCACACGTTAAAAGCCCAACATCTGCATCAACCAAAATCGCAAGTGAATATCTCTCTCTCCGTAATCTCTGTTACAAACAGCTAAAATTCAAAATTTTCAACCAAAAGCTATAAGTCATAGCCATATCAAACAGGCCCTTATACGTCCGCTCGGACCTCAGCTCCTTGCTTAGTCCTGATCTTGTCGTTGACTGCCACCACTACTACAAAAGGGTCATCCTGGATGCCTCATCATAGACGGTTAACACAAATTATCAGTGATAAAGTTACTACAGACAGTTTCACAAGATGGATCATCTAAGTTCACCGCGATGTAAAGAATCATCTATGATGACCTACTTATCACAGACGATTTTTGTTCTGAACTGTCTGTGATAACCTACTTATCACATATGGTTCTTTATCTAGAACCGCCTGTGATAATGTTTTAACTTACCCGCTCTTGCTAAATTTGAATTTTTCACTCATCTCACTAGATTTACTCTTTAAAATAGAATGCTCGGTTGTTCTTCTCCTCCTCTCTCATCTCACTTCTCCTCATCTCACTTCTCACTTCTCCTCCTCCACTTCTCCATGCCAAATTTCCTGTAAAAATAGAAGGCTCGCTCAGCTCTTCTTCTCCTCATATCCTCTTCTCTCTTCTCCTCCTCTCCTTTCCCCACCTATTCTTCAATCCCATTCATCTGATTTTGCTATAATTTGGATGCCCAAAAATTTGGCTAAACCCAGATTTTAGGTATCCAAGCCATAATAAAAATATAAACTTAGACAAATTTTGGGCATCCTAGCTATGGTAAAATTACCCACTTTTTTAGCTCTAGTATAGCTATCACAAATAATTTTTACCAATAATCGTCTGTGATAACTAATTATTACAGATGGTTCTAGTTTCGAACCATCCGTGGTAACGAACGATCACAGACGGTTCTAGTTCCAAACTATCTATAATAACGAACTATAACAGATGGTTCTAGTTTTGAACCGCCTGTGATACGGTTTTCATAAATGGTTCAAAACCATTTTTGATAATCTCTACTATCACCGACTCATAAAGTCAAATGGTTCAAAGAACCATCTGTGATGACGGTTTCGAACCGTTTGTGATGACCCTTTTTATAGTAGTACACCACTCTCCAATTAACCATATAAATCCAAAGACAAAGCAATTCAATTTCGAGTACAAGTTTTATACACTTGATTCACGTTAGCCAAGGCAATATATCATGCAAGACGACACAACCAACTAACGGCACCCATATCGTACACACACTCAAACGAACTAAATAACCATTTTCATCAACACCTCAAACATGTCTTGGATACCCTAGACATGTCTAGCCTCTTCAGAACATCTCTGGACACCCCATACATGTCTGCTCTCAACACATCGGTCTAACCACTCTTCCATGGCGGTCAGACCATACAAGTTGATCACCAGCCATTGACCGGTCTGATTGATCCACTGGTATGACCACATCTTTAATACCGGTCACACTGCCCAACTCAATTTTGGTCCTATCACCAACCAACAGCCGGTTTGACCACACGTGTCTAGCTCCAAAACACGATCTCTTGAAAATTGCTACTGCCAACTAGAATCCAATCACACCACGACTGTGGTAGTACCGCTCACATATAGTCGGTACTACTGCTCCGATAGTATTGCCATACAAAGCATAAAGAAGTTTTTATTAGAATATCCCTAAATAATTCTTTGTGTTATATTATGTTTGATAAACTAGTAGAACTATCTAGTGTTATTGAGAAGGTTTCTAAAATTACATGTCAAAAATCACTAGTTAGTATCTACAATTATACATATAAATTCAATCTTATTGGAGATTATGGTGTAGACAACAAGTTTTGTATTTATCAATATGTATTACATACGATAGGCTTGCTTAATTGAAATTACTTGTTTGGATAAATAATATTTTGTACCATGTCATTATCACAATGAAATGACTTTAAATGATAGTGCTTGCTGTTTAGAACGATTTCTTAAGATTACTTGTTCATTCTTTGCCATACAATCATGTACAAATAATCAAAATAGCGTAGTTAAGGGTGTGTTTGGTTGAGCTGTGGCTTTTGAAAAAGCTGATGTGAGTGTGGTGTGGAAAAGTCTTTGTAGGTTGTGGGTCGTGTAAAAGTCAAGTCGTTTGGTTCAAACAAGTATAAAACTTATCTTCTATCTCTATTTTCCTTGAAACAACTGTGAAATGACTCTCTATTTTCACCATTTCAAAAGCGAAAGCCAAAAACCAAAAGCGGGTCCAAGGTGCTTTCAAAATCAGACTACCCAAAAGTATCTGCTTCTGAAAAAGCAGCTTCTGGTTTCCACCCCTTTGGTTGGCTTTTGGCTTTTTAGAAGCAAAAGCAGCTCCCAAAAGCTCAACCAAAGGCACCCTAAAGCATGGAAGAGACTAAAAATTTTCACTTCTATATTTGAACAACTTGATCTAGTTTTACCCATTAATATCTTGTCCATATACTTATAAAAATTGAGGACGACTTTTTCTTATGGGAGGAAGAATGATGCGAATGAAAATATTGCAATATATATATCAAATATATCATATGACTGCTGTTGTGCTAATTGATTTGTGTACGTAAAACAACGAGAATGACACAATAATTGATTCATACATATATCACGTGTATACGTTTTCCTCTTTTTTTAGTACACTTTCAGCAAATCATAATGTGCTAAACGGAAGTAGTGTTGATGACAAATACACACACACACATATACATTATATTCTTTTTTAATACAATTTTAGACTATCAAAAGCTGATGGCAGCTTTTCTTGAAGAAGGGGAAGATGATAAAGACATCTCCGATACTAGTGCATCGACATCTCTTCAAGCGTACAAGATAATGAGAACATCCCAATTATCACACATACATATGCAGCGCCTATATTTGATTTCAATGATAAGATGAATCCGTTCTTTAGTACATTTTATATGGATAAAAGGACATTGATGCTACATAATAGTTTAACTCTTAACTATAGGGATACTGCTAATGTACAAGAATACTATATATATTATGTATGGGGGACTCCCCGAAAGGGGAGGCTATCCATGTGTCGCCCCCACGAAACAGCCCGCAAAGATTTGGTAATTACGTTTAGGTCCCTGGTTTTCACAAAAAGGTCTCTAGATTCTTGCAAAAAGCCCCTACACACTTTTTTTGCTGGGTAGTGACCCGCGGTTTCCCGTAATTATGAACAGGCCCTTATTTCTTCTGAAAATACCCTCTTTTTTTTTGCGAAAAAGCCCCTCTACTCTCCTTTTATTGCGAAAAGGCCCTCAATTTTTTTGCGAAAAACCTCTACGCTTTTTTCTGTGAATTTTCCCTCTTTTACTTCGGTTCACACGGTGGCTGGCGTGGCGTGGCGCCACGCCTATGTGGTTAGTTATTAAAAAAGATGGCATCTAGTAGGATGCGAGGGAGGAAGGGCGGCACCAGATCACATGCTGTTGGCTGACCATGTGTCACCAAGTAAAAGAAGGCCGAAGTCAACGAAAGGAAAGCATACCTGTGTGGCTGCATGACAAGAAAAGGAATGCCATGCATGTGTTTTGGCACCAAAAATAGCTATGCGTGTGGTGCTTTTCAAACTGCTTCAGTTTCTGACTTCTTAATTTCATTTATTTCGTTTGTTTTCCTTTATTCAATTGCATTATTCATGATGGTATAACTTTTTACTTTTTTTAATTTAATTATGTAGAAAAGCTAATAGTAACTACAGTACATTTTTAGCTGCTATAATACAAAAAAAGCTAGAAGCCTAAACTTATACACCCTTTTGAGCACTATCTTAACTCCATATGCTGGCCGAAGCAAGGAAACAGCCGAAGCTAGGAAAGCATGAATGCGGCCCTGTTCTTTTCAGCTTCTAAAAGCTGAATTTTGACTTTTCTACAGTAACTAGCTTTTAAACGGGGTATCTTTTCAAGATAGAGTTTACTAGTTATTTGTAGTATATGCTTTACTGACTTCATTTATATCGACAAAAACCGTACATGAGTTTCTGTTACTCTGTAATCTTTCACATAAACAGTCCAAAAATCATAAGTCGTAGTTAAAAGCTACAAGCCACAGCTAAAAAGAACAGGCCCGCATGTAGTCGGTTTGGTTTGCATGCCGAGCGCATGCACGAGAAGAAAAGAAACCGTGAGCGGTTGGTGCGTTGGCAAGACAACGAAAAAAGACCGAATCTACCCTACTCTATAATACACCAAAATTTTCTTTACTAAATCCACCCCCTCAACCACCCCCACAGTCATGCCAAATCTAAGTCTACCCAGATTTGTGTACCAAAATAATCCAATTTCATACAAATGAATGGTCTGGATCTCTCCTCAAGCCTTCTTCTCTTACTCATTGAAGATCCTAAGGCCAAAATCATTTGGATCATGCACATTGAACCCCACCCCGCACCGCCTCCTCTTCCGCCCCCCACGCGCCGACGCCTCCTCCTTCCCTCCCCACCCGCCGCCGCCGCCTCCTTCCTTCCCCACCCTGCATCTCCTTCTCCCCATCCCGCACCGCCTCCTCTTCCGCCCCCACGCGCCGGCGCCTCCTCCCCTCCCCTAACCCCGCCACCACCGCCTCGCGCGCGCCATGGCCTCACGCCTCCTCCGCACCATCTCATCCACCTCCTCCTCTCCACCGACTCCCCACCTCCGCCTCGCGGCGCCACCCGGCGGCGTCCCGCGATCCATCACCGCGCTCCTCAACAACCCGCTCCCCTCCGCCGCCTCCTCCCCTCGCTCCCTTGGCCCCACCAACGCCCGCCCGCGCGCCGCCCCACCCTCCCACCTGCGAGGTCTCCGCGCCGATTCGCGCCCTACCTCGCCGCCATCGCCGACCTCTTCGCCCGCTTCACCGACATCGCCTCCATGCCTCCGCCGAGCTCGCGCCTCCGATCTTGGGTGCCCGGCGTCGTCGGCCTCGCCCGCTGCCTCGAGGAGGTGCCCGTGCTCTTCTTCAAGGAGGATTTGCGCTCGAGGACGGCCGACCTTCGAGGCCGCCGCTCGGCGGCGACGCGTTGCGAGGCGCCTCGGCAGCACTGGATGTGGTGGAGCGCACTCGTCGGAGATCGCGCGGCGTTCGAGTCATTGTACGAGGCGCAGGGCCGGCTGCGTGGACTCTACGGGGAGATTGTTGCGGCGGTCGGGTTCTGTTGGTGGATTTTTCGGTTCTAATGCATATGGTTTCTTCGATTTCTAGATTGAATTGGGATTTATTGCTTTAAAGGCTATGCATTTGCTACATAGGTGACCACTGGACCCAACAATGAAGCTCGTGATCTTCCGAGGCAAGGGAGAAGGTAGGATGTTCAAATATGTTGGACCAATGCCTAGGAATTGGACTTCATGGTGGTCAGGTTCATCCGATGCCTAACTGCTATTTCTTTCCTTTGCTTTGTTCTTGTAGTTGTTGGAGGCTGCCATGCATATGTAGGATTATAAGGATGCTAGCATGTGTTCTGGGACATGCCGTATTTATGTCTGTGGAGGTGATGGCACTGTCACCTGCTTTAGCATTTTTGGTATTATCTCCTTTGCGTATCACTTAGACAGCATTACCAGACAAAAACATTCAAGCTAGACATTCAGATTGACTCTACGCTGATCCTATGCAAAGAAGGCTAGGATTTACATAAGAATCAGTTATTTAGGTAGTGTTGTTTGATATAGACTTCACATTCTTATTGATTTTATCGACATTATGACTTGGTTGTTTCCATGTTTTTTGGTATGTTACCTGAAAAGCTATGTAGCACCGACATATGGGTTTGTTGTCGTATCGGTGTCGGGGCTTAGTTAGCCTTAGTTTGGTTTGTAGATTCTATCTGCTCGCTTTCAGGTAGATCATAGATGCTTGGGCTAAATTACCACAACCAATCGATCAAAGCTATCTATTTTGCCAACAATATCATGCGGCATGTTTCCAAGCAATCAATGAAGATAGGTTGTTTCCATATTTTTGGCATGTTACCCAAAAGCTATGCAGCACCGACATGTGGGTTTGTTGTCGATCGATTGTCGACACCGTGTCCAAACATGAATACGACACCGACACACGGTTGATACACGAGGCCACATATTAGGCGGTTAAATGGCGAAACAGATCATTTCGATGTCCCCGCCCATTTTCTCAAGTAGAAAAGGTAATGTTGTTCCTATTGCCGCTTTACCGTGAATGTGCAGTGAAAATATATACTCTAGGTCTATTTGGTCCAAGTAATCTAAGCAAGCAGTGTGCTTTAATGTGTTAATAGTATGCTATAGATGAACATATTTCCTTATCTATTTATGTGCCTTTTCTAAATTTCAGATTACCAACTATTGGCCTTTCCCGGTGAGAAGAAGCACCATATCTCATATTTGAAGCCTATGCCAAGATCAAGCAGGTTTGTCCTACTTGAAAATTCAAACCTGCTCTCATATTCCTTTTAAAAAAATTGCTCTCATATCTGAACATTGTCTTTGCTATTGTAGTTTGAGCTGGTTTATTCTTTATTTCTATTTTTCTTTGTGTTAGTTTTGGTATCACATCAAGCAGAGCATCATAATGGAAAACCTCTAAGAAGATGATGCATTGATAGAAACAATATGTGTTTTCTGAAGAACCATCTCGCTTTATGTGCCCTCCTATGCAGCTCCCGTGTTCCCCATCTTCCATGTCTTTCTTCAGTTGCATCTTGCTATTATGTCTGCTGTGATTTGTTTGGAGGAATGCATTCGGAGTAGCAGCCCTATAGCTTATATCAATAGGCTACTGTGGAGCTACTGCGTACTTAATTAATCTCCCCCTCTGTAGTTGTCTTTTGACAAATTATTGCGGTAGCTAGAGATCTTCACAAGTACTCTTATGTTCTAGCATTTAGTTATGGTTTAGTGATTGATCCTTAGGGATAAACTGGCGTCCTCTGAAAACTACTAATTGCCAATTAGTTCATCTGTTTTATCAGTTACCCTACACTATACATCCCATATTCCTATATATGCTAGCGAGTTGTATCTATTAGGTTTTAGTTCAGCCCATCAACAATATCCGTTGACTTTTAGCTAGCATCAGTATCAAGTTTCTTCATTTTGTTAATTACCATCTCTGCCGCACTGTGAAAACTCAATGTGTGCATCCTCTTCTATGTGACAGAATTTTTTTGGTGCATGTTTCTTTTTTAATTTAAGTTGACATTGTTGCAATGCATTGGATGACTGGACATCCTGCTAGATTAACTGTACAAAATGTTCATATTAGTGCAATGATATATTTCTTTGTTTTTGATCATGATTTCTCTCATCTACATTTCCTTTCTTTTCTCCCATCCAGGATTTTTACCTTACCTTGGAGATTTAGGAGTAGCAGATTGGTTGACGTGCATCTTCCACCTGCAGATATTTATGTCTAATGGCATTTGTAGCAGCCCGAGTTTAGATGTGTTGTACTGGAGTGTAGCATGTGCTAGCCAAAACATTCTATTAACAACTTGAGATACATACCATTGATCCCTACATTGCTTTCACTGTACATATGTTGTAAATCGATGGCTAGCATCATCTGACTTACAAGAACATTTAGTGCAGGTAGAACTTTTGCGACACTAACATCTCAAAATGAGCACGAAATAATGTGATCTATACACGCCTTTTATATTCGGAACAATGTCCGGATCAGGCTCTCTAATTTTCCATGTTTCGCTATGACAGATTATAGAATGGTGTTTGGTTCTTGCCAAGGAGATGACCATTATGGCCATGCAAATTGACATCAGCAGGTTCATCATTTTGTGTTTACTGGTTAGATCTCAAACATATTTGTGCAATAAATGTTGGACATCATACATAAACTAAGAAAATTATGATATATTTGCTTAGCGTCGTATATACTTTGCCTTTCTTTGAATCGAAAATAGTGAAGCTATATTTGTGGCTACTCATATCATGCATGCTATTTGCATGTATTGATTCTTATAATTTTCCCTGCTGCCCACTGAAGGTTAAAGCTTATTGATGCTAAATAATTTATGGGGTTTAGTGAGAGCATTTCAGTTTATGATGAATATGATAATTCATTGGGTGGTCCTAATTGTGATAATGTAGGCAAATATGGTAGGTCAGCCTATTGGCAGTCCTTCTGACAAGCCCCAGGGACCCTTTTGCCGCTTTAGATCTGTTATAGTTGTTTAACTATTCAATTTCTATTTTGTGCTAGACGATGTTTTGTGCAGTCAATCTTAATCATTTGGATGTTATAATTGGAGGAGTTTTCTTATAGATGTAAAGTTATTTGTAATATCAAGGCCATGAGCCATATGGTTCAATCCAATAGCAACCATTTGTTTCAAAATGCTCTAGGCCATGCATCTGCTCATCGAAGAAAGTTGTTCAATGCAGTCTGTTATTGAATTGCTCAAGGAGATTGAATATGGATCCTTTTTGCCGCACCACACTCGATTTAAATATACTTGAATAAAAAAAATCAAGACATATACTACTGAGTAACGAATCTTATTTTTAAGACAGTGTTTCTGTTTTGCATTTAGGAAATATACAAGGTTAGCTGGATATTAAACAATGATGATTTTGATTACAAAATTCCCTCTCTTTACTTGCAATTACCAATTCATTAGATTGTAGAATGGCAAAATTTTATATTGTCATTGGATTTGATAGAGGCAACTTCTGCCCGTGATTATTTTTGTCGCCAAAAAACAGAAGGTAGCTTTATGCTTCATCAATCATTTGGTTCTAATATTGAGATGTCATGATAGGTTTGTTTATTACTACTACAACACATGGATGACGAAGTAAAACTGTATATGAACCATTGATACACGTTCTCTTGTGTTTTTCTTGGAAGGGCAATCTCTTTGTAGCTTTTTCTATTAAGGCTCATTCACCTTACGCTTGGAATTAATGCACTTTATGTCTGGCGTACGAAGACTACATATGCCAGTTACCTTTCTTAGGTTGCTCCACCACAAGGGTTGTTTACTTGACAAGACGTAGTATAGTCCAATGTCCTTATTCATGTGAAGTTTCTTTTGATTTATGACTATATTAGATTGTTAACAATGAGGTACAATCCTCTTTGCCACAAAAACATGATATTGCTTTTCTTTTCTTTGTCTTTTTTTGCGAGAGATGCTATTGTTTTTCTAACCTTTGGTTTCAGTTATCGCGATGCATGTTACATACCTTTACCATCGAGTGTACAGTTATCGCGTGTTAGCCTACTACCAAGGCTCTAGGTGTGCTGTTGCCTGAATGGCCCCGCTCGGTTAGGCTAAAAAATAGTGGCGTATGATTGAAATTATACTGTAGCTGATGGTGGTTTATTTGGCATAATTAAATTTAAAAATAGAAAAAAAATATGTTAGTTCATCATGGACAACGCAAACGAATACGTGAAAAAAAGAACCGGTAAAAAGTTCAAAAAAACCAAAAGTTTAGAAAAAGATGAAATTTATGAATAGTGAAAAATAAATCAGAAGCTTAAGTCGAAATGAGCGGGGCATCGCATAAATATACGCCAGAAAAAAAATATAGATTCGATCCATTCGGTTATTTAATTGAGAGAGGAATTTCCTATTATCTGTGCTTGAATAATAGATATCTCTGCGAATTATCACAGATGTTCACTGTCGTCATAATTGGCGCGCTTACGGACACGATCGGATGTGATCGGATGCGCTCGGAAGTGGTCGGAAGCGATCAGTTGTGGTCGGACAAGCCACAGACACGGTCTGAGGTCGTAAGTCGAAGCTATGACTACGGCAGTCGGAAGTCGGAGCTCGATCGTACGACCACGTTGAGAAGTCGGTACCTTATGACCACGTTAGCGCGAGAGGAAGTCGGTGGTCGAGGCTTCGACTGGTGCGGTCGATAATCGGCAGACCTCGACTACAACCACGTGGAATGTCGGCGGACTTCTACCACGTTGTGAGGCGGTCGAACGTGGTCGGATCGCAGACGGACACGATCGAATGTGATCGGATGCGCTCGGAAGTGGTCGGATGCGCTCGGAAGTGGTCGGATGCGATCAGCTGTGGTCAGACAAGCCACAGACACGGTCTGAGGTCGTAAGTCGAAGCTACGACTACGGCAGTCGGAAGTCGGAGCTCGATCGTACGACCACGTTGAGAAGTCGGTACCTTATGACCACGTTAGCGCGAGAGGAAGTCGGTGGTCGAGGCTTCGACTGGTGCGGTCGATAATCGGCAGACCTCGACTACGACCACGTGGAATGTCGGCGGACTTCTACCACGCCAGAGGCGGTCGAACGTGGTCGGATCGCAGACGGACACGATTGGATGTGATCGGATGCGCCGGAAGTGGTCGAGCGATCGGTTGTGGTCGGACAAGCCACGCACACGGTCGGCGGCGGTCGTATGCGGTCGGATCCGGCATTGGACTCGGTCGGAAGTACTCGTGGCGGTCGGTTGTGCCTGAGAGGCTTGAACGTGGTCGTAGACATCTTGAAATCGGTCGTATGGCTTCGTGGTGAAGTCGTAGACCTCGTGCATTTGTTGGTTCATCATTTCGATCGGTTGGAACGACTTGGGATGAGGTCGTAGACTTTGAGCGATAAAGTCATAGCGAGTTGTATGTGGTCGTGGCAAGCTAGTGATGGTCATAGCTTGTGTCTTGGTGACAAAAATATTTGGTTATATAATATATGAGACGTGAATCTTAATGAATCTTGTTTTGTATTTTACCGTAGTGTTAGCACGAATACACTACTAATAAAGGAAGTAATCGGTTCCGATTGTAACTTCAATTAGGGAGTCCGAACCACCTAGCTTTCGGTTGTAGCTTTAACTAGGGAGACCGAACCAGTACCGTTAATCCTAACGGCTAGATAAGTTTGTGAGTTGGACTCTCGGCTGAGTAGGTTTGATTCGGCTCCCCTGACCGAATCAAGTCTGGTTCGACCAAGCCAGTCCTTTGTGCGTGATGGGAGGCCCTTAAATACACTGGCCCTTTTCCTATTGTATATTTAGACCACGAATAATAGATTGATTTTGGAGAGTCTTTGGCACTTTCTTCTCCTAAGTTTGCATAGCAACTAGAGAGAGAAATTAGATGCTTTCTACACCGTGTTCTTGCTGTTAGGGCTGTAAACGAGCTGAGTTCGAACGAGCTTGGCCTTTCAGACTCGGTAGAAACTCGAGCCGAGCTCGAGTTAGGGTCCGAGCTTGGATCTGGGCTCGAGCTCGGCTCGGCCTAACCTCGAGTAGGCTCGAGCTTGACTCGTTGAAGCTCGTTAACAATTAAAATAATTTATTATGCACTATTTTTTAATAATAAGAAAATTTTAAGTTCGAGTTCGGTCTAGTAAGCTCGATAACGGTTAAAATAATTCAAATATACACTAATTTTCAACAATAAGAAAAGCTCAAACTCGAGTTCGGCTCGAGTAAGCTCGGTAAGAATTAATATGTATTACCATTTAAGCTCAAATCAGGACTGGCGAACTATTCGAGCTCGGCTCGGTGAAGCTCGCGAGATCGAGATTAAGTTCGAGTTCGGCTCGTTTAAAGTTCGAACCAAGCTCGAATCGAGCCTAGAACGAGCCGAACTAGAGTAGCTTGCGAGTTTCGAGCTTTTTTACAGCCCTACTTGCTGTCCCCTTACGAAATTTCAAGGCACGCCTTCCGCTTCCTCGTGGTCGGATGAAAGAAACAATCAAGAGTATGGTTGGGTGAGTTCATACGTTGCAGGTCGTTGCACGGGTAACGGTTAGCTACGCTAGACTCATCAGATCACACTACTTATCTTAATTCTACATCGAGAAGATCGGATATCTCCGTGTCACAAGAGCTAAAGAGTGTTTTTGCTTCCTTCGCTATTGTGTTTGTTAGTGTGTCGGCTCATATAACAGCTAAACAAGCTTCCATACCTTTTTTCGGATTGTACATAGTTAAACCAGGTCCCGGATTTGCTTGTAACGTGCATTCAGCACGACTGTAACCCTGTCGAGTAGTGAAAATTTATGCTCGTGGTCCAAGAAGAATAGATGTGCCATATCATCCAACACTGCCCATGCTTTTTCGTCCCCCGCAAGAGTGGGAAAGAATTTTGGGCAAAAATGATACTGTGGATCACCAGAATACTAGATCTAACCCCCTAACAGCAGTAATTCCATTTGTGGCCTTGTAACAGTGAAATCGTGCGGTCCTCGACCGCATGACCACTGTTCATGTATTAATCGTGCGGTCGGGGACCGCACGACCACACTGTTCATCCGTATTTTTTCCCGTTTAGTGTTTGTTCGAATATTTAAATATAACAAATGAGCTCCAAAAATTATGAAAATTTATGTACAGGCTCCCGACATAACGTTTCTCATGGTGTACTTTTTGGGAAATTTTATCTATGGCAAATCTCGCTAAAAATTCATACAATTTTGATATTTTTACGAGTTTTTACATATAGCAAATGAGCTCCAAAAATTACGAAATTTTATATGAAACCTCCCATGCAGTAATAGTTATTATGTAATTTTTTGGAAATTTTTAAAGCTCATTTATTATATTTAAAAATTCAAACAAACACTAAACGGGAAAAAAAAAAGTACGGATGAACAGTGTGGTCGTGCAGTCCCTGACCGCACGACTAGTACATGAACAGTGGTCGTGCGTTCGAGGACCGTACGATTTCACTGTTACGGGACCACAAATGAAATTACTGCTGTTAAGAAATTAGATCTGATATTCTGGTGATTCATAGTGTTATTTTTGCCCAAAACTCCAAGAGTGGAGCCGACACTGCCGGACGTCACGTGGTGGAGTCTGCGTGGTCCAACGGCGTGCCACCCCGGAGCGCGACGCGGGCGGGCCAGCGCGAGCTCGGCTGCTTCCTCCCAATCATTCCTGCCCCGACCGATCGGCGTGGCGAAGAAACGGCTTCGACTTTCCCGCGCCCACTGGCCAAGGGCCCACAGCGCCATTAATGACCCGGCCCACGTGCCCTGGCACCAGTGGGGCGTTCCGCGTCGCTTTTGCCGCGCCCACGTTTCATGGGGCCCAGGAGAAGGCGCGGACGGCGTGCTCGATCGAGAGGAAAGGGCCAGGCCAACTCAGTCGGCCCATCAAATCCCCAGATTTTCGTATCCCAGGCGACGGCTATCGGGTGCTTTAGTCGATGGCAATCTGGCCCAAGTAATCACGAATTTACGAAACAAACATGTGCAGCAATTGTTTGGCACTTCGGCGTATAACGCTGAAACGCACACAAAAAAATTGTGCAATAACACCGAAGATTGTTGCCCCGCTTATTTCGGTTTAAACTTCGGACTTATTTTTTTATTATTCATAAATTTCATCTTTTTCTAAATTTTTGGTGTTTTTAGCTTTTATGCCGGTTCTTTTTTTCGTATTCGTTTGTGTAATCTATGATAAGCTAACATATTTTTAATTACGTCAAATAAGTCATCTTCAGCTATAGTGTACTTTCAGCTATCTATAATGCAATTTCAACCATAAGTCACTATTTTTCAGTACAACCGAGCGGCACCAACAGTGCTGAAGCACTCAAAAAAAATCCAGTGCCATCGTACTACTCCACAGGTAATCATGAACGTGTATGCATGCGCCGTCAAACCCTTGCTGCCTACCACGGCAGCCAGCCTTTCCACCTCTCCTCCAGCTGCGTCTCCCCGTTCGCGGCCACGGCGGCCGTGGGGTCCCGCGCGTGCGCGTGCACCCTGACGGACCGGCTGCTGCAGTAGCCGCACACCGTAGCCCACCCGTCCGGGGTGTTCGTCCACACCACGGGCACGACGCACAAGTTGCGCCCGCAGCGAGGCACGTGCCGCTGCCGCGCACCCCGGACGCCAGCGCGGCCAGCACCTCTCGGAACGGCACCGCGCCCACCTGCCCGGAGCACCCACCGGCCGGCGGCGCCGGTGCGAACAGGGACCCTTCCTCGCTGAAGCCATCGACGAAGGTTCTGCCGCCGCCGCCGGCGCGGTTGCTGGCCGTTCTGTTGGGGAGGCCAGACATCGTCGAGCCGAGCACAGATCGTCCATGGCCATGGGCGAATCAACCAATGCAGAGATTAATTAACGCCTCGCTCATTTCGATTTCAACTTCTGACTTACTTTTTACTATTCATAAGTTTTATCTTTTTCTGAACTTTAATTTTTCTTTAGCTTTTTGCTGGTTCTTTTTCTTGTATTTATTTGCATTATACATGATAGATTAATATATTTTTTTCTATTTTTAAAATTTTTAAATTTAATTATGTTAAATAAATCATAATTAATTACAATATAAAATAAACTAGTTACAGTAAACATTCAATCATAAATTAAGCTTATTCAGCCTAAAGAAGCACAGCCTCGCCCAAACTAAAACTGAGAAGACTGCGACAGTATACGTTCTACGTGGAGATTTCTTTGGCTACGTGCCAGTAAGTTCATATAGAACTTGGGATTGTTCGAGACTTCGAGTCAAAGCCGATGAGTTATCGAATACGTACTCCGAAGCGGGCAAGAATCCTAACCAGGTTCGAGTTCGAATACGGAAGCGTCACTAACAAATGCTATTAGTATGGAAGCTTCCGAGCTGATGATGATCACTCCCTTTAATCCCAATAGCAATCTGACGAAATTTGCAACGGTTGTATCGATACATGCGTTAGGGGTGTGTTTGGTTGTCTAAATCTCCTTCGCCTCGGCTGGGTGGATCCGTATAATCTGAGAAAGAGCCATTTGGTTGCTCAGATGAGTGGATGCACTGCATGAGCGGATGCAAAATACGCTCTCATCCTGGATGGGTGGATACGCTCAAAATGAGCTTCACCGCCATCCCGGATGGGTTGATGCAGATGTATCTTATGCGGTCCCACGTGTCGCCTCTCAAGTTTGGTAGATCGCATCCGCTCATACAGCAACCAAACAAAGATCTCAATTTTTGCATCCGCTCATGCAATCTCACCAAACATCTTCTTTTTTGAAATACGATTCCACTCGATCGCATCCACTCGGTCCAGATATACAATACAACCTCCATCCACGAACCAAACACACCCTAGTTAGCCCCATGTATTCGTCTTGCTTTAGATCGCGAGAGGTGGGACTTGGGCGAGCTTCTTTGGGCGGCCGGCACGCCGGCACGCAAGACGGCCAGCACGGCCGCGCCCGACACGTGGCGGGCGTGCTGCGACGACACGAACGCGGCGGCCGGCCTCGATCCGGCACGGCGGGCGGACGGCACGGAAGATTGGGCAGACGGCATGCGGCTCGGGCGACGGAGGAGGCGAGCCGGGAGGTCGGGGAGGAGATTAGGAGAAGACACGGCGGGGCCGAGCCGCGGAGAGGAAGTAGGCTCGCCGGCCGCAGCTCTCGGCGGTGCCACGGCCGGATCTTCTCCCAATGAGCGCAAGGTCGGATCGCAGATTAGGTGCCGCGGTGCCGCCAGATCGCCTCCGCCGCCGGCCACGCAGACGTCCGCGTCGCGCGCGCCGCACCCCACCACCCTCACCGCCGCCGCTGCGATGTCGTTGTCCTTCGCAGCTCCACCTCTCGCGGCGGCGAGGGGCACGAGGATGTTGGCTGCGGGAAGGAGGGCGCGGCGGAGTCGCCGGAGTGGAGCGCCACGACCCACGAGGGACTTCCACTGCTTCATGGCTGCTGCCGTGGTGGTGAGGCGAGGCGAGGTCGGACGAGAGGGGAGGAAGAGCCGAGATGGCGGGGAGGCGCGGAGAGTAGGCGAGACGGCGGAGAAAGCCAAGGAGCGGCGGGGGCCGAGAGCCGCGGGGAGGAGGAAGTAGGCCTGCCCGGGCTGCAGCTCCTCGGCGAGGGCCACGGCTGGGATCTTCTCCCAATGAGCGCCAAGTCGGATCAGCGGATCAAAGCCGCGGTGTCGCCAGCATCGCTCCCGCGCCACACCGGCCGCCGATACGTCCGCGCCGCCTCGTCGCACCCACCGCCTCACCGCCGCCGCTGCGATGTCGCTTGTCCTCGCAGCCTCGCCTCGCGGCGCGAGAGGCACGAGGACGCTGGCGCGGAAGGAGGCGCGCGCGAGTCGCCGGAGTGGAGCGCCACGACCCACGAGGACTTCCACCGCTTCATGGTCGCTACCGTGGTGGTGGGCGAGGCGAGGTCGGACGAGAGGGAGGAAGAGCCGAGACGCGGGGAGGCGCGGGAGTAGGCGAACGGCGAGAAAGCCAAGGAGCGACGGAGGAGGGGGCGGCGGCGGGTGGGCCATGGGGCGGCGGGGAGGGGGGGAAGGGGAGCCGCGAGGAGGTGGAGCCGGGGGGCGAGGCGCGGCGGGAGGGGGAGCGGGGTCCCGGGATGGGCGGTGCCGCGGCGGTGGGGGAGGCCAAGGGAGGGAGGGGGCGGCGGGGGAGCCGGGCGCGTGCGAGGGAGGGGGCTGGCGGGGAGATTGGGAGGAGGGATCGGGGGAGGAAGCAGGTGAGAAGAATCGGGCGGCGGTGAGATTTGGAGGAGGGATTGGGGGATTAGGGTTTTGTATATTTTTTTCAATTTAGTCCTTCAGATTTTCTAAAATCTATAAATAGGTTTTTATCTATTTTGATTTGTTCTATTCTAGCCCTCATAAATTCTGATTTTATCGCGGAAAGATCCTATACATCTGTTGTGACATGTACATATGTACGGAACAGTCCTTAGAATGCTAAATTTGAATATTGAGTTAGGTTTTGGAGATATGTAATGTGTGTGTATATGAGATGAGGAGAAAGATAAGGATGGTTGGATCTTAATCTAATAGCTGAAAAAGTGACTGCGATATGCTGTGATTTAGGCCGAGTTAATTTTTGTACTTGTGATATGAGGTGTCTTTTGTTGTTCTTCATTTTTGCACTAGTGATATAAAGTGTCTTTATATTGTTGTTTCTTAATAAACATCATCATACAAGAATAATGAGTATTTTCAATGTTGCTCCTTCTTAGGTTACCACTGCTGAACCCTAGGTCGCATCCTCACGGCTTTCTTGCTTCTTTGTGTAAAATCGGTAGTGCTGGACTGATGGAGAAGAAGATCAATCAAATCAACATATTCTAACATATATTATAATTTGACAACATAGCTCACCTCCATTGTGATTTTATTTTATGTAAACAAATTACTACTACATGCGCTTCTAATTCTAACATAGCTCCCTTTACCGACTGCCTTTTAAATTCGAGCATTTGATGAGATAATCACCCCATATGTGTTACAATTAACCATTATGTAAACAGAAATAGACCGTTATTAGTGTGTGTATTCCAAGTAGTTACTAAATGTTCGAGAAATTATTTAAAATCGATTTCTTAATTATAGTAAATTGCACTCATGACTCTCTTTAAGCTTTTCTATTTGACTAGTTGGGCAGCCTTATGTTAGATTGACAGACGATAAGCTAGATGTCCACATACGTCCAATTTGCACCAAGATATGTATACCGTTGGACTAAATGACCAAGTTCGGAGGTGAAATGGCATGAGACAATAGTATTGAATTTTAAGTAGGTTTTTAATAAGGCGGGTACAAGAGAAAGGAAGATGGCGGCCACCGCTACCGTCGTCACCGTCACTTTCGTCGTGTATAGTTACTTTGGGCTGGGCTTGGGCTGGCACGGCACGAACACCGGCACGGTGGGCTTTGCGCCGTGCTTGGGCCTGGCCGGAGGCGAGGTGGGCCAGCACGGCACGGCACGACTGGATGACTGGGCCGAGCCGGCACGGCACGAAGCGGCCCGAAGCACAATGGGCTTGGGCCGTGCCGGCACGGCCCGGCCCAATTCCCACCTCTAAGATCAGTCCCATTTGTGGACAGGTGAATGGGTGATCACACGGGTCACAAATTTAGATTTGGCCATACCTAGCTCAACAACTTCTGTTCACTAGCTACGACCTCTGCTTTGTGAACGCCCTTTCGATGCACTATTAGCTACTCGATTTAGCGCAACTGCGGAGAATTGACTGCAGAGTGCCCAAGTGTGATAGGAAGCAGACTACGATGAACTCACGCTTTCCCATATCACTCGCCTGGAAAAAGATCTGTCTGGATAAGGTCATGGTACAATCTGAAAAATATGGAAAATCCATTTCAGGATTAAGCTACTATTAGTGACTAGTAATTTTCTCCTTTATCAGCTTACATAATAACCAAACCTGACAAGACACACACTAACGTATTTAGCTTTTAGTCAACAGCAATAACCCTGAAAATAAACACAAATAAGTCAATATATGAACAGAAACAGACTGTGATGAACGCACGCATTTCCATATCACTCGCCTGGAAAAAGATCTGGCAGGATAAGGTCGTAGTACAACCTGGAAAAGATGGAAAATCTATTTCAGGATTAAGCTACTATTAGTGACTAGTAACTTTCACCTTTATCAGCTACATAATAACCTAACCTGACAAGACACCCACTAGCGTATTTAGCTTTTAGTCAACAACAATAACCCTGAAAATAAACACAAATAAGTCAATATATGAACAGAAACAACGACGAAGACGAGACAAATAGGTCAAGCCCTTGACAGGCATATTCATACTTCCAGTTATGGAGTTTTACATATATAGGATCAGGTCATGAGTTCATGGACACATTGGGCTCCACGGAAGGAAATCCCTGGTCTATCAGTTAAGAATTTCCTCTCCATCCTAAAAACGAAAGGGGCAAGGTAAGGCGCACAAAATCAGGCCTCCCAATGTTCCATGTCTCTTGGCGTAACAACGAGAGACGGTGTGCACGAACTGGTCCATACAGAGACCAATTCATTGCATCGCTGGAGTGGCTGTAGGCTCCGCCGGACCCATGCCCGACTTGCGGCGGGTTCGGAGGGCCGCTTCCCTGCACCGCAAGCTCGAGCTCGCCAGAGAACCGACCGTGACGGCGTGATAACGAGAGACGGTGTGCACGAACTGAACTGGTCTCTACAGAGACCAGTTCATCGCATTGCTGGAGTGGCTGTAGGCGCTGCCGGACCCATGCCCGACTTGCGGCGGGTTCGGGCGGCCGCTTCCCTGCAGCGCAAGCTCGAGCTCGCCCGAGAACTGACCGTGATGGACTGAGCCCGGATGGACCTCGTGCAGCGCAGCCTCATGCGGCAGGTGATGCTGCTGCACGTTCCTGGCGCCCTCATGGCCCCGGGAGCTAGTCCAGGCGCTGCTTGCCGCCATGTAGTTGCTCGCCATGACGGACGGCGCCACCGGGTTGCCTTCGAAGGTGCTGATCGTCGACATTGCTGGGGACCGGTTGTGGCTGGCACTGGGGGTACTGTCCCATGGCTGAGTTGACAGAAGAGAGAGAGCACAGCTGGAGTCGGTGGCAACTCCTGCGAGACAGCCGCCTGCGGGGAGCTCAAAGGCCGGGAGCATTTGTGCTCCTGCCGCTGAGCCGCCCTGGCCGTTGTATGCATGGTCGCCGTATCCCGCAACTGTACTGCGGTGAGGATGAGGTTCGTGGTTCCCTTGCCACTGGATAGTACCAGGCATGCGGTCGCGGGGCTGAATAGCTGGCCACGCATCACTGACGCTGCTTGGAACCCTTGGGTACGAGAAATCCAGCAGAAAGCTTGTGAACCTGCTGGGCTCTTCTGGACCAAAAGTTGCAAGAACAGGGCGTTAACACACTCAACCGAATTGCAAGTGTACGGATACGTAATAAGAGGAGGCACTCGTTAGTTGTTACCATGGAAGGATGAAGCAAGCCGGCCATAGCGTGAAGAGAGAGGTCCAGGTGGCGGCTTCCTCCGGCGCTCATTGTGACCTGCGAGGCGTCTGCGGCAACTGCGTTTTCCCTGGTCAAATTCAGGTAACTGGTGGAACCTGTGATTTACGTGGATAAAGGAATCACATCTGGTCCAAACTTCACAAGTGATTTTACTAGTGCAATGTCACATGAGAAAATAGGCAGCATCCAAAAATCGAACGAGCTACACAAATGAGGGATATCAAATTCCTAGAAATAGTACACTGAAAATGGTAACAATAATCAATTTCACGCAACAAAAGCAGTGTGAATAATATTCATAGATCAACTGCGTATCATAGTGATTCTTACTGCAATAAACTGCATGCGCATGAAAAGAGGGGAAATGCTAACTCCGTAATCAAGAACCAGCTACTTGTTTATCTTAATACCATGCATGCATCAGATAAATAATCAAAGCAAACCACATGCCGCGTGAAAAGCTGCGTTGATGCAAGCAGAACATTTATTTTTTTATCTTAAAACTAATTCGCATTTGTTCGAAGCAGCAACACCAACCAAAAGACACGCCTTTCATGATTAGATCCATAAACCAGGACCTGGAAAATAAAAGGTTACCATGTGGAAAGAGCACCTGTAATCATTCCTTATGGACAAGTGCAAAAGTTTATAGTACAGTAATACTCATAAGTGATGCTTTATCTTTCAAATCTTTCAAACAACGGCGACCGGCGAGAACCTTCTGTTTTCTGATGATGCATCAGGCCAAAACCCACAAGCCACAGAACAATGTGAAATGGTATGGCACGATTTTTCTCTCCCAAAGGTTCGGCAATGTGCAATATACAGCAGATGCTTTTACTTTAGTTTGGCATTTAGGATGGTGGTGTAAACTTGTACTCTCTGAATAATAAATACTCCGTAAATAATAAATGATAAAAAGGTTCTATCGAAATAATCTGAAGGTTACCAAACAAAACTTGAAAGAAGAGCTACATCTGACCACAGATGAACTAAAATAAGAATTATTGGTATATTTGATTACTGCAGCCTTAGTTTGTCGTAATGGTTTATTTGAAAAATTAGCACTAGTTGTAATCCTTTGCTATTCTGTTTTTTTTTGTTCCAGCCCAATATCTCCCCTATCCAGCGTCTATACCATTCGGGCATGCATTCTCCAAATAGTTTAGTGGTAGTAGTACCAGTGTTAGCGTACCACCCATTCATATCCATATCCTACCATACAGTAGACTGAGAAAAAAGAAATCTAGACTCATATGCTACTCAGACAAGATATTCTAGATGTGCACTTTTATGTCTCCTACTATTCTGGTCAGATTCCACTTGTCCAAATTTTACATTAAATGCTATCCCCCAAATGCACACCAGCAGTACAGCCATGCATCACCATATGTCCATATCAACCTCACCATGAACACAGCACCTGAATTTCGGCATCTGATTACGAGAAGAAGTAACTAGCTCAACGGAATTTTACTACTACAAGATGAATATGAATGGCTGGTCAATTCCAGGAGGACCAGGACTCTCTTGTCCTGAGAAGAGCCAATTGCAGAGTAAGAGGCACAAGCTGCGACTCACATAATGTACTCTAACGGCCAATCTACGGAGTTCTAAACTTTTAACCGGCATCCATCCACAGCTACACTAATCAGCATAGCTAGCTAGCTAGCTTGAGAGGTAGGAGCAGGAATATCACGAGTGGAACAGTGAGGAAAGTAGCAGCAGAAGCACCAGAAGAAACAAAATGGAGTAGTTGGAGGCGCAACGGAGCCACATTGCTGGAGCTCAAATTGCGAGCCCACCGGCCACCGGGTCGGACACCGCATCTAATGCGGCAATAAACACTTGACCAAACAAAGCAGTGAAACCACCAACTCTGTGGGAGGGAGCAGGGGAAAATTTTACTGCAGTAGTAGCAAGTGTTTTACCATTACCTGCTGCACTGTTGGCAGAAGCGCTGCTCGAGGCCGGCGACGACGACGCGCGGCGCCTTGGAGTGCATGGCGCACACCTTGTGCCGGCAGTAGTACGCCTTCGCGCCGCTCAGATCCACGCCGCAGCCCTCCACCTGGCACCTCGGCGGCGGCGCGGGCGCGGCGGCCGCCCCCGCGCCCTTGCCCTTCTTGCCACCCGCCGCCGCAGTGGCGCTCCCGCCAGTCGCGTCCTGCTCGAAGTAGATCTTCTTGCCGAACTTGAGCCCGTGGACGTCGTCTCCCCCGCCTGCGCTGCTGCCGGTCTCCATTGCGGCCGGCGGTGGCTCGTTCCCTTCCCTTCCCCGCTGTGGACTGTGGTGCAAGCGCGCGGAGGGAACCAGCCGCTTTCTTTTCTCGCCCCCCCTTCCCCTCCTCTCTGGCTAGAGAGAGGAAAGAGAGGGAGGAAGCGCGAGGAGAGACGAGAGAGCAAGAAAGCGCAAGGGGCAGGGAGGGAGGAGTGGCGACAACGGTGGTGGCGCCGCCCTTAAAAAATAAAGCTTTTTGTGTGCGTGGTGCAGTGTGTGCGCCCGCGTGCTTTCTCCCCCACTTCGCAATCTCTGACTATTCCACGCGCGCGCACACTTCACGCTCCCAGCTGCTGCGGCTACCACCACCCTCTTTTCTAGCGCCGCGGCTGCACTACCAGTCGTCTACTTCCTCGACGAGTACTTCCTGCCCTTTTCTAACGCTGTAGCTCACTAGTAGCTCTCCTTCTCGCCGGGCTACGGGGTGAAACGGCTCCGCCTTATATACGCGGGCGGGCGGGCGCGGGCGTGGGGTTTCGCGGGGTAGCGCTTGCAGGGCCGTGCACACACGTGTCCGCGGAAAAGTCCGCGCGCCCGTTGTATGGTTGTCCGTATTACTTTATCCAACGAATATCTACCTAGAAAAGTCATAAGCTAACATAGATCCGCTTATTTAAATTTGGACTTCTGGCTTTTGATTTACTTTTTTATTATTTTTAAATTTCATCTTTTTTCTGATTTTTAAATTTTTAAGTTTTTTTTGCCAGTTCTTTTTATTCATTTGCATTACACGTGCTGAGCTAACCAGTTTTTCCATTTTTAATTTTTTTTAAATTTAATTTTGTAAAATAAGCCATCATCAGCTATAATGTAATTTCAATCAGTAAAAATTCAGCCATAAGCCACAAAAAATTCAACCTAACTAAGCACCACCATAAATATTTAATTTCTCAAAGTAGTTTTTCTATCTCTCGTTTCTGTTTCTCACACACCTACTCTCCTTATTTTTGTCTCACTGTGTAATCACTTTCTTATTTTTTCTGCCGTTTATGCTTTCCTTTTTAAAATCACTTCTTTCAACTAATACTATTTATTTTTAACAAAAACATCATCCACAGCCAAAATCCATCAGTCGTAGCCGTACCTATGATTTTTTGTTTATACTACAGTAACTAGCTTTTTAATGATATGTTTTTTAATACATTGTCTACAGATAGATTATAATATAAACTGTACCGAGTTTAATTACACCGAATAAAATCAATATAACTATTTTTCTCTAAATATCGCCTCTCACAAAAAATTTAAAATCTAAAAATTTAGCCGTAAAGCCAGCGATCAAGACAACCCACCCAGTACGAACGGTGCTTAATTGGGCGCATGGTGCATGGCGACCCGACCCACCCAGCGATCTGGAAAAGAGGAGGCGACGGGCCGGGCGAGAGCAACAGGAAGGCCAGAGAGGGGCGTGACATGAATAAAGAGGCGCCACTCGCAAGCTGCTGGCTACCGAGTCGCCAGTGGCGCCGACGCCGCCCACAATAGATGACTGGTCGATGTGCAAGCCGCGCTCGCCTGCCTGCCCTCGCCTGCTCCTGTGCCCGCTTTCCGCCTCGGGCCGGCCCCTCTCCCTCCCGCCTCGCTACGTCCACACACCGCACTGCCGCAGCTGCAATCGCATACTCGTATCTTCTGAATCCAAACCAAGGCTGGCGGTAACCAAGGCGTGTTCTCTACGGTTTCTAAAAATAGTTTTTAATTTTTGTTATACTACTTAACTTTTAAATAGAGTATTTTTTAAAACAAAATCTGCAAATTAATTTTAATATACATTAAAAGTTTAACATCTGTAGTAGTTAAAATTACAACTTACAAGCAAGTATCTCTTTTCGTAATTACTATTATGAATAATCTAAAATTTAAAAATTTTAGCCAAAATCCATAACTCACGGTTATAAATAAAAAATAGACCGTGAAGCAGGGTGGTGCATGCATGGCCATTGGCTAGCTGCGCTGACATGCGGGGGCGGGGCAGGGAGGAGGGACGATGGGCCCACGCGGGAGATTGATGGAGGGTAGTGGTGCGGGCCCCACGAACGGTAGTTCCTATTATTGAGGAGAGCTAGCTCCTCCAGGGGTTTCCAAAGTGAGGAGGGGGTTGTAACGCTGAGCGTAGGTTTTTTTGGTTGTTGTCAGAGGCCTCAAGGACAGGGGTTTTTTTTAGAGGTTTCTAGTCCAGATTAGAATGGATGTAGTAGCTTTTAATATGTTCTAAGATAGTGAGGTGCTGCAGCTTTTTAAGGGTAGATTAGTAGCATTTCACCTCGGTTGGAGGAGTAGTGTATTTAATTGCTTCAAGTACAAAATATTGGCTTATATACAATAACGCTTCTACCACCTGATTAACGGGCAACAGCGCTTGGTAATCAACACGTGGCGCCGGCTATCTAGTCGTCGGGTGGTAGACACCTACTGCTCGGCCACCAGATGGCAGGTGGTCTGCTGTTCGCTCACAATACGATAGGTAATTAAGTCGGCTAATTAGTTAGCTTAATTACCTGTCTAAATTCATAATTTTATGTTATATTTGTTTGAATTTTTAAATATAGCAAATGAGCTCAAAAAATTATAAAATTTTATACACAATCTTTCGACATAACGTACTTTATTGTGTAATTTTTTGATAATTTTATCTATTCTGAATGTTGCTAAAAATCATAGGATTTTGATATTTATAGAAGTTGTTACATATAGCAAATGAGCTCTAAAAATTACAAAATTTTATGTTAAGCTTTCAAATATAGTCGACCTAATTGTGTAATTTTTTGGGCATTTTATGTGCTCCGAATTTGGTATGTTAATCCGTGTTAATTTAATCATAATTAGTTATATGTGATGCTCAAGCATCTTTTGCAATACGTGACCTCTGTCCTTTGCACATAAGTCAGTCCGTTGCTGCTAACTTTCCTTTTTCGCTGCGTCCTTTGCATAATTCTTACTCTGTCCGTGTCGTCTCCCCTCGCACGCTCCTTCGTCTGCACTGATGTCGCTATGTCTGTGCCATCCACCCTAGCCCTCCCTCGTCTCCACATTTGTCTATAATATTGTTGTATTTTTATTTGTACTCCTTTGTATGATGTACGTTTGTTCAATGCATATCGACCCCTCTACTTAGTGCACGCGATGCATCGTTTGAACAGTCCACTCAATAAATAGAAACCACAACGACGCGTACAACATTCAGTTACATGCTTTACGAGATTGAACATAACCACGAACTACAGGGGGACAGTACTATGCTACAAACTTCTCTGTGTGTGTCTATTAGTAGAAGGTGCCTCACGGTACCCACATGGAGTGTTGTAGTGGAGGCGCCTCGGTCGTGGCTGACCGTCGTTGTAGTGGCATATATATATGCAGATAGGATTCGCGTAGCAGCATGTGGGATCATAGAAACTTCCTATATTGACGACCTCCTCGTTGCCCCTCTTGCGCTGCATCTGTTACCAGAGGTTATCGTTTTCCTCATTGAGACTATCGATCTGTGCCTCTATCTTTAAAATTCGCTCTCACAATATATCCACGTACCTTACAACATAGCGTTCCTGGGGAGAATCAATCCAACGGACAAAGTCACATTTCGTCATCTGTTGGAAAGGATGGTTAACATGAAAGCTATACTAACAGTAAGAGAAAATAAACTATTGGCAAATTGTATCCCAGAGTGTGGGCATCGGAAGAAACATCGCTCGCCATCGAAATGGCCTTCAATGAACGTGTCCTCCCTATGTCTGCATTTCGGCCATACTGGTTGAGCCCGCCTGTTGGCCATCAAGTGGTAGTTAGGGCCAAAGTCCTCCCTCCCATACAGGGGAAGGTCTTTCTTTGGTAACCCTGCTTCAACTGGCCCCTCGTCGTCTGCCATGCTATGTTACTGTATGACGGAGGATGTTCTTCTTCCTACAAGAAGCGAAATACAATTTAGATGAGCGATTATGAGAGATCCATATTTGTAGCCGAGTGAAAAGAGAACCTGGTTCGTTGCCACCGAAAATTACAGACGCGTTTCGACACGTATCACTGCGGACAACGTGGGACAGCACGGCAAGAGTGACACATGTGCGCACGAGGGAGTGTGCGAGGCGGGACGACATGAACAGACTAGTATTTGTGCGAGTGAGGGAGCAGGCAAGGAGGCCAGTATGCTCGAGCCAACACATGTCCAAAGGAGGGAGCAGGCAAGGGGCAGCACCAGAGGGGCGACATCCCTCCTTGCATATCGCCAATTACGATTAAATTAACACAAATTAACATGACAAATTCGAAGCACATAAAATTCCCAAAAAAATTACATAATTAGGTTGACTGTGTCGGAAGGTTTCACATAAATTTTGTAATTTTTAGAGCTCATTTGCTATATGTAATAACTCTTATAAATATCAAAATCGTACAAATTTTTAAGCAACATTCAGAATGATAAAATTGCCAAAAACTACACAATGAAGCACGTTGTGTCAGAAAGTTGTACATAAAATTTTGTAATTTTTTAAGCTCATTTCGTATTTTTAAAAATTCAAACAAATATGGTATAAAACTACAAATTTAGATAGGTAATTAAGCCAGCTAATTAGCCAGGTTAATCACCTGCTGTTTTGTGGGTGAATGGCAAGGCACACATGTCGTCAGCCACCTGTTGTTCAGCGGCCACACGACAGGCACCATGTGCCAACTGCCGGGTGCTGCCGCCCGGTCACCGGGCGGTAGACACGTTATTTTTGTCAATATCATCCACATATAGCTATTTCTGCAAATATGCGTTGAAAAGGCGCTATATATGGCAAAAATTCTATATATAGATACACACACAGATATATGATACGACTTAGAAGGATGAATCTCAGCCATCTGATCTAATCTGATGCAACAAAAATCAGTGGTTGTACAATAAAAAAATCCCCATTGCAGCAAATCCACCAACACAAAGCAAAAGATAAAAGTCTCCATTGCAACAATTCACAATGCTTGATGCAACAAAATAAAAATTATTGTGCAACAAAATCAATATACTTATGCAACAAAATCTACTCCGGATGCAACAAACCGTCACTACAGAATGGTGCAACAAACCAACAACACTATTTCAACAAAAAAAAATACGTTAGTGCAACAAAACAAACACCTCAATGCAATAAATAACTTTCCCTACAAGATTTGAAACAGACACACTGTGATAAATAAAAAGACTTCTTAAAACAATGGGGAAAAGGAGTTGCAACATTTCCAGAAGAACCTTCCAACAAATCCACCCCAGAGGAGGAAGGTGTGAATGAAAACGACGTAGCAAAGATCATGGTGGCACTAGCGAGGAGCCCGTAGTGGTGGAGCTTGTCTTGCCACTATGGCACTCACGGATGCCACTACCAGCGGTAAATCTCGAGATGCTATAGAAGCTCAAAGAGGCAACGCCTATGCGATGGCGGAGCACCGCCATGGATGTTCATGGAGGCAGCGACCAAGCGATATTGGAGTTTGAGTGTTGCTCTCTGCTGCCGCTGCCAATGGCCTTATGAGAGCAACAGCGACGTCGACTTCCACATAACCTCGAATGGGAACACCGATGGAGACATCCTCATGTGAACACGAGTGGCGTCGACCTCCGAAGAAGGGGATCACCGCATGGGCCCAGCACCGTTAATGTCCAACAAGAGGTTGAGGAGGGGGGAGAGAAGCAGGAAGAGTGTTACAGGCATGGTGGCCTGAGTAAGAGAGAGAGAGAGAGAGAGTTACTATTAAGAGAAGGGGAATAAATGAGTGGGAGAGGATTAGGTGTTTGCGGCTGTGAGAGATGGAGGGGACGAGAAAGAGTTAGAGACGTACAGGCAAGGCAAGTCACGTGAGGAAGTCGAGCGTCTGATTTTTTCCTCACATTGGACGTCCTCGCCGTATCGATTCCCTTTTACATATTGGGCCTGTTCTTTTTGGCTGCGGCTTGTGGTTTTTAGGCTGTTTGTACGAGAGATTACAGAGTAACAGAAACTCATGTGCGGTTTTTGCCGATATAAATGAAGTCAGTAAAGTATGTACTACAATTAACTAGTAGAATCTATCTTAAAAAATACTCCGTTTAAAAGCTAGTTACTGTAGAAAAGCCGAAAAACAGCTTTTAGAAGCTGAAAAGAACAGGACCATTGTATTTTGGGTACAATTTGTGACGATTAGTTATACATGGTAATGGTTTCTTAGCAAAGTTTCTATATATCCTGGTGATTCATGTTGCAGTTCACATGTAGACAAAGTGTTATGATAACTAGTTCTTTTCAACTTATGTCTTTCTTCGAATAAACAGATGGAACGATTTCTTCGCCACTATTTCAAACCGGTTTATTGAGCCAGCATTTTTGAAGCAACTTATCGACTTATCAATATTCAGTTTATTCATATAAATATTTATATTAGAAATAGAAGTCATCGGTTATAGTTATAAACATAAAAAAAAACTACCAGAAATCTTTTCAAAAGACAGCCTTGGTAAAGAAAAAAATTGAACATAACAAAACGGTTGGTTGCATGGAGCCGTGGACGTGCTTGTCCTCTAGCCTTCCACTTTTGAGTTGACAAGACAGCTCCTGTCTTATTTTAACCACTGGTCTAGCCTTGGCCTGAGTTATGCCTTGGCGTGTTCGGATTGGTAGAGAATCTTTTTTTGAGTGAGCTGTTTTAACACCAAAGTGAGCTACGGATTTGCCTCAAAATACTCCAATTGATTGGTTTGGGGTCCTGAGCTTTCTGTTATTTTTTACTCCGTCTAATTTTACAAGATGTATGTTCATTTGGCATATATACCAGCAATAACTTCAAATGACCAAATAGCCCTCAATTAATTCCTTAAGTATATCTTTAATGTGTCCCCTATTTCTCTCACCACTTACACCATCAGTCAATAGCCCTGAGCATCTCTTTTACTTACCCAGGGCTGCATACATGCATCCATTCTACATGCACATTCAACACACAAAATCAGTAAAAGACGAAATTTATAAATAGTAAAAAATAAGCCAGAAGTCGAAACCGAAACGATCGGGGCCTTGATGAAGATTAGAATACCGCCAAATGAAACTTCAAATGAAACATCAGAGTGGCGCCTAATGCAAATTCAAATAAAAATTAGATTGAACCGCCTACTGTGCCACCAAGATAGTGTATCGGCATAAGTAGAGCAGCAAGAAGATTTCTTTCATTGGCAAGCTCCCAAAAAATTTGGCCTAGGAAGAACCAAAAAACAATGGAGTAGGAATTCTGAAGCAAGAAATGGAGTCAACAGTGCCTGACCTCAGTGAACCATTACCTGGCCACAAAGGTGAGCTACAACTATTGTTGTTTTGTCATCTTCTTTTTGGTGTATGAGTAATTAGTTTTTTCTGTTTTTACCATGTTGTATACAGATGTTCCAGACCTAAATGAGTCCATAGCTGAACTCAATTTTTACGAGTGTAGTCGTAAAAGAATTCAAATCGAGCCTCAAGACATCATTGATGTACCTCTTCCAGGGCTGTAAAAAAGCTCGAAACTCGCGAGCTACTCGAGTTCGACTCGTTCTAGGTTCGGTTCGAGCTCGATTCGAACTTTAAACGAGCCGAACTCGAGCTTGATCTCGAACTCACGAGCTTCATCGAGCTGAGCTTGAATAGTTCGGGAGTTCCAATTAAGCTCAAATAGTAATACATATTAATTCTTACCGAGCTTACTCGAGCTCGAACTTTTCTTATTGTTGAAAATTAGTGTATATTTGAATTATTTTGACTGTTATCGAGCTTACTCGAGCCGAGTTCGAGCTTAAAATTTTCTTGTTATTGAAAAATAGTGCATAATAAATTATTTTAATTGTTACCGAGCTTCAACGAACCGAGCTCGAGCTTAGGCCGAGCCGAGCTCGAGCCCAAGTCCAGGTTCAGACCCCAACTCGAGCTCGGCTCGAGCTTTTACCGAGTTCGAGCCTGAAAGGCCAAATTCGCTCGAGTTCAGCTCGTTTACAGCCCTAACCTCTTCGTGACCGCACAACTATTTGTGATTTAGCACGCCCTTTGCACGTCAAGCCGAGCACACTGTGTACCCGTGTTAAGGAGGGGAATTAACACGGCAACCTATCATGTCGTATTTCGTCAGCGAAGTCTTGCCTGCCGTCAAACAAAAATGGCCAGGAGAGGACTTAGGACTCCCTTATATATATTCAGCAAGATAATGCAAGAATCCATATTGATCCCAATGATGAAGAGTTCTGTCGAGTAGCCAGAGAAGATAGATTTGACATTCGTTTGATGTGCCAGCCTCCAAACTCTCCTGATCTAAATGTCTTAGACCCTGGTTTTTTTTTTTTTTTTTTGCTTCAATTCAATCCACACATCGCAAGAACTCACCCAAAACAGTGGAAGAACTTGTCAGCGCGGTGGTGAAAGCATATGAAGAATTTAAGACAGATAGGAAAATCATACGAGTAGAAGGCAGCTAGAATTACTAGATTCCGCATAATGCAAGCACATGTTGGAGAGGAATGGCGAACTTCCAAGTAGACTGAAATATGAAAGATTGTACAGGAAGCTGTCGACTACCTGACTAGTGCTTTTGTTGTTTTAGTTGTTTCTTTTTGTCGAGTACTAGCAGATGGCTACGTAATTGTTAAGTTATGTAAGCTAAATTCACTTTTTATGATCAATTAATGATTCAACATCGCAAAGAAAAATCCAATTGTATACTTGTCCACTACTCATCGCAAATAGCATGTGAATTGACAATACATGCATGTTGCTAACACTTGTCCATAATCTTGAATTAGCAATACCTGCAAGTACAAGAAAAAAAGAAACACCAACCAATAGCAAAAGATAGGCCATACAAGATCTAGAAAAAATAACATTCATTTCTTTCCTATGTTAAAATAAGAAGGAACATAAATCTTCAAAAAATTTGTTCTAGTCCTTTCAAGTCCTTCGTCGTCAGAATTCATCTGTTGCTCCTGCAAGTCTTCTTCGTCTTCAACCATGTCGTCTGCAGGCGCTACTTCCTCGACCTCGCTTGCATCCACAGGATGTACTTCCTTGTTGTCGTCGACGTATACATCAACCGTTCTACTTCCTCGATCTCCTCCACGGGTTGTACTTCTCATCCTCATCGGCGTCACGCCGATCGGCTCTAGTTTCTTAACTAGAGGCTCTTCTTTGTCATCCTCATCCTCGTCTCGACCATAGTCTGGGACCACCTCATCAATATTGTAACCTCTCTATTTCTGAGGTCATTAGATTTGCCTGCAACTGTTCCGGTTGTTCAGTTGCGGGGTACTATAGTCTAATATACATCAAACCAACACAAATTTATTTCATAAAAACCAAATTTATTACATGATATTATATAACAGCCAAGTTTACGCGAAAGGCATCCTAGTCCAAAAGTTTATATTACATCATAAAAGAATTTCCACAAACGTACCTGAGCGATGATAAGACTTAAAATCAGTAATCATCTACTCTCAAAGAATCATCGAAGTCTTCATCGAAAGGCTCTTCGTTATCTTCTCAAGATTCTTCTATTGATATTTTAGCAAGTATAAGTACAACCGTACTTAACAAGTCACATAGGGAATGTTAAATATTTACTAGTCAATATTTCAATGGAATGGAATGTGATGGTTTTATTATTATACTTGTGGATGCAAGTTATTTGTAAACAACTTTCTAAAGAACAAGATAAAAATGTCATCTTCTTAAGCAAAAGGGGTTTAAACAACTTAAACACCCATTTAGAAATCTTACCAAAGCTACTTATGTCTTGTTATTGAAATCACCCATTAAACACAACTCCATTTACTAAAAGCACGGCGTATTCGAATTCTATGAGTTTTACTCTGCAGAGTTGCCTAACTTTATCCACAAAATGTCTCAAACTCGCAATATCATGCAATAGACATGCAACATGTCGTATGCTGCTGAGTTGAGATAACAAGGTCATTCACTACTCTACTCTTTCTAGCTTCTACCGGTGGGCTCATAGCCAAACGACCTAGTCGGGACCTACTATTATGAAGAATGGCAAGTGACTTTCTAGTCTCACTTCTATTTCACCCCGTTGTATGCAGGCCGTTCAACACACTAGAAAAGCTAACTGTCCTTTAGATATTCGATCGAATTGGGCAGTTATTAAACCAGATCTGGCAAGTCAAAACTTGTGATTAAACGATTTTCTGTGTCTTTTACTTAGCATAAGATTCTACTTCTTACTTTTAATAAGGCCACCAGCCACATACCCAGTACATTATAGCACAGTACACCAAATCACACCAAAGCATCGACTAAGGTGGTAGCGGTGAGCTGGCGGCGCGTGGCCTGGAGGCGAGTTGATGGCCATTTAAGGCATGGATGGAGAGGTGGTAGGGCATTGTGTAAGTGTTGATGCTGGGCAGCAACGGGCTGGTGCGGCAGTGAAAGACGAGTGGCTGGGTAGCAACGAGGCATAGGGGAGGAGGCATAATGCCAAGAGGCGCCAAAGCAGCGAGAAAGCGGGAAGCCGAAAAAGGTAAGCAGAAACTCAAGAAAGTTTCCCAATCTGGCAAGAAATCAAATTTAAACGAAATTCATAAATAAATAAAATATTTTGAAGCTTTTACGGTCATTTCAGATATGGTCTTCATCATCCTCACCCTCGTCCATGGAGTCTAGGACCACCTCGCCTACAGGGTCTTCATCATCCTCACCTAGCCGATAGGGTCTTCATCGCCCTCACCCTTGTCGATGACCATCTCTTCCATAGAGTTCTTGTTGTCTTGTTCATTTCTTTGGATGGTAACTATCAATTGTTAGCTATGTATGGGAATTATAATCATTTCTTTCATTCAAGTGCTCAAGCGGCAGCCATGCATAATTACTAGCTCAATAATTGAATGTCATGCATGCAGTTGAAGAGTTATTAGGGGCACCCAAAATTTTGTATGGAAAGATATGCGTGCCTGTTGTTAGGATATTCGATCAAGTTGCCGGTAGTGGATACAGTAGTTGGGCATAGCCTCTGGTCGTGCGTGTCAGACTTTCGACGTGTGTTGTGTTCACGTGGGAACGATTGCTTCTTTTCCATCGGTTTCAGTTAGCAGTTATGCGTCATGGCTGGTCGTGGGATGGTACGGATCGTCTAGTTGTAGTGTGCGCTTTGGGGGGCCATGATCTGTACTCATTGATACTTAAATAGTCCTTAGAAAAGCTACGGTAGTCGAGCAGCACAAATCCTTACGTTTCCGCTCAGTGTTGCATGCGTATCCCCGAGTGTTTGAGGAAGTCGGAAGTCGTAACTGAGACTTTCGACTTGCTGCGACTAGGCATGGTCGTAAACGACTTCGTGGTCGTTCGAATGCATGCGTGTCCACTACGACTCGATTATCGACTTGCTGCGACAATGTGTGATCGTAAACGGCTTCATGGTCGTTCGACTACGTGCGTATCTGCTGTGACAATTGGTGCGTGTCCGCTGCGACACCTGTAAATCTGAACAACTGCAGAAGAGAAAGACGCCGGGCGGAAGGAGCACTTGCTTCTTTGCCTTGTTACCTCTCAACTCACATTTGCCCATGGTAAGCTGATGCGTGGCTAAATCGATCAGCATACGCCAAAAACAACGGGACGCGCGTGCAACAACAAAGTAGGAGTAGGCATATAAACAAATCGTACAAAATTAAGGCGAGAACAAGGAGCTGATATGAGAAAGGTGGACACAAATCGATAAGCAAAGTAATTTAGGCTCTGCTGTGAAGCCCAAAGCAACCGTCTTGCCATAGTCTCTTTTTCCAAAAATCGACAAGCCAGTGTTTCATCTAAAGCCAACATTGACCAACAAAGATTGGTTTGTTGCTGAAATGTTTGACTACGTTATGCTCATAGATATGCATCTACAGATCTACTGGTTTTCATGTTCTATGCATGCCATGCCCTTCACCCTTTGCCGTTGCTGGAACTCGGACAACTTTCACTTTTCATCTTAAAACAAATCGAAATTTTCTACACGGAATGGTGAGAAGGCGCCAGAGACCCTTATCGGTGGTGGAGGTGAGCCAGTGAGCAAATGTGGCTGCAGTTTGCAGGACAACTATGTAGAGCCTATTTTTAGATTGCGATTTATGATTTTTTATTAGGATTTATTAGTTTAATAAATAATAATTATAAAAAAATTAAGGGTTTTGATAAACATCATCCGGATGTTTTCTTTTTAATTATCAACCAGATTTAGGACCGTTGGATTAGAGATCTAATGGCCATAAATTCTTCTCCCTCTCCTTTGAATTTTACCTCCTCTCCCTTGAAAAAAAATCTCCCCCCTTAAAAAACAAGGGGCCTCTTGATTTCTAATTCAAAGGTCACAAATTTAAATGATAGTTAGAAAAAAAATATCCGAATGATGCCTAGACACTCCCACAAATTAAAGTCACTAGAAAAAACAAAGCCGAAGGCTGGTTCGACTCATGCACAGAGAGAGAGAGAGAGAGCGAGCGAAATTTCGAGCAAAAGAGAACGAAGCGCGGACAGCTAGTGGATAGGAAGGAGACAGATCCAACACTAGCTCCTGGTCTCTACTTTATAGCTTGAACTGGCGTCCACTGGAAGTTCCAGCACACGCGTCTAAAAGTTAGTAAATTCGATGTTCATATTATCATCCTACTGCATTTTTGTTGTCAAAATATTTGCTAGCTCTCGAGCGATCAATCTAAGGACCTGGCCCCGTTCGGTTGGCTGAAAAATAATGGTTTATGACTGAAATTACATCGTAATTGAAAGTGATTTATTTGGCGTAATTAAATTTAAAAATTTTAAAAATAAAAAACGCAAACGAATACGGAAAAAGAACCTGCAAAAAACCTAAAAAAGTCAAAAATTCAAAAAAGACGAAATTTATGAATAATGAAAAATTTATGAATAATGAAAAATAAGTTAGAAGCCAGAAGCTCAAGCCGAAATGAGCGGGGCAAAAATTTTCATGCCATCATATCATACGAGTGTTATTTGTTGATTTTTTTTATTTTAATCCTATGACCTCTTACATGGAGCAAGTTTTAAGATTTAGTGACAAGCAGGTGCTAACGCTAAAAGGAACATAGATCTACCCTTAAGAAAACATAGGTCTAAAAAAACCTAAAATAAATAAGCAAATCAGCTGGAAGGGACAAGTTTGTAGATATGAGGCGCTGGAAGTGGCTTATAAGCTGTAGGTAATGGTTTATTTTGTACTATAGTTATTATTGATTTATTCTACGTAATTAAATATAAAAAATAAAAAAGTTATATCATTACAGGCAATGTAAAAGAATAAAAACCAAAAAAGTATAGAAACTAAAAAATAATAAATAAGTTAAAAGCTAGAAATAAAAAATGTTTATATAAATGTTTGACAGGACCACGCATCAGAGAAACGGAAACTAATCTAAGATGGATGGTGGTACGTACAAACGAAGAGTGGTCACTTGGCGCATTAGAGATTTAGAAAAGGAAGATACTATAAAGCATAACGGTGGTTGTCCACGTTTGCCTGGTGCAATCCTGGGGGCTCTTTGAGCCATGCCATGTACGTCCCTTCCGGAAGTAATCTGCTCATCAAGCGCATGTATCAGTCTACATAAACAAAAGAAATGTACCAAGAGAATTATACAGAACACAAAGAAACAATCTACAAACTTTTGACCAAACAAAAATACTATTGGCAAGAACAGAAAAACAGGTTTCTGGCAGTTCTGTCCCTTTCTTTTGTCCATCAAGTCGTCATCGTTTCCGGCATAGGCCGGTTTCCCATACACGGATGATTGTACGAATGCGACGCCGAGCATGTAGATTGATCGGTAATTCCTCCGTGCATGTCGTGTGTAAACCCCACAGCCGCAGGGCGGCGGTTAATCAACTAGCTGGCCCATCAGCTTCGCGACAGGTTCTTTTTAGTTTTTAAAAACTATTTTTTTATTTTTTATAGTAACTAATTTTTAAATATCTTTCTAAAACAGAATCTATAAATTAATTATAGCACACACTACAGTGACTTCATTTATATTAGTCAAAACCGCACGCGAGTTTCTATTACTCTGTATTCTCTCTTGCGAACAGTTTAAAAGTCATAAGTTATAGCCATAAACCATAAGCTAAAACCAAAAGAACATACCCTTGATTTTTTTTCCTCCCCTCGTCGGCACGCGAATCCATCTGTACATGCGTCCATCGACGAATCACCGTTGTCTACAGTCATATGCCATGTTGCCATCGTCGCGCGCAACTCACAAGACGACAGGAGCACCTGCGAGTGCAAGCATCGTATGAGGCAAGTTGCCAGAATTCCTTTCAAATCGCAGGTGACATGGTCTGCACCACCGGGACAACAGTATGCAACCAAAAACCGATTTTTTAATAATATATTTTTTATTAATATTACATAAATATATCATCCAAAAAATTATGAAAATAACCTTCGGTCACTATTTGAATTTGGGACAGAGTTTTTGTTGCAATTCTTTGTTGTCAAACACATAGACGACAGAGTGCCACGTCAGCAGCACGGCATCTGTCGGCATTTCAATTGGTGACAGTGAAACGAATCATCAATAGAAATAGCGACAAAAGTCCCCATAACTTCAATCGTCATTTCAAATGGGGACAGAGGTCCCCGTACTCTCTATTGTCATTTGATATGGTGACAGAAGCCAGGCATACATTAGACCTAGAAAACTCGGCTAAAATTCATTTTAGTTCGGTAAACGAAAAAAGAAAGATGGGGAGGAGAGGATAAGAGAAGAAGAGAGAAGATGAGATGAGAAGAGAGGAGAGGGGGAAGAGGATAAGAGAGTGGGAGGAGTGGAATTTTGTATCATGGAGATGAGTTTTCTATTTCTTTGTAGATTTTATTTTGAAACCATGGTAGGTTAGCAAATAAAATAATTAGATGTGTATTTGTATTGGATAGTGGGTAGATATGTAAACAGTGTGGTTGTAGATATGTAGTTCTTTAAAATAATTTGTGTAGAATAAATTCTTTTAGAAATACTAATTTCTCATAGTTGTTAGTTGTGCATCGATTAGTTTTAAAATATTAGATATGCTAATTAGGTCATTCCAAACATGGAGAGTAGAACGTGTGTATGATCCATTATTAACTATGTGCACTATGTAGATAAAGTATACATTGTAATTTTGATTTTGACAAGACATATACGATTGCTTGTCTTTCTTTAGGGTGTTGCACGTTAGGAAAATCCCCTCCTATGCAACTTTATTTGTGATTAGCGGATTTGTTATTAGGTATGTTTCACATTTATTTAATCGAATAAGCAGCTATCATTAACATCAGATTAGTTGTCGAAATGATCACAATGTATAACTGAATGAGTAGTTTTCAAAATACACTTGTCGATGTTTTAGTATCGATCTTACGTAAGATTTATTTGGGTTCGGGGCAACTTTGAATACCTGGCTACAATCACATAGAGAAAATACATAGGGATTTTAATACAGGTTCTAGTCTTCTCCTGGGAGAATAACAACCCTATCCTATGTGGCTATTGCTCAATGAACTGATTACAACGGACAATATAATGCGAAAAGCCTTGCTCTACTTCTATTCTCCTGTGGGTCTTTCCCGATTGTCCTCGCTTCTTTCTTTTTCTTTTATTTTCCTTTCTTCCTTCTCCTTGATGTCCTCCTTCCTATAGCTTGCAAGGCAGCGGTAGTTTTTTCATGCTAAGATATGCCTTAATATTTCAAATGGTAACCGTTTGATGGGAGTTATTAGAGACGTGCTACCTCACTTATCGTGCGTCTGTTTCTGTCATAGAGAAGTTATGGAATAAATACATGTGCTAACTCCTTGTCAGACAAGTCCACGATGCAATGGGTTGCCACCGTAGTCAATTTGGATGGAGTTTGGCTTAGTCATAGGGGGATTTACGACCACAAGGTGGTTGCGGGATAACTTACGACTATGTCATGGTCGTAGGAGAACTTATGACTGAGGTGGTCATAGGAAAGGCTTACGACCAATGAGTGGTTGTCGTAGAAGAGCTTACAATTAAGGAGTTGTCGTAGAAGAGCTTACGACTAAGGAGTTATCGTAGAAGAGTTATGACTACCTTGTAAAATCTCTCCCTTATAGATAAGGGGTATACTCGAGGAGTATAATGACATAACAATATCATTTACAGATAAACACTAATTTAGGGATTGTTACATTCTCATCATATAGCAATCCAACTTCAAGTAAAAATAACTTGAGAAAGAGTGATCGTAGACAAACAAAGATCAAAAACACAATCTTCTCGATCTAATTCAACCAGAAGTGAACCTGATCAAAAAGGTAATTTTGCTTAAGTTGTAAAAACATGCTAGTTTCGAATAGAGGAATTTTAGAATACACATCGATTCTTGCCGATCTGTCTGTTTGGTGTAATTCCCGTAGAGGTAGTAACCGTTGGGTTCTGGAGATTGGAAAGTGACTCGTATTGAACCCATCCATTCTCTTCACATCGAACGGTAGGAACTAATCTCCTCCTACCTCACGAAACCATTGTGATGATGTTTCTGAACCATCTGTGGTAACTTTTTCTGTAGTAGTGCCTCCTTCTTCCAATTTCTTCCAAATCCAAACCAATCACTTAAGAAAAATGACAAGTCTTCTTCCAATTGGCCGGTGTCAGAGATGGATGTCGTGAAGATGAAAGCATTGGTCAAATCTAAGAAGATCACTTCAAGGAAATATGTGAAGTGGATTGAAACCGCCAGACAACATTGGCCATCAGGGGAGATTGGGCAAATCCCAATTGTTTGTCGTGAGAAATCACTCACGGATTTCTAGCCTCGAGATATAAGATGCGGGCGTGCCAGTGTACTAAAGTACACAAAAATATATAAACACAACAAAAGATAGGAAAAACATGTATTTATTCATTCATTTGAGAAGAACAAAATTACAGGTTCCCATTATATATATGTGCTTTATAGCCTACTTTGTATAGCAGATCTAACATAGACGATGTGATGTTCTGTTTCCCGGGGCCTTGGAAGGCCCACGGTTAATTACATCTATGAGGTAAACCCACGGAATACCTACTATTAAGCTACGCATTGGTCATCATCTTCAGTCTTCGCTTTACGTTCTCCTTGCCAGGGATGAATGATTAATGAAAATGTGGGTATAGGCATTATCCATAGCCTCGTATTGTGGGGAAAAAAACCATTTTTTATGGGACATTGTTGTCCAAAAAAGAGAAAACACCAGGTCAGGAGAAGGGTATTGAAATCGCCAGCCCCTTTCCCTTTTATGTATTTTTTAGAAAGAAGAGAAAGGCAAACACTTTTAAACAAAGTATTTCTTCAAGAACCTCCCATTGGCTGGAGGCATCGGCCTCACTTCCTGATGATCAATCAACTGTTAGGCGCCATCCTTGTAAACTCGCTCGACGACATATGGTCCTTCCCATTTTGGCTCAAATTTTCCCTTTGTCTTATGATTGACCACAATGGGGCGTCGCAATATGAGCATCAATTCACCTTTCTAGAAAACACATGGCCTAACTAGCTTGTCATAGGCTCTCACCATGTTTTGGTGATACATCTCCATGTTCTAAATAGCATGAAATTGCTCCTCTTCCAGCGAGTTGAGTTCCTAGAATTGTAGTTGGATCTGCTCATCTTGAGTGAGTTCATCATAGATAGCCACTCGTAATGAGGGTATTTGTACTTTGAGTGGTAAGACAACTTCAGTCCCATAAACAAGAGTGTGTGGGGTGCATTGTGTTGGGTACAGACTGTGACGCGGTACACCCACAGAGCCTCAAAGAGATCATCATGCCAATCCCTTCGATGCTTATTGATAGTTTTTGTAGTATCTTGCCAAGAGTTTTATTGAATGCTTCAGCCATTCCATTGGCTTGAAGGTAATAGCCGATGGAGTTATTCCACTTAATTTTGTACTTGGCCATGAATCTTTGCATCTTGTGGGATGTAAAGACTTTACCGTTGTCAGAGGTTATACGATGCGGAACCCCGAAGCGATATATAATATGCCTCTCCGGGAAATTGATCACATTGTCACTTTTTACTTCTCTCTAGGGCACAGCTTCTGCCTATTTGGAGAAATAGTCAGTTACGACTAATATGAAACGATGCCCCTGGACGATAGTGGGTCAATGAGCCCAATAACGTCTATTCCCCAGGAATCAAAAGGCCAAGATGGAACAGTGGGGTAAAGAGAAGCAGGCGACATGTGCTTGAAATCGCCATGGATCTGGCAGCCATGACACGATTTGGCCACCTTGAGGCAATCAGCCATGATAGCGGGCCAATAATATCCCGCTAGCCTGATGTTGTGATACATTTTTGGCCCACTTTGGTGCCCACCACAAACTCTATGGTGTACTTCCCGTAAAACTTGATCAACTTCTCTACGATTGACATATTGGAGAAGCACCTCTTGCCCATAAGATCGTTTGTAGAGGACACCAACCTTGTAGATGTAAGAAGGGAGGCGACGTTGCAGCTGGCGCCTTTGTACTGAATCATCAGGCAGACTCCCATGTTTGAAGTAATCAATGAATGGCCTACGCCAGTCGTCTTCGGTGGTGACAATGGTCGTCACCATGTTGACTTCATACTCTACCAGAATAAGTTTGAGGATTGCCAGGAGAATCCATCTCTCTTCAACAGTTATCGATGCAGATTCACCTTCTGGGAGGACAAGTGATGTGCGAGCTTTAGCCAAACCATTTGCTAATGCATTCCTATTACGCGGAACATGTAAGACCTTGATGTGATTGAGCTTCTTCATAAGCTTTCGAGCCACATTATAATATGGCACGAGCTCTAGCTTGTGAACTTCATATATATCATTTACTTGTCGAACAATGAGTTGTGAATCACCATGATCCCATAGAGAACGTATCTCTATGGAGAGTGCTAATAATAGACCGAAGATGAGTGCCTCGTACTCTACTTCATTGTTAGAGCATTCCTCTTTAAGGAGTGAGAACGATGATGAATCACCCCTCCCTGGGGGTTTTAAATACCAACCCCCGTGCTAGCTCTCCGCCTTGGAGTACCATCGGGATCATTCTACATTCGAGAGGCCCTATCGAAGTAGAGGTCCCAAGGTGCTTTAACCTCAGCAGCAAACACTCCCTCATTTGGCAGATCGGCGATGAGGGGGGAGTTATCCAGTATAGGGTGTGCTGTCAGAAACTCTGCTAAAGCTTGGCCGTGTATTGCTTTCTGAGGTACATAACGAATGTCATATTCCATGATGACCAGGACCCATTTGCCCAGTCGCCCTGCAAGCATCGACTGGCTTAACATGTACCTTATAAGATCCACTTTGGCCACGAGTTGGACTTCATGTGTCAGCATATAATGTCTTAGTTTCTTCATGGCAAATACCAGGGCCAAGCAAAGTTTTTCTATGGGCGAGTAATGATGCTCGGCGCCGACCAGCGGGCGGCTTAAGTAGTAGCATGCCACTTCTTTTCCTTCATCATTGTGTTGCGCTAGCAAAGTGCCCAATGAGGCAGGTTGCGTTGCAATATAGAGGATAAGATGGTGTCCTTTTACAGGGGCTGCCAGCACGGGAGGATGCAGCAAGAATCTCTTGATGCTATCAAGCCCATTTTGGCACTCTTCGTCTGATATGAATGGTGCACCTTTCTTCATAAGTTTCATGAACGGTTAGATGTGCCCTGAGAGATTGGCTGTGAAACACCGTATGTATGCTAATTTTCCTTGTAATGACTTCAACTTCGTTAAATTATCTGGAGGTGGCATGTCAAGAATTGCCTTGATTTTCTTCGGATGGATCTCTATGCCATGGTGTTGCACCACGAAGCCGAGGAAAACACCAGATTGAACCGCAAAGGCACACTTAAGTGGATTCATCTTAAGCTGGTAGCGGCGCAAGTGTTCAAAGACCACTCGGAGATCCTCCTAATGATGCTTGCAGTCTTTGGTCTTTATGTCCATATTATCAACATAACATTCCACCGAGCGATGTATAAGATCATCAAAAATGTATGCCTGGGAAAAATATCGTCGATCTTATGAAATAAAATGAGAAAGATGGGTAAAATTATTGGGAAAGAACAGAGATGCTCTTTATTACTATGAATTGGTTAGAGTGTGCCTTTACAAAAAGCGTGAGACTAGGCCTAATTACGCTAAATTGAATGAGAATGTGATTGAATTCGTAATCGAATCGTTTGGGATTGTTTGAAATCTCCCCTTGTGTTTCCTCTTGTTCAACTTAAAATACCATGAAGAGACATCAATTATCCGCTGGGGAAGATGCCTTATGAAACCAGCGCGTCTGGTCGGGGAGGTAGTTATTATCAGAGAGGGGACACATGATCATCAATTATCAATGGGAGATGAACGTGGAAAACAACTACGTGACAGTTGTTGTCAGAGATTCATGGTTAAAATATCGTCCTGTTTGGAGCGAATAAGACATGTGTTTTATCCATTGCATGGAAAAAATATTATAAAATCGGATCTAGTACCAGTTTACAAAATCTCCGAGCGATCATCCGGTCGGACAACACACATAGTGTTTTCCTGACCAGGATACTCAGAGAGCAACCCTTGAAGATTTACGACCATAGAGTCCTTTAGCTTTAATTAAATATTAAAACTATAGTTAGAGATTTATTCAATCCTTATAAAAAAATATTATGATAAACCGTTTCAAAAGATGATAAAAAAACAATTTTATTTATTTTTTTGAAGAAACAATACGCTAAAAGATTTAAGATATAGGGTATGTTCTTTTTGGCTGCGGTTTGTGGCTTTTGGCTGCGGTTTGTGACTTTTGGGTTGTTTGTACGAGAAATTACAGAGTAACAGAAACTCACGTGCGGTTTTTGCCGATATAAATGAAGTTAGTAAAGTATGTACTACAATTAACTAGTAGACTCTATCTTAAAAAAATACTTCGTTCAAAACTTAGTTACTGTAGAAAAGTCGAGAAGCAGCTTTTAGAAGCTGAAAAGAACGGGCCATTAGCGGAAAAAGGAGAGGGGGTGCTGGCATACAAAGTGGCTCGGTGCACCAAACTCGTCAGGACTGGTGAGACATCACTTTCTCGTGAGCTGTCAGAACGATGATTTCGTAAGCCTTGTTTCATGCGACCGACCATCGCGTAAAAGCTTCGCGCTTGTTTTCTGCACCGCGTGATATCCCCGTCTAGCCATGTACCGGATACAGTCCAAGAATGGGCGCTGATACAGTCACCTGCGCAAACTCCTGCAGCTGAGCCCGACCCGGCCGGCGCCGCGAGGTGGACACGTCGCGCCCGGTCCCCCATCCGATGGCCGAGCCCGGCGTCCGCGCCCTGTTGCCGGAGGGGAGGGGGGTGGCGGCGCGGAGCGGGTACAGCCCGACGCCGTTGTCCCGCAACCGCAAGGAAACAGCGCGCGCACTGTGCGTGGGCCGTAACCGGCGCGCGAAGAAGTCGCTTTTCTCGGCTGTCCCCGCGCGGAGGAACGGCGAATTGTTCTCTCTCCTCCGTCCCCTGCTGGGCCGGCGCCGGAGTAGGCCGTGAGAGTGGTTCCCTCTGCCGCGTCGTCTCTCGTAGGCATACGTGAAGCACAACCAGCGTCCGCTCCTCCCTCCCGACGCTGCGAGCGCGAGGGGCGGTGGTACGCCGGATTGGACGGCACGGGCGTACGTGAGATGAAATGAGATGAAAGGGGAAGGGAAGGGACGCCTTTCTGGCTCGGGTTTTGGGGGTACTTAGGCATGCTTGGTTCGCGTCCACACCATGCCGCACCTTCTGCGCCACAGTTTTGGTGTGCATTTGGTTCGCGTCCTCACTTGCGGCATACCGCGGCGTGACCATGACCCCGTAGTTCAATTTCTGTACCTCAACTCGTCGAAAGTCTAGCGACGAAATTCTGCACCGCACTTTTGGCGCTGCCTCCGCTGCGGCTCGGCGCGCGTAGTCGCAGGCCAAACAGGCCCAACTTTCTTGCTGCGTGCTATCTTGTCCATCTGGTTCTGTCCGTGTACCTTCGCGTGAACAAGCAGGTAAGTACACACGGGGAGTGCCGGAGTACCACCATGCGCCGTTGTGATTTGAGACAGCGATCGAGCGGAAGGACGCAGAATTGTGAGGGTCCGATGGGAGCGTTGATGGCAGGTATAGTGAAATCGTCACCATGGTTGTGGTCATCCGAGTACTTCTGCGCACACGACTAACGAAGGCTGGGCGTTCGGGGATGCTGGCCAGCTTCCTTTCTTCTCACGCGCCTTTTTCAATGCATCTTCTTTGTCCACAACGGCTGAAAGACAATGGGTTATGACTGAAATTATATTGTATCTAGATAAAATTACACTGTAGTTAAAGGTAGCTTGTTGGTGTAATTAAAATTTAAAAATTTTAAAAATAGAAAAATATGTTATCTCATCACGGACAACGCAAACAAATACAGAAAAAAAGAACATGCAAAAAAGCTCAAAAAATCAAAAGTTCAGAAAAAGACGAAATCAATGAATAGTAAAAAATAAGCTAGAAACCAAAAACACAAGCCGAAATAAGCGGGGCGTAAGCTTCTTGCCAAAAAAAAAACTTCATGCTTTCTTGCGAGGACATTGCTGTTAATCTTAATCATTTCTTCGAACTTTCGTAATATAATCTATTCCTGTCACAGCTACTCATGTTGTCATTGCTGAACATATCTTCCATGCATTAGACATGTCGCTATAGGGGTTAGGGGTATGGTTACACGTGACTGTTTGTGACAACATGATGGATATTGCATCTCGTTAATTTAGCTCTAAGAAACTTAAAACACTGAGGTTGAATCGATTATTTTAGGTTTTTAGTTTGCATGAGCTGTCCACTAAAGGCACACTATTTCACTTTATAGGCTCACCGAAATCTACTGATCAGTGAGAAGCGTGCTCTCATCGATGAATAACCTGACACTGATAGTAGATTTCATGCGCGTGCACGTTCCAAGTGACATTTTTTTAGCACCGTACGTTCTGGTCAAATGATCAGATCACCGGATGCCATCATGCTAAAACCGAAGCCATAATCACAGTTTATACAAACTTGATCGATTTAATTTCCAACTTGTCAAACATGGAGTAGTTAGTTTCAAATTTGGGAACAAGTCCTTGTGAAGCAATCTCTCTGTCTTTACTATTATAAAAATCTGAGTTAGTGGTTGGTTCATTCTCCCTCCTCTCCTCTCAGCCATCCGATTTGTTCTGGATCATTCATCTCTCTCCTCCTCCTCTCTCTCAGGATACAACCGTCCACCCCCTCTACTTTTCCCATCTCCTCACGTATTCTAACCACCCTCCTCTCTATGTCGCTTACTCTTCAATGTTTGATGTGTGAAGTTGGTTAGACGTAAGTTTTGTCTCATTATTTTTATGAATCCGTTGCAACATATGGATCTCTAACTAGTAACCGAATAAAGAGGAGACATCTCATACCCGGTGTTTCACGTTTCCAAATTGGACATCCACAAATGGCGCGCGAGATGTAACAGCTGCATGGGCACGAAGAGCTGCAGGTTAATGGGTGTGGGAGCTGTGAAACGCTAGGCTTTGGGCCTTCAGCCCACGTCAACATGCAGCTGATCGGCCCATAAAGGAGTTGGCCCAAATGTGATACCTCCTCCCTCTCTTGTCGCTCCTATCATCTAGCTCTTTTTCCTTGCTTTGAACCTACTACTGTGCGCCTGCCTGTGCCTGCTACGTACTCTGATAGTTGCACACTTACATGGTAGAGAACTAATTATATGTGGTCACGTTACATAAAAAAAGGATAGTAAAAACATGAGACTGCATTAGCTTGGGATGAGTGAGAATGTGAGATGGGTAGAGATAGAGAGCTCAGCAAGGCTGTATTTTTGTCTCTAAAAGGATAACAAGTGATTCCACACTAGCATCGTACCAACTAACGATACATATTTTTCTACTTTCTAGTGGCCCCAAACAATTGCAAAGTGGTGAACTGATACCCCGTCTACACAAGAATACACAACTCGGAAAACAGCAAACCAGATTCGATTGCTCGAAACTACGTCTGCATAAATTTGCTTACAAAGAAGATACAGCTAGACATGTCTGATTACATCATGGGACAATAGCAACCTGTTTTGACTATTGATCACACTATTGGTGGTGTTTCAACTGGCTTACGACTTAATTTTTTGACTGTGACTTAAGGCTTCTAACTGAAATTGCACTGCAATGACTGTTAGTTTTTTTTAAATAATAATGAAAAAAACAGAAAAAACTGTTATATTATGTCAGACAATGCAAAGGAATAAAAGAGGGAAAAGGCAAACCCCCCCCCCCAAAAAAATCCAAAAACATAAAAAAAAGGCCAAAAATTGAAACTAACGTGTTCTAAGTGGCTTCTAATTTAAATAAGCCAAAATTCAAAATAAGTCAGAAACTGATGCAGTTTGGAGTGCGGCCCTGCCAATGATGTATGCAAATCACTTCTATGGTACATTTCAATTAAGAAATGAATACAATCAGGGCAGTGCAAAACTCGGAGGTGAGCAATGGTCACCAAGGATTAAATATGTCAAACTAACCAGGGGCGAATGTACGTGGACCGGGTCGGGGTCGGCTGACCCCGATGACTTGCTAGGAGCACCTTATACCTGTATTTTTTCACCAGCTTTGACCCCATTAAAAAATATTGTTGACCCGCAACCCAAAGACAACAAAGAACCCAAAGATGACTAATTTTAACAGCAATTTTGTGAGATGGAAGGCTCTGCTTGGAGCCCATCAGAACATCCTGAAAAATTTAAATTTAAAAATATGAATTTCTTGAATTATTTTTGGCAATATATTCTATTTGGAATTTGGATTTCATTGTGTTTTTCCGATTTTGGTTGTGATTTCAAAAGCTGAATAGATTCATAACAGATAAAGACAAACATTAGTAATGCCAAAAAGGAAATATGCAAATAATAGAAAAACTAAAATTTTAGATTCGAATCTGAAAAGATGATCTAGAATAAGGAGAGAGAAAACTGAGTTAAAATGTGAAATCTTATTTTGAAAATACTGGCATAATAGCAATAAAAAGTGAATGAATAAAATACAAACACATATGCATATATGTATATATATGTGTGTGTGCGCGCATATACAAAATTGGGTAAGAAAGAGTTTAGCCAGATAAGAAATAAGTATATATATATATATGTATACATGTATGCAAAAATTAAAGTAAGCCAACAAAAATAACATGTAAGAATATATATAAAAACATATATATACGTATACATATACATACAACCTAAATAATAATAGTACTAGAAACACTCATTCAATAGATTAAAAAGAAATTGAAGTTTAAATTTCGAATGCCATACAAAAATTAGTAATTATAAATAGCAAACAAAAACTTAAGTTAGAAAATAGAAATCCAAATTCAAGGATCAAAATCTCAAAAACTGCAAAAGCTACCCATTCTCCTCTTATTTATTATTTTTCTCTCAATTACAGGTGGGGCCTAAATCCCTTTTTCCCTCTTCCCTTCCCTTTCTTCCCTCTCACTGCCTGTGGGCCTTGCTCCCTACCGATTCCCCCTTCCTCCTTCCCTGCGCCACACCCTTCTTTCTTTCCCCTTTTCCTTCCTTCTCTGGCAGAGAATGCTCCACGTCCTTCTTCCTGTGCACCCGCCGCGCCCGCGTCAGCACGCCTGCTGCCGCCCTACCTTCTTTGCGCCGCAGGCCGCACGTCGCGCCTCGGCGTCTCGCGCGCGCGCGCCGCCGCGCCTTCTCTCTCGCGCAACCCGCACGCGCGCGCGCGCGCTCACGCCGCCGCTCCCGGTCGCCTCCTCCTTTCGGCCAAAGCCGTGCGGCACGCTCCACGCGAACCCCGGCGCCGCCCGCGCCGGCCGGCCGATCCGCGCACTGCTCCTCGGTCGTCATCTACAGCAAGTCTCCCCATTCCACGGCTATAAATAACCCGAGCTCGCTTTGCCCCTCGTGCTTCCCCTCTCTTCTTCCTCTTTTGCTCAGCCTCACCCATGTGAGTGCCGCCGCCGCCTCGCGCCGCCCGCCGCTTCAGGTGATGCCATTCCCATTTTGACCGCGTCACGGCGAGCCTCCACCCTCCATCTGCCCCCTCTCCGGGTTAATCGGACTTTGGCTCATCGGAGCTCACGCGCCGCCCATCTTCCCCATCGCCGGTTGGAACCCGCCGCCCCCACCATCCCTCCTTTCTCAAGAGCTCCCCTCCAAATTCGTCTCGCCAGGAGCACCCCCAGGACGCCCTCAATCTTCCCCAACCGACGCCCGGCCTCCTCGACGCCCGAGCCGCCCCCCTCCACGTGCGCCACCCTCCGCCGCCCCTGGCTTCCGACGCTAGCCCGCCTCGGTCACTCGTCGGCTTCACCGACCGCACTGGTACGCTCCATACCACTCCCTCTAGCCCATGCTCATGCTAATTGGGCTCCCCTTCCCCTTGGCCGTCGCCGCCCCATGGCTCCTCCGCGCCCGGCCACCTCCACCGCCGCCGGCACCCCTCGGCGCCACCTTGGCCGGAGCCACCACCACCCGGGGGTTCATCACCTCGGGGGCAGTCCATTTTGCCGCGTTCGCGGCCCTCCGGCCGACAACACACGGCGAGCCCGCCGCCTGGCCCTGTGCCCGACCCCTCCCCTGTTCCTTCTCTTCTAGCTGCGTCTCACTCTTTCCCTCTCTTTCTCTGAGTTGTGGGTCCAACTAGGAAGTACCCTTCACGGCCAATTCATGTCCAGAGTTGATGTCTGCTCTGGTTCAAAGGAGCAAATTATCAATTGGATAAAAAAAGAGTAAGAATTTAATAGTAAAAACCCTTGTGTAAGATCTTGCAAATATATACATACGTATCTATGCATATATCTGATTAAGGGAAAGTTAACCCTAGTTAAATGGCAATGGACAATTTGTGAAAGTGACCAAGGAGTTTATACATTAATTTATTGTCAATAAAGATTGTTAAAATCTAATACATGAAATGGATTAAAATATTCTCTTATATGTATATAGGTATATAAAGAGGAAACCCTCTTGTGAACTAAATAAACATCTTGCATGGTTAGTTCCGCAAATGACAAGAAATTAACATGGACCCCATGGATGTTAATGTTCAAATTTATATTTGAAGCTAGTTAAAATGAGTTCACAAGTTAATAAACGCAGGAAGTTATAAATCCCAAATAAATACCAACCAAGATTTAAGTCTCTTGTTTATGCTTAGAAAGTTCTCAAATATACCTAAAGAACCACACGATAATTTATGAATTGCAAATAATATTGAGAAGAAGAATTTAATTATAAAATTAAGACCAGGGCTCATGCTAACAAGAACTTTGGTTACCCTCATATCAACAATAATTAGCAATAGACTGTATTAAAAACAAAGTTATGCTATGGATTGTTTTACTCATTTAAAAGTAATTCTTGTCGAATATCAAATGGTTCATGACCTCAGTAAGGAAAATGGCCATAAAGATAACTCACATAATCATTGGGATAACTATGCCATCAATGTACATATTTGATCTACCTTGCCCAGTGAGTTTTCTCTCAAGATCAATCCTCAGGCCACATATGATATCAAGTATAGTTTGCATACCTCCAAAATCACGCAACACCTCTTGTATGGTAATCAATGTTTGGACTACTAGAATCAATGGTATTTAAACCTTAAATAATAAGATTAAAATAAGGTCTTACATGATTAATAACCATTCCTCACATTCTCAAGATTTACATCCACCAATAAAAGATGGATCGTTAATCCTTAATAATAATTTGTTTAATCAACGAAATAATCACCCCTGCTCCTAATAATAATAGTAATAATAATAGAACTATCAAGAAGATCTTTGAAAAATCCTAACTCTCCTTTCGACAAATCACGACCATTGGTCCTATCAATTAAAGATGTTAATCAAGCAAAATAACCGACTTTAGAATTGGCGATTGCAATCCCGGATAAGTTTTGTCGCATGAAATATCAAAGTTTCACCGCATACTCACCTTACGTATCCATATCCTAAAATCATCAAATCGTGTTTCCCTTTACTACCATCGATACTCTCTTTTATCTGCTCCTAAGTCCTGTTCGACTCATGGAACTTCCTTGATAAATAAAATTCCATAAAAAGAAAGCTATTAAATAAAAGATCGAGTCGTAGTATCCCTCAATCGGCTATATCTGACCACCTTCTCTTCTCAAGCAGAAAACCCTCAGAAATATCTCTTTATCGTTGATCATTCCTTCTTCCTAATTTTCCCTCACGGTAAAGCTGCTTAGCCACTACCTTGTGCTCAGTCCCTTGGCTCTAGGTCTATCTCACACTCACTAATTCTATCTCCAAATCCTCAAACACAGTCAAAATTCTATTTGAACGTTTGGAGTTATTTGGATTTATTTGGTCCTTTGGTTTTATTTGGATTCAGTCATTTATCGCGTAACTAGAAACTGGAGTCCTGAGGATTCCCCGGAGCAAGCGTGGTCAGAGCAAAGTGAAGATAAAGAATAGAAGCTCAAGAGAAAGCATCATGTGAGCTCAAGACCGCGGTAAACCGCGCCAGGCGAGTCAATACTTTGATCATGTTGAACCTACATTTCTGCAAATTATTTTGGTTTTAAATTATCAAATTGCATGCTGTATGTTATATGCAAATCCATGTTAATTTAAGATTCTAGTTACATGCCTATTGTTTACCTTTAATAATATTACACCCTCTTTGAAATATTTGAATATGTGAACATTGTCGCCTAGCAAAACTATAATACTAACCTTTGAAAATAAGTCCCTAATTATATGCCATGCTTAGTATTGCATAGATACTCATGGCGCGAGAGCGCCAAGCATCACTTGTAAACTCGAGAAAAATTGGTTGGGCGATCATAATGGGAATGACTGTATATTTTGGAAATGATTATTTTATGCTCTCAAAATCCCCAACTTGCTTAAATATCCAAGCGGATTGGTTGGATGGTGTGAGTGTGGTGCGGTGGATGCACAAAATGGGTTAGTGATAGACCGCCAGATACCACTAAGGACTGAATCTTGTCATGACCTCCCGGGTAAAATAGTACAACCACAAGTCTGAAATTACAACTTGGCTAAGTACATTTATCGAATCCTCGGACTCATTTCACGGGTTGGGGTTCAAGGGGTTATGCTATGGCAAGGGGCTGAAGGACACCGATGGGGGTGAAGTTTCCCGGTGTCCCACGTTGCGGAAAGAGAGAAGGTCCGGCTGCGAGTGGTCGTGGGAAACATCCCGCGCAGATGGGACCCACCGCAAGTGGGCGATCTCCCATAAAAGTGAAATGAGAAAAGGGACTCGATAATTTGAAAAGTCATTGTGATGAGTCCGCTCAACCACACGCCTAGGGAATCGTGTGGGGCAACGAGTTGATTGTCTCTTGTGGTGAAAGTGTACAAACTCTGCAGAGTCAAAACTATTCGAATAGCCGTGCCTACGGTCAAGGGCGGACATGGGAACTTAACCGATATAGTTCTATTTCAAAATACTTTGTGGGTGGGAATGGAAAAGTGGAAGGCGATGGATCGCCTGGTTTGGAATTGTCCCGGTGTCGTCCCGGTGGTAAGTTAAGCGGCTATAACGTCAAGAAATTGCTATATGGTGCGATGTCATGTAACGGTGGATGGAATCAATCGATATTAATAATGCATTTCCTTGTACATTATGATTTGTTCCAAAATTGCTAAGTCATAGGGATTTTTAATTAATTGTATTCAAAAGCACTCTACGAAAAATAAAATAGCCCGAGCCTCTTCTTTGTTAAGCTATGCATACTATTTATTTGCATTCAGTGTATTGGCTCGCGGAGCACGGGGTCGGAGTGCTCACGCCGCTTTGCGACAAAATTCGAGCGAGGAAGCAAATCACCGCGCCAAAGAACAAGATTGGACAAGCTGGAAGAGAAGATGAAGATGTCAAGGGCTAGGTCGCGAACCTCCGGTTGGTCGCTTTGTGGGCATGTCCCAAGGTCCCACCTGTGCTTCGTTCTTCTTCCGCGCAACTTTTTGAATTCGGCTTAATCGCCCATGAGTAAGTTTATTATTTTAATTATGCTTCCGCATGATATGTAATTTGATCTCCATTATCAGAATCGTGTGCACTATCTACGATCCAGGAATAGTGCAATAACACGATGATTCCGGATTATAAAATCTGGGTCTGACACCCACAGAGCCCAATGTCGCAAGGGAGAAGGCCAAAGGTTGCAATCGCCAATCGGTGCCGGTGGCTTTCGATGATTCTTCTCCCTCCGTATGACCTTCCAACTTCCGCGTCGGTGCAGCGTTCTCGTCGACGTCCTGGTTCCGTGATGGCGTGATCGCAGCCTTCGCTCAGTGCTGACGGCGAAGACGAACAGGCGGAGCCGTACAGCAGCCGCCGCCGCCGGCGATACTCTCCGAGTCTCCGTTGATTTGGTTCTACTCAAGTACGGAATCCCTGTTTATTCCCCCATCTACAATTGTGAGATGCTTGCAGCTTATCACTTTTGATCTTTTTCCAGCTTTATGTATAATATAATCCGAAGGGGAGCTAAAGGCAATTTGCTTGCGTTCCAACAGAGCAGATACTAGAGAAGTACGAGCTTTCTTCTATTTCTCTTGCAGCAAACTGCAAACATGTCACGTAAGTAAATTAGTGACTTTTTAATCATAATACAGCTAATTGTGCATTCAATATGTACTTGCGTGTTTAAGTTTGTTGATTGAATAATTTGATAGGCAATCAAAGCACATTGGGCGCTTTTTGAAAAGGAAATTAACCTGACAAGTGATAATGAAAATGCGATGGAGGCACCTTAGGCTTGAATCCGCTTATTGACTTACGACTTGCGTAAATTAATGACCGTTTCAACGAGGTAAATTCGAATTGCTTACCAACATTGTCGCTTTTAGTCCAAAGAATTCTTTCGATGCATTCAAAATTGAAAGTTTGATGGAATTGGCTAAGGCATACCCCGATGATTTTGATGCAAGGGACCTAAAAGATCTTATTCTTGAGCTCAATATTTACATTGACAATGTGCGGTGATGCTAGATTTGCCCAAGTGGCCACTATTTCGAGCTTGGTAAACCGATCTTTCTTTTCCTTTGGTATATCGGCTCCTCAAACTTGTGCTAGTTCTTCCTATTGCGATAGCATCGGTGGAAAGGTGTTTTTCAAGAGTGAAAATTGTGAAGACAGATCTACGAAACCGCATTGGCGATGGATTTATGAATGATTGTGTCATTTGCTTCGTGGAACAAGAATTTCTTGATGCAATTCCAAATGATGATATCATAGTTCGTTTTAATATGAATGACCGTGCAGTAGGGTGAAATTATAGGAGGTAAGCACTATTGTAATAAGTTTCTTTTGTCGCATTATGTTATCGATACATTTATCTCTATATGAATGCTTATTGTTTGCAATATATTTTTATTTTTATGCATAGTGTTAGAATAGTATCAACTATAGTTACGGCTCTAAGTCTAGGCCGACCCAGCGACAATTTATCCTAGATTCGCCCCTGAAACTAACCGATGCTATGCAAGCGCTGAAGTTTCCAAAGACGATGTACTCTGCACGCTAGAATCGGCATCTGAGACTAAAAATACTTTGGAAGGCTAGCTGCACAAGAGAGTAAAATAACCAAAAAAAACAGTTTTGCTATTGCACAGGCGACTGAAATTTTTTTATGTTTCAGTCACCTGAAATTGCACTCTCAATGAACTAAAATTACAGCCCCCTCCAAAAAAACAGCTGCAACTTTAGGTGATTTAGAGTGCAACTTCAGGTGACCTGAAATTGCACTCTCAATCAACTAAAATTGCAGCCCCCCTCCAAAAAAACATGTGCAACTTCAGGTGATTCAAAGTGCAACTTTAGGTGACTGAAAGATAAAAAAATTTCAGTCGTCTGTGCAATAGTCTATCCCAAAAGAAAACATATGAAGAGGAAATTTATTAAAGCCTTTACTTGCAATTACCCACCCTTCTGGGGCACCTGAGCACAAATGAGTACAGTGCAGCACACATTGGGTTGCCATGCTCTATCAGTTGTTGCTTTGTTGGGCAACTGATATCAATCTCCAGTAAATGTAAAAAGGAGAGACATTTTCCTTGGTATTTAACGATTTTCTTATGTCTATTCAGGCCGACCATGTTCAACTTTTTTTGCAAGCCAAATTTCTAATCAAATCTTAGCTGAATCAGGATCAAGAGTTGAAGACACCAACTTAAGGAATGAGATTCAGAGATACTAATGCCAGAATGATCAGTGATAAGAAAATCCAACATATGCTAAATTCTAGTGCCTACACCAGCACAATGCAGATTTTCAACATAACCGATGGGGCTGACATCAATTCATTTCATCCATTCAAAAACAGGTGGAAGATGGTATATCTGTCAAGTAAAACCACAATTTCTTGGTGCTGCAGAAAGGCATCAGGCAGGTATTTATATATGACTGATAGTGAAGATGAAGAACAAAGAAATGGAGAAACTAAAGATGCAAAAGATGTAGAAGACACAACCAAAGTAATGTGACTGCTGCCTCATCGGGTTTCTCCAAAGAGAATGTGGTTCCTTAATAGAATGTTCATAGTAAGAAATTGCATGCACATCAATGGCACTGAAAATTGTATGTTCCCCACGTAAGCAAAACCTGATATGGTTAGAAAGATATCTTGGAAAGGATGCATGTCCTGTTTACTCCTTTCCAGCTTGTGGTAGTACTAGCGATGAAATTGTTTTTTGGTAGCATCAAGTAAAGAAAGTGCCAAGGTCTTGAAAGGTCTACAGTCTACACTATGTAGTTATGTGGTGCAGTGATGGATCAGAGGAGCTCTTCTTGTTTACCATGCACAAGTGCTATGCAACGTATAATATTTACTCAGGTGAATAGAAGAATCTAGTTCAAAGCATTTTTGCCACAAAATCTATTACTGCAGTATGGATGAAATGTTTGGAAAAAAATTATATTAATCAACTGTAATGCGATTTTCATCATGCATGATCACGAACAGGGAAGCAATTAACATTCTCTAAGTGGAGTTCCTCTCAGAAAATTAATCAATACGCTAGTGACTACAAACTAGCGAATTAACTCACATAAACTCTTGAAAATCCGTACTGTCAATAATCTAAATACTACTAGTAGTGCATTTTAAGCTGAAAAAACTAACAGCTATATAATAATATAACTACTTACTGCAATTAGGCAGCTTATCATTAGCATTCTCGCAAATCATAGCTTGTCCATGCTAATGGAGAGAAGTCAGAGTAGACTCCTGGATGCTCGATCTATGTAACAAAGGGTAAGATTAGAAAAAGACATAAATCACTTATAGGCTCGCATAGCTTTTCAGAACCTCACTTGCACTCCACTCCTGCCTCAGCAGCTCTCCGTGGGGTGCTCTTCCGCCGGCTTGCATTTTGTCGGAAGCCATTCGGCCTCGAAGTCTCGTCCTCCTCCTTCGTCACCGAGTCAGAGCTGCGCTTCAATTGCCTCCTCTTCTTCTTTCCTCCGGTATCAACTGAGCCCTTCGAGTCCTTGCTTGGCACAATGGTTTTTGTGCCATCACCGTCCTCCTCGATCTCGGCAATGTCCTCTTCCTCATCAATGTCATCCTTAAGAAGCTTTTGTGACCTTCCCCTCCTCTTGTAGGCTGTGATCACCTCCTCACCCCCGCTGCCGGCATCCTCGCTTTTCGCAGATTCGATCGATTTCTTGCCCTTTCCACCTCTAGGCCTACCCATCCAGGACCCAGGAAGACCAGCCTACAACGGGGTGGTGGTGGTGCGCTTGTGCCTGTTACAATCACAGAACTGCAAATAGCCGAAATAAATCGAGTCAGGCCTTCTTCTCTCCGTATGTCTACCTCAGAAAGAATGACACAAATAGCTGATAAGACTAATCAAGGATACGAGGATGTCACTCGATATGATCATATGTATCTATGCTATGTGAGGTGGGATAACTAGACATGATTCTAACATCTGAAATCTGCAACTACAAATGGCTAATAGAAAGTACAGATTAAGAAGCTGTTGTTTACCTAGGCTATTTGATGTATCCCTTATAATGACATCAGGTGTTGGGGGTAAACTATCGAAATCATACAGTTCTTATCATGATCTCACCACAAATCACTGTGTAACGATAAGATGTCGCTGGGCATATTAATCTCCCAAATATTCCAGGTGGGAAAGAAAGTTTTCTTGGTGAATACCGCAGGAGAACCACCTGAAAAGCAAACTACTGTACCATCTAATGGAACAATCTAAAACAAAGGCAAGAACCATGTGAACAGCCTCATATCTACTATCTAGAACTCCAAGTCATTACCACCACAAAGAAACCCCTATGTCCTAACTAGGGAGTAAAGAACCGAAACACGATCAAGAACTAGGAACTGACCTGTCGTAGTATCATGCAGAATCTGGAAAGCCATCAACTTCTTTGAATAAAAACCCTCCTCTCCTGGATTAAGAGGCTTCAACTTGCAGCAGGAGATCTTCAAAGGCTAGTTGGTCTGGTCTATGTTTGCTCTGAGCCTCTGAGGTAAGAAAAGAACACCATAAAGAGCAGAGGAGGTACAGGAGATGCTGTGGTAATGGATTTTAGATAGCAGATATAGGGCGGTGAGCGTTTGAGGCGTTGTGCACACAGAAACAAGAAACCAAGAGCACTAGAGAGAGAGAGAGAGAAGAGAGAGAGACCCATGAACCGCGCGCAGTAACAACGTGGAGGAATGTACCAGGGCCTCAGGGGCAGCGTCACAGTAAAAGCGTTTATGTTCGCAATTTTTACAGCTTCAACCGGGGAGAAATGCGTATACCGCTGCTTGACACCGAGGTACCAGGTACAATGGCAAAATTTACTGCAATGTACAACGGGAACTTGCAGCATGAGGGATGAGACACGCCAGTGTGAAATGCCCCCTGGTGCAGTACATGCAGCCATGCACTGGCGATTCTTGTTTGGAGAAAAAGGTGGAGATAAAACGAGTGGAGAAGAAACAAGAAACCTACCATCTTGGTACAAAACACCGAACGCCTGTGCCGTAAGGACTCCTGCGCGGAAGACGAACCAACCAGAGCTGGACTCCACGTCTCCGGTGTGGTTTTAGGCAAAACCGTGTGCCACAAAACCAGACCTATGGTTCGTCCCGTAGTTCTGGACTTCTGGGCCATCGGGTGCAGACCCACAGAGGGCGGGCCCAAAGAAGGCTCACTCTAATTTCAGTTTTACGTAGGACGACTAAGCGCCTGTTCTTTTTTTAAGTTTCTAAAAGCTGTTTTTTAATTTTTCTGTAGTAACTAATTTTTAAATGGAGTATCTTTTCAAGATAGAGTCTACTAGTTAATTGTAGTACATACTATACCGACTTCATTTATATCAGTAAAAACCGCAAGTAAGTTTATGTTAATCTGTAATTTCTTACACGAACAGTTCAAAAGTCACAAACCGCAACCAAAAACCATAAGCTTCAGCCAAAAAAACAAACACTAAATATCTAACTAATGTCTCATTTAGTCATTTGGTCCATCAATAAATATATATAAACACTTAATACGATATTGGATGCCCCCACTTATTTCTTATATTGAATCCAACCCTGCACAGTAGTACGATGAACTAACTGCAAGTAGAGTTTGTGCTAATGGGGTTGTTCTTTTTTTGCTGAAACTTATGGTTTTTGGTTGCGGTTTTTGGTTTTTAGTCTGTTCGTGCGAGAGATTACAAAGTAACAGAAACTCACGTACCGTTTTTACCAATATAAATGAAGTCGGCATAATATATACTACAATTAACTAGTAGATTTTATCTTGAAAATATACTTCATTTAAAAGCTAATTAAGTTTTTAGAAGCTGAAAAGAACAGATCCACTATGGGTTCTGGTTTGGTGCTTGGCTCCATGATACGGTACCATTACGGGATTATGAAGTGGTTTGTGACAAGTTTTGATCTGCAAGCCAACATGATCATGTCATGGAAGATACAGCTTTAGGGACAAAATGTCAACAAAGCTAACCACTTCTCACACCCGACCAAACGCTCCCTCTCGCGAGTAAAAAAAAAACCCCCTTTTTTCAGCAAAAGGCAGCGAGCGTTGAGGCGAGGTATGGATGGAACCGTGGAATGGAAGGCGCACCAACGCATCATGCAGCAGCGCCGCGGCGGCGTCCGGCACAAGGAAAGACGGCCGCTGCATGGCTTCCTCGTCACTCCGCTCCACTCCACCCCCAACGCACACAAACAACTAAGAGCAAGGCTAATAATATAGCCTTCAGCTGGCTGTATAGATATTTACAGTCCACTTATCAGTCCATTTATATAGTAGTTTACAGCCAGCTGAAGGCTGTATCACCCACCTCTTTCTCTCACAAAGTTTCTTGGTTCTTGTGCTTCAGCTGACTGTAAACTTACAGTCCACCTCTCTTCTCTCTCCTTCACCTCAGCATACAGTCTACTAACAGCCTTTTATTATACTTACTCTAATGGTATGGTGTCTGGGTGAGCAAGTACGTGGTTTTCCTCCCTTTCTTGCAGGAGGGTGAGTCGTCAGGAGACACGGGAGTACAGCGAGTGGGCAGGCAGGCCGGCCGCTGTCTGCCGCTGGTGCCGGGCGACAGCCTCGTGCCAACGCCTGCCCCCTCCCTCGCTCGCTTCGCTTTCCCGGTTTCAAATCTACCATCCATCCGGCCAATGCGGCCGCGCCCGTGGCTGCGGCCTGCAGGGGGCAAGCGCGGTTGCCCGTGCTCGAACAGTCGGGGAGAGCGAGGCGCACGGTCAAGGCTCCAATGATCCGTTGGTTTGGTCGCCACGACGGTGGTCGGTCGCGCAGGGAAGACAGCTTTTGTTCTCGCTCGCGGCCACGGGAAAGGGAAGCGGGAGCGCGTCGCTGCTGGCTGCCACTTCGCGATGGTATCGGCCCGTGGTTGTGCGTGCGCGGAGGCGCCGAAAGGTAATCAGATCGGCAGAGCTGCGCACAGAAGCCTGGCCCATCGCTCGCGTCGAAGGAAACCAGGCTCATGAGAAAGGCCGGCCTGCTGGGTTCTCGGCCTGCTCCGCGTAGCCCATGGGTGATGCTGCAGTCTAGAATGCAAGTTTGGGTTTCGACTCTCGGCACATTGCAGCGAAGGCTCAACCCAATTACCCTCAAACCCATGAACTCCAAACCAAGTTACCCAACCACTCGACAAGACGCACACTTAGGGTTAGGGTATAGATAACCCAAATCTATACCTAATTTTATTTATATCTATTTAAAGTGATGTTATCTATATCTAAATAAAAAGTATACACAATAGATTTAGGTAACCCAGGGGTAAAGGAGAAGGAAAATGAGGGTTGAATTAAAAGAGGCTTGTAAAGGAAGTTTCGTAAAACTTCGGTATTCAAACTGTCAATCTTACGTCTACACCATAAAAGTTTTTTTTGAAATTAATTAAAATTTATTGAAGATGATTATGCGTATAGGAGAGCTACTCTATGCAAATTGACAGAGTTAGGCATACACGTGGGTCCCATATGCTTTTATAGGAATTTTTCGTAAAACTTTATTATTAGAATTTTAACCTCGTGTTCACACTATAAAAGTTTTACAAAATCAACTGAAATTTGTTGAAAATAATTCTGTGTATATGGAGCTACTTTGTGTAAATTGACGGGCACATGTGACTCCCATATACTTTTATAGAAAGTTATAATTGAGTATGAGTAGTCTAAACTTATAGATAGACTAAGTGTACTCTTAACCCTAGGTTTGAATGGGTATGGATAAAGATGGGTAAATGGGTATTACCCTCTCCATACCTAAATCTAAATGAATATTTTATTTTTTATGTATACCATAACCAATAATATAGGTATAAGTTTAGATAAAGGTAATAGATATCCAATGGCAGCCCTACACACAACCAGGCAATGTCGCCACGGCTCGAAGAGGCACCCTCTTCCGTGACGTGATCCCGGGCGCCTCCTCCATGTCCACCACCCCCGGCGCCCCGCCCACCACAGGAGGCACGGCCCAGTCGAACCGCCCTACGAGGTTGGCGAGCGCGAGCTCCACGACGGCTGTCGTGAACCCGATCCCGGGGCACATCCTCCGCCCGGCGCCGAACGGTATAAGCTGGAAGTGCCGCCCCCGGAAGTCCACTGCGCTGCTGATGAACCGCTCCGGCCGAAACTCGCCGGCGCGGTCCCAGGCCACCGGGTCCCGCCCGACGGCCCATGCGTTGACGATGTTGGGAATAATCCCACATTGGTTGTGGAAGAGGAGAAGGCACAACTTATAAGTGTGGGGGAGCCCCCACCCATTGGACTAGTCTTTTGGGGGGAGAAGGCCCAGTACCACTTATAATGTTGTTGCTCCGTTGCTCCGTGGGCTTGGTTGTGTTCCGCCCATGTGGACCTGTGGCCCGGGGAGTAAAAACCCAGCTGGACCTAGGTATGCGGCCAGGTCCAGATCGCACAGACGACGACCCGGGTTCCACGCGGGACGTCGTAGCGGTGGACCCTCGCATGCTGCATGGACTCGCGGGGTACAAGGAGGGGCCCCGGCGGGTGCAGCCTCATAGTCTCCTTGATCACGGCCTTGAGGTACTCCATCGCCGGGAGGTCTTGCTCGGTGATGACGGAGTCGGTGTTTCTGGACTGCCTGAGCTCGTGTTGTAGCTTTTGCATTGCTTCCGGGTTGCGGAGCAGCTCCGCCATGACCCATTCTAGGACGATGATGGTCGAGTCTGTCCCCGCTCCGAACAGGTCCTGTGGAAAGTAATCAAGGTTAGATCAGAGAACTGGGAAGGAAAATAGTAGACTGAAGTGTAAATAGGCCCCTTTTTTCTCATGTAAATGCTATGCGTGTATATTCCGATGCAACTGCTAGTATATATAATACTTGAGTTTACGCATCAATCAATTTATCTAAAAAAATTAACCTGTTAGAGAAAATGTGAACAATATATTTCAAGAAAAAGGCCCACCAAGGCGGCCAAACAGAAAATTTTTTTTTGACAAGATACTAAAACAAAGACAACTTCGCATAGTACAAACTGTTACTTTTGAGGTTTGGCAGTGTTACCTCCAATAGCGCCTTCACGTTATCCCTACTCAAGGGCCGTCCCGTCCCTGTCGAATCCTTCTGAAGCGACAGCAGCACATGCACGAGCGCGTCGACGTGGCGCGCTCCTGCTCGTCCTCCCATCTCGCCGCTCGCGGCAACGACGATCTCCTCAAGGATCCGATCGATCCTCTCGAACGCCCGTTTCACCTTGGCGTCCGTCCCGTTCACCGCGGCCACCCACGCTAGCCACGGGATGTAGTCGCCGACGTGGAACGCCCCGAGCAGCGCGTTGGCCTCCTCGAGCAGCGAGTCCACCTTAGCGCGCCACCCCGCGCAGCCCGAGGCGTGCACGCCGAGCACGATCCGCCCGATCACGTCCTTGGCGAAGCCGCCGAGGAGCTCGCTGAGCTGCACGACGCCGCCGGGCCCACGCGCCTGCTTCTCCACCCTCCGGACCAGCTCCGCCATTTCTTCCTCTCGCACGCCGCGGTAGGCCTGCACCCTCCTGGCCTCCTGGGGCTCAGGAGGTGGAACACGGCCATCTTGCGCACGCGGCGCCAGTACGCGCCGTGCGGCGCGAAGGCGATGTCCGTGCAGCCGTAGAGGAGCCACCTCGGGATGGCGAGCGACGGGCGGTTGGCGAAGGCATGGTCCTGCAGCTGAAGCACCTCGCGCGCCGCGTCGGCCGAGGAGGCCACGAGGGTGGGCACGCGCCCGAGGTGGAGCAGCATGGGCGGCCCGTGGGCGGCGGCGAGCGCGTGCAGGGCGCGGTGCGGGAGCGCGCCGAGCTGGTGGAGGTTGCCGATGATAGGGAGGCGCGGCGGGGAGGGCGGGAGGCGGTGGGCGGGAGGTTTCTTGGTTCGGGCAAGCACGAGCAGCAGTGTGCATGAAAACAGTGAGTATTGTGGCTACGAGCAGGGGGAATAGTGGCAATGGCATGGTGGTGGTTTCCATTTTGGCTCAATCATAGTGCAAGGGCGGAAGGGCGGAGGGTGGCTGGTTGTATTTACAGGGATTGCACATAGACAAATCCATAATTATCACTGTATATTTCGAAAATGAAAAGTTATTATTTTTATTATTTGAATTAGGGGTGAATATCGAGCCAGTTCGCCTTGATAAAGCTCGTTAAAGAGGCCGCTCGGCTCGTTAGGCTAACGAGCTTAAAAGGTGGCTCGGCTTGGCTCAGCTCGGCAGGAAGCTCGAGCTCGGTTAGTTAGGCTCGCTAGCAAAATGTCATGCTTCTGACATGAAGTTTAATGTAGAATTTATGTAGTTTGCAACCTTTTCTAGTGGCCAATAATTATCTTGTTGAGGCAGCAACCATACATTAAGAAAAACAAGGCAGAAACAGTTAAGACATTGTGGAAATTTTGTAGGGTGTTTGCCTGGTGAGTTCACAAGCAGTGTTTGCTATGTTATTCGTGAGCTATTTACATGCAGGAGATAGTGTGTTTATTGCAGCTTTTCAGGGGCGAAGAATTGATGTATTTGATTTTCATGTACAAATTGTGATGGTTTTGTCTAATGTTACATATTCAGTAGCCTGAGGTATTGTCACAAGAATGTTTGACTATTTTGCGTTGTTCAGACTTTAGAGATCACCAGCCAAGGTTTGCTATTGTCACAGATAGCTCACCTGCCAAGGGAGAGGTTGTAGAGTACTGGTGCTATTCAATTTATTGATTTTAGATTTGGCTGTAATATTAGGATGTCAAATTTAAATGTTGGAAACTTGTTGCACAAATTTGGTTCATGCAATGATTTTCTCATGTATCGGGTTATTGACATATTTTTTTTACCAATCTTCTAAATGTATGAATCACATGTACAGGTTATTCAGATTTTTAGGTTGATGTGATTTCAGTTATTCATTTGCCACGAGTGTCATGAAAAATAAAACTAGTTCTCTAAATATCATTATGTCTATGTTTGTACTTGAAAATTCTCAATTTAGTGTGTGTGCATCACTGGATGGATTGTTGGCTTCAGCTAGGCTGGTGACTTCCTGAATACACTCAGGGCTCCTCCGAAGTTGGCAGTTTTTTGTTTTTGCTACAGTACCTAACTTTCAAACGGAGTATTTTCTCAAGACGTGGTCTACAAGTTAAATGATATGCATGTTAAAAGCCCGACATCTGTACTAGCCAAAATCACAAGTGATTATCTCTTTCCGTAATTGAGAGACCATGTGGAGGTCGCCTCATGGTTATGATGAGTAATTGACTCTTAATCTAGTGAGATTTCGCTTAGAATATTGACATGGCTTGACTCACGTTTGGATACCTTCTTCTAGACTATAATCTTGAGTGACTTGACATGCTAATTAAACATTTAATTCAAAGATCATGATTTATTTGGCTTGAGCTTGGCAATACATAGTTTGTTATGATCTAGATAGCATTGTCACCTTTTATGGCTTGGTATAATTTTCGTTGAAACCAGTTTAGATAATCTTCATGGCTCCCTCAGCTCTCATTGCCTTCATCAAATCAACTGTCGGCACTCCATTTAATTCATGCTCTATTTTTTCTTCCTTGCATCTTGATGACTCTATTGCCAAAAGGGGAGAAGGATAGAGAAAAGACATTAAGGGTGCAAAGGCATTAGAATGGGAATTTGCATTAAGAGATGGGAGAAGGATTGGAAAAGGGCTTTAAGGGGAGAATACTTGGTCGTCTTGCTCGACAATGGTCATGAGAGCAACGACTCTTGTCTCGGACCATGAGCAAGATTGGACACTTTTTGCCAACATGGTCATGGGTTCTGTCTTCACTTCTTTTAGACCATGTCTAGCTCATGCATCTCTCCTTCCTTTTCTTTTCAAAAACAAACTCATCTTCTTGCCTTTTTCTGTGTTTGTCAATATACTCATCAAGGGGGAGATTGAGAGACCATGTGGAGGTCGCCTCATGGTTGTGATGAGTAATTGACTCTTAATCTAGTGAGATTGAGTTTGGTTTTTGAAGTTTGAGAGGAGAATGGGTCTCTCTGTTGGTTCCTAAGCCCTTACGACTTGCTTGGCAATAGCCTTACGACCACATTGTTTGTTGTCTTGAGCGGCTGGAAGTGTTCGACCACCGCAACGCTTTTTGGCCAGGGTCGGAGGTCGCCAGATAGCTTTACGACCACCTTGGGTGTGAACGGAGAACATCAGAAGAGGTTACGACTGGTTTGGTTGTGGTCGGAAGGCTGTACGACTACGTTGTGGCGTTTACGACCACTCTGGCTATGGTCGAAGGCCATCGGAAGCAGCTACGACCACATTGGCCATGGTCTGAGGTCGTAAGTCGAATCTACGATTGCTTTGTGGTGGAAGTCGGCGCTGGGCGTCGACCACGTTGAGTAGTCGGCGCCTACGACCACGTTGTGATGCGATTGGGCGGGCGTGAGGAGCGATCGGGCGCGGTCCAAATGTAGCGGGACTCGGTCGGAAGTGCTCGTAACGGTCGGAATCACTCGTAGCGCGTCGATGCGATCTTAGGGTCGTGGCGGTCGGTTGTGCGAGATGTTTGAACGTGATCGTAGACACATGAGAATTGGTCGTATGACCTCTAGGATCGTCCATGTGAGCCGGGAATCGGTCGTATGGCTTTGTGGTGAAGTCGTGACCTCGTGCATTTATTGGTTCATCATTTCGATCGGTCGGATGACGAACGACTTAGGATGAGGTCGTAGACTTTGAGCGATAAAGTTGTAGCGTTGTTGTGTGCGGTCGTAGGCTCGATGCGACTTGGTGATCCGCTTTACATCTTGGTAGTTGTAGCGATCGTGCGTAAGTCGAAGCTTTGTGTGATCGGTGATCCTAGGCGATCGATTGGTGGTGGTGAGGCCGATTCGACTTGGTGATTGGTTATGTAGTCGTGGGATCGACTTGGTGGTCGATCGAGCTTTACGACTTGGTGGTCGTAAGGCTCATGACTTGATGTCGGCTCTACGACTTGGTAGTCGTGGAGTTGATTCGACTTTGTGATCTTAGCGACCGCCTTGGTAGTAAGTAGTCGTAGCCGTGTGTGTAATCGTTGCAAGCTTACAATGGTCGTAGCTTGTGTCTTGGCGGTCGTGCGACCTAGTGAGTGGTCGTGAGGTCGCAGGAAGGCTCTTGTGAGTGGAGGGTTTCTCTGCTCGCGTACAGCAGAGTGGTCGTATGGGGTATGGTCCTTATGCGATAATATCGTAGCGGCTAGCAATGGTTGTGGCATGTGTCCGCATGGTCGTAGTGAGTGTGAGACGGTCGTAACGACATGTTGTGTGGTCGAAGGAAGCGGGAAGTGTTCGGGGCTTCACCATTTCTTGAGTTGTGCATTCGAGTGGTCGTAGGGGTTTACGATCGAGTTGTGTCTTTGTGACACTTGTTGGTTGTACCGATGGTTTGTCTGTTGTGCAGTGCGGTGCTATGTGACGGTTTGCTTGTCCGTGTGGCTGCAGGACTTGGAGCTATTTCATGGTGAGCGTGGGAGGACCGGGACTAGGCACGGGAGGTGTTGAGGTCCGGAGCGGTTGGAGGCGCCAAGATGATCGAGGTGGTGAGGTGGTTGCAAGCCGAGGAGATGAGGAACCGGCCGGAGCTGCCAGAGGACCTTGGAGACAAGTCTTGGTGAGGCTTGGAGTGGTCGGGACTAGACATGGGAGATGTTGAGGTCCGAACATCGGGTGAAGCCGAAGAAGACTTGGGGCTCAAGGTGGTTGCAAGCCAAGGAGATGAGGAACCGGGCCGAGCCGCCAGAGGATCTTGGTGACAGTCCGCGAGGCTGGGATGGTCGGGACGAGGCGCGGGCGGTGTCGGGTCCGTAACGACCGGGGAAGCCGAAGAAGACCTAGTCTTGCGAGGTGGTTGCAAGCTTGGACGGCAAGGCAGGAGGAAGCTTCCGGGAAGGCAGCGGAGTGGCATTTTGGGGAATGCGGAAAGCTGCAAAGGGAAGCTGTGTCTCTGCCAATGCACAGGAGTTGTTGGCGCTAACGGGCAAAGCAGTGGAACCGTTGGGTTTAACGGGTAAAGCACTGGAAGCTTGTTTTCGCTAGTGGGTAAAGCGAGGTGTAAAACCCGGTGTTAGGAGGGTGTTTACGGGTTAGCCCCAGTGTGGACTAATGGATGGATCCATTAGGGTTAGTCTCGGGTGTGAGGCTATAAAAGGGAGAGGGGAGGCACGAGTTTGAGTGGGTTGGCCGGCTGGGCCTTGGAGGCAGCCGCCTCTCCCTCCCATGGGAGTCTGTGAGTGTGTTCTTGGGATTGTGTGAGAGAGAGAGGATGAGTGGAGAATCCATGTATGAATAATCGAGAAAGAGAGAAAGAGAAGAGGTGTGAGCTCCTCTCTATGCTCTCCGGGCGTATCGGGATTCCTTGTACTCCTTGATGGTTGGAATGGAAACTCTGAGTTGTGTTCTCTGTCTTGTGTTTGAATGATTTGTTTGCGCTCTCTTTGTTCCTTCGTATATCCGTGTTCTTGGCTTTCAAATCGCAGTGACATGTGGGTTTTACTCCAAGCCATCTTGGCTATTCTAGTCCCACGAGCGGTTCTATTCATCAACTCGGTACTTCTTGCTTTGAGTTGTGTTCTTGGTTTGAGTAGGCCTAGTTTTGATTTGCTCAAAACAGGGAATCTGTCTCAAGGCTATTTGGCCAGTTCATTCCCGAGAGCAAGAGTCGAATCGGAGAAGTGTTTGCGTCTCGCGGTCGTGCGCCGAGTACATGCTCTGCATTCGCTACGACCACGTTGAGACTTTTGTGCATGAGTCGACCGAATTCTGTTTCGGTTTCGACCACGCCGCTTGTCGGATCTCGAAAGAAGTTTTTCAACGCCTTGGTTTTTCTCTCACAAAGGACGTGAGCAAACGTTGTCTAAAGTCTCATACCCGATTGCTTTGTGAATTGCAAGATATTTGGAAATCAAAGCAAGTGGTCATGAGCTCTGGCTTGTCTAGTTGGTCGTGCGCGCCTTCTCTGTTTTCGGTCATTCGTGCGCTCTCTTTTGTCGGTCGGATCTCGGGTTTTGGTGGATCGTCTGTCTTCCGAGTGACTCGATCGACCACGAGTTGGCGTTCGATCTCTCAAAACAGATGGTCTATCTCTTTGTCGAGTGATCACGATAGATCCTTTCGATCGCCTTGTTTTGTCCTCGCCGTGGCGATTCTAGTTCGGTGTCGATCGATCTTACGTTCTCCGGTGAACATTCGATCTTCCTCTTCATAGCTTTGTAGCTATTGGAGAAGAAGATTGTGTGAATACTTGGAGAGATTTTAAGGCACCATTCACCCCCCTCTGTTGCCTTTTCGGTCCTACAGTAATATATACTGTAAACAGTCAAAATTCAAAAAATTCAACCAAAAACCATAAGTCGCAGCTACGCCAAACAAGCCCTCACTGGGCTGGGCGGTTGTCGTCTGACTAGGACGGTACGCGTGCAGCAATTGGACCGGCATAGCCATGAGATGCATTGATGAGGTGAGGAGGCGTTCTCTTTCGAACTAATTATGGCTTATTCTCTTCTAACTGTTAACGACCATAGTACTCAAGGTAGAACTAGGCTTTAAAAATGATGGGGTCCAGTACGGGCATCCTCTTCCTATCATGCTGTAAGAACTCTATTTCCGTTTAGCAATGAAAAATAGGGATATATCCCGTATAAAAAAGTATGGGCATCCTCATTTTTTCACCTGGAGATGAGCAAGTGTACATATCTTGTCTACGAGTGCATTCTTTTCGGCTATAACTAATAAATTTTGATCCTAACACGAATGCTTAGATGAAAAAATTGAATACTGATAAATTAATTTGAATGCCCTTTCAAAGCTTTCAACACATAATCCCTCAAGTAGTCGAGTAGGGGTTCTGTCATATCAGGGGAAGGCAAATCCTAATTCATGGGACATCCCATGCTCCTATATGAACGCAACTTCGCCCTACAAAATAGTTCTTCACGAAAACGAGCTTTTTCTTGAACATTCCTAACACTTGAAATCTTTTTGTATGATCGTGAGTAATCAGAGAAGATGAATGACTATAATCTGCAGAAGCTTTTTTCTCAAATCTATTATTTTTTCATTGTCTAAACCTACCAATACAGTAAAAACAAAAAAAGTAAAGGGAAAAATATTATTTTTAGGTACTGTAGCAAACTACACGTGTACTACAGTACATGTTACTATAGCACATTAAAAAAAACAGAAACACCACTTCCGTTGGACGTTGAGCGTTGCACGTCTCTTCTTCTTTTTTCCTTCTAATGTTCGCAGGTAGTACTTCCAACATTTCATTCAGCACATTAAAAAAACGAAAACACCACTTCCGTTGGACGTTGAGCGTTGCACGTCTCTTCTTTTTTTTCTCCTTCTGATGTTCACGAGAAATTTAACTTTTTACCACTCTTAATATTGTCACCTACTCAAATACCATCCTCTACATTACAATTAATATTTTACCACTCTCCACCTCGTGGCGCCTAGTCACTACCATGTCACGCCCGCGCCTCGCGCCCGGCCTCCCGCGCCGCCGCCGGCCTCGCCGTCCTCCCGCGCCGCCGCCTGCCGCCCGGCCTCCCGCGCCTCCCGCTCGCCGCGCCGCACCTCCCTTCCCGAGTCCGCGCCAGATCTCGCCAGCCGCTCGGCGGTGGGAGCCTGATTCCTCGATGGTGAAGCATCTACGAGCATCCCGGAGCTCACCTGGGGCATCGGTCGAGGCCGAGATGGAGCAGGGCGGGCCGGCGGCGAGAGGGAGCTTGGCGGCGAGGATGAAGACGGCGGCGGCTCGCTGGGGAGGGTGGCGGGGTCTGGCGAGGTGGGGGATGTGCTCGGGGTGCCCTGGAGATACCCCACGCGCGATGAATTGGCCTGAGACGCAGCGCTTCACCGGCGGGATCCCGCGCGGACTCGGGAAGGGGCGCGCGGCGCGCGCGCGCGGCGAGGCGCGGGAGGCGGGCGCGGCGCGGAGAGGCGCGGGAGGACGGCGAGGCGGGCGGCGGCGCGGGCGCGGGCGTGACATGGCAGTGACTAGGCGCCACGTAGGCTGGAAAGTGGCAAAATGTTAATTGCAATGTAGAGAATGGTATTTGAGTAGGTGGCAATGTTAAAAGTGGCAAAAAGTTAAATTTCCCGATGTTCACAGGTAGTACTTCCAACATTTCATTCGGCACTCTCTAACACTGCTCTTTGCATAGAAAGGATATTACTTTAGACCTTTGCACAAAAAGAAATGCACTTCAGGGTTCAGATAACAAGCATTGATCAGGGTTTTTGTAATGTTGCTAACTCCTACTCATGCACAACCTGAATTGTCTCTTACAGACCTGTATTGCAGGGAGGCAGGGGCGTGCCGCAGAGGCACTTGTTGTGAGCATAGCAGTCAGCTCCGTGCACCGACATGAACCTTCCCGTCGGTATCTCGCCGCAGAGGCCATTGTAGCTGACGTTGAAGTGCTCAAGCTTAATGTCCCTCAGCGACTTGGCCACCGACCCCTTGATCCTGTTGTGGCTCAGGTCCAGGAACTTCAGGTGGTGGGGGAACCTGACCTTGGTCAAGTCGAACTCGAGCTCGTTCCACGAGAGGTCGATCTTGGATATCGACTTCGTGATGTCGAACTGCAACGACGGGTCGCCGGTGAGCCGGTTGTGCGAGAGGTCCACGGTGTCGACGTCGCCGTCCCCGTAGTCTCTCGGTATCTCGCCGGTGAGCTGGTTGTTGGACAGGATCAAGAACCTGAAGCTCCCGTGCAGCAACCCCGGCGGTATGGTGCCGGTGAGCATGTTGCCGCTGAGGTCCACGTACCTGAGGTTGGGGAGGCTGCCCAGAGACCGAGGGATGGGCCCGGCGAGCTTGCTGTTCGCGATGACGAGGGTGCTGAGGTTGGTCCCGGCGAGGAAGTCCGGCACCGGCCCGGAGATGGAGGTGCCGGTGATGTCGAGGTCCTCGAGGCGCGTGAGGTTGCCGAAAGAGGAGGGGATGGGGCCGGACAGGCCGGGGATGGACCGAACCTGGAGGATCACAAGCTCCGACAGCTCGCCTAGGGCCGGCGGCACGGGCACACGGACGCCGTCGAGGGAGAAGAGGGCCAGGCCCGTGATGCGGCCGGTCGCGGAGCAGAAGACGGTGGGCTCCCAGGCGCAGCAGTTGGTCGAAGGAAGCCACGAGGATAGCTGGACGGGGTCGCCGAGCTGCGCCTTGACCTTGAGCAGAGCGGCGCGGTCGTTGCCGTCGCAGTCCATGGCCGATGAGGGGACAGTGTAAGCGGAGAAGAAGAGAAGCGAAAGCAGAGGAAGCATCGCGGAGAATGGTTCATTAGGCATTGCCTTCCTTTTCTTTCGGGGAAGTGGCACGAAGCTAATGTATGATTTGTGCTGCCATTGATATAGCACAGGGTGTGTTGCCAGTTCCAAAAGTGGAGGACACGAGGACGAATATGTGTGAAACGGAGCAGCTTCATGGGGCGAGCTTTTGCATTAAGATCGCGTTTCTTGATAGAGAGGACGACGGACATGTTGCACTGCGTTGTTAGTTGATCACATTGTTGTTCCTTTGCATGTTGTGTTATTACCGTGTGAAACATTCTCCCTATTTTCCGACTCCTTGGTTATTTTATACTTTGGACTTAGGGTTTGTTCTTTTTAGCTGAAATTTATGTCTTTTAGCTGCTGCTTGTGGCTTTTGAGCTGTTCGTGCAAGAGATTACAGAGTAACAAAAACTCACGTCAATTTTTACCGATATAAATGAAGTCAGTAAAGTATGTACTACAATTAACTAGTAGATCCTATCTTAAAAAGACACTCCATTTAAAAACTAGTTACTGTAGAAAAGTTAAAAACAAAAGTCAAAAGTTGAAAAAAGAACAAAGCCTCAGATATATAGCGCAAAAAGAGCCAAGAGGTGGCAGTGCGTTTGGTTGGAACTTGGAAAGCCAATTTCCCACTAAGAAGCCTTGCAAGTTGCAACTAGCCCATGCACAATAGTACGAACAACATGATTAAGGGCCCATTCCTATTGGCTTTAGCCTGTATTTGAAGAAACCAAAACTAATACGAACGGCTCGCTTCTCCTAGTGGCTTGCAGAAGCCGCTTGTTGGCGTGGGTGCACATGAAGCGTAAAGACCCGACGCGAAGGCATGTGACGTGCAGTCGAGCACTTTCCCCACATCACGTTCCCCTCTTCCTCTCGCCCTCTCTCGTGTAGGCGACAGTTCAGCTACCCAATCTCGTGTCCCCGCCTCGTTCTGATGCCCCCCAACCTGATCCCCCAGATCCGCTCTCTCTACGCCCAGATCTGCCACCTGTCCCTAGATCCGCTCTCACCACGTCAGATCAGCCGCGGTCCACCCATGGAGCCTCGCTCACCGTCCACCCCCGTGGAGCTTCTCCCGCCGTCCATCCCCGTAGAGCCTCACTCGTCGTTCGCCCCCTCTTAGTCGAAGCTCGTACCGCTTGTCCACCCCCATGGTGCCTCGCATGTCGTCCATGCTGTGGTTCCCCTCCCATCGCCCAGAGCTTCGGCTCGCACCACCTCCCTCTATCTCAGTATCCGATTGTAAGATATCCTCCACCCATACCATCCATTCTCATTTTTTTCCTGCACGATTCACAATTGTCAGTCTGCGCATGTGTTGAATTTTTTGGGTGTGATTGTTATGTCCTCCGTTGTGCACCACCATTTGTTGTGCAATTGATAGCAGCCTTGCCATTGGCTCTCAGAGATAGCTAGCAAGCACGCAACCCCAGCATGCTAGGATGACGAAGCCACTAGCTAGTTTTTTCATTGCCATCTGCCTAGAGGAACTGGACGCCAGCAACCGCCCACAAAATTGCCTCTCTGGTAAGGGGTACAACATGTTCGAAAGTTCAAAGAGCGCACCGGTTGACAGTATACCTATAAGCAAATGAAGAATATATGGGATACACTAAAAAGAGATTTGGCTCATTGGAATACCCTCAAGTTATGCTCTACCGACCTCAGCTTCAATTTGAAGACCGGTACTATTGCTGCCGACAATGACTGGTGGGAGGATCAAGCAAAGGTGAGACTTCACTTTTTGTTTGTAGGAAGTCTTTAATGTCCACTCTACGATGTTTGCCAAATCACTAAGGCCCCCTATGTTTCTCTTCTGTGCAGAGCATGGCGGACATTATGAAATTCTGCAAGGCACTGCTCACTCACAAGGACCTCCTGGAGAGATTGTTCGAGGACACCCTATGCATAAATGCAGATGCATATGTGCTTGGTGAAGAGCACACTCATGGCCTGGAGGATGTAGAGGGCAGCTCACCGCCGATTGGAGGCAGCAATAGCAGCCCGTCAGCCCCTGGTAAGGGGAAGTGCCATTTTGTGCTAGAGTCTTCTAAAGGCAAGAAAACACGGAAGACCCATCAAGATATGCAGCTCGAGTGCTTCATCGACTTCTATGAGCAGTCCAGAGGCCATAAGAGTTTTACCCTTTTCGCAACCTTGCACCCCATGAGCTAGTCCAAGGATGAAATAAAAGAGTTAATGGAGGTTGACATTGCCAGTGGTGCCCATGAGGACAGTGATGAGTACTACTACGCGAGTCAGCTCTTCATGCGCACCCACTACCGTGACATGTTTGTCAACTTTGGAATCCCGGAGGGCTGGCTAGCCTGATTAGGAGAAGCTGGGTAGATAAGAAGAATGCTAAGTGATCATAGCCTTGTGTGCAACAGCATCAACAAATTTTTTTTTCACATTATGAGTCCTATTGCAAGTTTCTTTCCTTCCATATATTGTCAGTCCTACTATGTTATTCGCATGTTCAGTTATTTCAGTTAGAATTGGCTTGTCCGATATGTGATTCTATTACTTGACTTATAAACTAAGTTAAACAGCCATTTGAGTTTGAAACTGAGTTGAACTGGGTTGTCTGTTACTTGAGTTTGAAATCGAGCTAAACTTGTTGTCCTGTTGTTAGAGTTAGGCTAGGGTTCGACCCGCCTGTTTACCATTTGAGTTAGAAATGAGTTCAACTTGCTTATTCTGGGATCTGTGTTAGAAATTGAGCTATGCCAGCTTGTCCTGGTATTTTAGCTAGAGAATGTATTTGATTGCCCTGTTCTATTTTGTCAGTAAGAAAATGAGTAGAGCTACGTAGTTCTGCTAGTTGAGTTATAAAATGATTTCAACATGCATGTCTGGAATTCTAGTTCAAAAATGAGTTCAATCGGCTTGTTCTGGTATTTTAGATGTGAATTGAATTGTACTATTTGTTTCTGGTATTGCAGTTAGAAAGTGAGTGGCACTGGCTTGTGTAGCAATTATGTTATGCAATAGTTCAACCCCCTATTTCTATTATGCTGTGAGTGGTACTGGCTATTCGACAGGTCATGTCAGCGATCACTTCAATAGGGTATTAGATGCGGTTGCCAATATGGCATGGGCTATTGTACGACTGGTGGACCACTGTTTCGCATGGTCCATAGGAGGTTGTAGGAGACACGTTTTCATCTACATTTCAAGAACTGTATTAGGGCGGTTGATAGTATGTATGTGGTAGTATCGGTACATAGTTGTGTAGCACCGAGACACTACAATCGCGATGGATACACGAGTCAAAATGTGCTCGTGGTTTGTGATTTCAACGGGCGATTTACTTTCATGTGTGTTGGGTGGGGTGGCACAGTGCATGACACATGTGTCTTGAAGGATTCCATGGTGACTTATGCAGACTGCTTCCCACACCCACCGGCAAGTACGCTTGTTGCTTATTTTTACCTACACATTTATATATGGATTTGGGTGTAGTCATTATCTAGTCCTTGAAACTGTATTTCATTGCATGAAAGTTTATATATGGATTTGGGTGTAGTCATTATCTAGTCCTTGAAACTGCATTTCATTGCATGAAAGTATTACTTGATGGATTTCGGTTACTCGAACAAGGAGGGGTTCCAAGCTCCATACAAGAATCAACATTATCATGTATTAGACTTCGCACGAGGTAGACGAATGATTAGGATCAAAGAAATTTTTAACTACCACCACTCCTCCCTTCAGAATGTGATTGAGCATGCATTAGGCGTTTGGAAGAATAAGTGGCACATCCAGTTGAGCATGCCAAGCTACAACGTAGAGACATAGAAGAAAGTTATAGCACCGACCATGATGATGACTACTTGGACATCGACGATGACGAGGGCTACGCCCTAAGCAAGGGTGTCTCGTCGGATGTTGGCAAGGGTGGCAAAAGCTCACACGTGCACTAGTGATCTTTGCTACTAGCTGGGATTAGATGGAGAGACATGGTGAGGGGTTTGTCGATGAGAAGGTCGGCGGCGCAAGCACGACAAAGATGAATTCGGCGAGGCATAGCTTGGCTAGGGGTGGCATGGTGCGCACAAGATTCTTGAGGACGTCGTGAAGGTAAGGGATCGGACACGAGGACCAATGGTAGAATGATATGGCCGGCGACGAGCTTTGGGCAAAGTGAAGCACAGTGCACGGTGAGATCGAGCTTCACTAGTGCATTGGCTTAGTGAGAACAATTGTTCATCAGAGATGGCAACCACGATAGGGATGTAACTCCAATTAGGCAGTGGTGTTGCACGGCAAAGAAGAAGCGGCTCGGGGTAGGTTCTACGGGCTCAACGGCTCTCTTTTATACACAGTCAAGTGACATCTAGGGCGAACACGGCGAGGAAAACCAATGCGGACACGATGATGAGTTTGAGACACAGACAGTGCAAGGGGAGTCTACGAGGTAGATGAAGGCGTGAGCTGACGAGTGGGGACGACCGACAACGATGGCGCGAAGGCAACAATGGATTAACGACGTGTGGTGCGGCGGACGACTATGAGCGAGCTGGGCCGAGTAGATGGGCTGCACATACGTGCTAGCTAGGTCAAGGTCAAGGTGAAACAGACCGGGCCAAGAAGATGGGCTGATAATGATTCGGCCCACAATGTTTTGGGGATTTCCATCATTTTTTAAATTTCAAAAATAGGAAAAAAAAGAGAATTGAACTTTAGAAAATAGCAAATAAATGTAGAAAAATATAAGAAAATATAGAAAAATTCCTTGTAACGTAAGGAATCCAAATAAAATAGATTTTGAATTAATTGAAGTTTATCTTAATCACATTAAATATTTTTAATCTCTAAAAATTCAAATTAAGCTTTAATTAATTCAACAAAATCCAAATAGTTAATTTTATTTAAAAAGATTAAAAAAGACTCTGAGAATAAGGATGTTACAATCTAGGAGGTCAAAGAAGCTCGATGGTGATGATGGCTTAGCTTGAAGAGGTATGAGGAAAACTGGCGACGGTGGTTGTGGGCGGCGAAGTGATGGTGCATGGCAACAATGAGCTAGGGGTGACAAGGCTAGGCAGGAAGCTAGGGTTAGCTTTTCTGGTGATGAAGAGATGCTAAGGACGTGGGCAATTTGATTAGAAAGGAGGTAGAGGTGAGGAATCGGAATTGAGCTCACTGGTGAAGATATGGGTGTCGGCGGTTGTGGCATGGCTTGGTCGGAGCAGAGGAAGGAAGGGTGACGGTGGGTTTGGAGCGGTGCGGAAAGTGAGTGAGGGGTGGGTGGTGAAGGCGGTGTTGCTAGTAGTGGTGCGGGAGTGCTCTTGGCACGTGGACGGTGGCGTGGACAGGCGAGCGGCTTTCGTGTTGCAGTGGTAGAGTTGACGAGTGCGTTGGTGGTGGAAGAGGTGTGCTTCTCATTGGCGTGAACACGCGAGTTGGTGCGATGAGCAGCGGCGCTGCGTTGCGTGTCGAGCAGCTGGTAGTGGGAGGTTGCAGTGGCGTGAATCAATGGCGGCATTAAGGCGAGGTGCGAGAGATCGACGAGGAGGCACGAGCGCTAGAGACGGCGAGCATGAACGGCATGGTGGCAGCAAAAATAGAGGCCACAATGTGGCGGCTTGAGGGCGTCTCTATGCTTAGAAGGTGGATTTTCAGAGCGGGAAGGCGATTTTTTGGTGGAAGTTCTGGATTTGGCAAAAATCTTTAAATTCAAGTAAAATTTGAATAATTTATTTTTGTTGAAATTTTAGTGCTGTTTCAGCAAGGAATCACAAATTTGTTTTTTATTTGCATGTATCTAAGTACTCTTGAGAGTCGAGGTAAGAACTAGTAGTACATCTTCTCTTTTTTGCGTGGGACTAGCATTACATCTGACGATCAGGAATTCGGAATTAACGTTCCTAGTAGTCGTGGTTCGGTGGTAGATCACTCCCAATTCTCTCCAGTTTATTCAACGTACCAGCCGAACGAAAACCGCGCCGATCCGTGCAGGATTCCCGAAAGATGCCTGATCATGTGTCTGAAGGTACAAAAACCAGAGGTTGGTTACCATCGAACATCAATTGGTTGGTACGAGAGAATTCCTGAGCTGCACGAGACGTAGGCCTCCGTAGCAGAATCCAATAATTGTTGAGATTGCCTCCCCGGCCGGTAGAAGCACAAGCCGCCCCGATGTGCGACGGAGCTGCAACAAGCCGACGATACCCCGGCTTTGGTGCATGATGAGCGGACGGTCGATGAACACGAAGCCAGAGGTCAGTACATCACTCGTACTTGGCATCAGCCGGCCAGCTCCTTCCCGGCACGGCACGGACTAAGGCCGGGCAACTCAGCCACGCCGTCCAGATCCTCGCGCTGCGCGGCACGGCGTGGTCTCCTGAGTCCTGATACATGCTGCTCCATGCGCGGATTAGCAGGACCAACTCCACACGCACCCTCATCTCCACGAAACGAAGGCTAGACGACGCGCGCTTTCCTCGCGTGCGCCGTGCCGCTGCCGGCCTCCCCCACGGGCCGCGGCAGCCGTGCACCGCGCACGGCCTCCCGCTGATCGCCGGTGGGAGGCCGGATGCGCCATGGGCTCACCGCGCGGTGCCTACCGGGAGACCGGACAGGAGTCCTGGACCACCAGCTGGGACTCTCAAAAGTCTGATCCGTTGCTGTTTTGGAAAGTTTGATCGCAAGATCTCCCTGCGCCAGCGGCAAGGTTCTATCTATTCTCCAGTAGAATAGAATCATTGGCATGATGCTCAGGTATTGCCACATTGGAATTGCTGTCTTGCTAGCGTCGCCAAGCTGGAATTTTGATACGTTCTTTTCTATTCGTGGTTGCTTACTATAGTTGTTCCGATAGACTAGCTGAAAATGAACCAAAATTACTACTCGTATGGTGATGAATTGTACTCTCACGTAATGAACGACCTAAAATAAAGCCTCAGTCTTTTCAACGTATGATTTATGACTTTCTCTAATAAATAAATAAGATGTTTCTTATCACCTTTGCAAAATAGTTTATTAGAACAAACTTTTTAAAACGGTTTATCAGCATTAGATTTATTTACACAAATACTTACGTTAGGACTATAAGCCATCAAACGCCGGAAGACATTAAGCCAGAAAGAAAACTCTCCACCACACCTATAAAAGGCCATGTGGTAAGCGCTATATGCAAAAAAGTCCCAAACTTCTTAATACATATACAACTTCTAGTGGAAAAAGCTATTAGTCGCAGTCAAAAAAGACTTTCCTCCGCACCTATAAATTCCACGTGGCACGCGCCATATGCAGAAAGCCCCAAACTTCTCAACACATTGCGAACCCTAACGTGGAGAAAAACCTTAGCTTTTAGGGGGCTAATCGCAAAATCACATCCTAAATTTCCCGATCACCTTGAACCCTACCTCCCGTCTCCTCGACCCCCGCGTTCCCCAAATCCTCGTCCAATTCCAAGCCCTAAGCCTCCCAAATCGGTCTCCAAGCCTCCCAGATATCGCTCGATTCCCAGGCGGGCTGAGCCATCCAGATCCATAGAAAGCGCGGTTGATTTCTAGGGTTTCTTCATCTCGTCGCGCCCGCCCGGCGGGTCCATGAAGGCCATGGGGTACAACCCCTACGATAGCAGCGGTGAGTTTCACTGGACCGACCAACTTACTTGCCCGGTAAATTTGGCCGGGAGGGAAAGCTGCGTCTCGTTCGATTCGTGTTGCTTCGAATTGGTTAGCTATTCCCGCGATTTGTAACGTTTTCGCTCCAGCGAAATATTGCCTGGTCTTGTGCTGCCTCGCTTCGGTATGATATATATGTTTTGAGAGTATTGCTTCGATAATAATAATTGAATAGACGCATACATCTTGTTGGACAGATTGTATCTTTGTAAATTGACATGATTGTATCTCTGTAAATTGACATGAATTTGTATCCAAGGCAGTGAACGCAATGCAAAAAACAGTCAGTAGTTTTTGTTAGGCATTTTGTGAATCATGGCATTCGACTTCCCAAAGGAAGTCTTGAGAGAAGATTGTCATTAGTTGCCACTAAGTAATGTAATTGTCCAGTAGATGCAAGTTCTTGCTTGCTAGCATAGATGGGGCAATAGAAAATTTGCTGAAATTATGTTATATTTAGGAAACCAATGTTGCCATTCATGTGGTCCTGATCAAATTTATACTCCTTTTGCCAAACACTTGGGAGTAGATTGATGACTTGATGTCAAATAACTTGCCTTCCCTGTTCAGTTCTTGGCTTCTGCCACCTCTTGCCAAATTGTGAATTATAATCATAGTTGGTGTTGGTGTATCGGTCATTGGATCCTGAGTCCACAAAGTATTTACACCATGTTTTCTGACCTCTTAGGATTTCATGATATAATGGCTTGCAGTCAAGCTGGGTATTTGAATTGCTACAGTAGTTATTCCTTGCCCTTGGTTGCAGGGACGGATGATGACCTCCCCCCGACACAAAATAGAGGACTAAGAGGACGATCTTTCAGTGGGAATGGCAGGGCATCTGTTGGGCCATTTCGTTATGTGAGGGCACAAAATGATTTGGAGAGCGAAATTCATCGGGTTGAGCAAGAGGCATACACTGGTGTTCTTAGAGCATTCAAAGTGCAATCTGATGCAATATCCTGGGTACATATAGCAAAATGAAACTAGTGCTGACAGTTTCAGTGTCCACTCCCTGTCCTGCTGTTTGCACTGAGAACTAAATATGCTTTTGTGCAGGAAAAAGAAAGTTTGATTACTGAACTCAGGAAAGAACTGAGAGTTTCTGATGAGGAACACAGGGAGCTATTAAACAAGGTTAATGAAGACGGGTCCATCCGCAGAATGAGGTATTTGCATATAGCACTCTCTTTTTTATATGCACACATTTCACTTAATCATCATATTCCTTGTTAATTGTTTACACCTCTTAAATTTCTGCAGGGAGCTGAGACAGGGAGGTGGAACCCAGAGTGGTCTGCATCGTGGCAGCAGAGTTCTTCATGATGCAGAACCTGGGCTGACCACCAAGAGGCAGAAGACATCTTATTTGATTTCTTCCCAATCTGCAGGCCTCCAGTCCCCTCTTATGCCTTCACACTCAGTTCCATCTTCTGCAAAGTGGGGGCCATCGTCAACAAAGGGCAAGAAGGCAAAGATGGTATGTTTAGAATACTATGTGTTGGGGAGTGGCCCCCTCTGTGGCCCCTTTAGCCCACCATGCATGGGCCCAAACGTATGTGTAAGCAAAGGATAGGGCCGGTTAGAGCATAGCAAGGAAAAGTCCTCCCCTATGGCTATAAATATGGCCCATAGAGCACCATGGGGGGGGGGTGTTTCGGAAGAGAAATTGTAAGACTATTAAGCATCACCACATCTATTATACTCCTCTCCCCACACTCAAATCTCAGGCTTCAGGCAACCCTCTCGGGCCCCCAAAGCTCCGCTATTTGCTGTTTGGCGCGTAACCACTACACTATGCATCATGGTTCTTGTGTTCCAAGATCAATTTTATGGTGATTTCTCGGTTTTATTGATGCATGTGCAGACCATGCCACTGGCATTACCATCTGTGGATCCAACTTCATTGATTAACCGAAAATTTTTTACAAGATGGCCTGAGGACAACAACTTCTATGAGGCCACTATAACCAATTATAATCCTGCTACGGTTTGTATTAAATTCCACTACTATTTGCTCCTTGATGCGGATGTGCATCTGTGTCTAATCTTACCTACTCTCCTGATCCTTTTCAGGGTGAACATGCTCTTGTCTATGACAAGGGCACATTAGCTGAGACTTGGGAGTCAGTCAGGCTTAGTGATGTAAGCATCGGTTTAGTCTGAAAGGGTTGTATTGTTTTGTACCTTACTTTTTCTTACTCTTTATCTCCTGATTTGGTTGTGTGGTCCACACTTTACACTGATTATGTGTTTCTTTTTTGGTTATGATTTTCTTCCGTAACTATTTTTCTTCTTCTCAACCCTTGGCTATGAATTATTCTTTTTTATATATGCTACATGTTACAGTATCTATTGATGTACCCCAATAACCAACCAGTGATAGTGTGCTCATGTGTCTAATAGCATAGAAATTGAAGAGGAAAGGATTTGTTATTGCTCTATATAGGGGCTGAAATTTTGCCCTCAACAATTAATCTCTTTAACCAGAAGTTTAGTGTATAGGAGGACTGATTTGATTAGTTTGTTGACTAGAGTACGGGAATTTGTTAATTAGCCTGTATGATCTGTTGGAGAATTAAATGTTACTTGTTGATTTGGCTAGAATATGAAAAATGTTGAATTATCCTGGCTGCTTGCCACCTTCGGTTAATTAATCAATAGAAGATTAACAATCGACAGATGGCACCTGAAGATATAAGATGGGACTGTGATTATCAAGGTATCTCAAATCAAGATGGTTGGGGTCCTTCTGGTCCTGTGTTGAAGAGGCACCCAAGCAACAATGGTACCATGGCATTGTCGGGCAGGGTGAGAGGCAGGCTATCTCAGAATGAGCCTATAAAGGATTATGCTCCACCCCAAAATGGCATTAACAGGAATATTGGTCACATATATGTACCTAACACTGACAGTGTCGTGATAGAGGTAAATATCTCTTGAGGTCAGACATCAAAAGGTAGTCATATACTATTTGTTCCTCACAACTGTCTTTTCCCGACACAGGTGGAGAGGGTATTGTCCAATCCAAATATGCGTGAAATTGAGAAGGCAAGGAAACTGCTGAAAGTGAGTTGACTTGTCTGTTTCCATGTTGTTCCCTGAAAGAAGTAGTGTGCGACGGAGAAAAACTGCTTATAATTCCTCCTATCCTTTATTTGAGAATCGTAAATGATTGTCCTTGTAGGACCAGGAACAATCATTACTTGATGCAATTGCCAGACTTGATGAAGCATCAGATAGTGAAAGTGGTAAGTTACTGGCCGATTCTACCTTTGAAGTGCACTGTAAAAGCAATATCATCAAAGGGCAAGCAATGTTGTCTAAGTTGGTGTAGTTGGTTTTCTGAACTGGTAACACATCTCGATCAGTAGAAAGCAGTAGGATAATTGAAATTTTGCCCAAAATCTAGACAAATGTTGGATGAATTTTGGTGAGTTTGAACTGAAATTTCAGTAACCTTCCTACATACTGGTTACTTGAGCACGTCAGTAATATATATAATATATATTCCTTGGTTGATACATCAAGCCTATTACATTACTACTTCACCTATTTCACTAACCAGTCTTCATATAACAGAAGATATGGCCTCGGAAGGCCGAATGGGCTCTGCTGGTGATCACATGGGTAGGAACGGCATCGCTTGTTAGTTGTTACCAGAAATGTATTGGAAGATTAACATGACTTTGTGGACCACCTGCCTCGCATCACTAGACAAAGAAACCATGTGATGGAGAAGATGGAGAAACTGACATGCCAAAAGAGGGTGCACGCACTTTGTCCCTTAGACGAGTTTCTATGGCTACTCAAAATTCAGCACTTAAGGGGAAGGGTGGTGCGAATGGAGTTAAATCCCTTTTCTGGCACCTTTCCTTCAAGTGATCATGGTGTTGGTATCTCCATTTGTAATAGACTAGAAGTAACTCTAATATTCTAGAAATGATAACTAACATAAATCAACTGAAGATTCGTGTGTTCAGCGCCCACACCTTGGGCATAATCTCTGTTCTCCTTGCCTCTGATGTACCGTTAACTCTTCAGTGGCTGTGCTGTAATGTTAAAACTGTAGTATTCATTGTACACTGGTGGGCATCTAACGTCAATGGCTATCTTCTCTAATGCACCTAAGAGAAATAATCAGCTAGTCAGTATGTCAACGCGGGGATAGCTCAGTTGGGAGAGCGTCAGACTGAAGATCTGAAGGTCGCGTGTTCGATCCACGCTCACCGCATAAATTTGTTTTGCCTTTTCTCTCATTTTTGTTTTCCAGTGGAGCCTATGAAGTATTTGAAAATAAGAAATTGACGTTTAAAGCCTTATCCAGGTGGGGATTTTGAGTTTTTTATACTCTAAATTTTTCATATTCTTCCTACGATACACCAATACATTTCAAGTTCGAGATCAATAAGAAAGGAGCACGGGAAAAGTGGTAAGCCCCTGGGTACTAAAAGTCAATCGATGTGTTAGTCCCATTACAACATGTCAGTCCAGTAATCCCCTGGTACTCATATTTGGGTTTATTTTTTACTGGTTGATGCTGTAGTTGATTTATTTTATATTATAATTGTTGATGATTTTTTAGTGTAATTGAATTTAAAAAAATTAAAAATACAACAAACAGGTTAACCTATCACAGATAATGTAAAGAAATATAAAAAAGAAAAGATAAAAATCCAAAAATAACAAAAAAATTAGAAATAGTAAAATTAAGAAATAATGGACTGTAAGCTAAAAACTAAAAGTTGAAACCTAAACGAGCTGAACCTGAAACTCTCCTAAAGATGCAAACACCCCACATAATTTACACACAGCTGAAAACTATCACTTCCGACCGGCTACTGGCTACATCTAGCTACACACCTGAAAACTATCACTTCCGACCGGCTACTGGCTACATCTAGCTCGAGCGACACCACCCCAATTCTACTTCCTTCCTCCTCGCTTCGTGGACGACGCCTTCTCCGACCTGTTCACCTTGGCCCTCTTCGATGGCGGCGGCGTCGTTGGAGCGGCCCCTCGTTTCAACGGCCGCCCGACGCTTCTCTTTGTTGCGGCAGCCTTGGTGCCCTTCTTGGAGCCACCGCGGCCGGCCTCCTTCCGACCAGGTCCCTTACGGGTCTTCTGCTGCTCCGCCGTCGCCGCAGCCCGTTTCCGCGTCCCGAGCGACGACGCCCTCTTCTTCGAGGGCGACGAGCCCTGGTTCAGCCGTTTGAGGAAGTCCTTCGCGTTCCGCTTCTTGACGAGGCCATCTGCGGCCGCGCCGGCGCCGGCGCCCTTCTTGTTAGCCTTCTTCGCTCCTTCCGTTGCTGCCGCGCTATCCGCGGCCTTCGCCGGCTTGCGGTTTAGACCACCACCGGCGCCGGCGGAGTTCTTGCCGGGGCCTCGTATATTCTTCGTCCTCAGCCCCCACGCTTTGTCCTTGGTCGCCGCCACCACGGCCTTCTTCTCGCCGTCGCTCTCCTCCTCCGCCTCGGCCTCACCCTTCTCAGCACTCTCCTCCTTTCTCGCGGCCGCGGCGGCCTTCGCAATGGAGCTCCTCTTGCGGCAAACAATGAGCGGCTTGTCCCCCTTCTCGATCAGCGACCCAACGATGTCAGCACTGACCTCAACCCTCCGTGAATCCGCTCCCGCCGGAGGCCCCGATGCGGCTCCATGCTCCCGCTTCGGCTCGCGGAGCGACGCGGAGACGTGCGCGGAGACGAGCGCGCGTGCGTCGAGGGCGGCGGCGTGCTCCGGGCAGGGGCGCGGGAAGAAGACGACGGCGTTGGTGCAGAGCAGCAGCAGGTCGCGGTAGAACTCGGACGCGGGGTAGCAGCCCGCGCCCGAGCCATCCGACCCGTCCAGCTTGCGCCGCACGATCTCCGGGTCCACGTGGCGCCTGATCATGCCTCGGTACGTAGCGCTGTCCTGCAAGTGGATTGACTCGCACATAATAAATAAAAAAAGAAAAGAAAGAAAAAAAATATCTGAGCATCTAGCTAAAACCTAATTCGGTTTTAGTATAGATTATACTAACTTTAGTTATATTAGTTAAAATTCTATGTGATTATTTTTTAATATATTTTTTTATTACCAGTTATAATTTAAAATTTTAAACTGAAAGTTTTAAGCTAGTCTAAAAAAACGCCATCTGATTGCTACGCTGCACCCAACCAGGCCATGCCAGAATGGATCTATGGGACGAACAAGCAAAAGACAGCAACCTTTTCTCTCTCCCGCATGAACTCGAATTTTCGCAAGGTTGCAAACCAATTTCGCCTATATTTTCTCAGCTTCTGGAAAGACTTTTAAGCATTTCGTTATAGGGTAGAAATATATGGATACGAGGTGCGTGTGCACGCGCGCGCCTCTTCCCATCCATTCGTAGAAGCCGCCTACCACAAGTCCACAACAAACTCGATTAGTGCTCCTAATCACAGGTAACATGCCACATGCTTGCCTGAACCTATCCATATCTATAGACCCGTTAATTAAGATTAGTGCTCCTAGGCTCTGTTTGTTTGGGCTTGGGTTTTTGACTTTCGGGTTATTTTTTATTATTTCCAAATTTTATCTTTTTCTGATTTTTCAGATTTTTTTTGAGCTTTTTTACCGGTTCTTTTTTCTCATATTCGTTTGCATTATACGTGCTAGGTAACCCATTTTTTCTATTTTTAATTTTTTTTAAATTTAATTATACTAAATAAGCTATCATCAGCTAAAATGTAATTTCAGCCAACTACAGTAAAAATTTAGCCATAAGCTACAAAAAATCAGCCAACTGAGCACACTGCTAATCACATGCTTGCCTGACAGATCACCGGGTTAGGTTTTTTTACCCTGAATATTCCAACTTTGCCCTCTATAATTTTAGCCTACTGCCATCCCGCGGGTAGAAGAAGAGGAGCAGAACGGTAATTTTTTTACCTGGCTTTCGTGTAGCCGGTCGAACACGGAACCAAACTTGGCCGCGATCGTGTCGAGCAGCGCGGCCAACGGCTGCGATTGAGCGGGAGGGCGGCGCGCCGACGCCTCCTCCTCCTCCGCCTCCTCTTCGGCGCCGGCCTTCTGGCGGCGGCACAGGCTTGCGGAGCTCCGCACGTCGCTGCTCTCCTTCGATGCTGCCACCGACTCGCCGGACGCCTCCTGCTTCACCACCTCCTCCTCCTTCACGGCGCCGTGGCCCCCGGGGTGCTTCGGAGGCTTCAGATCTGTGGAGTTGGACTCCCTACAGGACCGGCCAGGCTCCTCGCCGGAGAAGCCGTCGTCGCCAGTGAACCCCTCCTGCTTGGCCTCACCGGAGAGGCTCCGCTCCCTCTCCTCCCTTAGCTGTTTCACTTTTGTCTGCAGCGTGCTGAGAATACAAAACGCGCGGTTACAGGATTTTTTTTCGAAAGGTGGTTTTTATAGTTTAGATTTTTGTTTTCTACCCGATGGAGAGATCGCATCGTTCGACCTCGCGCCGGAGCTCGGCGACGCGCAGCCGCCGGAGCTCGTCGACCCACCCGTCGGCGGCGGAGGCTCCGTGGTCCTCCGCCTCAGCCTCTTCCTCCCCGCCGCCGCCGACGGAGAAGCGGCGGTGGAGCTGGTGGAAGCGGAGGCGGCAGCTGCGGGGCGTGAGGCGGGGGCGGGCGACGAGGGGGCTCCGCGTCTGCACCTCCATGGCCACCGAGTCCCAGCTCGCCGTGCCGTGCCGGCTCACGGCGCAGGCAAGCAGGAGCTCCTCCAACGTCCCCCAGATCTCGCCACCCGCCGCCGCCGCCTCCTCCAGCGACACGTCGGGACCGTCCGATCCGTCCCCCATCTGCTCAAACCTCTCGGCTCACTCGTGAGGTGGTGGTGGAGTCGTCTCAGGTAGTCAGGTTGCCTCCCCTCGGCCGCCTCCTCGTCCGTTCTTTTTTTTTTTCCGTCACTTTTTTTTTTCTTTTCTCTCTCGCGGTTCGGCTTTTTATTCACCTCCGAGTTGCAGCAGCAGCTAGCGCGCAACCTCACACTCGCAAATGTCTGCGTTTCTCAAGGGGTTTCTGGGGAGAAGTGAGAGGGGGGAGCTATCTTCAAACTGGGACCCACCTTTGAGCCACTTTTTATGTAATTCCCATATTGCCCCTGGTGGTCAGATATTACTGCTGGTTTGGTAAGCAAAGCCGCACAAGCTTACATTACACAAAGCATCTTAACCGTCCAAGATGCAATGGAAAGCTTGATCCTCAAGGTGCATACTTCCTCCTAAGTCCTAACCACGAGAGCAATTAGATCGTGTTTTCCCGTCAAAAATAAAAGATTGTGTTTTAATCAGTCGTCTGACATGGGGAAGATCTGCACATTCAGTGTACCAAATAGCGGCCATTATTGCGGTAGCACGGTATAGACGCTACCATGATGGCGTAGCGGCTAAAAACAGCGGATTAAAATATAGAGTCGATTATCCCATTATACTCATAATTTAGTATATGACATCTATGCCATGTTAATTTGATACAAAACATATTCTAAATAGGGACATTTGATCATTTGCCCTATCAATTGAGATACAATTGATGATTTGCCCTCAATGTGTATCATAGGAAAAATCATCAAATACATCTCGAGTTTAGGGCAAATTATCAATTATCCCATTTAAATATGCACCTAAAACTCAAGATTATCTCTATTATTTATCGGAACATAGTGTTCGCTATCCGATATATCAGAGCTGATCCGCTATCTGCTATTTAGAACGAACGTTGTGCATATCTAACATTTATCTTCGTCCTGAATGAATGGTGAAGAGAAACAGTGTCAAAATGAAGCTTGCATTTTCAAAGTCTAATTGCAATAGTGAAGTCATGGAGTTTTGGACTTCATTATTCGAAGATTTAAAGGAACTGGGTGTGTCAGCTCATTCGTTTGCCAATTCCACCTTTCAGGAGCCTTCGGGCCTGTTCTTTAAGCCAAAAGCTAGCGGCTTTTGATTTTTGCTACAGTACCTAACTTTCAAACGGAATATTTTTTTAAGATAGGGTCTATAAGTTAAACGATCTACACGCTAAAAGCCCAACATCTGTACCAGCCAAAATCACAAGTGAATATCTGTCTCTTCGTAATCTGTACCATAAACAACCAAAATTCAAAAATTTCAGCCAAAAACCATAAGCCGCAGCCGTAAAGAACAGGCTTCCTACTACTTTGGGAGCCAAATTGCAGAAGGTGGCGTGATATTTACCTGCAACTAGATACAGGCAACACAGGAGACTAAAGCTACAACTGCACACAGTTGGTGATCATAGCGACCGGAATGTCACCTGAAGATCTGGAAAACAAATTGGTTTCAAGCACCCCACTGAAAGTTTAAACTTGTACTAACCGGAACTTCCAAAGCAAAAAAAAAAAAACCGCAAATTTATACATGACGATATGCCCTAACACAAGCGGCGACATGGAAAATAAGGCAAAGTTATTACATCACCTTATGATAATTTCGGTTGCTTCCACTCACGGATGCAAACTACCTACCAATCTATTATTAAGCCACAAAAACTAACAGAGCAGGCGTTTAAAATTGCAGACCTTGCAATGTCAGCAAGCCCTGGCGCCTCACTTCCGGCGGGCCTCCAGTGCCTTCTTCAACTCCTCGCTCGCCTCATCCGACACCGGCTTCGGCCTGCTGTCCACCAGCTCCTTGCCATTTCCATGGCGATCCGGCTTCACCGGAAAAGGCTGTTGCAGAGGCGGCTGCATCGCTGGCATCCTTCGAGGTTCACCTTTACCGGGCATTGCAATGTCTCTACTGCCCCCGATCTCAGCACACAGATCCTCCAGAGAGCGCCGCAGCATGATGCTCTCAGTGTTCAGCGCCTCCAGCTGCCTCTTCACCAACGAGAATTCCTCTCCCTCACCTTCCGGGGCGTCTTTCTTCCCCTTCTTGTCCCCTACAGACTTCTGAGGCGGCCTTGGCGTGTGCTCAATGGTGATCTTGTTCATGACCAGCAGAGGCAGCTTGCTGACGGCCAGGCTCCCTACCTTCCGCCCGTATCCATCGTCGGCGAGCGCGGCCTTCAGCTCCGGCGGCACGCGCAGCCCCCACTGGAACCGCAGGCTCGCCTTATTCCACAGCGGCAGCACGCTCCTGGTCGTGAGGCGCATCCCGGACAGTAGGTCGCCCACCCAGCCGCCGCTCCTCCCCGCGGCCGCGACGTTCGCCGCGAACCCGTTCCCGCTGAACGAGAACGTCTTGTGGCCTTCGTGGTCGCGGTCGTCGCCGTTGGAGAGGTCGGCCAGCTTGTGGGGCGGCGGCCGGGCGGGGGAGTCGGATGGGGGCGGGGAGCGGACGGTGTTGGCGAGGGAGAAGTCGCCGATGCGAGGCTTGAAGAGGAGGGAGAAGGCGGGCGGGTTGGAGGAGAGGAGGTTGAACTCGACGGAGAGCGCGAAAGGCGCGCGCGCCGGGGACCCGAGCGGGCCGAGGCCGGTGCGGACGGAGAAGGCGAATGGCTGGAGCGGGTCGTTGGGGCGGTACGAGAGGCGGAGCGCCGGGCCGAAGTGGAAGGCGGTGGAGAGATCGAAGCGGAGGTCCTTGGCGTCGGCGCCGGTCGAGAGGCCGGAGAGAAAGGGCAGCCCGAGCACGCCGATCGGCACCTTGGCGCGAAGTAGCGGCGAGTCGTCGTCGCGGAACTTGATCGACGCCTTCATCATGGCCGGCTAGGGTTAGCGTTTCCGGAGCTGGGATTTGGGGATCTCCGCGATTCGGGAAGGGTGGCGGTGGCAGCCAGGGATTTGAACTGCTTAGGTGAGAAATTGGGGGCGGAGGTTACGCCATTTCGGGGGCCGGAGATGGAGACGGCGGCGGCCGCGGCTGATTTTAATTGGGGAACGGGAGGAAATGAGATGGAATTGGGGTGGGAAGCGGAACAGGATTGGGTTGGATGGGTTGGAATTGGACGGGCCGTTGTTATCTCCCTTTTGTTTTCGCTTTTATCTGCGACCACGTTAATATTTGCTCGTTTTTGTGTATTGTAACGAAAATCCAAACTATAGAAACAATAATTTTAATGAGTCAATATTTAGTTTTGTCTCCATAAAACTAATGTTAGAAGTTACTGGAGCTAGACAAATATACAAGCTAACATAAGAAAAAGACTTCAAACAAAAAAAATAGAAAAACAAATCTAACTGTAAAATCTAATATGTAAATTGTATATTTTGTTGTTAGCTATACCGACAGATTGCTTTTGTAAAAGATCTAGCAAGTAGTCCCTTTTGTCCCATCAGAGAGAAACTTAACTTTCTACATAATTAAGTCGGTATTTGACCCCACCATCTGATAAATATGTAATTTGAGAAAAAGTCTAAAGCCAATCTGTGAAAACCAAATTAGATTAAAAAAAAGTTGGACATTAGTCAAATATATATAAGCAGACATAGGCAAATGTATATCAGTTTAACCAAATTTAGTTCAGGTAATTGATCATATACCCTCCATTTAGATGGAAATCCTGAATTTCCCAACTAAAGGGAGGGTATATGATCCAATCTCCCAATTTAGTTCTATTACATCCCTTCACAGCATGTATGAAACAAGTAAGGAAGTTCAGAATATGCTAACCAAAATGCAGCTTATAGAATGTTCAGTTTAGTTCAGGGATGAACAATGCATTATCATATAGTTACCATCTTTCTACAGCTCTCTATACACAATGTATAACAACATCACATAAAGAGTGAGGAGCACGGATTTTTTAAGGACCAATGATGCGTAAAAATACACTTCAAGCAAGCACATATAAATAATTTTGGATTTCTAGCATTATGGTAAGCCAACTAGAAAACTAATCATTTTACAATGGAAAATAACAAACTTGTAGCATATATCTTCCTTCAAAGAAACATCGCTTCATTAATCAAACGCAGATTACAGGGGCATTTGCATTTCACTTTTTTTATATATCTAGCGCTCATTTTTTTCCCTGTTATGCATATTTTTAAGGCAAAGTAATGTTTGCAACATGAAAAGGAATATAAATCCCCTTTACCAAACCAAGCTTATTGGAATCGAGTTGCGCTTGTGTGCTACACTTTCCATCAAATGCCCACCAACTACTACAAAGAGGATCATTTCAATTATGCAAAAATATGGCAGATCATGTGTTAATATCTAATAGATACGTCAATCTCAAACACTCAAAGAACTATGCTAAGATAGGAAAATGATTTTCTACTAATCATGATGAATGCAAGTGCCCTCGAATCACAACTGTTAAAGCTATAATAATAGATGAAAGAAGCAAAAGGAAATATCATGTTGGGCTAATTCATTTTCTATGCCTAAAGTATATATTTGGACAAAAGGCAACCAAAATGAATTAGAAAACTTCATCATGAACAGTCCCAAATTACCTTTTAAAAGTGCAAGAGGAGCTCAAATTATATGCAGGAAAGGAAATTTATGAAAACCAACATCCATATACTGAATTAATCTAGGTCAAATCTAATTAAAACTAAATGTACTCACATACAGTAAATCCAAAAAAAGAAAAAAATATTTCCTTATGAAAAAGTATATTGCCAAAAGCAACTCCTTCACATTGATTAGCAGTTCTTGGAATGACTCACAATTCACAAGGGTGTTCATGTGTTCTCATGTAGTTATTAGTCACAAGCTGAGTTATTCTGTGCATACATCAGAAATTTTAGTTGGCAAAAGATAAAAATGCACCTGAGCATTTCTTCAAAAGTTGCAGCCTTTCTACCTTAAATCGAGTAGAGAAAAACATCCCTAAATGCCTTAACATCTTATGAACTTAGAAGCAGCAATTCTTAATAACTCATAGAAAGATCATAATGCATAAGAGAAGGCACATGAACCAATAAGTAAAATGATCACGGGAAGCGTTGGTAAAAACGGAAGTACCGGAGTTTTAACGGCGGAACTAACACAGAGCGAAAGTTCCACAGCCTTGAGCAGTACTTTTGGAGCTCGGAAGCTCCAAAAAACCGAGCGAAAACTTTTTTCCAGAGAGCACCCCCGGAGTCGCTTGGTGCTCTGTCTGGACAACCGGAAGTACCGGCGTGCAAATCGCGGTACTTCCACTTCCCGGAAGCTCCGGTTATCCGAGCGGAGCCTTTTTTTCCAGAGAGCACCCTTAGACGATTCTAAGTCCGTGGCAAATGGAAGTACCAGAGCTTCAACGGTGGAACTACCGTAGAGCGGTAGTTCCGCAGCCTCAAATGGTACTTCCGGAGCACAGAAGCTCCGAAAGGTCGAGCGGAACCTTTTTCCAGAGAGCGCCAACTCTCGGCCTCAGTTCAAACGGAAGTACTGTGTCGACTTCTCGGAACTATCAGTCAATAAAAGTACCGGATTATACTGGCGGTAGTTCCACGCCGACTTTTAACGGCTAGTTCTGAAGCTCTGACATAACCGTTACTGTCGCATCAGAACAGGTACGGAAGTACCAGCCTTTTTCCTGCGGTACTTTTGCTCGCCCTAAATTTTCTAGAGTTTACTTCTAACGGCTAGTTTTGGTTTGTAAGGGTATAAATACCCATTCAACTGCTCAAGGACAACATGAAGAGACCCTATTGAACATCTTTGAGCTTGAGCATTCACTCCACACCCCTCTTTCTTATTGTGCATTTATTTGAGGTGGTTGAGCTAAACATGGGTATTGCATCAATTAGATTGATCCTTTGGTACTTGATTGTCGTCAAGCGAAGCATGTGATCTTTTACTCTTGGTGTTTGCCGGCATCTGGACGACTTGGTGAAGTTTGCACGGTGACTTCTTCAAGAAGCTTGTGAAGAAGCCCGACATCGACTTGTGAGTGGTTGGAGTCCACCACCTTCGGAGTGAAGGAAGGACTACCACTAGTAGATTGAGGGAGGCTTAATTTGTGGAACCGGCCTAAGTCGTTTGGGTTTTCCTCAACGTGGACTAGGGGAAACCAGCAAATTTTCGATCACCACGGTAAAAACATCATGTGTACATTGATTTCCTCTTGTCTTCTTTTAGCTCTTGTATATTTAGCATATTGTGATTATTTAATTGTGCTGGTGTTTCTTGTAAAGATTCTTTCTTGTAGAGCCATAATCTTACTAGAATTGTGTAGGTTTCAAGCGCTTTAAATCTTAGCCATATTAAAATTGTAGAAATTAATTAGAAGGAAAGAAAATTTTAAAACCTCCTATTCACCCCTCTAGTCGGTTATCCTTGATCCTACACCGTCATCGTTGTCGTGGCCCTGCCTCTACCGAAGCAGCCCTCGTCGCTCTTGCTATTGTCGCCGAAGCAGCCACCTGCGTGCACACATTCACAGGGAGTTGCAAGCCTAATATCAAAAATCCTCAATCGAATCGATTAGAGATAGACATTGCATCAAGAAGCTCTAGCTCCAGCACCGGTGGCCCGAGCTCCTTCGTAAGCATGGAGGTGAGACGTGCGGCCAGGGCATTGGGGATGGACGATGTGTGAAAGATCAAGCTCCGATTAAATTGGTTAAAGGGGAGATTGAAAGATCAAGACCCGATTAAATTGGTTTTGGTGTTAATGACAATACCATTATGAGATCTTGGTAATAATGACAAATACTTTTATAATATTTTGGTGATAATGACAAATGTATATATGAGACTAATATGTTTGCTTGAGTTTATTTATGCTTAGTCTCATTTGGATGGAAAGGTGAAATCAAAAAGGTATGCATTCGAAATCGCTTTCTCATTTACAAATGCATTCCTTAGATCCAAAATATGGATTGAGCTCCTCAATTAGTTTAAAATGAATATGTGCATATGTATTTCTTTATATACACTTGTATGCACACATTTAGGGGGAGCTCTCTCTATAGTTTGGAGTTTCATGAGTATTGATCCATGCTTCTTTCAATATGCATATTTAGAATCTTTACTTTGAAATACATTCTTGAATATATATAGCTTGTGTAGTATATATATACTCATGTGCAATCGGGTTGTCATTTAGCCTCTCTATTATGTGTTAATGGTTGAATGATTAATGACAACCGGATAAGTAAGCTATGTCTAAAGCTTATCTTAGAGTATACAATTGTTGTGTACAAGGTGTATACTCGCAAATCAACTTCTATATCTCAATATTTGTTGAGATTGTCATGAATTACCAAAAAGGGAATATTGTTGAATCTAGTCCCTCCATTATGTGTTAATGGTGAAGTTTGGTAATCGATGACAATTATTTTGTGGACTAACATTTTCCATAAGTTGGATGAATAGGTTAGGTTCCACAAATGAGGATGACTTGGGATGACTTCATTTGTTGAAGATCATCAAGTCAAGATTGAGAACAAGGCTTCATGTGTTGAAAGCCATCGAGAAAAAGAGTGCATCATGAGTTGATGCATATCGAGGAAATGACCCAAGGCAACGGTATGGCTAGTTAGGACTAAGGATGTGTTCCTAGTCTTTTACCGGTCTTGGTGTATAGTTGGAAGACCGGATTGCTAGTGTAGGTTGCTATACTATTAAGAGGGGTCATGTCTAGTAGTTTAAGTCTCATCATGTGTTGATAGCTCAAACCTCACTTGCTCTAGCTCATCTTGACATGATGCCAATATTTGCGAATGTGTTTTGCAAATAGTTGAGGCTCATGCATCTAATCCTTGTAACATGTGACTATACTTTGCAAATGTGTTTTGCAAAAGGTTGAAGTCCATGTACCTAATCCTTGTAGCATGATCTAAGTTTGCAAATGTATTTTGCAAAAGTTGGAGATCATGCATTATCCCTTTGCATGGTCTAAAATTGTTTATTGCTATTTCCTTTGACATTTGATCATAGGAGTGACTCTTTTGGATCTCTTTTGATTTTTGCATTGATCTAATGTGTTTGAGATCATGCAAATAGATGGGTTGTGTAGCCCTCTGAATAAGCGTTCCATAGAGTCCAAGATCACTCAATTCCGACATCGGAGTCAAAAGTTATGACCGTTTTTCTGAGTGTCGCCTGTGTTGAAAAACTGGAAATGGAAATACCGCAATTTGTACTGCGGTAGTTCCAAAAAAATCGGAAGTACCGGGAAAAAAATCGGAACTTCCGATTTTCCGGTAGTTCCGATTTCCGAGCGGAACGTTTTTCCAGAGAGCGACTTTTTGAATGACTTGGCCTCGGGAAAATCGGAAGTACCGCAATTTGATCTGCGGTAGTTCCGATTTCGCTGAGAAACGGCTAGTTTTCTGACCGTTGTGAGGAAATCGGAAGTTCCGGTTTTATAACTGAGGAACTACCGATTTTCCTGAGTTTTCAGGATTTTGGCTCCAACGGCTAGTTTTCTTGTGTGGGGTATAAATACCCTCTTGTGGCCGGTTGGAGATGTTATTGCTTGACTCATTTCTGTTGTCTTGAGCTAGAGTGAGGCTCTCCACTCAATTGTGCATGTGTTGCACTTTGTGAAAGAGGAGAGGTGATCTAGAGTGCATGTGTTGCATCTAGAGAAGGACTTTGTGTCCGGATTGAGCTTGTGCATTCGTTGCACGTGGTGAGAGTTAAGTGAGAGACTTGACTTATTACTCTTAGAGTTTGCCGACTCCTAGACGGCGTTGGAGGCGTCGTGCGTGGTGATCTTCTCAAGAAGGTTGTGAGAAGACCCGACGAGGTTGTGAAGGTAGGAGCTCACCTACCCGGAGCGGGAAAGAGCTACCACTAGTGGATTTGAGGTGGAAGGCTTAATTCGTGGAGCCGGTCCGATTTGTTCGGGCTAACCTCAACGTGGATTAGGGGAGACCGGCAAGTCTCCGAACACCACGGTAAAACATCGTTGTGTCAATTGTGGTTTGTTTCCTTGTACTTAATTTATATTCAAGCAATTTACATTCATAGAATTAAATTGATTGCTTGTATACCTAGGATTGCAAACCTTGACCTAGGATAGAATTGTTGGTGCACTTAGACGAATTTATTTGTTGTAGGCGCTATTTGAGCTAAACCAAATTGAGTTTCGCTTCCGCATTATATACTTGGTTTAGGCAAATAGGAAAGCTCTTGAATTGATTAGTATTAATTTGTAGAGAATTTTTAAACCGCCTATTCACCCCCCTCTAGTCGGCCTCCTCGATCTTACAATGTGGGAGGTAAGGTGAGAAGCGGTGGTGAGAGACCAGGAGCAAGGGGGCGGCACGTGCCTTGAGGTGGGATGATGGACGATGTAGAGAGGAGAGATGGGAGGGAGGTCAAGGTGGCGATGGCACCGCAGGGATGCAGAGGGACACCACGGCGGCGGAAGTGGTTGCTATGCTGAGAAGGAGTGGCATGAGGGAGGTGGGGGCGCGACGCCAGGGTTTGAGGGAGTGGGATCAGCGGTGGAGATATTAGAGGAAGGATGCGGGAGAACAGGGTGAGGGTTGACCCACTTGTCGATGCCAATCCCTTTTTGAGGAGGTGAGGGAGAAAGAACATATCACTCACCAATTTGTTCTTTTAAATAGTAGAGATAACCAGATAACATGTGCACTGATGTTCTCTACGCCTCTACCTATTCAATGCTCCGAGACTTTGAGTGTGTTTACTGCATAATTTGTCTAATTTTAATTTTGTTACTTTTGTATGATTTGTGATAATACGTATAGTCCTCTTTAGAAGACATGTTCAATTCTTTTGAAATTGGTGTGCTCCAATTGTGCTGAATGTACTTGGTTTTAGGCCATTTGAGATTGGTGACAGCTAGGCAGCACACACGTGTAGATTTTTATCAAGTGCATGTCGGGCTCACCTATATTGCATCAACCTCCCATGTATACTTCTACTACTTTATCTTCCTCTTCACAACAGATGTGTCAGCCTCCACCATGACCATGTCGCCCATCCTCGCCTTCATCCTGTGACCCACCACCCGCTGTAGCTATTAGAAGTCTATTCTATATACCTTTGCGGCTTTGCCACTACCTTCGCCACATCTTCCCTATCCACCCCACCTCATCCTAAACATAGCTCTATAGTCATCCTTGCTCGACTGCCCTCGACCCTACTTGTCTATCGCCACCAAGTTCGTGCCACCTAGAGCTATGTTTGGAGGGTGTGGTGGGCCTAAAAACCTAACCTTATCTCAATTGCTCACTGATGTCACTGGAGATAGGGATGGAAACAGATTGGATACAATCGAATAGTCTCAAATACAAATACAAATCTATATTTTTAAAACATATACGAATATGAATTCAAATATTCTCGAATACGAATATGAATCGAATGTCGTAACAAATACGAATTCGAATCAAATATGTATTTAATTCGGTCGAATTAGAATATCCTCCTACAACTTATATAACAAATCTTGGTAGAATAAATTCCTAACGGTTTTACCTGTTTTTCATCGATTACCGATGGTAGGCATAGGAAACGGATCGAATATTCTCGAATACGAATGTAAATATAAATATTCTCAAATACGGATATGAATATTTTCAAACATGAATACGAGTATTTTTCGAATATGGATTTTACTTACCACATTCGTGTTTCCTCGAATATGAATATCGGATAAAATGGATTATTCGTTACCGTTTCCCACCCTAGCTGGAGAAGAAGATAGGTGCGTTCTTTTCGGCTACGGCTGATGCCTTTTGGTCATCGTGAGATATGAACAAACTGAATGCCGATAAGTCGCTTTGAAACGACAGTGGAATATTCGTTCCGTTTGTTTGTTTGGAAGAAGCCATAAGACATAAGTTAAAAATAATAGGACCGGTCTAATTGGTTTGTCGTATTCTACAAGATTTTGTCTGTTTTCTTGGTTTCTAATCGGCTTGTATGTAACCCAAGTTGCCTTTTCTCGATTTTCTAATTGATAGATGACATATTTTTGTCATTTTCCCGATTTATTTATCTGGCGCGCATGCAGCAGATACCATTTACATTTTAACCCCTATTAAAATTAATCATGCAGCAGATTCACAAGCCATCTCATCAATTCTCAAGACAGGCCTGTAGGCCCATAAGGCCATTCTCAGTGGAGAGTTTCATGACGTTGTTTCCAAGACTGCCACATCATGTAAAATGAAATGAAACATCCATCCTCAATGCATAGTTTCATTCTATTGTTTCATAGACATTTAATTTCATGACTCATATAGAGTTAGTAATCGTGCCAAGAGAGTTTCATCTAGATGAAACTCACTTCTTCTCTCTCTTCTTAAAAATATTGTCATATCATCAAAAATACCTATGTAGCAGACTATTAAATACAGATGAAACTTCCATAGACTGACCTAACCTCACTCTCTCAATCGTCAACTTCCAAAACTCACATCTAACTCGAAATTTTTTTTGCCTGAAAAACACAAGTACAAACAAAGCTGTTCTAACGCACTAGGAAATCAATCCTAAACAAATAATCAATCGCTAGCCCAGAAAGCGCAGACCAAAAGCTCCAAGAAGAATCACTGGACAGCGGACACGGCACGGGCGAGCCTGCACGCAGCAAACGACGACGTCCCCGCGCGCCAGAGCACGCCCTCCTCGCGGCCTTCCACACGCCGTCGTCGAAGTTGCGCACGTAGCTGGCCGAGCCGTACCCGTACCCCCGCCGCCACCTCGGCGTCCCGCGCCAGCCTCCTCGTGGCCCACCACCGCCGCGCGGCGTACAGCCGAGCGAGCCCCGCGGCTGCTCGCCTCAGCGCCACCCACGCGCCCGCCCACCCGCCAGCTCCCGGGCTCGGACAGCCTCTGGTACGTGAGACACCCATCACCGTACGGTAACCCGACACGAGCTTTCTTTCTTCTCACTTCAGCTCCCCACGACTTGCACACGCCGGGCGAGGGAGTTGTCGCGGCGCGCGGGTGGTTTTGGGCCTTGTTCGGTTGGGCTGAAAAGTTATAACTTATGGTTAAATGTATGTGACGGTTGAAATTTTATTATAGTTGAAGGTGATTTATTTGATGTAATTAAATTTAAAAAATTTAAAAATAGAAAAAATATACTAGCTCATTACGAACAACGTAAACGAATACGAAAAAAAGAATTAGAAAAAAGCTAAAAAAAGTTAAAAAACGAAATTTATAAAAAGTGAAAAATAAGTCACAAATTAGAAGTTGAAACTGAAACTCAAATAAGTGGGCCTTATAAACGTGGCGGGGGTGCGGAACGGCCGTGATGCCACCGCGACGGACGCGCGTTTCGGGGGTATTCTGGGTGTTTTTTCGTTGGTGTTGGGTGACTGGATCGCACGATGTTTTCGGCCGAGATGGACGATGGGACCCCCTGTCAGGAGGACCTTTTCTCTGATTCTCCAGCTGCCAAATGGACCCACCATCACGGATTGTTTTCTGTACTCTTGATGATCCGTGCTAATGGGCTAATTGCATCCCAAGGCTAAAGAAAAAATTGTTTTCCAAGATGGCATATTGGCATCATCTCCAGATGCGTGTTTGAACTGGAGTAAACTACAGGCTGATTGATCGCAGTTGGTGAACCGAACTGGGCAATATGCCAGTTGCTGCACTGAGCTTTGTTTATATCCAGAGTCGTTAAGAACGGGGAGCTTTGTTCATAAGTTGGCAGGGATTTTTAGAAGTTGGCATCCGATAGCTTCACCAAGGGTGTGTTTGGTTACCTGAATATAGATGGCCTGATACCAGCTAGACCGTATTTTGCAAAAAAATCGGATGTTTGGTTGGATGAATGTACTGTAGCATCCGGGATCCGCTCGTCCAGCATACGATCTCATCCGGGACCCCCAGTGAACGCCATTTCGACCGTAGCTGGCGGTCCAGGACGGAGAGAGTCGAGCAAGGGCGGGCTAGGGTTACCTCTCGCGCGTGGAGCTGGGATCAGGCAGCAGGTGATCTCCCTCTCCCTCTCCTCCCTCCTCCGGATCCGGCGAAGTCCTTCGGGAGGCGGCGGCGCAGCGGCACCGGCGGCAAGCGGCGGACGCGGCGAGTGCCGCCGGCCGTTGCCGGCGGCGGCTCGTGGAGGTGACACGCGGGTTCCCTCGGCGGATCCGGCCCGCGGCCTCGGCAGCCGCGGTTGAGTCGCCGCCGCTCGCGGTGCCTCCGTTGCCGCCACCACGCGCGCCGCTCTCCCACGCTGCCGCTGCCGCCACCCGCGCGAGAGGCCAGGGTGGCGTCGGGGCGAGGAGAATCGGAAGGGGAGAGAGAGAGCAGAGAGCAGGGGAAACGAGAGAAGAAGCGGAGGCAGTGAGGCATCGGCGGAAGGGATAACGGGAGAAAGGCGGAAATAAAAGAAAAACAGGAAAGAAAAGTGGAGAAAGAGAGTAGAGAGAAGAGAAGTGCGTTTAATAAAAATATCATTCTTTTCATATTGTAAAGAAATTACTATTAGGAATAACTTAATTTGTGCAAAAAAAATGAAAAAACATGTGAAGGGGGTAATCACACCACCTCTCACATTCGGGGGTTACTATACCCCATTATACAGCCAACCAAATACCTTCTCAGCCTACTGTATCCGCTCATACAGCCTCATATACAGTCTACCAATCACAGACTCATTCAGCCTGTATCCACAGATACATCGAACCAAACACTTTTCTTTTTCAAAATACGACCCTCCTCATCCAGCTTCCCCTCATCCAGGATATACGACTCCACTACCCAAAAACAACTAAACACACCCCAAGTCGATCTGCCGCGTTTTCCGCCGTCGCAGATCCTACAGTGTCTCTTTTAACCTCCAACTAAAGAAGGCCCCCCTTTCATACTCCCGCTGCTCAGGAGGTGACAGAGCCGTAGCTAGATCGGAGCATTCGGGGCGAGGAGGCCAACGAACAGCGACTGGAATTCCAACTGCTCGATGACTGTAATTTTGTATTTCTTTTTAGTGCATTTTAACCAATACCAGGGACTATTGTTTAATATGCTATATTTGCAAGGTCCCATTTTGTAACCTTCATGGTGGATGTTCCTTCGATCTCATATTAATCCAGAGTTAATGGCCTAAGTGGCCATGTTTGTTTTAGAAGAAAAAAAAGTTGGCATCCGATAATTGGGGTCCCTGACAGCCTCCAGTTGGAACACCGACATAATCTGATACACTAGTGCTACAAAGTAATTTTGACCAATTAATACTCCCTCCCATATTCATAGCGCCAGCACGGAGCTGGTCTAGTGGGCAACGACCTGTTAACATAATGGTGTACTACTAGGCAATGACAAAATTGACAAGCAAGCTTCCATCATCCCATTGCAGATGTTCAAAACTGCCCATAATGCACACACAGTCTTAGCATTAACTACTATGGACCTATTACTCTGATTACGCACATTTCACAATTTTCTGTACAAAAAGAATCCAATTTGAATTGAAATAAGTCTTAGCTTACTATGGACCTATCTTTAGTCCGGTACACAACTATGATCTCCTCCACGCCTAGTTCATCCCTCATTTCTTTGCCTTGGAGAAACGAAGGCACCTGTACTTCTCACCACTAACTGTGATCTCAAGGGCTCCATCTTGGTTGTCTTGATTGGAAGCTGTTCCCATGAGGACACTCTTTTCCTTCTCCAAGTTCTCCTTTTCCATCTTCAGCCTTGCCTCTTGCCGTGCAATCTCAGCCTGTCAAAGATGCAATTGAAACAAGTCATACTACAGGCCATTAAATCACTGTTGATATTATCATTTCATTAGGGAAGGAAAGGATACGGTGAGTCATCAGACATGCTTCACTTTCTCTCTGTCAAAAATTCTTTGTTAAGATCAGGAATATCCTGCTTAAATTACCATTGCTATAACACAGTAAAAACAAATGTGTTAAGATCTGAGCAAATGTGCACTTAACTAATTCTGCTCCTAGTATGACAAGAGAGTCAATTGTAACAGGTTTCACTACACTAATACAGGGCCAAAAATCACCGCAATGATGATGAACTAGAAAGCGACCAAATGGTTAAGCACTTCATTTTCTCTATCGAATATGTTGTGACAGTCAGAAAGAGAATTTTTTATAACTCCACTCCTATAACAGCATTTGGCACAGAAGTGTTGTGGTACGGGTCTGAGGACCAAAGGTAGGGTACTCGCTCTTGATTAGCTGGTCATGCCGCCACCAAGGCTCTGAGGCCTGTTGAAGAGAGGAAGACTCGAGAACTTTATTTATTTCTTTGCTTAATGATAATGATACAATAATATCCCTTTTATAGGTATGACTAAACTTGATCGTTAAGAAACCTATCTCTTATTAAGGAAACTAATCCTACTAATAGGAAACTTATCTCTAATACATAGAATAAATCTAAAATGAAATAAGCCCAAATACTAAGAAAACTAATTATTATATCCTTAATCCGTGATATACTAGCGAACCACCCAAATCCGTACATGTACCCACGTTACTGTTCACTCGTATGCTACGTGTACACTGAGATCCTAGGCCATAACAGAAGTTAACTACTTAACTGAATCATGCTCAGAATCTGCCAAGAGGCCACCATATCTTTCTGATATTACATCACATGAAATAAGCAATTGAATATCACAAATATCTTAAGTCCCTAACAACAATATTACTATGGACCTAATTTAGGATTCATCATTTTTGGTGAGTTGCTGACCAAGTGACCAGTCACTAGACCATGGGGCAGGGTTGTCATGGCGTCACCTAGACGTTGCCAAGTCATTCTGGCGGTTGGAGGAGGATGCCGAGGCTGCTCACCCAGGATTGAGGAGTTAGGCAGACGCCTGGGATTGCTAAGCAATGCCATGGTTGCTTGGACGGTTAGAAGTGGAGGAAGGAGAATGGTGGCGGGCACGACAGAGAGAGCAACAACCAGCTGGGCGATGGCCAGCACAGCCAGGAAGGAGGGTAGCAACTGCAGTCTAGCAGCGGAGACTGTCGTGGGCGAACAAAGTTCAAGAAACTGGCACAAGTCAACAACTAGGCACCGCCTAGGCGTTCGGTGACGGGCCACTGCCTTGATTTCCTCCAAGACGGCGGGCGAGGCGGGAGGGCCGCCTAGGACCGGCTAGGCAGTCAAAGCCGGCCCTTGGTGGCGCTCGGCGACTCTAGGCGAGGTGTTGCCGAGGCGGGTAGATAAGAACGCACAACGCTTGACCGCCCCAGTGCTATCGAGTCATTGCGCTAGGGTTCGGGCTCCCACGTCGCGCCTTCCCCACCGCTGAATCAAGGTTGCCATCTCCGCCGCCGAGTTGACCTCGCCGCCTCCGAATCGAGGTACTCCTGTCCCGTGCTGCCGCCTTCCCCTCTCCCCACTCTTCTCTAGTCCCGCGCCGTCACCTTCCCCTCTCTTCTCCTATGCCGCCGCCTTCCCCTCTAGACTCCGGCGCCGTCACCTTCCCCTCTCTTCTCCCACACTGCCGCTTCCCCTGTCAGCTCTCCCCTCTCTTCCCCTGCCTTCCGCTCTCCCCTCTCTTCTCCCGCGCTCTCCTCTGCACTCCAGCGCTCTTCTCCCCTCTCTACTCTAGCCTTCCGCTCTCTTCTCAGTAGTCAGTTCTCTCGAGTCTTTCCTTGTTGATGGCATGGAGCTAGGCTAGATGCATATTGTGATAGATTTTATAACAATGTGGATATGGTCATCCAATTCCTGCTCTTTAATCCTGAGTTACTTCAAATGAATTTGTTGTTTTTCCCTATGCGTAGCATTCTGCTGCACACTTGAATAATCCTGAGATACCTTGTTCCAGCTTATTCAATTACCTGCGCATCTAAGCTTCATTATTGCATTTCCATTTCTTTACATTTATGCAGCTGATATATAATCCTAATTGAGTCCATTACCATTACTATTGAATCTTAATTTGCTGTCATTATTTTAACTTACACAGGCAGTTATTTCTTTTTGCATATTCTGACAATTATTTATTTGAATTGTGCAGCCATTTCGCTTTCACTGGTGTCCATTTGGTCGCTTAGCACAAATTCCATCTTTATTTGAGTATGTTTTCTACTTCAAATTGTGATTTATGTGTAGCTTCAATAGAAATTGTGTTCTTTCTCCATCTATGATTCATTTGCTTTCACTAGTTGCATACATATATATGTTTCATGCTTTCATTCATTCATCAATCATTCATATATTCTTTTTCAAACAATAGCAAAATAACTCATCATTGCTTAAATATGCAGCTTTACATGATTATTTGATTACATACATGTTTACATCAAGCTTTTGGAGGGGATATAATATACGTGACAAAATCAAATTGCTCGTGTCTTGCTTCTTTAGGTAATTACCCTTCTATCTTACTCCATTTGATGCCTGATGCTTGCTCAATTCATTATATTATTCTTGTTGTGGACTTATCTGCACTATTGCCAAGCTGGCCACCTAGGCGCTAGGCTCCAGGCCACTACCCGCCTAGCGCCTAGCGCTTTCTTGAACCTTGTGGGCCAAGGAGGTGGCGCTTGGCGTGGGGTTGATGAGGCCAGCGCGCAATGAGGAAGCGAGTAGCATCGGCTTGGGGAGAAGCGGCAACAATGGGATGACAAGACCAGAGAGAGCGCGCGGCCGGCCGGGACAGCGGCAATAGCTAGGACAGCAATGCCGACAGCAGGGGAGGGGCGACGAACACAGGAGCTGGCTAGGGTAGCGGCTCCCTTGCCCACTCCCCCTTTATAGCCGCATCGGCCTGGCTGGGCCGAGTTGAGTCGGCCCAAATGCCCCTCTTTCTTTCTTTTTCCGAGTATTACGATATTATTTGTTATTTTTTATTACCACCGTCTAACTCTCGCCATGGCGGGCGCCTAGGCTTCCTGGCGCCCTGCGCTTGCCGCGACTTGCTGGAATGCCGCGACAACCTTGCCATAGGGGCGTTCGTATTGGTTACAGCTGATGGTTTTTTGTTGAAAATGAATAGCAGTGGCTGAAAGAAGTAGCTTTTAGAAGGAGGGCAAGAGACGGTGGGGAAAGTGAGAGAGATGCGTGCACGAGAGGAGTGGGGTGTGTGATACTTCTGTGACTTCCTGCCTTATCTCGGGAGCAAGAGAAGTGGAGAAGCCGTTTCGAGAAGCTGGGTGTTCATATTGGCTTTTGGCTTCTCCAAGCAAAAGTCAGAAGCAGAAAGCAATATGAACGGGGCCCATAATCCATGGATACAAGTGCAACGTACTAATTACAGAGACATAACCACACAATTGCAACAACAACTAAACATGCAAGGAGAAACAAACCAAATGGGTGCAATCAACTTCAGCAGCGAAGTAACAAGGAAGAGAGATATATATTCTTCTAGTGGTGCTAGCCATGCAAGAAAGCAGATAATAACACTGGGGCAATCCCAATTCAAACATGGCCTGATCAACAATTTTACAATATTTAAGAAAGCTTCTGACCTTTCACAAACATAGCTGAGATAGTGGTAACAAATCAGTGTATTCCTACTCCTATATTCAAGTTTTCATACGCATATCCTCACAATTTGACATCACCACCATGTCACAGCATCATTAGCAGTTTAGCAATCGAAAACTATTGACATGATCAGGGGTAGTTCCAAGCCCATCATTGTACTGCAAATTTTATGCAAGTGAATCTCAGAGCGCTCCATGGCAACATGATACCAATTGAAACGTGAAGGGGGAAGCTCCTCCCAACGCATAGTGATTACTGATTTGATTAGTTAACTATTGAAAAAATCCAAATAATCAACATACAAACAACATAACGAGCACGTTCTATCAAATTTAACCACCGCATCAATGGCTAAACATTGGATGTCCCTCCGGAGACCCGGAGATAGAGTGACTGTATGCGGGTTAGGGTCTTAGTGACGAATCGCGAATGCATCAGCATTCAGCAACCAATCCACCAAGGCATCAGCTGATCAGCACTACCCCAAGAAACGCGCACGAGTTGTTTCAGCACCAAGATAGATGCTCAGATCACGCGATAATCGAGAAACAGGAGATGAATCGGACCGATTGGAAGGGAGGGAGGGAGTAAGCAAGGGGGTTACCTCGCGGCGGGAGAGCTCGGCCTTCCAGGCGGCCTCCCTCTCGGCGACCTCGCGCTCGCGCTCCTCGATGTAGCTCTGCATCTCGCGCTCCTTCATGATGCGGTCCTGGATGTCCGCGTCCAGGGCCTCCTGAAGCTCCTTCACGAACCTGTCCACCACCGCCTTGATCCGAACAGACATCTGGCCTCCCCTCCCCCTCTCCTCCTCGTAGCACCACACGCCTCACACAAGTCACAGCAGTCCCTCGCTATTGGTGCGGGTCTCCGGCGATCTCCATGGGCGGCTCGGCTAGGGTTCCGACGTGGCTAGGTGGCTGGGCGCCGGAAGTTTTGTGGGCCGCTGGTTTCTTGGTCGTTTGGGCGCTAGCGGCTGCGGCCTGTGCTGGGCCCCTTCTTTTACGGTTTTTAAAAATTATTTTTCAGTTTTTTACGTAACAAGATTTTAAATAAAATATCTTTTTAAAATAAAGTCTATAAATTAATTGTAATATATACTATAAAGACTTCATTTATATCAATCAAAACCATACGCGAATTTTTGTTACTCCGTACTCCCTTACGAATAGTTCAAAAGTCATAAGTAGCAACTATAAACCGAAGAAAAAAAAGAAATTTTTATATCATTCAAAACTATACATGAATTTTTGTTACTTCGTACTCCCTTACGGATAGTTCAAAAGTTATAAGCAACAATTATAAACCAAAGAAAAAAAGAAGTTTTTATATCAGTCAAAACTATATGTGAATTTTTGTTACTTCGTACTTCCTTACGAATAATTCAAAAGTTATAAGTAGCAATTATAAACCAAAGAAAAAAAAACGTCATGTGTGGAAGAGCCGAAGAGGAGAGGCAGGGCCCAGCGAGTCGAGTCAGCGTCTGTACGTTTCCGTGACCTCTAGGCCGTCTCCTCGTGTGGAAGACGCATTCGTCCTAAAGCTGTAAGCGTCCTGTGGAGACGGAGTGCAGACAACTCATAAAGCGCAGGCCCAGTGCTGAGAAAGAGACTTTGCCATAGCGTTACCAAAGAGTTAGGCAGCTAGCATCTAGAAGCGTCGATCCGTGCAAGCTGCAATCTGTGCTTACAAGCCAGTACCGTGCCTGCAAGGCTACCAAAGATGCAGTAACAATGCAAGCAAGGCTCTTAAGATCATTGGTCAAACACACCCTGATGACCTGTTCTTGCACAACTATAGCCATGGTACTAACTTCGCAGTACTATGCTCGTTGTACTGGCAAATGGATTAGCAGCAAAAACACCAGACAAAAACTCTTCTGAACAAGTTAAACCCAACATCGAAACAATGGACTTCCAACATGCTGCATTGGAGCATATATCCGGTACACGGCTTCCAGACGACAACAATAAACAACCACCTAATAATCCACGAGCCCGAGAGTAAACAACACCTGCACCAGAGCTGCAGAATCGACACACACCTACAAGCTTCTGATCCTTCCCTGATTAAGCTTCACACATTACGCTAAAATAAGAGCTAGTTAGGTTTCGCGCCGCACCGGAGTGCCGCCGCTACATTCTTTTCGCCGGTTCTACGACGGTCAGACGGAGTCTGGGTCTGGTCACTGGTGCAGAGCTCACTTCCAGGACATGCTGGACAAACCTGGCTGGCTATGGTTGCTGCCTGATGATTCACTCAATGTGCCTCTGGACGGCGGGCTGCTTGGTCCCATCCCGCCTATCAGCGGTATCTTTGATGGTGCGGACGCAGGTTCTGAAGGGGCTTGATGCTTTGGTTCCTTCTTTCCATCGGTGTTGAAGCTTCCCACCACAATCTGTGGACATAAGGATGGTAATTAGTCATTCCCTTGAGTGTAATACCTCGCTAGTCGGTGGATGACAATGAAGTCGAAAAGTTTTGAAGAAAATTATAAGCAAAATCTGATAGCTTTGTGCTAATTGTACTACTGAGAAATAAAACCAAGAAGCTGCAGCTTCAACAATGTACACAGAACATCAGAGATAGACATGTCCTTTTCAAAACAGCATGAAGCAAAAAAATCTAGGACACAAAAATAGCACAAATATCTTTCGCATTGCTTGATAAAGAAATTCCAAGACACTGAACAAAATTTGGCAATCAATATACTTTTGAGTTAGTATGAAACAGAAAAGATCTGAAAATTCTACTTTCAAAAAAGGATCTGAAAATTATAATTAACAAACTTACATTCGAGAAGCTCTAGAAAAACTAGGAATACACACGTCCGATGAATTGAGTTTTAAGGTTGATGATATGAGAAAGAAGAAAGACCTGTACTGGTGAAGCAGCTGTCAGAAGTCCAGCAACTCCACCACCCAAGACACGACCATCAGGACCTGCTAGTGAAACACTGAGCCCACCAGTTCGATTACGATGGCCTCCATTCTCTGATAGAAGGAATGACCCAGACAGTGACAATATCTCAAATCGGCCCTGTGCAGAAACAAGAAGGTATCATCACCTATTTTACCTGTAGTAGACATACCATCTACACTTCTACAGTGATAATTCTTCAACAGACCTGACACTACAGTTAGATAAGGACTTAGTATCACAGCATTTCACTATATGAGAACTCATGTGAACAGCTTCTTCCATGCTTGGCATTTCATGGAAAGAGTTGGATTATCTTGATAATTTCAGACGGTCAAAAGTACATACCTCGTATGTTGCCGTTCCACCTGAAGTAGCAGCTTGCCGAAGTGTCACATTTGAAATGGAGCCATTTGCTGAAAGAATGCAAACTCCACGAGTTCCATGCTGAGAGAATGACATAATCTTTGCAGATACATCCTGGAAAGCAGAATTCAGGTCATTTCCCATGAGAAAACTCTGTTCATAGATGATCTCTGCAACCTTAGTCTTTACATTTACATACAATCACAACTTGCCAAGTGCTTCCATAGCATATCTCACTTTTCTTTTGTGATATGCATAGAATTAGCAATGATTAAGATGATGGGAACTGTACTGAAAAAAATCATGAGCATCCTGAAAGATGTTTTTTTTTGAAATAAATGATAGATGGTCAATATAATCAATCGATTATAAAGCAGAAGATAAAAGCCAAGTCAATAACACTACAATTGGCTCTATTCAATTAAAGGATCAAATTATGTATATCCGTATATGGAGTACATAGTTTATACCAAGTTATCAGAGAGAAAAGAGTAGAGAGATAAACTGCATAGAGCTGAACAGTTCTAGAAGTGTAGAATGGGAGCACCAATAGCCACAGTGAAAAATGGTCAACTCTTAATATGTGCTCAGAATAACCCTAAAAAATAATAATCTGATAAACACATCACCACAATGTATGGCTTAATGCAAAGATAGAATGATCCAAAGTAAATAGCCAATTTAGAAAGACGGTAACTTTACTAAAAATGGTAAATCTCACTTCGAACAAAAAACAATGCAAAATGAATACTGTACAACCAAATGGCAAAATGCAGCACCCAAACGTGAACAGATGTATGAAAAAAATCCAGGAAATCACGGATTGAGGGTTTGCTTTACCTCTCCAGCTTTAACAAAAATAACATGTGGTGTAAATCCAGCTCCTGCTGACCCTGCAAAATGTAATTGAATCAATACAGATTAAAAACATGTACAGAATTCAAAAGAAGCATGGCAATACATTAAAAAACTTCAGTTAAACAGATGTTTCATAGTTCAACAATGTAAACATATTAAGAATCCTTAACTATATATTCCTACATAAATCACAAAGGTAATTGAAGTAAACTTTTCTATCCAACATTTGACTAAACAAGATGTTTTGTTTTTAAAAAACAGAAGGATAGAAATGTAATTTCCCGACCACTCGTCCCGCAGTCTGCATACAGTGCATCACCCCAGATCTATAGTCAAAGCCAATCAGCAATCCTGACTCCTGAGCAAGTCCAGAGTCCAGGCAGCAATTTTCTAATTTCTAAACAGATAATTACAGAGGAGAGGAAATCTTTTCCTCCGAACTCCCTCTTCTTGAGCTTCATAAAATAACGAAACTTAAACAAAAATGGAGTAGTTTAGAATCGGCATGTACAAATGTTACCAAGACCAGGCACGTGCTTCTTGTTGGTAGAGCCCTTAGGCCGTCCCCTCTTCTTCAACCCGTCCGGCGACGCCGACGGCACAGTGTCCACCGCCTTCGCGGCAGCAGGCGAGAAAGGCCCGGAAGCTCCGGGCGTCGCTGCCGCCGGCGCCCCGGCCATGGACGCAGGCACCAATGCCAGCGACATGGAGCCGTCGGGGCCGTACTTTCTTGGCCGACCGCGTTTCTTCTTGAGCACCGGCTCCCCCGCGTCCACCGGGAGCACCGCCGCGCTATTGCCTCCAGCGGCAGCCGCGTTGGGGCCAGCAGGCGCGCCGCCGCCCACGGCCTGGTACGTCGCCGTCGCCGGCGGGCCGGAGCTCACCGGAGTGAAGACGGGGGTGCCGTCCGGGGTGTACGCCATGCGCACGCTCTGCATGGCGCCGGAGGACGGCGGTTTCGGCGGGCTCTTGGGCAGCCCGAACGGCTCCCTTCCCGCCATCACTCCTTGCTCCGACGACGCTCTCACCTCCATCATTCCTCACTGAGCAGAACCCGAGCTACCAACCCACACTCCCAGCGACTTCTTGGACCAAAGGCTGCAGCTTTGTCGCTACAGAGGCAAGCTCACGAAGTCACGAGTGGCGAAGCGAGGCGAGCTCAGGAACCGCAAAAAAACCATAAACCCCGCGTTGCTCAAAGCTCGAAATTTTCAATGACGAACAGGGTGTTGGTATCTTGGAATGGGTGGGAAGAAGCCGTAAAGGACGGAGAAAATGAGGAAAATATGGAAAAGGAAATGCGAGGAAGAAATGGTAAACCAAAATAAATTGGAAAATAATGGGAGTGAGTTAAAAAAACCCGAGCTTTGGTCAGGATTTGGCAAATTAAGTACAGAAATTACAGATCCCGACCTGAGCAAGGAAGCAGCAAAATTACCAAGAAATTACCACAAACTAGGATAGTACCGGGGAAATAGAGACAAAAGACAAGAAAATAATCAGGAAAAAAGAAGACAAGAAGAAGCAAGCTTTGCACGCTCGTATGCGGAAAGATGGAGCTCAAGACTCAAGAGTCCTCGCAGAGCACTCAACTCCAAACAAGGCGAGGAGAAAATTTTAGGGATTTCGCTTATCTCCCACGTAATTTCCCCTCACGCGCCCTCCTCCATTTTTCTTTTCCTTTTCTTAACTCCCCTCCTCGCACGTAATCTTTTGTGAAAAGAAAAGGTTTTAGTTCGGAAATAAAAAATAGGCAGGGAAGTGAAGCACGTCAGGATTGCATTGGTAAGGTAAGGGTCTACCTTATTTGACCCCTATGCTTATTTTATTTACTTTGAGACCTCACCTGTTTTTGGCTTTATCCGCTTCTGCATTTTTTCCCCTTTTGCTCTGTCTGTTTTTTCACTGTGCCCATGGGCCTAACCAAAAACCATTGCCCTTCCAACCACATGCCAACTGGCTTGCAAAACCATAAATAAGAGAGCATAGTTTTATTTGACCATGTAAAACTGAACTCATCAAACAGGCTGAATTAGTTTTGTAAAAGTGAGAGCAACAAGCAAACAGATCTAGGTTAGTACCAATAGTTGAACATCACTGTTTAATGTAAATGATGTCGCTATGAGTCTATGGCCTTGTTCTTTTGAATTACGGTTGATAGATTTTGTTTGCGTTTTTTTTTTATACGGTAGCGGATGGCGGAGATGTCGACATGGACAACGTACACGGTTTTGGACTCATAAAACCATTTGAGGAATTCACTTCAAAAAATCGCTCTGTCTATTTTGACTTTCAGAGAAACAAAAAGCCCAAAATAACAGGGCTATGACAATTTGCTTGCCAAAATTAATTACATAGCGGCAAGATCATGATACTTGAATCCAAAATAGTGTTACATTTAAAAAATTCATATAAAAACTTAACAACTCTAAGAAATATTCAAACAATACTGCTATGTTGGAACACGGTGCGCTCACTGTGACAAAGGACAATAGATGATCACAAAAGCCCCCTTAGGATTCTTTAGTCACTCTCGACTTTAGATCACCAGAGGAATAGTCAACAATGGGAGAACATGGCATTATGGATAGTTGATGGAGGCATGATCAATGACATAGGCGAGAAGAAAGGGGAGAAAGATGGTACTAGGATGTGATAAGATCACAGTGAATACGTGGCGAAGCGCTGAGGTGGAAGTAGCTTAAATAGCGTGTAAATCCAGTGTTGGTGATGGCACCACGGCCATGGTGAGAGAGGGGCTTGCATGTGGCTAGAATATGGTGTGGCGGCGGCGTGGTATATAGTGGGTAGAGGTAGGGTTCAATGAAAGGATCGAAGAAGGGATGAAAGAGATCATAATGCATCATGAGGATTTGAAATCGTTGGATATTGATTGAGCGGTTTCAACTTGTCTTATCCAGAATAAGTAAAAAAAGGAATCTATGGGCCGGTAACTCCTATCAATTAGATGTGGGCAATTGTTGCACGGTTATATGTTTTGGTTCCCGCTCGCTAGTTCAAAATTCTAAAACAAAATTGGATTCCTTTTCCGAAAGCAACGTCTTTTCCTCTAAGGTAGATGTCAAGCCAATGGCTACAAATTTATAAAGTGAGCAAGGTTTTTGAGAAGAGTTGAACCATTAGCCATGTTTATATAGTCTTTTTTTTCAATACAAAACATGATCATAGAGTGGAGACCACAAGAGCCAATTCTATCCAAAAAAAGAAGGAAATTCCAGTGCCGGAGCCTGAATCTGGTCGTTAGGTGACACAAAAACAATAAAAGTCGGCACCAAAACCACTGGACCAAGTCAAAAAATCAGGATTTAGGGACAGAAACGGAATCGAAATAGGACAAGGCATCTCGATAATATCACTTTTATTCCCCTAAAGATCCAAACACAAGCAGTACCAATAGCACAGGAGGGCCCCGCTTTGCTCCCACAATTCATAACTTTCCTTGTCCCATGCAAATGATGCAATGTTTGATCCTCCACGGAAAAGTAAATTTACACGTACATTTTCTCTTATTATTCATAATTCATGGTGCTTTGAAATAATTGCGGTCACCTGGAAAAATTATTTGAAACTGCAAGAAAGAGGGCCTAGCACGAGAGATTGAGTGCATGCCAAGAATTACCTGCAAATCGAAAAAAGTTTTTGCACTTTATTGATCAATTCGGCTTCAGCTTTTAACTTTCGGCTTATTTTTCACTATTTAAAAATTTCGTCTTTGAACTTTTGGCTTTTTGTTGAGTTTTTTTGCCGGTTCTTTTTTTCCCGTATTTATTTGTATTATATGTAATGGGCTAACATATTTTTTTACATTTTTAAAATTTTTAAGTTTAATTATGCTAAATAAGCCCCTGTCAGCTACAGTATTTTTTCAGTCAGCTACAGTGCTTTTCAACCATAAGCCACTTAAAATAAGCCAAAATGATCCCAGCCTAACCTGTCCAGCACGCGTCGTTTGCGTGGTCCTTATCGCTCTCTCTGCCTCTACTAAAAAAGGTTAAATTGATTAGCCCTTGTTAACATTCTTATTCTAGTTTGGTTTGTAGTTTAGCGTGCTGCTTATTTTGCCGTCTTGACGTAGTAAAAATGAGTTGTTGCTGTTTTTTTTTCTTTTTGCCGTCGAAACTGAGCAGGCCAAGAGACGTGGTTAAGTCCAACATCCACATGAATCTGCCTGCAGGGAATATTTGGGAATATATAATCCCATTGTAAACGGCTTTAACTTCTATTTTTTTGGTTTTCTATTTATTTAAGCTAGAAGTCGTTTAGAATGAATCGACTTTTAATTTTGATTTATTTTAGTTCTTTTTCTTTTTGCCTTTTCTTTTTTCTCTTATTCCATTGTATTGTCCATGATGATATAATATTTTTTATTATTTTTATTTTTAATTTTTTAATTGAATGATTCAGAAAAACTTAACCTATGCTACAGTAAAAGCTTAGCCAAAAACTAATAGTTAGGGCCTGTTTGGGAGAGCTCCACCAGCTCCAGATCTACGAAAAACAGCTCTACTCCACGAAATTTTACCCAAACGCTTCAGCTCCACGAAATCTGGATCCACCAAAATCCTGAATCTGAGGGCCAGATCCATGGATTTCATGGAGCTCCTCAAGGGGTGCTCCACCGTGGAGTTGGGTGGTAATTACCCACCAATGCCACTGGTTACACACCCCATTCCACCAAAAGTGGCTATTCCCACCAAAACCTCAATTTCATGGATCTGGAGCTGCTGTACAAGCCAAACACTCCATGGTGGGATCCCAGATTCACGGTGAAGTTACTGCTCCAGATCCACATTTTCAGTAGTGGAGTTCTCCCAAACAGGCCCTTAAAGGCATAAACTAGAAGATTAAGCTAGCTAACTGAAACTAGAAGAATTCTAATGTGATGTGAATTCAGTATTCAGGCACACTGGTCTGGAATATCATATTCATATCGGTGGTTGATGTGTCATGGATCTGTTCACTTGTGGAAGCAGTTTGTTGTCGACATAAATTTGCAGATGACATGCATTCTGAGGAGTTATGACAGGCTGAACTCTGGACAGTGAGGAGCAGTGTATTGAGCTAACACCACACCAGAATTAACTGCATCTTGACGAAAAGGGGAGCAAAAGAAGAAGATTGCTTACCAGTATTAACTGCACGTTGCCATGATCGAAAGGGGAGAAAACGATGAAATTACTGACTGCATCTGCATCCTGGTGGCACCTATCTCTGGAAGCAGCGAGAATATACTGAACTTTTCCAGTGAAAGGAAAGGAGAATATACCCAGTGGTTACCTGTGTGGCTGCAGCTTCTACGTACAGCGCAGAACAATCACGCTTGCAAGTACAAGTTCATGGACGGATCTCGTCCAATTGGCACGACCGACATTCGGCCGTGCAAAATAATGCCAGAAGCTTTTCTGCTCAACTCAGCTTCTTAATTTAGCTTCGAGCGTTTAGTTTTTTAATTTTATTTTTCTAGCTTTTTGGTTTTTTAGATTTTTTTGTATTTTTCTTACTTTTTATAGTGCTCAATAGTGCTGAACAGTGGCATAAGTCTGCAGTTGTAATGAGCGCGGCACCGGGAGCGAAAGACAGAATTATAATTTCGCGCAGTTAAACACCTTAGCTTTTGTAGTTCAGGATTAACCCAACGTCGGTACAAGTAACATTTATAAACTTTATATTTATGATAGCTAGAATAACCTTGGTTATTTTGATTCGAATAGCTGTCGAGAAGCTATTGTGTGAACTATAAAAATGTTATATAAGAAAAAAAACTCAAAATTTGATCTTTGAATAAGACAATAAGCTAGATTTTTCTTGGTACCATGTGCCAAGATTAAGCGCAGAAGATCACCCAGAATATTACTAAGTGTCATGGTCATCTTTACATATACATATTTAGCATAAATTACTGCAGTGTGAAATGTTTCCCTTGCCGAAAGCGTGTAACAATCGCATACCGTGATGTTTGCGTGCACTTATGGGCTACTTTTCCGGCAATAAAAACCGAAGCAAAGTGAGAACAAAATTTCGAACAATTGTATGTATTGTAACTTGCCTCCAATTTTCTGATGGGCAAGCCATCTCTCTCTCTCTCTCTCTCTCTCTCTCTCTCTCTCTTAGATACATCTAGAAGCCGTCTATTTTCGTATATCTTCACGTTCTGACTTTTGTTCTTGTTCTAGTGCTTGCAAGCTTATCTCAGAGAGAGAGAGAGAGAGATCTTTATCACAAGTAACCCGGCCTTGCAATTTTTCATTTCTCTTCTCGATGCATGCGTGGGAGGGGGTGGGGGATGGAGCCACACAATTTCCCAAGAAAATATCTGCTTTAACGACCTAAGGGCGTCTCCAACAGCTGGCTATTTAGCTAGCTAGATCTGATGTGGCAAGGAAAAAGTAGGAGAGAGAGTAGTCACTAGTGACAAGCAAATAGCTGATCTATTTCACGTAGTCCAAGAACATGAGAGAGGAGCATATGAGTCCAACAGTATAAAATAGTCTTTGCTTTTGTCTCTCACCTCCACGTCAGCTGACTATATAGCTAGTACTAGCTATTACCATTGGAGATGGCCTAAGTGAAAGGCGACAGTATGGGTGGTCTATGTGGCTCCAAATCCTCCACTGTGGTGTTGGTGCCTTGTAAATCAATTATTGGCGGGGAAAACTGAAAAGGCTGGAGAAAAATCGACCACTTATATTGACTATTTCTCCTGTTTATGTGCTTGTTTTTTCTCAAGAAAAAGATAGGGGGTGTGTCTAGGGGTATGCACATGGCAATTAGGTACTAGAGCATTTTCTCCTGTTAGGCAGAACTTTGTTATAAACTCTATCTATGCTTATTGACAAATACCAGTGTAGTGCTAATACTTGACTCACCCCCTCATAATAGATTGGTCATGTTAGGTAGAAAAAACTGTGCTCTATTTAATTCAAGTGATATCAAATTGTTGTTTGTATTGAGCACAATAATGGTGTAGGGACTTATGGTGGAACCAAGTGGCATGTCAATCTCAGAGAAATACCAAAAAAAAAAACTAGGCAAAAAAGTTCCACCTAGTACACATTTAAAAGAAAATCCCAATACAACAAGTCTGAACAAATTTTTTTTTTAAAAAAATCATCCTTCTTTGAAGTATAGTAGGGCTATTGTCAAATCACAATAGGGAAAAGAAAAACATGATTACTACTTGGAAAAGGAAAGGAAAGAAAAAAAGGAGTAAAGGAAGGGAGAGCTCCCTATGTGAGCCTCCTCTAAAAATGAAAATCCATTCATCTTTCACAACAGTTGGTCATGATAGCTTTTGGAGCCTCAAGTTGATCTGTAGTCCGATAGGCAGATGTGTGTGGCTGTGTACCTAATTCATCAGAGTTCAAGTCTTAGACTTACTAATATCCGTTGATTTTAAGCGTACATATATACATATGTATTTAGTGAAAAACGTGTATCTATACTCTGTGAGATTTTAGATATCTTTGATAAATTTTAAGTATGCATAGGAGACGCACACATAATATATGCATAAATAGTGTGAGTCTAGCGTGTATTGAATGTCTTTACAAAGAAAAGCTTTTGGAGCACTGTAACATAACAATCCATTCCAGAACAGCAGTAGACTGAGGGAGAGACACCCGTACTTGGCCACGTGGCCAGCTCTAATGTGATTGCTCATGATAAAAGCCATTTTCAACTGTTTCCCCAAAATATCCTCTCACTGTAAGCCCACTCTAAAGAGCTCAAGTTTGTAAGCCCGCTTCAAAGGGTTAAGCTTCTAATTTTGATGGTTGAGTTTTAATTAAAATTATACTATAGCGACTATTAATTTTTCTAAATCATTTAATTAAAAAAAATAAACAACCGTTATATCGTCACAAACAATGCAAATGAATAAGAGAGGAAAAAAACAAAAGCAAAAAAAAGCCGAAAAAGTAAAAAAAAAACTAAAATAAACCAAAATTAGAAGCCAACATATTCTAAGTAACTTTTAGTTTAAATAAGCTGAAAGTAAAAACAATCAAAGCCGTTTAGAGCGACGTAATATTGCGGTTTTTGCCGCGCTGTAATATGTTGCTTGCTTTTGTGCTCGTGTGCTTCTAGATTTTTGTGTGGGTGTAAAGATAGAATGCTAGCTGCATGTAACGTCTTTATTTTTGAAGTTGTTAGGATTTTCTCACAACTGTCCATGATTGTTCAGCTGCGAGTACTGTAGACGAGTATAAATCATTTCCATCACAAGCTTAAATATAAAAACCAAACATTATTACAAAATTAAGGTTTAGCAGCTAAGTTTTACACAGCGGGGCGAGCGGCGCCAAGTTATATTACAATAAAAAATAACTCCATAAGCAGGCCTGAGTGTAGAACAACCCCTAACATCAGGCGTCGTCTACATTGTAGACATCTTCAAAGCCTTCCTCAACGGTTCCTTCATCATTTTTCCAAGCATCTTATGTTAATAGTTTAGCAAGCGTGAGTACAATCACCATACTCAATAAGTCACATGGAAAAACACTATATAGCTACTTGCCAGGATTTTCAAGAGGTGGGAATATAGTGGTTTTGTTAAACTATTTATGCATCCAATTTTATTTGTAAACATTTTGTTTTTAAACACAAAATAACAAATTATAAGCTTCTTAAGGAATTTAGGGTTTCAACATCTCGATTACCAAACTTCAACATTTCCAAATCGTTTCCAAATCTACTTATGCTTCGCTATTGGAATCACCCATTAAATATAGCTTCATTTACCGGAAGTACAATATATTCGAATACCATATATTTTGACTTTGTAGAGTTGCCTAACTTTACCCACAATATTTCTTAACCCTCATGACTGAGTTAAGAAAATAAGGTTGCTTCACTGCTCATCTCTTTATGTAGCCTTTACTCGATAGACTAGATACCCCTTGTCACGGAATACGGTGGTCTAACAGGGTGGAGGCTACCATTGTGAAAGTATGGTTTTATCGTTTCCATACCACATTCTTACGCCTGCTGTTCTCTTTTCTGGAACAATATATTATATCATTATAGTAGTCAATCGATTTGAGCAGCTGCTAAACCACATTTGACAAGTCAATGCTTATAGTTGAGCGATTACTATGTTCTTTACTTAGCATAAGGTTCTAGTTCTTACTTTTCATCAACCAGGTAACCATTTACAAATAAATAACCCAGTGTACTGCGACACTATCACTACTAGTGTAAAGCAGTTGAACTTCTTAAACTAGCATGGTATATTTTATAGTAATTTATTATTAATAGGGCTTGTCGAGGTGAATATGGCCATCAAATAAAACATGTCTTTTTCATGTGGTAGAATATAATTAGTATCATGTCATTCTAAATATTTATTGTACACGAAATAACAATGCATAAATAACATAATAAAATATTGATAAATAAATAATTAAAGTAATATAGGTTCAACATGATAAAAAACATATGACTTGCCTTACGGACCAATGTATTCTACTGATTCATATTCTTCTGATTCTTGAGCTTGAACTTGAGCTTCTCCTTCCTGGGCTGACTGGTCTACGATGTCATGTGCTAGTGCAAAGCAAAAGAAACAAATCAATTCCGTGCTCGAAGGATTGAGCTAGGAATAAAAAGAAAGAAAATAAAGAGTAAAATATAGAAAACCAAATAAAATAGGTTTAGGGATTATAGGAGAGCTAGTATGGGAAAATGGAGTTGAGAAATAGGCAAATGGGTTCGAAATGATCGAAATGGATGCATGTATGTATGTATTTTAGGGTTCTGTGAACAGTAACGAGTTTGGTACTGTTCATCACGGGTTTTACTGTTCATAGCGGGTTTAGTCCTTATCGAGTTGTCACTACGTACTCAGAGAACAGAGGAGATATGAGTACTCGGGTGGTTTCTGTTGGCACAAATCTTGCTTACGAGCGGAGGTGTTTGTGGAGTTGGAAGACGTGGTCGTAATTGAGTTACGACTAATGAGATCGAGTATTCAGTGTGGTTGTAAACCACAGCGCAGTCGTAACGACAACGTGGTCATAACTACACCCGAGTAGTCATACTCAGTAGTTTCGGGCACGACTACGAAGTTGGGTGGATGGTTGAGGTTCGATTTCAAGTGCGAAGTTGACGAAGATCGGACGGTGTATGTGTTGCTACTGAGATTGTATGACATCCGAATAGTTACGACGTCTGGGTGGCTTAAGGGATCGGACGGTGTACAAGTGGCCACGGGGATTGTTAGATTTAATCTTGATGAGTTGTAAGTGGTCGTAGAAGCTGTGGTAGAAGCCACACTCGAAGCCGTGGTTGAAGCCATAGTCGAAGCAGTGGTTGAAGCCATAGCCGAGCAGTAGTCGAAATTGCGGAAGTCGAAGTCGAAGGCTCTGATAACTGTGCTTCGAGTACTGGCAGTCGAAGACATTGAGCACGAAGAAGCCATGGGCGTAGCATCAAGATGATGCACCATGGTCGTAAGTAGCCGTAGTTGGAAGAACACTGTAGTAGTCAGAAGCGTTCAAGTGTGTATTGTGGTCAGAAGTCAACGTGGCCGAGTGCAGTCAGAGCTCTCGAGCGCCAGGGGAAGTCATAACTATGAGAAGCAGTCATAGTCGTGTGTAGCGATTGTGTGAAGCAATTGTAGCTGTGGGAAGTGGTCGTAGAGTTCAAGCGGTGGGGCGGTCGGAGATTTCAAGCGGTGGAGCAGTCGGAGAATCTATGGTCAAAACAACAATTGACGATCATGAGTGGGTTCCTGGTGACGAGGGGGTTCTATTTTTTTTTGCCTTGGGTGTGGTCAGGGATGGTTGAGCTGAGCTGTCCACAGTGATGGTCTTTAGCTGGGTGGCGAACTTCGGTGATCTGGAAGAAGGGAGCTCGAGGAGCTATGGCAATGGTTTGGTGATGTTCTGGGAAGCATAAGGGTGCTACAATTGAATGCAATTGAAAAGTAGTCTACTCAATAATAGGAATTGGAAATTGGCTTACTTCGGGGTATTCTGGTGATCGCTGGTGGTGTGGTGGTCGTTAAATCAATTGGGGTGCATGGCTCACTTAGGCACCGGTATGTCTCAAAGGAGGGGCTTGAGGGTTTAAATAGAGTGAGAAGCTGTTCAGCACAGTGGTGGCCTCCGCTTGAGCTTTGGTGCGTGGACAGGAGGGAGGGCACGGGAGGCTTCGCGCAGGGTTCGACAGAGGCTAAGGAAGTCGGCAGTGGTATCTTGGTTGTGCGCCTCCTTGACTGGCAAGACGCAACGATCAAAAGAAGCAGCGGTGAGGTCGGCAGTTAGAGCAGAGGAAGAACAGAGAGGCGGTGGTAGGCAAACCAGAGGAGGCAGCAGCCAATTCCAACTTGAAAACGTCACCGTGAGTCTAGAGGGAGTTAGCAGCTGTCAGGGGTGGGGTTGGCAAGGCGTACGATCGAGGGTGAGTGGCGGAGGCGTGGCAGCGGGGAAATGGATTGAGACGACTGAAGGTTGTGGCAGAAGAGGTCGGCCGAGAGAGAACAGAGAGAACGGAAAGGCAGAGGCGGCGGTGAGCTCTGTCGGCTGCTCTGATGCATGTCAGGGGCAACTAAGAGGGGGTCAAAGGCGGGATAAGCAAGGAAATACGACCTTTGACCTCTGGCAGAGGCATGACAGCGGTGGGAAGAAACGAGAAGGAGCGGCGGTGAAAAGGTCAGGGCGACAACGATATTTTCGATTGATGAACAGTGTCTACTTGCCGCACTGTGCACAAAGAAAAAAGGGCAGAAGCAGAGACATGAGAGAGAGGTTTGAATGGTGGTGATTTAAGGAGAAAAGGGGAAGAACCAAATGAAATCAAACTAAAAAACAAATTTGAATTTATTTTGAAATTTGGTTTTGTTTCACTGCACCAATTCATTTCCGTTCGTGGGTTCTTTTGGACTGTGGCTGTAACTTTTGGTTTATGATTTTTGAATTCTGTCTGTTTGCGAGAGACAGTGCGTAAAGAAAAACAGTCACATGTGATTTTGACTGGTATAGCTGAACTCGGTACAGTGTCTATTATAATCTACTTGTAGACTCTGTCTTAAAAAACACGTCGTTTAAAAGATAGTTATTGTAGCAGGAAGTGATAAACTAAAGCTAAAGCCCAACCGAACCCATCCATTGTATCCTTTAACCAGCAATATGTAATGTTACAAAGCAACTACAAACTGCAAAAATTGAGCTAGTGCTATATACAAATCAAGATCATAACATAGATTGTGAGCTAACTTCAACTTGAACATGACCCAAGCTGAGCTCACCTCCCCAGCTCGGTTACCAGCTGAGCTTGTGTACAAAAGATGAGGGTCTATTTAGAACGTATGAATTACATAAGAAACAACTCGATTCTTGTAGAAATATAGAAGAATTCATACATTTCAAAAGAAGCATAGTCCTAGTCATGAGTTGAATGAACACCTTGAAGCATGCAACCTGCAGCACGAACCTAAAGATCCAAAATCTGTGCTTGTGACTCGTAAATTCACCGATTGCACTGGGCAGGCAGGCAGCCATGTACTGGCAATTCGGTGGGGTATTTTGATCCAGACACTAGTAAATGCTTGGTCCCTGTTCTTCCTGGCTTCAGTTTCTGGTTTTCAACTGAAATGAGCATGTTATTTCCTTAATTTTGGCCTTTTGACTTTTGTTTTCTCTTTTTTCTCTTTTGCATTGTTCTTAGAGATATAATAGTGTTTTTTACTTTTTATATTTTTCTTCATTTTTAATTGAATGATTTGAAAAAGTTAACAGTTCAATTTTAATAAAAAACAAATAGAGAAAAGTCAAAATCCTTAGAAAAAATCCAAAATCAACTATCTTAGAAGCGGGAAAGGAATTCTATAGAGAAGGGTCTCACTTGAGGCACCTTTCCTCAGATACTGTGGCAACATATAGGAGAGTGGCCTTCGAATCATCCCTATATTACACCCCGCGAGATTCACCTAGGGGCGGCACGCAACATCAACATCTTTACAAAAAAGCTCTTTGCTTTCTAGAAATCACGTACATGTTCTTGAATTTTGCAAAAAGACCTTTCGAACAAACCATCCGTTTTTCCGAATTACATATGGGTCCTCAGTTTTTTCATAGAAGCCCTCCTTTTGCTGGATAACACCTCGTGGCTTGGCGAAATTACGCATAGATCCTTAGTTTTATGAGGAAAAGCCATTCACTTCCTCTGAAAATACGTACAGGTCTTTAGTTTTTTAGAGAAACCCCTCAAGTCTTGAGCCCCTCTTTTTGTTGGATAAAACCCTGCTGTTTTTTCAAAATTATGCACTGGTTCTTGGTTTTATATAGAAACACCCTTGTTTTCTCTAAAAATACATACAGATCTATAGTTTTTCTAGAGAAACCCCTTATACGAATTTTTGACTATTTTATTTGGTCCATATGATTTCGCTAGTGCACCGATTCTGAGAGGAAAGAGAGAAAGCTCTCGTGCTTGGAATTACTCGAGGGCTGTCCACCCTACGGGCCCCGGAACGTACGGCCGTTCTCAATAAACGCCGAGACAGAGATGGGGTACTCGGTCCTGTTGCGCCCTCTCTCTCTCTCTCTCTCTCTCATGCTCAACTGTTTGTTTGCTCTGGAGTAAATAAAGTGAATCGCAGGACAGGCATAAGATTGGTTTGGTTCAGAGGCATGTGCAAGTGCTCGCCTCTGTAGGTCTTGCTTGGCCAGGATGTCGTATGTTGAGGATTTGTCTGAATGTGTACATCCTTATCTCGTAGAAGAAAGTTTTTCGGTTGTGAACGAGGAGGTGAGGTTGGATGATAGGAGAGCTTAGGATATGGTTTCAATATTTGAAACCTTTGCTTTTTGAGGGCGAGCTGTTGGCAGATACTCCTAGTTTTTTTATTCCTTGCTCGATTGTAAAACGTACACAAATTTGCTCGGAATTCGTTAAAACTTTGCTAGAAACATGCTTGCAAAAACACAAACTTTGTTCATTCACGCCACTCGCTTCCGGTGGGGCGATGCGGTAACATTAAATACATCCTATATTTATTGATAAAGCCATTTAAAAGGTACACCCTATAAACTTAGAAGGAGAGATATATAATATGACACCGAAAATAATAGCACACATTGTCCGAGACAATTTAATCAACCTATATATATAATACTTATCCTCGAGCTATGCGACCGCCTTGTTTAATCGCGTCAGCGAGGGCTAGCTGCTTACCGGTTCCCAGAGCGCCAACTGATCAACATGGGAGAATAGCTTGCTTTGCCTTTCTTCTTGCAGTTTACACCGTATTTCGATGCGAGCTCACGACAGAGTCCACATGAAAAACACCGACCAGACACTACTATAAAACAAGCTATATTGAACGCCTCATCACAGACGGTTTATGGGGACCGTCTATACTGTTATTATCACATACGATTTTACCGGAGTGATTGTTTACCATCTGTGATACGACAATATCATAGACGGTTCATGTAATAATCATATATGATAATTCACAGACGGTTATTAATACTAATCATATATGATAATTCACAGACGGTTATTAACACGAACCGTCTGTGATAGTTGCAGTTAGGGGTGAAAAACAGTAACAAATAATTTGTTTTATCCGATATTTGTATCCGAGGAAACGCGAATGTAGTAAGCAAAATCTGTATTCAAAAATGTTCATATTTGTATTCGAGAATATTCGCATTCGTATTTGAGAATATTTGTATTAGCATTCGTATTTAAGAATATTCGTATCCATATTTGAGAATATTTGTATTAGCATTCGTATTTAAGAATATTCGTATCTGTATTCATATTTGAACCATTTCTAGAACTCATGAAAAGATATCTAGTGTCTATGTTGGAACCACTTATTCAAGCATCTTGGCTTTCTATGTAGGTATCGCAGCCTTTGCATGGAGCATGATTCAATTCTTGGGGATTCCTCACATCTGAGGCAGTTGCCAGAACACCGCCATGACAACCTAAAGAGTGTGAAGATTGCATGCTTCTGCTTTGTGAAGAGCTTAGTTGAGCTAACATGTCATATTGTTGAGAATTCAACTGCAATTGAGTGCCTTACATTGGACACAAGTTGTGGTTCTGCTAGATGTTCTGTCAATAATTCGTGGAGCTGGTCCAATTTGTTTGGACTTTTCTCAACGTGGATTAGGGGAAACCGGCAAGTTTTCGATCACCACGGTAAAAACATCGTGTGTTCATTGGTTTTTCTCTTGTCTCCATTTAGCTCTTGTATATTTTGTATATTGTGATTATTCATTTGTGCTAGCAATTCTTGTAGAGTTTCATTCTTGTAGAGCTATAATTTACTAGAATTGTATAAATTTCAATTGCTTTAAATCTTTGCTATGTTAAAATTGTAGAAATTAATTAGAAGATAACAAAATTTTGAAACCTCCTATTCACTCATCTCTAATCGATTATCCTTAATCCTACAAAGGGAGGACGAACTTACCACTCATCGACTCACTCCTCTAAGTAATAGAGATATCAAGTGTCCCGAGGACAGCAGCAGCCGTTCAAGCTCGTTTGGGATATCACGAGGAACTGGGCCAACAACCCACCTATTTCGCCTGGCCCAACCAGCACGACTGGAAGTAAAAAACATTCAAATGAAGATACTCGGTTTTTATCCCCTAGGATCATAGTTGTTAAAACCAAACTGGACAGATGTCTAGACCAAAAAACTGAAACTGGTGACCTTTATGGTTCACTTCACATAGGGCCTGTTTGGTTGCCTGCATGCGGGGTGGCTCGCACCAGCGCATGCAGGGAGATGGTGTTTGGTTGGCTGTGGAGAGGAGAGACCCTACACGAGCGGATGCAAAAAAACAACTGGAGCCAGGCTGAGGAGGAACGCGGCTGAGGAGCTTCCCTTCTCGGCTGCCACGCTCATGCGATCAGATCGGCTCATGCGAGCAACCAAATGACCCTAATCGGATCAGATGGTTTTGCAACAAAAAAACACAGGAACTAGGCTGTTTCAATCGAACCAGACGGGGCATTGTTCACATGCAAACACAGGGGAGTGGTGAATGGGCCGACCTTACCCAGTCAGGCCACATGCTTGCACCAGATTAAGGGTCTGTTTGGGACTGCTCCACTCCAGATTTTGCAGCTCTGCTCTAGCTTTGTCTTGCCAAACACCTCCAGCTCCTAAAACTCCGCTCCGAGAAAAAAGTGGAGTTAGGGGCCAACTCCACGTTTTTTGTGGAGCTCCTCAAGAGGTACTCCAGGATTTGGACTTTTGTACCTCCTCATAGAGTTGTGAAGAAATTACCCACCATTGCCATTACACGCTCCTCCGCACCGATTCGATCTTTCCTTCTCCCCACCCCCATGCGACTTCGGCCCACCCGCGCCGCCCCTTCTCCTTCCTCCCACCCGCGCGCCGCCGGTCTTCTCCGCCCCACCCCCACCAGCGCACCGCCCCTTCTCCTTCCTCCCACCCACGCACCGCCGGTCTTCTCCGCCCCACCCCACCCGCCGCGCCGGTCTTCTCCGCCCCACCCCACCGCGCGCGCCCTTCTCCTTCCTCCCACCCGCGCACCGCCGGCCTTCTCCGCCCCCCACCCACCAAGCGCGCGGCCTTCTCCGCCCCACCCCACCAAAGCCACGCGCGGTCTTCTCCGCCCCACCCCACCAAATGCGCCTCTTGTTAATATTACTGTAATCTTGTTAACATGCTATACATCTGCTCTTTCCATAGCTGTATATGTTCCAGGTACCCCCTCCCACCTCTCAATTGTCCTTCATTTAGTGATTGGCATTACAATTGCAATTGTCCTCCATTTTAGTGATTGACACCATAAGCAAGGTGGTCGACAAGATTTTGTTGTTTCATTTGGACGATCGCAGAGGTCGCACATGTTCACTTATATGCTCGCCAAATGAAGAAGGCATTATCAAAGGCAAAACTACGTAATGTCTGTGATGAGCTTTGAGAACATCTTGTGTGACCTCTGCGCTGATGGCTCACGTTTGCTAGTCTTTCAAGAGAAGTTAGTAGAGTGGGAATGTTAGAATACAACTCTTGTCATGAATTGTCCAATATGTGTTGTACCAAGAATTATATTAGTCTTTCCATGGCTAAATGATTGATCCAGATCGCCAAACTTGGTGATGATCGCAGATTATATATTGACTCTTTTTTACTTAATTAATTAAAGTTGGGTGATTTTCCATGTTGATTCTTGGCTTCTTGTAGTAAACCATTTTTTTCAGTCACTGGAATAAATTCCCCGGCGTAGCAACTAGCAAGATTCAAGGAGGATACCATCACCATTTGCTTTAGGTTAATGTGCAAAGGATCGTTTTATCTCAAAAAGATTAGATGAATTGTGAGGTAGTGAAAGGAGCTAAATGCATCTGTCCATTCAATGACGGAAGGATGGAATTATTTGACCAAAATATTTGTTTTTTGGTTTTCTCGAATAAATTAATTGCGATTATAATATTTTACATCATATTTCAATTGGCAACAAAAAAAAATATTCAGTTACATATGCTCCGCACACATCAAAACATACACCAAACATCATTCAGGGGCACATTGGACCTTTCTCAGGGAAATCTCACATTCCTGGAGCTGGAGTTAGACTGCGTGCCAAACAGAACCACCTGCTCCAAGAACTCCACAGTGGAGCTGCTCCATGGTGGAGTTGGTGGAGCAGAGCTGGAAAAACTGGAGCAGAGCAGTCCCAAACAGGCCCTAAAGGGACCCATAAGCTTCCTTGCTACATCCTCTTCTCCATCTCAATCTCATCTCTAAAATATTTACCCTCTTGTTCCTCTCTACTTCTCTCTCTATCGTGCTATTTGTGGTTGTTCTCTATGGCTGAAGCCTGGATCCTGTGAGTTATGGTCGTCCTTCACCCAGATCCAATGCCATGTTCGTCCTCCGACCCATGGAGCAGCTTCGATGACTCTGTGACATGAGATTGCGTGGCAGTATCATCAGCAATTGTAGCCTGATGGAGATCCCTGCATCGTAGGTGAGGATTAGACTAGTGCACTTTGTGCTAGATTATTTTAGTTGGAAACATGCGCTTTGGTTCAGATTGCCTATAGCTAATGCAAATAGGAAATAGCATTTGTTTTTTCTTGGGCTTGATTAATCATCCTAAGCCTTCCACATCAGCGATTTTGCAAATAAGCCCTTCAGATTTTGCAAAATAGCGTACGGGTCCTCGGTTCTTTGCGGAGAGACCCCTGCCACGTTTTCCCCCGAAAACCCCCTCCACTTCTCCGAAATTGCATACAGGTCCTAGCACCTCGCGGTTTTTTTTGCAAAATTACACATGGTTCCTTGGTTTTATGCGGAAAAGCACTTCACTTTCTCTAAAAATACGTACAGGTCCTCGCCTTTTCAGATAATCCCCTCTTACGAATTTTTGTCTCTTTTATTTTGGTTCATATGGTAGCTAGCGCGGCGTGGCGCCGCGCTTATGTCGCTAGTTAATTGTTGCTTGCAAAGATGTTTCATTTGAATCTCGATTTTCACGTGGTATATTTCTCTATTTGGCTCTTCTGTTCATAATATTTTATATAAAAATAATATCTAACTAATAAAATATTAACACATTGAATAGTGACATTGATGGTTTTACCATCGGTCGATCTCAATAACTACTGCTCGGGATAGGAGGATGCAAATTTCAAAGAAAGAAAGAAAAGAAAGGGAGAGCCTAGATCGCAGCCTCCCCGCGAGCGTAGGGTAGCCTATCTCGGCGGCGCCGGCCGCGCGATCTCCTCCACCTCCCTCTTGTCTTACTCGGATGCCTTGACTTCAAAAGGGCTCGAGTACTTTTCGCGTCCGTTGTCGCCTCGATCACAAGGATCGTTTCAGGGCGTCTCCAATAACTAGCTATTTAGTTAGCTAGATCTGATGTGGCAAGGAAAAAGTAGGAGAGAGAGTAGTCACTAGCGACGAGCAAATAGCTGATCTATTTCACGTAGTTCAAGAACATGAGAGAGGAGCATGTGGGTCCAACAGTATAAAATAGTCTTTGCTTTTGTCTCTCACCTCCACGTTAGCTGACTATATAGTTAGTACTAGCTATTACCATTGCGGACGCCCTCATGCGGGATTTGTCGCTGATGAGGCTCATGTACACGAAGCGGCAGCGGCAGATCCGAGACCGTACGTGTCCTACTCCCCCCCTCTCTCACCCTCTATCTCTCGATTATTGATCTTTGTGTTAGGAAATCAGGGCCCAGGCCAACAGTCCTAGCCCATTATAGACACCTCATCGGAGGCTATAAATAGGGAGCCGTATCGGTATATTTTGTACATAAGCAATTGAAAGCAATAAAGAAAGATCAGGAGTTCTCTCTACCTCTCTCTGTGTGTTCAATCTATTATTCTGTCTTCTGTGATTGATTCGATTTGTTCTAGTAGAGGAATCGATCAGACTGGTCGCCAGCGACGGTTCCTCAACACGTTATCAGCACGAGATCGCTCCAGTGAATCGAAGGTAATCATCGAAGCCCTAATAAATTGAATTGTCTAGATCGCTTTGAATTCGAAGTTTTCGCGTTCTAGATTGAATCTCTACGGTGCAAATCCGCCCTAATCTACCGCGAGCAAACCTGAAGTCGCCGGCACAATGTCGATTGGTAGATTGCAACATGGGGTATCACCTCCGCCCCGCGTAGGCCGCCGCCAGACGGGCCGCCGCGCGCGCGATCGGCCTCGACCTCGGCTGCCGCCGCCACAGATCGGCAGGCGCGTTGACCTGCCGCCTCCTGCGTTGCGCATTGTTCACCCGACCGCTGCATGCGGCGCGCCCACCTCGGCCTCGGCTCGCACCGGACGGCGTCGCCTGCGCCCTCCGCCGCCACAAGGTGCTTGGGGGTAGGGGAAACCTACCCTGTCCCCTTTGAACCGTGCGCATGGGCCGGTCGGTGGAGTGGGCAGGCCGAAAGGAAGTGGGCCGGACGGAGAGAAAAAAAAGAAAAAAGGGGCCGATCGGGGGCGCGAAAAATTACAGAAAAGACCCCTAATTCCGAGAAATTACTAATAAGCCCTAGGATTTTGCATTTGAGTCCCGAATTTTGCAGAGAGGCCTCGAAAATTTCAAAAATTACGAATAAGTCCTCAAATTTACGAGCGGATCCAGAATTTTCCAGAAAACCCCTCGGTAAATCAGGAAATTACATGAATTTTTCTCTGAACTGAAAATTTGCGTAGAAACCCCCAGAAATTGCAGAATTCGCTGAAAATTCATATTCTAGCATAAAAGATCCTCGGAAATTCGAATTTTGAATTATTTTTAGCATTTGAAGCTTATTTATTTCTGCCATTATTATTTTATGTATTTATTTACTGTTTTTGGTTAATTATAATTGTTTAAATTGCTTTTAATTATTGAAATTAGCAGTAAAATTATAGAAAATGCATAGAAAATTATGAAACATTGCGATAACCTATTGTACCATTTATTTACCTGTAAGTAAATTATTCCATGCATGTTTACCAGTAGTAAACTTATTTATTTCGTTCATACAAATGTAGATGACTGGCATCACGAACCGGGAGTTCGAGGAGCTGGCCCAGCATGGCCAAAACTATCTGACGTGGGCATCCGATATCGAGATAGTGCTTGGAGCCAAGAAGCTCCGCGCGGCTATTGGGATTAGCGGACTGAATGACGCCCGACCCACACCTGAGGAGAATGATTAGGCACTTCATTTTATCAGGCACCACCTCTGGCTTACTCTCAAGAATGAGTACATGGCAGAGAAAAGCGCGCTAGCACTTTGGACCGCACTCAAGAAGCGGTTTGGGAGGCTAAAGTACACCATTCTTCCTCCAGCAGAGCAGGAGTGGATCAGACTGAGGTTTGCCGACTTTAAGACGTCGGGGAGTACAATTCTGCCTTGCACAGAATTTGTACCAATATTCAACTCTGTGGCAAGCAGATCACTGATGAGCGGAAGATCGAGAAGACCATGTCCACCTTTCATCCCAATGTTGTACAATCCGCCCGCAACTATCATCAAGACGGCTACAAGGAGTACGCCGAATTGATTGATATGAAGCAGGTTGCGGATGCTCAGAACGAACTCCTCTGTAAGAATTACGTTACTCAGCCATCAGGCAGCTCCGCTGGCCGTGAAGCCAACGCTGGGAGGTACAAGGTGCGAAAGCCCTTGATGAAGAGAAGGGGGAAGAAGGATAAGACCGTTGCCCAAAAAAGTAAGTCAGATGCTCCAAGTGACAAAAAGGCTAAGAAGAGTGGCAAGACCTATGGCCAGTAGAACCAAGGTTGCTACAAGTGTGGCAAGTAGGGACATTGGTCGCGGATATGCAAACAACCGTAGCATGTCATCGATGCCCACCAATCTCAGAAGAACGATGACAAAGGGCAGCCTGAAGCCCACTTTGCGGCGGTTGAGGGGGAGCAGCCTGAGCAGCTGCCTGAGTTGATGGAGGTTGAAGCCATTCCAGCAGCAGCACCCCCTTACGACCTAGAGGTAGCCACCGCCATGATTTCTCTTGAAGAGAAGATCACTCCTGAGAAATAGCCGAAGAAGTCTCTGCTTTTCTAGTTGATTCAGTCTGGTGCACAGAATGCATTAAACTTTAATTGTCATTTATTTTTGTGTTAATGGACAAGTTAGAATTTGCATGGATGGTACTTTAGCATTTATTTTCTCGTGATGATGGATGATTTTGGAATAATTCATTCATTTATTCAGTTTATGATGGCGTGATATGTTCTGATGTTGGTATATTTTATTTATGTGTTGAATGCCTTATAATACATGTTAATAAAATACCTAATATTACAACACGTGTGGCACCCTATGGAGAAAGTGTGCCTTGCCGACAGCAGCACAACGAATACCATCTTAAGAGAGACTAAGTATTTTTAGTCGATTCGTAAGAGCAATGACAGCCTTACGACAATCGCCGGAAGTGATGCATGTATAATTGGTTCCAGAAGAGTCACAATTATACTTCCAATGGGCACAATTTTGGTCATTAAGGAAGTCTTATTGTACCCAGAATCGACTAGAACTCTCCTAAGTTTTAAGGATATTCGCGCCAATGGTTTTACGTTGAGACTGAAAAAGAATATGGTAAGGAATACCTGCTCATCACGAAGCGCGAAGAGAATGAAAAAAAGGGTATTAGAAAAACTTCCTTCACTAGAAACTAGGGATGGTAATCGGGCGTGGCGGGTATGGGTAGTACTCGCCCATACACGTACCCGCGACCCTGATTTACGCCCGCGGGCATACCCACGAAGGACCGCTGGTAAAAAATCTCACCCATACCCATCGCCCGCGGGCATACCCGTTTACCCGCGAAATACATCACCAATGCATCACATAAATACTATGTTCCAAAACCATAGTATCTTGCCAAACACAAATACAAATACATATAGTTCTATTTATCTTGCTGCAGTACACATAGTTGGACCTCAGGATGTAATAGCATAATTGGACAGATAAGGGTCGAAACCAGTGAAGGCACAGTTGTGTTCTGGCAGCAAAACCCGTTTTCCTTGTTTTCTAAATACATCAGGGATATAATGAACGAGGTGAATAGAGCCCAACAACCTTCCTAGTACTAATGAAAAAGCAGAATCAATCACAAATTCACAAGGTGCGTGTAGTACCTTTTGCAACAGCAGCGTCAGTTGAATGTTATGTAATGCACAATAGAACCAAAATAATGCATGGTTGACTAAATAGAGAGCTTTCCTAATTCTTCATCATAGTAAACTGGAGAGCTTTTTCCATTCATCACACCAGAAGGAGCACGGATAATCTTCCCTGTATATTCATATACAGAAATACTTTGTCAAGACAAAAGCAGAGGTAATGGAAAATCTTGTGTTCATAAAGATAAATCTAACCTCCAAAAGCTTCCCCAATGCACTGCAAACCCATGCAAAACTCCAAAATTTGGGATGGTTGGCCCGAGTTCTAGAACAGTTTGCAATGATATACCTGAATCTTGTGGTTCACCTAAAGAAGAAATATGAACGCAACTATTATACTCAGAAACATATACTGTTATGAGATTCAATAAGAGAAACCTACCACGCCCTGGAGAAATAAGTATTCCTCTTAGGTTCTTCCTACAGGAGATAAAAAAAGTGAACATCATCAACCAACTAAGAAAGTTATAACATAGTATAGCCCTCTTCGTTGGAATGGAAAGCAACTGCATCAACAAATGAACATATGCTCATAGAACTGTACCTTTTTTACATCCTCTATGGTCAGTTCATCATTGCGATACACCTCAAAATTTAATCCAAGCTCCCGCATATACTGGATCAAACAAATCTCTGGAATTAACCAATGGCCCATAATATGTAGGCGGAAGATACGAAAGATGCAGACGGCCGGGTGGGGGCGGAAGGGCGACCGGCGATTAGATCTGGATCTGGGTGGGGGTGGCGGCTGGACCTCGACCGGCGGCAGGATTTGGATCTGGGTGGGGGCGGCGGATGGACCTCAACCGGCGAATGGATCTGCATCTGGGTGGGGGCAGCGTAGGGGCGGAGGAGGCGGTCGGCGGGCGGGTAGGGGTGGAGGAGGCGGCGGGTGCAACGGCGGATCTGGGCGAGGCGGAGGTGCTGAGGGCTGAGGCGGGGCGCAGGCGCGGCGGCAGCGGGGCGCAGGCGCCAGGCGAGCGGGCGAGGAGAAGGCCGTGGTCGGGGTGGGCGAGGAGGCCGGAGGCGCGGATTTGCAGCGGCCGCGATCGCCGTCGAGGCGAGAGCCGATATGCGAGTTATTTAGGGACGGGGGCGGAGAGGGACGGGGGGTCACGGACTAGGGGCGGCGGGCGCGGGTGAATTATCTGCAGCTCTGACCGGGCGGCAGCCGAGCCTAGGGTTATTATTTTAGGGTGGCCCACTTGTCAGCTTATTTCACGGGTAAACGGGCGAGATGGGTACGGGTAGAGCTAACCCATACCCGTACCCGTTTACCCGATGGGTAGATATTTTCCCCTATTTTTATACCCGCGGGTAAAGAATATATCCCATACCCGACTCTATTAGGGTATTTACCCACGGGTACACGGATAAACGAGTACAATTGCCATCCCTACTAGACACTGGGCTATATTATACCAACATCAAGGCACCTGCAGCCTACACTGTCCTGAAGACAGTATTTAGAAGCTCTGAACTATTCTGTCTCTGGCATGACAGATTAGGCCACTTAGGTCTTAGGATGATGAGAAATATAATTAACAATTCCCAAGGGCATAATATTAATGTGAAGAATTTCTCGAATCATGGAGATTTTGTGTGCCCTACATGTGCCACCGGAAAATTAATTACTAGACCCTCCACTTTGAAAGTGAAGGATGAAGTCCTTGCATTCCTAAAACACGTCTAGGTAGACATTTATTCAGTCCATCTCAGGGCCATTTAAATATTTCATGGTGCTCATTGACGCTTCCTCGAAATGGTCATATGTGAGTTTGTTGTCCACAAGAAACCATTTTTTCACAAAATTGATCTCGCAGATCATTCGCATAAGAAATATGTTCCCTGATCATCACATCAAGTCCATCAGAACGGACAACGCCGGAGAATTTATTTCAAAGGCATTTGATGATTATTGCATGGTGATGGAGATTAGAGATGAGCACTCGGTACTTCATGTCCATACCCCGAATGGTTTGGCAGAGGCTTTAATCAAGAGAATTAAATTTATTGCCCGACCCTTTTTGCATAATTGTAATTTGCCAGCTACATGTTGGGGACACGCAGTCCTACATGCAGCGAATCTCATCAACTTTAGACCTTCGGCCTACAACATGCATTCACCTATGCAACTAGCGTAAGGGTCACCACTGAAAATTTCTCATCTCAAGAGATTTGGATGCAATGTTTATGTACCTATACCCCCTCCACAGCGTACTGCAATGGGCCCTCTCCACAAGAGTGGGATATACGTTGGTTATGAGACTGCATCCATAATCAGGTATTTGGAACCCATGTCGGGAGATTTGCATACTGCCCGCTTCGCTGACTGCATTTTTGATGAGTATAATTTCCTAACATCAGGGGGAGAAAATCAACCCCTTCATGAAAAAGATCAGGAAATTACGTGGGAAGCTACGGGAATTCATGCATATGACCCGCGCACTAGTGAAACTGAGAAAGAGGTCCAAAAGATCATCGATTTGCAAGCATTAACAAACCAACTGCCCGATCACTTTAGTGATTTGAAGAGCGTGACTAAGTCACATGTGCCTGCACGCAATGCACCGGAGAGGGTTGAAATACCAAAGAAAATTGAAGGTATCCCTAATCCCATCCAGAGGCCTCAGAATAAAAGGACGAGAACTCCGGCTCCACAAGTCCAAAGTAACCGGAGACGCCCGGCGAAAAAGGATAGGAAGGACTTAACACAACGGATCACTGAAGTCCCCAAGAATGAGAAGGGGAGCCAGTTGAGACCTGGCGCAAGTATGACATCCTCAGAAAAGGGCATACCGGATATGAATATCCCCATGGAAGAAGAAACCGGTATGGATGTGTGCGCACACATCGGAGCCGAAAAACTAAAGGGACTTGCCACCGCAATTGGAAGAAGCGATGTGCAAGAAGAAACTCCAGAAGAAGCAGTCGCTCCAGAAGTAGCAACTCATGAAGAAATAGTTATAAATTATGTGCACACGGGAGAGTCCCTGAATAGGACAACAGCCAATATTGATATCTACTTCGCAAAGAAAATTGCCACAATCATCGACCTTGATCCCGAGCCTGCATCGCTCGCTGAATGTAAGAAAAGATCAGATTGGGAAGATTGGAAGAAGGCAATAGCAACTGAATTGCTATCTCTGAACAAAAGAGAGGTGTTTGGGCCCGTGTGCCGCACACCTCCCCATGTGCACCCTGTAGGGCATAAGTGGGTATTTGTTCGGAAGAGAAATGAAAGAAACGAAGTAGTGAGATACAAAGTAAGGATGGTAGCACAAGGTTTCACTCAATGTACTGGAGTTAATTATGAAGAAACCTACTCCCCAGTCATGAGTAGAATTACCTTTAGATATTTGATCTCAATGGTAGTGAACTTGAATTTAGAAATGAAATTGATGGATGTGGTGGCTGCATACCTTTAGGGTAACTTGGATTCGGAGATTTGTACGAAAGTCCCTGAAGGAATCCCTTTCCCGAACCAAGACAAAGCAAACAGAATTCTGTACAGTGTGAAGCTCAGAAAGTCCCTGTATGGACTAAAGCAATCTGGCAGAATGTGGTATAATCGCTTAAGCGACTTTCTCTGCAAGAAAGGCTACACGAACAATGAAGATTATTCTTGTGTATTGATACGGCGATCCCAGAATGGATTCTGTATAATCTTAGTATATGTAGATGATCTGAACATCATCGGGACAGCGGAAGACATAAAAGAAGCAAGCTCCTACTTGGAGTCAGAATTTAAAATGAAAAATTTGGGTAAGACCAAATTCTGCTTAGGCCTGCAGCTTGAGCATGTCCCTGAAGGAATCTTGGTATATCAGTCGGTCTACACCCTGAAGGTGTTAGAAAGGTTTGGCTTTGAGAAGGCATGCCCATCGAAAGTACTGATGATCGGGAGGTCTTTACAGCAAGAACAAGATCATTTCCGACCTAGGGAAGAGGGGGAGGAAGTCCTGGGACCAGAATTCCCATACTTGAGTGCAGTGGGAGCGCTCATGTACTTAGTAAACTGCACTAGACCGGACATTACATTTGCCGTGAACCTCTTAGCAAGGTACAGTGCAGAACCTTCCAAAAGACATTGGCAGGGCAAAAAGGACATCTTCCGATACCTCCAAGGAAGTAAGGACCTTGGATTGTTCTACAAAAAGAATCAAGATTTGAACTTGATTGGCTATGCAGATGCTGGGTACATGTCTGACCCACATACCGCAAAGTCATAAACAGACTATGTATTCCTGTGTGGTGGAACTGCAATTTCCTGGAAATCGTCTAAGCAAAGACTCGTAGCTACCTCAATGAACCACTTAGAAATTATAGTACTGTATGAAGCCGCACGAGAGTTCGCTTGGCTCCGTCGAATGGTTCACCACATCCAGCAGCCATGTGGGATGAACATTGTGCAAACCCCCACAATTATATATGAAAATAATGCCGCTTGTGTTGCACAAGCGCAGACGGGCTATGTGAAAAGTCATCTCACAAAGCACATCAACCCCAAGTTTTCTATGCTTATGAATTGCAAAAAATGGACGAGATTAAAGTACTGCATACTAAGTCTTGTGAAATCTAGCAGATTTGTTCACTAAGTCACTCTCCGCATCTAGATTTGAAAGGTGCGTACGAGGAATTGAAATGATGAGACTTAGAGAAGTGCAGAATTCAGGGAGAGAATTCCCTCAAGTCCGTTAGTAAATCTTGATCATGAAGATCGAGTACCCAAAGGAACAAGGTCCCGATGACTAAATGAAATTGGGTAAATTGTACTATTTTTCCCTTGACAAGTTTTCCTGAAGTTTCTCGACCAAGGTTTTTAATGAGGCAATTCGTGCATCGCAGCACCACATGCATCATGTATTCTTTCTCCAAATTTTTCCCATTGGGTTTTTATGGAGTTTTGATGAGGCATGAACATATCGGATGAGTGCCCAAGGGGGAGTGTTAGGAAACCAGGGCTTAGGCCAGTAGTCCTGGCCCATTATAGACACCTCATCGGAGATTATAAATAGGGAGCCGTATCGGCATATTTTGTACACAATCAATTGAAAGCAATAAAGAAAAACCAGGAGTTCTCTCTACCTCTCTCTGTGTGTTCAATCTATTATTCTGTCTTTTGTAATTGATTCGATTTGTTCTAGCAGAGAAATCGATCGGACTGATCGCTAGCGACGGTTTCTCCTTTATCTCTTGCGTATGTTCCTTCTCTTTAATTTTTTCTGCTGCTTCCATGCACAGATTAGCCGGCCCAACTCCACACGCACCCTCATATCCACGAAACAGAGGCGAGACGACGCGCACTTTCCTCGCGTGCGCCATGCCCACAAACGGCTTGAACCCTACTAGAGGTGGCAACGGGTACATACCTGCTGGGTATAGCCACCCCATACCCGCACCCGACAGATATAACTCTACCCGCTACAATACCCGTACCCGCACATGGGTATAGAAACTTACCCGCACTCGCACTGCATGCGGTATTTATACCCGACTGCAACCCATACCCGATTAGTTTGTCAAGTATCATCTTGTGCAATTTGGAACTAAAATTTCCCTCTTTCTATTTAGCTTATTCCAGAGTATCGGCTACTTATTTGTTGAGTTCTTTTCCTTAATGTTGATGCCAAATGATTAATATGGTACAAAATTCTCTTAGTAATGTGTAAATTCGCCACCATGAAGCACATAATTTCCTACTATGGTCTTCCACTGTATGCTAGCGTAGTCTCTGTTCTACAAAAATAGATGGTGTCCTTACCTCAGATTTGGAGGGAAGGGTAAAGCAAGGGATATATATATATATATATATATATATATATATATATATATATATATATATAAAGAGAGAGAGAGAGAGAGAGAGGGGGGGGGGAGAGCGCGCGCGCTTGCTTTTGTTTATGGGCAACATGTAAATGTAAGAAACAGTGTAACTTTTCGGAGTAGGGACGTATTAACATCTAATAAGTTGTTTTTGCACTTTTCACCGGGCCCTCCATGAGTAGGCTACTAGGCTGAATTGATAAGGTATGCGGGTATATTTTATCCACAGGTATACGGGTACGGGTAATATACAGCTGTACCCGCACCCGCTCTACCCATAGGTAGAGATTTTTGCCCATCAATATACTCGCGGGTGAAGATATCTTTTCATACCTACTTCCTTATCGGGTAAAATTCATCGGGTACTCAAGTTTCGAGGACCTATTGCCTCCCCTCGACCCCCGCGATCCCCAAATCCTCATCCAATTCCAAGCCCTAAGCCTAGCCTCACAAATCGGTCTCCAAGCTTCCCAGGTATCGCTCGATTCGGCCTCAGATTGCTCCATATATCTCCGGATTCGAGCCCAGGTGGGCTGAGCCATCCAGATCCGGAGAAAGCGCGGTTGATTTCTAGGGTTTCTTCGTCTCGTCGCGCCCGCTCAAGGCCATGGGGTACAACCCCTACGATAGCAGCGGTGAATTTCACTGGACTTACCAGTTTGCTGGCCCGGTAAATTTGGACGGGCGGGAAAGCTGCGTCTCGTTCGATTCGTGTTGCTTCGAATTGGTTAGTTATTCCCGCGATTCGTAATGTTTTCGCTCCAGCGAAATATGGCCTGGTCTTGTGCTGCCTCGCTTCGGTATCATATATATGTTTTGAGAGTATTGCTTCGATAATAATAATTGAATAGACGCATACATCTTGTTTGACATATTGTATCTTTGTAAATTGACATGAATTTGTATCCACGGCGGTGAATGCAACGCAAAAAGCAGTCACTCAGTAGTTGTGTCTAGTTTGAGAGGAGGAGACATCATCCATTAAGTGTGTTAAGTCAAAGATGAGATCGCTTCGAACAACCTGTCCCTAGAGGGCTAGAGGGAAGTCTTGATATTCTGATAATGTTCACACAACTCGTGTAAAACCACATAGGCACATACTAAGAAATAGTTTGGCTCCTTAAGTTTAGTCTAACGGAATATGGCAAATGGGATCCACCAGTCAGTGGGATTCCCCTTAACCCTGCCCCTGTATCACTCACCACATGTCAGTAAAGTTGAGGAAAACAAATTGGCCCAAGCGGTGAAGTTGAATGATGGAAACAAATTGGAACTGGTGTGCATGTCAGTATCAGTTTGCTTGTGATTGTATCCCATTGTTTTATGTACTCTTATCGTGACTGTGATGTATCGCAGATGGATCGATTGCTTCAGTGGACAGAAAAAAGGGCTCACCTTGTTAACAAGATGATAATTCTCAAGGTGGCGAAGGAATAAATTCAGGGCTCAACCTTCCAGAGGTATAAAATCTGATAATTGATGACTTAAATACCGAGTAAAAGACCATTGTGAGTGCTATAAGTGCACACATTTGGATTGTTGGAAAGTACTGGTGGGCTTTTACTTGCTGAATAAACATTAAGAACCAGTCTGTTAGTACTTTATGCTTTGTTTGTCTTGTGGGAGTTCACGGCCGTAATACTGTCCCCAAGTGACATCATTAGACCCATAGTTATAACCAAGCTTAGAACCATGCCAAGGATGCATATTCGGAGTAGAAGGTTAGGCAAATGACCAGTTTTGACAACTTGAGCATCTGTGGAATGCTTTACTACATTACCAAAATGTTGAGCACTTGAGCTGTATCCAGTTTTCTACAAAAGCGAAAATGTATCCATGCTTCCATGCACGACTGCCCATTCTCTCTCTTCACTGTTCACATCAGAGCATTGCGTTTGCTTCCTAATTCCAATAATAGTGACAGATTGAATTACATATGATTAAATAAGGCTGTTCTTTTACCTGGTTTGTTCAATCTATGTTCTTGCCTCAAAATGATCAGATGTACTTTTTATACCCTATACAGAACTTACATGTTTACTTCCAGCATACTGACTCATTTATCGTATGATGGTATCATATTGTATGGTATAACATCATTGTATGGATCTTAGAGTCTTGACTGACACAAATGCACAGAAATAATTCTTGTTGACTGCCATATGCATAATTCAAGTAACATTGCAATTGCATACTAGTTAATCAGTACTAACTACTATTGGGGAAAAAATATTCCCCAAAACTTCCTATATAGTTCCCAATCCACTCACCATAATTACATCCCAGTGCACTATCTTCCTCTGTAGTATGTAAATATGTAATACCGCAAACTTTGCTGCAATCATGTGACTATTCTCCTGTGCTTCTGCATCCAGGACATCTGGAGACATATTCATGGCCTAATGCCACTGCGAGATGCTGCTCGTGCTGCCTGTGTGTCACACACATTTCTAAGATCCTGGAGATGCCATCCCAACCTTACCTTCAGTAAGGAAACACTGGGCTTTAATGGAAAAGTGTTCGGAGAGGATAAAATGACAAGATATCTCATAAGCAAAGTTGACCATATTCTGCAAAATCATTCAGGCATTGGCATGAAGAAACTAGAGCTTGAATTCCACCTTTGTAACAATGTTGAAGCAAGAAAGTAGTTTATTGCTCTCCACTGAATTCTTCTATAAAAACGACATCAAATTCGTGCGTCAATTCCCACAAACTGGAATTCTGCATAGGGAGTGTTTTTCGACCTCAGCTTTTACATTTTGAAGACAAAAATATACAATGTACACGACAATCTTTCACTACCAGATAGCCTTTCTTACGGCCATGAACCATGTATACAATATAAATGTGGGATAAGTGGCAAGTAAGAAACCAAATATCTGTCAAGGAATAGGGTTTCCACCAACCTCGAAGATGGTGACCGCAACTGGCTTCACCAACTCCAGCGCGACCCGATCTGGGTCGAATTTTCTCATGGTGGTGGCTAGAGAGGCTAGCGGCAGCTCCCAGACTAGCACCAGACCGATAGCCAGGGGAGGCTGATCGAGGGCCTGCATCGCCACCCCAACTCACACTAGCACCATCATCGGTCGCCTCCTACCCAAGGGTTTCTCTTCCAAATCTCCAATCGTCAGCCCCCGCAGGCATTCGCTAATAAATAGTAGGCACCAATATTGAGTCGAATCGATTGGATTCGTTTTGTTTGTGGGATAGGATGGCATGATGGTGGCTATCGCACACTACCTGATTCTGAGCTCTATCTGCTACAGCAGGCCCTCCTCCTCTGTGCTCTGGCTCCCCAGGATCATTTGCCCGTTGCTCTCCTCCTCTTGTTCTTGCTCAGCCTCCCCGCTCGTCGTGGTGGCCTCCATGGATGCGCCACCGCAGGGCTACCTCACCAACATTGGCATCTGCCTCACTAACCCATCCCACACCAATGCATGCATGTGCCTCCTACCTATCTCTGTGGTTTCCTTCATCTTTTAAGCGAGCTTATCTTCAATGTTTTGATTCGTTGGCTGATTGTTTCTCTTCTCCCTAGATTTTCTCTGCATCCATGATTGACATCCTCAGCACTTGGCAGATGCCTCAGGTGATTTGTTATTCTTTTTTTTTGTCTAATTTATGGTTTTATTGTGCCATTTAGTAGTACTAGCAGTGGGTGTTCAGTAGCCTGATTATTGATTACTACTAACATTGGTGTTGCGTTCTGATACCACAAGGTGCTAAGGAAACACACCATTATACAAGTTGAATTTGATACCAGTTAATTTGTTAGCACAACCCACTGGAAATATGTCACACTATAAGTGTGCATGCTAAATATCATAACATGCCTTATTACCTTACTATATGTATCCTTACTGATATCAAAACATGCTTTATTACTCATTAGACTCTATGCATTATAATTACTGTGAAAGATCATATATACCATACTTGTATGCAGCATACGTGTTACAACTCCATTTCTAGGAACCATCTTGCATACTGTTAGAAGTCTACATTTCATGCTTAGATGCATTTCAACTTGCAATTATTAATGAATAATCTTCTTGGATGCACTCGTATATGTGTGCGTGGTACATTGTGCATACTTGTCTTGCACGGTGTGCACATGCATATACATGTGTCTGGCTATGATGCATTGAAAAAATTTCGTATGAGATATATGGACAAAAATTCAATAGGAATCTTCTTATGGAGGGGATGGGTAGGAAAGTTTGATGAGACTCACATCCACACGCGGCAACATCATCTCCTCCGTTGTTGAGTTGATTTCTGGGGATTCAAAGAAGATTAGATCGTGGAATGAGGTTCTTGCACCTACATTTTGTCCTTGTACTCTAGTCATTGCCAGATTGATACAGGGAATAAAATGCTTCCCACTTAAACAGTTTAGTTGACCATGTAGTGGCATGCCTTTTTGTGGAATAAAAATGCGGTGCCATTTGATCAAATTCACATGAATTGGCACTGTAAAGTAGCAAATAGACAGATAAGAGATTGCTATACTTTGATCCAAGTTCTGAAAATTATATCCTGACAATGCTATGCTTTCAGTTTTGAAATTTTGATATGATGTATGTCCTTGGTTGGGTGTAAAAGAATTCTTTCATCTAGACTCGACACATGTTCATTAAAAAAGGAATTATTTTGTAAGGATAGCATAAGATGTGACGTAAAGAATTTTTTCCCAATATTTTGTTGGTTGCTTTGTTTTTTATACTACGCATCATTACCTGTAGATCTGAATAGAATATTTTCTTTGGGAATTGTTTGTGACTGCAATAATCTTTTCAGAAGTTCTATTTAATATGCATGTGCATATCCATTTAGGAATTTTCCTCCATGATCCGGTGTGCTTCACCGCCCTAGATATGCTATAGATTGCAATCAAATACAACATGTTAAATTTGTTGTAGGACTTATTTGTGTTATCAATTATTTGAGGTCCGTTGCAACGCACAGGTATTTGGCTAGTTAAGGCATAAATAAACTAGTACTTAAGGCATAAATAAACTAGTCTCAACAAAGTGCATCAATACCCTACAACTAGGTCAATGTTTGAAATTCTAAGTTGACAAGCACGCAATTTAGGCCCCCAAACAGCTTCAGCTTCTAGCTTATTTTGACTTTCGACTTATTTAAGCCAAAAGCCACATGGAATATATCGACTTCTAATTTCAGCTTGTTTTGACATTTTGGGGTTTTTTCGGTTTTTTTACTTTTGTTTTCCCCCGTTATTGCTTTGCATTGTCTGTGACAATATAATGAGTTTTTTCTTTTCTTTCCATTTTTTCTTCATTTTTCTCAGAAAAAGCTAACACCCGCTATAGTGTAATTTCAGTCATAAGCCAAAAGACACAACCAGAAACTTAAGCTGTAAACTAGTTGGAGCGGGGCCTTAATTCTAGGAATGTAAATTGCAAAATGTAAATAAGCACAAGTAAGAAAACCATAAATGACATGATGATCTTTTTTCCATGGTGTTCAAAGAACTATAATTGAACTTCTGGTATCCAATTAAGCCAAATACCTCGAATCCACTAGTGGTAGCTTTTTCTCCACTTCGAAGATGGTGAGCACCAAGTCACTCACAACCAAACAGGGCATCTCACAAGATCCTTTGAGAAGATCACTGGCACAACTCTTTCAAGCTATCTTGGTTTTGGCAAACACCAATAGTAACAACTCAGAGACGATCACTTGAATGAATCAAGTGCCGAAACTCAATAGATACACAATCCACCACCAAGTGTAACACATGTATAAGGATTGCCTCTCTAAGCTCACTAGGTGTAACACATGCACAAAAGAGATGAGAGGGTTTGCTCTTAGCCCAAGAACATGAAAAAAATGCTTCATCAACCTTGCCCAACTGGCCACAAGGAGTATTTATACCCACACAAAGAAACTAACTGTTGGAACAAGAGTTCAACAAAAACCAACTAAAATCGGTCTGACTACCAACAGATGGCTGGTCAGATGCTCTAGAGCATGATGGCCAGTAGCCTTCAAAATGCCTGTGGTTAAGGCATACGAAGAGGACACCGACCCTATGGAGTTCCTTTGAGTATATGAAATGGCAATTGAAGTCGCGAGGGGTGAGGGGGATGACACCACTAAGGCGAAGGGCATTACCCTCACCCTCACAAGAGTGGTGTTAACATGGTTATTCACCATCCCTCCTGGTCGATCTACGCATGGGACCAGCTGCGAGGCCAGATTCGTAACAATTTCCAAGGAAATTATCTCGAGCCCAAAGACGTAGGGCATATGTTTGCATTAAAGCAAGTGCCGAATGAGACCCTGTAGAGTTTTTTTCAAGAGATTCGTGGAGGTCAAGTGCCAAGTGAAGGGTGTCAACAAAATCACCATCACCAACGGCGCAACCTGTGGCCTTCAGAAGGGCCCTCTAGCATAGCGCCTCACCCAAAAGCTTGTCCACACACTTACAAAGCTCTTTGACAAAATAGAAGAGTATGCTTTCTTGGCCGCCCAATAGGAACTAATAGGCAGTGGCATGCCTATGCCAGGCAAATTCATCACATGGTAGCACACCTTGTCTTGGTGCTGCCAAAGTACACAGAAATGCCTATCACCTTCGGCCCTGAGGATACAAAAAGCCTCTACTTCATGCACCAAGATCCCCTTGCCTTCTTGGCAAGCATTGCATATTTTGAAGTAAGGCATATCCTAGTGGATGGGGGAAGCTCTGTAGACCTACTATTCGCCGAAGCTTTTGACAAGATTATGATCCCCCGGGACCGCCTGTCCCTACCAGGCATTCTGCTGTTAGGCTTCAGCGGCAGGCCGGTGATAGCCCTAGGCCAGATCAGTCTGCCAGTAACCTTCGGTAATGACCTGTTGTCTCGCACAGAGATCATCGCGTTCAATGTCATCAACATGCCGTATCAAATACAATGCAATTCTTGGGTGGGATACTCTGAATAGCTTTAGCACTATTACACATCACAATTACTTTGCATGAAGATTTCTACACCAGGGGGAGTCATCACAGTACGCGGGGACCAAGACCTCGCTAGGCGAATGGAGCTCTAGGCCATGGAGGAGACACAGCATGTCCACGCCATGGAATCTCATGATTGGGGCCATAGGGGCCATGGCGCATCGAAGTGGACGCCGAAGGCAAGACCAGAAGTGTAACTGAAGTGAGTCCCGCTGAAGGAAGCATCCCCAGGAAGGACGGTCACCCTAGGGCAGACCGTGCACCTGAAGTAGATGTTGATCTATTCCGGGTTCTTTGTGAAAACGCTGATATCTTCGCCTGAGGGCCTGAGGACATACCTGGGGTGGCTCGTGAGACAATGGAGCACCGTATCGTTATCACAGCCTAAACCTTTTGTTTCCAAAAACTAATAAAAATATAAATTTAATTAAAATAAAAGTAAATGTTATTTGGTTTTGCTAAGTTTTCCCTGTTTTCTACCTTAAAAAAGGATTTTCTTTTTTCTTAAAATTAAAAATAATTTCTATATTTAAAATAAAATCCAACTTTACATTGAAAATAATTTTCCTAAGTCTAAAATATCCTGAAGAATTTTTGTGATATTTTGGAATTTTAAACTACGTTTGCCATTTTCTAAGCTTATTTGGTTTTCATGTATTTTCTAAAAATCAAAAAGGTAATTAAAAATTCCCAAAACCTCCTAAGCTTCCCATTTCTTTTGGGCTGAGCCCATTTCCTCTGGCCCAGCTGGCCCTGTTCCTTTTTGTATCTTTTCTTCTTCTTCCCTAGTTCCTTGCTCTGTTTCTTATCTGTCTTCCCGTGCGCAAGTGCCCAACGCCTCTTCGGCCAAGGCGCCAAGCCATGGCGCCGACCTGCTCTAGCCATGTCACCTTTGAAAACTAGCTGCCCTCACTTTCTTTTTCCTCCTCCCATAAGCAACGCCATATTTATTTCCTTCTAGCGCCCTCCCTCTTTCATTTCTTCTCCTCCTTGAAATTGCGCTGCCGTGATCTCCGGCGAGGTTTTGGCTCATTGTGTTCCCTCCCTAAGCCTATATAAACCCACCCAAGCTTCTCCTCTCCCCACATGAGAGTGTTCTCTCCTCCTTTACCTCCCCAAGCCCTGGAGTCTCCCACGATGTCATCCCGAGCGTCGGTCATCATGCCATCTCTCTCTCCGGTGAGCTTTTTCAAGTTTTGTTCTCGTCACATCATGTTCTAGCATTCACGAAACCCATCCTATAAGTTAATTTGATTTTTGGGCAGCCAATCCATGAGAATTGAGTTTTTCCCAAAAATCGACCAATTTTCCTCTTACCTTGATTCGTCGTCACTGGTGAGCCATTTTTCAATTCCTCGCCCCTACACCATAACCACCACCTCCAATACCTGCGCCATGCTTTGTTTTGACCAATGCATCACTGTGGAGCTTCGCCACTAGCACCACCCCCATTTTCGTAGCCGATCACTATCGCCCCGCCTCTCTGGCCACTCGCCGGCCTAACCATCTACATGGAAATGCTCCACGTGCCCACGCCATGCCCATGATTGTGCTACTTCACCACGTTCACTGCCGGAACATTGCTACCCATGCCCAGCAGCTGTCTTAGCCACCGGCCACACCGCCACCTCCCATAGCTTCCTCGGGTTCCCAGCGATCCAAGACTTCATCCCTCTGTCCCTCCGTCGACTTCGTCGACACCCGTCTGAAGGGGAGGGGATGGAGTGCACTTTTTCAAGACTTCATCCCTCCGTCGACTTTGTCAATGCCCATCTGAAGGGTGGGGGACAGAGCACACCTTTTAAGACTTTGTCCCTTCACCAACTTCGTTGACGTTCGACCAAAGGGTGGGGGACGAAACTTTTTAGAGCGCTCGTCCAACCACATCAAGGTCGTGCCTTCATACGGCCATGTCATGGTCGTACTCGCTCGTCCGACCACATTGAGGTCATGCCCTCATACCACCTCATGGTCGTACTCGCTCGTCTGACCACATCGAGGTCGTCCCTTCGTACGACCACGTCATGGTCATAAGCCATTGTACGACCTCCTTGTGGTTGTCACGAACAGCTCGAAAATTATAAGCCACAGTTATAAGTTATAAATCAAAACCAAAAGAAATAGATCCAACACTAAGTTGTAGTGACGTGCATTCAGACATCATTCGCCATTGCCTCCTTGAATTCAACTGAGCCAAAACAACCTTATTCATGGAGCATTGAAGGCTTGAAAGTGCCTCTCATAGTTTATTGGCAAACATCAAACATGAATCGACCACACAGCCTTATGATTGACAACAAATGGGAGACTTAATACTGTTTTCTAGGCCAAGGAACTTAATGCTACTGCTGAAGAACGATAAGCATCAAGCAGCTCTTGCCAATTGTGTTGCAACAAAGAGCAACACCTGTGGTTCTTCTGGGTCCAAATTCTTTCTGAAGCTAGATTTTGTTGTACAAGGGAGGAAAACGGCAGGGAGTTCCTTCCACATCCTCGAGGAACCCAGCCTGCTTGCAGAACTCGACGGTGTCAGTGATCGTCTCCTTCAGCGGCCGGCAGCTCCACCCCAGCGTCTTCAGCTTGTCAGATGTCATCGGAGCTGGGTGATCCATGTCACAGATACTCTCCCTGCCAATTGCCAAATGAATCGAAGTTAGACATCACTAGCTTCAGTATTCAGTATCTGAAAGATTCAGCGAACAACGAAGAGAAGTGCCAGGGAGGAAATGGCCTACTTGCTCATGAAAGGGTAATCAGGGTACATGCTCTTGACCAAGTCCAGCAGGTCACGGGCGCTGATGAAATGAGGCGCGCAAATGTGCCTGCCGGAGGCTTCAGGCGCCTCGTAGACCAGAAGCAGAGCGTCGGCGGTGTCGCGGACATCGACGATGTGCCAGAGCTTGTTCCTCATTTGGTCAGGGCCTCCTGCATCAACGCTCAAAACACTGCGTAATTTTGTCACTCCGGAGAAAAGGACTTAAGGTTTGACCATAGGATGACCAGGTTAAGATTTCTTAAAAAGGGGATGGTTAGGATAAGTAAAGTACTTCAATAGTCTGCAGCCAACGATGAACAAAATAATGGAATGCATTATTAGGTGGTTTGTGATGATTGGAACCTTTCAGGAAGTAGACGAGGAATTGGCAGCTTGTATTAAGCATTGGCTGCAGCAGGGGACCAAAAACCACAGCTGGGTTAATAGTTACAACATCTAAGCCAGTCTGCCGCCCGTATTCAAGCGCTGCCTCTTCTGCTGTGATCTTGGCAACAGCGTACCAGTCCTACGCATACACAGTACAACATGACGAACTCAAATTTGGAAATGAATATTAAGCTCAGAAACTAGTTTGATAAGCTAGCTGTTTGTGTTTCCATTTTTACTGCTACAGTACCACTTACCTCGTTATTCCTGCAGAATTCTTTGTCTGACCAGCAGTTCTCATCTTTGATCTTGTCTTTGGGCCAGTCTTTCGGGTTGATCTCAACGGCAACCATGGATGAAACAACCACCACTCGTCGAACATTCGCGGCCGAGGCAGCTTTGAGTACGTTTCTAGTGCCAGTAACAGCAGGACCCAACATTTCTAGCTGCATGCATGGTGGGTACGACATGATATATTGGGAGCACAACGTAACACAAATCAAGATGGATCAAAGATAAAGACTTAAGATAAAAACGTGTGTAAGTTAAAATCTGTTTGTGGGGTTATTGGGTTTCCCCCTATTGGACTAAGTGGATAGTAGCCACTAATGCTTAGATGTGGCTGGTTAGCCCATCTATTTCACGAATTGGAATAAAAACTTGTAGTTAACGATATAACCATCCTCTCATTTGAGACTAAGTGTTCATGAGTTTTAGGGTTAGTGTTTGAGCATTTTTTTTATCATATTTAGGCTTGTGGTTGGCTTGGAAGTATCAATAGACATCCAATTCATCCAAGTATTTTTCCTCATTACTAAGTGTTGAAATCTTGATTTGGTTTGTGGTATTTTCTTTTCTCCTCTTAATCTTGCTGTGATCCATAATGAGTAAGAGACACTAGAAAATCCTAGTTGATCAATCGTTACCCATCTTGATTATCTCCGTAGCAAAATTCAAGATCAAGCCCGGTTTGGCTTGTTCTTGGCTCAAATTTGGGTTTTCATGGTGAAGATAGTTTTATCTCAAATTCATACCTAGATTAGCTTGTTATGACTTGTAGGAGTAAATCTGGATTATCCACTTGATTAGGAACTCCTCGTGTAAGAATTAATTGGATTTTAGGGTTTGGGTGTTCTTGAGACCTAGATTTGATTTCTTTCAAATTTGTGAACCAAATCCCCAAAACCTTATGACTCTTGACTGATCTAGGTTTCTATTGCCTTGAATAAGTCTCACACAAAATTTGGGAATGTTTGGATAAGATTTGAGTAAGTTCTTAATATTTAAGTTTTGATTCGAGGGGTCATTTTAGCCCGGGAACAAGGGATCGGTTAGACCAGCCCCAGACTTGTGATCAGACCAGTGACTGGTCACACCGGCCCTACACCAGCAGTCGGATCACCCAGCCTGGTTAGATCAGTCTTAAGTTAGTGGTCAGACCGGCCCTATAAGGATTTGGCCCACTTGTTGCTTCTTTTATTTCCTTTGCTTGTACGGTTGGCCCAACCCCTGTACCCACACGGCCACAGGCCTCAACGGCAAGAAACGGATGCATTTATATATATATTCTACGAGGTGGCTGCCTGGCAGTTTGGCTCTCCACGGCCGGGGAGCGCGACTGCCGGTGGCCAAACAGGTGCGCCAGTGGCACCTTGCCACGCGCCCCGCTTTCCTAGGGAAGTGGCGAACGGTCGCGGCTGTGTGACCGCTGACAGCCCACGACGTGCCAATCATGGCCCGCCGCGTGTACCCCCCGAGTGGAAAAGCACGTACGGCCGCAGCCGCCTGCTCCCGCCAGCCCAGGGGTCGACGTGATTCCAAGAGCCATTAAAGCGCACTACTGGAATACGGAGCCACAACCACCCCGCTTCCAGGGGACTCTGGGGCGCGCGGTCTCCCTTCGCTAAGGCCGCTTCGACTTCGGCAGCTTAAGGCAGGCGAGTCTCCGCTCCGGCGGAGAGACTAGGCCCTCCGCCTCGGCTTGGCTCCATGCCTCAACTCCGCGCCGGGGTGTAACAGCAAGTCGCTACGGGCCATGCAACCTCGACGGCAGTCTCGACGGGAGCTCCGCCTCGGCGACAAGGCTTGCTTTCGTGCTAAACTGCTAAATTACAAGCGGCCACTTCGGCTTCAGAGTCCACGCGGCAACCTCACAGCCCATGCCGGCGACAACCAGTCGCCTGGTTCCCCCGTAATTTGGGAACGCAAAGGATAACCTACGGCAGGTCCTGACTTGTTCTCCCAAACAGATAAGCTTCAGTACATCAACATGCCCTGATGATAACACCGGCTGGCGCAATCAGAGGACATAGATGAACTCAAGCGTATCTGTTTACGAGACAGGTCAAGCCTTGCCATTTCCATACGGAAGCACGGTGCGCGAGCATGAGGCCACCTATCTGACTAACCAATGCAGGTACAACGTAGCGCCAGCAGAATATATATACCCGACCAGCGGGAGAACCCAACCGGCGGAAGCCAAATCGCCGGAGCCTAGGAAACCCAACCGGCAGAAGCCAGATCGCAGGGAGCCCAACAGGCAGGAGCTGAACCCGCAACATAACATGGCTACGTCACCTTAAGTCTCGCACTGCGCCAACCAGGTCTCGCCATGCAGGCCGGAGGCCACCTACCATCGAGGGTGCTCGACGCCGGAGTCCGCTACCACTTGGCGCCAGCGCGGCGACTTCGAGGCCCACTTCACCTACCTTGCCCTACACATTCGACTCCGCCAGCAACTCCGGTTCCAATTTCGTCTTCGGCTAAGACCTCGCCGCTGACGGGCAAGCAACTTCGCCAACACATCCGGTGTCGCACCTCCGCGGCGGGCCTAGTCAAAACACTAACAAGTAAGGTTCCGCCAACTATTAACGGAGCTCACAGGCCGCAGGGACGGAAGGGGCCAAAGGACTCGGCAACATGGCTTCGGCCCGTGAAGCCCTTCACCATGAGAGGCTCATGTTGTAGGGATGGCCCCACCTAAGCCCAGCAGGCCTGTTAGGACACTATAAGGCCCAAAATGGGACGTGTGTAATGACGAAAGTGCCCCTAAAGGGGATGTACAGATGTAAGTGCATTACTGTCAAAACACTCCCCATGTGGATATAAATATACGGTAGAGGCACAGGGGAAACCCTAAGCCATTGCTCACCTAACTCTCCACTATCATACTCTATCTCTCTGTTTGGTCTGTAACCACAACATACGTACTACAGTATGTATTACTTAGGATAAATCTATTGAGACACACCACGATTTCCTTTGTTTGATGGAGAAAAATTAGGTTCATGTGAGAGTTAAAAGGAAATTACTGCTCATTTTTTATACCCAGCCAGACGGAGTAAGCAAAGGGCCTGTTCTTTTTAGCTGCGGCTTATGGCTTTTGGCTAAAATTTTTGAATTTTGGCTGTTTACGGTACAGATTACGGAGAGATCGATACTCACTTGCGATTTTAACTGGTACATATATTGGGCTTTTAACGTGTACTACGTTTAACTTATAGACCCCGTCTTGAGAAAATATTCCGTTTAAAAGTTAGGTACTGTAGCGGCTGCGAGAAGCCAGACGGCTTCTCACCAACCGAACAGGCCCAAATGCATGCTGGATTGCTCTGTACCCTTTCATGTCATATTAACTCACGTAAACCTAATTTGTCATCATCGCAAAAAGGAAACAGAAAATGACATCCTGACAGAAATATGTGTAGTTACCCCTGACATGTACTGGAGTAACTGGAGAGTAACAGGCTATCACAGTCGGTGAAATCCGCCACTGATTTGCATTGCATGGTGAAATTGGCATTTCAAATTTTACAGTTCCTATTTATAGTTCATCATACCTTGTTTTCATATTTATAGTTTGCTCCCTCATCCTCTGTGTTGACAATGATCTTGACAATGAGTGCTCCTTTTCGCAATTAAGGTAATAATGGAGCTTGGCAATGATCTTTTTTCCACGCGGACATGATTTGAAACGTGTAGTATACCAAATTACCAACTGTAACAATGTGCCATCAGACAACAAAAATGTAACTTCAAGTGTTTCTCAAAGATTATCTGCTGTAAATAAATTGAGTTCAAGAATTGATTACCAACTCAGGATCTTATTTTAGAGAACTCAAGCAAGGGGAATTTGAGCCACATATTAATTGTCGAGAAGCAAGAATGCAAGGTCAACTTGCAGTGAAACAATTTTCAACTCAATGAAAGTCAAATGGCAATTCAAGTATTCAGATTGTGATCAGGTGGATATTCTGCAAGATGGAACTTTTGTCAATATAAGTGCAGAAAATGCCATTAAGATGTACCATTTGCTTGGTTGCATAAGTCTCCTATCCAATAAAATGAACAAAGAAAAAGCCATTAAGATTGACCATTTGCTTGGGTTACAAAAACTTGCAATGCATTGACCACTGAGTATTTGCTTGGGTTACAGATGTCACCTGTCCAATAACTTATATGAAGAAAAATAATTTTCTGACAATACAAACAATACATTTGAGTAACAGAAAAAGGCGATGTTGTGACAGATAAATAACTCTACCAACACACTAATCCTAGGTAATTACAGTATCACACCTGCTGATCGACCAGGGCGTTCGATGCAAGCTCGCCATCTTCATCCCGTCGGGGCACATTGCCCAGCCACCTACGGAGGTCCACCTTCACACCCAACGTACGCTTCAGGGCAACCTTTGCCATAGCCTCACTGATATACTCCCAGATCCGGTGGTGGGAGGCGCGGACAGACCGATGGATAGTGTATAGCGCATCAGCCGTTGTCCTATTCCCCGTGGGCAAGTCCAAGCGGGGGTTGGCCAAGTCACCCACATGCAGGCAGCCTGAGAGGTGTAGACCAAGAAGCATCTGGCTGGTTGCAAGTGAATAGTGGTTTCCATAGGCGCGTGCGGCACTGAGTGCAAGCGATGAAGCCTTCGTGATCCTCCGAAGGCTGTAGAGCAAGTCCCCAGGTCCATGCGACCGAGGAGGGACTACGACCGCGAAGTCGGCTAGAGTACTTTCCAATGCCCCAAGCGACTCCCACGTCGCTAACGACGCATCGCCCAGTAGGCAGTCCCTTACCGTTAACTCTGATGTTAACTGACCCTTCTCCTCTTCTAGCATGGATATTTGCCGCAGCAGCCCCTCACACTCCTCGGTGGTCGCCGCCGGCCCTGCTCCACCAACGTGCATACCTCATAGATGGCCTTCGTGCCTTCCGTCTCCAGGAACTAAATGCACTCGTCCTTCGCTGCTGCACTAGCAACTGCATCCTCGGCAAACCGACGGTGGACACGGCCTCTGCCTCTGCTGTGGATAATCGCTCCTGTAGACCACTTCGCTCTTGGTGCCTCGCCACTTGGATAGCATGACCTAGGGCAAGGGCATGCATGCCGATCAGGCCTCAGTGACCAAACTACAAAAGTGATCGATGTATTCACTTGCACGTACCTTGATCGCCGCGGCCTCGAGGGTGCTCTCCAGGAGCTCCGAGCCGCATGAAGAAAGCACGCGATGCCCCAAAGATGTGTCCGCACAGTCCACAGTCGCCTGGAAAAACCTCAATGCCTCAGGACGAGGCACAAAGTCTGCCACAACGAGCCATCGTGATTCCAAGCTGACAGCCTCAATGATGGTTGGACCCGAAGACACGTCGGCGGCTGCAGCACTAGCTGGGCTACGACCAGTTCTATTGCTGGAGCCCTGTGCGTGCCCTAGGGATCGGGGGCTCGCTGACACCGAGGACAGTGTCATGGAGTAATGTGGAGAAAGCCTCGCAAAGTCATGAGACGAGAATGGGTTACCCATACCTGCGGCTTGGCTGGGAGACACCAGCCGGGAGGTGGTAGCACTGGCAGCTCCATAATTGGACTCGTAGAGGCGGCACCACCGCCAGTGCCACACACTACAGCACCACCACCGACATCACGCCCGATTTCAGGATCACCAAGCTCCATGTTGGAATCCGAATACCCCACCAGTGTTGTCACCGACACTTGGAACCCCAAGCCTACGAACACAGGAGACGACACTCGTTCACACCTCTTTGCTTTAAGTCTCCGGGGATGCTTGATGGCGAAGACACACCCTCGGGCGCCCACGATTTCGTCCCCCGCAATTGGCTCGGGTGCTCGCGTCACCGACCATGCCACCTAGGCCCTCCGTGGGGCTCACGGCTCTAGCGCAGTCGACGCCACCTACGTGGCGCTCTGGCTCGGGTTCAAGATCTGAGTACACGTAGTCGACCGACCCCGAATCGATACTGCGGCAGTCTCCTTGGGCTCACCTGATTCGTCCGGAGGAGGCACCGAGCGCAGCGGTCGCGACCGCGAGGGGAGAGCAAGCTCTTCGGCACGAAGGGGGGCCTTCTCCCCATCGCCCTCACGAGCGCAGGGCCAACCAACGCTGGGCACGACACACCCCGGCATGGGGATGGCAAGCGCTTTGCACACCCGATTCACTCGGTCGAGATTCGCCGTCAGCGACTCCCGAAGGCTGTGCTCCTTTGCAGTATATAGCCCCAGAAAGGCGATCGCCACATGCTCAGTGTCTTTGAGGGTGAGTCCTGCTATGAAAACAAAATGGAATCACCAACGAACTACATAACCGACATAAGCGTTGTGGTTACGACAAAGTGCTTACTTGGGTCGGTCAGCCTCAGCAACAAAGCAACGGTAGGGTGGAGCCCGTCATCACGGGCGAGGCCGGATTGAACATGCCATGGAAGACTCAGCGGAGATGCACCGAATATGCAGTACTCCTCCGTAAGATCCCGCATGTTGAATCAAAGGGCGACCCCCACAAGCCTCCGCGCGCGATGCTCGTCGTCGCGGTCAAGGGTCACTGATGGAGACGTGTTGAAGTACATTAGGCGCCTCGACCAGCTCACACTGCTACCACTCTCCACCTAGTGGTAGAACCACCACCGCATCCAGCTCGACTCCTACTTCGTCCACATCGCGTTCGCCAGAAATAACTTTGTACACGCAGTTCGAAGTATGAAGTTGACGCTTCCAAAATTGGAGTATTTACCCTCCGCGAGCTTCTTCAGTTGGCACTGACCGTCGTGTAGGAAGGAGAACAACGTCGGGCTTGGCCACACCGTATTCGACCGAGAAGCCCAGCAATACACCACCAACTGGACGATCACGTTGGGGTCAATTGCGCTAGCTCCAACCCATACACCCTAAGGATCTCGCCGATGAACATCGCCATTGGAAATCGGAGATGCAGTCTTTTGTTGTGCCGTTTTGTGCGACGGAGTGGAATGTTCCAGCTATTCTGGAATTGATAAGTATGCTGTGTAATGCTACATGTGTTGAGTTTAAAGTTACATCTTACTCATAATTCAAGACCTTTACTTAACCGCTTGACATGCAGGTAGCATAGCAGTATGAGTGTGTCTCTTCATTTGTGTTATTGCACGAGTGGATGTTGATCGTCAGTGCCTCAGTGTTTTCTGTTCAAAGTTGATCTTGCCTGCAACAGGAAGCCAGTCGTGGGCACCTGCCAAATGACCTTGATTTCACGTTCTAACAAAACTGACGAAATAAGGTCAATTCATATAATTAGGAAACCAACAGGTACGGGAATTCTAGCCACCAAGCTCGGATCTCATGTAGCAGCGCGTCGTGCTCGTAGTCGATCTTTGAATTTCTGTTGTTCCTTGCCTTGCAGAAAAGCACCGGTCGCAAAACGCATCGCCAAACTTGGCTGGAATTGGAAATCCCAACAAATCTTAGGACGCAGGTAGCTCAAACAACAGTATCCAACCAGTTCGATTTTGGCCGGATACTGTCAACAAGTTCGCCAAATATGACCGACTGATTCAGCACTCGGGCAGCCATCGCATGCAGCTGATCGACCGATGTCTTGGCTCCAATGCTTTTTGTTTCCCAAATTCTTCAGGTACTTCCACTGAGAGCTGCGGCGACAGCTTCCTACGCCCTTCCTTCTTTTTGTCAGGGTGCCATCCTTGCTGAAACTTTGCCTACCTCCATCAAACAGCTCAACCATCCTGGGACTTCTTCTGATGGCAAATCTTCGTATGTTTTCTCTGGGACTTCCCCAGGATTGTCATATCAACATCTCGACAGCACCCACCATAGCACCTATTTCACAAAGGCCCAAAATAATCGCTCGTCACAGGGAACGCATGCTAATCTTATCCAAACTTTGCGGAGTTTTCATTTGACAAAAACATGAGTGCTCCACGGAGACGCTTCAATTGTTGCTCCAACTCAACTGGCAAATTCCTGTGCACTTACAGAATTAGTCAAATTCTATCCAACACACAGATCAATTGGATCCATCGGTGGGCTCCTCGTCGGAGGTGGGCTCGTCGTCGGTGGCGGGCTCCTCGTCGTCGGTGTCCTCCGGCACGCCAGCAAGCACCACGGCTTCCGCAGGCGCCGGAAAGTCCAAGGCGAAGTTGGCAAGGTCGGGGTAGTGAACGGGCGTGGCATCAGGCTCAGGGAAGACGACATTGAGGCCCAGCAGCTGATTCAGCGCCGCCTTGAACGTGGCGAGCCTCCCGCGCATCTGTTCGTCATCCAGCGCGCCGCCGTTGATGGCTTGGTTCGCCAGCTGGACGAGAGCCTCGGCGAAGCCTCCAAGGAAGGCGAGGGCAGGATCACCGGACGCCATCCTCCGGAACCCCACGCCATACCTCCCCAGCGCCGAAGCATGCGCAGGGACGATGCCACCACTGCCGATCTCGCGGACGAGGTCGTCGATCACCCACACCGCGGCCTGCGCTGAGATGCCGAGCCAGCGCACGGTGCAGACGCGGTCGTAGTTGTCCGCCTCCCATCCCTTCGACTGCTGCTGCCCTTGAAGCACCGTCACCATCTCAGAGGCTTCTCGAACAACGACTCCTGTGATGAGTATCTCCGCATCCACGAGCACCGGGTGGCTGTCGACGAAGCTCTTGAGCACGGCGAGAGAGGATAGACGTGGATAGTCATCCATCGGAAGACCCATTGCGGCGGCGGCGGCGGCGGCGGTGGGCTCCTCGTCGTCGGTGTGCTCGGCGGGAACACCGAGCAGGACGGGCTCGCCAGCGAGCACCACGGGCTCGGCAGGCGCGGGAAAGTCCAATGCGAAGTCGGCAAGGTCGGGGTAGTGAACGGGCGTGGCATTGGGCTCACGGAAGACGACATTGAGGCCCAGCAGCCGATTCAGCGCCGCCTTGAACGTGGCGAGCCTCCCGCGCATCTGGTCGTCGTCCAGCGCGCCGCCGTTGATGGCTTGATTCGCCAGTTGGACGAGAGCCTCGGCGAAGCCTCCAAGGAAGGCGAGGGCATGATCACCGGACGCCATCTTCCGGAACCCCACGCCATACTCCCCCAGCTCCCGGGCAAGCGCCCCCAGATCCCGAGCAAGCGCCGGGACGACGCCACCAGCGCCGATCACGCCGAGGAGGTCGTCAATCACCGTCTCCGCGCCCAGCGCTGAGAAGCCGAGCGAGTGAACGGTGCAGACGCGGTCGTAGTTGTCCACCTCCCATCCCTTCGACTTCTGCACTTGAAGCAGAGTCACCATCTCAAAGGCCTCCCCAACAACGACAGCGGTGATGATGATCCGCGCTTCCATCAGCGTCGGGTGGTTGTCGACGAAGCTCTTGAGCATGGCTAGAGACGACAGACGCCGACGGTCATCAAACGGAAGTCCCATCGTGGCGTCGGCGGTGGTGGAGGAGGAGAATGGCGATGGAATCGGCGGTGGTGGTGATGGAGGTCCGGAGGAGGAGAACGACGGTGGGATATGCTATGCGGGATTTGGAATGTCGGTCGGCCTAATTTATTGCTGTGGGTTGGGCGGGCTTGAAAATTTTCCCTGTCCCACCAAGCGGAGAAATCCACATCTAACCGCCCATTAAGTCGGTTGTTAACCTTCTTCTGTCAGATCGAGCCCCGCGGAGACACGGGGCGGGGAGCTGTTAGGTGGACTCGGTCTACGGGAATGGAACACTTTTGTTGGTTCATGTTGTACATTGTGGGACCCACGTCTATCTGCTCTCGTTACTTTTTTGAAACTATCTATTCTATTATTACAAAGGCGAGAAGAGTGGCGGGACCTCTGTCCATGACATGTGGGCCTCTAATAATTGTGGTCCCGCATGTAAGTGAGAGTAAAGTTCTACATTCTCGAGTACACTTTAGCCCACATGTCGGTTCCCGGGAAAGGTCGAGCAAAATAGAGAACGTTAATGGTCGGGAATAGCTCACGGCAAAGAGGAGGTCGATTAGAATGTTTGAATAGGCACTTAAATTTTTGATTGAGATTACTAAGTATAAATTAAATCGCTTTTATAATTAAGACATAAATAAACTAGTAATTAAAGCATAAATAAACTAGTCTTAACAAAGTGCATCAATACGCTGCAATTTTAGCTCTAAGCCAAAAGACACAGCTAGAAGCTTAGGCCGTAAACTAGTTAGAGCGGGGCCTTAATTCTAGGAATGTAAATCGCAAAATGTAAATGAGCACAAGTAAGCAAACCATAAATGACACGATGATCTTTTTTCCATGGTGTTCAAAGAACTATAATTGAACTTGTTGTATCCAATTAAGCCAAACATCTCGAATACACTAGTGGTAGCTTTTTCTTCACTTCGAAGATGGCGAAGTGCCTCACTTGAAAGCTTGTCCGCACGCTTACAAAAGCTCTCTGACAAAATAGAAGAGTATGCTTGCTTGGCCGCCTGAAAGGAACTAAGAGGCAATGGCATGCCTACGCTGGGCAAATTCATCACATGGTGGCACACCCTGCCTTGGTTCTGCCAAAGTATGTAGAAATTGCTATCACCTTCGACCCTGAGGATACAAAAGGCCTCTACTTCATGCACCAAGATCCCCTCGCCATCTCGGTAAGCATTGCATATTTTGAAGTGAGGCATATCCTAGTGGATGGGGGAAGCCCCGCAGATCTACTATTCACCGAAGCTTTCAACAAGATTATGATCCCCCCAAGACCGCTTGTCCCTACCGGGCATTCTGACGATAGGCTTCAGCGATGTGTCGGTGAAAGCCCTAGGCCGACTAGTCCGCAAGAATCTTTGTCAATGACCGTTGTCCCGCATAGAGATCATCGCGTTCGATGTGTCAACATGCTGTATCAATACAATGCAATTCTTGGGCAAGCTACTCTGAATAGCTTCAACGCTATTGCACATCACAATTACTTTGTGCATAAAGATTTCTACACTAGGGGAGTCATCACAGTACGTGAGGACCAAAACTTGGCTAGGCGAATGGAGCTCTAGGCCATGGAGGAGACACATCATGTCCACGCCGTTGAATCTCATGACTGGGGCCACAGGCGGCCACAGGAGGTCGATTAGAATGTTTGAATAGGCGGCTTAAATTTTTGATTAAAATCACTTTTTATAATTAAGACATAAATAAACTAGTCTTAACAAAGTGTATCAATACGCTACAACTAGGCCAACGTTTGTAATTCTAAATTGACAAGCAAGCAATTTAGGTTCAGCTCCAAACGGTTTCAGCTTCTGTCTTATTTTGGTTTTCGGCTTATTTAAGCCAGAAGCCACTTGGACTATCGCCTTCTAATACTTTGGCTTGTTTTTGGCCTTTTGGGGGTTTTTTTGCAGAATTTTTACTTTTTCTTTCCCCGTTATTGCTTTGCATTGTCTATGACGGTATAATAAATTTTCCCCCTTTTCCCCCATTTTTTCTTCATTTTTCTCAAAAAAGCTAACACCCGTTACAGTGTAATTTCAGTCCTAAGCCAAAGGACACAACCAGAAGTTTAAGCTGTAAACTAGTTGGAGCGGGGCCTTAATTCTAGAAATGTAAATAGCAAATGTAAATGAGCACAAGTAAGCAAGCCATAAATGACACGATGATCTTTTTTCCATAGTGTTCAAAGAACTACAATTAAACTTGTTGTATCCAATTAAGCCAAACATCTCGAATGCACTAGTGGTAGCTTTTTCTACTTCGAAGATGGCGAAGTGCCTCCCTAAAAGCTTGTCCGCACGCTTACAAAAGCTCTTTGACAAAATAGATGAGTATGCTTGCCTGGCCGCCTGAAAGGAACTAAGAGGCAGTGGCGTGCCTACGCCGAGAAAATTCATCATATGGTGGCACACCCTGTCTTGGTGCTGCCAAAGTATGCAGAAATGCCTATCACCTTCGGCCCTAAGGATATAGAAGGCCTCTACTTCATGCACCAAGATCCCCTCGCCATCTTGGCATGCTTTGCATATTTTGAAGTAAGGCGTATCCTAGTGGATGGGGGAAGCCCCGCAGACCTACTATTCGCAGAAGCTTTCGACAAGATTATGATCCCCCGAGACCGCATGTCCCTGCCGGGCATTCTGCTGATAGGCTTCAATGACAGGCTGGTGATAGCCCTAGGCCAGACTAGTCTGCCAGTAACCTTTGGCAATGACCTGTTGTGATTTGCGTACGTCATCCGGCCGTATTATCCTATTCGAGTGAGCATATGTGCTCCGAATGAGCTGAAAATTAGACACAAGACTTTCACTTGCACCACAAACATGCCATAAAAATTCGCTACTCGATTGTAATATGTAGCACACATAAAAAATCCTGGAAGGTAGACATGTGCTTTGCGTATGTCATCCGGCCGTATTATCCTATTCGAGTGAGCATATATGTTCCGAATAGGCTGAAAATTTGACATAAACTTTTCACTTGCCCTACAAACATACCGTAAAAATTCGCCACTCAAATGTAATATGTACGGTACGCAGAAAATCTTGGGAGGTAACGTGCCATAAAAATTTCGAACAAAATTGGTGTCAACAAATGCCCCCTTGAGGTCCGGGTGCAAAAGTATTTGTTTTTGCATCTGGAACTCGACACGCATCATGTGTGTGTGTGTATATGTTGTATTTGGAGGTGTATTTACTTGGACGTGCTCAAGTTAAGCAATTTGGATGTGCTCGCTACGAAGGCATTTTTAGAACGTGCATATGCATGCAGCCTTGCATGTGTTATGTATGCAGCCTTGCATGTGTTTGCCGTTTGTTAGCTTTGAAGAATAAGCCCCATATCTACAACTAACTGATGCCGCTCTTTACAGGATCTATCTGGTTTAAACACACACCTAGCTTTACTCTTCCGTGATCATCTGCTCTCTCCTTTTGCTTTCTCTTCCTGCGTCCTTTGGCTTCCATAGTCCTCTATTCCTCCCTTTAGATTTCTTCCGACGTCCAGTACTTAGAGTCAACTTCTTCTTTACTTGGTATGTATGATTATCACTTGTTGAATTCTGCTCCCTCTTCTTTTTTTTTTACCGAGGCATCTTTCAATAACAACTGAGTAATGATCCCTTTCCGCTCTTTCATTTGGAGGCAGCAGACACTGCGCGGCGTCAACGGATTGGCATACTCCCTAATTGAATTTTAGTGTGTCTACTTCTCTTTAAAAGGTGAGATTTTGCATCCTCTCTATTTTTATCAGATTGCATTATACTTCCGTAGGCTGCATGATACATTATCTCGGATCAAGAATATTTGTTTTCGGATCCGGAGCTCGACATGTATATACGCATTATGCGTATTTTTTGATACATCCGCCGCATGTTTTTTTGGCTGCGGACGAACTCACGTGCATATACATTGGCTATACAACTTTGATGCATCCGACGTGTGTGTGTGTGTGTATGCTGCGGATGAGCTCACGTCATATACATTGGCTATACAACCCTGCATGTATTAGCTTTGGCCGTTAAACCACATATAATGTCAACACATTATTATTTAACTTTCTTTTTTTTTTATGGTGCCATAACAAGAAAAGTAACCTTTGAGAATATCTCAACTGATGAACCCATAGCATTGAAACCCAGGAATAAACCCAACCATTGGCGGATCATTTTTTTTCAGTAGCCACGTCCCAGGTACCGCCACCCTTCATTTAGAGTAACGTTTCTTTTGTAAGTGTCAACAGTATAGCCGTTAGCCTGCAGATAATTTGAGCTATCACAGCATGTCGAATACCACTGTTTAACAGCTGATATTTGATGGGTAAGCTACAAGAATTAAACCACAGTATCATGTATTTATCTGTATTCAGATCGGATAACTAACCTCCGAGAACATCTCAACTGATGAACCACATCCCGTCATTATTTTGCTTAGAGCCACCGGAACATTTATATTACATTGTTTACATTCTACAACATGGCATTGAAATTTCTGGAAATTAGCAAATGAACCAATGTGCTGAAGCCTGGATCCTTTGAGTCATGGTCGTCCTTCACCCAGATCCAACGCCATGTTCGTCCTCCGACCCATGGAGCAGCTTCGATGACTCTGTGACATGAGATTGTGTGGCAGTATCATCAGCAATTGTAGCCTAATGGAGATCTCTACATCGTAGGTGAGGATTAGACTAGTGCACTTTGTGCTAGATTATTTTAGTTGGAAACATGCGCTTGTTCACCTTGGAACATGGAATTGTGATGAGATAATTTGCCTGAAGATACCTTGTTTGGTTCAGCGGCTCAGCTTCCTGCATGTGGCTCAATGCAAAAGGCTGCAAGTGATAGAGAGCGATGCTCCAAATCTCTCTACTCTTCACTTCAGTGGTGCCCCTGTACGGATTTCATTTGGAGGTTCATTGCAAGTAAAGAACATACGAATGAGGGGTTTATGTCATCAGTCCAACATGGTCTGGTATGCTCGGACCAAGCTTCTGTCCATTGTGCCAAATGTTGAAACGCTTAGCATATCCTCGTCTAATGAGGTATGCTCTGAAATTTTAGATGATTATAGACTAGCTATATGCATATAACAGCAGTCATTTTTTCAGAATATAATTAATCTGAACATATATATGCAGAAGATCAATACACCAATGGTACCTGGCAAATTCCTCCACCTCAAATACTTGTGTATTTCTCTTGTCGGACTAACGTCTTTTTCACCGGCCTATGATTATCTTTCTCTGGTTTCTTTTCTTGATGCTTCTCCTTGTTTGGAGACTTTCATCATTTGTGTAAGTCCTTTGTCCATCTTGCAAAGATATCTAGTGTCTATGTTGGAACCACTGATTCAAGCATCTTGGCTTTCTATGTAGGTTTCGCAGTCTTGCATGAAGCATGATTCGATTCTTGGGGATTCCTCACATCTGAGGCAGTTGCCAGAACACCGCCATGACAACCTAAAGAGTGTGAAGATCGCAGGCTTCTGCTCTGCGAAGAGCTTAGTTGAGCTAACATGTCACATTGTTGAGAATTCAATGGCACTTGAGTGCCTTACATTGGACACAACTTGTGGTTCTGCTGGGTGTTCTGTCAATAAACCTGGCAAATGCTTCCCTATGGAGAGGGATAATCTCATGGAGGCCCATGCGGAGCGCTCTTGGCTATCAGAACACACATCGAGGGGAAAGTTCCCTCTAGAGTTAAATTAAATGTTTTGGAGCCTTGCAGTCGGTGCCATCCCGTTGAACTTTAGATGTAAAGCGAGCATAATTATGCAACGTTTAATTATGTAATATTAGATGGGTTGTGCATTGTTTCTTAATTTATCAGAATTGGCCAATGTTAGTTCTATGTAATATTACATGGACCGTTCTCTGTTTCCTAAATCGTCACAACTGTCCAATGTCGGGCTATGTAACTTAGTTGTTAATTCTATTCAGCAGGTTATTTTGGTTTGCCTTTTGTATGAAATACGCCGGTAATATGATTATATAATTTTTATAAGTATATATGTTTATTTCTTAGAGTAATACATATGTTTATTAGAATTGCTAAATAGTGTTGTAATGTTAAAGGGTGCTTGCAATTGTTAGATGATGGAGCATGCACTTTGCCCATACGAAAAAAAATGCATGCACTTTGCCTGAGTCTCGAGACAGGAGACAACGAGATGCAGTCTTTGTTGTGCCGTTTTGTGAGATGGGAGTCTTTTGTTGTGCTTTTTTGTGCGACGGAATGGAATGTTTCAGCTATTCTGGGATTGATAAGTATACTATTTAATGCTACATGTGTTGTGTTTAAAGTTACATCATACTCATAACTAGTAAGATGTCCGTGTGTTACAACAAAAATAAAAGAGACGTCATATTAATGTATTTGGGTCCGTGATATTGGTGGTGGTCTGTCTACAGAGGCGCTTTTGGAGTATTTCCAGCTGTGGGTTTTGTTAGCTGATGTGACCCTTGCTCCGGGTGTGGAGGATCAGCACTTATGGGTTCCTTCACCGTCAGGGGAGTTCTCCACCAGATCAGCCTATAGGCGTTTCTTTATGGGGGCTGTTGTGTTTGAGCCTTGGAGAGAGATGGAAATCTTGGGCACCCTCGCTGCAAGTTTTTCATGTGGTTGGCTTCTCTTAATCGATGTTGGACCGCCGACCGCTTGGCTCGTCGTGGTCCGGACTATCTAGAAAATGCCCGCTTTGTGATCAAGAGGAGGAGGATATTCAACATCCGCCGCTACTGTGTGTTCTCAAGAACAGGTGTGGTTCACGATTTTATCCTTTGTTGGCATGCAGCATCATGCACTGGGCCCTCTGATTCTAACCTTTTTGGTTGGTGGCGTCAAGTTCTCACAGAATCGCATAAACAACACCAAAAGGGTTTTAACTCTTTAGTTCTGTTGGTGGCTTGGTGGATTTGGAAGCATAGGAATAGATGTGTTTTTGAGGGGGCCTCCCCTAACTCTAGCGTTTTAGTGCAAGAGATTAGAGATGAGGCAAAATTGTGGTGTGTGGCAGGGACCAAAGGCCTTAGATGCATTTGGCCTTAGCTTTGTTGTGTGGGTGTTTTCTGTTGGTCGCCTTTTGTTTTTCCTAGCCTTTGTATGAGTCTCTTTTGACTCCTTCTTCTTAATATAATGATACGCAGCTCTCCTGCGTGTTCGAGAAAAAAAATATTAATGTATTTAACATCAATGATGATTTACTGATTAGATACAACATACATTATTTACATAGCAAATTAACATAGGCAGCTAAAAGGGGTGGGCTGAGTACACTGTTGCTAAGGCATATAAGTTGCATGCGGTTTTAGGGAGAGCCCATCGAGATAGGGACAACCTATGCCACCATTTTTTGGAATCCATCCCCACTACTAGCAACAGATCACTTGGAACAATAGACATAGGCAAAAGGAGACAGCATAAATAAAGAAAGAAAAAAAGGCATTTTTTGCTCAATGTTTGTAATTCTCTTAGCAACTATACATCCGTTCCTCTGGTTGTCTTTAAGGGGATAAAAATCAAGACATCTTTCTATTAGCTCTGCTATAGCAATTCAATCCCAATAGAATAAACAAAATACATCGAGCCAAGGAAAGCAAGGCAGCTAGGAGTGACACATCCCTAACACATATTATAAACAAATAACAAATTAGAACCGAAAGAAAGCATACCAAATTGGAACATTAGTTTTTATGGAAGGAAACTCATCCTCAAGAACATCTTATAGCCTAGCCATTAAGAAAAATAAAGAAATCAAGGAACTATTTAGATATACCCTATATAGGACACCCATCCGAGATTATCCCATAACTTGAAAACACTTTGAAATTTGCTGCAAACGGAAAATAGCTTTCTAGTCTATAATAAGTATATGTAGCAGTGGTAAGCCTGAAATAGCTTTCTAGTCTATAGTATATTTTGTTGTCATTACAAGCCTATCGAAAAATCCTATATATGTTAAGCAAATATCAACAACACTGGGTAAAAAGAATAAGCAAGAAGTATTTACCGAAATAAGATGGTTTTATTCATGCATACGCTTTACTTGTAGCACTGACATGTGAACAAAGATGCTTAGCAGTATGTCTAATTTGTCTCCAACACAATGATCAAAATCACGTAGAGCCTCACATAGGAATCTTCTTATGGAGGGGATGGGTAGGAAAGTCTGATGAGCCTCACATCCACACGCGGCAACATCATCTCCTCCGTTGTTGAGTTAATTTCTGGGGATTCAAAGAAGATTAGATCGTGGAATGAGGTTCTTGCACCTACATTTTGTCCTTGTACTCTAGTCATTGCCAGATTGATATAGGGAATAAAAATGCTTCCCACTTAAACAGTTTAGTTGACCATGTAGTGGCATGCCTTTTTGTGGAATAAAAATGCGGTGCCATTTGATCGAATTCACATGAATTAGCACTGTAAAGTAGCAAATAGACAGATAAGAGATTGCTATACTTTGATCCAAGTTCTGAAAATTATATCATGACAATGCTATACTTTCAACTTTGAAATTTTGATGTGATGTATGTCCTTGGTTGGGTGTAAAAGAATTCTTTCATCTAGACTCGATACATGTTCATTAAAAAAGGAATTATTTTGTAAGGATAGCATAAGATGCGACATAAAGAATTTTTTCTCAATATTTTGTTGGTTGTTTTGTTTTCATATTACGTATCATTAGCTGTAGAGCTGAATAGAATATTCTCTTTGGGAATTGTTTGTGATTGCAATAATCTTTTCAGAAGTTCTATTTAATATGCATGTGCATATCCATTCAGAATTTTCCTCCATGATCCTGTGCTTTACCGCCTAGATATGCTATAGATTGCAATCAAAAGCAACATGTTACATTTGTTTTAGGACTTATTTGCGTTATCAATTATTTAAGGTCCATGCAATGCATGGGTATTTGGCTAGTTAAGGCATAAATAAACTAGTAATTAAGGCATAAATAAACTAGTCTCAACAAAGTGCGTGAATACCCTACAACTAGGTCAATGTTTGTAATTCTAAGTTGACAAGCAAGCAATTTTGGCCACCAAACGACTTCAACAAACTTATTTTAACTTTCGACTTATTTAAGCCAGAAGCTACTTGGAATATATCGACTTCTAATTTCGGCTTGTTTTGACTTTTTAGGGTTTTTTTTTGGTTTTTTACTTTTGTTTTCCCTGGTTATTGCTTTGCATTGTCTGTGATGATATAATGAGTTTTTTCTTTTTTTTCCCCATTTTTTCTTCATTTTTGTCAGAAAAAGCTAACACCTGCTATAGTGCAATTTCAGCCATAAGCCAAAAGACACTACCAGAAGCTTAAGCCGTAAACTAGTTGGAGTGGGACCTTAATTCTAGGAATGTAAATTGCAAAATGTAAATAAGAACAAGTAAGCAAACCAAAAATGACACGATGATCTTTTTTCCATGGTGTTCAAAGAACTGCAATTGAACTTCTAGTATCCAATTAAGCCAAATACCTCGAATCCACTAGTGGTAGCCTTTTCTCCACTTCGAAGATGGTGAGCACCAAGTCACTCACAACCAACCAGGATATCTCACAAGCTCCTTTGAGATGATCACTGGCACAACTCTTTCAAGCTATCTTGGTTTTGGCAAACACTAATAATAACAACTCGGAGACGATCACTTGAACAAATCAAGTGTCGAAACTCGATAGATACACAATCCACCACTAAGTACAACACATGTATAAAGATTGCCTCTCTAAGCTCACTAGGTGTAACACATGCACAAAAGAGATGAGAGGGCTTGCTCTTAGCCCAAGAAGATGAACAATGCTTCACAACCTTGCCCAAATGGCCACAAGGGTATTTATACCCACGCAAAGAAACTAACTATTGGAACAAGAGTTCAACAAAAACCAAATGAAATCGGTCTGACCCTATGGAGTTCCTCTGAGTACATGAAATGGCATTTAAAGTCGCGAGGGGGAGGGGGATGACACCACTAAGGTGAAGGGCATTACCCTCACCCTCACAAGAGTGGCGTTAACATGGTTATTCACCATCCCTCCTAGTCGATCTACGCACGGGAGCAGCTGCAGGGCCAAATCTATAACAATTTCCAAGGAAATTATGCCGAGCCCAAGACGTAGGGCATCTATTTGCATTAAAGCAAGTGCCAAATGAGACCCTGTGGAGTTTTTTCAAGAGATTCGCGGAGGTCAAGTACCAAGTAAAGGTTGTCAAAAAAAACCACCATCACCAACGCTGCAACCTGTGGCCTCCAGAAGGGCTCTCTGGCATAGCGCCTCGCCCGAAAGTTTGTCCACACACTTACAAAGCTCTTTGATAAAATAGAAAAGTATGTTTGCTTGGCCGCACGAAAGGAACTAGGAGGCAGTGGCATGCCTATGCCAGGCAAATTCATCACATGGTAGCACACCTTGTCTTGGTGCTGCCAAAGTACGCAGAAATGCCTATCACCTTCAGCCCCGAGGATACAAAAGGCCTCTACTTCATGCACCAAGATCCCCTTGCCTTCTCGGCAAGCATTGCATATTTTGAAGGCATATCCTAGTGGATGGGGGAAGCTCTGCAGACCTACTATTTGCCAAAGCTTTCGACAAGATTATGACCCCCCGAGGCCGCCTGTCCCTACTGGTGCATGAGGAAAATAGCTTTTGAGCTCTATAAAGTTCTCCCAGTAGCTGTTTATGGAGACTCACCGAACCACTGGACTAAGACTTGAGTGGTGGTGACTACTCCTTGCAATTGCATCCAGCGATCTAGAATCTTCAAAGGACTATGAGCTAAAGCATCCACTTGAGGCACTTTGGGCATTACAATTTCATCAGGAGAAAGTGCAGCCTTTAATTGAGATACATGAATAACTAGGTGTATCAGACAGTCTGTAGGCAACTTCAATTTGTAAACCACTGGGCCAACCTTCTATTGTATTTGAAAAGGCCCAAAGTACTTGAACGCCAGCTTGTGGTTCACTCTAATTACCACCGAAGTCTGTACATATGGCTGCACCTTAAGGTATACCCAATCCCCGACGTTAAAGGATCTTTCCAAATGCTTCAGATTGGATGCATCTTCATGCATTGATTGGCTCAGTTCAAATGTTGGCGCAACAGAGCACTCATGAGTTTCCTTTCTTGCAACCACGCCTCCAAGTCAGGTACTGCGCAGATTGCATTATTTGAGATTCCAAAATGTCTTGGACTGTGGCCGTAAAGAACCTCAAATGGTGATCGTAAAGAACCTCAAATGGTGATCTGACTAGAGTTGAGTGAAATAAAGTATTATACCAAAACTCGGCCAATGGTAACCATTCCTGCCATTTGCTTGGACATGCATGCACAAAATAGCGCAAATACACTTCCAGGTATTGGTTGACCTTCTCAGTTTGCCCATTGGTTTGCGGATGATAAGCGGAGCTCATTTTGAGTTGAGTGCCAACCAATCGAAAGAGCTCTCTCCACAGTAGACTCATGAAATACGATCTCGATTCAAGACAATGGATTGTGGGAGGCCATGTAATGTGAAGACATTGTTCAAATATAATTGAGCTACATGGAAGGCAGTAAAGGGGTGTGCAAGGGCGATAAAATGAGCATACCGATACAATTTGTCCACCACTACCATGATGCTGTTGTAGCTTGCTGAGTGGGGTAATCCCTCAATGAAATCCAATGAAACCATCCACCATGCATGCTTTGGCACGGGTAATGGTTGGAGGAGCCCATGGTACTTGACATGTTCAGCTTTTGCCTGTTTACACACCGCATAGGCTACCACGAAGGCACGCACATCCTTCTTCAAATTTGGCTAGGCAAATAGTTTCCGGATACAACAATACATAACCTGGAAACCCGAATGCCCCCCGACCAGACTGTCATGCATCGCCTCTAGTATCTTCTGCTGCACTGAGGCATTGGCACCTACCCGAATGCATCCTTGATAACGGATGATCCCATCATGAAGTTGGAACTTCAGATGTGCCCTCTCATTGGCGGAAAGCTCTTCAAGAAACTTGCTAGTTCTAGTGTCATTTTTATACCCTTGTGCTACCTCGTCCAGCTAAGCCAACACTGCCATGGTTACTACTAATAGTTCCCCCATAGCATTTAGAGGCTGACTGGACAGGGCATCTGCTGCTCGGTTGTTAGCTCCCTTCTTATATACCAACCGATATTGCAATCCCAACAACTTTGCCATAGCTTTCTGCTGCCAGGGAATAGACAACCTCTAATCGCCCAAGTAAGTAAGGCTTCGTTGATCTATTCGAATCACAAATTCTGTGTGCTGCAGATACGGCCACCAGTGATCAATCGCCATGAGAATAGCCAAGTTTTCCTTCTCATAAGTGGAGATATTTTGGGTGTGTGTGTGTGTATGCACACAATTAAAACATAGCAAGAAAGTAATCTTAAGGAAATAAATGTCAGCAAAATGGAAGACATAGAATTACAGGAGGAAAGGGAGTGAATATATATAATATATATACATACATATACACACACACCCACATAAATGCCAAAAAGAGAAAAAGAAAATAAAAATAACCCTAGCCGGGCCGGTCATCACCCCGGCCCAGCTCCCCTTCCCCGTGCGGCCAGCGCACCAGCGCGGCCCAGCCGAACACCGCGCAGCCCAACTCGCGCGCGCGCCCGCTCATGCCGCTGCCGAGCGGGCCCCGCCTCTCGCGCCCGTTCTCTTCCTGGCAAGTGGACCCCACTTGCCAGGTTTGTCTTCTTCCTCCCCCTCCCTCTGTCTTTTCCCCGCGCGGCCGAACTCTCTCGGCCCCTCTCCACCGTTCGTTCGGTCCAAAAGCCGGAAGACCGGAGGAAGCACGGCGACGGCGCGCGCGCAGCCGCATCGCGCAACCTCACCCCGCCGCCGCCATTGCCGCGCCGTCGACACCGCTGCTGCCGCCGCGACGCCGAGTAAATGCGCACGTCTTGCGCCGCAATTGACCACGCCTCAGCAGCTATAAAGCCCGGGGGAGCCCCTCATTTGCTTCGCCATACTCCCTGCAGCCTCACCTCGAAGGTAATTGCATTTCCATCCACTAAATCGCCGGCGAGACCACCCTCCTCCCTGTAACATCCTGAAAAATATAAATAATAAATTATGAAGTTTTTGGATTATTTTATTTGTTTTCCATTTGAATTTGGAGTTTATTGGCTTTTTGTATATCTATAAAGAAATTCCAAAAGTAAAAAGAAGGAAGAAATCACACATAAAATGATACAACATGAACATCAAATGTGGATATGGATGATCCATAAAGTGCTAAAAGAGAATTGTAAGTAAGCATAAGATATCATCCCTAAAAATTAGGGAAAACAAATTAAAGGAAGTTAATATTCATGTATATATGCAAAGAACCATATGTATATAAGGAAATATACATACACATATATACACATGAATAACATAAATAAATAAATATATACATTATGCACAACAATCGAGAAAAGTGAAAATGTGGATATGGGTATATACCCAGAGATATGTGCAAATATATATACACATGCAAGATTCAAATACAAAAGCAAAATAAAATAAAAGAAAGAGGAAAGGGAAATAAAACTTAACTCGGCGGCCGCCATCCCCGCCCAGCTTTCTCTCCAGACGCCTCACAAGGTCAACGCCGCCTGGCCCGACTTCTCGCGCGCTTCGATCCGCGCCGCGCTGGCCGCTCGCCGGCGGCCGCGCTCGCTGCCGTCTGGACCCGCTCCCGCCCGCGTCTCGCCGCCGCTGGGCCTGTCCTCGCGCGCGCGACGTCTCGCCGGTAGGCCCGCGCCGCGCGCCTCCTTCCTCCTCCCCTTCTTCTCCACGCGCCGCGCCTCGCGCCAGCTCCCTCTCGCGGCTCCGCAGCAAATCCTTCACCTCGCGGGCACATTTAAAAAAATAGGGTTACAGGAGGGGGGACTCACCTTCCCGCCACCTCTCTCCTGCGCAATCTCGGTGAGATTTCGTCCATCCCCCTGCCAACGTGAACAGAGCGGGGGTCGCCGCTGCCCCGCCGCGCGTCCCCCTCTCCGGCTATAAAAGCCTTACCTGGAGATCGCAAACGCGTCGCCCCGCTTCACTCTCCCTTCCCCTGCACGCATTTGGTCTGAAGTGCCCCAATTTCTCGCCGGCGCCCTCGTCCTCCCGAACTCCGGCGAGCTCCCATCCACCACACCGAGCCACCCGAGCTCGATTCCTTGCTCATGAGCCATCTCCGGAGCCAGGCGAAGCTAGCCTCCTCCTCCACTGGGTCTCTCGTCGCCTGAGCTTCGCCGGCGACGACAGCCATCCCGAACCTCCGCCGTCGTACGCCGCCGGCCCGCCACCGTACTCCTCCACTCCGGCCGTCTACACCAGAAGACTCCCCGTCGCTCGGGGATTATATTCTACGCTCGACCCAGCCCATTCCGGCCACCACTCGCCGTCGGCGCCGTCGCCTCCGACTGCTCTGCCCGGCCGCCTCCGCGAGCCACCTCAAAGGTATTTGCTGCCCTTATGGGGTAGGCAAAGCCTCCGCCAGCTTGTTTACCGCGCTCGTTCTCTTCCCCTCTCGCTGCGCGCGTTGAGCCCGCTCGCGCGCGGTCGAGCATTTCTTTTGATTTTTCTCTCGGCCTGACAGGTGGGCCCCACCCGCCCGGCCAGCGTGGCGAGCAATGGTGACCCACTGGCCCCACGGTCGATGACACGTCTGACCGAGCCCCCGCGGCGATGGACCCCATGAACAGTACTGACCCACTTGTCGCTGGCACAAAGAAGAAAATAAATTAAAATAAAAATAAACTGACATGTGGGACCCACTGTCAGAAATTTTATAATTTTTGGAATTTGCTGAACTGAGAACTTCAAATAATCATAACTTATTCATTTTAACTCCAAATTGAATGGGACAAATTTCTAAATTTTTCTAAATTCAAGAGCTATCCAATGAAACTGAAATCATAATTTTTGGAGTTCATTTGAATTTCTGGTAATGTTTTATTGATTGGATGTTTCTTTTTATCCAAATTTTCGCGCACGATTACAATAGCCTACGAAGCACAAGAAGAAGAGTTCGAGGCCGCAGCACTAGAAGCCCCGGACAATCAAGCACCCGACCACTGTGACCAAGGCGAGTCAATACTTTGATCATATTGAACCTACATTTCTGCAAATTACTTTGTTTTAAATTAACAAATTGCATGCTATTAATTATATGCAAAGACATGCTAAATTTAATATTCTAGTTATATGCCACTGTTACCTTGAATAATATTACACCCTGTGTTGAAATATTGGAATGAATGAACCTTGTCGCCCTAGTAAAATTATAACAGTAACATTTCGAAAATAAGTCCCTAATAATCTGCTACGCTTAGTACTGCATAGATATGCATGGGGCGCTGAAAATGCCCCAAAAACGTCATCAACATGTTTAATCATGAGAACTGTTTGGGCAGTCATGGTGGGAATGACTGGCATATTTCGATATGACTATTTTATGCTCCCAAAATTCCCCAACTTGCTTTAATGTCTGGGCGGACTGGTTCAAGGGTGTGTATGTGTGGTGCAGTGGAAGCACAAAAGTGAGTTAATGATGTATGTGTGGTGCAGTGGAAGCACAAAAGTGAGTTAATGATGTATAAAAAGGTGCAGTGGAAGCACAACAGTGAGTTAGTGATGTATAAAAGGTGGGTTAATGATAGCCCGCCCAGATAACCCTAAGGACCGAATCTTGTCATGTCACCCGTGTAAAACAGTACAACCACAAGTCTGTAAAGTACAACTCGGCTAAGTAGATTTATCGAAAACTCTGGACTCATCTCACTAATAGGAGGAGAGAAGTAATTATGCAGGGGCAAGGGAAGGCCTAAAGGGACACCGAGTGGAGGGTGAAGTTTCCCAGTCGTGCTAGCGCAGAGGGGAGTGGAGCCCGTACGCTAGTAGCTGTGGGGAACATCCCGTGCAACATATGGGACCCACCGCAGTGGCGATCCCCATAGGGGTGAGATGACAAAAGGGTCTAGATAATTTGAAAAGTCACTGTGATGGTCTGCTCAACCACATGACTAAGGAATCGTGTGGGGCAACGAGTTGATTGTCTCTTGTGGTGAAAGTGTACAAACTCTGTAGAGTCAAAACTATTCGAATAGCCGTGCCCACGGTCAAGGGCGAACATTGGAACTTAACCAGATATAGTTCTGTTTACAAAATATTGAAAAAAACTGGGAATGGAAAAGTGGAAGGGCGATAGACTGCCCTGATTTGGAATTGTCCTGGGTGTCGTCCCAGTGGTAAGTTAAGCGGCTATAACGCTGAAGAATTGCTATATGGTGCAGATGCCATGTAATGGTGGATGGAATCTGAATCACTATTATGATTGCATTCATATACGTGTGTTCAAAATGCTAGGTCTTAAGCAATTTTTATATAATTGTATTCAAAAGCACTCTTCGCAAAAATAAAACAAACCTAAGCCATCCTTTGACTAGCCATACATGCTATACACTGCATTCTGTGTATTGGTTCGCTGAGCACGGGGTCGGAGTGCTCATACTCGCTTTTGCGACAAAAATCCAGAAACCGGAACTCAAGACCACTACGCCCATGAGGAAGCTCCCGCTACGGAGGAGAAGGTTGACGAAGGCAACTAAGGCGTAGGCTTCGTTGATTAGCCATGGACAAGTGGACATATGGCGTTGTGTGCACGTATGTTGCTAGCTAGCTGGTGACATATAATGCACACAGTACCTTCCAGTCGCTTGCCTGTGGATTTGGGTTTACTTTTGTTATGTTTCCGCTGTGCGTATTTGTAATAAAGGCAGTTGGCCTGATCGGCCCCTTTTGTAAACTATCACCCGACGTGGTGTATTCCAGTTTATGTAATGTAATGAATGATTATGCGATGTATGAAATGATTCAGCAATGTTCCTGTGTGCACTAACTACTGATCCAGGGATTAGTGCAGTGAAACACAGTAAGATTCGGATTGAAAAATCCGGGTCTGACACTCCCCAACTCCGGCGACCACCCGATCCACCAATCCGAGCCATTGGAGTTCGATTCATCGCCACCACACCTCCTTCGGCTCACCGCGAAGCCATTCCCAGCCTCACCCGAGCCCTTCATCGCCTGTACACCGCCGGCACCGACGACCCTCCCCGAACCGCCGCCACCTCTCGCCGCCAGCCCTCTCCGGTGACTACCACCCTCTGCCGACCTCACCAGCAGCTTCACCATCACCCGGGGGCTGCATTTTACGCAACTCCCGAACCTCTCCCGCCACCACTCGCCGCTGTCGCCACCGCCTTCTTCCACCTCTGTTCGGCCACCTCCCAGAGCTACTTCAAAGGGTTTAATTAACCCTATAGGGTAAGAAACACATGAACGGTCACTTGGCTAGCCGCGCTCTCTCTTCCTCCCTCCTGCTCCCGCGGCGCGCGTTCGAGCCCCGGCTCCGCGCGTTGCGGTCGAGCATTTCTCTTCTTTTTCCCGCTGACAGCTGGGCCCCGCTGGTCAATGGCCCAGCACACCCGTGGCCACTGACAGAGGGGTCCCACTTGTTAGTGATTGTGCGCACTTACATGCGGGCCCCACTGGCCATAGATACAGCAATAAACAACTAGAGAAAGAAATAAAAATTGAAAATATGACATGTGGGACCCACTGGCAGAGATTTATTAATTTTGGAATTTAACTGGACTGAAATATTCAAATGGGCATAACTTATTCATTTTAACTCCAAATTGAGTGGGACAAATTTCTAAATTCATCTAAAATCAAGATCTATCCAATGGGACTAAAATCATAATTTTTAGAGTTCATTTGAATTTCTGGTGTTATTTGGTTTGATTTGCTGCTTTTCTTTTTATCCAAATTTTGGTGCACGCTAATATAGCTTACGAGGCACAAGAGGAGGAGATCGAGGCAGCAACCCTAGAAGCACCAGAGAATCCAGATCCCGACCACTGTAACCAAGGCGAGTCAATACTTTGATCATGTTGAACCTACATTTTCTGCAAACTATTTTTGTTTAAAGTATCAAATTGCATGCTGTTATTTTATATGCAAATACATGTTTAATTTAATATTCTAGTTATATGCCCTTTATTTAACTCGATTAATATTACACCTTCCTTGGAATATTTGCTTATGTGAACCTTGTCGCCCTAGCAAAAATTATAATAGTAATCTTTCGAAAATAAGTCCGTAATTATATACCATGCTTAGTATTGCTTAGATACTCATGGGGCGCGAGAGCGCCCAAGCAACACTTTTAATCCTGAGAAAAATTGGTTAGGCAGTCATGGTGGTAATGACTGGTGTATGTTGGATATGGTTATTTTATATTCCCAAAAACCTCAAATTGCTTATTTATCCAAGCGGATGGTTCGGGGGTATGGTGCAGGGGTGCACGAGAGTGTGGTTTGTGGTAGAACCGCCCAGATACCACTAAGGACTGAATCTTATCATGACCTCCTATGTAAAACAGTACAACCACAAGTCTGTAAAATATAACTTGGCTTAGTAGATTTACCGGACCCTGAAAGTCATCCTTCCAGGAGGAGGTGTGGGGTAGTGCAAGCGGCTGTCTGTGTGACGGCTTGATGGGACACTCGCAGAGGGTGAAGTTCTGCTGTGGCGGGCTAGCTGGGGACGTAGCCAGCTGCTAGACGTTCAGAAGGAGAACATCCCGCACAACGTATGGGACCCATCGCAAGTGGGAGCGACCCATAAGGTGAAATGATGGAAGGGGCGAGGTACTTTAAAAAGTCACTGTGATGGTCTGCTCAACCACATGACTAAGGAATCGTGTGGGGCAACGAGTTGATTATCTCTTGTGGTGAAAGTGTACAAACTCTGCAGAGTCAAAACTATTCGAATAGCTGTGCCCACGGTCAAGGGCGGACATGGGAACTTAACCAAATATAGTTCTATTTCAAAATGCTTTATAGATGGGAATGGAAAAGTGGAAGGGCAGTGGAAAGCCCTGATTTGAATTGTCCTGGGTGTCGTCCCAGTAGTAAGTTAAGCGGCTATAACGCTGAAAAGATACTATATGATGCGGATGCCATGTAACGGTGGATGGAATCTGGATCGCTATTATTATCGCATTTTCTTGAACATTATGCTTTTGTTCAAAACTGCTAGGTCTCAGAAAATTTCTATGTATTATATTTTTAAATAATGGTAACATTTCTCACAAATAAAATGTCTGGAAGAATAAATAGAGTCGTAAGAAAGGAAGATGGCTGTTTATGGTAATCGCATAAAGAAGTTGGTGGATTCATGATTGATCATAAGAGGGATAATGATAGTGTGGAGTCTAGGAGAAATAAATTAGTGGAGCGTAAATGAATATATAAGCTAGATAGATGAATTAAATGGTTTTAGGAGAATTAGGGAGTGCAAAGGTCTTTACTGGATTACGACACTGATAATTTAAAATTCTTGGGAGATATCGGCGATAATGGAATTAATAGGATTGGATTATACACTAGATGGATGTGAATTTCTGAGAATATTGGAGGAATCATAACAGGTAGTGGATTATAATCTTGATAAAGTGTATTCTCGGTGGATGTATACTAATGAGTCGTAGATTTGATCATTAATGTATTTGGTGGAGGTATACTAGTGAATTAGTTAGTGATAGATAATGGAAAATGAGATTGATTATTAGAAGAATGAATTATGGTTTTGGATCAATGACAAAAAGGGTTGAATATGAATGATTTCGGTGGATTTAAAACCAATGGTGTTAGTTAATCATTGGAATTTGGAGATGAAGAGTTGATGAATAGAAATTTCAAGATTGGATTATTAGGAATTTAGAACACAGAAGATATTGGTGGATTCAAAATGATTAATGATACTAGCTGTTTGGAGTCTTAGACAGCAATCAGTAAAGTAAGTGTGTCTTTGGTGGATTAAGTCAATTATGGCAATCGTCGGGTGGAGTTTTAGGTAGTAACAATAACACTATGATTAAATAATAATAATAATAATGTTACCCAAAAGCGATTTTTGGCAAATAAAATAACCCGAGCCTCTCCTTTGATAAGCCATGCATACTATTTATTTGCATTCTGTGTGTTGGCTCGCGGAGCACGAGGTTGGAGTGCTCACACTCGCTTTTGCGACAAAATTCAGCATCAGGAACCAAATCACCTCGCCTCAGCAACAAGATTGGACAAGCTGGCAAAGAAGATGAAGATGTCAAGGGCTAGGTCGCGCACTTCCAGTTGGCTGCCTGTGGGCATACCCTGAAGGTCCCACTTGTGTGCTTCGTTCTTCCGCTGCTACAATTTATTGATTTCGGCCTAATCGGCCCATGAGTAAGTCTACTATTTTATTTATGCTTCCGCATGATATGTAATTTGATGCCCATTACTGTAACTGTGAGCACTATCTACTGATCCAGGGAATAGTGCAGTAATCACACAAGATTCCGGATTATAAAATCTAGGTCTTACAGTTAGCTCCCTTCTTATATACCAACCGATATTGCAATCCCAACAACTTTGCCATAGCTTTCTGCTGCCAGGGAATAGACAACCTCTAATCGCCCAAGTAAGTAAGGCTTCGTTGATCTATTCGAATCACAAATTCTGTGTGCTGCAGATACGACCACCAGTGATCAATCGCCATGAGAATAGCCAAGTTTTCCTTCTCATAAGTGGAGATATTTTGGGTACGTAAGCCTAATGATTTGTTGAGATATGCAATAGGATGACCTTCTTGCATTAATATGGCTCTAATACCTTTGTTAGATGCATCCGTCTCTACCTCAAAGACCTTCTGGAAGTCTGGCAGTGCCAACACTGTGGCTGTAATCAATGCTTGTTTTAAGGCTTGAAATGCCATCTTCATGTTCGGTGTCCACACAAACACCACACCTTTCTTCAACAGATTAGTCAAGGGGCGGCTCAACAAGCTAAAATTGTGTACAATTTTTTTATAGTAGCCCGCTAAGCCCAAAAATCAACAGACCTCCTTGGTATTAGATGGTGTCAGCCAGTTTTTGACGGCTACAATGTTCTTGCCATCGGTTGAAACCCCTTGTCCACTGATTATATGGCCTAAGCACGTCAATTCTAGTTGCGCGAAGACACACTTGGACTTCTTAACCTTAAGTTGGTGTTGGGATAAGATTTAGAATACCTCTCTTACCTTGGCTACACGCTGGCCTGGAACCTCTTGATTGCCGTAGCTGCGTCTGCCTTGGATGCAAGCAACACAATCCACATGTATCGACTGCAATCATCTATGAGCAACATAAAACGCCTCTTCCCGGCAGGAGTTATCGGAGCAATTGGTCCGCACAGGTCACCATGAACAAGTTCAAGGAGATCAGACGCACGGTATTTCACATGAGCTGGGAAGCTCGCCCGTCGTTGCTTGGTGATGACGCAGGTGTCGCACAACTGGTTGATGTGGTCCAGTTGGGGAAGCCTTCTCACCATGTCGCTCCACGCCAATTGCCAGAGCGCCTCAAAGCTGACATGACCATAACACTCATGCCAGAGCCAAGCCGCGTCCTTGCGTCGGGCGGCAAGGCAAATTGGCTGCGCCACATTGATGTGCAGCACGTACAGTCGATTCTTGCCTCGCGCCACCTTCGCGAGGAGCCGTTGCTGTCAGTCCCAAATGCGCAGCACACCATCTTCAATCAACACCCGTGAGCCATTTTCATCGAGTTGGCCAATGCTCACGATATTGTTCTTCAGCCTCGGGATGAAGTAGACATCGGTGAGAGCTCGATGTTCACCACTGCGCCTGTCAAAAATAACGGTGCCAAGGCCACGGATCTCCACGACGGAGTCATCACCAAACTTGACGGTGCCAACAACTCTGGTGTCGAGCTCGGCGAAGAATTCCCTTTGCCCCGTCATGTGGTTTGATGCCCCCGTGTCGAGGTACCAGCCTTCTTGGTGCACGCCGTCGTCTTCAGCGCCCAGACAAACTTGGGCTCACGGCTCCTCCAGGTGGAGCAGGGAGACACTGCTTTGCCTCGTCGTCATGAGTGTGCGCACTTGCGCCATCATCAGCATCGGCTCATCATTGTTGTCATCATCCTGAGCAAGGTACAGCTGTTGTTTCTTGGGTTGCCTGCAGTCCCTAGCCCAATGGCCAAAGTGACCACAGTTCTTGCACTTGTCACCCGAGAGATCACGGGCGCCTCCTTTGCCTTCTGGCGCGCTCAATCCACCGCCTGGTCTCCTGCGCACTCCACGCCCACGACGGCATCCTCCACTACCGCCACGTTGTGGTTTCGAGGATGACTCACCATGGTGCCACAGCTTGAGGCACTCCAACGCCTCTCCAAGCGTGTCCTAGGTGAGGTAGAGGCTGCCGCTCGCCGACGTATCTGGATCCCGATCGTCCAGCGCCTTCAACCTCCCAGTGACCTCCTCAACGGTGATGGTGGAGAGATCGAGCAAGGTCTCGATAGATAGAGCTATATGCGAGTATTTAGATGGAACAACCCGTAGATACTTCTCTACTACCTTGACCTCATCGATGTCGTCCCCGAGCTCCTGGGGATTAGTCACCAAGTTGGTGAGTCGAAGCGTGAAGTCGTCGATCATCTCGCCGTTGCGGAACGCAATTGCCTCATACTCCTTGCGCAGAGATTGCGCCTTGGCCTTCTGTGCGCGGTCGCTGCCGATTCTCATCGCCCTGACCGCGTCCCACGCGTGTTTGGCGCTTGGCTTGACCGCTAGCGTCTGGATCATCTCATGCTGGACGGCCTTCAGTATGGCCTCCATCGCTATTTGATCCTCTTGCTCGTCGTCAACGCCGTGCTGAACAGCATTCCAAAGGCCACGCGCACGCAGCATCACCTTCATCATTAGGCTCCATTCTGTGTAGTTCGTGCGTGTCAGGGTCAGGAATGACGCCGATCCTCCGACCTCCCTCACCGTGCGCTGCACAACGACCTCCCGTTGTCGTTGGCACCGGTGCCCCACCGGCGACGGTGAACGCCCTCGATAGCAGCGTTACGGGTTCCTGCTCCGATCTCTCGCCCGGCGACATCACCGGAATCGTGTCAACCACCTGGCTCTGATACCAATTGATAGCAAAGCGCTCAACCAATCTCTCACACACACGAAAACAAATGAGAGGACACGGTAGTATACTTGTGACATCAGTTCTGAACTGATGCCACAAGTATACTACCGTGTCCTCTCATTTGTCAGAACTGATACCATGTGGAACCTGCGCTTTTTACCATGCGGAGTATATTCAAGGTGTTCCGGTTTCCATTTGAGATCATGTTGTTGAACAAGTTAGTAGTATATGGCAACCATTTGTTTCATCAATAGATCGCTTGGTTTGAGGACATATATAGGACTGAAAAACCCATCAGAAAACATGAAGTCTGATGCAAGATGCTGATAACTCGGTCTAGTTTAGCACCGATCTATTGCAACTGCAACTCGGAACAACCGGATTAAGCATAACATCGAAGCACACAACATATAAAACAATAAAATACACTGAGTTGATGCTCAGCAGCAAGCAGAAAAACAGGACATCATAAAAAATTTAGACATTGATGCGAATCAAGACCAGTAAACCAAGAGCTGATGAAACATCAGGCTACAAGAAATAAGACAATGCTTTGTGAATCGTGAATGGCTCAATTTAACTGATGAGTTCGTTCCCCTCACAATTTATCCGCAATTCAAGAACTCGCCAAAAAGAAAAGTTACAAATATCGTAACCCACTTAGAACTCTAGAAGCCACAGATAGGTAAAGATATCTTCCTAAACTGGGTACACAAAAAGGTAGAAGCTTGATGCAGACGAAATCTACATCTTAGCTTCCTTTGCATCCTGGTATTCAGCTTCAGGAGTCTGGTCTCCACCACCGCTGCTGCTGCCGCTGGCGCTGTCACCACCACCTTGTTGCATGTGCTCTCCAATCTTTGAAACTGCCTTGTTTGCAGCTTCTAACTTCTGCTTGATCTTGTCCAGATCATCCTCAGCCATGGCTGCTCTCAGATCGGAAAAAGCGGACTCAATCTCCTTGGTGACTTCAGCAGGAACCTTATCCTTGTACTCGCTGACACTCTTCTCAATGCTGTAGATTGTGGTATCTGCAGAGTTCTTGAGATCAATCAATGCTTTCTTTTCTTGATCCCTCTGAGCATGTAGCTCAGCCTCCTTCACCATCTTCTCAATATCATCTTCAGACAAACCGCCTGAAGATTTGATAGTGATTTCCTGCTCTTTGCCAGTGGACTTATCCTTTGCTGACACCTTGACAATACCATTGGCATCAATGTCGAATGTGACCTCAATCTGAGGCATACCTCTTGGAGCTGGTGGAATGCCTTCAAGCTGGAATTCACCAAGCAGCTTGTTATCTGTAGCCATATCCCTCTCACCCTGAAGCACCTTGATTCCAACCTGGGTCTGGTTATCTGCAGCAGTGGAGAAGACCTGACTCTTCTTGGTTGGAATTGTAGTGTTCCTGTTAATTAGCCTTGTGAAGATGCCTCCAAGAGTCTCGATACCGAGAGAGAGGGGTGTGACATCCAGCAACAGGAGCTCCTTCACATCACCCCTCAAGATGCCACCCTGAATAGCAGCAACAGCCTCATCAGGATTAACACCCTTGCTCGGCGCCTTGTTGAATATCTGAGAAACAACATCCTGGACCTTTGGCACCCTCGTCATACCACCAACCAGTAGAACTTCATCAATCTCCTTCGCGGAGATGCCAGCATCCTTGAGGCAGTTCACACATGGGATGCAAGTTCTCTCAATGAGATTGCTCACAAGAGACTCGAACTTTGATCTGGTCAAGGTAATGTTGAAGTGCTTCGCACCAGAGTCATCAGCAGTAATAAAGGGAAGGTTGATTTCAGTCTGCATGGTTGAGGAAAGTTCGACCTTGGCCTTCTCAGCAGCTTCCCTGAGCCTTTGCAGCGCCAACTTATCCTTGCTCAAATCAATGTTGTCAGACTTCTTAAAACTCACTAACCAGGTAGTCAAGCAATGCACCATCAAAGTCCTCACCACCAAGGAAAGTATCTCCGTTGGTTGCCTTGACCTGAAGAAGGTGTAAACAAATTATGATCAGAACACATGGTTCAACATTTGCATTTAGAATATGTACAGTACTGTGAGGAAAATTACCTCAAAAACTCCATTAGAAATCTCAAGGATTGATACATCAAATGTGCCACCACCCAAGTCAAATACAGCAATCAGGCCCTCCTTGTTGTTCATTCCATACGACAGAGCTGCAGCGGTGGGCTCATTGATAATCCTCATCACCTCCAGTCCAGCAATTCTACCAGCATCCTTGGTAGCCTGGCGCTGAGCATCATTGAAATAAGCTGGGACAGTAATAACAGCCTTGGAGACCGTTTTGCCAAGGTAAGCCTCTGCCGTTTCCTTCATCTTGGTGAGAACAAATGCACCAATCTGGCTTGGGGAGTACTGCTGCCCTCCCATCTCCACCCACGCATCACCATTCGGTGCCCTGACAATCTTGTAAGGCACCATCTTCATCTCCTTCTGAGTCTGCGGATCATTGAAAGTCCTACCAATCAGACGCTTCGACCCACGGATCGTGTTCTGGGCATTGGTCACCGCCTGCCGACTCGCAGTAATGCCAATCAGGAGGTCACCGTTCTGATTCTTGGCAACAATGGAGGGCGTCGTCCTCGCACCTTCCGCATTCTCAATCACCCGTGGTGTCTGCACGGATAAATTCACTACCAATTGAAGGTACCATCATCCAATTGCAACTTAAGAACAATTCAATATATACTACTAATTGTATATGGAAACAGCAACCATGGGCGGATGTACAGTGTTGGGCCGGGGTCAAGTGACACCGACGACCTCTAGCCCAACCCACATACCCCACCATATATTTTAGCTAGTGACCCCCATGAAAAATCACAGTGACCCAGCCGCCCAAATCGGCCCACCACACTCGGTAACCGTTTTCTCCTCTTGCACAGCTACTCAGCGAGCCGGCTCCCCGAGGACGACGAGGGCGTGCCGCCGACGGCGCTGCGGGAGGTGTCGCTGCGCGGATGCTCGCAGACCCGCACGTCGTGCGCCGCCGACCTCAGCGGGGCGGACTATCCTCTACCTCGTCTTGAGTACATGGACACCGACCTCAAGAAGTTCATCCGCGCCACCGCCGAACCACGAGAAGATCCCCGCCCACACCGTCAAGGTATCCAATCCATCCATACAAACGCAGATCTTGTGTTCTTTTTCCCGTTCCCGCACGCGCACGCGAGGTGTTTGTTTCAATGCGCCAACCGTATTTGATTCGATGGATGGTGATGCCTTGTGCGCGCGTGCGATCCTCGATGTACCAGCTCGCAAGGCGTGGCCTTCGCCACGCGCGCGGCGTGCTGCACCGAGACCTCAAGCCGCACAACCCGCTCATGGACCGCAACACCATGGCGCTCAAGATCGCTGACCTTGGGCTCAGCCACGCATTCACCGTTCCTCTCAAGAAGTACACCCACGAGGTCCGGTTCTTAGTTCCTAGCAGCAGTCTTAGCTCCTGCTGATGGTTGGTTCTGCATGATTACTATTCTTGGATCATGCGTAATTGAGTCTGAATTGTTTTGCAGATCCCGACGCGTGTGGTACAGGGCTCCCGAGATTCTTCTTGGTGCCACGCACTACTCCACGCCGGTTGACATGTGGTTGGTGGGCTGCATATTTGGTATGATGAACTCGATTCTTCAGCTAGTGTAAATGAACATTGCTTCAGAATTCACACCTTAATTGCATACATATGCTGATGTACTTGTAAATTTCAGCTGAGTTGGTCACCACCCAAGCGCTTTTCCCCGGAGATTCTGAGGTGCAGCAGCTCCTGCACATTTTCAAGTACTGTCCCGTGTGCCTTATCAGCTGTTCTTTGTTTTCTCACTGACATTCTTAGTGGGTATCAAATATTGATGATGAATTCATGATGGTTTTCTTGGATGTCAGGTTGCTGGGCACCCCAAATGAGGATGTGATAGCTCTTTTTCAAAAGATGGGAACTCGCAAAGAGAAGATTTGAGAGGTAACTATTGTTAATTTCTTACAATGATATTTCTTGTTATCAACTTATCATGTACTGCTGTTAATTTATTCAGTGTATTATGCATGCATGGAACTATAGTACTAGTTTATTACTAGCTATTAGCCTCCATCAATTAGTGATGTATGTTTATAGTGACCCCGGCGATCGTTTTTCCTGGATCTGCCCCTGACAGCAGCTGTCTTACAAATTCAAGATATGCTAGTGCTATTAATAACAAATCGATACAGCAACGGTCTTGCAAACAAGAGAGCATGATAAGCTCAGAAATGAGGAATGAATAGGGGAAAAGAACACGCCTTTCCTTCCATGACGGAGACACAGGAGTTCGTCGTGCCCAAATCGATCCCGATGACATCTGCTGCGGCAGGCTTCGAGCTACACACAGTACACCCAATTTTTCAACACCCAACAAGCAAGAAGCAAATTGACACAGATGCACACGGGTTGGCGTATACATATCCTAAATCGCAGATTACCTGAAAGCACGAGCCACTGCTCCAAGCCTGGAGAGCAGAGGAGATGCGGTGTGCTGGGCCCCGGGAGCCTGATCAGATCACACAAGTGGAACACACAAATACATCAGATCAACATCAGCACATGAACAAGTAACAATACAAATCTTGTGGCAATCCCAGAAAGATCAGACCTTGAGCAAGAACAAGGAATGCAAGCAGGGGAGTGGAGAGGTCATACCTGAGAGATGGCGGAGGCGAGTGCATGGCAGGACCTGGCCAGCCTCGACGCGATGAGAGATCCGATGGCCATGGCTGGCGCTAAAGCTTGGGCTTGGCTCCCGGCGGCGGCTGCGTGTGGAGGCGGAGAGGAGGAGGAGGTGGTGAGATCCGAAAAACCCTAGTAGGCGGCGGCGTGTGCTCTTTAAACCCCTCGCGGCCTGCGGCATCGGCTTGGGAAAGGGGAAAAAAACGGGCGTTGGGGGCATTTCCGTCATTTCGTTTCGGCCAGGTCTGTGGCTGACAGTGGGACCGGAGTTTCGGGTGGAACCTTCTAGACGGCATCAGGGCATGTACAACCTACAGACGGATGGCTGTCTGTAAGTTCTTGCCACATCATACACAGACAGGTAAATAGACAGCTCATACAGTGGGCCGTCTATTTGACTGTCTGTAAACTGTTTAATGCACACATACATTTATGATCAAGTATGAATAAGATCTCTGTGTACCATTTTGTTGCTTGTTTAACACAAAAATAAGATCAAGCATAAGTAAGATAAACATAGATACATTATTTCTTGAGAACCATCAATTCCCATGCAACCATATGCACAATTTAACTTCAAATTGCGCTCTGAATACAATCTGTAGAGAAAGCACACATCCAAAATAGCATAGCACTTCACTTATGGTCATGTCAGTGTTCCATACTTGGATTGATTAATTCCTCTCAACCATGTAAATCAGAAATTTCAGTAAACAACAAGCAGAGAGAATAGTTCAGTCCACTAGAACACAGATGCTAGCCCAAATTATGCTAGACCTACTGTATCAGCATAGAGAATATAATTTAAACACAGATGCTAATCAGTTTTGCCTGCCAAACATGCAATCAGGAAACCCAAATTTATGTGCTGGAAAAAGAAACTTCTGAAATGTTCACCTTGTGAACACGTCTAAACGCAATGCTTAATCGCAATTCAAACCTTCAGATGGAAAAATAGTGATGACAGTATTTTCAGGAGTTCTGTGAAGTCTCATACAAATACCAAGCACATCAGAAAGCTTAAATTGGGGGTAGATATGAAATAAAGGCATATTTAGATACTGAAGATTCAGGCATCCTGACTGCTACAAGATATGTTAGTTCATGCATTTGCTTTACAAGATGCACACATTTGGGAAACTTCCATGGAATTAATACAGACATGTGAATGCTCATGCCTCTAGAGACAAAAATCATCATCAGTTGTCTCTAAAAAATCATCATCAGTTGGCGCTTAGTGTAGTAACAATACATTGTAACTCATCCTCCATTCTGCAAGATCAGTAGGTGGATAGCTTTTTTTCTTTTTCTTTTGATAAAGGATCACCCGCTTTATATTGAAACTTGAAAGCATATAACAGAGTTTGTTCTTACATACAAAAACAGAGCAAAATCTAATATCAATATTCAATAGTGAGACTTGCATTTCCCTTCCCTTCAACTTACATATGCACAGAAATATGCTATTGCTATGTCTGAAATATACTTCCAATGCAGTTAAACATGAAAATAGCAGCTGCTAACCTGTTACATGCAAGATTTTTAGCCTCATGCTATCAATACTACGGACGTACATTGTTTGATGAATGAAGCTTCGAGTACTAAACAACTAAAGCAGGAAGGATAGCTCTTGTTCCCCCAAATGGTTAAAGCATTCCCACAACTTACCACTGAACACTAGACACAGCTAGCTCACTCAAGACAAGAAAGCTCTTGTTCCCCCAAATGGTTAAAGCAAACTGAAAGCTTGTACGCAGGCAAACAATCAAAGATGGTCTGTATCCTATCATTGTCATGGTCTGAACAAGCAAACACAAATGGCACATCCATAGCATTGTTCAAAAACTCCAGGAGAATGAGGCTATACACAAGCATTACAGGGGAAAACAAAGCATGGCGATATGACTGCTCTAGCAAGCATGGCGATGTAATGTTTCCACTTTCCTATCTTTGTACCTTCAACCAAAACTTCCCCAATTCAACCACTCAGATCTGCTGCTTAGATCTATTTGCAAGTACTAACCCAGGCAAGAAAACGCCAAGTTCCCCCACTACAAATTTCAAAATCGTCTAAACAACAGAGGACATGAGTACATATGTCCAGATCTGCAGACTGAATTTACTCAAGAATTTTCAGACCACGGCCGCCTCCGCAGCTATCCTCTCAGTTCCACGCACCGCCGCCGCCATCTCTGCACCAAACGATTAAAAAAACCAAAAAGAAACCAGTAAAGACCCAAACTTCTCCGCAAGAAACGAGGATTCTGAGGCAGAAGCGGCCAAATCTGAGCTCGAAACCCTAGGGAGGAAGCAGGGAGAGAGCGAACCCTACCTCTTGCCCGTGCGCGAGGGGTCGAGGAAGGTGTGAAGATGCGGGCGGGCGCGTACTCGCGGTGGGTTTCTGGACGGAGGCTTTAATAGGGGAGGCGAGGGGAGAGGACGGGGGCGTGGCGGCGAGGCCGGAGGAAGAAGACTGGAGCGGAGGGCAGAGGAGAGTAGCCGCTTCTGCTCCCCTGCCCTTGACGACAGCACCGACGAAGGGGTGGGCCGCCGCCGCCGAGCCGCCACCACGACCGAGGTAGCGGGCCGCCGTCGCCGATCCGGATCCGCGAGCGAGGGTGTGGACCGGGGAGGCACCAGCCGCCGCCGCCGCCGGTGTCGAGCCCTTCCTAGCTGAGGCCAACTCCTTGGTCTTCCTAGTAGACGCGGACATCTCGAGCACCGTCGGTGGTGACGAATGCCGGTGAACGGCGCTGAAGTCGGAAGAATTGGGACGAAAGCGAGGGCGCGGGAAGATATGGAGCTGGGGATGGATTTGGCGCGTAGAGAAACCAGAGTACGCGTGCGCCGCGTGGCAATGATCTGTTTTCCACGCGGACGTGATTTGAAACGTGTAGTATACCAAATTACCAACTGTAACAATGTGCCATCAGACAACAAAAATGTAACTTCAGGTCTTTCTCAAAGATTATCTGCTGTAAATAAATTGAGTTCAAGAATTGATTACCAACTCAGGATCTTATTTTAGAGAACTCAAGCAAGGGGAATTTGAGCCACATATTAATTGTCAGCAAGCAAGAATGCAAGGTCAACTTGCAGTGAAACAATTTTCAACTCAATGAAAGTCAAATGGCAATTCAAGTATTCAGATTGTCATCAGGTGGATATTCTGCAAGATGGAACTTTTGTCAATATAAGTGCAGAAAATGCCATTAAGATGTACCATTTGCTTGGTTGCATAAGTCTCCTATCCAATAAAATGAACAAAGAAAAAGCCATTAAGATTGACCATTTGCTTGGGTTACAAAAACTTGCAATGCACTGACCACTAAGTATTTGCTTGGGTTACAGATGTCACCTGTCCAATAAAATATATGAAGAAAAATAATTTTCTGACAATACAAACAATACATTTGAGTAACAGAAAAAGGCGATGTTGTGACAGATAAATAACTCTACCAACACACTAATCTACCCTACTCTATAATACACCAAAATTTTCTTTACTAAATCCACCCCCTCAACCACCCCCACAGTCATGCCTAATCTAAGTCCACACAGATTTGTGTACCAAGTAATCCAACTTCATACAAATGAATGGTCTGGATCTCTCCTCAAACCTTCTTCTCTTACTCATTGAAGATCCTAAGGCCAAAATCATCCGGATCATGCACATTATCCACCCCCTCCTCCTGCGCCATCGCCGCGTGGCCCACCCGCTCTCTCGCGAAAATTCGCCCACACCGCGCCGCCGCCTCCCACCTCCCACTCCTCCGCTGCACTCCGCCCTCGCTCCTCCTCCCCCGCTCCGCCGCCGTCTCCTCCTCCCCCCACCCGTCCGCTCCGCCGCCGCCTCCTCCTCCTCCCCACCCCGCGCGCCTCGCCTCCCCGAAACCCTAGCCAATCGCCGCCATGGCGCGCCGCCTCCTCCGCTGCTTCCCGCGCGCCGCGCCACGGCCACGGCCATCGCGCGCGCCGCGCTCACCATCGAGACCTCCGTGCCCTTCACCTCCCACATCGCCGACCCACCGTCCCGCGACGCCACCACCACCCCGCCGAGCTCCTCACCTTCTTCCGCGACATGTCCGTGATGCGCCGCATGGAGATCGCCGCCGATTCGCTCTACAAGGCCAAGCTCATCCGTGGGTTCGCCACCTATACGACGGCCGAGGCCGCCGCCATCGGCATGGAGGCCGCCATCACCCGCTCCGACTCTATCATCACGCCACCGCGACCATCGCACCTACCTGCGCCACCGCGCGCGACCTCGTCTCCGCTTTCTCCGAAGCGCCACCTACGGTTAGGGTTCCGCGACCTAGGGTGGCGATTGAGGAGAGATCCATGTCCGCCGACCCGCCTCCGCTCCGCAGCCGCGCGGCGCGATCCCGACCAGCGCCGCCGGCCGAGCCCTCCGAGGTGATGCACAAGTTGGAACCCTAGGTATTCCTCACTCGCCTCCTCCCTCGATTCCTCACTCGATTTTAGCTTCTTCATCCTCCCAAGTGGGAACCCTAGGTGCACCCTTCTTTCTCTGATTGATCCAGTAGGCGGCGGCGGCTCCAGGCATCTTTGAGGAGGCTGTGTTTCCATCAATAGTGCTGCAAAAGGGCACCTCCGTGCAGCTCATCTCGCCGAGGTTGCATCCGCCGGTGTCTGTATTCGTTTACGTCAACACCACCTTGTTGTACCCGCTTGACACCTATAAGTCCAAGTGAGGCCGAGCTCTAGACCCAACTAGGCACACACAAATTCAGGTATAGCTAATTTGTTTCTTCTCTGTTCTTTGGATGCATCAGAGGCAGTCCATGAGAATTTGGATGTAGGGGTTCTTGATTTTGCAGAGGATATTTGGGATGATTGGGGTTTCCTGTGAATTATCAATTGATGTGATGGATGGAAGAATCTTATGTTAAATAAGGATGTGTTGATTTCCACAGAAGCCAATTGTGAATTCTATGGGATAGAACTGCACTTGAGATCAATTCATCTATCGAATATGCACAAAAATACAAAAATGAAAATTTTCCATGAACAGTGTAAGTCGCTCAACTATGTCGATTCAATATCCCCTCCCTCCCTTTGGTTTTACTCCACATCTTGTTTGTTGGCTTGATTCTATTTACTTTTTCACCGTCCTTGTTCCATCTATATGTTGTTTTGGCTCATCTGAACACATCAAAAGTAATTTAGATGTAGTAATCGATGGAAAAATTAAGTGATGATTCAAAGTCGCATCCAAAGGAGTTGAGACATAGGAGTATATCACTAACTTTCGCCCATGAAGTTGGCCCATAATGATTCAAGCTCTGTTAGTTCTTTGTGCAAATTTTTTTGCCTACAGTGCAATTTCCTATTTCAGAACATATAGATATGTATAGCCTCATTTCTTAATGTTTATTTCAGTGCGCAGATGGTGACCTACGAATCACAAATATTGGTGTGCTCACATTGCCACATATAACATCAGTACGATCAGAGGATCAATTCCTTCCGGATTTGGCTTCATCAGAATTTCAAGTATGGTTAGCTTCTACCTCATTGTGGCTTCTTCATGTTCAGCTGTATAGCGTGCAGTTTTCGTGTAAAAAGCAATGTAAAAGCACACTGTTGTAGCTACAGGCTAAACAGGAATGAAGGGGACTAGTAGAAGGAGAAGAGGAGAGTTAGATCTGTTGGGAGCTTGGTGAGAATGAGAGGATGCCTCCCCTTTGCCCCTCCTAGGGGTTTTATATATATGAGTGGGGTAGAATGGGAAATCCCCATTCTACCCCTTAGTACTTACAAGGGATGAGAGTACATTGGTATATTTACACTGTTATATTCCTCTACATTATTGGGCCTATTACATGTTGGACTAGTTGCACGTCCCAGTCACGGGGGGTTGGGCCACCCCTACAACAGTACTCCCTCGACAGCAAGCGTTGAGGTCCCGATGGGCGAGCTGACGTGATCAACCACCCCAGCCCCCCGTTCTCCGACAGCAAGCGCGAGGGTGCCGAGTGGTGAGACGTTGCAACTGGTAGCTTGCAGACCCTAGAGGCAATGCCTATGAAGAAATCAGTGAGCCCCTGCGCTGAATCCCGCGCCATCTCGCCGAGGCGACGCCTACAAGGTGGACGGTGGAGTCGAGCGCCGGAGCCGTGCCATCTCGCCGAGGCGATGCCTACGAGGCGGACAGCAGAGTCGAGTGCCGAAGACGTGTCGTTGAGCGCCGAAGACGTGTCGTCGAGCGCCGAAGACGTGCCGTCCGCCGAGGCGATGCCTACGCAGGCGCACGCGGTCGAGCGCCAAGACGTGTCGTCGAGCACCGAAGACGTCTTGGTCCCGCCGAGGCGATGCCTACGAGGCGACGGCGAAGTCGGCGCTGAAAACGTGCCATCCCACCGGCGGCGATGCCTACGAGGCGACGGCGGTCGAGTGCCAAGACGTGTCGCCGGCGCCAAGACGCGCCGCCCCGCCGAGGCGATGCCTACAAGGAAGACGGCGAAGTCGAGTGCCGAAGACGCGTCGTCGAGCACCGAAGACGTGCCATCCCGCCGAGGCGATGCCTACGAGGCGAACAGCGAAGTCGAGTGCCGAAGACGTGTCGTCGAGCGCCGAAGACGTGCCGTCCCGCCGAGGCGATGCCTACGAGGCAGACGGCGAAGTCGAGTGCCGAAGACGTGTCGTCGAGCGCCAAAGACGTGCCGTCCCGCCGAGGCGATGCCTACAAGGAAGACGGTGAAGTCGAGTGCCGAAGATGCGTCGTCGAGCGCCGAAGACGTGCCATCCCGCCGAGGCGATGCTTATGAGGCAGACGGCGACAGTGCCGTTCCCCGACCTTTTAAAAACAGCGCCCGCGGAGAGCGGGCGCTTGCGACGTAGGCCGAAAACGTGATGCGTGCGGAGGCAGGGAGGCGGAGCCGCCGTTCCCCTACCTTTTAAAAACAGTGCCCGTGGAGAGCGGGCGCTTGCAGCGTAGGCCAAAGGTGCTACGCGCTCGGAGGCAGGGAGGCGGAGCCGCCGTTCCCCTACCTTTTAAAAACAGCGCCCGCGAAGAGTGGGCGCTTGCGAGGCCGGCGGCGCTATGCGCGAGGCGAGGAGGCGAGCCGCCTTCCCTACCTTTAAAAACAGCAGCGCCCGAGCGGCGCGGCGCGGCGCGAGGCGCGGAGGCGGAGCCGCTGCCCCTACCTTTAAAAACAAGGTGCATGAGAGCGGCGCTGCAGCGAGGCCGGCGCTCGCGCTTCGAGGCGGAGGCGGAGCGCCGTTCCCTACCTTTAAAAACAATGCCGCGAGAGCGGCGCTGCGCAGAGCGTAAGCGGCGCTACGCGTGGAGGCGGAGGCGGAGCCGCCGCCCTACCTTTAAAAACAAGTGCCGCGAGAGCGGCGCTTGCGAAGTAGGCCGGCGCTCGTGCGCGAGGAGTGGAGGCGGAGCCGCCGTTCCTCTACCTTTAAAAACAATGCCGCGGAGAGCGGGCGCTGCAGCGTAGACCGGCGCGCTACGCGCCGGAGGCGAGGAGGCGGAGCCGCTCCTCTACCTTCAAAAACGAAAGCCGCGGAGAGCGCGCTGCAGCGTAGGCCGAGGACGCTACGCGTGCGCGGGCGTGGAGGCGAGCGCCGTTCCCCTACCTTTAAAAACAAAGCCGCGGAGAGCGGTGCTTGCAGCGTAGGCGGCGCTCGCGCGCCGGAGGCGAGGAGGCGGAGCCGCGTTCTCTACCTTTAAAAACAATTGCCGCGGAGAGCGGACGCTTGCAGCGTAGACCGAAGGTGCTACGCGCTCGGAGGTAGGGAGGCGGAGCCGCCGTTCCCCTACAAAAACTCGCGGTGCACTCCCTGGTGCAAAGCGCGCGAGGGCACGATATCCCAGTGGTGCGCCGCTTAAATCGAGGCACTCCCTAGTGTCTCGACCATGTAGTAATTTTTATACTCCGTAGAGTGCGTGGGAACTTCAACCACGTCTATTTATACTCCGGAGAGTACGTGCGGGAGCGACGCCCACACGTGCGTCGCGGGACATCCGCGTATTGTTTATACTCAGTAGAGTGAGCAGGGAAAACATCCGCGTCTTATTTATACTCCGTAGAGTGCGTGCGGAGGCGGACCTCGATGCTACGTCTTATTTAGAGTTCGTAGACTGGTGCGTGCGGAGGCGTACCTCGACGCTACGTCTTATTTATACTCCGTAGAGTGCGCGCGGAGGCGTCCCCCCGTTGAGTCTTATTTAGAGTCCGTAGACTGGCGCGTGCGGAGGCGGACCTCGACGCTACGACTTAATTTATAGTCCGTAGACTCTCGCGTGCGGAGGCGGACCTCGACGCTTCGCCTTATTTGGAGTCCGTGGATCGGCGCGCGCGAGGCGGACCTCGACGCTCGACTTAATTTATAGTCCGCGAGACTCGCGCGCGAGGCGCACCTCGACGCCACGCCTTATTTAGAGTCCGTGGATCGGCGCGCGCGAGGCGGACCTCGGCGCCACGACTTAATTTATAGTCCGTAGACTCGCGCGTGCGGAGGCGGACCTCGACGCTAACGCCTTATTTAGAGTCCGTGGACTAGCGCGTGCGAGGCGGACCTCGACGCTACATCTTATTTATAGTCCGTAGACTCGCGCGCGAGGCGACCTCGACGCCACGCCTTATTTAGAGTCCGTGAATCGGCGCGCGCGAGGCGGACCTCGGCGCTCGACTTAATTTATAGTCCGTAGACTCTCGCGTGCGGAAGCGGACCTCGACGCTACGTCTTATTTAGAGTCCGTGGACTGGCGCGTGCGGAGGCGGACCTCGACGCTACGTCTTATTTATACTCCGTAGAGTGCACGCGGAGGCGTCCCCCCGCGCATCTTTGTGTTATACTCATGCCCGTGTTTTCGACGGAGAGTGCACACGCGAACGTGCGTCTTCGGTTTATACTCATACCCGTACCCCTAGCTACGGAGAGTGCACACGTGAACGTGCGTCTTTGATTTATACTCATACCCGTACCCCTGGCTACAGAGAGTGCACACGCGAACGTGCGTCTTTGGTTTATACTCATACCCGTACCCCTGGCTACGGAGAGTGCACACGCGAATGTGCGTCTTTGGTTTATACTCCGTAGAGTACGCCGAGGCGCAAGGCCGCCGTGCGATTTAACTAAAAACGAGGACTAAAACAGAGGCATTAAAGAAATGGCCGAAGTCTTGCGACAACAAAATGCTTGAGAATACAGTACCGGAGAAGCAAACACGGTCAAATCAAATGCTCTTAGAATGGAACCGTAGCCGCACAAAATGATATGATGACCAACCATTATTCAATGCCATGTACGCAAGGAATGCAGTGGCGACTGCCGCAACCGTAATCAAATGTAGTGCGTACCAGGCGGGACGGTCACGACGTGAGGTAGCCTCCGCAGGTGGGGAGACCCTGGCTGCGCGAAGTTGTGGCCGCCTGTGATGCCTGGTTTTGACGTGGTGGAGATGAAGCGCATGCGCCAGGCCTGTGTATGGACCATGCACGCGATGTAGTGAGCCTGCTTGCACTCTGTGCTTCCTTATGCCTGCGCCAGCCCGTGCCATCCATGACATGTCGGGAAGGCAATCCGGAGCCAAGGCGAGGGCCGTCGAAGACTTCTCGGAGAGACAAAATGTCGCTGGCAAGCCGGCGAAGTCGTCGCGGAGCTGAGGGGTCGAGGCGAAGGCTTCAAGTTGGAGGCCAATCTTGAGAGAGGCTTGTGCCGGCGTCAAGAGCAGGCGGCGCGCATCACCCGGCCGGCGGAGATGGAGCCAAAGCGCGGGCAACGAGCGGGGTATACGCTGGAGCGCAGGCCACGGCGAAGGTGTGCGCGGGGTAGGCTTCGCCGCGTGGTTTGCTGGGGCGCAGACCGACGCAGGGCGGCGAGGAGCAGCGAGGAGCCAACCGCTTGCGGAGGTGACGCCCGACGCGAAGAGAGGCTCACGCGGAAGCCATGTGGAGCGCCCATGCAAGGCTTACCAGCGCTCGCAGCACTCACGCAGAGTGAACTGACTCACTGCGTACATCCATCCGCGTCGAGCTCGAGGACCTCGGGACTTCGGCGTGAGACCTCGAGCCGTAGACTTCGGGCGGGAGACCTCGCGCGTGCATGGAGATGGAGTCCCGCGTGTAGACGCCGAGGGCGTGGAGGCCGGAGCTTGAACGGACCTCGTCGAAGATGCGGAGGCCAGCACACGGACGGACCTCGCCGATGACGCGGGGCTGCCATCCGTGTGAGAGGTAATCCTGACATGCTGCCAGTAGAAGACGCACGGGAGGAAGTCACTTGGAACCAATAAAAGGCGCAAAGTCTAGTTTGTGTAAGCGCCAGTCGTTTTTCGGTTCAGATAGCGTCGTTCAGTTTTATTTCCGTTGAGTGCAGTCAGCACGTTTAGTTCAGTAGTAAGCGGATCACGAGAAAACCGGATCTGATAGTTAGCATTCCATTTTTGCTATGTAACACATTTTTAACATTACGTTGTTGAGTTGAATGAGAACACTGAAAATTGCCCCAGCGCTGAAGTCTTCGTTCTGTGTTTGTGTTCTTTGAATGTTACTGTAGCTAATCTGAAAACATCCACCCGAGAGAAATCTGAGAGCTGCGAGCGAATTCTTGGGCTTGATTCCAACATCTGGTATCAGAGCATCAGGAAGAATATCTCAGCTTCGCGATGGCGTTGATTCCACAAGCGGCGGTAAGGGAGAGCGGCGGTGCGCCGTTTCACATGCCGATGTTGAACTCCAGCAACTACACAGTATGGGCGATCCGCATGGAAGCGATCCTCGACGCCCAAGGTGTATGGGAGGCCGTGGAACCAGCACAAGGGGCTCAGGTGGACGTGAAGAAGGACAAGGTGGCTCGGGCGCATCTCCTTCAGTGCGTGCCCGAAGATGTCCTTCTCCAGATTGCGAAGAAGAAGACGGCGCGGGAGATCTGGAGCAGTCTCAAGACTCGATACTTGGGGGCAGATCGAGTGAAGCAAGCGCGGTTGTAGACACTGAAAAGTGAATTCGACGCCCTGCAGATGGCCGAAAATGAGTCAATTGATGACTTTGCCGGAAAACTCAGCACCTTGTCCAGTAAGTACTCCTCACTCGGTGAAACCCTTGCTGATTCAGCCCTCGTAAAGAAGCTACTTGATTCCGTACCCGACAAGTTCCTGCAAGTTGTTGCCGGGATAGAGCAGTTCTATGATTTGGAAACTATGGCATTTGAAGAAGCTATTGGGAGACTCAAAGCTTATGAAGAACGAGCGGCGCGGCAACGAGTCAATGCTGGCAATGCCCAAGGGCCAAGGCCAATTGCTGCTTACCCATGCCGAGTGGCAAGCACGGCAGAAGGGTGATGCCGGAGAAGGTTCGTCTGGAGGGAGGGGACGCGGATCCAATGACCGTGGCAAATGGCGTGGACGTGGGCGTGGCAGAGGAAGGTCTGGCCATGGTACACCACGTCAAGAAGGCATTGGAGGGAATGGTGCTGCAGGAAATGGCTCCCGTGACAAAAGTCACATTAAATGCTATACTTGCAAGAACATGGGGCATTCTGCGTCGGAGTGCCGTAGTAAAAGGCGTGAGGAAGAGGCTCACCTCACCCGAGCCTCTGAAGAAGAACCTGCACTCATGTTGAGTGTGTCAAGGAAGAAGTGAACCGTGTCCCTGACCGAACAAATGAAGTATTGCTGACAGAGGAGAGGATGGCACCGGAGTTGCACCTCAGCAGCAAGGGAAAAGGAAGCTCAGACACTTGGTACCTTGATAATGGTGCTAGTAATCACATGACTGGTCAAAGGGAGAAGTTTCAAGACCTGGATGAAGCAATCACTGGAAGGGTGAGGTTTGGTGATGGATCCACTGTCAGAATTCAGGGCAAGGGAACAGTGGTGTTTGCCTGCAAAAATGGAGACCAGAGAGTCCTGCAAGAGGTATATTATATCCCAGATTTGTGCAGCAATATAATTAGTATTGGCCAGTTGACTGAAGAGGGGATAGAGGTATACATAGCAGGAGAAAATATGAGAGTAGTTGACAAGAGTGGCAAATTGTTGATGCTGGTAAAAAGAACTCAAAACCGTTTGTATAAGATAGACTTGAAGACTTCCAAGGCTATCTGTTTACTGACAAGTTTGGAGGATCCATCTTGGCTATGGCATGCAAGGTTAGGACATGCCAATTTTAAGAGTCTGAGATTGTTGGGAGAGAAGAACATGGCAGTCGGTTTGCCACTGCTGACCAAGCCTGAGAATGTTTGTGAAGCATGTGTATTCTCCAAGCAGACAAGGCTGCCATTCCCACAACAAACCAGCTTCAGAGCACAAAGGCCTCTCGAGCTACTTCATGCCGACTTGTGTGGGCCAATTACCCCTTGTACCCTGGCAGGCAGTGAGTATTTCATGCTGATTGTAGATGACTGCACAAGGTGGATGTGGATATATACACTTGCTGCAAAGGGTGAGGCATTCCAGGCATTCAGGAAATTCAAGCTTCAGGCAGAGAACAAGATTGGCCACAAGATCAGAGTTCTCCGAACAGATCGTGGAGGGGAGTTTCTTTCTACTGAATTTACTCGTTTTTGTGAAGATGCAGGCATCGAAAGACACCTCACGGCTCCCTACACACCGCAGCAAAATGGTGTTATAGAGCGCCGAAATCGTTCGGTGATGGCAATGACAAGATCTCTGCTCAAGAGCATGAGTGTGCCAGCAAGATTTTGGGGAGAAGCTGCAAGACATGCAGTATACCTACTAAACCGTCTTCCAACTAAAGCCCTTGAAGACTGCACACCATTTGAAGCTATGGAGGGTAGGAAACCGCATCTAGCTCATCTGAAGATATTCGGCTGCACGGCTTTTGTGAAGAAAACTGGCCACACCAAGAAACTTGAAGACAGAAGTTCAGCAATGGTGTACTTGGGGGTTGAAGAAGGGTGCAAGGCACACAGATTGTTTGACCCCAGCCGAGGGAAACTACATGTAAGCAGAGATGTGATTTTCCAAGAAAATCTGGGATGGAACTGGAATGAAGGAAATGGCAGTACAGGAATGTCATCTGATTTTGTCATACTTGACAAATACTATTCGGAAGATATGACTTCAGTCCAAAATACAGAAGTAGGTGCAGAAGAAGTGCAGTCGCCCGCGGCAGCTGAGGTAGCTGAAGACATAGCTCATCCGACAATAGGAACACCCATGACTGAAATGACAAGTCCAAGTATCTCACCAACAAACAGTCCAGCACCTACAACATCTCCACTGTCATTCTCACCTGAATCTCATGATGGACCGGTTCGTCTCCGCTCACTTGCAGATATCTATACACACACTGAAGAAGTGGATGAGAATTATGAAGTGGAAGGCGAGGCAATGCTAGTACTGTCAGAAGAACCAACAAATTTCAGAGAAGCTGCAAGTGAGAAATGTTGGTATGAAGCAATGGAGCAGGAGCTTAGTTCCATTGAAAAGAATAACACATGGAGATTGACAGAGCTTCCCCCTGGACAAAAACCCATCGGTTTGAAATGGGTTTTCAAATTGAAGAAGGATTCCGAGGGGAAGGTAGTCAAACATAAAGCAAGACTGGTAGCGAAGGGATATGTCCAAAGGCAAGGCATTGATTTTGAGGAAGTTTTCGCACCGGTTGCAAGGCTTGATACCATCCGAGTCATCTTGGCACTTGCTGCAAATCAAGGTTGGGAGGTCCATCACCTTGATGTGAAGACCGCATTTCTGAATGGGGAATTAGAAGAGGAAGTGTATGTTACTCAACCGGAGGGATTTGAGGTCCAAGATCAGAAGCACAAAGTGTACAAATTGACAAAGGCACTTTACGGCTTGCGTCAAGCTCCACGGGCTTGGAATGTTCGGCTGGACAGAGTCTGAAGGAGCTCGGCTTCAGTAGATGCTCCCAGGAGCAGGCAATCTACACAAGAAGAGAAGGTGGAGAAAAGGTGATTGTTGGTGTCTATGTAGATGACCTTACTGTCACAGGAAGCAGCCTCAAAGAAGTGCACAAGTTCAAGAAGCAAATGATGTCAGAGTTTGAGATGAGTGATTTGGGACTCCTCTCATACTATTTGGGGATTGAAGTTGAGCAGCAGGAGAACAGAATCTTCCTCAAACAGTCAGCATATGCGAAGAAGGTCTTGTCCCAGTTTGGTATGGAAGAATGTAATCCAACCAAGTACCCAATGGAACCGAAGATACAACTACACAAGGATCTGGAAGGGACAGCAGTTGATGCCACTGAATACAGACGCATCATAGGATGTCTCAGGTATTTGTTGAATACCCGGCCGGATTTGTCATTTGCAGTTGGAGTGGCAAGTAGATACATGGAGAGACCTACTGTTATGCATTTCAAGGCAATCAAACAGATTCTCAGGTATCTGAAGGGTACAATCCATTTTGGGCTTGTGTATGAGAAGGGAAGTCAAGAAAATAACCTCTGTGGTTACTCGGACAGTGATCTGGCAGGAGATCCTGAGGGAAGAAGAAGCACAAGTGGTATGACTTTCTATTTTAATGGAAGCTTGGTGTCTTGGAATTCGCAGAAGCAAAAAACAGTGCCTTTATCGTCTTGTGAAGCTGAGTTTATGGCGCGACAATGCCGCTTGTCGAACATCGTGGTTAAGGAGCTTGATCGAGAGCCGATCGAGCCGAATCAAGATCAGAACCCTATTTGTCGATAATCGCTCAGCAATTGCTCTCATGAAGAACCCTGTGTTTCACGGCCGCAGCAAGCACATAGACACCAAGTTCCATTTCATAAGAGAGTGTGTTGAGAGGGGACAGATCCAAGTTGAATTTGTTCACACCGGAGAGCAGATAGCAGACGCACTGACAAAAGCTCTGTCAGGCGTGAAGATGGCTGCCATGCGGCAGTTGCTTGGTGTGCGTGATCTTGAGCCATGTCAGGATTAGGGGGGAATATGTGAGAGGTAATCCTGACATGCTGCCAGTAGAAGACGCACGGGAGGAAGTCACCTGGAACCAATAAAAGGCGCAAAGTCTAGTTTGTGTAAGCGCCAGTCGTTTTTGGTTCGAGATAGCTGCGTCGCTTTATTTCCGTTGAGTGCAGTCAGCACGTTCAGTTCAGTAGTAAGCGGATCACGGGAAAACCGGATCTGATAGTTAGCATTCCATTTTTGCTATGTAACACATTTTTAACATTGGGGGAGATTTTTTTTAGAGGAGAGGGAGATTTTTTTTGAAGGGGTGGGGGAGAATTCATGGCCATTGGATCTCTAATCCAATGGTCACAAATTTGGATGATAGTTAGAAAGAAAACATCCGGATGATGTTTATCAATACCCTTTAACATTACGTTGTTGAGTTGAATGAGAACACTGAAAATTACCCCAGCGCTGAAGTCTTCGTTCTGTGTTTGTGTTCTCTGAATGTTACTGTAGCTAATCTGAAAACATCCACCCGAGAGAAATCTGAGAGCTGCGAGCGAATTCTTGGGCTTGATTCCAACAATCCGGAGGACTCCGCTCAGCGTAGCCTTCGGCTTTGTCGATGACGCGTAGACCACGCAGCCGACACGATGCGCGCGCAGACGCTTCGAAGCCGCCGAAGTCGCGCGAGGCCACCGTAGTGCCTACGGCTGGTGGACGCACGTAGCGCACGCAGTGGGTTGACGCTGCCGACGCGGAGTCCGTGCCATCAGGCGCAGGGCCGAGGTAGAGGGCGGCGAAGCCATCACGGAGCCAAGTAAAGGGCAGCGCGGTTGTCCCGAAGCCGAGTCGACGGCCGGCGAAGTCTTCGAGCGATCGATGAAGGGTCGACGAAGAAGTCCCGCCGAGGAAGTCTTCGTCCGGGCGAAGTCTTCGAGGGATCGAGGAAGGGTCGACGAAGTCCAGCCGAGGATGTCTTCGTCTGGGCGGAGCCGTCGGCTGAGGTGGTTCTCGCGTGCGCGGAGGCCCTGGCCGAGGTGGTCTTCGCCTGCGTGAGCTCACGACCCCGGTCCTGCCAGTCGAAGGGCCGTGGCGCAGAGTCCGGTGCCACGAGGCGGACCCCCGAGGGCGCCGCGATGGCGAGAAGGAAAAGCCCACGACCCCGCTGAGCTCGCCGCGTCGGAGTGGTCGACGCACGTTCAGCGGAGGCGGGCGCGGAAGCTGCGGACGTGTACTGTGCCGCCGTCGCCTTCCGCGGCAGCTGCGGCGTCATGGTGGAATAGGCGCGGCTTGTCCCTCACATGAAATTTCCATGGCGCGCTTGGCGCTTGACGTATTTCCTTGAGGTATTCTCGCAGAGTGCCAAGCGAAGGTCGACGTTTCGTATGCGGGGTCCAGCGTTGCACATGCGAAGTCCGAGCGAAGGCCGAGGTCGTGCATGCGGGGTCCGGCGCGGCGGGGACCTCGACGGAGGAGTAGGACACCGCGTCGACGTACACGGAAGCTTCGAGTGCATGCACGCAGTGTAGAGCCACGCGGAGGCGAGGTACGTGATGCCGATGCGAAGTCCTGGTGGAGCCACGCGGAGGCGAGGTTGACGGAGCCGTGCGGAGGCTAAGTCTACGCCACCGACGCAATGTCCGCGCAGACGATGGACGCTGCTCCCACGCTTTCTGCGCCTTCCAGGCGGCGTCGCACTCCTTGCGCTGCCGCGCGCCGGCAGGGTCGTTCGCGTTGGGGGCGGATCTGGTGCGGCCGGGGGGGCCGCGGAGCTCCACCGCGCAGCGGCGGGCGAGGCCCTTGCCCTTCTCCATCGCCGGCGCAGCGCCTGCTCGTGGACGCCTGCATAGAACGCGGAAGGAGAGAGACAAGTGCATGCCTGCATGGGTGCGGATGGACGTTGCAGACCTCGTCCCTGCAGTGCCCTCGGCCTAACTCGGAGCAGACCTCTTCGGCGCGGAGGTGGAGCCACTGCAGTGGTCGTTGCCGCCTGGGTAGATGCGGGGGCTCCGCATGGACGAGGCGCCGCGAAGGTGAGCGGGGGCAGGGTCTCATCTTCGGCGACACAGAGGAGAATAGAGGCCGAACCTTGCTGCTGCCGGCAAGGTCTATCCTTCGGATACTGCTCACGTATGCACATGGACGGACGCCACCACGGCATGCCACGGCTGCTTCGTCGCTTCCTCCGCGCATGCACGACCGACTTGGAACTTCTGCAGCACGTGGGGACAGAAGTCTTCTGCTCGTGTACGTGCATGGCCTACACGTTGTAGACTGTCTGAGCTCGTCGAAGCCTTCGGACACCGATGCGAAGGCTACGGACACCGCAGTGTAGGCTCCGAAGATCCTGACGAAGACTATGGAGAGCTCGGTGAAGACTCTGGAGAGGTTGGCGCAGACTCCGAGGGGCTCGCCGAAGACTCCGGGTGAGCACTGCGGCGAAGGCTTCGGACATCCCGAAGGAGGCTCCGGACAGCTCGGCGAGGTCCTCAACGCCGCGGAGCCTGACTCGGTGAAGGCGAAGCCCACGTCACTGCTGAACTTTGCGGATGGGCTGCGTAGGACGGAATGCATGCATGGGCTGTGCGCCGAGCTCGAGGGCGGACGTCGGCGCGGAGACTTCGGCTAGCGCGCGGAGACATCGCTCGCTGCGAAGACCATGACGCGGAGGCCGGCGCGCCGAACCGCTTGCCTGCTTCTCTGCTGCACGGACCTGTGTGCAAGCGACCTTGGGGCCTCTACGCGGAGAGTAGCAGCGACGGCTGCGCTGCTTGGCCTCTTCGACTACACCCGGAGGTGGAGGATTACGCTCGGAGACAGCGAGCACAGAGAGTCGCAGTGGAGGCCGGCGTCAATCTCCGAGTGTGCTACCTGCGAGTTTATACTATGCACGGGTGGATATGCATGCATGCAAGGATAAATACTTGGACGGATGCTAGTGCCTGAATGGCTACGTATGCATGTGCCATGCATGGAGTATATAAATCAATATGCATGCATAGAGTTTATAGACACTTTGCGCGGGAGACTTCGGGAGACGAGCGAGGACTCTCCGAGGCGGCCGAAGGCTTCGACACGCGGAGTCCACGGCTGCGCGACGATAGCGTGCTCAGCGAGGTGTACCTCGTGCGGAGTCCAGCGCGGACAGGCCGAAGGCGCGCAAGGGCCATGCATACATGGGTGGCCAATTCGTGTACGTATGCATGAGTTGAGATTTCACGTACGCATGCACGAGTAGATGCTCTGGCTCCTGCATGTATACGTGAAGGATACGAAACGACCTTGTGGGTACAGGTACGATAACACCACTGAGCTCTCGCTGGCGACGCAGAGCCACTGCACTTCCCAGGCTACCTCGCACTGAAGACCCTCGACATGCGACAAGGTCCGGAGCGGAGCCGAGCGCGCAGAGGCGGGGTCGCGGAGGCGAGGTCTGAGAGCGGAGCCGAGCACGCGAAGGCGGATACCTGTGTCATCCCACCCTGGCCAGAAGGACCATGCCACCAGGCCATCCAAGGATGATTCGATTAGATCCATTCAGTATACCCTCTACGAACAAGCGATTCTACTAGATCTACTCCATATTCCACCTACGGGCGGGCGATTCGAGTAGATCTACTCAATATGCTCTCTACAAAGCATGGCGAAATATGCTTAAATTTTTAGTGAGCAAACTACTTATCTCAGGAGCAAAAAGATCCACACAGACGCTTCTTTTGTTGGAGAAATCTCTTCCATACGTGCTTTCTAGTCATCCCCACGGACGGCGCTATCTGTTGTAGCTACGGGCTAAACAGGAATGAAGGGGACTAGTAGAAGGAGAAGAGGAGAGTTAGATCTGTGGGGAGCTTGGTGAGAATGAGAGGATGCCTCCCCTTTGCCCCTCCTGGGGGTTTTATATATATGAGTGGGGTAGAATGGGAAATCCCCATTCTACCCCTTAGTACTTACAAGGGATGAGGGTACATTGGTATATTTACACTGCTATATTCCTCTACATTATTGGGCCTATTACATGTTGGACTAGTTGCACGGCCCAGTCACGGGGGGTTGGGCCACCCCTACAACACACACGACTTTCCATACAGAAAAAAATCAGCAATGCCTGTCTTTATACGTAATTGTATTTTGGGCTCTGTAGTGTTCTAGATAGCCCAAAGATATTAAATATTATAATGCTTATACTGTGTTAGATGGAGTGGTAAAATGAGCTTAGTCTTGTCTTTCCCGCAATGAGAAACACTCAGGAAATTGAGACTTGGATCTACTAATCTATTGTTCAATATGTAGGTTATTGGATCGTCTACCAATTTCTTGGTAGAATGGCTCGACTAAGAAGCTTATAAGGAATTTTGGAAGGGTAAGCATTCTTGATGTTTAGGCCAATGTAGGTCCCGCGCTGCTCGAGCTCGTCCGCAGCACCGGCGCCACCCACCTCTACTTCAACCACCTCTACGGTTCGATTCCTATATCTTACTGCGATTGTTACTCTTGGCCAGTTCTTTGTTGCTATTCTTGCAAAAGACTTGGTTAGGATTTCTGTTCTAAAATTGTTTAGTTTTTTTCTCTAGGTTTTCCTTCGAATCTTGGTGGTCTTGCTCTGCTCTGGTTGAACAAGATCCACTCGACCATGATCCAAATAAAGAAGGAAGAGGGGAAAAATAATCTTTCCATGAACAGTACATTGTGTGCCAATTATGGATATTTCATACCTTAACACCATTACTCCATACGTCATTCCTTGCAGGATATGAACATAATATCAATGAAGTAAGACATTACAAACTTTCAGATTATAGTTGTACTTTGAATTTACAGTAGGATAAATGAGCAGATTCAATCTGTTGATGTAGCTACCTTTGCAGTTCCTTGATGTTGTGGTCGGTAGTATTCAATTTTTGAATATGATGGCAAGATTCTTGATGATGTGCAATACACCCTCAACCTTCATGGTTCAGTTTCGCTATCAATTTCTTATTATCAGCAAAAACCAACTGATAAATGAGGAAATAGTGATCAAGTGAAGAAATTTCAGAAAAGTAGTTCAAGAGAAATATTTACTTTGCTTTTGGTAAAAGTTCCAGCAAAACTTAGGCATAGCTTCGTATTTCACCTGGCAATGTTTTCTGGGGGGGAACTTCAGTTGTACATTTGGAATATGTCCTTTTTTTTGTGATTCTAGAAAGCTGTTTGTTATTTTTGTGATTCAGTTGTACAATTGTATCAGGACTATTAATAGTTTAATATGAAATATTCAATGTTAATTCTCTTCTTGCAAGGATTTTAGGGAAACTTAAATTTGCATATCTTTCCTTGCAGAGCCTGGTTACTATGAAGAAGGAAACTTTGGTATAATCTTTGCAGTCAACAGTTTATTTTCTTAGCTTCCTGCATAAGCACTCTTTCTCATAAGAACAAGATCATCTTTCTTGATTCCTCATACCTGTGCATAGGATCAAGGCCTTCAAGTGAAGCTCACTTTAGTTCTCATTCATTGCATATTAATAGAAAAACATAACATTGTTCGCTTGTTTGTCATCCGTCATTAACTTGCTCATCTACTGATGAATTCCTTACACCGTACAGGCTCCGATCCAGAAATTTCGATAATTTCGTTGCTTTCGCCTGATCCTCGACGACGACGGCTGCCCGTTCACCATGTTCGCCTTCAGCGCCGCCGCTGGCCACCACTTCATCGACTCATCGGCGACATTTCCACTTCACCGACAGCCTCCCCTCTGCTTCTCCTGCTGCTGCTTTATGATCTGTGATGTATGAACTGCGATATATGTTCTGTTATTGTGATAACTGTACCGCCCTCCCGCCCGCTCTGTTGGAAATAATCTTGTTTTAGATGTCATTTACAAAGTTTGGAAGTGATCGAAGTTGAGACAGAGACGGAATTAGAAGTCGACGGAACGGAGTAGAAGTCGACGAAACGGAGTCGAGTCGGAGTTGTAACTTGTAGTCAAAACCGAGTAGGAGTTGCGTAAACCGGGTATAAAAAGTGGTGGAGTCTTGTAACCAAGGTGTGCCGAAAAGTACCAAGCAATTATGAGAAAAGAAGTGAAAAGCAATCCCTGTGCGTTCTGTACAATCTCGTAGGCGTGGGCGAAGTCGACTTACGACCACGGCAAAGCTACAGTAGATTTACGACCACGACAAATCTACTGTAGACAAGGTTGAAAGGCGTTTGACCACGACGAAATTGGAAGACGGTGAGATCGAGAAGCGATACGACCACATCCGAGAGAAGTCGAAGGAAATCTGAAGGCGCACGACTGCGACAAAGTTTGAACGTGGTCGTAAGGAGGCTACGACCACGTTGAAACGCTACGACCACGGTGAAGGTGGTCGTAAGGAGTTGCAACTACGCCGAGAAGACCAGTGCATGGTCAGAAGCGATTTCGACCACGTTGAGGGAAGTGAACGTGGTCGAAAGGGTGTTCGACCACGGTGAACAGTGATCGTAAGGAGTTGGAACGTAGCGTTAGCACGGGCACACTACTAGTCCTAGGTAATTACAGTATCACACCTGCTGATCGACCAGGGCGTTCGATGCAAGCTCGCCATCTTCATCCCGTCGGGGCACATTGCCCAGCCACCTACGGAGGTCCACCTTCACACCCAACGTACGCTTCAGGGCAACCTTTGCCATAGCCTCACTGATATACTCCCAGATCCGGTGGTGGGAGGCGCGGACGGACCGATGGATAGTGTATAGCGCATCAGCCGTTGTCCTATTCCCCGTGGGCAAGTCCAAGCGGGGGTTGGCCAAGTCACCCACATGCGAGCGACCGAGAGGTGTAGACCAAGAAGCATCCGTCGGTTGCAAGTGAATAGTGGTTTCCATAGGCGCGCGCGACCGAGTGCAGCGATGAAGCCTTCGTGATCCTCCGAAGGTCAGAGAGCAAGTCCCGTGTCCATGCGATCGAGGAGGACTACGACCGCGAAGTCGGCTAGAGTACTTTCCAATGCCCTAAGCGACTCCCACGTCGCTAACGACGCATCGCCCGGTAGGCAGTCCCTTACCGTTAACTCTGATGTTAACTGACCCTTCTCCTCTTCTAGCATGGATATTTGCCGCAGCAGCCCCTCACACTCCTCGGTGGTCGCCGCCGGCCCTGCTCCACCAACGTGCATACCTCATAGATGGCCTTCGTGCCTTCCGTCTCCAGGAACTAAATGCACTCGTCCTTCGCTGCTGCACTAGCAACTGCATCCTCGGCAAACCGACGGTGGACACGGCCTCTGCCTCTGCTGTGGATAATCGCTCCTGTAGACCACTTCGCTCTTGGTGCCTCGCCACTTGGATAGCATGACCTAGGGCAAGGGCATGCATGCCGATCAGGCCTCAGTGACCAAACTACAAAAGTGATCGATGTATTCACTTGCACGCACCTTGATCGCCGCGCCTCGAGGTGCTCTCCAGAGCTCCGAGCCGCATGAAGAAAGCACGCGATGCCCCAAAGATGTGTCCGCACACCCACGATGCTGGAAAACCTCAATGCCTTAGGACGAGGCACAAAGTCCGCCACAACGAGCCATCGTGATTCCAAGTCGATGACCTCAATGATGGTTGGACCGAAGACACGCCGGCGGCCGCAAAGACTAGTCGGGCTACGACCGCCTCTATTGTTTGGAGCCCCGTGCGTGCCCTAGGATCGGGGGCTCGCTGACACCGAGGACAGTGTCATGGAGTAATGTGGAGAAAGCCTCGCAAAGTCATGAGACGAGAATGGGTTACCCATACCTGCGGCTTGGCTGGGAGACACCAGCCGGGAGGTGGTAGCACTGGCAGCTCCATAATTGGACTCGTAGAGGCGGCACCACCGCCAGTGCCACACACTACAGCACCACCACCGACATCACGCCCGATTTCAGGATCACCAAGCTCCATGTTGGAATCCGAATCCCCCACCAGTGTTGTCACCGACACTTGGAACCCCAAGCCTACGAACACAGGAGACGACACTCGTTCACACCTCTTTGCTTTAAGTCTCCGGGGATGCTTGATGGCGAAGACACACCCTCGAGGGCGTCCACGATTTCGTCCCCCGCAATTGGCTCGGGGTGCTCGCGTCACCGACCATGCCACCTAGGCCCTCCGTGGGGCTCACGGCTCTAGCGCAGTCGACGCCACCTACGTGGCGCTCTGGCTCGGGTTCAAGATCTGAGTACACGTAGTCGACCGACCCCGAATCGATACCTGCGGCAGTCTCCTTGGGCTCACCTGATTCGTCCGGAGGAGGCACCGAGCGCAGTGGCTGCACCGCGAGGGGAGAGCAAGCTCTTCGGCACGAAGGGGGGCCTTCTCCCCATCGCCCTCACGAGCGCAGGGCCAACCAACGCTGGGCACGACACACCCCGGCATGGGGATGGCAAGCGCTTTGCACACCCGATTCACTCGGTCGAGATTCGCCGTCAGCGACTCCCGAAGGCTGTGCTCCTTTGCAGTATATAGCCCCAGAAAGGCGATCGCCACATGCTCAGTGTCTTTGAGGGTGAGTCCTGCTGTGAAAACAAAATGGAATCACCAACGAACTACATAACCGACATAAGCGTTGTGGTTACGACAAAGTGCTTACTTGGGTCGGTCAGCCTCAGCAACAAAGCAACGGTAGGGTGGAGCCCGTCATCACGGCGAGGCCGGATTGAACATGCCATGGAAGACTCGGAGATGCACCGAATATGCGATACTCTCGTAAGATCCCGCATGTTGAATCAAAGGGCGACCCCCACAAGCCTCCGCGCGCGATGCTCGTCGTCGCGGTCAAGGGTCACTGATGGAGACGTGTTGAAGTACATTAGGCGCCTCGACCAGCTCACACTGCTACCACTCTCCACCTAGTGGTAGAACCACCACCGCATCCACTCGACTCCTACTGGCCCACATCGCGTTCGCGAAATAACTTTGTACACGCAGTTCAAGTATGAAGTTGACGCCCAAAATTGGAGTATTTACTCTCGCGAGCTTCTTGATTGGCACTGACCGTCGTGTAGGAAGGAGAACAACGTCGGGCTTGGCCACACCGTATTCGACCGAGAAGCCCAGCAATACACCACCAACTGGACGATCACGTTGGGGTCAATTGCGCTAGCTCCAACCCATACACCCTAAGGATCTCGCCGATGAACATCGCCATTGGAAATCGGAGATGCAGTCTTTTGTTGTGCCGTTTTGTGCGACGGAGTGGAATGTTCCAGCTATTCTGGAATTGATAAGTATGCTGTGTAATGCTACATGTGTTGAGTTTAAAGTTACATCTTACTCATAATTCAAGACCTTTACTTAACCGCTTGACATGCAGGTAGCATAGCAGTATGAGTGTGTCTCTTCATTTGTGTTATTGCACGAGTGGATGTTGATCGCCGCGTGCCTCGGTGTTTTCTGCTCAAAGTTGATCTTGCTCGCAACAGAAGCGATCGTGGGCACTCGCCAAATGACCTTGATTTCACGTTCTAACAAAACCGATTTAAATAAGGTCAATTCATATAATTAGAAACCAACAGTACGGAATTCTAGCCACCAAGCTCGGATCTCATGTAGCAACAAGCGTCGTGCTCGTAGTCGATCTTTGAATTTCTGTTGTTCCTTGCCTTGCGAAAAGCACCGGTCGCAAACGCATCGCCAAACTTGGCTGGAATTGGAAATCCCAACAAATCTTAGGACGCAGGTAGCTCAAACAACAGTATCCAACCAGTTCGATTTTGGCCGGATACTGTCAACAAGTTCGCCAAATATGACCGATCGATTCAAAGACTCGGGCAGCCATCGATGCACCGATCGACCGATGTCTTGGCTCCAATGCTTTTGTTTCCCAAATTCTTCAGTACTTCCATCGAGAGCTGCGCGCGCAGCTTCCTCGCCCTTCCTTCTTTTTGTCGGTGCCATCCTTGCTGAAACTTTGCCTACCTCCATCAAACAGCTCAACCATCACGGGACTTCTTCGATGGCAAATCTTCGTATGTTTTCTCCGGGACTTCCCGAGATTGTCATATCAACATCTCGACAAAGACCCACCATAGCACCTATTTCACAAAGGCCCAAAATAATCGCTCGTCACGAGGAACGATGCTAATCTTATCCAAACTTTGCGGAGTTTTCATTTGACAAAACATGAGTGCTCCACGAGACGCTTCAATTGTTGCTCCAACTCAATCGGCAAATTCTGTGCACTTACTGCACTAGTCAAATTCTATCCAACACACAGATCAATTGGATCCATCGGTGGGCTCCTCGTCGGAGGTGGGCTCGTCGTCGGTGGCGGGCTCCTCGTCGTCGGTGTCCTCCGCACGACGCCAAAAGCACCACGGCTTCCGCAGGCGCCGGAAAGTCCAAGGCGAAGTTGGCAAGGTCGGGGTAGTGAACGGGCGTGGCATCAGGCTCAGGGAAGACGACATTGAGGCCCAGCAGCCGATTCAGCGCCGCCTTGAACGTGGCGAGCCTCCCGCGCATCTGGTCGTCATCCAGCGCGCCGCCGTTGATGGCTTGGTTCGCCAGCTGGACGAGAGCCTCGGCGAAGCCTCCAAGGAAGGCGAGGGCAGGATCACCGGACGCCATCGTCCGGAACCCCACGCCATACCTCCCCAGCGCCGAAGCATGCGCAGGGACGATGCCACCACTGCCGATCTCGCGGACGAGGTCGTCGATCACCCACACCGCGGCTGCGCGCCGAGATGCCGAGCCGCGCCGCGGTGCGACGCGGTCGTAGTTGTCCGCCTCCCATCCTTCGATCGCCGCCGCCTTGAAGCACCGCCACCATCTCGAGGCTTCTCGAACAACGACTCGTGATGAGTATCTCCGCATCCACGAGCACCGGTGGTCGCCGACGGCTCTTGAGCACGGCGAGAGAGATAGACGTGGATAGTCATCCATCTAAGACCCATTGCGCGCGCGGGCGGCGGCGCGGGCTCGTCGTCGGTGTGCTCGGCGGGAACACCGAGCAGGACGGGCTCGCCAGCGAGCACCACGGGCTCGGCAGGCGCGGGAAAGTCCAATGCGAAGTCGGCAAGGTCGGGGTAGTGAACGGGCGTGGCATCGGGCTCACGGAAGACGACATTGAGGCCCAGCAGCCGATTCAGCGCCGCCTTGAACGTGGCGAGCCTCCCGCGCATCTGGTCGTCGTCCAGCGCGCCGCCGTTGATGGCTTGATTCGCCAGTTGGACGAGAGCCTCGGCGAAGCCTCCAAGGAAGGCGAGGACAGGATCACCGGACGCCATCTTCCGGAACCCCACGCCATACTCCCCCAGCTCCCGGGCAAGCGCCCCCAGATCCCGAGCAAGCGCCGGGACGACGCCACCAGCGCCGATCACGCCGAGGAGGTCGTCAATCACCGTCTCCGCGCCCAGCGCTGAGAAGCCGAGCGAGTGAACGGTGCAGACGCGGTCGTAGTTGTCCACCTCCCATCCCTTCGACTTCTGCACTTGAAGCAGAGTCACCATCTCAAAGGCCTCCCCAACAACGACAGCGGTGATGATGATCCGCGCTTCCATCAGCGTCGGGTGGTTGTCGACGAAGCTCTTGAGCATGGCTAGAGACGACAGACGCCGACGGTCATCAAACGGAAGTCCCATCGTGGCGTCGGCGGTGGTGGAGGAGGAGAATGGCGATGGAATCGGCGGTGGTGGTGATGGAGGTCTGGAGGAGGAGAACGACGGTGGGATATGCTATGCGGGATTTGGAATGTCGGGTCGGCCTAATTTATTGCTGTGGGTTGGGCGGGCTTCGAAAATTTTCCCTGTCCAGCTGGCGGGAGAAATCCACATCTAACCGTCCATTAAGTCGGTTGTTAACCTTCTTCGGTCAGGATCGAGCCCCGCGGGAGACACGGGGCGGGGGGAGCTGTTAGGTGGACTCGGTCTACGGGGAATGGAACACTTTTGTTGGTTGATGCTGTACATTGTGGGACCCACGTCTATCTGTTCTCGTTACTTTTTTTTGAAACTATCTATTCTATTATTACAAAGGCGAGAAGAGTGGCGGGACATCTGTCCATGACATGTGGGCCTCTAATAATTGTGGTCCCGCATGTAAGTGAGAGTAAAGTTCTACATTCTGAGTACACTTTAGCCCACATGTCAGTTCCCTGGGAAAGGTCAGAGCAAAATAGAGAACGTTAATGGCTGGGGAATAGCTCGCCGGTGCAAAGAGGAGGTCGATTAGAATGTTTGAATAGGCGGCTTAAATTTTTTGATTGAGATTACGGAAGTATAAATTAAATCGCTTTTATAATTAAGACATAAATAAACTAGTAATTAAAGCATAAATAAACTAGTCTTAACAAAGTGCACCAATACGCTGCAATTTTAGCTCTAAGCCAAAAGACACAGCTAGAAGCTTAGGCCGTAAACTAGTTAGAGCGGGGCCTTAATTCTAGGAATGTAAATCGCAAAATGTAAATGAGCACAAGTAAGCAAACCATAAATGACACGATGATCTTTTTTCCATGGTGTTCAAAGAACTATAATTGAACTTGTTGTATCCAATTAAGCCAAACATCTCGAATGACTAGTGGTAGCTTTTTCTTCACTTCGAAGATGGCGAAGTGCCTCACTTGAAAGCTTGTCCGCACGCTTACAAAAGCTCTCTGACAAAATAGAAGAGTATGCTTGCTTGGCCGCCTGAAAGGAACTAAGAGGCAATGGCATGCCTACGCTGGGCAAATTCATCACATGGTGGCACACCCTGCCTTGGTTCTGCCAAAGTATGTAGAAATTGCTATCACCTTCGACCCTGAGGATACAAAAGGCCTCTACTTCATGCACCAAGATCCCCTCGCCATCTCGGTAAGCATTGCATATTTTGAAGTGAGGCATATCCTAGTGGATGGGGGAAGCCCCGCAGACCTACTATTCACCGAAGCTTTCAACAAGATTATGATCCCCCAAGACCGCTTGTCCCTACGGGCATTCTGCTGATAGGCTTCAGCGACATGTCGGTGAAAGCCCTAGGCCAGACTAGTCTGCCAGTAATCTTTGTCAATGACCTGTTGTCCCGCACAGAGATCATCGCGTTCGATGTGTCAACATGCTGTATCAATACAATGCAATTCTTGGGCAAGCTACTCTGAATAGCTTCAACGCTATTGCACATCACAATTACTTTGTGCATAAAGATTTCTACACTAGGGGAGTCATCACAGTACGTGAGGACCAAAACTTGGCTAGGCGAATGGAGCTCTAGGCCATGGAGGAGACACATCATGTCCACGCCGTTGAATCTCATGACTGGGGCCACAGGCGGCCACAGGAGGTCGATTAGAATGTTTGAATAGGCGGCTTAAATTTTTGATTAAAATCACTTTTTATAATTAAGACATAAATAAACTAGTAATTAAAGCATAAATAAACTAGTCTTAACAAAGTGTATCAATACGCTACAACTAGGCCAACGTTTGTAATTCTAAATTGACAAGCAAGCAATTTAGGTTCAGCTCCAAACGGTTTCAGCTTCTGTCTTATTTTGGTTTTCAGCTTATTTAAGCCAGAAGCCACTTGGACTATCGCCTTCTAATACTTTGGCTTGTTTTTGGCCTTTTGGGGGTTTTTTTGCAGAATTTTTACTTTTTCTTTCCCCGTTATTGCTTTGCATTGTCTATGACGGTATAATAAATTTCCCCCCTTTTCCCCCATTTTTTCTTCATTTTTCTCAAAAAAGCTAACACCCGTTACAGTGTAATTTCAGTCCTAAGCCAAAGGACACAACTAGAAGTTTAAGCTGTAAACTAGTTGGAGCGGGGCCTTAATTCTAGGAATGTAAATAGCAAATGTAAATGAGCACAAGTAAGCAAGCCATAAATGACACGATGATCTTTTTTCCATAGTGTTCAAAGAACTACAATTAAACTTGTTGTATCCAATTAAGCCAAACATCTCGAATGCACTAGTGGTAGCTTTTTCTACTTCGAAGATGGCGAAGTGCCTCCCTGAAAGCTTGTCCGCACGCTTACAAAAGCTCTTTGACAAAATAGATGAGTATGCTTGCCTGGCCGCCTGAAAGGAACTAAGAGGCAGTGGCGTGCCTACGCCGAGCAAATTCATCATATGGTGGCACACCCTGTCTTGGTGCTGCCAAAGTATGCAGAAATGCCTATCACCTTCGGCCCTAAGGATATAGAAGGCCTCTACTTCATGCACCAAGATCCCCTCGCCATCTTGGCATGCTTTGCATATTTTGAAGTAATGCGTATCCTAGTGGATGGGGGAAGCCCCGCAGACCTACTATTCGCAGAAGCTTTCGACAAGATTATGATCCCCCGAGACCGCATGTCCCTGTCGGGCATTCTGCTGATAGGCTTCAATGACAGGCTGGTGATAGCCTTAGGCCAGACTAGTCTGCCAGTAACCTTTGGCAATGACCTGTTGTCCGCACAGAGATCAAGCACTCGTTCTTCGGGTTTGTATCCACCTAATGGGACCGAACCAAGGGGGCAAAAGTATAAAAGAAGAAAAAATGAAGCACCTTGATTCGTACCGCAATGGCTGAACCTAAGGGCAAAAGAGAGAGAGAAAAGAAGAAGAAGAGCAAGAATTTCACCTTTGCTTGTGTAGGCCTCCCTCTCTAAAAGCTCTCTCTATTTCTCTATAGTTTCTCCTCTCCAGTGTTTGTGTATGCTTCCTTTTCTCTCCAAATGGCCATCGTTTCCTCTCTTTCCTCCTCCAAAAAGATTCTCCTTTTCTATACCATTACCCCCTATTTATAGAGCAAGTATGAGGGGTGGTTCATGAAGAGAAGTTATGGCAACTTCTCACTTTGATTTTCTTTTTCTATTTTTTTACTATTGCTACCGAAGCCTCTACCTTCAAGCTACACACGTACAAGCATGCAAATATGTGGGCTAACGTGCTGGACGTGGACTCCTAATTCATGCATACACACGATGGGTAGTTGAAGCTCCCAATTCATGGCTACCTTCTATTTTCTTATCATTTTGCATTTCTACGTATACAGTGGTTGTACAGTGGGGCCAAAATAATTCTTTCTTGAGAAGAGGTTTAATTCTTGCACGCGTGCAGTCATGCACCATTTTTTTATCACGTGCATTGATTAATCAATTAACTCTTTCTTTTTATGGAAGTTAATCAATTAGCTAATTAATAATGCATGCCAACCATTTTATGTGTGTGTTTACACTGACCGGGGCCGCTAGACATTTTTTAAGGTGACATGTGCGGCAAAATATCTCTTTTCTCTATAATTTTCTTTTTTCTAGTATTGCTTTTGTGTACGCCGTCGGGCTATATCAATTTATATAAGTGAGCATATGTTCTCCGAATGAGCTAAAAATTAAACACGAGACTTTCACTTGCACTACAAACATGTCATAAAAATTCGCCACTCGATTGTAATATGTAGCACACACAAAAAATCCTGGAAGGTGGATTTGTGATTTGCGTACGTCATCCGGCCGTATTATCCTATTCGAGTGAGCATATGTGCTCCGAATGAGCTGAAAATTAGACACAAGACTTTCACTTGCACCACAAACATGCCATAAAAATTCGCTACTCGATTGTAATATGTAGCACACATAAAAAATCCTGGAAGGTAGACATGTGCTTTATGACGTCATCCGTAGTATTATCCTATTCGAGTGAGCATATATGTTCCGAATAGGCTGAAAATTTGACATAAACTTTTCACTTGCCCTACAAACATACCGTAAAAATTCGCCACTCAAATGTAATATGTACGGTACGCAAAAAATCTTGGGAGGTAACGTGCTATAAAAATTTCGAACAAAATTGGTGTCAACAAATGCCCCCTTGAGGTCCGGGTGCAAAAGTATTTGTTTTTGCATCTGGAACTCGACACGCATCATGTGTGTGTGTGTATATGTTGTATTTGGAGGTGTATTTACTTGGACGTGCTCAAGTTAAGCAATTTGGATGTGCTCGCTACGAAGGCATTTTTAGAACGTGCATATGCATGCAGCCTTGCATGTGTTATGTATGCAGCCTTGCATGTGTTAGCCGTTTGTTAGCTTTGAAGAATAAGCCCCATATCTACAACTAACTGATGCCGCTCTTTACAGGATCTATCTGGTTTAAACACACACCTAGCTTTACTCTTCCGTGATCATCTGCTCTCTCCTTTTGCTTTCTCTTCCTGCGTCCTTTGGCTTCCATAGTCCTCTATTCCTCCTTTAGATTTCTTCCGACGTCCAAGACTCGAGTCAACTTCTTCTTTACTTGGTATGTATGATTATCACTTGTTGAATTCTGCTCCCTCTTCTTTTTTTTTTACCGAGGCATCTTTCATTAACAACTGAGTAATGATCCCTTTCCGCTCTTTCATTTGGAGGCAGCAGACACTGCGCGGCGTCAACGGATTGGCATACTCCCTAATTGAATTTTAGTGTGTCTACTTCTCTTTAAAAGGTGAGATTTTGCATCCTCTCTATTTTTATCAGATTGCATTATACTTCCGTAGGCTGCATGATACATTATCTCGGATCAAGAATATTTGTTTTCGGATCTGGAGCTCGACATGTATATACGCATTATGCGTATTTTTTGATACATCCGCCGCATGTTTTTTTGGCTGCGGACGAACTCACGTGCATATACATTGGCTATACAACTTTGATGCATCCGACGTGTGTGTGTGTATGCTGCGGATGAGCTCACGTCATATACATTGGCTATACAACCCTGCATGTATTAGCTTTGGCCGTTAAACCACATATAATGTCAACACATTATTATTTAACTTTCTTTTTTTTTATGGTGCCATAACAAGAAAAGTAACCTTTGAGAATATCTCAACTGATGAACCCATAGCATTGAAACCCAGGAATAAACCCAACCATTGGCGGATCATTTTTTTTCAGTAGCCACGTCCCAGGTACCGCCACCCTTCATTTAGAGTAACGTTTCTTTTGTAAGTATCAACGATAGCCGTTAGCTGCAGATAATTTGAGCTATCACAGATGTCGAATACCACCGTTTAACGGTGATATTTGATGGGTAAGCTACAAGAATTAAACCACGAGATCATGTATTTATCGTATTCGGATCGGATAACTAACCTCCGAGAACATCTCAACCGATGAACCACATCCCGTCATTATTTTGCTTAGAGCAACCGGAACATTTATATTACATTGTTTACATTCTACAACATGGCATTGAAATTTCGAAATTAGCAAATGAACCAATGTCTTTGCTCGGATCCTTTGAGTCATGGTCGTCCTTCACCCAGATCCAACGCCATGTTCGTCCTCCGACCCATGGAGCAGCTTCGATGACTCTGTGATATGAGATTGTGTGGCAGTATCATCAGCAATTGTAGCCTAATGGAGATTTCTACATCGTAGGTGAGGATTAGACTAGTGCACTTTGTGCTAGATTATTTTAGTTGGAAACATGCGCTTGTTCACCTTGGAACATGGAATTGCATTGGTTCAGGTCGGCTATAGCTAATGCAAGTAGGAAATAGCATTTGTTTATCTTTGGCTTGATTAATCATCCTATATTATGACCGGGGGAAGCCCCCGGGAAGCCCTTCACATCAATGATTTTGCAAATAAGCCCTTCGAATTTTGCGAAATAGCGTACGGGTCCTCGGTTCTTTGCAGAGAGGCCCCTGCCACGTTTTTCCCTGAAAACCCCCTCCACTTCGCCGAAATTGCGTACAGGTCCTCTGCATTTTCATGAAGGCCCTCCTTTTGCCGGATAGCACCTCACGGTTTTCGCAAAATTACACATGGTTCCTTGGTTTTATGCGGAAAAGCACTTCACTTTCTCTAAAAATACGTACAGGTCCTCGCCTTTTTAGATAATCCCTTTTTACGAATTTTTGTCTCTTTTATTTTGGTTCATATGGTAGCTAGCGCGGCGTGGCGCCGCGCTTATGCTGCTAGTTAATTGTTGCTTGCAGCATGTTTCATTTGAATCTCTGATTTTCACGTGGTATATTTCTCTATTTGGCTCTTCTGTTCATAATATTTTATATAAAAATAATATCTAACTAATAAAATATTAACACATTGAATAGTGACATTGATGGTTTTACCATCGGTCTGATCTCAATAACTACTGTTCGGGATAGGAGGACGCAAATTTCGAAAGAAAGAAAGAAAAAGAAAGGGAGAGTCCAGACTGCAGCCTCCCCCCGCAGACGTAGGGTAGCCTATCTCGGCGGCGCCGGCGCCGGCGCGATCTCCTCCACCTCCCCTCTTGTCTTACTCGGATGCCTTGACTTCAAAAGGGCTCGAGTACCTTTCGCGTCCGCCTGTCGTCTCGATCACAAGGATCGTTTCATGCGGGATTTGTCGCTGATGAGGCTCATGTACACGAAGCGGCAGCGGCAGATCCGAGACCGTACGTGTCCTACTCCCCCCCTCTCTCACCCTCTATCTCTCGATTATTGATCTAGGGTTTCTTCGTCTCGTCGCGCCCGCTCAAGGCCATGGGGTACAACCCCTACGATAGCAGCGGTGAGTTTCACTGGACTTACCAGTTTGCTGGCCCGGTAAATTTGGACGGGCGGGGAAGCTGCGTCTCGTTCGATTCGTGTTGCTTCGAATTGGTTAGTTATTTCCGCGATTTGTAATGTTTTCGCTCCGGCGAAATATGGCCTGGTCTTGTGCTGCCTCGCTTCGGTATCGTATATATGTTTTGAGAGTATTGCTTCGATAATAATAATTGAATAGATGCAAACATCTTGTTTAACAGATTGTATCTTTGTAAATTGACATGAATTTGTATCCACGCCGGTGAATGCAACGCAAAAAGCAGTCACTCAGTAGTTGTGTCTAGTTTGAGAGGAGGAGACAGCATCCACTAAGTGTGTTAAGTCAAAGATGAGATCCCTTCGAACAACCTGTCCCTAGAGGGCTAGAGGGAAGTCCTGGTAATTTTTGCACAACTCGTGTAAAACCACATACTAAGAAATAGTTTGGCTCCCTAAACCTAGCTTAGTCTAACGGAATATGGCAAATGGGATCCACCAGTCAGTGGGATTCCCCTTAACCCTGCCCGTCTCACTCACCACATGTCAGTAAAGTTGAGGAAAACAAATTGGCCCAGGCGGTGAAGTTGAATGATGGAAACAAATTGGAGCTGGGGTGCATGTCAGTTTGCTTGTGATTGTATCCCATTGTTTTCTGTACTCTTATTGTGACTGTGATGTATCGCAGATGGATTGATTGCTTCAGTGGACAGAAAAAAGGGCTCACCTTGTCAACAAGATGATAATTCTCAAGGTGGCGAAGGAATAAGATCAAGGCTCAACCTTCCAGAGGTATAAAATCTGATAATTGATTACTTAAATAGCGAGTAAAAGACCATTGTGAGTGCTATAGGTGCACACATTTGGATTGTTGGAAAGTACTGGTGGGCTTTTACTTGCTGTATAAACATTAAGAACCAGTCTGTTAGTACTTTATGCTTTGTTTTTCTTGTGGGAGTTCACGGCCGTAATACTGTCCCCAAGTGACATAACCGGTTTTGACAACTTGAGCATCTGTGGAATGCTTTACTACATTGCCAAAATGTTGAGCACTTGAGCTTTATCCACTTTTCTACAAAAGCGAAAATGTATCCATGCTTCCATGCACGACCACCCATCCTCTCTCTTCACTGTTCACATCAGAGCATTGCTTTATGCTTCCTAATTCCAATAATAGTGACAGATTGAATTACATATGATTAAATAAGGCTGTTCTTTTACCTGGTTTGTTCAATCTATGTTCTTGCCTCAAAATGTTCAGATGTACTTTTTATACCCTATACAGAACTTACATGTTTATTTCCAGCATACTGACTCATTTATCGTATGATCGTATCATATTGTATGGTATAACATCATTGTCGATCTTAGAGTCTTGACTGACACAAATGCACAGAAATAATTCTTGTTGACTGCCATATGCATAATTCAAGTAACATTGCAGTTGCATACTAGTTAATCAGTACTAACTACTATTGGGGAAAAAATATTCCCCAAAACTTCCTATATAGTTCCCAATCCACTCACCATAATTACATCCCAGTGCACTGTCTTCCTCTGTAGTATGTAACTATGTAATACCGCAAACTTTGCTGCAATCATGTGACTATTCTCCTGTGCTTCTGCATCCAGGACATCTGGAGACATATTCATGGCCTAATGCCACTGCGAGATGCTGCTCGTGCTGCCTGTGTGTCACACACATTTCTAAGATCCTGGAGATGCCATCCCAACCTTACCTTCAGTAAGCAAACACTGGGCTTTAATGGAAAAGTGTTTGGAGAGGATAAAATGACAAGAGATCTCATCAGCAAAGTTGACCATATTCTGCAAAATCATTCAGGCATTGGCATGAAGAAACTAAAGCTTGAATTCCACCATTGTAACAATGTCGATTCCTGTTATCTCAATAGTTGGCTTCACATTGCTGTTACAGCAGGGATTGAAGAACTCACAATGTTGCTGCCTCCAGACAGCAAGGCAGAATACAGCTTCCCATGCTCACTTTTATTTAATGGGAGTGGAAACTCAATTCGGTATCTTCACCTCGCCAATTGTGCCTTCCGTCCCACAGCTGGTCTTGGTTGCTGGGGAAGCTTGACAAGGCTGTATCTCTGTGTCGTGCGGATTACTGAGGATGAGCTGGAGTGCCTTCTATCCAATTCTTTCGCATTGGAGTTGTTGAAACTCATTTATTGTGATGAGATAATTTGCCTGAAGATACCTTGTTTGGTTCAGCGGCTCAGCTTCCTGCATGTGGCTCAATGCAAAAGGCTGCAAGTGATAGAGAGCGATGCTCCAAATCTCTCTACTCTTCACTTCAGTGGTGCCCCTGTACGGATTTCATTTGGAGGTTCATTGCAAGTAAAGAACATACGAATGAGGGGTTTATGTCATCAGTCCAACATGGTCTGGTATGCTCGGACCAAGCTTCTGTCCATTGTGCCAAATGTTGAAACGCTTAGCATATCCTCGTCTAATGAGGTATGCTCTGAAATTTTAGATGATTATAGACTAGCTATATGCATATAACAGCAGTCATTTTTCAGAATATAATTAATCTGAACATATATATGCAGAAGATCAATACACCAATGGTACCTGGCAAATTCCTCCACCTCAAATACTTGTGTATTTCTCTTGTCGGACTAACGTCTTTTCACCGCCTATGATTATCTTTCTCTGGTTTCTTTTCTTGATGCTTCTCCTTGTTTGGAGACTTTCATCATTTGTGTAAGTCCTTTGTCCATCTTGCAAAGATATCTAGTGTCTATGTTGGAACCACTGATTCAAGCATCTTGGCTTTCTATGTAGGTTTCGCAGTCTTGCATGAAGCATGATTCGATTCTTGGGGATTCCTCACATCTGAGGCAGTTGCCAGAACACCGCCATGACAACCTAAAGAGTGTGAAGATCGCAGGCTTCTGCTCTGCGAAGAGCTTAGTTGAGCTAACATGTCACATTGTTGAGAATTCAATGGCACTTGAGTGCCTTACATTGGACACAACTTGTGGTTCTGCTGGGTGTTCTGTCAATAAACCTGGCAAATGCTTCCCTATGGAGAGGGATAATCTCATGGAGGCCCGCGGAGCGCTCTTGGCTATCAGAACACACATCGAGGGGAAAGTTCCCTCTAGAGTTAAATTAAATGTTTTGGAGCCTTGCAGTCGGTGCCATCCCGTTGAACTTTAGATGTAAAGCGAGCATAATTATGCAACGTTTAATTATGTAATATTAGATGGGTTGTGCATTGTTTCTTAATTTATCAGAATTGGCCAATGTTAGTTCTATGTAATATTACATGGACCGTTCTCTGTTTCCTAAATCGTCACAACTGTCCAATGTCGGGCTATGTAACTTAGTTGTTAATTCTATTCAGCAGGTTATTTTGGTTTGCCTTTTGTATGAAATACGCCGGTAATATGATTATATAATTTTTATAAGTATATATGTTTATTTCTTAGAGTAATACATATGTTTATTAGAATTGCTAAATAGTGTTGTAATGTTAAAGGGTGCTTGCAATTGTTAGATGATGGAGCATGCACTTTGCCCATACGAAAAAAAATGCATGCACTTTGCCTGAGTCTCGAGACAGGAGACAACGAGATGCAGTCTTTGTTGTGCCGTTTTGTGAGATGGGAGTCTTTGTTGTGCTTTTTGTGCGACGGAATGGAATGTTTCAGCTATTCTGGGATTGATAAGTATACTATTTAATGCTACATGTGTTGTGTTTAAAGTTACATCATACTCATAACTAGTAAGATGTCCGTGTGTTACAACAAAAATAAAAGAGACGTCATATTAATGTATTTGGGTCCGTGATATTGGTGGTGGTCTGTCTACAGAGGCGCTTTTGGAGTATTTCCAGCTGTGGGTTTTGTTAGCTGATGTGACCCTTGCTCCGGGTGTGGAGGATCAGCACTTATGGGTTCCTTCACCGTCAGGGGAGTTCTCCACCAGATCAGCCTATAGGCGTTTCTTTATGGGGGCTGTTGTGTTTGAGCCTTGGAGAGAGAGATGGAAATCTTGGGCACCCCCTCGCTGCAAGTTTTTCATGTGGTTGGCTTCTCTTAATCGATGTTGGACCGCTGACCGTTTGGCTCGTCGTGGTCTGGACTATCCAGAAAAATGCCCGCTTTGTGATCAAGAGGAGGAGGATATTCAACATCTGCTCGCTACCTGTGTGTTCTCAAGAACAGTGTGGTTCACGATTTTATCCTTTGTTGGCATGCAGCATCATGCACCTGGGCCCTCTGATTCTAACCTTTTTGGTTGGTGGCGTCAAGTTCTGCTGCAACTGCATAAACAACACCAAAAGGGTTTTAACTCTTTAGTTCTGTTGGTGGCTTGGTGGATTTGGAAGCATAGGAATAGATGTGTTTTTGAGGGGGCCTCCCCTAACTCTAGCGTTTTAGTGCAAGAGATTAGAGATGAGGCAAAATTGTGGTGTGTGGCAGGGACCAAAGGCCTTAGATGCATTTGGCCTTAGCTTTGTTGTGTGGGTGTTTTCTGTTGGTCGCCTTTTGTTTTTCCTAGCCTTTGTATGAGTCTCTTTTGACTCCTTCTTCTTCTTAATATAATGATACGCAGCTCTCCTGCGTGTTCGAGAAAAAAAAATATTAATGTATTTAACATCAATGATGATTTACTGATTAGATACAACATACATTATTTACATAGCAAATTAACATAGGCAGCTAAAAGGGGTGGGCTGAGTACACTGTTGCTAAGGCATATAAGTTGCATGCGGTTTTAGGGAGAGCCCATCGAGACAGGGACAACCTATGCCACCATTTTTTGGAATCCATCCCCACTACTAGCAACAGATCACTTGGAACAATAGACATAGGCAAAAGGAGACAGCATAAATAAAGAAAGAAAAAAAGGCATTTTTTGCTCAATGTTTGTAATTCTCTTAGCAACTATACATCCGTTCCTCTGGTTGTCTTTAAGGGGATAAAAATCAAGACATCTTTCTATTAGCTCTGCTATAGCAATTCAATCCCAATAGAATAAACAAAATACATCGAGCCAAGGAAAGCAAGGCAGCTAGGAGTGACACATCCCTAACACATATTATAAACAAATAACAAATTAGAACCGAAAGAAAGCATACCAAATTGGAACATTAGTTTTTATGGAAGGAAACTCATCCTCAAGAACATCTTATAGCCTAGCCATTAAGAAAAATAAAGAAATCAAGGAACTATTTAGATATACCCTATATAGGACACCCATCCGAGATTATCCCATAACTTGAAAACACTTTGAAATTTGCTGCAAACGGAAAATAGCTTTCTAGTCTATAATAAGTATATGTAGCAGTGGTAAGCCTGAAATAGCTTTCTAGTCTATAGTATATTTTGTTGTCATTACAAGCCTATCGAAAAATCCTATATATGTTAAGCAAATATCAACAACACTGGGTAAAAAGAATAAGCAAGAAGTATTTACCGAAATAAGATGGTTTTATTCATGCATACGCTTTACTTGTAGCACTGACATGTGAACAAACATGCTTAGCAGTATGTCTAATTTGTCTCCAACACAATGATCAAAATCACGTAGAGCCTCACATAGGAATCTTCTTATGGAGGGGATGGGTAGGAAAGTCGATGAGCCTCACATCCACACGCGGCAACATCATCTCCTCCGTTGTTGAGTTAATTTCTGGGGATTCAAAGAAGATTAGATCGTGGAATGAGGTTCTTGCACCTACATTTTGTCCTTGTACTCTAGTCATTGCCAGATTGATATAGGGAATAAAAATGCTTCCCACTTAAACAGTTTAGTTGACCATGTAGTGGCATGCCTTTTTGTGGAATAAAAATGCGGTGCCATTTGATCGAATTCACATGAATTAGCACTGTAAAGTAGCAAATAGACAGATAAGAGATTGCTATACTTTGATCCAAGTTCTGAAAATTATATCATGACAATGCTATACTTTCAACTTTGAAATTTTGATGTGATGTATGTCCTTGGTTGGGTGTAAAAGAATTCTTTCATCTAGACTCGATACATGTTCATTAAAAAAGGAATTATTTTGTAAGGATAGCATAAGATGCGACATAAAGAATTTTTTCTCAATATTTTGTTGGTTGTTTTGTTTTCATATTACGTATCATTAGCTGTAGAGCTGAATAGAATATTCTCTTTGGGAATTGTTTGTGATTGCAATAATCTTTTCAGAAGTTCTATTTAATATGCATGTGCATATCCATTCAGGAATTTTCCTCCATGATCCTGTGTGCTTTACCGCCCTAGATATGCTATAGATTGCAATCAAAAGCAACATGTTACATTTGTTTTAGGACTTATTTGCGTTATCAATTATTTAAGGTCTGTTGCAATGCATGGGTATTTGGCTAGTTAAGGCATAAATAAACTAGTAATTAAGGCATAAATAAACTAGTCTCAACAAAGTGCGTGAATACCCTACAACTAGGTCAATGTTTGTAATTCTAAGTTGACAAGCAAGCAATTTTGGCCACCAAACAGCTTCAGCTTCTGGCTTATTTTAACTTTCGACTTATTTAAGCCAGAAGCTACTTGGAATATATCGACTTCTAATTTCGGCTTGTTTTGACTTTTTGGGGTTTTTTTTTGGTTTTTTACTTTTGTTTTCCCTGGTTATTGCTTTGCATTGTCTGTGATGATATAATGAGTTTTTTTCTCTTTTTTCCCATTTTTTCTTCATTTTTGTCAGAAAAAGCTAACACCTGCTATAGTGCAATTTCAGCCATAAGCCAAAAGACACTACCAGAAGCTTAAGCCGTAAACTAGTTGGAGTGGGACCTTAATTCTAGGAATGTAAATTGCAAAATGTAAATAAGAACAAGTAAGCAAACCAAAAATGACACGATGATCTTTTTTCCATGGTGTTCAAAGAACTGCAATTGAACTTCTAGTATCCAATTAAGCCAAATACCTCGAATCCACTAGTGGTAGCCTTTTCTCCACTTCGAAGATGGTGAGCACCAAGTCACTCACAACCAACCAGGATATCTCACAAGCTCCTTTGAGATGATCACTGGCACAACTCTTTCAAGCTATCTTGGTTTTGGCAAACACTAATAATAACAACTCGGAGACGATCACTTGAACAAATCAAGTGTCGAAACTCGATAGATACACAATCCACCACTAAGTACAACACATGTATAAAGATTGCCTCTCTAAGCTCACTAGGTGTAACACATGCACAAAAGAGATGAGAGGGCTTGCTCTTAGCCCAAGAAGATGAACAATGCTTCGTCAACCTTGCCCAAATGGCCACAAGGGGTATTTATACCCACGCAAAGAAACTAACTATTGGAACAAGAGTTCAACAAAAACCAAATGAAATCGGTCTGACCCTATGGAGTTCCTCTGAGTACATGAAATGGCATTTAAAGTCGCGAGGGGGAGGGGGATGACACCACTAAGGTGAAGGGCATTACCCTCACCCTCACAAGAGTGGCGTTAACATGGTTATTCACCATCCCTCCTAGTCGATCTACGCACGGGAGCAGCTGCAGGGCCAAATCTATAACAATTTCCAAGGAAATTATGCCGAGCCCAAGACGTAGGGCATCTATTTGCATTAAAGCAAGTGCCAAATGAGACCCTGTGGAGTTTTTTCAAGAGATTCGCGGAGGTCAAGTACCAAGTAAAGGTTGTAAAAAAAAACCACCATCACCAACGGTGCAACCTGTGGCCTCCAGAAGGGCTCTCTGGCATAGCGCCTCGCCCGAAAGTTTGTCCACACACTTACAAAGCTCTTTGATAAAATAGAAAAGTATGTTTGCTTGGCCGCACAAAAGGAACTAGGAGGCAGTGGCATGCCTATGCCAGGCAAATTCATCACATGGTAGCACACCTTGTCTTGGTGCTGCCAAAGTACGCAGAAATGCCTATCACCTTCAGCCCCGAGGATACAAAAGGCCTCTACTTCATGCACCAAGATCCCCTTGCCTTCTCGGCAAGCATTGCATATTTTGAAGGCATATCCTAGTGGATGGGGGAAGCTCTGCAGACCTACTATTTGCCAAAGCTTTCGACAAGATTATGACCCCCCGAGTCCGCCTGTCCCTACTGGTGCATGAGGAAAATAGCTTTTGAGCTCTATAAAGTTCTCCCAGTAGCTGTTTATGGAGACTCACCGAACCACTGGACTAAGACTTGAGTGGTGGTGACTACTCCTTGCAATTGCATCCAGCGATCTAGAATCTTCAAAGGACTATGAGCTAAAGCATCCACTTGAGGCACTTTGGGCATTACAATTTCATCAGGAGAAAGTGCAGCCTTTAATTGAGATACATGAATAACTAGGTGTATCAGACAGTCTGTAGGCAACTTCAATTTGTAAACCACTGGGCCAACCTTCTATTGTATTTGAAAAGGCCCAAAGTACTTGAACGCCAGCTTGTGGTTCACTCTAATTACCACCGAAGTCTGTACATATGGCTGCACCTTAAGGTATACCCAATCCCCGACGTTAAAGGATCTTTCCAAATGCTTCAGATTGGATGCATCTTCATGCATTGATTGGCTCAGTTCAAATGTTGGCGCAACAGAGCACTCATGAGTTTCCTTTCTTGCAACCACGCCTCCAAGTCAGGTACTGCGCAGATTGCATTATTTGAGATTCCAAAATGTCTTGGACTGTGGCCGTAAAGAACCTCAAATGGTGATCGTAAAGAACCTCAAATGGTGATCTGACTAGAGTTGAGTGAAATAAAGTATTATACCAAAACTCGGCCAATGGTAACCATTCCTGCCATTTGCTTGGACATGCATGCACAAAATAGCGCAAATACACTTCCAGGTATTGGTTGACCTTCTCAGTTTGCCCATTGGTTTGCGGATGATAAGCGGAGCTCATTTTGAGTTGAGTGCCAACCAATCGAAAGAGCTCTCTCCACAGTAGACTCGCGAAATACGATCTCGATTCAAGACAATGGATTGTGGGAGGCCATGTAATGTGAAGACACTGTTCAAATATAATTGAGCTACATGGAAGGCAGTAAAGGGGTGTGCAAGGGCGATAAAATGAGCATACCGATACAATTTGTCCACCACTACCATGATGCTGTTGTAGCTTGCTGAGTGGGGTAATCCCTCAATGAAATCCAATGAAACCATCCACCATGCATGCTTTGGCACGGGTAATGGTTGGAGGAGCCCATGGTACTTGACATGTTCAGCTTTTGCCTGTTTACACACCGCATAGGCTACCACGAAGGCACGCACATCCTTCTTCAAATTTGGCTAGGCAAATAGTTTCCGGATACAACAATACATAACCTGGAAACCCGAATGCCCCCCGACCAGACTGTCATGCATCGCCTCTAGTATCTTCTGCTGCACTGAGGCATTGGCACCTACCCGAATGCATCCTTGATAACGGATGATCCCATCATGAAGTTGGAACTTCAGATGTGCCCTCTCATTGGCGGAAAGCTCTTCAAGAAACTTGCTAGTTCTAGTGTCATTTTTATACCCTTGTGCTACCTCGTCCAGCTAAGCCAACACTGCCATGGTTACTACTAATAGTTCCCCCATAGCATTTAGAGGCTGACTGGACAGGGCATCTGCTGCTCGGTTGTTAGCTCCCTTCTTATATACCAACCGATATTGCAATCCCAACAACTTTGCCATAGCTTTCTGCTGCCAGGGAATAGACAACCTCTAATCGCCCAAGTAAGTAAGGCTTCGTTGATCTATTCGAATCACAAATTCTGTGTGCTGCAGATACGGCCACCAGTGATCAATCGCCATGAGAATAGCCAAGTTTTCCTTCTCATAAGTGGAGATATTTTGGGTGTGTGTGTGTGTATGCACACAATTAAAACATAGCAAGAAAGTAATCTTAAGGAAATAAATGTCAGCAAAATGGAAGACATAGAATTACAGGAGGAAAGGGAGTGAATATATATAATATATATACATACATATACACACACACCCACATAAATGCCAAAAAGAGAAAAAGAAAATAAAAATAACCCTAGCCGGGCCAGTCATCACCCCGGCCCAGCTCCCTTCCCGTGCGGCGGCGCACACAGTGTGACCAGCCGAACGCCAGCGCAGCCCAACTCAGCGCGCCCGCTCATGCCGCTGCCGAGTGGGCCCCGCCTCTCGCGCCCGTTCTCTTCCTGGCAAGTGGACCCCACTTGCCAGGTTTGTCTTCTTCCTCCCCCTCCCTCTGTCTTTTCCCCGCGCGGCCGAACTCTCTCCGCCCCTCTCCACCGTTCGTTCGGTCCAAAAGCCGGAAGACCCGGAGGGAAGCACGGGCGACGTGCGGGCGCAGCCCCGTACCGCGCAACCTCACCCCCGCCGCCCGCTGTCGCCGCCGTCTGACACCGCCTGCTGTCGCCGCTGACGCCCAAGTAAATGCGCACGTCTTGCGCCGCAATTGACCACGCCTCAGCAGCTATAAAGCCCGGGGGAGCCCTCATTTGCTTCGCCATACTCCCTGCAGCCTCACCTCGAAGGTAATTGCATTTCCATCCACTAAATCGCCGGCGAGACCACCCTCCTCCTTGTAACATCCTGAAAAATATAGATAATAAATTATGAAGTTTTTGGATTATTTTATTTGTTTTCCATTTGAATTTGGAGTTTATTGGCCTTTTGTATATCTATAAAGAAATTCCAAAAGTAAAAAGAAGGAAGAAATCACACATAAAATGATACAACATGAACATCAAATGTGGATATGGATGATCCATAAAGTGCTAAAAGAGAATTGTAAGTAAGCATAAGATATCATCCCTAAAAATTAGGGCAAACAAATTAAAGGAAGTTAATATTCATGTATATATGCAAAGAACCATATGTATATAAGGAAATATACATACACATATATACACATGAATAACATAAATAAATAAATATATACATTATGCACAACAATCAGAGAAAAGTGAAAATGTGGATATGGGTATATACCCCAGGAGATATGTGCAAATATATATACACATGCAAGATTCAAATACAAAAGCAAAATAAAATAAAAGAAAGAGGAAAGGGAAATAAAAACTTCTTAACTCGTACGGCCGCCATCCCCGCCCAGCTTTCTCTCAGACGCGCTCACATGGCTAACGCCAGACGGCCCGCCTTCTCGCGCGCGCGCCCGATCAGCGCGCTGGGCCAGGCGCTCGACAGCCGCGTCTGCGCCGTCTGGACCCGCTCCCGCGCCGCGTCGCCGCTGCCGCTGGCCCGTCCTCGCGCGCGACGTCTCTGGCCGGTAGGCCCCGCCCGCGCGCGTCTCCTTCCTCCTCCCCCTTCTTCTCCACGCGGCCGCGCCCCTCGCGCCAGCTCCCTCTCACGGCTCCGCAGCAAATCCTTCACCTCGCGGGCACATTTAAAAAAATAGGGTTACAGGAGGGGGGACTCACCTTCCCGCCACCTCTCTCCTGCGCAGTCTCGGTGAGATTTCGTCCATCCCCCCTGCCAACGTGAACAGAGCGGGGGTCGCCGCTGCCCCGCCGCGCGTCCCCCTCTCCGGCTATAAAAGCCTTACCTGGAGATCGCAAACGCGTCGCCCCGCTTCACTCTCCCTTCCCCTGCACGCATTTGGTCTGAAGTGCCCCAATTTCTCGCCGCGCCTCGTCCTCCCGAACTCCGGCGAGCTCCCATCCACCACACCGAGCCACCGAGCTCGATTCCTTGCTCATGAGCCATCTCGGAGCCAGCGGCTAGCCTCCTCCTCCATCGGGTCTCTCGTCGCTGAGCCGCGGCGGCGACGACCATCCCGAACCTCCGCGTAAATGCGCCGCGCCCGCCATCGACTCCTCCACTCCGCCGTCTACACGAAAGACTCCCGTCGCTCGGGATTATATTCTACGCCGACCCACCCATTCCGCCACCACTCGCCGCGCGCCGCCGCCTCGATCGCTTCCGCGCCGCCTCGCGAGCCACCTCAAAGGTATTTGTCGCCTTATGGGGTAGGCAAAGCCTCCCGCCACTTGGTTACCAGCGCTCGTTCTCTTCCCCACACTCGCTGCTGCGTTGAGCCAGCTCGCGCATGGCCGAGCATTTCTTTTGATTTTCTCGGCTGACAGTGGGCCCCACCCGCCACCAGCGGCGGCCAGCGTTGCGGTCGAGCATTTCTCTTCTTTTTCCGGCGACACTGGCCCACTGTCGATGGCCCAAAGACACCGTGGCCAGCGACAGAGGGTCCCACTTGTTAGTGATTGTGCGCACTTACATGCGGGCCCCACTGCCATAGATACAAGAATAAACAACTAGAGAAAGAAATAAAATTGAAAATATGACATGTGGGACCCATCGCAGAGATTTATTAATTTTGGAATTTAATCGACTGAAATATTCAAATGGGCATAACTTATTCATTTTAACTCCAATTGAGTGGGACAAATTTCTAAATTCATCTAAAATCAAGATCTATCCAATGGGACTAAAATCATAATTTTTAGAGTTCATTTGAATTTCGGTGTTATTTGGTTTGATTTGTCGCTTTTCTTTTATCCAAATTTTGGTGCACGCTAATATAACTTACGAGGCACAAGAGGAGGAGATCGAGGCAGAACCCTAGAAGCACCAGAGAATCCAGATCCCGACCACTTTGTAACCAAGGCGAGTCAATACTTTGATCATGTTGAACCTACATTTTCTGCAAACTATTTTTGTTTAAAGTATCAAATTGCATGCTGTTATTTTATATGCAAATACATGTTTAATTTAATATTCTAGTTATATGCCCTTTATTTAACTCGATTAATATTACACCTTCCTTGGAATATTTGCTTATGTGAACCTTGTCGCCCTAGCAAAAATTATAATAGTAATCTTTCGAAAATAAGTCCGTAATTATATACCATGCTTAGTATTGCTTAGATACTCATGGGGCGCGAGAGCGCCCAAGCAACACTTTTAATCCTGAGAAAAATTGGTTGGGCAGTCATGGTGGTAATGACTGGTGTATGTTGGATATGGTTATTTTATATTCCCAAAAACCTCAAATTGCTTATTTATCTGGGCGGATGGTTCGGGGGTATGGTGCAGGGGTGCACGAGAGTGTGGTTTGTGGTAGAACCGCCCAGATACCACTAAGGACTGAATCTTATCATGACCTCCTATGTAAAACAGTACAACCACAAGTCTGTAAAATATAACTTGGCTTAGTAGATTTACCGGACCCTGAAAGTCATCCTTCCAGGAGGAGGTGTGGGGTAGTGCAAGTGGCTGTCTGTGTGACGACTTGATGGGACACTCGCAGAGGGTGAGGTTCTGCTGTGGCGGGCTAGCAGGGGACGTAGCCAGCTGCTAGACGTTCAGAAGGAGAACATCCCGCACAACGTATGGGACCCATCGCAAGTGGGAGCGGCCCATAGGGTGAAATGATGGAAGGGGCGAGGTACTTTAAAAAGTCACTGTGATGGTCTGGATCCCGATTGTCCACCGCCTTCAACCTCCCAGTGACCTCCTCAACGGTGATGGTGGAGAGATCGAGCAAGGTCTCGATAGATAGACCTATCTACGAGTATTTAGATGGAACAACCCGTAGATACTTCTCTACTACCTTGACCTCATCGATGTCGTCCCCGAGCTCCCGGAGATTAGTCACCAAGTTGGTGAGTCGAAGCGTGAAGTCGTCGATCATCTCGCCGTCGCGGAACGCAATTGCCTCATACTCCTTGCGCAGAGATTGCGCCTTGGCCTTCTGTGCGCGGTCGCTGCCGATTCTCATCGCCCTGACCGCGTCCCACGCGTGTTTGGCGCTCGGCTTGACCGCCAGCGTCTGGATCATCTCGTGCTGGACGGCCTTCAGTATGGCCTCCATCGCCATTTGATCCTCTTGCTCGTCGTCAACGCCGTGCTGAACAGCGTTCCAAAGGCCACGCGCACGCAGCATCACCTTCATCATTAGGCTCCATTCTGTGTAGTTCGTGCGTGTCAGGGTCTAGAATGACGCCGATCCTCCGACCTCCCTCACCGTGCGCTGCACAACGACCTCCCGTTGTCGTTGGCACCGGTGCCCCACCGGCGACGGTGAACGCCCTCGATAGCGGCGTTACGGGGTCCTGCTCCGATCTCCTGCCGGCAGCGACATCGCCGGAATCGTGTCAACCACCTAGCTCTGATACCAATTGATAGCAAAGCGCTCAACCAATCTCTCACACACACGAAAACAAATGAGAGGACACGGTAGTATACTTGTGACATCAGTTCTGAACTGATGCCACAAGTATACTACCGTGTCCTCTCATTTGTTAGAACTGATGCCACAAGTATACTACCGTGTCCTCTCATTTGTTTTCGTGTGTGTGAGAGATTGGCCGAGCACTTTGCTATCACCGACGTCCGGGAAGCCAACTGCCGGCAGTCCGGCAGTTTGAGGAGAACAGCTGCAACCGTGGAGGGTGCTGCAATTTCATGCATGTGAAGGAGATCGGCAGGGACCTGCGGAAGAGGTTGTTTGGCCAATTGCATAGGTCCCGGAGAAGCCACAGCCATGGCCACAGCAGGAGCCTGAGCCCGAGCCCGTACCGTTACCGGAGGAGCGACCGCGACGACGACTACTACCTCCACGACTACTGCTATGGAGGTAGCCGGAGGAGCAGTGAGAGGCACCGCAGCTACGACAGCGACGGTATCAGGCGGCGGCACAGGAGCTCGGAGTGCTCCAGGACTAGCAACCCAGTCAGGGAGGGCAGTGAGGAGAGGAGGGCTCGGATTGAGCAGTGGAACCGTTAGAGGGAGGCTGCACAAGTGTGAGTTCTGTGGTTCCAATGCAAGTTGCAGTGCTGCCTTGTTCACCAGTTACATGTCATAATCTTGTATCGGTAGATGAAGTTAGGATAAGGTCTTATTGAACTTTCTTGGATGTCAAATGTGACCTATTCTGGTGTGTGGTTCTTATTGAACTTCCTTCGGATGTGTTAATGGAAACTATTTGGTGTTTAAATTGTGTTAATGGAAACTATTTGGTGTTTAAATTGTGTTAATGGAAACTATTTGGATTGGTGTTTAAATTGTGTTAATGGATGATTAAGTGCTCTTGGTATGCTTAGCACTCAGTACATTGGTTTCATTTCATCACTCGGTTGTGCCGGTCTAATTGTAACGGACCGGAAAATTTTAGTACTTCAGGGGTTTCTGTTACGTGTTGTATTTTCGATCGCCATGCTACTTGGATGTTCCATTACGTTAGTATACATAATTATAGTTTAGCAATGTTGATGAGACTAGATGCCGTAAGCAGCTTCGTCAGAGTAAAGTAAGGAGGTGCACATTCTGATCCGTCATTTTTTACTTGTTCTGAACATACTGATCTTTGTCATTTGGTGTGGCTGCCAAACCTTATCAGCAATTAGGTTACTGCCTGTATTGGAACCTGCGCTTTTTACCATGTGGAGTATATTCAAGGTGTTCCGGTTTCCACTTGAGATCATGTTGTTGAACAAGTTAATAGTATATGGCAACCATTTGTTTCGTCAATAGATCGCTTGGTTTGAGGACATATATAGGACTGAAAAAACCAATCAGAAAACATGAAGTCTGATGCAAGATGCTGATAACTCGGTCTAGTTTAGCACCGATCTATTGCAACTGCAACTCGGAACAACCGGATTAAGCATAACGTCGAAGAACACAACATATAAAACAATAAAATACACTGAGTAGATGCTCAGCAGCAAGCAGAAAAACAGGACATCATAAAAATTTAGACATTGATGCGAATCAAGACCAGTAAACAAAGAGCTGATGAAACATCAGGCTACAAGAAATAAGACAATGCTTTGTGAATCGTGAATGGCTCAATTTAACTGATGAGTTCGTTCCCCTCACAATTTATCCGCAATTCAAGAACTCGCCAAAAAGAAAAGTTACAAATATCGTAACCCACTTAGAACTTTAGAAGCCATAGATAGGTAAAGATATCTTCCTAAACTGGGTACACAAAAAGGTAGAAGCTTGATGCAGACGAAATCTACATCTTAGCTTCCTTTGCATCCTGGTATTCAGCTTCAGGAGTCTGGTCTCCACCGCTGCTGCTGCCGCTGCCGCTGTCACCACCACCTTGTTGCATGTGCTCTCCAATCTTTGAAACTGCCTTGTTTGCAGCTTCTAACTTCTGCTTGATCTTGTCCGGATCATCCTCAGCCATGGCTGCTCTCAGATCGGAAACAGCAGACTCAATCTCCTTGGTGACTTCAGCAGGAACCTTATCCTTGTACTCGCTGACGCTCTTCTCAATGCTGTAGATTGTGGTATCTGCAGAGTTCTTGAGATCAATCAATGCCTTCTTTTCCTGATCCCTCTGAGCATGTAGCTCAGCCTCCTTCACCATCTTCTCAATATCATCTTCAGACAAACCGCCTGAAGATTTGATAGTGATTTCCTGCTCTTTGCCAGTGGACTTGTCCTTTGCTGACACCTTGACAATACCATTGGCATCAATGTCGAATGTGACCTCAATCTGAGGCATACCCCTTGGAGCTGGTGGAATGCCTTCAAGCTGGAATTCACCAAGCAGCTTGTTATCTGTAGCCATCTCCCTCTCACCCTGAAGCACCTTGATTCCAACCTGGGTCTGGTTATCTGCAGCAGTGGAGAAGACCTGACTCTTCTTGGTTGGAATTGTAGTGTTCCTGTTAATTAGCCTTGTGAAGATGCCTCCAAGAGTCTCGATACCGAGAGAGAGGGGTGTGACATCCAGCAACAGGAGCTCCTTCACATCACCCCTCAAGATGCCACCCTGAATAGCAGCTCCCATGGCAACAGCCTCATCAGGATTAACACCCTTGCTCGGCGCCTTGTTGAATATCTGAGAAACAACATCCTGGACCTTTGGCACCCTCGTCATACCACCAACCAGTAGAACTTCATCAATCTCCTTCGCGGAGATGCCAGCATCCTTGAGGCAGTTCACACATGGGATGCGAGTTCTCTCAATGAGATTGCTCACAAGAGACTCGAACTTTGATCTGGTCAAGGTAATGTTGAAGTGCTTCGCACCAGAGGCATCAGCAGTAATAAAAGGAAGGTTGATTTCAGTCTGCATGGTTGAGGAAAGCTCGACCTTGGCCTTCTCAGCAGCTTCCCTCAGCCTTTGCAGCGCCAACTTATCCTTGCTCAAATCAATGTTGTCAGACTTCTTAAACTCACTAACCAGGTAGTCAAGCAATGCACCATCAAAGTCCTCACCACCAAGGAAAGTATCTCCGTTGGTTGCCTTGACCTGAAGAAGGTATAAACAAATTATGATCAAAACACATGGTTCAACATTTGCATTTAGAATATGTACAGTACTGCGAGGAAAATTACCTCAAAAACTCCATTAGAAATCTCAAGGATTGATACATCAAATGTGCCACCACCCAAGTCAAATACAGCAATCAGGCCCTCCTTGTTGTTCATTCCATACGACAGAGCTGCAGCGGTGGGCTCATTGATAATCCTCATCACCTCCAGTCCAGCAATTCTACCAGCATCCTTGGTAGCCTGGCGCTGAGCATCATTGAAATAAGCTGGGACAGTAATAACAGCCTTGGAGACCGTTTTGCCAAGGTAAGCCTCTGCCGTTTCCTTCATCTTGGTGAGAACAAATGCACCAATCTGGCTTGGGGAGTACTGCTGGCCTCCCATCTCCACCCATGCATCACCGTTCGGTGCCCTGACAATCTTGTAAGGCACCATCTTCATCTCCTTCTGAGTCTGCGGATCATTGAAAGTCCTACCAATCAGACGCTTCGACCCACGGATCGTGTTCTGGGCATTGGTCACCGCCTGCCGACTCGCAGTAATGCCAATCAGGAGGTCACCGTTCTGATTCTTGGCAACAATGGAGGGCGTCGTCCTCGCACCTTCCGCATTCTCAATCACCCGTGGTGTCTGCACGAATAAATTCACTACCAATTGAAGGTACCATCATCCAATTGCAATTTAACAACAATTCAATATATACTACTAATTGTATATGGAAACAGCAACTGTCTTACAAATTCAAGATATGCCAGTGCTATTAATAACAAATCGATACAGCAACGGTCTTGCAAACAAGAGAGCATGATAAGTTCAGGAATGAGGAATGAATAGGGGAAAAGAACACGCCTTTCCTTCCATGACGGAGACACAGGAGTTCGTCGTGCCCAAATCGATCCCGATGACATCTGCTGCGGCAGGCTTCGAGCTACACACAGTACACCCAATTTTTCAACACCCAACAAGCAAGAAGCAAATTGTCACAGATGCACACGGGTTGGTGTATACATATCCTAAATCGCAGATTACCTGAAAGCACGAGCCACTGCTCCAAGCCTGGAGAGCAGAGGAGATGCGGTGTGCTGGGCCCTGGGAGCCTGACCAGATCACACAAGTGGAACACACAAATACATCAGATCAACATCAGCACATGAACAAGTAACAATACAAATCTTGTGGCAATCCCAGAAAGATGAGCACTTGAGCAAGAACAAGAAATGCAAGCAGAGGAGATGCAGGGGAGCGGAGAGGTCATACCTGAGAGATGGCGGAGGCGAGTGCATGGCTGGACCTGGCCAGCCTCGACGCGATGAGAGATCCGATGGCCATGGCTGGCGCTAAAGCTTGGGGTTGGCTCCCGGCGGCGGCTGCGTGTGGAGGCGGAGAGGAGGAGGTGGTGGTTAGATCCGAAAAACCCTAGTGGGCGGCGGCGTGTGCTCTTTAAACCCCTCGCGGCCTGCGGCATCGGCTTGGGAAAGGGGAAAGAAACGGGCGTTGGGGGCATTTCCGTCATTTCGTTCCGGCCAGTCTGTGGCTGACAGTGGGACCGGAGTTTCAGGTGGGACCTTCTAGACGGCATCAGCCTGCCTCCCTCCGTTTGTTTGGGTTCGGTCGCTCTGGAGGTGGGGAAGATTTGTTCCGTTTGGAGCAGGATTTAGGGTGTGTTTGGTTGAGCTGTGGCTTTTGAAAAAAGCTCGCGTGGTGTGAGGTAATGGAAAAGTCTTTGTAGGTTATGGGTGTGGAAAAGCTGTAAGTGTTTGGTTCAAACAAGTATAAAACTTACCTCCTATCTCTATTTTCCTTGAAACAATGTGAAATAGCTCTCTATTTTCACCATTTCAAAAGCAAAGCCAAAAGCCAAAAGCAGGTCCAAGGTGCTTTCAAAACTATACTACCAAAAGTAGCTGCTTCAAAAAAGCGACACTGTTTCCACCCTTTGGTTGGCTTTTAGCTTTTTGGAAGCAAAAGCAGCTCTCAAAAGCTCAACCAAAGGCACCCTTAGGCTTTGTTGGCAAGGACTTCTATTTCTAATTTTTATTTAAAATCTAAAGGTTAATATAAATATTTATTTTTTGAAGCGTTTTCTTTCTTTCTTTAACTGCCGTCTCATTCTAGGATAAGGATCACGAATGCATCACTCATTCTACTTCTTTAGTTCCCGTACGTGTATTTATCTCTACTCTGCTTTTTATACTGCTCGCCTATTCTTTCTAAAAATTATTTTTTTCAATTATTATCATTTATTTTTAATAAAATCATCCTAAAAAAACAAACACTTTTGGTCCCGTAAGGTACCATCTGTTATGAGAGCAAAAGTCGATTACTTCTCAATTTTCTCTTTCTTGCACATCAATCCTGATGTTGTGGTAGCACAAACCACACGTCTAGTTGAAAATTGTGTCCATCTAGGGCGCAACGGAGCTCTATGAATCACCAATTACTTGGAGAATCTTATTGTTGATGATACCCACCTCGTTATGATTCTCTACGACTTAGATGATATCATGCACTCGCCTCTTTCTTTTTTATGTGCCTCATGGTTTTTCTTCGAACCATAGGTGCAGCAATGTTTTAAATTGCTATTATCACAGTGCCGTGGCGTCGTTAGAAAAACAACTGTCGCAATAGAAAATTATCCTACATCGCGTACTTATATAAAGAATTGATTTTAATTTACGGGGTCTTGTAAGAAGTATTGATTTTTATAATTTTAGTTCACATAAAATTTGCGTGAAAACATTCTTCAAGACAAAGCTATAGCCGTCATACTCTACAGTTGATACGGCTCCATGCTATGATTTCTATAGAGTAGGTCCTTTTTAATTGTAGCTTATTAATTATAGTTGTGGTTTTTGAATTTAGGTCTGTTCGCTAGAGACAGTACGCAGAGACAAATAGTTATATACGATTTTGACCGATATAATTAAACTTAGTATAATTTCTACTACAATCTTTCTATAGATTCCACTTTAAAAAAACACATTATTTAAGTCTAAGCCTAAACTTAAATAGATTCAAACTCACCCATAATTTTCTTGGCCATAACGGAATAAATTAGAAGGTGATATAGGAGGGACGTAGGAGCTTTTTGTAGCGGCTGTAGCTAGGGGTGCAAACGGGTCGGATTCGGACGGATATTGTTGTTACCATATCCTAACCCATATTTTTTTCTCCGGATTCGGTACCAATCGGATTCGGTGCCGGATCGGTCGGGATTAACGACCGTTTGCACCCTACTTGTTTGTAAGGAATGCATGCGATGCGGCAAATGGAGTAGGAGGACGTCTTGTCAAGAACTTGATGTTACTACTTAATAGCTGATGTGGAAGATTTTATTTTACCATTGCAAAAGAAAATGAAACGTCAAATAGTAGCACTAACCTGAAATCAAACTTGAAGACGTATCGGATTCGGACGGATATTGCTATTACCATATCATAACCCATATTTTTTCTCCGGATTCGGTGCCGGATCGGTCAGGATTAACCCGATCCGTTTGCACCCCTAGCTGTAGCTGTCATAGCGCGATTTTCGCTGCAGCGCCGCTATTGATAACTGGCTACTTCTTTTCAATTTTTAAAAGTTATGTTTTAAATTTTGTATAGTAACTAACTTTTAAAAGAAATATTTTTAAGATGAAGTTTATAAAATTAATTGTGCTATATATTATAGCGATTTTATTTATATCGATCAAAAGTGCATGTGAGTTTCTATAACTCTATATTTTCTCTCATGAACAGCTCGAAAATTATAAGCCGTAACTGATGAACCATGTGGAGGTGACCACATGTGAGTGATGAGTAATTGATATCGGTTTAGGATAGTCGAGTTTGGTTTGAGTGGTTCGGAGTCGAGTCGTTGCGTGGTGCAATCGGGCTCGGTCGGACTTTTGGTCAAACTTGGTCATTTGGGCTTAGAATCTATATTCTAATGTTTTGACAGGTTTGGACTTCATCTGTGGTAAGTGTGATGGTAATTACGCTTTCATGTGTCGAGCGGTGCTATTTGACGGGTTTCTTGTCTGTGTGGCTGCAGGACGTCGAGTGGAGTTGTGGCGAGACACGGTGGACCGGACTAGGCACAGGTGGCGCTGAGGTCAGAACGGTCGGGATGTGTCGAAGACGACGTGGACTCGAGGTGGTTGCGAGGCGTGCGAGGCAAGGAGCGCGAAGCTTCCGGAAGGTGCGGGAGGCGACCGGAAATTCGCGAGGCTGCACAAGCGGAGCGGCGCCGTTGATTTAGCAGCGTAACGGGCGAGACCCGTTAGCCAAGGCTATAAAAGGAGAGGAGGGGCTGCATGCCCACTTGAGCATTTTGGAGGGAATTGGGGTTAGCTCTAGTCAAAAGAGGCTTTAGGAGTTGTTTTTCCTTTAGTCTTTAGTGGTTGAAGGAGGCAGCATGTGCTCCCTGCCTGTCCCCCATCGTAGCATCTTCCTCCCCTGTGTGTTCCTCCAGGAGAGTATGTGAGGGCTGTGTTCTTGAGTTCTTGGGTGTGTGTGAGATGGAGAGGGAGAGGATGAGTTGATCTTCATGTAATCATTCCTCCGAATGTCCATGCGTATCGGGATTCCTCTGTATTCCATTTACTTCAATGAATGAAATTTGAAGTTTTTCTCCCGAGCCCTGTTCTGTTCTTCGTTCTTCATTTCTGTGATTTCTTGATTTTCTGTGTTTTGAGTTCTTGCCTGCTGGGGTTGGCCAAAATGGGTTGCTCTGTGATGGGTTAGTGCTTCAAGATCATTTGATCGAGTTTCCCTAGAGCAAACTTTGTTTTATTCTCAGATTTCAATTTTGGCCTCCTCTGTTCATCTCCTGCAAGTTCTAGGGTTTAGGTGCAAAACCTGTTTTCCTTGTTGAGATGGCTTGAAATTTGGTATGTAGAGTCCAGAGGGTATCTAATACCTATCCTCAAAGTTTCATTGCCAAAGGATCAACGGTTGGAAAGTAATTTGATTTTTGAGGTAGCTCGGGTAAAAATTTCAGATTTCTCAATAATCTGAAATTCTTGTGTTTAGGGTTGATTTCTTTGTTCCCTAGAGCCTCCTCTCTATTTGGAATATAGTTGTGTTGGTTTGGTTCAAAAAGAATGGGGGAAATTGGTCTTAACTTGTGTTTTGCAAAGATCTGAACTTAGTCCCAAAGTACTGAAATTTCAGATTACACTCGGGCTGAATTTTTTCAAGGGGCGGCTTAACTTACACTTGCCGGGCGGTCTGACCTCTCTTATAAGGGCGGTCTGACCGGTGTTATCAGAGAGGTCAGACCTCTCTTTGAACTGCGTTCATCCCGGTCCCTCGGAAACTTGTTGTTTGAGCGGATTTTCTTCGTTGCTTCTTTCTAGTGGGTGTTTAGGAGTTCCAAAAGACTTAAGAATCCCTCTTCATAATTGTTCATATTTATCGGAGAGGAGATTTGAGTCCGTACTTTTGAGGGGTCGTTTTTAAGCGATCGACATTCACCCCCCCTCTGTCGCCATTTCGGTCCAACAGTAACTAAAAATCATAAACCAAAACCAAAAGAAATAAGTCCAACACTGAGTTGTAGTGATGTGCATTCAGACATCATTCGCCATTGCCTTCTTGAAATCACCCGGGCCAAAACAACCTTATTCATGGAGCATTGAAGGCTTGAAAGTGCCTCTCATAGTTTATTGGCAAACATCAAACATGAATCGACCACACAGCCTTATGATTGACAACAAATGGGAGCCTTAATACTGTTTTCTTGGCCAAGGAACTTATTGCTACTGCTGAAGAACGATAAGCATCAAGCAGCTCTTGCCAATTGTGATGCAACAAAGAGCAACGCCTGTGGTTCTTCTGGGTTCAAATTCTTGTTGAAGCTAGATTTTGTTGTACAAGGGAGGAAAACGGCAGGGAGATCCTTCCACATCCTCGAGGAACCCAGCCTGCTTGCAGAACTTGACGGTGTCAGTGATCGTCTCCTTCAGCGGCCGGCAGCTCCACCCCAGCTTCTTCAGCTTGTCAGATGTCATCGGAGCTGGGTGATCCATGTCACAGATACTCTCCCTGCCAATTGCCAAATGAATGGAAGTTAGACATCACTAGCTTCAGTATTCAGTATCTGAAAGATTGAACGAACAACGAAGAGAAGTGCGAGGGAGGAAATGGCCTACTTGCTCATGAAAGGGTAATCAGGGTACATGCTCTTGACCAAGTCCAGCAGGTCACGGGCGCTGATGAAATGAGGCGCGCAAATGTGCCTGCCGGAGGCTTCAGGCGCCTCGTAGACCAGAAGCAGAGCGTCGGCGGTGTCGCGGACATCGACGATGTGCCAGAGCTTGTTCCTCATTTGGTCAGGGCCTCCTGCATCAACGCTCAAAACGCTGCGTAATTTTGTCACTCCGTAGAAAAAGGTTTGACCATAAGATGACCAGGTTAGGATTTCTTAAAAAGGGGACGGTTAGGATAAGTAAATCACTTCAATAGGCTGCAGCCAACGATGAGCAAAATAATGGAATGCATTATTAGGTGGTTTGTGATGATCGGAACCTTTCAGGAAGTAGACGAGGAATTGGCAGCTTGTGTTAAGCATTGGCTGCAGCAGGGGACCAAAAACCACAGATGGGTTAATAGTTACAACATCTAAGCCAGTCTGCCGCCCGTATTCAAGCGCTGCCTCTTCTGCTGTGATCTTGGCAACAGAGTACCAGTCCTACGCTTACACAGTACAACATGACGAACTCAAATTTGGAAATGAATTAGTAGTAGTATTAAGATCAGAAACTAGTTTGATAAGCTAGCTGTTTGTGTTTCCATTTTTACTGCTACTTTACAGTACCACTTACCTCGTTATTCCTGCAGAATTCTTTGTCTGACCAGCAGTTCTCATCTTTGATCTTGTCTTTGGGCCAGTCTTTGGGGTTGATCTCAACGGCAACCATGGATGAAACAACCACCACTCGTCGAACATTCGCGGCCGAGGCAGCTTTGAGTGCGTTTCTAGTGCCAGTAACAGCAGGACCCAACATTTCTAGCTGCATGAATGGTGGGTACGACATGATATATTGGGAGCACAACGTAACACAAATATACCATTCAGAACAAGCACACATAACAAGTTGGACAGAATATTATGGTGGATAAAGAGCATTTTAGTTTACTTTTGTAACAAATTGATGCATACGCATATACTAACGAAATGCACAGCATTATGTTCAGACGAGACTGGAATGTCGCAACTTGCTTTTTTTATATCTCCAATATTTGGTGGTGACATATTCATAGTCACTATAAACTATTGTCCTTTCCAGAATTACAATTGATGTCATTTTCAAAATTATTGCCTAGATCCTTGGTTGGTTTGCCAGTAAAGAAGGACCATTACCATGGAGCGAATTTGTCCTGGCAGTTGTTTTAATTTTGATGGAGCGAAAACATCGAGTTTGGTTTAACTTTGTTTGTACGAAAAGCTAAATTGATATTAACTGATTTTTCTACCACAATTTTGCCATACTGACCAATTTTTTTTTACCAAAGTAAGCCTTATAAATATGTTGTATTAGGTGTGTGAGGCAATATGGAAGTCATCCCCTAGTATATGATGAGTATTTGACTTTGTTATACAAATGTTGTATAACTTTAAATTTGGTTTTGGGAGTTTGCAATGTTTAGAGTTGTTATCAGGTGTAAGATGATCTGACTGCCATGGGGATGGCGATTTGACCAGACGATGGTCAGCGGTATGAGCATCATGGGGCAAGCGGTCAAACCGGCCATATGGTTTTTAGAAATTGCATACCAAATACTTGTGTAGACGTGTTTGAGAATGTGTTTGCACTAGGTACCACCTAAAATGGAGTTCTGAGCTGGACTAGATAGAGTTTAACCAAAATTTCAGAGAGAGTGTTTTCTGGTGCTCTTAAGCGGTTAGATAGCCAAACATTAGTGGCCGGTCTGACTGGCATGGTGCTAGCCATCAGACCAACATCGGTGGTCTAACCTTCCAGGTAATGGCGGTCAAGGTATCGGGACTAAGCTAAGTCCAGAGCGATCAATGGATCAAGACTAAGTTAGAGGAGCTGAGGTTCAAAACGATCACGGTGCCAACGGAGAATGACTGAGGCTAGCAGAGTGGTTACAAGCCAAAAAGACAACGAACCAGAGCAAGAGCTATCAGTGGTGGACATGATGAGCAACAACAAGGTGGATCGGGACTAAACTTAGGGAGGAGCTAAGGTCTAGAATGGTTAGGGAAATCGGATGCCTTTATGGCATATAAAGAGGCATGTGGCGCGCCAAATGACTTGGGCTCGTTTGCAAACGAAGACTGTTCGGTGGGATCTAAACGCATGAGAGGATTGGTGGCAAATCATTTAGACCATATGGAGGTAAAGATGAAGTACAGAGTTGCTTCAAGGTGAAACAAGAAAGAAGCTTCGTACAAGGTGTTTTGGGAGCAAAATAATTGTTTTCTCCAAACCAAAAAGTTAAAGACTTCATCAATCCATAACGCGAGGAGGAAAAGAGAGGTGGTTTAGATCAAGGATGTACTGAAAATATTAAGTAGATCAAGTGTTAATTCATTATTGGGTTAATGGTTATGTGCGCTTTAAGAAACGTGCATGTGCGAGTGTAAAACCCGGTATAGTGTAAGGTTAACAGGCTAGGCCATGTAAGTGGTTGAAACCCACTAGAAGTCTGGTTAGGGTTTCTTGTGAGCCTCCATATATAATAAGGGAGAGGTGTTGGCTTAGGGTTCTTTGATTGGTCTTTACTGATTATAAGCATGATAGCTAGTACAATGTCTTGTGAGTTTTTTTTGCATCTTGTTGTGGAGCTTTTGCTGATGATGTCCTTTATGACAAGATGCTTGAATTCGAGGTGAAATCATTGGTTAATACTAGGAATATCAAATGTGACATTTGTGATGTAGACTTTACTTTTGATTGTCCTAAATTTAGGGATAAAAAGCTTTTGAGATCTAAGGAGGGGAAGGAACAAAATGGCATGAGTGGAGTTCAAGTTGAGGATGATCATGACAAGCTCACTAAGGATGATACTATACACAAACTAAGCAAGGTGAGTAAGGAGAAACTCATCTCAAATCTATTTGCTCTTAGGTTAGAAGTGAAAAACTTAGAGAAAGAAAAGAATGGTATGATTGATGAAATTGCTATATTGAGATCTCCTTTGTCTTGCGAGCCATGTGAATCCTTGCATGTGGAAAATAATAATTTGAGAACCCCTCTTGCATGCATAAAATCTAAAAACGAACTGTTGAGATAAAATGCTTCTATACCACGTGTTACTTGTATTGCCTTACATTTGAAAATGATAATCTTCGGGTTGTTCAGGACTCCCTAGTGATTGATCTTGATAATGCTAGATTGGATATAGACAATCTTAGTTTCACAGCCAGTCATGATTGTGATTCTTATGTAGGCATGCTTGCTGAAAATGAAGACTTGAAATTGGCCCATTTCACATGTGTAGAACAGTTTGAATTTACTATAGCTGAAAATAAAAAAATAACATTTGAATATTTTCAATTGTCTTGAGCAAAAGAGATGGATAGGGCTGAAATTAGTGAGCTGAATTATACTCATTATGTATCTTGCATAGCCACTAAGAAATTTTTTGAAGATAGCACAACCCCTTGTGATAATTGTGCCAAGTTGACAATTAAGCGTGATGCTTTGGATAAGACCTTGCTAGACAATTATGAGAAAGAGAACCTAACTGTTCTAAATGCATATAAATTAGTAGAATTCTCTTGTCCAAATTGTGCTAAATTACAAGTTAAAATTTATGCATTAAATTGTAAGCTTGTTAAGAATGCATTATTCATATTTTGCACATTTTGCATTTCTTTAAAAAATGAGGTTGAGTCTTTAAAGAGAGTGCATGATGATATGAGTACCAAGTCTTGTGACTCTTGTATAGCTTTTCAATCTGAGTTGATGTTTTAAGAGTTGATCTTGCTTCTTTGTAATCAGATTTGGATTCTCCTCGTGCTTCTCTTGAGTTGCTTAATGTTGGCACTTGTGCTATTGCTTTGATCACTCTTTTGTGGCTAGTGAGACTTCTTGTGGTTCTTCTAGTGTTGTCCAAGGGATTTCTAAAGACAAGTATATTTCTTCCTCACATGGTACAACATCTCTCAAAAAAGTACCATTACACCTTTCGATACGGGGTGCTCGATCTTCACGATGTAGGATCAATGATGATAACTTGGATCAGTACAACCTAACAAACCGATGGCGCAAACCACGGTTAGAACAGCAACCTGTAACAAAAAAATTCGCCCAACCACACGCTTGTGATCCCGTCTATCCGACTACACAAGTAGACGTGTCTGATTCGAGGGGTCTTTTTAGCCCGGGAACAAGGGACCAGTCAGACCAGCCCCAGACCTGTGATCAGACCGATGACTGGTCACACTAGCCCTACACCAGCGGTTGGATCACCCAGCCTGATCAGATCAGTCTTAAGCCAGTGGTCAGATCAGCCTTATGAGGATTTGGCCTGCTCGTTGCTTCTTTTATTTCCTTTACTTGTTGGCTTCTATTTTGTCCTTGTTTTATATGTGTATCTTATCTTATGTGCTTCTCATAGCTAATTAAGTGAAGAAGCCAAAAAAAAGGTTTATTTTATTGAAGTTAAAAATAGGCAAAGATTTTTCACCCCTCTTTGATCTTCGCCATCGGTCCTATAAAGTGTGACAACTTACCATATTAGTTGCATATAAAAACTTTCACAGTGGTAAATCATTGTATTACTTTCATATTTGTTTTGAAGGTTATGAACTTCATAATTAACATTAGACACGAAGCAAGTACTCAAAACAAAACATATGATCTGAAAACAACAAGGTTAGAGAAAACTTGCCTCTGGATCAGTTAACTTCTTTGAAGGAACAGGAGTCGCGACATGAAAAACTCCCTGGCATCCCACAATGGCGGCGGCCATAGCATCATAGTCAGTGAGATCAGCCTTGAAAAGCTTGAGATTTTCAGAAGCATTCTCTAGCTGCTTCAGATGGGCAGTCTTATTGTCAGCTGAAATAGCAACGGCAGAATGAATCGTCTGTCTTACTAAACACAAATAAAAAGGACTAAAAAATTACCTCTCCCTTTCATCTTTGATTTTTTTTGGTAGTTTTGGTTGAGAGAAACACATGACAATATCAGAGTATATAGTGAAAGGGCCAGCCTTGGGCTTGGGCAGCAGGGGCCACCACCTAGGGCCCACGAAAGCTAGAGGCCCCTAGCCCATGTGTGTTAGTATGTATACATGCTTGATATAGCCTATATACTGAATACTAAACATAGTTGATTAATGATTTGTTAGGTCAACTGCCAAAGTAAGTAATGGCTCATTTGGTCCATATTGTGCATCCAGCGTTGAGAGCTCCATAAATATCCACGCATGGACATTCATAGAGAGAACGCATCGAGTGAGTCATCCACTAGATCCAATCGTGCGCCCCTTGACCTCTCCACTCCTCTTCCGATCTTCTCTTTCCCAAAACAAATGCCACCATTGTCACCATTAATGGAGGAGGAGAGCCTGATTTCATCAATTCCCAACCAATTCATCTTCAATTTCTTCACTTTGCAATGGTTCTACTCGAAATTCCCCTCATATAACTGTTGCTTATATGGTACGTTTTTCTGAATTTTTTTCCTTAATTATCCGTTAGATACCACTCCAAGTCTCCAACATAACATCTACATTATCTAGAACAAAATCTTGAATATTTGGTAACATCAGTTTCTATCTATTAGATTTAAGAGAGACAGCTTGAAAAACTATTTGAGGTCATCAATGTCACATGAAAGGTTAAATGGTCTGGCTACTTTATGCATTGAGAATGATATGTTTGATCAGATTGATGTTGATACTATTATCAATGACTTTGCATATAGAAATATTAGAAGAAATTGTTTTCTGTAATCACTCTATTCATAACTCACTTGCTTGCTTGGCAGATGATAGATGGCCCATGACTCTCCCTTAGCGCGCTTTGACTAATGTAGCCTTCTTCTAAATTATTTTGTCCTTAGTAGCATATTATATTTTTTCTAAGATTTATTCATAATGTTAACGTGCCAGTGGATTGTCGCTAATGAATACTTTGTATTTTGCGATGTACTAAGTTTAATGTCGCCAATAAATACTTTGTATTTTGTGATGTATTGCCTAATGATTACTGTATTGAATTTTAGCTTTTGCAATTGATATAAAAAATATTGTTATATATTTATGTTAGAATGAATGACCTCCACTTTTTATTATGCTCTAAGGCCTCCAAAATAACAGGAACGGCGTGCAGTCTAGCAGCAGCTAAGCTATACATATTGAGCAGAAAGGAGTTGCTGAGGTAGTTCCTATATATGCATGGCAAACGAAGGAGAAGCACGTACTGAGATCGCGGACGGTGCCGTGGACGGTGTAGCCGCGGGAGAGGAGCAGCTTCACGAGCCACGAGGCGATGTACCCGCCGGCGCCGGTCACGCACACCGTCTCCGCTCTCCCTGCAGCTCCGTTCGCACGTCCTACCATCGTGCGCGACGTACTCGCCCTCGCCGTCCACGCTAGCTTCGCTCTCGGCAGCGCCTGCGAGCAACCACGTCTCAGCACTGACGAGTGAGCTTGGGACTTGGCACCCCGAGTACTAATAGTCCAATAAATACTAGCTTCAGGTAGTTCATATTGAAAGGAAATAATCAAGCGAGCACACCTGGCGATTAATCAAAGCGATTGGGACAAGAGCGAGTGGGAGTAGATCACCTAGCCTGTTAATCAAAGCGATTCCCCTCTAGATCCACGCATTATTTTGGGTTCACCAACAGCTCATGGACGGTGCAGGCAGGAAACTTTTAATTATTTAGGACTTGAACGTTGTTTTCGAATTCACTAGCCAGCTACTGATCGGTTACAATGAACGAAAGATTCCCTCGCACCCAGATCTGCTCGTTTCTGGTTCACAATATTATTGACGCGTTTGTGCGGGCTTCACTAACATATATATTATAGATTTCATTGACATATTCTGTTCTATGATACTGGACAAAGTATGCCAGAACAACCTAAAAAACATTGCTTCAAGTAGACAAGTATGTTTTAAATTGCTATCAGCACGGTGCCAAGGCGTCGTTAGTAGAAAGCTACCGCAACTGAAAATCATCCTACATCGCGTACTTTTTTTTTAGATCCCGGAAAAACAATATTCCGGCCTTGATCATTTCACGGGAATGACTACGGCCAAACAGTAACACAAAACATAGACCACATTACAACAAACCGCGATACAGAAGAACTTAAGCACCGCACACAAGCCAAAAGGACTTAATCCTTCAATCTAAAACAAGTTCTCCAACCAAACGAGCCAAAAAACTCCAGCACCACTCTCTTTATCCTTTTGCAACCGCTTAAGAGCTCCCTTCTCGCTTCCTCTTTAGATAATTGCGACCAGCACCTGATCCAATAAGTCCCCCTGAAAATGACCTGCACAAAAGAGTAAGTATTGGACCTTTTGAAAACGGCGTTATTTCTATTCAACCACATAGCCCAGCAAAAAGCCGCTAACCCAACTAAAATATGATCTCTAAGCTTTAGAGAAAAATTTCTAAGCCAAGAACCAAACATCATCTCAACACTAGCCGGTGGTTGAAATCCAAAGCTAATGACTAGCACATTCCAAACAGCCCGAGCCACATGGCAATCAAAAAAGAGATGCTGAATGCTCTCATTAGAGAGACAAAAGCAGCATCTAATACTTCCTTGCCACTGCCTCTTTGCGAGGTTATCCTTTGTTAAAATAACTCCCTTCTTCAGAAACCAAAGGAACACCTTAATTTTAAGTGGTAACTTTGTCTTCCAGAATAAACTCTTTTCTGGAATGTGATTCCTTTCCATTAGGTCTCTGTACAAGGACCTAACCGAGAAAGAGCCACTCTTATGTAAATTCCAAACTAGCACATCCTCCCGCTCATTCAGAGCAACCTGTACTATCATCCTCACCAATCTAAGCCACAAAGCCCTTTTTTCACCTACCAAAGCTCTCCTAAAAGAAACCTTTAGCGGTGTAGTACTAAGAACTTGAGCAACTGTCTCATCCCTCTTACTAACAATCCTATATAAATCTGGGAATTTCGTTCTTAAAGCTTCCTTCCCAACCCAAATGTCTTCCCAAAATCTCGATTGTTGCCCATTATTAACCTTAAACCTGCTTCTCTCTAGAAAAAGATTTTTGACTTCCAAAAGACCACTCCAGAACTGAGAGTCCCCTGGACGCTTAACTACTTGTGATAAGGTCAAACCTTTCAAATACTTTCTCCTGATCAAGCATTGCCAGAGGCCGTCCTCATTCAGTAACTTAAACAACCATTTACTTAACAGACAGCAATTCTGCACTTCCAGGTTTAAAATGCCCAACCCTCCCACACACTTTGGTTGGCTAAGGATGCCCCACCTAGCCAATCTATATTTCTTTTCACTCCCATCATTTTGCCAAAAAAATCTGGATCGATAATAATCCAGTTTCTTAAGGATCCCTTTAGGAATCTTGAAAAAGGACATCATAAACATCGGGAGACTTGATAGAACTGAATTGATTAAAACGAGTCTACCACCTACCGAAAGCAATTTGCCTTTCCAACTACTCAACTTTTTCTGAAATCTTTCCTCGACTTCCCTCCAATCCTTGTTCAAAACTTTTCTATGATGCATAGGGAGACCAAAGTACCTAAATGGTAGAGATCCCTCCTTGCACCCAAAAAGTTCAACATAGTCGGCACTTTTGACCTTAGCGTCCCCAAAACAAAAAACCTCACTTTTATGGAAATTTATTTTAAGGCCCGACAACTCCTCAAAAGAACTTAGAACTAACTTTAGGTTCTTTGCCTCATCAAAGTCATTTTCCATAAAAAGGATAGTATCATCCGCATACTGGAGAATCGACAAACCGCCATCAATCAGATGAGGTATTAAACCCCTAAAATATCCCTTGCCTCTTGCCCTATCTAAAAGAATTGCCAACATGTCTGCAACTAGGTTATACAAAACTGGCGAAAGAGGATCCCCTTGCCTCAAACCTTTATTAGTCTGAAAGTATTTGCCTATGTTATCATTCACTTTAACCCCTACACTGCCACCATTTACAATAGAATCGATCCACTTACACCAAGTAGGTGAAAAACCTTTTAATCTCAGAACTTGCTGCAAAAACGACCACCTCACCTTATCGTAGGCTTTCTCGAAATCTAGTTTGAGAATTACCCCACCTAACTTTTTCTTGTGTAACTCATGCAATGTTTCATGCAGGACGACTGCACCTTCCAAAATATTTCTTCCCGGAATAAAAGCCGTTTGCGAAGGTCTAATCACCTTACTCGCAATCCCCGAAATCCTATTAGCCATCACTTTTGTGAAAATCTTAAAACTGACATTAAGCATACAAACGGGTCTATACTGTTGTATTTGCTTAACCTCTATTTGTTTTGGCAGGAGCGCTATAATCCCAAAATTTAGGCTAAAAAGAGAGAGCTTATTCATGTGGAAATATTTAAACATGGCCATTAGGTCATCTTTAATTAGACTCCAAAAAACTTGATAAAACTCAACTGGAAACCCATCAGGGCCCGGAGCTTTATTGTGCTTCATTTGAAAAATGGCCTCTCACCTCTTTTTCTGAAAAAACGTCTGTAAGAATCCTATTCTCTGAATCAGATACCTGCGTGATATCGTCTTTGTACGACTCATCAAGAGTCAATAAATTTTTCCGCGTCGGCCCAAAGAGCTTTTTATAATAATTAGTAATGTATTTTTCCAGATTATCATCTCCTTCAATTACCCCTTCTTCTTGTTCAAGCCGACAAATTCTAGTTTTTCTTCTTTTTCCATTCACGACCAAATGGAAATACCTTGTATTGTTGTCCCCCTGCAAAAGCTCCGTGGTTTTGGCCCTTTGGAACCACTTAACCTCCTCCTCCCGAAGTAAAAGAGCCAGCCTTTCTTTCACCCCTTGCAACAGGTCCCTTTCTTGCTGACTCAGCAGCTGCGCTTCAGCTTTTTTATCAAGCTCATCCGCTAACCTGTCCAACTCTTGCTTTTCCTTCTTAAACGCCCCATTCTCATTCTTTGCCCAACCTCTCAAAAATTGCCTCAACCTTCTGATTTTATTCTGCCACCTTTGAAGAGCCGAACTACCCTTTTTTTCTTCTTTCCAGACCTTGGAAACCAAATCAAAGAAGCCCTCACGTAAGAACCATCTGAGTTCAAATTTGAACATCGGTTGACTCTTACACTGGGTTCTTTCACCCGTGCTAAGCAAGAGTGGGGTATGGTCCGACAGATTTCTCCCTAAAGCCCTCACTGTAGAGAGAGGGAATTTCTGTTCCCACTCCGTGCTTACTAAAATCCTATCCAGCTTTTCATACGTTGGTACTTTCCGAGAACTAGCCCAATTAAAGATTCTACCAGACAGAACAATTTCCCTTAAGTTTAAGCTATCTATGATTGCATTAAAGAGAAATGGCCATTTCCCATCAAACCTATCATTACTTTTTTCACTCGGATTTCGGATGATATTGAAATCCCCACCAATCATAATTGGCAATGTCTCTTTATTACAAGCATGGACTAACTCGGTAAGAAAAACTTCTTTGAATTCTGGTTGAGCTGCCCCATAAACAGCCACCAAGATCCATTGAAATCCATCTTTTTTATTTTTGAGATGGAATTTCACGTAGAAATCCCCTTCCGCAATACTGCCTATATCAAAAAAGTCTAGATTAACTCCCAACAGGATACCGCCTGACCTCCCAAAAGGCTCCGTCCAATGCCAGATGAAATTTCTTCCCCCACATAACTTATGAAGCTTTGCTTGCGAGAAGTCTTTCTTCCCGGTTTCCAAAAGCGCTACAAAGTCTAAGCCCAACTCTCTAGAAGTTTCCCAAAGAAATCTTGATTTAGCCAAGTCTTTAAGACCTCTGCTATTCCAGAAAATTCCTCTCATGATGAACACCACCTCGAAATTTTAACTTTTCTTTTTTCATAAGTCCTCTTTCCCGACGACTTAGCGTCTGACTTATACTTTTTGATAATAGCCTTTGCATCACTACTTAGGTGATAGCTATCATCATCAAAAATATCATCTCCCAAATCCTCACACAAGTGTCTTACTGCCTCTAAACCTAAACCCTCTAAACTCTCTGAATCAACACCACTACTTAGAGAGCTATTACTGCAATTGCCTAGATTGTCCAAAACTTTAGCCTTCTCTAAACCAACCAAACGACTAACAGCAGAAAACAGATTCTCATTACTTTTACCCGCCACTATCCCCAACTCATTAATCCTCCTAACAGCAATAGAGATAGGCAACGAACAAAAAGACTGAACTGAATTCATACCTTCCTTTTGCTCCAGGTTGCGAACCACCGCCCGCCGCTCCACCCGCTTCAACGTATGCTCTTCAGAGACCCCGGCTAAGCGGGGACTGGCCCTTGATGGTGAAACCACCACCTCCTTTATTGCCGCCGCTGCCTCCGCATTGCCCACCGTCGAGGAGCCGCTCCCTTCCCGACCCCCAACTGCTCCTCCTCCAGACCGGCTCTGCACCTCCAGCCTAACACCCGAGCCCACATGCTCAGAAAACGCCCCCAAACCTTCCTGGCTTAACCCATTCCCTCCACTGACCTGGATTGCGCCAACTGCCCAGTCCAGCCCCTCCTCCCGACCCTTCACCGGAGCAACCACCTCCATCCCGCCCAAACCTTCCCTTACCCCTCCTCCAGACACACCAACATCACCGAAAACACAAACAACCCCCAGAGGAAACCCACTCGGCCCCCTCCCAGCAACTTCCAGCTCACCCAACAAAACGGGCTGCCCTTTGCCTCCCACCAAAGCTTCACCCAGACTGCCCTCACTGCCCAAAAGCTCCTCTTCTTCCGCAATCACTTTATCAGCTGCCTCGGCTAACACTCTATTCACCGACACCCCCAGGAGCTCCTCTGCTTCTTCTCTGAGAAAAGCTCTGAACTCCACCTCACTCATGTTCTGAACTCTTTCTTTTAGAGAATCACTGCCCGACCTTCCCTCATTTGCCGGCGCCCCACTGCTTCCACCATCCACTCCCCTTAAACGCTTGTGCTCCCTAGCACCCTCCATTTCCTCCCCCAGCAAATCATCCTCCTCCAAGCCCTCTTCCTCATTACCAGAACCCTCATTGCCCCCTCCATTCCACTCCACCTCAACTTCTTCTCCATTCTCATCAAACCCTCTCCTTTCTACCTCGAATTCCAGTTCAAAGTAATGATCTCCAATGACCACATCCAACTGAGCAGGGATCAATTTCGGATCAAGGACCGCCACCAAAATCCTACCAAACTCACTCGTCCTTGTCAACTCCATATCCACCGACTGCGTTGAACCAATCAAGGACCCGACCGCCCAAAGGTTCAGGAACTCCCTCAAAGCTTTTCTCAACCCAAAAACCCTTACCCAAACTTTAGGGAGCAATAAGCCTTCCTCCTTCTCATGCCATTCCTCAAAACTCAACCTGATGCCCGTTGCAGCACCATCCTTCTTGACATCCGCCCCCCAAAAGCAATTGACCGCTGCAATTCAGATTTGGACGGAAATTGAGTAATAAAAGCATTATCCCCACATTTCACTAAAGTCCAATTCCACTTTCCAGGCACAATCCTTTGCAACTGAGCCCTAACTTGATCCTCGGAAAGCTCCCCTCCTGTGATGGTAACCAGCGCCATCTTAGAATCTTTCTTCCCCCTTGGCAAAGGAGGATACGGAATGTGAAAGAAACCCAAACCATGCACCGCATACCCGACAGCATAAGCCACTGGTCTCGGCATCTTGAGAATTGGGCACCTGTGGTTCACATGCTCCTGACTATCACAGATGACACAGTAAATGCTCGCCGAGCAACTCACCGCCAAATGCCCCTTCTTAGCACGCCTTGAACATCTCGCACCTGCCACCGCAACTGCTCCCTCCCCCTCTGCACCATCCTGACCAGCCTCCTCCTGCACTCCTCCCGCCACCCCCTGCACACTCCCAACATCAGCCTTGACGCTGGCAGCCTCAGCCGTCTTACCCGAAGCTTCCAAACTTCCCGATGCAACCCCGCTATTAGGATTCGCACTGTCCACCGGAGGCCCAAGCTGCCGCACTTCACCCTGCCCTTGCCTACCACTGAACCCACCACGCGGTCCCCCAAACCTCCACCCAGCCCCTCTGCCAAAATCATGCCGCGACCAACCCCTACCCCTCTGCACACCACCCCCAAACGGAAGCCTCAACCCCCACCCTCCATTCTGAAAACCACACCCAACCACGCGAAACCCACCACCACCAGGAGCCTCCTCTTCCCCTTCACCACCCCGCCCGCGACCCCGACCAAAAGGAATTCCACGGCCAAGGGAGCCAGCAACACCAACCTGACTCGAGCTGCCGGCCCGTCCCCCCACTCCACCGCGACCGCCCCGCTGCATCTCGCTTCCCTGCCACCCTCCAGAAACCGCCTCCGAAGGCACCGCCCCCCTCACGGCTTCAGCAAACGAAAGTGGCCTGGGAACCGAGGCAACCCGAAGAGCTGGGAAAGTAGCAAAAGAGATTTGCTTACTGGAAAGTATCTTCGGCCGCCCCCTCCTGGCGAGTAATTTGCCCAGACCCTGGGGGAATCGAGGCAACCGCTGGGCCCCAACACGACCCAACGGGCCCAAAACACTGTTTAGATCCTTCGGCCCCACCTGACGATACACCTTACCAATTTGAAAAACCGGCACCTCCGAACCAGCTTCCAAACTCACCACCGCCGACTCAGGCGCCGGCGGCACCACAAACACGGCCTCCCTCCCCACCTCCGCCCCGAGGTCTGCCAGCCTGGTTACCCCCTGGGTAACCCCCCTCGATCTCAAATCCTTCACCCTAACATCTCCCAACCTCAATTCCGGCGACACCCTCCTCAAGGGAAGAGGTCCTTTCCACCCCCTAACGCCCGTCGTCCTCCTCTCCCGCTCCACCGCGATTCTGACCCGAGAAACCACTGAGTGCTCCTGACCTGCTTCACAAACCACAGACCCAAAACAAAGCGAAGAAGAACTGCTCTTAAAAGGAGAATCAGCTCTTACCCGATCTCCGAATGCATCCCGCACGGGAACCCCGCTCGACGCGCTGGAGCTATAACCAGCCCCTTCTTCCTCCTCGCCAGAGCTCGCACCAGCCCCTTCTTCTTCCTCACCAGAGCTCGCACCATCGCTCCGAGCCCAGAACCGAGATCCGCTCCCTTCCTTTCGAAACCCCACTAGTGGGTCGGAGGCCGAGAACCGAGACAGCGCTGAAAGACTCCGAGACACCCCCCTCTCCTCCTCTTGCTCCGACACCGCCACCACCCCGGCAGGAGGAGAGCAAAAATCCCCACCTGAGGGCAAAGCACACAACCCCGGAGAAACCCTCGCAGGCGAAGCAGGACGCGCCTCCCCCCTCCAGCAACCTCTAAACCCGGCCCTAACCCCGGTGACGGCAAGACCCGCACCGAAACAGGGCCACAGGCCACCGGCAGAAACGTCAGCGCATCCCCCTTCACAGGCTCAGCCACCTGCGGAGACGCCCTAGGCGCAAGGGTAAGGCGACGCCGGCGACCCTCGACCATCTCCCCCCCCCCCCTCAGCATGTCAAGGGGATTGAGATGAAAGCAAGCATAAAGAGAAAAGAGGAGAGGAATTAAGTCAACTGCTGGATGGGCACTTCACTTCACTTCTTTCGCCTTAGCGAAAGTTGATCGTTTCAGCTGTCTATCCTGCCGCCAAGGCCGTGAACGGCGCCGCCCTCACTGACTCGCTGCCGACCACCTAAAGCTATGGTCAGAGAGATTGCTAGACCTGGAAACTTTGAACTCCATGACTAGCCGCACGCCACATCGCGTACTTATATGAAGTATTGATTTTAATTTACGTGGTCTTATACGAAGTATTGATTTTTATAATTTTATTTCACATAAAATTTGCATGAAAATATTTTTTTGAGACAAATCATACTTATACTCTATAGCCGATACGGCTCCATGCAATGATCTCCATAGTTTTCTTGGCCATAACGGATTAAATTAGAAGGCGATATAGGAGCTTTTTGTAGCGGCTGTAGCTGCGATAGCGCGATTTCCGCTATAGCGCCGCTATTGATAACACTGAGTTGTAGTGATGTGCATTCAGACATCTTTCGCCATTGCCTCCTTGAAATCACTCGAGCCAAAACGACCTTATTCATGGAGCATTGAAGGCTTGAAAGCGCCTCTCATAGTTTATATTGGCAAACATCAAACATGAAACGACCACACACCCTTATGATTGAAAACAAAGGGGCGCCTTACTACTGTTTTTTAGGCCTAGGAATTTATTGCTACTGCTGAGGAACGATAAGCATCAAGCAGCTCTTGCCAAATGTGTCGCAACAAGCGAGCAACACCTGTGGTTCTTCTGGGTCTAAATTCTCGCGGAAGCTAGACTTTGTTGTACAAGGGAGGAAAACGGCAGGGAGCCCCCTCCACATCCTCGAGGAACCCAGCCTGCTTGCAGAACTCGACGGTGTCAGCGATCGTCTCCTTCAGCGGCCGGCAGCTCCACCCCAGCTTCTTCAGCTTGTCAGACGTCATCGGAGCTGGGTGATCCATGTCACAGATACTCTCCCTGCCAATTGCCCAAGGAATCGAAGTTAGACATCACTAGCTTCAGTATTCAGTATCTGAAAGATTGAAATAACAACGAAGAGAAGTGCCAGGGAGGAAAAGGCCTACTTGCTCATGAAAGGGTAATCAGGGTACATGCTCTTGACCAAGTCCAGCAGGTCACGGGCGCTGATGAAATGAGGGGCGCAAATGTGCCTGCCGGAGGCTTCAGGCGCCTCGTAGACCAGAAGCAGAGCGTCGGCGGTGTCGCGGACATCGACGATGTGCCAGAGCTTGTTCCTCATTTGGTCAGGACCTCCTGCATCAACGCTCAAAACACTGCGTAATTTTGTCACTCCGGAGAAAAGGACTTAAGGTTTGACCATAAGATGACCAGGTTAAGATTTCTTAAAAAGGGGATGGTTAGGATAAGTAAAATACTTCAATAGGCTGCAGCCAACGATGAACAAAATAATGGAATGCATTATTAGGTGGTTTGTGACGATCGGAACCTTTCAGGAAATAGACGAGGAATTGGCAGCTTGTGTTAAGCATTGGCTGCAGCAGGGGACCAAAAACCAGAGCTGGGTTAATAGATACAACATCTAAGCCAGTCTGCCGTCCGTATTCAAGCGCTGCCTCTTCTGCTGTGATCTTGGAAACAGAGTACCAGTCCTACGAATACACAGTACAACATGACGAACTCAAATTTGGAAATGAATTAGTAATATTTAGATCAGAAACTAGTTTGCTAAGTTGTTTGTGTTTCCATTTTTACTGCTACTTTACAGTACCACTTACCTCGTTATTCCTGCAGAATTCTTTGTCTGACCAGCAGTTCTCATCTTTGATCTTGTCTTTGGGCCAGTCTTTCGGGTTGATCTCAACGGCAACCATGGATGAAACAATCACCACTCGTCGAACATTCGCGGCCGAGGCAGCTTTGAGTACGTTTGTAGTGCCAGTAATAGCAGGACTCAACATTTCTAGCTGCATGCATGGTGGGTACGACATGATATATTGGGAGCACAAACACAAATATACCACACAGTTTTTACAACAAGTTGGACAGTTTTTAAGTAAATTCTTGAGATTTGAGTTTTAACCGATAGGTCTTTTTTATCTGAACATAGGAGATTGGTCAAACTGCCCCCAAATCTACGGTCAGATCGATGTCTGGTCAGACCGGCCCTAGACCGGTCTTAAGACAACGGTCAGCCCGGCCTAGTGTGGTTTTGGCCTGTCCATTGTTTCTTCATCTGTCTTGGTTTATTGGTTTCTATTTTGTTCTTATTTCCCTTGTGTATATAATCTTATTAGTTTTTCATAGCTAATTGAGTGAATAAACTAAAAGGGGTTGATTTTAGTTAAGTTAAAAAGAAACAAAGATTATTCATCTCCTCTGATCTTCGCCATCGGTCATACAAGGTGTGACAACTTACCATGTCAGTTGCATATAAAAACTTTCACAGTGGTAAATCATTGTATTACCTTCATATTTCTTTTGAAGGTTATGACTTATGAACTTCATAATTAACATTAAACGCAGAGCAAGTACTCAAAACGAAACATACGATCTGGAAACTACAAGGTTAGAGATAATTTGCCTCTGGATCAGTTAACTTCTTTGAAGGAACGGGAGTCGCGACATGAAAAATTCCCTGGCATCCCACAGTGGCGGCGGCCATAGCATCATAGTCAATGAGATCAGCCTTGAAAATCTTGAGGTATTCAGAAGCATTCTCTAGCCGCTTCAGATGGGCGGTTTTATTGTCAGCTGAAACAGCAACGGCGGAATGAATCATCTATCTTACTTAACACAAACAAATCGGACTAAAAAAATTACCTTCCCCCCTTCTCATCTTTGACCTTTTTAGTAGTTTTGGTTGAGAGAAACATATGACAACATCAGAGCATACAGTTTAGAGCAGCTAAGCTATATATATTGAGCAGAAAGGAGTTGCTAAGGTAGTTCCTATATATGCATGGCAAATGAAGAAGCACGTACCGAGATCGCGGACGGTGCCGTGGACGGTGTAGCCGCGGGAGAGGAGGAGCTTCACGAGCCACGACGCGATATACCCGGCGGCGCCAGTCACGCACACCGTCTCTCCCCTCCCTCCCTCCGCACCTCCGGCCATGGCGTCGCCCACTGCGAAGTCAGCTCTCCACAGCGAGCTCCACTCTTCGTCTGGTTGCTAGCACTGCCGGCGCGACCAGTAGTACTTCAGGCAGAGGTCGTCCATAAGAACGTTCAAAGAAAACTACCGTATCAGAAAGCAGCCAAGAGTGGTTGCAAGATGGAGTGAATTTACTGGCTAAACGAGTACGAATTCTACCGTTGATGCCGACCTGAGAAGTCCTTGCAGGTCAAGCACATCACATCACCCAGAATCATTCCTGATATGTGCCACTTTCCATATGTCCAAACGTTTTCGTATCAAACAAAAATCTCTGAAGTTAACATGCAGATTCAAACTCATCCATAGTTTTCTTGGCCATAACGGAATAAATTAGAAGGTGATATAGGAGGTACGTAGGAGCTTTTGGTAGCGGCTGTAGCTGCCTTAGCGCGATTTCCGCTGTAGCGCCGCTATTGATAAGGGGTCTCTCCTTTTCAATTTTTAGAAGATGCTTTTTGAATTATCTATCATAACTAATTTTTAAACGAAATATCTTTTTAGATAAAGTCTACAACGTTGATTGTGCTACACATTGTAGCAATTTTATTTATATCAGTCAAAATTGCATGTGAGTTTCTGTAACTTCGTATTTTCTCTCACGAACAACTCAAAAACCATAAACCACAGTTAAAAGTCATAAACTGAAACCAAAAAGAATAGTTCCAACACTGAGTTGCAGTGATTTGCATTCAGACATCTTTCGCCATTGCCTCCCTGAAATCACTCGAGCCAAAACAACCTTATTCATGGAGCATTGAAGGCTTGAAAGCGCCTCTCATAGTTTATATTGGCAAACATCAAACATGAAACGACCACACACCCTTATGATTGAAAACAAAGGGGCGCCTTACTACTGTTTTCTAGGCCAAAGAACTTATTGCAACTGCTGAAGAACGATAAGCATCAAGCAGCTCTTGCCAATGTGTTGCAACAAGAGAGCAACACCTGTGGTTCTTCTGTGTCCAAAGTCTTGCTGGAGCTAGATTTTGTTGAACAGGGGAGGAAAACGGCAGGGAGTTCCTTCCACATCCTCGAGGAACCCAGCCTGCTTGCAGAACTCGACGGTGTCAGTGATCGTCTCCTTCAGCGGCCGGCAGCTCCACCCCAGCTTCTTCAGCTTGTCAGACGTCATCGGAGCTGGGTGATCCATGTCACAGATACTCTCCCTGCCAATTGCCCAAGGAATCGAAGTTAGACATCACTAGCTTCAGTATTCAGTATCTGAGAATGAACGAACAACGAAGAGAAGTGCCAGGGAGGAAATGGCCTACTTGCTTATGAAAGGGTAATCAGGGTACATGCTCTTGACCAAGTCCAGCAGGTCACGGGCACTAATGAAATGAGGCGCGCAAATGTGCCTGCCGGAGGCTTCAGGCGCCTCGTAGACCAGAAGCAGAGCGTCGGCGGTGTCGCGGACATCGACGATGTGCCAGAGCTTGTTCCTCATTTGGTCAGGGCCTCCTGCATCAACGCTCAAAACACTGCGTAATTTTGCCACTGCGGAGAAAAGGACTTAAAGGTTGGACCATAAGATGACCAGGTTAAGATTTCTTAAAAAGGGGATGGTTAGGATAAGTAAAGTACTTCAATAGGCTGCAGCCAACGATGAACAAAATAATGGAATGCATTATTAGGTGGTTTGTGATGATCGGAACCTTTCAGGAAGTAGACGAGGAATTGGCAGCTTGTGTTAAGCATTGGCTGCAGCAGGGGACCAAAAACCAGAGCTGGGTTAATAGTTACAACATCTAAGCCAGTCTGCCGTCCGTATTCAAGCGCTGCCTCTTCTGCTGTGATCTTGGCAACAGAGTACCAGTTCTACGCATACACAGTACATGACAAACTCAAATTTGGAAATGAATTAGTAATATTAAGATCAGAAACTAGTTTGATAAGCTATGTGTGTTTCCATTTTTACTGCTACTTTACAGTACCACTTACCTCGTTATTCCTGCAGAATTCTTTGTCTGACCAGCAGTTCTCATCTTTGATCTTGTCTTTGGGCCAGTCTTTCGGGTTGATCTCTACGGCAACCATGGATGAAACAATCACCACTCGTCGAACATTCGCAGCCGAGGCAGCTTTGAGTACGTTTGTAGTGCCAGTAATAGCAGGACTCAACATTTCTAGCTGCATACATGGTGGGTACGACATGATATATTGGGAGCACAAAGTAACACAAATATACCACAGTTTTTACAACAAGTTGGACAGAATATTATGATGGATAAAGAGCATTTTAGTTTACTTTGTAACAAATTGATGCATACGCATAAACTATCGAAATGCACAGTATTATGTTCAGACAAGACTGGAATGTCGCAACCTGCATTTTTCTATCTCCAATATTTGATGGAGACATATTCATAGTCACTATAAACTATTGTCCTTTCGAGAATTACAATTGATGTCATTTTAAGAATTATTGCCAAGATCCTTGGTTGGTTTGCCAGTAAAGAAGGACCGTTACCATGGAAGCCTTCTCAGTCAACAATTCATGATAAACACATTTGTCCTGGCAATTGTTTTAATTTTGATCGAATGAAAACATCGAGTTTGGTTTAACTTTGTTTGTACGAAAACGTAAATTGATATTAACTGATTTTTCTCCCGCAACTTTGCCATCCTGACCAATTTTTTTTTACCAAAGTAAGCCTCATAAATATGTTGTATTAGGTGTGTGAGACTATGTGAAAGTCATCGTCTGATGCATAATGAGTATTTGACTTTGTTATGCAAATGTTATCAAAGTTTGAGTTTGATTTTGGAAATTTACAAAATTCAGGGTTACTGTCAGGTGTAAGGCAGTCTAGCTGCCATAGGGATGGCGGCCCGACCGCTCGATGGCCAGCGGTCAGATCGGTTATATGGCTTTTGAAAATTGCACACCAAACACTTATGTATGTGTGTTTAATGATGTGTTTGCACTAGGTATCACCTAAAATAATGTTCTGAGCTAAAATTAGATAAAGTTTAACCGAAATTTTAAAAAGAATATTTTCTGATGCTCTTAAGCGGTCAGATCGGTCAAACATTGGCGGTCTAACCAGCATGGTGCCAACGGTCTTACCAGTGCCGGTGGTCTGAATGGCCAAGTAATGGCGGTCAGACCAACTTTTAACGAATTAATACTGAAATTATGCATTTTGGTTTGATGTTTGGTCATAAGTTTAGGATCAGTGCATGAGCATAGTTGTGTGTGCATAGCATGGGCGTTGGTGTTTTGTTGTGATGTGTTACAAGATGCATTGTTTTGACTAATGTGAGTCAAATGTATGGAACTTGTGTTCGACATGGTTGTTTGATCTTTGGATATGTAGATGGCTTGTAAAATATTAGCGGTTAACGGCAATAGACCGGGACTAAGCAAGAGAGCTGAGTTGCGAGTAGTTATGTAAGTCTAGGTGAGGCTATGTGGCTCAAACGGAAAACACAGAGAAGGCAAGGATTGTAAAGAGGCGAGTTGGCGCATGTGGTATGCCAAGTGATGTGGCCGATGCACGTGGAGACGGTTCGGGAGAGTCCGAATATGTGAAGACGTGATGGCTAATCATTGGGCACTATGGGCTTTGATGAGAAGGACTTTCGGAGGTAAGTCATGGTGAGGCGGATAAGACCGAGATTAAGCTAAGAGAGATTAGGTCCATAGTGGTCAAGGGATCGGGACCAAGCTAGGGGAGCTGAGATCCAGAACGATCAAGGTACCGCCGAAAGATTATTGAAGTTAGCGGAGCGGTTACAAGTTAAGAAGATAAGGAACTAGAGCAGGAGCTACTGGTGGTGGACGCGACCGGCAATGGCAATGTCGATTGAGACTAAACTCAGGGAGGAGCTGAGGTCTTAAACAATTAGGGAAGCCAGGTGCTGTCGTGGTGTATGGAGAGGCATGTGGCATACCAAGTAACTTGGGCTCATTTGTAAGTGAGAATAGTTCGGTGAGACTTTGAGGTAAGTCACTAGGGCCACATGAAATTGACGATGAAGAACGAGGCTGCTTCAAGACGAAGGAAGTGTGGAGTTTTATGGAAAGTAGTTTAGGGGTAAAATAGTCTTTTTGCCCACAAAGGGAATATTGAAGAGTTGAGCAAACCACAACATGAGACACAAGAGAGGTGGTTTAGATTAAAGATGTGCTAAAAATGTTAAGTAGATCAAGTATTGATTCGCTATCTTGTTAATGGTTGTGTGTGCTTTGAGAAGCGTGCATGTGTGAGTGTAAAACTCGGTATGGTGTTAAGTTAATAGGTTAGCCCGTGTAAGTGGTTGAAATCCAATTAGAAGGCTGGTTAGGTTTTCTTGCGAGCCTCTATATATATGGAGGGAGATGTGTTGGCTTTAGGCTAAGTTTTTGGAGAGCTTGTGCCAGACCAACTTAAGAAGATTAAGGTTTTTAGAGAGAACCTTTGACAGATGAGTTGTGGTTCTTTGTCATGAATTTTATTTTGTCATTCTTAAGCTTTGTGGCTGGCTTGGGAGTAGCTGTAAATATTCATCTCTAAGTATTAATAGACATCCATATTCGTTCAAGTCTTTCTCCTCTTTGCAAAGTGTTTAAATCTTGTTTTGGCTTAGTTTTTGGTGTTACTTTCTCTCCTCTTGATCTTGCCATAATACATAACGAGTAAGAGGCACTAAAAGATTCTAGTTGATCAATCATTGCCCATCTAGACTATCTCCATAGTAAGATTCAAGATGAAGCCCGGTTTGGCTTGTTCTTGGTTGAAATTTGAGTTTCATTGTCAAGATAGTTTTATCTCGAATACGTACCTAGATTAGCTTGCCATGATATATAGTAGTAGATCTGGATCATCCTTTTAATTAGGAACTCCTTGAGTAAGAACTAATTTAGATTTTAGGGTTCTAGGTGTTCTTGATATTTAGATTTGATTTCCTTCGAATTAGTAAATCTGAGCGCAAAAACCTTGTAACTTTTCACTGATTTAGGTTCCTATTGACTTGAATAATTTTTATGCAAAATTTGGGAATGTTAGGATAAGATTTGGTCAGACCGCCCCCAAATCTGCGGTCAGATCGGCCCTAGACCGGTCTTAAGCCAGCGGTCAGCCCGGCCTAGTGTGGTTTTGACCCGCTCATTGTTTCTTCATTTGTCTTGGTTTATTTGTTTCTATTTTGTTCTTGTTTCCCTTGTGTATATGATCTTATTAGCTTCTCATAGCTAAAACTAAAAGGGGTTGATTTCATTTAAGTTGAAAAGAAACAAAGATCATTCATCTCCTCTGGTCTTCGCCATCGGTCATACAAGGTGTGACAACTTACCATGTCAGTTGCATATAAAAACTTTCACAGTGGTAAATCATTGTATTACCTTCATATTTCTTTTGAAGGTTATGACTTGTGAACTTCATAATTAACATTAAACGCAGAGCAAGTACTCAAAACGAAACATACGATCTGGAAACTACAAGGTTAGAGATAATTTGCCTCTGGATCAGTTAACTTCTTTGAAGGAACGGGAGTCGCGACATGAAAAATTCCCTGGCATCCCACTGTGGCAGCGGCCATAGCATCATAGTCAACGAGATCAGCCTTGAAAATCTTGAGGTATTCAGAAGCATTCTCTAGCCGCTTCAGATGGGCGGTCTTATTGTCAGCTGAAACAGCAACGGCAGAATGAATCATCTGTCTTACTAAACACAAACAAACCGGACTAAAAAAATTACCTTCCCCCCTTCTCATCTTTGACCTTTTTAGTAGTTTTGGTTGAGAAAAATATATGACAACATCAGAGCATACAGTTTAGAGCATCTAAGCTTTATATATTGAGCCGAAAGGAGTTGCTAAGGTAGTTCCTATATATGCATGGCGAATGAAGAAGCACGTACTGAGATCGCGGACGGTGCCGTGGACGGTGTAGCCGCGGGAGAGGAGGAGCTTCACGAGCCACGACGCGATATACCCGGCGGCGCCAGTTACGCACACCGTCTCCCCTCTCCCTCCCTCCACACCTCCGGCCATGGCGTCGCCCACTGCCAAGTCAGCTGTCCACAGCGAGCTCCACTCTTCGTCTGGTTTCTAGCACTGCCGGCCCGACCAGTAGTACTTCAGGCAGAGGTCGTCCATAAGAACGTTCAAAGAAAACTACCGTACGTATCAGAAAGCAGCCAAGAGTGATTGCCAGTTGGAGTGAATTTACCGGATAAACGAAAACGAGTACGAATTCTGCCGTTAATGTCGACCTGAGAATTCCTTGCACGTTAAGCTCATCACATCACCCAGAATCATTCCTAAAAGTGGAGTGAATTTACTGGCTAAACGAGTACGAATTCTGCCGTTGATGCCGACCTGAGAAATCATTGCAGGTTAAGCACATCACGTCACCCAGAATCATTCCTAACATGTGCCACTTTCCATATGTCCAAACGTTTTCGTATCAAACAAAAATCTCTGAAGTTAAAATGCACAGTGTACGAAGGACCATGTAAGAAGGTTTAGAATAATATTATGATGAACCATTGCAAATTTCGTATAGTGGTTATGTGATTTTGCGAAGATCGCATTTGGTTTGGACTCTTTTCTAGAAATATCAGAAAAATCGGTAGTACCGTAGGTGGTGCGGTAATACCGTAGGACGGTAGTACCGCAAGTGTTTATACGGTAGTACCACAAGGCGGTAGCAACGACTATGCTGCGGTACATTATTTCCAAAGAGGTCTAGTTTGAGTGCGGTAGTATCGGCTTGGGGAGCGGTAATACCGTAGTACGGTAGTACCGGTATGGTAAGTGCGGTACTACCGGATTTCCTAAAAAAATAGGGTTTAAGAGAATTAAGACATGGATTGAGTTGGGATGACCTAGGTCTTTGTATTAATGTTGCATGATGCATGTTTTGGTTAATGTGGGTCAAGTTGTGAAGAACTTGTGCTCGGAAATGATTTCTTTGTCTTTGGATATGCAGGGTCGCTTGAAGTCAAGTGTGATCAACTGCGAGGATCAGGGCTAGGCTCATGGAGGATCTGAGGCCCAAAACGATCAAGGATGTCAGGTGAGATGGTGAGCTCAAACATGGCACGAGAAAGGCGAGAAATATTGAAGGCGAGTTCGAATGGCGAGATGTCACCATGTAACTTACACGAGTCAAGTCAGCCGTGGTTCAGTTGAACTGGGACGGGAGAAACGTGGCAACGTGTGGTAAGCTAGTGGTGCACCTACACATGGCAAGCATGGCGATTGCTTGCAATGTGAGATAAAGACCGGTTCAACAAAGGGCACGTAGACGACACCGTTGGAGAGAGGTTTAGGTCAAGGTGGAGCTGGTTTGATCAAAACGGAGCAAGGCTAAGGATTTAGCGGATACAGACTTATACGCTTTGAAAAGCATGCATAAGTGAACATATGTGAGTAAAACACATATGTGTGGGGTTAACGGGCAAAGATGTGTAGGAGATAGAGATAATCCCTAAGAATATATCTCTATCCATGTAGACACTTTGATAGCAAGATTCATGAGAAAATCTGGTTTTGCTTGACTTTAGCCTGTATGATCTATCTCATGATCCGAGGGCTTTTAGCTTGGTTTCTTTGGTGATCTAACTTGTTGTGACATGTAGAAATATATCTAGACCCTTCTTGGTCATCATCCACTCATGAGCAAGTTGTATTCACCGAATTTAGTTTTAACTAGGTTGTGGTGCATTTTTTCTTCAAACTAAAAAAGGTTTCAACTTTGACCATGTTTTTTATAATCATTTATTGAAATATGTTCACAATACCCTAGAGTAGATCCCTGCTAATTTTCATATCATTTGGATCTACGGGTCAAAAGTTCCATTATTTTTAGCTTTTGAACTTGGGTTGTTTTCCTTATTCATCAGGGAGTGGTAGTACCGCTCGTACCACAGCAGTTGTACCGCACCGTGTCGCATTTGCTGAATTTTTTAGAATTGTGAAGTGCTTGTTCTCTAGCTTTCAGGTTGGCTTTCCAATCTAATCTTTATAGCTCGGTAGCTATTGGAGTAAAGGATTGGTGAAGATTTGGGGAAAAAATATTAAGGCTGTTTTTCCAACTTTTCTATAGTAACTAGCTTTTAAACAGAGTGTCCTTTTAAGGTGAGGTTTACAAGTTAATTGTAATACACAATGTAGCATCTTCATTCATAGACCAAAATCGCATGTAAATTTCTATTACTCTGTACTCTCTCACGAATAGCCTAAAAGTCATAAGCTGCAACCAAAATCCATAAGCCAAAGCCAAAAAGAATAGGCCCGCTTTTGACAAGATGAGGTGCTGACTACTGATTTCCATCTTGGCAGAGAGAAAATCCCACGGAAGGCAACAAAAGATCGATCAAAGTAAGGGAGCTCACCTCAGCTACACTATAGTTCACCCAAATGATTATGAGTTCTGAGTGTTAGGTATCTGCATACGACCATTATCCATGCACTGTAGCTACGACCATCGAGCAATACTATATCTCTGACCATCAATTATGTATTGTAGCTATGATCATTGACCAGGTACTGTAGCTATAACCATCGACTAGGTACTATAGCTACGACCATCCATGGTAATATACCGCGGTCGTTCAACCGTGGTCATTTTGCCATACTTGACCTACCGTGGTCGATCTACCGTGGTCGACCTGCCGTGGTTGATACGTGTGACAAATCACATGTATCCTTTCAGGTCTCTTCCTTCCTTATCTCTCAGGTATTGTTTCTATAAACCGATTGTTCAGATATGGAAGGAATAGACCTATATGTGTAACCCTTGATGCATTAATCAATTCATTGCGTGATTTCTCCAGTGCCGACGGAGGCGACCATGTGACTGGCCAAGCCGGACAGATGGGGTGGCCTTCTTTTTTTAACCCATGGACTAGGATTGTTCAGGAGTGGCCACACCGCGCCGCTGGCGTCCTCGGTCCCCGACCCAATGCGCCAACTCCACCGTCGCGCCCGGTGCCCCATGCTCTCACCGTCGCACCCCCTCTCGGACACCCCAGCATCCAGTTGGTGCACTGGCCCCTCCTAGAGACGTCGACGGTTTTGGCGGCCTTCCACAGCCGCCCTAGTCGGCACCATGGACCCCCATGTTCGGTGTTAGCTCCTGGGACCACCTCGCCAACACCTTCAGTGCAATGATGCTTACATTGCCTCCCTCCACCACCAAGTGGTATATAGACTCAGGTGCATCTTCGAAAATGACTTCAGACAATGGTACTCTCTATTTTTCACCCTTGTCCACGTCTACTCCTAGCATCATTGTCGGTAATGGGTCAATGTTGCCTGTTACCTCCACCGGCTCGCTGTCATTCCCCACCACTCATAGCCCTCTCTCTTTGCGTCATATTCTTGTCACTCCACAGAAAAATCTTATTTTCATTCATCAGTTCACAATTGATAATAATTATTCTGTCGAATTTGATCCCTAGGTTTTTTGTGAAGAATTTTTGTACCAAGAGCGTGATCGCCAGGTGCAATAGTTCCGAGGACTCATATCCATTTCACCAGTCCTCTGTCAGCCCCCATGCTCTTGCCACCACCTCCTCTTCCACATTGTGGCACCGTCGTCTTGGGTATCTTGGTCATGAAGCTTTTTCTAAACACGCTAGTTCTAGTGTTTTTTATATAATAAAACTACGTTTGAACCCTTCTATCATGCATGTCAGCTTCGACGCCACATGCGTTTGCCATTTAGCACTTCCTCCTCTCGGGCTAGTCATAATTTTGATTTAATCTATTATGATCTTTAGACCTCTCCTATTGCCAGTGTGTCCGGTTACCAATATTATATTTTTATTCTCGATGACTGCTCACATTTTCTTTGGACTTTTCTCACATTTTCTTTGGACTTTTCCCTTGCGTCTTAAGTCTGACACCTTCACTCACATTTCTAATTTTGTCACTTACGTTTGCACCTAGTTTGGCACCACCATAAAGAGTGTCCAGTGTGATAACGGTCATGAGTTCAACAATTCCACTGCTCGTACTTTCTTCCTTACCCACGGTATTGCACTCCGCATGTCGTGTCCCTATACTTCTTAGCAAAATGGCAAAGCCGAACGCATCATTCACACCACTAATGACATCATGCGATCGCCCATGTTCTAGGCTAGCCTCCCTCCCATCTTTTGGGTAGAAGCCCTCCACGCTGCCACCTATCTCCTTAATCGCCGCCCCACCAAAACTCTTAATTTTTCTACTCCCTTCTTTGCCCTCTACGGTGTTGCCCCCTCCTACTCGCATCTTCACATCTTCATATGCAAGTGCTACCCCAACCTATCCTCCACCACCCCAAACAAGCTTTCACTGCGTTTCACCTTGTGTGTCTTCCTTGGCTATCCAGGTGACGACCCGCATTTTTACCGTAGGGTAAAATGCTAGTCAACGGATTATTATTCATTTTAACCGATAGAATATCGCTTTAACGAATAATAAGCCCATCAGAGTGTTACAATAGAATAATAATTAGAGACAACACGACATTACAAGAATATCGCCACGCAGGGCTAAAGTTTATTACAAAGCCTCAAAGGGCTCGAATATCACAATCTTTAGAAAAGAAAATATCCTAACTACTTTCTATTAAAAAATGAAGACAATAGAATTACACCCAATCGTACTCGGTTTTACTAGAGACGTTTCCTAAATGTTGCCTACTTCACCCAACCTCCATATGTGGTGTCCGCCTTGTACTCATTGTATTCTGAGTCCACAGGATTTCATCCAAGTAGATTCCGCCTGATCCTAGCTATTCTCTGAACTAACATACTCCGAAACAAGGAAAGATAATAACAAGGGTGAGTATAGAAGTACTCAGTAAGTGTTATTAGCAAAATGCACGGAATGCTTATCCTCTACACTTTTAGGAATATCCATTCCTATCGTCAATCTCTTGCTCATTCTTATCCTCTTTTTCTTCCTCTTTTTCTTTCCCATGACTTATAGAAAATAAGGTTTGTTTGTTAGGTTTTAAAAGAATTCCATATTATTAATTTAGAAAACTACCGAACATTCGTATGAACAGCAAAAACCCCCATAAGTTTTCGTAATTCTCCTTTCCCAAAAACAAGCATGAATTCATGATTTGTATAGCATTGTACAAGCTTGTATCATTTTACCCATCACCACTTTGATCCCAGTGGCTCCTAGATCTCCGCATTTCCTTAGATGTGGTGCCCAGATCAAAACACAGTACTTTTACATCTATCTCAGTATATTATATCTCCACCCAACTACTCCCAACCGGCGGCCCACGGTGGTTTCTCACCCTCGCCCAGCGTCCACCGACCTCGACATAGTTGTTGGTTGGGGTGGCCCCGCCCTTTCCCAACACACCACCGGCGCTAATATATGCGCTCCGCATCCCCCACCCAGCACCTAAGTGCTAGCCCGGATCTTGTGGGTTCTTGCGACTGTGGATCCCCCACGGCACCCAAGTGCTGGCCCGAATCTTGTGGGTTCTTCTGAGTGTGGGTCCCCCACCCGGCACCCAAGTGCTGGCCCGGATCTGGTGGGTTCTCCCTGAATTAATACTTACCCATATGGAGAATATAACACTTTGATAGAGCTACTAGTCTGTTCGTAAAAACGGGATGTTGGGTGATACGTTTTGGTACGATTTGTTCACACGGATGAAGCTGATGACTTCTTATATTCTATTCTTATGCAGAGGTTCCAACCTGCCCCTTTGTCACTTGCCCTGGCAACCTCTACCCACCTTCTTAATTAACTTACGTGGCCAACTGCTCCATCAGTTATCATCTATCTTTTTTTACCTCTTATAGCCATTACTCGATTTAAATACTCTTTATTTCTTTCATGCAGGGTGGTACTAGATTAATACAAAAATACTTGTTTTACGAAATATACTCTAAAGATTTGTTCAAAGGAATGCTTGCTTGAACTTTAACCATATATTCGGAATTCAAGTAGGATCAGGTGAAGTCCATCCTGTGGCTTGGATTGTCATCTGCAATTAAAATACGTCAGTAACGACTTAATTTACGAAAATATAATAAAATACGAGGTGTCGATGTGCTTGTGCTCCTAAGGCAAGACTTCGCTCAACTTAACCCGATCGCAGTAGTCAAGATTAATTTCGATACACTACTCGTCGTTTGACATAACGGTTTATGTAGTAGGTATGCTCGACATTTTGTTGGTTCCTAGCAATTTTTATTACACGGAATTAACTAGATGCATTACAAATATAACGGCGAACATTAATCCTAGCCGATCTCACATATGCAATTATACCCATTTAATTTCTCGTAGGTGCATATGGATTTATCCACTTCTAACTCATTTTAGGTCTTAGGGTTGTTTAAATAAATTCTTTCTTCTTGGTACCGGTCCTTTCTCGCATTTAGTACTCGTGTGACGAGTTAAATTATAAATCCAAAAGAAAATGGTTCTTAATTAATTAATTACTTAATTCCTTCATTAAACTATACTTAGGCGTCCTTATGGGATTCATAAATTTTACTTTAGTCATTTGTATATTTTTACAGCTTAACTGCTATTTAAATCACCGCGTATAATTTTAATCGCTAGGCATAATCTTAAATCAACGTGTACTATTTTAAATCAGCGCGTGCTACTGTAATCGTCGTAATTAGTTTTAAATCTTCTGACAACCATGACTTTATTCTAATAATTCAGAATACTTATTAGTGGATTTCTATAGTTTATAATCGACTAACAAAAATTTACTAGGCATTTAAATGCGCAATAGGGTGATCTAAATGATATTATGATAATTTACTTCGCATGCGTACAATTTCCTGTCTATGGGCATCACTTAATTTATTTTTAATATCCAAAAATATTTACTCGAGAAGTTCTATAATTTAACCCTATCTAGGTTAATTATGTATTTAACTACAACCCCAAATGATTTAATTGTCAATACCTCAGTTAAACCGGTATGGGCTATGTTTTAATCTACTGATTGCACTTAATTTATTCTAATCATTGTAAATGTTGATTAATGGTTTTCTACTGTTTAGATGGACTTAACCAAACTATCTGGGTATTTAAACCCACAACAAAATGGTCTAGACTATAGTCCCTTAATTTAATCCGTACGCGTACAAGTTTAATCAGCATGTATCTTTTAAATCGTTGGACCACAATTAATTTGTTCTAATGACCTAGAGTAATCAGGTGTGGATTTCTATAATTTAAATGCCATTGAGCTGTTTAAACAACAATGCATGGATTCTAATATACACGCGGACCAATTTTAATCCCTTGACGCACTTGGTTTATTTGTAACGATCATGAATATTTATTAGGGAAGTTTCACAAGTTTATACAACCAACAAGGTTAAGTAGGTATTTAATTACGAAATCAAATGATTTGAATGGCAATATACCAATTCAATCGATACGTGCCAACTTTTAATCTACTGACAGCCCTTAATTAAGTTTCAATAGTCGAAAATACTAATTTGTTATATTTTGCAATTTCACATGATTAGTGTACTGCGATCGAGTAGTTTAATCTGCAATGGATTACATAGGAGTTAAATTTTTACGAAGATAAATTTTTATTATGTGCGCGCTTCTCCTCTGCTCTCTCTCCTCTCTCTCTCTCTCTCTTTTCTTTTTTCTTTCCTATCTCCTTTTTGTTCTCACCCGGCCGATCCCCCTCACTCCTCTTTTCTTTCTTTTTTTTCTCTCCCCTGGTTTTTCTTCGGGATATTTGGCTCCTCCCATTACAATTTTTCAACTTTTGAAAAACGCCATTACAATTCAGCTTATTGGAAATCTGCCATTACAATTCTCATTCCCCCACGCCCATGCCATGTTCTACGTCTGGCGCGCAGCTGGGCCCACTTGCAGTTGCCGTATTCCCGTATCTCCCCGTATTGCCCCTTGTTCGGTCGGATCGAGCGTGGTGTCCTCCCATTCCTCTCCCTACGACGAACCTAACCTCGCTCTGTCGCGGCGATTGGAGGAGGCGGCGCGATTGGGCGTCGGCGGTGATGAGTGGTAGCCGACTTAGAGCAGCGGCGGCGGCTCGGCTCGACGGACGGGGATCGAGCCGCCGTTGAACCCACTTGTGGATGCCGGATTGCGCGTGCGGTTGGTGCGAATCGAAGCAAACAACGGGTAATTATGGCGGACCGTCAAGTGCCCGAACAACATCAAAGTAAGTCGATTTACTTTCAATTTTGAGTTGTTGGATGGTTTTGATGCGGCTAGGGTTTCGTGGGATGCGGGTGACCCAACATGTGGCATCATCATGTCCGAGGATCGATCGATGCATTCTTACGCAACCCGAGCAGCACAAAATTGGATCGAAGAAGGTGATCCATTTCGATTCGGAGAAGGTGGACATGGGTCTGTGGACCCTATTTTGGACTGAAGCAAGAACTGGATGAAATGAAGCGAAATTTGTGATCTTGTGAATGATCTTTGGGAGGTGAAGGTCCAAGTACTGAAAGATGAAGATGGATTATGTTCTCATAGCAGCGATGCAGTGTAGGTGTAGCTATTGGTTGTCTTATGAGCAAACTTTGGAAGTAGTGAATTGTGTGCAATGTAGAAAGATTTTGTTGGTCTTAGCTTTGTAAACTTTCATTATCTGTTGAATGTACCGATGGTGAAGTTGATGAATGGAATCTGAAATTTAATCAAAAAAATTGTCTGAAATTTCAGATTCTTGAATAGCATACAGACTGCATTTCTGCTTGTCAACAGCATATATGTTAAGCTCAGTTTGAATCGAATCATGTAAATAACAAAAGGAGTAGCTGCAAGTGTAGCTGTATCCAGAATTGTATGGATCTCATACTCCATAACAAAACTACAATAGAACCTAACAGCCAGAAATTAGTGAGTTGGAAACTTTCATTACAAAAGCATCTGGATTACCAACAGATGGGAGTTTGGATCCATGCATCTGAATATTACAAGGTCGACTTCACTCTGGATCGATACACTAGTCAGTAGTCTACACGACAAGCCAAGTTCGGCATCAGCATTGAAACAAGAGGGGGAATCTAGTGGGCCAGTTCCTATGGAGTGCCATGACAGGCACCCACTAACTCTACATCCATTGCATTACAAAAGAAGTTGACAGAGGCTATCACAGCCATTACATTACAAAAGAATGTCACAGAATAGATTCACAACCACCATCCAGTTCACTGAGCATCAGAAAATAGGTCCTTGAGGCTTCTGACAACCTTTGCTGGAGGAGCAGCTGCATCCTTCTTGTATTTCTTTTTCATGGGTGTTTTTTTCTTCTTGGGGGTTTTCTTTGGTGCCTTCTTTGTCTTCCCCTTGGATGGTCCAGCCGTGTCAGGAGCTTCTGTTCTCTTCCTGTATTAACATGTTCCAGTTAAACACAAATTGACATCAAAAGGCATATAACAGTAAAGAGTTCGAAGTCAATTATAACCTTTTCTTCCTGGTGGCAGTCTCACCATCTTCTCCTACCATCTCAAATTTGCATGTCTTGGAGAAGTGCCCAAAACCTCCACACCGTTTGCATCTCACTTTCTTCTTCTTGGCATTTTTCTCTAGACAACCTCTTTGCCTTTGCACTTTTGGCCTACCTGGTGCTCTTCCCAGCAAAGGTGGGTAAACCTTGAACCCAAGATTGACTTCTGGCCACTGGGACCTGTCTGTCATTGGTTCAACTCTGCCTGCATAGGCAGCTCTGAACCTCCCAACTGAGTAATACTCATGCACAAAGTCAGCTATCTGCATACCTCTGTTGGACAGTATCCATGCCAAGGCATGCTTGCATGGCTTTCCAGTTATCTGCCATTCCCTGCATGAACACTTCTGATTTTTCAGATCCACTGTGTGCCTCCTCTGCTTATTCCAATCATCAAGCAGTGTCACCTCTGCAAAGTCCTCATCACTGACTGTAACCTTGACAACCTTTAGATTGTTGCTTATAAGATTCAGTTCCTTCATAACACTTGGTAGGATTCCATCTTGCCATTGCTGTCCAATCTTCTTTCTAATGTACCTCTTCTCCATTATCAACTCCCTTATCCTGTCAACTAACTCATGCAGATGAAGACCTTTCAACTGCTTGATCTGAGCATTGAAACTCTCAGAAACATTATTAGTTAAATAGTCACATTTGCTTTCCTCAGTGAAGCCACATCTGTACCATATCCTACCATGATGCTCTTGAAGGTAGTCAATTGCAGGTGGAGCAAACTCAAAAGTTTCTTCATGTGCCACTTAAACATGTATTCGGTGTAGCTCCTAGTGCAGAGTGCAGATGGTCACTGAAAACATCCACGAGTAGTGTTTCATGAAGTTGCTATACATGTGCCTCATGCACTCCTATTTTCAGCTTGTGGGAAAACAGCCCCTCTGACTTTCTCTAATCCTTTGCAAGCATCTGAACATAAGACTAGTCTGGTGGGTCTCCTATGACTTTGTGCAAATTCTCAAGGAACCACTTCCGATTATCCTCGATCTCGAGTCAAAAACAGCATATGCTATGTGGTAAAGCCGATTATGGCCATCAACACTGCTTCTTGAAGCCAAGCGCGCGTGTATTTTCCACACAAAAAGATGCATCTACTCCTATGAAGGGTCTACAACCAGCTAGGAATCCATCAATGCATGGCTTCAAAGCAACAAAACCCTCTTGAACCTATTCTTCTTACCAATCTTCTCTAACTCTATTTCTACATGACTTCCAGTGAACTTTGTTCTACTTGAGCAGCCCAATTGAAAATAAGTTGGAAGCTTTCCTCGTACTTACCATGAATTTGATCCAAGGCTACCTTCAAACCAGACCAAGCTTTTGAGTACTTGACTTTATACCAAAGTCACCCTCCAATTTCTCTTTGGCATCCTTTGCTCCCTTTGTTGGGTTCTTCTTAACCCAATCTCAAGCCTATCTGCACACCACTGAGTAGCCATTTTCCCTTCTCTAAGCTTGGTGGTAGGACAATTGTGCTCACAGAAGTACCTTGATCTGCACAAAGACAAAGACAGAAACACATGTCATGCATTTCGAAATATGTACATGCTGAAATTATTGAATAGAACAAAGGGAAAATGTACCTGTACTGTTTTCTTATCAAAAATGGTGGAAGCATGTATTCTCCAAGGGCATCCCTCAGCAGCACACCTTGCTATGAATCTTGTCTTGTCTGCTTTGTAACCAACAAAGAAACTCAAACCCAGTCTTCACTGCATAGTGTCTTATTGCTTTCCTGAATGCAATGATATCAGGAAATAACTCCCCCTTGACTATTTTTGGGTTCTCAGGATCATGAAGTACATGGACCTCCAAAGGGTCAGCATCATCCACCTCTGCCTCAACATTGACAAATTCATCAGGTGGCTCAGCAGTAGAATAATTGTTAGCATTGTCAGTTGGCTGTGCAAACTCAGGAGCAGGTGGCACTGTATCATACATGCCCTCATCATCAACTCCCACATACTCTTCGGCATTATCAAACATATCAGGCTCCCTATCTGGCTCTAACTCATCAGCTGCCTCTGGATTCTCAGGAGCAGCACTAGTGGGTTGTGCAGACATGTTATCAGCTGCCTCTGGATTCTCAGGAGCAGCACTAGTGGGTTGTGCAGACATGTTATGAGCTGCCTCTGGATTCTCAGGAGCAGCACTACTGGGTTCTGTACACATGTTAACAGCTGCCTGTGCCTCTCTACCAGGCTCTACATGTGCCTCTAACCCATCAGTTGCATCATCAGGAGGAACCACACAGATAGGCTCCAGTTCATCAAACACAGGTTGCACACAAATTGACATATCAAATACACCTACTACAACCTGGCACCTCATCTCCTCCTTATACATTTCAAACAAATCAGAGACAAATCAACCCTAATCGCCAGCTATGATGACCACACAGAGACAAATCAGAAGCTTTAGGTACCTGGTAGCGCCGTCCTCCATCGCCGCCGCACCAGTGCGACGACGAGCCGCGAACGAAGGCGACGTCGCCATCAGGGCACCTCCATCACCTTCAGTGCACGCGCACCAGTGGTTAGGGTTCCTCTCCATCGTCTCCAATCGCCGCCGACGCCTCCAATCGCCGCCGCCGCCTCCAATCGCCGCGGACAGAGCGTAGGTTAGGGTTCGTCGCAGGGAGAGGAATGGGGAGGACAGCCGCTGCCTGATCCGACCGAACAAGGGGCAATACGGGGAGATACGGGAATACGGCGACTGCAGGTGGGCCCAGCTGCGCGCCAGACGTAGAACAGGGCATGGGCGCGGGGGAATGAGAATTGTAATGGCAGATTTTCAATAAGCTGAATTGTAATGGCGTTTTTCAAAAGTTGGAAAATTGTAATGGCGAGGAGCCAAATATCCCTTTTTCTTCTCGCCTCGCCCGATCTAGATCGGATCCCGGCGCCGCACCACCTCGGCCTCTCCCCGGCCCCGGGCACCTCCACCACCGACTCCCGGCCCGGCATCTCCTCCTCTGGCTCGGCTTCGAGCTGCTGCTCCACCGTCCTCGAGTCGCCGCACGGCTTAGCCGCCGCCGGTGCCTCCCAGTGGTTGCCCTCTCTGCTAGTGCCGCTGGTTCCCCTCTCCTGCCCCTCGTTGCCCGAGCTGTACTGGCCGTCCCTCACACCCGGCTAACCAGTCGCCTATGCCTCCAGCCGCCGCTCCGGCTCCCTGCGCCGCCTCCGCCACTAGCACATTCTCTGGCCTCCAGATCCGTGGCCTAAGGCCCAGATCTAACTTCTCCTTGTCCGGATGCGGTTTTCCCGTGCCCCCTTCTCGTTGCAATCTCTATTTTATGGTTGAGCTTGTTTACTATTTTGATTTGATTCAATTTTTAGCTCGAGATGTGATAGGCATGGAGGCGAGCTGCCTTGGCTAGTCACGGTGGAGCTTGAAGGCGCCCGCACGCCGGGGGAGTGCGTGGTGGCTGTCGGGTGCTTGGTAGTGCGCCGCCGCCGATCTTCGTATACAGTAAACCTTCTTCCCCTCTACTCCTTTCCCTTATGCGTATATACTCTGTGGTGCCTAGGTGATGCCCTAGTGATGCTATGTCATTCGGTTGATTGCTAGTTGGCTACGGTTTTGCATGATTTAATCTTAAGAACTTGCTGCTATTGCTGAGAATGGATCGTGGGCTACCTTTGTCGGATGGTTGTCGGTTGGATTCACGGTGGGGATGGAAAAGGTTGTGGTGGCCGCTTTCCCATGGCGGTTGTGCTGGTTCTTGCTTGAAGAAGATGGTTGTCGCCGCCTCCTAAGGCCGCCGTTCCCGGTCACTTTTGGTTCCTCATCCTGGCACCCGCAACTGAGCTTCTCCCTCCCTCTTGCTCTCGATTGGCTTGGGGCTGCTGTGAGGCAAGAGGTGGGCTTCGGCTGTGGCAATGGCTTGGTTTGCTATTGTGTTGTGCTGGTGGTATTGGTGTCCAAGTGAAGTTTGGCTTCTCTCTTTGCCTCGCTGGCTGCGTATGCCCCCTGTGGCTTGCTACCGTGCGCTCTAGATGAGTTGTACTGTCCTTTTACTATAACGATGCAGTGGCCGATTGATATTTTGTGAATTTGGAACCATTGGCCGGTTGCTATGGTATTTGAATCAATGGCAGATTTGTTTACATCGAGTGATGACTCTATGGTTGTGAGAGGTGCTGACTGGTCCTCGGACGGTCAGGTATCTTCATGAACGGACTTCCCCGCCCGAACTTAACCTCTAGGGCTCTGACGGCAATTTCTATCTTTTTTTTCTTGCTTCGCTTATTTTTATTTGTTCTTTGTTCAGTCTTTTTCGGTGTCTTAATTACTAATTTGCTCACACAAGGAATAACGATGTGGTGTTTGGTTTGACGGTGGCTCCTAATATATGAGATGGTATGAATGTACTTCACCTTTCTCTTAATATTGATGTATAGATGCTAATATATGTTACCTGAATGTAATTTCTACTCTGTTAATCTAGATGCAAATGAATATGTATGAGATGACCTTGGTGTAAATTAATTCACATACTTTTTGACTGAATACCATTGTATTGCAATTGATTAGTTTTTGAGATGGTTATTTGGTTGAGACATGAAATTGTATATTTGTTGTAATTCGTATTGTCGCTATTATGTAATGTAAATTGTAATATTTTTATTTGACTTAATATAAATTTTAATTGTCGCTCGATGGATGTAATTGATTTACCCTATACGGATTGTAATTAATTAACTGTTGTACCGTGGATTGATATATTTTCTATTTGAGTTGAATACTCTTAATCGTTGCACAATTAAATTTTATTTTCCATCTAGTTTATGCCAATTGCTTTTGTCCTCGTCGATGAAATTGTGAAAGCAATGTATTTGTTTATCGTTCATTGGTTTCGCTCTACCTGGATACACAAAAAGTTTAAATTCCCCTGTATTTTGGGTTCCCCTAATTTGGGAATTCGTTCATGGCCACTTTGAGGGATAGTGGATTTAAGTGGAAGGTTGCGGTATTTCCGCATTCTACTTGTGGTCTATGTGGTTTTGGCTAAGGCGTTATCCTTATGCCTAAAAGAATATGCTTTCTTTTCTTGGAAAAGAAAAGACTGATTTGGGAAATAGAAATATTTCGCATAGTATATGCGGCATAAAGTGGGTTGTTAGGATGAGGATTGATTTCCTGTCCGGTTTTCGCTCGGAGTAGATTTATGTGATGAAATGGTTTCCGGTGAGGAAACAAATTTCCTTCTATTTTGGGAGAAGGGTTGGTGTTTATGGATGAATGAGTTGATTCTATGAATGTTGCGTGATACTTCTCTTGTAAAAGAGAAGAGCTCTCCTTGATGCAAATAAGAGTAGCATTGACTCTTTTGTGCAAGCAATGAGAGTGTTTTTCCTGAATGATTGGAGGTTTTCTTATGCCGAGGCATGAGAATTGAGTCTATGCACAAAGTGCGTAATGTGTTCCATGTGTCGATGTTGAGAAAGTTCTTGCGAGACCCAGAGCATGAGATTGTGTTAGAACCAGTGTCCTTAAAGCAAGACCTCACCTTCGAGTCCCGTCCATTTCGGATTCTGGAGGAATCAGAGAAGGAGTTGAGGAATAAAACGATAAAGTATGTTAAAGTGTTTTGGGCACAACAGAATGAGCGAGATACGACATGGGAGTTGGAGTCTCGCATGCGCGAGAAGTACCCGGACTTGTTCTCCTTGGGTACAAGTTAATGTTATGTTATATGCAGTTTATTATATTTTGTTCATTCGTGCTTAGGGCTACTGCTGGACCAAAAAGCCCTTAGGGCCATAGCCAGCCAAGGCCAAAAAGGGAGGGTAGAAGCGACATTTCGCAGTGAGTGTGATAGCCATGCTTCTTAAGTAGACAAGACAAAGACACACCATCGCATCCACTCCACTTTTCTGCCACAGCCTCAAGAACCAAGCCAAGCAACATCATTTCATTCCCCAGCCGAGAGAAAGCGAGGGAAGGCAGGAAGGAGGAGGCAATGAGGAGAAAGCTGAAAAGGAGGAGGAGCTCGGAGGGCTAGAGGTGAGGGCGGCACCAACAATGACCTCGGAGGACGTCGACGACCGCCGATCTCGAGCCAAGCCGCCACCGAGTATGCTCACCATCCCTCAGCTCCATAGCACACCACAAACACACTTAAAGAGAGGGGGTTGAACCGGCGTGCTCGGCTCCTTTGGGGGCGAGGCCTAGCGCCTTTGAGCCGAAGCCGGGGGGAACGGTAGCGTGTGGTGGCGCAAATAGCCAAGGGCGGAGTAGGCGGCCGGCGGCCATTGGCCGTGCCTGCAGCGCTCCACCACCGCGCGTAGGGAGCAGCCACCGGTGGAGACCGGCCGTTCCGCCGTGGGTGGCGGATCGGGAGGCGCCACGGACGGTGCGTGTGGGCGTGAGAGGAGGAGGCGCTGCGGGGCGAGCGGCGGCGACGAGCTCGAGGCGGCGTCCGAGCCCGCCGTCTCGCCCGTCTGCCTGGGTGGAGGAGGCGGCGGCGAAAGGGGCCGTCGCGCGCTGCGTGGGGCCGCGGAGAGAGAGGGCCGGCGAGCAGCTGGGCCAGCAAGCCTCTCGCGCGGCCGCACGCCTGCCCGCCTGCCAGCGAGACCGGCGAGGGGAGGAGGCCCCATTCGGCGGATTGAGTGGGGAGAGAGAAAATGTGAGGAGAGGGAGGCTTTCACCAAATAAAGGCACAAGGCCTCTCGGCCGAAAGAAGGGGGAGGGAGAGAGAGATTTGGGGAGGAAAGAAAAGAAAAGGGAAGAGAGAAAAGAAAGAAAAGGAAGAGAAAGAAAAAAAAAGGGGGTTCGGCACCTGCGCGACAGGTCCCTGAAACCCGTGCGTTTTTGCGCCAAATTCGGGCTATGCGTGAAGGGTCGTCGCCGCCTATTTAATATCTGGTTTCGTTATATTAGGTTAAATCGGATTAATCGCTTGTACAGGTGGAGGTCCTAAGTCGACGTCGTCCTCACGTCGCTTCGCTCCGCTTGATTAACAGGCAAGTACATGGTAGAGTGGTAGGCCAAGATTTATGAATATGCGATGTTTATCTGGTATGGTGATATCTATGTGGAAATGCATTGATTACATGATGTCTATGTGGAAATGTGATGTTTACCTGACATAAGGTTGCATGGTAAATGATGGCAATGATGATGAAGTGAGGTAGGCAATGATGCTTGTCTACTAATAATGTTAATGATGAACATGATTATGATCATGGGCATATGCATTTGCATGAGGAGCACTCAAGAGTGAGGGCGGTGAGAAAGTCCCTAGCTATGAGTAAAGCTAGCTGACTAATCCGGAGTGCTCTTGAGTAAGACCTACTTCGGTAGGCCTCCACGGGAGTGGAGGGGTCCGTGCCTATGAGGGCGGGCCCACAATGAGTGAACATCGACGGGTGTTCACTCGGCAGTACCGGTACTTGCAAAGTGTTGAGCAAAGGAGCATGTAGAGTAATGATGCATTGCATTGATGGCATAGCAATGTTTGGCTATGAGGATGATGATACAAACATGATGGTATATGTGGATTATGTTTAAATGCCTACTTATGTGGGTAGTGTCTGTTGCTCTATTATGTACTTGCTGAGTCTTTGGACTCACCCTTGCTTTGTTTGTCGCTTTTAGGTGACCGCGAGGACGACATACACAGCGGAGTAGCACATGAACAATATGCACGAACCAACATCACTCTTTGAACTACCCTTTTGTCAGTTTATCTAGCCTTTACTAGGCTACAGTAATCGCTAAAAATGCAATGTTGTATCCGGACGCAGCAATATGAACAATCTTAGTGTTGGCTTAAATTCTCCTAGGGTTGTCGAAATGGTAAGAATATGCGGAGGTGGTAACATTCTGGCCCAGAGGGTGGGCGGGGTGTTACAGTTGGTATCAGAGCGGGCGTTAGGTCCGTGGTATAGAAATTTGGTAATTTAGGTTAGTTAATCAACTAAAATTTGACTTAGGCCTAATAATAAAATTAAAATTGACACACTGGTGCACCATAGGTTGGGGAATGGGTCTTGCATTGCATTTACGCTTTCGCAGCCTTGATGTTGATTTGTGCCGTTGAAATAGATGTTTGTGAGCTAACTGCGTGATTGGCTATCTGACTTGAACAGAGATGCCGAGAGTTAGATGACGCGGACATATGCGCAGTAGGATGGGATTTGGGTCAAGCATTGCATTTTCGCTTCTGTTAGTCATGTTGTTGATTTGCAATGCTTGATGTGGATGCTTGTGAGTTGATAGCAAGCATTTGAACTGGTTATTTGTGTGTCCTACGGGACTTTGCCATGACTGTGTCGTGTACCGATGCAGTAAAGACTGGGACCGTGGCCACTGGAGAGGCCTGGTCATGTTGCCAATTGTGGCATTGGGGTAACGATGTTTTGCTTCAGTTTCGGGAAGTTGGTTCCCTTTGGTTAGCAACTTGTTGAGTTGCGTGGTAAATACCTGATAGTGGGGAGTGTACCATGCAAGTCTGGTGTTCGGGAGAATTTTGATTATAAGAATGATTGGAGTAACTTGCATGATGAGACCAATAACCCTTGTTAGAGAAGGCAAAATCCAATAGTGGTTGAAGTGTTGGATTAGGCGTATGTGGGATTTGGTGGTTAAAGTAACAAGTTGGTAGGACATGGTATTCTAAATTGTGAGAACCTAGGAGAGTAATTAACTTTAGTTATGGTGGTGGGATCAAAAGATGATTTGAACCCAATGAGGATTTAGTAGTAACATGAGAAGTAGCGGTGTAAATCATATCCATTTCTGTTTAATAGTTGGATTTGAATTATTGGTGAACAAGTAGGTGATTATAGTTGCTTAGACTGTTGAGCCACATCGAATGACTGGTATCATGATGGTTCCAATCGATTAGCCCAATCGTGCAATCTAGGCAAGCTAAGAAGTGTGCTAATTTATTATTTTGGTGGAAAATCCCACATCTGGAGTTAACCTTTCAATTGATAATAGGCGAAGGATTATAAAGCTAAGTCCGCTAATCCCGCACCATGAGTGATTATTATAATCATGACCAATGTTTTGGAAGATTCTAATAGTTGTAATGTTAGAACTCTATTGGGATTAGTTGGGAGAATAAGAATGATGATCTTAATGTCGGATAAATCTTCCAGCTAAATTGAATGGGGAAGAATTGTTATAGAGTTGAATGAGACCCAAATTCTGAGGGATGAAGTTAATAATGTTCTAGTGAGATTTGGTGGCAATATTAAAGCATGAGTTGGTGGAGTTGCCACTGCATTTTGTAGGAAATTATATGCACGCCTATGGAAGTAGAACAGACGGATTCTATGCTTAAAAGCAATTGTGGTTTATGAAAGCACATACGAGGTGTGCTAAAATCCGGGTGATTGATCATCCTTAAAGTTGCGCTGGCGTAGATTAGTTAGCGCTTTGGAATTAGGTGTTCATGGGATTATTTATTGATAGTGGATCTATTGATCAAAGAGCCTTGACCATATCTTGTGGTATGCACGCTTGATAGTTGTTATGATTGTGTTGTTTTGTGCAGTTAGGTGGTAGTGTTTGATGAACTATAGAGTAAATATGGAAGAATAAAGTATCCGGTGAGCCGTGGAAAGGTTCAAGATGGGATACTAAAAGTCAATGACTTATGTATTAGCAAATTGATATTTGCTAAACTGTGTAAGCAGTACAAGAGGTACTGCTCGTTGTGGTTATGGGGAAGAGAATTTTAATTGGTTTCTATGTGGTATTTGGAAGAAACACTTTGTGTTTTAATGTGCATTATCATTGGGGGTTCATGACTTCGAAGGAGGTTATGTTCAGTTCTAACAATGATGAATGCTTGGAGGTGCAGTAGGAGATCCGCATGACTTACAGATTGATTTATGTGCATGTGTCATGAGTGCTACATGACTTCCCTCACTTCTGCATATGAGATTTCCCGGACGAGTGGTTCGTGGCGCTCCCGAACGCGTAAGTTTCGGGCGTACCTAGGAACGAAGTCCTAGGCGTACTCAGGAATGAGTCCTGAGCGTTTCCCAAACATGTAATTTCAGTTGTCTGGAGTTGAGAGTCTAAAGTGGGCCCGGGCGCGTCGACTAGGGTAATGTAATATTTGGACTTTGTTGCATCCCTCCGTTTTCTTGGTGTTAATTGCCTAATGTGTTTGTTGTGTTGTGATGCTATGGCCAGAGGGAATGGTTCTCCCGTCTAGGCGTTGCATCCTTGAAAGAGTGAATCCCGTGTTGGGGGTTTTTGTAGTTGTTTTGGGGGAGTGAGTGATGAACTCATTCTAAAGTCCTGTCGTATTAAAGAATGAAAGCTGTTGGGATTTCGTTCTGTTTTTGGATGTTTGAGTTTGGTAGACTTCTTAACTCTGGAGGGTTGTTGAAGGATTGGAATCCCTTGCTCCCGAAATGAATGTTAAATTCATAACATGAAGCTCTATTAGGCCTAGATCTAGAGTGAGATGGTTGATATGTTGATAATAGGGTGATAATAAAGATTTGTGTGGCTAATAGAGTTCTTAGTCGATCTTAGGCCATGATCCTGGTGGTAAATTGATTATAAAAAAATTTTTGGCCTTAAAGGCGAAACCGATGATCGATTGAGTTGTCGCAACTAGTAGCGTCTATGGGGAATAATGGTGACTGATGTCACATTTAAGCTGGTAAAGCATGGGTAGCGATGAGAGCATGGGACTTTGGTGAAGGAGCTTCCCTAACTTATGTTTTGAGGTAATCATTACTAGGTGTTAATGATTTAGATTACTTGATTCCAATAACATAGATCGAGGAGGATACTAATATCGGAGTTCTTGGATGAGTATTGGGAACCTTGGTTTATGAACCTCATACTTGTTGACAGTTAGTGGAGGCTAAAAGATTGAAGAAGAGTTAAAGTAGAGCTATTGGAAGATTTAGTTATTTGATGTTAAATGAGATCCTGATGGAGCTTACCTTATTCTGTGGATGTGAGAAGTTGAGGGTTGGTATGATTTGTTTTATCCACCGTGTTTGATGACCATTATTTAAAGGAATAGTCAGGAGTGTAATCCATTAAACGGGTAATTGGAATGTTTTGAGATGTCGAAACTTGGGAACCTATTATTCTTGCTAAGAAAGTTAGTGAGAACTACCTTTGCGGGTTTAGTCACATGGATGTGTGGTCGATATGGATTTTTAAGGGACATGAAGTAAAATATCTCTCGTGTTATTGACTGAAGTGATTGATCGATAATCAATGGATTATTTTGGGTTCCCCTAATTTGGGAATTCGTTCATGGCCACTTTGAGGGATAGTGGATTTAAGTGGAAGGTTGCGGTATTTCCGCATTCTACTTGTGGTCTATGTGGTTTTGGCTAAGGCGTTATCCTTATGCCTAAAAGAATATGCTTTCTTTTCTTGGAAAAGAAAAGACTGATTTGGGAAATAGAAATATTTCGCATAGTATATGCGGCATAAAGTGGGTTGTTAGGATGAGGATTGATTTCCTGTCCGGTTTTCGCTCGGAGTAGATTTATGTGATGAAATGGTTTCCGGTGAGGAAACAAATTTCCTTCTATTTTGGGAGAAGGGTTGGTGTTTATGGATGAATGAGTTGATTCTATGAATGTTGCGTGATACTTCTCTTGTAAAAGAGAAGAGCTCTCCTTGATGCAAATAAGAGTAGCATTGACTCTTTTGTGCAAGCAATGAGAGTGTTTTTCCTGAATGATTGGAGGTTTTCTTATGCCGAGGCATGAGAATTGAGTCTATGCACAAAGTGCGTAATGTGTTCCATGTGTCGATGTTGAGAAAGTTCTTGCGAGACCCAGAGCATGAGATTGTGTTAGAACCAGTGTCCTTAAAGCAAGACCTCACCTTCGAGTCCCGTCCATTTCGGATTCTGGAGGAATCAGAGAAGGAGTTGAGGAATAAAACGATAAAGTATGTTAAAGTGTTTTGGGCACAACAGAATGAGCGAGATACGACATGGGAGTTGGAGTCTCGCATGCGCGAGAAGTACCCGGACTTGTTCTCCTTGGGTACAAGTTAATGTTATGTTATATGCAGTTTATTATATTTTGTTCATTCGTGCGTACTGTTGAATGCCAGAATTCGGGGTCGAATTCTGTTAAGGGGGTAGAATGTAATACCCCAAATATGCAAAGAGAGAGTAAAAGAGAAGAGGTGGCCGTCAGACCCATCGGCGTTTAGATTACCGAATATTTAACGCTCGCAGAGGTTCCCTGACCGCCCCGCGGTAGTCGGCACCGTCTTGAGAGCCGTATAAAATTAGAGCTCTCAGAGGTTCCCAGACCGTCCAGGGCTGGTCGGCACCGTCTCGCGTTTGTGGGTTTTCATCATTCGACGGAAAATTCTTTCTCACCTGTCACCGATTTATCTGCCATAGTAGAAGAGCACCAATTAGCTTAGGCTCTTCTGGACCAAAAGCCCTTAGGGCCATAGCCAGCCAAGGCCAAAAAGGGAGGGTAGAAGCGACATTTCGCAGTGAGTGTGATAGCCATGCTTCTTAAGTAGACAAGACAGCACACAGCCACTGCATCCACTCCACTTTTCTGCCACAGCCTCAAGAACCAAGCCAAGCAACATCATTTCATTCCCCAGCCGAGAGAAAGCGAGGGAAGGCAGGAAGGAGGAGGCAATGAGGAGAAAGCTGAAAAGGAGGAGGAGCTCGGAGGGCTAGAGGTGAGGGCGGCACCAACAATGACCTCGGAGGACGTCGACGACCGCCGATCTCGAGCCAAGCCGCCACCGAGTATGCTCACCATCCTCGACTCCATAGCACACCACAAACACACTTAAAGAGAGGGGTTGAACCGGCGTGCTCGGCTCCTTTGGGGCGAGGCCTAGCGCCTTGAGCCGGCCGGGAACGGTAGCGTGTGGTGGCGCAAATAGCCAAGGGCGAGTAGCGGCGGCGGCCATTGGTCATTGGCTTGCCTCTGCCGCTCCACCACCGCGCGTAGGGAGGCGACCACCGGTGGAGACCGGCCGCCCGGCCGTGGTGGCCGGATCTGGGAGGCGCCGCGGACGGTGCGTGTGGGCGTGAGGAGGAGGCGCGCGCAGAGCGGCGAGCAGCGGGGCGACGAGCTCGAGGCCGCGTCCGAGCCCGCCGTCGCCCGTCGCCGCACGGGTGGAGGAGCCGCGGCGAAAGGGCCGTCGCCGCTGCGTGGGGGCGGAGAGAGAGGGCCGGCGAGCCTGGGCCAGCAAGCCTCTGCGCGCACACACAGCGCCGCCACAGCGAGACCGGCGAGGGGAGGAGGCCCCATTCGGCCGGATTGAGTGGGGAGAGAGAGAAATGTGAGAGAGGAGGCTTTCACCAAATAAAGGCACAAGGCCTCTCTACCAAAGAAGGGGAGAGAGATTTGGGGAGGAAAGAAAAGAAAAGGGAAGAGAGAAAAGAAAGAAAAGGAAGAGAAAGAAAAAAAAGGGGTTCGGCACTGCTGACAGTCCCTGAAACCCGTGCGTTTTGCGCCAAATTCGGCTATGCGTGAAGGGTCGTCGCGCCTATTTAATATCCGTTTCGTTATATTAGGTTAAATCGGATTAATCGCTTGCAGTGGAGGTCCTAAGTCGACGTCGTCCTCACGCCGCTTCGCTCGCTTGATTAACAGGCAAGTACATGGTAGAGTGGTAGGCCAAGATTTATGAATATGCGATGTTTATCTGGTATGGTGATATCTATGTGGAAATGCATTGATTACATGATGTCTATGTGGAAATGTGATGTTTACCTGACATAAGGTTGCATGGTAAATGATGGCAATGATGATGAAGTGAGGTAGGCAATGATGCTTGTCTACTAATAATGTTAATGATGAACATGATTATGATCATGGGCATATGCATTTGCATGAGGAGCACTCAAGAGTGAGGGCGGTGAGAAAGTCCCTAGCTATGAGTAAAGCTAGTGACTAATCCGAGTGCTCTTGAGTAAGACCTACTTGGTGAGGCCTCCACGGGAGTGGAGGGTCCGTGCCTATGAGGCGGGCCCACAATGAGTGAACATCGACGGTGTTCACTCTGCGATCTGTGACTTGCAAAGTGTTGAGCAAAGGAGCATGTAGAGTAATGATGCATTGCATTGATGGCATAGCAATGTTTGGCTATGAGGATGATGATACAAACATGATGGTATATGTGGATTATGTTTAAATGCCTACTTATGTGGGTAGTGTCATTGCTCTATTATGTACTTGCGAGTCTTTGGACTCACCCTTGCTTTGTTTGTCGTTTTTAGGTGACCGCTGAGGACGACATACACGGGCGGGAGTAGCACATGAACAATATGCACGAACCAACATCACTCTTTGAACTACCCTTTTGTCAGTTTATCTAGCCTTTACTAGGCTACAGTAATCGCTAAAAATGCAATGTTGTATCCGGACGCAGCAATATGAACAATCTTAGTGTTGGCTTAAATTCTCCTAGGGTTGTCGAAATGGTAAGAATATGCGGAGGTGGTAACATTCTGGCCCAGAGGGTGGGCGGGGTGTTACAGATCATCACATGATTACGCGTGAAAAGTCCGGACTTTTGTCTTCCAGTTCAATGGCTTAATCTTCAGGCCACAGTGCTCTCTCCTGTGCCCAGAACTAACTAGGATGCTTTGGCTGATCCTAATTGGTGCCACACTATGACTAAGGAAAACAACGCTCTTTAGGTCAACAACACCTGGGACCTCATTCTGCGTCCACCTGGGGTTAATGTGGTGATAGGAAAATGGATCTTTCGGCACAAATTTCTCTCAGATGGTTCTCTTGATCGGTACAAGGCTCGTTGGGTCCTTCGTGGTTTCACACAATGCCCTGGTATTAATTTTGATGAGACCTTCAGTCTTGTGGTTAAGCCTACTACAATCCGCACTGTACTCAAATTAGCACTATCTCGAGACTGGCTGATTCATCAACTTGACGTAAAGAATGTCTTTCTGCATGGCACTCTATCTAAGACAGCCTATTGTGTGCAGCTGTTTGGATTTATTGACCCTATTCGACCCGACCATGTTTATCAGCTCAATAAATCTCTCTACGGTTTGAAGCAGACCCCTCATGCATGGTACATTCGCTTCGCCTCACATCTCCTATCCCTAGGTTTTGTGGAGGCCATGTCAGACACGTTACTCTTTGTGTTCCACCGGGGTGCCGACAGGTTGTACTTACTGGTCTATGTGGATGACATAGTCTTAGCTACCTGCTCTGATGGTCTTCTTCGTCGGATGATCTCCGCTCTTCAGCAAGAATTTCCCTTGAAGGATCTCAGTACTTCACCAATTTTTGGGGATGATAGTCCACCGTCAGGAAGGTGCTCTCTTTCTTTCCCAGCGGCAGTATATTTTAGACATCCTAGAGCACATCAGGATGTCTACTTGCAAGCCTTGCAACATGCCTGTTGACACACTCCAGCTCTCTGGCGAAGGTGGTCCAGTTGATGATCCGATGCTCAACTGCAGTCTTGCCGGCGCTTTGCAGTACTTGACTTTCACTCGCCCTGATATTGCCTACGCTATGCAGCAGGTGTGCCTTTACATGCATGATCCAGATGAGCCACATCTTGCTTTGGTGAAACACATCTACGGTACCTTCGGGGACTCTTGAGCATAGTCTGTTCATTCACCACACTTCACTTGCCTTGTATACTCCGATGCTGATTGGGCAAACTGTCCTGACACACGCAAGTCCACCTCGGGCTACAGTGTCTTCCTCAGTGACAACCTCGTCTCTTGGTCGTCAAAGCGCTAGCACACCATTTCCCGGCCAAGTACGGAGGCCGAGTACTGCGCCATGGCAAACAGCGTCACTGAGGCCTGCTGGTTGTGCCAATTGCTCGTGGAGCTACATAGTTCACTTCGCTGCGCTACCCTAGTCTACTGCGACAATGTCAACGCGGTTTACCTCTCCACCAACCCAGTTCAGCGTCAGCGTACCAAACATATAGAGATTGACTTGCATTTTATTCGGAAGTGTGTTGCTCTTGGTGACATGCGTGTTCTTCATGTCCCAACATCATCGCAGTACACGGATATCTTCACCAAAAGTCTGCCCACATCCGTCTTCACCGAGTTTCGATCCAGTCTGATGTTCGTTCTTCTGCCGTTCCGACTGCGGGGGAGTGTTAGATATCTGCATACGACCATCGACCATGCACTATAGTTATGAACATCGACCATGCACTGTATCTACGACTATAAACCAGTACTGTAGCTCCAACCATAACCAGGTACTGTAGCTACAACCATCCGTGGTCGTTATACCGTGGTCGTTCAGCCGTGCTCGATCTGCCGTAGTCAATAGTGCCACGGATCATGCGTATCCTTTTAGGTATCTTTCTTCTTTATCTCCCGGTTATTGTTTCTATAAACCGGTTGTTCAGATATAGAAGAAAGATATATATATATATATATATATATATAACTCTTAATTCATTAATCAATTTGTTGCGTGACTTCTCTAAAACTCCCCACGCTTTCACTGAGCATTCTACTCCCCTAGTCCTCAGTCCTCACTGGGTCACGACCAGATCATGCTTCACATGTTTTATCATGCACTGAACATTTCAGTACAATAGTAGAGTGCCTCCAGATGCATAAATTGACTCATGTTCAGTTCAAACTCGTACGTTAACAAATAGTAACAGTGTTTTTTTGAGCCTTGAGGCCATGTAGTCTGGCCAGCCCCAGCACTCACACTCGCACTACAAACACCGGTAGAAGCTAATACAAACTCATTTTGGTTTACACAAGCCAAATAACATATTCTATAATCCCATGCTAACAGACTAACATCTTAAAACCTGTCTTCCGAAAATCCCTTGCAAAACCGGTTTTCTAAAGACCGATTCCTAATCCATTTGTTTGGATAATTTCGAATCCTAACGATTTAATCCCAAAAAATTCCTAAAATCCCCCGTAAAAATACTGAATAAAGTGATAACCATGTATTTTTCTGAAAGACATACGACCTCATCTATACTGAAGGATTGCAAGCGCTATCATTCGAACACAAGCCTTGTTATTTCCAAACATATTTAGTAATGTCATAAGCACAGTAGCATACATAGAAGCAGTGGCACTGCAGTGCTTGATTCATTTCTCAACAGCAAGCCGGAAAAGGTGAGGAAGACGGCAAGGGCGTCCCTCAACATCCTGCAGAATTCCTGCCTTTTGGTAGTATTGGATGCTATCTAAGAGTGTCTCCTCCAATTTCCTTGGCTTCCAGCCCAGATTCCTCATTTTCTCCGACGAAATCGGTGTAATTGTAGCTTTATGATCCACATCAACGTTGCTGCACAAGCAAGGGAGTTGTTCAAATCATGTAAATAAGCACTGGCCGCTCAATGCTATATACAAGCCACACATGATAAGAGGCACACCAGTTTACATAATTGTAGTGGGGGTACGTCTTCTTTAACAACTCCAACATGGCCTTTGTGCTAATGTTATCCGGTGCGCAGATATATCTCCCAGATGATTCTGGTTTCTCATATACCAGAAGCAAAGCATCAGCCACATCACGGACATCCACTATGTGCCACAGCATGTTGTTCATTACATTAGGACCTCCTGTAATCAAATTATCAGAATTGCAGCAGAGTGAAGAAAAAAATCTGTACTCTAACATGCTGTTAAGACGATGAGATATGCAGTTGTGCACAAACGGCAGAAACAATACAATAAAATTAGCATTGTCCAAAAAGCTTAGATTATGCGTTAAACTTGCGAATCAAAAGTAAAGCACACTCCCTCAGAAAAAAAAAAGTAAAGCACACAACAGATTTTAGATAATGATCAATACTCTGAAATGAACTTCCCTGTCAAATGGAGGTTCAGTCAAGTAAACCAACATAATATTAGTCAAATCCCATCTAAGAGCCTTCAACTTCAACAACGCAGATGCATTCCGCAGCTCATAAAAAAAGGTTTGAAGGAAAATTTAAGTTGGCAAGTGGTTATTGAACATAATCCAAGTAATTTTCCCATGCAAGGACATGAAAAATTCGTCAGACAAGTGATAATCCTACAAGTAAACAAGAACAAATGGAAAAGAACAGGAAATAGTGAGGGAACCTTTTATAATATAGACGAGGAGTTCGCTGCTGGTATTGACAATAGGTTGCAAAAGAGGGCCAAAAACCAAACAAGGGCATACTGTAACAACATTTAGCCCATTTTTCTGTGCATATTCCAAGGCTGTCTCTTCAGCAACAGTCTTGGAAGCACAATACCAGCGCTGCCAACAGAAACATTAAAGGGCTGAACTTAGTCCTCCCACGATGCAATCATGCCTAGTTTCTAAATAATTATTGACTAATGTTAAAGAAAATAACATGTTAGGAATCAGCCAAAAAAAAGTTGATATACCACATCTTTATGTAAAGAAATTAAATTATATGCTTGTGTACTATAGCATCAGCAATTCAGCATGTGCCTTGTGACTGATTTTTATTGCTCTAGCAACTCGCTCTTCTATCTTCTGACGTTACTAACCTCATTCTCCAAGCAAAATTTTCTGTCGGACCAGCAACTCTCATCTTTGGGTCTACCTTGAGGCCAGTTCGAATTAAAATGAACAGCAGAAGTGGATGACACCACCACAACTTTCTGAACCTTCATAGATGAGCAAACTTCAAGAACATTTAAGGTGCCTTTCACGGCAGGCGCCATTACTTCTGACTGCATGGTTGAATTTGGCATAAGATAAGTAATAAACCATCAAGAAATTTTTTTGTTCAAATAGTAACTGAGACGTCAATAAGAATTTACAATTCCAACGAAAACTTCTAGCGTCTTGACGGCAGCGAGTCACCCTAGCAGTAGCAGTCTAGTACTCCATAGCACAGTGAACATCTTGTTCTTCTGTACCCAGTCGTTTCCAAATGCTTCTAGTTATCTCACTAGTTTTGCATCTTTGGAGTTAATATTATTGCATATATAAATAGATATTCAATAGCAAAGCTAAAAGAAGGGTAGAAAGCTAAAAATCTACTTGCACAAATTCCCTGATGCTATTGCAGTTACGAGACTCCATGGATTGGAAGCACGAACCAAATTATGGGAGTTGTGCAAATGTATGAACCAAAAAGACATGGTTTAAGAGGCGTATATGCTATCAAGTGAATAGATATTTGCCTCAGGATCGACAATCTTATCTCCGGGCACCGGAGATGCAACATGGAAAACGCCCTCGCATTGCGCAATGGCGGCAGTCAGCGCGTCGTAGTCGAGCACGTCGGCCTTGAACAAACGCAGGTTCTCCGGTGCCTTGTCCAACTGCATCAGATGGGCGTTCTTGGGATCACCTGAAACAGCATTCGACCATTAACCAGCAAGAAGAGAACAGTTGTGCCGTTGTGCGTGCGGGGCAGAGCAGATCAGGTACACCATACATGGGTCGCGGAGCGTGGCGTGGACGGCGTAGCCCCGGGAGAGGAGCAGCTTGACGAGCCACGAAGCGATGTACCCGCCGCCGCCGGTGACGCACACGCGCGGCGGAGCCATCTTCTTCCTCTAGGCTGGCTCCCTGTTCCACCGTCGGCCTCCTCTCTTCCCCCTCCTCCTCCTCTATATATATCCAACATCGCTTGCCGGCTTGCCACTTCCTTCTCCCAAAGTCCCACTAAAGCAGTAGCCGATAGACTCCAAGGCGCAAATTGACAAGAGAAAAAAGGCATGCCAAATATACAAATTTGACTCCTCCCGACCAGGGCAGAGAAGGAACAAGACAAGAAGCACATTGGCATCCAGCAACCGTCCGCCTTGAAATCATCGCGCCATTCCCTTCGCCGGCTGGTTGGTCGGACTCGGACGATTCCCAATCAATTCTCGTCGCTGTTGCTGCATAGAGACGGCCAGACAAGGAAACGATTGATATCAATGGCTCCTGTGGATCCATCCGTTCATTGTAGATCCGATGCTCCAGACAGGGCTGGATTTTCTTTTCTTTACGTTTACTAGTTTAATGCCCTTATGTTGCTATGGTTTGTGTTACGCTCTTATCTCCACCACCACATCTTGTTAAGCTTTGCCCTAGGCTCTGTTGCTGAGTTTATCTTACATCATGTTCTTAACAGGTATTGGCATTGTTGTGTCGTCTCTGACCAAATTAGATCATGTTAGAGCCAACAAAGGTGGTCTTGATAACGATGAACAGGATGATCTAACACGTCAGTTAATGTTTGTTGTAATCTTATTCATTGATGGTTGTTGAAAAGTAGAGAGAGATATGGGGATGATGAAGGCCTAATGTTTGTTGTAATCTTATTCATTGATGGTTGTTGAAAAGTAGAGAGAGATATGGGGATGATGAAGGCCTATATAAAAAAATTATGGAAGGCAAAAAAATATTAGTAATTAATATTTTTGTTGTAGAGTTATTTTTTTTGTTAGAAACTATTAGAGTGAAAGAGGATATAAGAGAATATATGAGAGGAGATGAGAACACGTCACTCAATCGATCATCAACTCCTTTTAAACCCTAGAGATAAATCACGAGAAGATGACTATGAGAAGGCGCACCTTGACTTACCCGTACACACTACATTGATTAGGCCCATCAGTCAGTCTATCACTTTGCAGAAAGCTTCTTCGTACCACCGAGTCCATCACTGCATCACATCAGCTGCCGAAAAAATCACAGGAATATTGCGGAGGCCGTTTGTTCGAACAGTAGCAGTGAACGAATGGGCGGGCTGTGACTGTGAGCAGGGTTCAGTTTCCCGTATATGGCTCTGTTCTGAACAGTTTTTATTTTTAATTTTAGAAGTTGATTTTTAAATAGAGCAATTTTTTAAGATAATTTTTATAAATCGTTTATAGGAGTCGCAGTACGAGACACTTTGAACAGAGTAGCTTTTTAACATAAGTATCATTTACTCTCTCAATCTATCTCGCAATTAGCCAAAATCAAAAGCAACAGTCAAAAAGCACAACACTTTTGACCAACCATTTGGGCTTCCAAAATTTGAATTCAAAATGAGCCGGTGATCAAAACAACTGTTTGATGGTGTTTGCCGCGCACACGCAATCCGTTGCCTTAGTCGAGTTTAATAGAAGAGTAGTACAAGCCATGCATGCAGAACGTGGCTCAACCAAAGAAAATCACGGGAGGCTCGCTTCAAAGAGTTTAAATTTCTAACTTATGAGTTTTGCTATTGTTTTTTTTTGTTAAAATTATCCTGTAGCAGCTGTTAGCTTTTTTGAATTATTCAATTAAAAACAATTAAAAATAAAAAAACCTGTTGTATTATCATGGATAACGCAAATATGTTTCGATGGTATCTTCTCGATCTCCAGGTTCCCGACACATAAGAAATTGCCCTGAATGCATCTGCCTTTAGTGAAAGTACTGTGGCTTATGAAGACTAGCTTATTCATATTGGGTGTTAGTTGCAACACTATGATTTTGGCAATAATTTTAGAGACGTTATGTATGAGGCTGACCAGTCTGAAATCTGCCGCAAATTGAGCTCCATCCTTCTTCGCACCAAAATCAGATTTCTCATTTTTTGTGCATGGAAAGTTGTTTGTTCTCAGATTAAAGAAACCTGGTAGGGCAGCCATGAAACCCCCCCCCCCCCCTTTATAATTCACACGGATTAGTATCACCCTTGTAAGTATCTACCGTGGGCATTTTGAAGTCCTCCAGCCAGGCGTGCCGCTACAAGCCCGCACTAAGGAGAGACTCGAGGTCCACCCATCGGGAGACGCTGCGGGCGCTAGTAGTGGCATCCCAAGTCTCCGTCCTTTCCACGGCCACTTCCATTGCTCTAGTGGTGGGGGTTACTGGCTTTGATCCTCCTGCATCTCACGCATGGCCGTCCGTAGGTCCACTAGCTCCTACTACAGCATTTCGCAAATTGCCTCTAGGCCACCACCGCGGGCCTGACACATGGACCAGGGCGCCTTCTACTCACTACACAGTGACTAAGAGGGTGTCAGGGCTAGCAAAGGTCGTTGCGTCGACGACGGGGAGACTGGTGTTGCTAGGAGCCACCTAGGTTGGGTCCTCTACTCGCGATGCCGTCCTCTTTGTAGCATTCGTCTCTATTGGAGACCTGCCACGGGGGCGAGGGACTCTCGACCATCGGCTCCCTTGCTCTCATGGTAGCGGTCTTGGCCATGGTACTCCTTTTTCGCTAGGGGCCGATGTCGTCCTCTTCTTTGGCGCCATCTTGCCCAAGCGTCCTCGCTTAAGCTTGTAGCTTGTACGCCGCTCTCCATGGACAGTGCTAACTGTTGCGATTACGTGCTAAACAGTAGATATAGGGGCTTCGGGAGGCCTTGCTAGGGGTGTCCAGAGCCTTAAACTTGAGAAAAGAGAATGGTTGATGCCCAATCTCAACTCAAGTCTATTTCATATATCAATAAATGATTGTTCCCCTTATAGTACCCTATTTATAGTCATAAGAGAGGTTGTTTACGCACATGCCTCCCTTTGGGCCTCTAATAGTAAGGGCAAACATATCGTTTCCTTGTCATAGCCTTAATGGGCCTGCCATGTAGTTACATGTATAATGAGCCTCTGTCTTGGTGGGCCAACTGGGTCTAGGTGGGGGCCACTCCCTCAACATTCTTGATTTATTTTAGGGAGACACATGGGGTCTATATAAACTATGAGATGTGGGCATGTGGCCTAGAGAACCAAACCTAACAATCAAGCAATAGACAACCTCCTCCAAAACAAGGTAGAAGCAATTAGGGGCACATGAGATGATTATATGCTAAGTTAATCTTTGCACTAGATTCTAGCATTAGGCAAGGACCCGAGGGTCCAAAAGGTTTAAGGCTATGAGAGAGCGATATTCCTTTTTTGAGGTTTTGGTTAAAAAATTTGCGGTTGGATTCGCTAAATCTTTTGTCTTGTTGTGATTGTTTCATCGTTATTTTTTAGTTCTCTTTATAAAATTAATCTACTTTATTTTTGATATCATGTATGCTCGTGTCATAGCTAACAGTGTTTGATCCGATCTAAGGGTCCGATCCACGTAACAAGGGGGTATCATAGTTATGAGTATAGATTAATCTGGTTTGTAAGTAAGTCGGTAAAACATGAAGTGGTATAAAATCAAGATGAATGATCACGATGTGGAACCAAGAATAGAAATTTGATGGCCGAGAAAAATGTCAGCGTGCAGCAATGTACGGTGAACCATGTTAGTCTAGCACGGATCGATGCTCTCAGAATGGGACAAAAAAGAACAAGACATCCGATAAATTACATGCTTTTGTGCTAGCGTGTGCCTTGTGACTGATGTTTATTGATGTATCGATGCTCTCAGAATGAGACCAAAAAAAAAAAAAGACATCCGATAAATTACATGCTTTTGTGCTAGCGTGTGCCTTGTGACTGATTTTTGTTGATGTAGCAACTCGCTGTTCTAACTTCTTACGTTGCTAACCTCATTTACTCGCTTCTCCATGCATAGTTTTTCTGTCCGACCAGCAACACTCTGTGTCGTCTTTGCATACGAACCATCATTTCTGACTGCACCATATGGTACCCGGCAAAAAGTGAGGAAAGCTTGATTTTTTTAAAAAAAATCTTTTTTATTCAAAAATCCAGAAATATACCTATATTTTATTTTTTTTACAGAAATAGACTCCAGCTGCCCAACTGTTAGGCGATTGGACTCTCTCGCCCAAGAGCCGAGCGACACGCAAAACAGTTGCCTAACGGTTGGATAATAGGGGTTGTTGCCCAACCGTTCAGCGACAGTTCTTCGACCACGTCATTCACTTCGACCACTCACTAGTCTTCGACTACGATGTATGATGTTTTGACCATACTGTATGATGTTTCGACCACGTTGTTCACTTCGACCACTCACTAATCTTCGACCACGTTGTGTCGATCACATTGTTTCGACCACACTGGTCGACCACGTTATTTCGACCATGTCGGTACGACCACGTACTTGTCACCCAGCGGTAGAGCTACTGCTTGCCTGTCGCTCTGTTGTTGAGCAATAGGCTTCAATCGTCTAACGGTTGGACGATTGGAGACTATTTCTTAAAAAAAATTAGAATGCAGATATATTTTTTGTATTTTTGAATAAAAAATAAATTATTTAAAAAACTCAGGAAAGCATGAGGGAACTATTATTCAGAAACATCTAGAGAGCAGCTGTGCCAGTTCGAGTAATACCGTGGACCTGGTCATGTTATGTGGCCGTGGCCGACTGCGACCTGCTGTGACTGGGCCCCAGCAGTGAGCCCGACCCGTGACCCGCCAGTCTCCTGCAAACTCTGACGTCGAGCCAGTTTTTTTTTTTTTAACCGAACGTCGAGCCACTGAGCCACTTTTTTTTTTAACCCGAACGTCGAGCCAGATTCCATGTCCGTCTCTCCCTTTTGTTAATGCCTTTCCTTTTTCGTTTTTCACGATGGACGAGACTACCCGTCGAACCTCCAATGATTACCGAATTATCGGACGCTTCGGAACCGCTCTTTCTCATCAACTGAGGATCAGTCCAATAGTCCAGACATACGGAAGCATATTCCCTCACAAGTTCTGGGCCCGATCATGGGAGTATCGTACCGAATTCTCTTCATACTACTTATCTCTTTGGTCCTGTTTTTTTAGCTTCTAAAAATTATTTTTTGACTTTTCTATCGTAATTAGATTTTAAACGAAATAGGATATACCGACTTTATTTATATCGGTAAAAATTGTACTTAAGTTTCTGTTACTCTGTAATCTCTCGCACAAACAGTCCCAAAACCACAAGCCGTAGCTAAAAATCACAAATTACAGATAAAAAGAACAGACCTAAAGAAAAGCCAGTAGATAACACTGGTAGAATCTTTTTTACAACATCTCCAGCTAAAGATTCCTTGCTGCTATTGCAAAACAGATGAAAGAATGTTTGAGGCATCCCTCCTGAATGGAGCAGAGGAAAGGTGTGAGTTGGGACCAGATCCCATCCTTAATACTATTGCAAAATATTTTTCGATGGCATATTGACATTTCAAGCACAATACAGAAACAATGGCGCGACAGTGTCCGGTTCATTTTTGGGCAGGCTTGTGGTACAGATAGGGGAGCCGGCAAGGGTCCCCGTCTGCATCCTGAAGAAGGCCGGCCCTCTCGTAGCACTCGACGCTGTCCGCGAGCGTCTCCTCCAGTTTCCTAGGCTTAATGGCTTCCAGCCCAGATTCTTCCGTCTATCTGACGCCATTGCAGCATTGTAATCCACATGATCATTCCGCAGAAAAGCCCCAGGGTTGTTGAATAATCCAACTCGTTCACTATGGTCGAAAAGTCGGTCGTAATGACAGTGATCGAAGTGACCGTGATCGTAGAGTTAGTCGTAGCGGCCGTAGTCGTAGTCGTAGCTGCCGTGGTTATAATTGAAGGGTTACTGTACCGATCATAGTCGTAGAATCACTGTAGTAACCGTGGTCGAAGGATCACTGTAGCAGATGTAGCGTCATGGTCGTATAGTTACTGTAGTATTTCTGCCCACTAAAATCCCTATAGTAGTCATTCGACGTGTGCTCAGTCCACGCGAGAGCGAGTCTTTTGGTTTTGTTAGCATCGTGTGCGACATGATTTGGTCATAGAAACGTACAGGTGGTGGCGCAGAATAGTGTTGTCGCCCGCGTCGAGCACTCCACTGCTCCACAACAGCAAATTGCCGCCCACATTTGCCTATTTAAGTCTCGACGTGCCACGATGCCTTCCTCACTCCCGCATTGCTCCCCTTTTCTTCTTCTCCCTGGCGCTCAGCTTCCTCAGCTCCGGCGACTGCTTCCTCTCACCGTTTCAGCCACTCCGGCGAGCAACTCCCCAAAACACTTGCGTCATATTGTGTTCCACCCCCTTCAATTATGTTTCCCCTCACCCAATTTGGGGTTTCCTTCAATGGAGCTTGCCACATCACCTTCTTCGCTGACACCGACAGTCCAACAAGCCTGCTTCCAACTACCTTGCACTGAAGCATCCCCTTTCCTCCCTATTCCTTGCCCAACTACCAAAGGCCGCCGCCACCGATGACCCTACACATTGCATTCTTCAGCGTCGCTGACAAGGTACCATGTGTTGAACAGTTCGTGTCCGGGGAGGTCAGCTTCGAGTAAAATTAGACTGGTTCTTGCATGTCTACGGTTCTATTCTTTTCAGTTTCTAAAAGCTGTCTTTCGGCTTTTCTACAGTAGCTAGATTTTAAACGGAATATCTTTTCAAGATAGGATCTACTAGTTAATTGTAGTACATGCTTTCCTAATTTCATTTATATCGGAAAAATCGTACGTGAGTTTCTGTTACTCCGTAATCTCTCGTACAAACAGCCCAAAAGCCACAAGCCGCAAAGCCCCTCTACTTGGATTAATTGAGTTTTTCGTTATCAGCAGTAGTTGCATTGCCATTTTGCCACATTGCCAGACCGGAGGGGAACATCGATCACTGCTGCAGAAAGCATCATAATTTTTTTTTCAAATAAAAGGGGAAACGTATTACGCAGTTACAGTTCTTAGCACATGCAATCGTTCATGGCTCCGCAGATTCAGGTCATTCAGCTAAAAGACAACATACAAGCTGCATCTGCATCCATCCTGATGGAACAGAGGAGCTGAGAAATGGGACCTGATCCCGTCCTTATTTTTCAAGACAATGGCACGACAGTGTCCGCTTCATTCCTGGACAGGCGGCATACGGTAAAAATAGGGAAGCCGGCAAGGTTCCCCATCTGCATCCTGAAGAAGGCCTGCCTTTTCGTAGGACTCGACGCAATCTGCGATTGACTCATCCAATTTCCTTGGTTTCCAGCCCAGATTCTTCAGTTTATCTGAAGTCATTGCAATCTTATAGTCCACATCAACCATTCTGCCAAAAAGAAAATGGGTGGTTAAAATTGTGTGCAAATAGTAAGCATAAACCCAATCTAACGCAAGCCATGACATCAAACTGATATGATGGCACTTACTTGTCTACATAATTGTAGTTAGGGTACATGCTCTTCATCAAATCCAACAAACCCTTTATGTCAATTTGGTCTAATGAGCATATGTATCTCTCAGATGATTCCGCCTTGTCATATAATAGGAGTAACGCATCAGCGACATCGCGAACATCTACTAGGGGCCAGAATTTGTTGTTCATTGTGTCAGCGCCTCCTGCAATCAAACTAATAGAATTACAATTGGGTAAACAAGCAAAACAAAGTTCATTTTCTGAACATTGTTGGACTGCTATAGTGCTACAATAACAAGGTAAGGAAACCAACTAGCTTTTGTTTCAGTAGTACTGATGTACTGTGCATTGTCCAAATGATTATCTTAGTGATAAATGAGAAGAAATACTTTAGAAAAACAATGCACTAAGGAGTGAACCTTTTATGATATAGAGGAAGACTTTGCTGCTAGTATTGAGTACCACAGGCTGCAACAGAGGGCCAAAAACAAGGCCAGGGCAAAATGTAACGACGTGCAATCCGTTTTTCTCTGCGTATTCCAGGGCTATTTCTTCAGCTTCGGTCTTGGCAAGAGAATACCAGCTCTGCCAACACAAAGAATATAGATCGTTAAGTCAGTCCTTCCTCTCAGCAATCATCTCTAAGAACTCTCTAATGCTGAAGATGTTACTATATTAGGATTTGTGAAACAGAAAAAGGACTGGACATGTTCACGTAAACAAATTCAGATGCACATCAATGTGTTAGCATGTGTTTCATGGTGGATTTTAATCTGTTTGGAAACTCGGTGCACGTATTAACCAGCATTTCTGACCTCATTTTCCTTGCAGAACTCTTTGTCAGACCAGCAACTCTCGTCTTTGATTTTATCTTCAGGCCAATTTGGGTTAAAACTAATAGCAGCGGCGGACGAAACCACAACGAGTTTCTGAACATTCATAGCTGAGCAAGCCTTGAGTACATTTATGGTGCCCTGGATAGTCGGTGCCATCATCTCTTTCTGCACAATTGTGTTTTGGATAAGATCAGTAACAGCACAAGAGACTATTTTTTCTAAAAAATTATCAGTTCCGAGGAAGAAATGCATCTTGACATCAGTGACTTGTAATACTCATAATCTAACTATGAGCTCATGCAAAACATATTGTTCTTCTTTTGCACTTGCAAGTCTACCTACCAAGAAAAAAAAGCATACATTTGCAGGCCTCAGGATCAACCTATCAGCCTCAAGCGAATATATACTTGCCTCAGGGTCAACCATCTTGTCTTCGGGAACCGGCGTGGCGATATGGAAGACGCCCTCGCACCCGGCAAACGCGGCTGTCACCGTGTCGTAGTCGAGCATGTCAGCCTTGAACAGACGCAGATTCTCCGGGGCATTGTCCAGCTGCTTCAGACATGCATTCTTTGGATCACCTGAAAAGGGGAAAAAAGATGAACAAGATGCAGAAAGCAGCAAGAAAGCAGCTGCGTTAGCACATACATGGCTCTCGGACGGTGGCGTGTACGGCGTAGCCGCGGGAGAGGAGGAGCTTGACGAGCCACGACGCGATGTACCCGCCACCTCCGGTCACGCACACGCGCAGCGGCGACGACGACGCCATCTCCGGCTGCCCTGTTTGTTACAAGTCAAACACCAATTCCCTGCACGCAATGTTCATCCATCGAGATGTACAATCCCCATCGCAATTAAAATAAAGCTAATGGATTAACTAGTCGCGAGTAGTCCTAAGTAGCCTGCGATTACAAAATTGATCTGGCTATTTAAAGACCGGTTAATTAACAATGCTTTTCCAGGTTTTTGGCCAACCGCAGCACGACAAGTCAGCGCCCATGCGTGGCAACGTACGCTCGCCAACTAGAGTAGTACAATCATTCATTTGCCGCCGCAATTTGCAATAGCTCGCCAATGAGCAACGGCTGCCGACCTGGAAATGCTATCGCTTCGTGCAGGTCCAACGCCAAACAGAGGATGTCAGTGTCACCTAGCGTCAGTCTTCATGTAGCTGATGGTCCTCTACACGGAGATCAAGCAGGGCTCCAGGATACGTTACAAAGGCCCAGCTAAAGATTCCGAAATCAAAACCCATATACAACACTCACTCATGAGGTAACAGGGCTGCCCGGCCCAGGGCTGCCCAGCCCGTCACGACCCAAAACCAATAAATTGAACTGACATGCAGGAGCCGGAAAATGTTCGAAAGCATTAGCATCAAGCTTCATCGGTGAAGCTGCTCGTGAAGCTGAAACAAAAAAAACAGCTTCATTAGTGAAGCTGAGCTGTGCCAAACGAGGCCTTAATAGGTATACTTGCCTCGAGATCAACAATCTTCTCTTCAGGCACCGGGTTGGCCAGATGGAAGACCCACTCGCACCCGGCAAACGCGGCTGCTAGCGCACCGTAGTCAAGCACATCGGCCTTGAACAGGTGCATATTCTCCGGGGCATAGCCCAGCTGCTTCAGGAACGCATTCTTAGGATCATCTGAAGCAGAAAAGAAAAACATTCACCACTTGATAAACAAGACGCAGAAGCAGCAAGGGAGCATGGAACTGTGTTTGTGCGAGGAATAGATAGATGGATGGATCATGGATACATGGGTCGCAGAGGGTAGCGTGCACGGCGTAGCCGCGGGAGAGGAGTAGCTTGACGAAACACGACGCGATGCGCCGCCTCCGGTCACGCAACCGCGCCGCGACGGCGACGCCATCTCCGATCTCCGAGACCTCATCGATGCTCACCGCTCTTTATCTTATCGCAAGCATCCTCAAAAGATAAAACCAGCATGCAGAGTAAGACGTGTTGTGGTTACGCGTCAAATAATAGATAATAAGACTTTAGAAAAATCATAATATGATATCCGAAGTCTAGAATTCATAGTAGAGAGGTGCATAGAGTATGAGCAATGCTTTATTACTGAAGCTTTTTCTTACACAAAATACTCTCTATAGTATCATAGGAGTCATATTTATAGTCATAAGAGATATTATTTACACAAATACTCTCTTTAGTGTCTCTAAAAGTGAGAACAATTCTGTTATTTCCTTGGCATAACAATAGCTAGTTTACCACATCATTACACACATAATGAGTCTTTGCTCTGGTGAACCGATTGAATCTAGATGGAGGCCACATGTCTGATGACTGAATCGTGGCAATGCTACTCCACTATTTTCCACGACTTGCACGTTGCATCCTTCAGCGTCGCTGACAAGGTACCATGCGTTGAACAGTGCAAGTGTCCGGGGAGGTCAGCATCGAGTGAAATTGGACTGGTTCTTGCATGTCTACTTGGCCTCCAAAGCCCCTCTACTTTGGTTAATTGAGCTTTTCGTCATCAGCAGTAGTTGCATTGCCATTTTCCCACGGTGCCAGACCGGAGGGGAACATCGATCACTGCTGCAGAAAGCATCATAATCATTTCTTCCCAATAAAAGGGGAAACGTATTACGCAGTTCCAGTACTTAGCACATGCAATTGCTCATGGTTCCGCAGACTCAAATCGTCTATTTATTACTAAAAATCAATAACATATTTTTTAGAGTTATTAAAAAAGTAATATGCTAGAAATTCTCATAAAAAGCAAAACATTTAGCTCTTAATTTGATAGACCTAAGTTATAAAGACTCAGATTAAAAGAAAGAGTATATGGCCCCGTTTGGCACAGCTCCACCACCAGCTCCTTGGAGTTGTTTGGAGCTGTTTTGTGCCAAACGGGGTAAAGCAAAATAGCTCCACCCAAGGAGTTTCTTAAAACCTGCTGAGACAAAAGTAGCTCCACCCAAGGAGTTGAAAAAAGTAGTTTCACCCGGCTCCACTTGTGAAGTCAAAAAAACAGCTCCACTTGTGAAGTGGAGCCGTGCCAAACGGGGCCTATATATCAAATACAATACAAACTAAAATTAAAAATAAATAAATAATAAATAATTTAATTTTGATACGACTTTCAAATTACCATCTATAACTGCTTTATGCGGACAGTGTGGCAGTGGAAGACTCATAGGAAAAGAAAACCAGGACCGGACCAAGATCCTGCTGTTTTCACGCAAGAAGCGAGAACACGCGAAACGCCATGCTATAGTTTCCGTGCGTGGTGAATCGATGTCTGAGGAGAAAATTTCTAAATCAACGTACTGGTATACTCCATGCAACATTGAACAATACCATGCTCAGGGGTTTAGGAGGAGATGTTATTTGTTGTCAATAGAGTGCAAAGACGAATTTTTTAAAATAATCATTTTTAATACGAATTACATAATTATACCGCCGTTTTAATTTTTACAAAAATAACCCTCCATCGCTCAACCATTGGACGACTATACCTAGCATATTTAAAAAAAGAATCATATGTCAAATACAATCCAAAATAACAGAAATTTAAATATAAAAAATAAAAAATTAGCAATTTGATTTTCATACGACATCTCAAGTAACATCAATAAATAACTAAAATCTATTTATTACTAAAGTTGATGATAGGCCTTTTAGAGTTGCTAAGAAAAAAGACAAATATACTAGAAATCTCACAAAAAAGGTAAAACATCTAGCACATAATTTGGTGGATCCAAATTATAACGGCTTAGATTAAAATAAACAGTTCATGTCAATTGCAATACAAACTAAGAGATATTTGGAATCAAAAATAAATAAAAATTAGCAATTTAATTTACATACGACTTCCAAAGTAACATATATAAATAACTAAAATTCACAATAAAAATTAAACAAAAAATAGAAAATTAAAAGAAAGATTTCATGTTAAGTACAATAAAAATGAACTAAAATTTAGAATTAAAAATAAAATAAAATCAGCAATTTGATTTACATATGAATTTAAAACTAACCCCTAAAAACTAAATTCAGAATAATAATTAGAAGAAAATAGAAATTAGTTTTTATACAATTCCACCATAAAACTAAAAATAAGTCCATCACAAGTATGATCCAAGAATGTGCAAATTTGGAATAAAAATTAAAAGATGATTAGATATTTGATTTGTAAATGAATTTGAAACCTAAATTTCAAAAATAATAAAATTTTTGAACCTATACTAATTAGCAACTCCAGGGAAGCTTATTAACCACAAAGATCTGGCTATCTATCTCGCGAGCTCAAGTTAGAATAGCTCAGATCAAAAAATAGAATTATATGTCAAGTGCAATCCAATTTAATCAAAATTAGAAATAAAAGAAAAAATTAGCAATTTGATTTCCATACCACATCTCTAGTAATATCCATAAATAACTAAAATTCAGAATAATAATTAAATAAAAATTAGCAACTTAAAAAAGAGTACATGTCAAGTATAATCCAAAATAACTAAAATTCAGGGAAGAAAATAAACATTAGTTATTTGATTTCCATAGGAATTCCAAAGTAAATCCCCCAAAAACAAAATATATCTATTATATACTAAAAGTCGACCAAATGAGTTTTAGATTTACTAAAAAGGAGGAATAAACTAGAAAAAATAAGAAAAAAAGGAAAAAACATCCATTCCTCGATTTAGTGGACCTTTATTACGGTCAGTAAATGATCATTAGTAGATGTCTTAGATAAAACAAGAAATCTTATAAGACAAGACTATCCATTATAAATTCTAGATGAACTTAATAAATAAAAACAATCCTAGATGGTCCACACTAAAATTCACGTACAAGAAGAAAAGAAGGATATTAACATGCAAAATAAATGAGTAAAAGCTATGTATAAGAAAAGTAAGAAAAAAGTGGCACTCAGAAAGGGAAAAAAGAGAAATAAAAAAAGATATATTCTACATCCACACTTACCAACAATATACGTTTCACAACTTTAATTTTTTCTAGAATTGCCATCGATGTGATGGATTCTAATTAAAGTTAAAATATATCAACCATTGGGTATTATTTATCACACAATAAAAGTATAGGATGATTGATTACATCAACTGACAGAAAAAGAGAAAAATTACAGAAATTCTCTCAAAAATAAAAAGAAACAACTTACCTTTAATATGGTGTACCCTAATTATGTGTAGCAATCCATAACCGATAGATACTACTTGATAAATAAGAATAATGGCTAAAAATTCTAAAAAAAACATCTAACTCTTAATTAGGAGGACCATTCTTGTTATTAACAAATCATAACCAATAATTTTTTTGATCTATGAAAGTGCGCATGAAATTAATTCGCACCATGATATACATGTATGTATAGTTGGAAAACTCTTGTATGAAATTAAGACACGAGATGCTAGAGATAGAATTGAACTCAAGCGATCCATGCACAGGAACAAATTTGCCTATAATATCCATTATAATTTGTATTCTTTTAATTGTATTAATATGTTTTAATATAGATATAACTATTGTCTCTATTATTGAAGATACCAATCAAAAATTATAAAGAACAAGTATTTTCTCCAAAGATATAATCTATTTTTTTGTTTTAACATATACTACTATATATTAACATCATAGATGAAACCAATTCTATAAATATAAAAATTAAATCAAATTTACAACGCTCTAAAATTCTACTATTTTAATAATTTCATGTAATTTGCAACTCTTTATTTTCCGAATGTAGCCCCTTTATTATCATCACACATGTATCATTAAACCAATTAAATATATTCTAAGAATGATGCCCGCGTAGGTATGCGGGCCTCCATGCTAGTTTAGCTAAAAGACAACATACAAGTTGCATCTGCATCCATCCTAATGGAACAGAGGAGCTGAGATATGGGACCTGATGCCGTCCAATTATTGAAGGACAATGTGACAAGGTCTTAGTTTATGATGAACTATTGCAATTTGAGAGATTTGGAAAATTAATTGGCAATGTTGTTGGTCGGTCAGGGGAAGGCTGGTCAGACCGGCAATGTGCCACCGGTCTAACCGGTTGGTGCAGCGGTCTGACCGACCGAGGGTTGGTAGTCTGACCGGCTGAGAATTGTTTAGATGGGGACTTTTGGGCAGAATTCATATTTGTGGATTTTGAGTTGAGGAATGGATTTTGGTGAGCATGGTGAGTGGTTTTATATTGCATGAGCCATGTTACAGCTAACGTGGGTCACGTTATGAAGAACTTATGCCTAAAAATGATTTCTTTGTCTTTGGATATGTAAGGTTGTTTGGAATCAACTGTGGTCAACAGCGATGATTGGGGCTAGGTTCAGGGAGGAGTTAAGGCCCAGAACGATTGAGAATGTCGTGTGATACAGGTTGCTCAAGCATGGTACGAGAAAGACGGAAAACATTGAAGGTGAGTTCGAACGACGGAATGGCATCATGTGGCTTACACAAGCTAAGTGAGTCGTGGTTCGGTGGAATTGGAACGGGAGATACTTGGTGACTCGTGGCAAGCTAGTAGTACATCTACACGTGGCATGTATGGCGATTGCTTGCTGTGGCTGGTGATGACCGGGTCAAGGAAGGGTATTTTGGTAGTTTGACCAAAATACCGGAAACCATCTTGGATCAAAACCGCGGTGTATAGGCGATGCGTTAGAGAGCGATTTATGTCAAGGTGGAGCTGGTTGGATCAAGGCTAAGGATTTAGCGAATGCACACCTATGCGCTTTGAAAAGCGTGCATAAGTGAACTTGTGAGAGTAAAACCCATGCGTATAGGGTTAATGAGATTCCCTCATTGTAATAGTGGATAGGATCCATTGAAGGATGCAGATGGCTGGTTGCCCACCTATAAAAGAGGATTGGTATAGAGACATGTGAGGTTAGCCATCCAACCCACCTCTCTTGCGCTTTGATGTTTTAGGGTTAAGGTTTTGAGTCAATGGTGTGCTCTCTGTCCTCCAAGGTGGAGTGGTTGTAGAACTATCTCAAGCAAGCAATGCATCAATCTTTGATGATCTTCATATCTATTTCTTGTTTTGATTGATTTGCTCTTGATTCAGTTGGTTTTGATCTCTCTTCTTTCTTCTTCTCGTTTGCATTACTTATCCTTTACTCATCGTGCTTGCAACTGTTATTAGGTACCTGCTGAGATTTCCAAATCTCACGCTTGCTCTTTTCATTCTTAGATAAATGGGCAGTGCAGTGATAGCAACATGCATAGGTGAAAGTACTCGAGTTTTCAGAACCGTGACTTACCCTATTAATGTTTTCTTATTTACTCTTATTTAGTTAGAAATGGACCGGTCTTATATTTCAAACATTTATTTTAGCTTCCGTTGGTTCTCTAATAAAGTAATCTCACAGTTTTAATTTCCTTATGATTTCTATTATTACTTTTATTATTTATTCTGTACTTTGATGATGACGTTTCATAATAGTCATATTGGTATGTGTTCATCCAATACATCTTACACATACACAGGATACGTTACAAAGGCCCAGCTAAAGATTCCGAAATCAAAACCCATATACAACCCTCACTCATGAGGTAAAAGGGCTGCCCAGCCCACGTCCAATAGGCCCGTCACGACCCAAAACCAATAAATTGAACAGACATGGAGTAGCAGGAGTACAGAAGTGCAAGACACTGCTTCTGTAGTGGATGCATCATGCAATGGAAGAGCTGGGACATGATCCTGTACTATTGCAAGACATATTCAGTAATCAGTAAGCATAAGAGTAGGACAGAGAAGCCTGGCTCAACAGTGCCTGATTCATTTCTCTGCAGCCAGATGGAAAAGATGGGGAAGTCGGCAAGGGTGCCCCACATCATCCTTCAGAAGGCCTACTTTTTCATAGTACTCAACGCTATCCGAGAGCGTCTCCTCTAGCTTCCTCGGTTTCCAGCCTGCGCTCATCAATTTCTGCGACGTAATTGGAGCTTTAGGATCCGTATCAGCGATGCTGCAAAAGCAGGAGAGTTGTTCAGATGACGCAAATAAGCGCTGTCCATTGCAAGTTTCAGCATGACTCGAGTGATAGAAGTAACCTACTTGTTTACATAATTGTAGTCAGGGTACATCTTCTTCAACAAGTCCACCAAATCCCTTGTGCTCATGTGATGTGGTGCGCAGATGTATCTTCCAGATGATCCCGCCTTCTCGTACACCAGAAGCAAAGCATCAACAACGTCACGGACATCTACTATGTGCCAGAGTCTGTTGTTCATTTCATCAGGACCTCCTGTAATTCAATTGATGGAGACATATTATTGTCATTTGTCAGAAAAAAATAATCTACCTAGCAGCATTCTTTAAAACAGAAGAAACTATCAGTGTTTTTCAGTACTAAACATGTTCTGAAATCTTCAACAACACAGCCAAAAAAAACTGAACTAGTTGCTCTCGTGAAACATTTCTTCAAGCATAAAATTTGGTGTACATGGCATTGTCGTTTCTGATTCATTTCTAATAAATGAGCCGAGTATGGAATCACATGTAGTGACTACAGAATCTGCTTATCGACGAAATTCTGATCTTATAGCTGTAGAGCATCATAAAAGGGCATAGCAGCTATTTTTGAAAAGAAGAAAAAGCGTATAAAGGACAAACGAGTGATGGGAAAGGAAACTGGTGATCATTTGCAGATAACAGATTCTATTTAATGATCATTATCACATAATTAGGACTTCCTCTGAATTTGAATTTTAAGAAAATAAACCTAACAACCAGAACTGTTAATGTGATCCTGTCCAAAGGTCTTGGACCACTAAATATATTCCACAACTCATCGATAAGGCTTGAATCAGAACACGACTAGTGGTTAGGGAACCCAACCAACTCGCCTAGTTACTTAGGCACAGGATGCTCATCAGAAAAGTGACAACCCTGGTAACATGGGAGAATTGGAAGATCAGGCACTAGAGAGGGAACCTTTTATCACATAGATGAGAAATTCGCTGCTAGTATTGACCACAGGCTGCAAGAGTGGACCTAAAACCAAACAAGGACAAACTGTAACTACATTCAATCCATTTTTCTCTGAATATTCCAAGGCCATCTCTTCAGACACAATCTTGGCAACAGCATACCAGTCCTGCCAGCACAAAGGAGTAAAGGTCCCATTACCTTTAGTAAAGGCTAAGCATACATCTATAATAGTAACTAGGAAATGGACTGCATCAATTCAAATAGATATTTGTCTGATAAAAAAAATATATTCATCTGCCAGCATGTGCTTCATGATGATATAGCTAGCATCTCTACCTTATTCTGCTTACATAGCTCTTTGTCTGACCAGCAACTCTCATCTTTGAGTCTATCTTGAGGCCAGTTTGGGTTGAAATTAACAGCAGAAGTAGACGAGACAACAACAACTTTCTGAACCTTCATAACCGAGCAAGCCTGGAGTACATTCAAGGTTCCTTTCACAGCTGGAGTCATTACTTCTGACTGCACCATTGTATTTAGCATAAAGTGAGTAAAGATTAAGAATCTCCATTGCCCAAATTGTGCATGGGCCATTAAACAAGATTTTTTACAGCTCCAGTAACAAATGAATCTCGACGGCGTTCACTTCTAACACTGTAATGATCTAAAGGAAGTGATTAGCTCACACAAAACATCTTATCACCTTTTTCACCAATTTCCATCCAAATGTTCCTTTCAATGTGTGTCTATTCTTTGGAGCTAATACTATTGCTGAAATTATATATTTCTAAGCACAGCTAACCGAAAGACACGGATAAAGCTGAAACCCACTTGTAAATTAAGGGAGTTTGCAAATGTATGTACTAAAACAGCATGTCTAAAGGGTTCAGATGTTAGTCGGTAAAAGTGATTGAAATACCTAGTTCGCAAATCGGGATCAACGCAGGTCAGTTCTTTGTGGCAAACAGAAAAAATTACATACCACAGTGTGCAGCTGCGGGAGCGGGCACACCAGCGCAACACCGTGAGGCATTAGCATCGACAAGTGAATAAATACACACTTGCCTCAGGATCAGCAATCTTATCTCTGGGCACAGGAGTGGCGACATGGAAGACCCCCTCGCACCCTGCAGTTGCGGCTGTTAGTGTATCGTAGTCGAGCACGTCGGCCTTGAACAGACGCAGATTCTCCGGGGCCTTGTCCAGCTGCTCCAAATGGGCGTTCTTGGGATCACCTGAAAGAGCATCATCCACCATTAATTACTAGCACAGTGCAGTGGAACCTCTCCGCTACATATGCAATTACATTTCCATTGTTGCTTTTTGGCACCAAGAAGCATTTGATTTGATTTGCGCGGCTGTTCTTTTCACAGGGGCCGTATCACCATGACTCCAAATCACATCACAGAGCAGCTATTCGATCGACAAGAATCCCATGCCTCGGGTGCAACTAAGGCGTAAAGCAGAAGCAGAAAGAGAATGTACGGAAAGGACACACACATGGATCGCGGAGGGTGGCGTGGACGGCGTAGCCGCGGGAGAGGAGCAGCTTGACGAGCCACGAGGCGATGTACCCGCCGCCTCCGGTCACGCACACGCGCGGCGGCATCGCCACCCCGCTCGCCTCCCTTCTTGTCCCACCGCCGTCTTCCCACCTCCACTTCCACAGTTCCACCACCGCGCACCGCTTTCTATCACAAAAAAGTGAGGTCAGAGTCTCGTGCCGTCGTGCGGTCGCGAGGCGGCAACGCTCTAGCTAGTCCTAAATGAACCAATCAGAGAGGCCCACGTGCCCATCCCTTGACCGCGCCCTGATCGGGGGCGCCCAGCCCGTTTGGCTGGTGGGCCCCTGTCGCCAGCGCTATAAAAACAGAGATGGGGGCCGGGCGGCACTCATCACGAGGTTGACCGCGCCGCCGTCACCCCACCGACAAACCCTAAGACCCGATCTGTTGAGGGGGCGCTGAAGCGACGGGAAGCTCCACCGTGCCTCCAGTTCGCCGCCGCCGACACGCCGCGCCGAGGAGCCCCGCACCTCTTCCCGACCGCCGCCGCGTGCGCAGATCTTCACCAACGAACCCGCGATGGCCGGTTCTTCTTCCTCTACATCCGAAGGTCGGTGCCCCTCTCTCCCTCTCAGTGTAGCACTCAAGAACCCGAACGCATAGAAGAAACCCCTAGACCTAAACCCTAGGAGATCCTAGAGGGCTAACAATGGTATCAGAGCCCTAACCCTAGGCGTAGATCTAGAAGGGGACAGAGACCGCCGTCGGTTGACCGGCGTGCGGAAAAGAAAAGAGAAACCCCCCCCCAAACCCTTGAAAAAGAACAGAGACGGGATCGGGTCAAACCCTAACCCTAGATCGAAAAGATTCTTACCGGCCGTGGTCGCCGGTCGCCGCTCGTCGTCGGGGCGTCGCGGAGATCGACCGAGTCTCGGGCTCGCCGGTGCTCCACGTGACGGGCCACCGCCGACGCGCGTGAACGGCGCCGACACGGAGCCGCTGACGGCGGCGCGCTCCTCTCGAGGAGCGCGCGCGCCGGCGAGAGGCGTGGCGGCGCCGTCTTCTTCTCCCGCGGGCGTGGGCGTAGTCGCCGCCGCCGCCGCCGCCGCCGCCGCCGCTCGCTCGGTCGGTGCGGGCGAGAGAGAGGGGAGAGAAAGGAATGGTTTAGGGTTTCGGGGGCGTCCGCCGCGCGCCGTTTTGATCGGGCGAAATCACCGCGCGGCCGTCGGATGCGATCCGGCTGAAATCGCGCCGAGCGCACGCGGCGAGATTCGCCCAGCGGCGAGAAATTCAGCCCGTGCCCAGTTGCGGTGCGGGCGCGTGGAACGGGAGCCGCCGGATCACGCGTGGACGGCTCGGATCGCGCTGCCGCGGTGCGGTCCGCCGAAGCGCGCGGCGGCGTGAGATCCGGCCATTGGATCGCGCGTGGGCGGCCGAGATAAGATGGCCGCGGCGCTGCTGGCGTCGCGCGCGTGGCGCCTGAGGCGCGCGAGAGGCCGCCGAGGCGGCGGCGCGGCGAGCGAGCGCGCCGCCGAGGCGCGCGAGCAAAGCCGCCAGGCCACGAGCGCGTGCGCGTGCAGCGCGAGCGCGCGCGCGCGCGCGGCGGAGCGCCGAGCGGGCCGCCGTGGCCAGCGGCCGCGAGAGCGCCAAATTGGCGGATGAACAGAAAGCCCAAAAATGAATTTTATTCAATTTCAGAAGCATTTTTGAGTGTATTTTAATGAAATTTGCACCAATTTCTCTGTAATTTTTGCACCAACGTGTTAATTTTTCCAAGAGATTGATGTTTACAGTATAATGCTTCTGAATATTGAATTATTTTAGAATAATTACGCTTCATTGCAAAAGTTAATATTGATTGTTTTTCATTATTAAATTCGAACCAACGGGAGAATTTAATTTTGGAAAAATAGATTAAAATTCCCAGAGATTTATGATATTGTTATTTTCTGACCAACGTTGTTAATATCAGTATTATAAATTTTTAATATTGATTTCATGCATTATTTCTATTTCTGCCCAACGGTGATGTAGATTTAATGTATGATAGAATTGTTTTTAAATTGTATGTCGTATTTTTTAACCAACGTTGGAAATAAGGCATATGATTTTGATGTTACGTTCTCACTGTATTTGAAATATTTTTCAGGAGGATACAACTTGATGAGTTGTATTAGAGAAATCCCCACTCTCAAAGGTGATAATTATGGAGAGTGGAAGAAAAAGCTAGACTTAGCATTTATCTTAGCTGAGGTGGACTGGGTCCTCACTACAGCACGTCCCACTGAGCCTTTGGCACCAGTGAGGGAACAGAATGAGGATGACACCGCATGGCGAGAAAAGACAGAGGATCATGCTCCTTACGGATGTCTTATGACCTTGATCATAAGAAATGGACCACACCAACAAGAAATGTATGGTCGTGATAAAGAACACAATTGAGTCTGCTATTCGGGCTCAATTGCAGAGTGTGACATCACATCGAATACCTTGATAAAATAAAGAGTCGGTTCACCGGCTCTTCAAAGACTTATGCTACACAATTAAGCACTGTAACAGAGAGGTATTCAGCGGTGGCAATGGCATAAGAGAGCACATTCTTAGAATGAGCAACTTGGCATCTAAACTTAAACCGATGGATTTGGCTCTCAAGGATGAGTTCCTTATTCATTTGGTTTTGCTTCTTTGCCAAAAGAGTTTGACACCTTTGTGGTCAACTATAATATGCACTGAGAAATGGGACATGGAAAAGTGCATAGCCATGTGCGTGCAAGAGGAGGAAAGAATCAAAACCTCACATGGTGGTTCTATCAACTTTGTGAGGGAAAACAAGAAAAGAATTATAACAAGAACCCCTTCTCAAAGAACAAGGGCAAAGCCTCAGACATCACCTCAACAGAATAAATTTGTCAGAGACAAAGACCGGTGCCTTCACTGCAAGAAGACGGGACACTACAAGAAAGATTGTCCCGACTACTTAAAGATGATAATGGCTAAGAAAGGTGAGAACATTATTACCTTTATAAATGAATGCTGTATGTACAATATTCAAATCCACTTGGTGGATTGACTCGAGAGCAACTGCTCATGTTGCTAATTCTTTCTGAGGATTCCGTTCGACGAGGACTACGCAAAGAAAAGAAAGATGCGTTAAAGTCGCAAATGGAGTCGAAGTGAAGTTGAAGCCGTTGGCGATCTTTCATTAGAATTAGCTAATGGCTCCACTCTTTTACTTAGAGATGTCCTTTTGTACCCTCTTTACAGAGGAATTTGATTAGTGTGTCAAATTTGGACAAAGATGGTTATGATTGCAATTTTGGAAATGGCAAGTGCGAAATAATGTTTAATAAAGAATGTGTTGGTGTTGCCATATTACGAATGAGCTTTATTTGTTATCATTATGTGATGATGTGAATGTCGATGCGATAATGAGAACGTTATGCGCGAGAAAGTGATTGAATCTCGTCTCACGAATGTAAATGAAAACGAAAGAGAACTCTAGATGAGTCGTCGAAATTATGGCACCGCCGTTTAGGCCATATTTCGAGGGGAGAATAGAAAGACTAGTTAAGAATGATATTCTTCCTCCATTAGAGTTCTCAGACTTAGAACAATGCAGAGAATGCATTAAAGGAAAATATGTAAAGAAAATTAAAAAGACGCTAAAAGGAGCACAGAGTTCTACAAATTATTCACACAGATATTTGTGGTCCTTTTCCGTAAAAAGTGTGGATGGATATGACTCGTTCATAACATTCACGGATGATTACTCCGTTATGGATATATTTATCCAATCAAAGAAAGAAATGAAGCCTTGGATAAATTCAAGATATTTAAGGCTGAAATTGAAAACCAACACGATTTAAAGATTAAGATAGTCCTGGTCGATCGTGGGGAAGTACTACGATCGACATACCCCATATGGACAAGTTCCTGGACCTTTGCGAGGTTTTTACAGAAAATGGAATAGTGGCCCAAGATTCGATGCGGGCGAACCTCGGCAAAATGGAGTAGTGAAAGACGCAACCGCACTCGATGGATATGGTGCGAAGTATGATGAGCTACTCCACACTCCCATTGAGTTTATGGATGGAGGCGTTGAAAACCGCCATTCATATTCTCAACGAGTGCCTAGTAAGTCGGTGCCCAAAACACCGCATTGCGAGTTGTGGGACAGAAGAGTTCCTCACTAAACCACTTACGTGTGTGGGGGAGTCCTGCTGAGGCTAAAGTATTTAACCCAAATCTTGGGAAACTTGATCCAAAAACAGTAAGTTGCCATTTCATTGGCTACCCTGAAAAGTCAAAAGGTTATCGTTTCTACTGTCCAGACAGATATACAAAGTTTGTAGAAACGAGACACGCTGTCTTCTTAGAGGATGAAATGATGAGGGGGAGCATGGTAGCTCGAGAGATTGACCTTGAAGAGAAGCGGGTGTATGCGCCCACTCCGATGATTCAAGAGCCATTCTTCACACTACCTGTTGTCGCTACACCGACGGTGCAAGACACTGTGGTGCCAACACCTGTTATTGTTCCTCCCGTGGCAACAATGAATGAGAATGAAGAACCTGTTCTTCAGGATCATATAGAACCAATTGCCACAGATGAGGGGGAGCAACAGCAACCTCAAACAGTAGATGTACCAAATGAGAAGGCCCCGAGGAGGTCTCAAAGAGTAAGAAGATCAGCTATTTCTGATGATTATCAGATTTATCATACAGAGGAATTTCAAATGGAGGATGATCCCAACTCATTTGAAGAAGCCATGAGAAGCGAAAATTCCTCAAAATGGCTTGAGGCCATGGAAGAGGAGATGAGGTCCATGAAGACTAATAAAGTCTGGGACTTGGAAATTATTCCTAAAGGAGCCAAAACAGAGAGGTCAGTAAATGGGTCTACAAGACAAAGCTTGACTCCCAAGGGAATATAGAAAGATACAAAGCGCGACTTGTGGCAAAAGGCTTTACGCAAAGAGAAGGGATTGATTACAATGAGACATTTTCTCCGTCTCATGTAAAGATTCCTTCGAATCATAATGGCATTAGTAGCACATTATGATTTAGAGTTACATCGATGGATGTAAAGACGGCATTTCTTAATGGGGATTTGGAGGAAAATGTTTACATGGCACAACCGAAAGGTTTTGTCGTGGAAGGAAATGAAAGAATGGGATGCCGCTAAAGAAATCAATTTATGGGTTAAAGCAAGCTTCAAGACAGTGGTACTTGAAGTTTGACAAGACAATAAGAAAATTTGGGTTTAAAGAGAATGTAGAGGACAAGCGTGTTTATGCAAAGTTTAAAGATGAGAAGTTTATCTTCCTAATCCTGTATGTGGATGATATCCCGCTAGCTAGTAGTGATGTTAGTCACATCGGAGACAAAGAAGTTTTGTCCTCAAACTTTGATATGAAAGATCTTGGTGAAGCTTCGTTCGTTCTAGGGATCGAAATTCACCGAGATAGAAACAAGGGGATATTGGGACTGTCACAAAAGGCATACATAGAGAAAGTCTTAAAGAAGTTTGGTATGCATAAATGTAGTCCATCACCTGCACCTATAGTCAAGGGCGACAGATATGGGGATTTTCAATGCCCCAGGAACCAGTATGAGATCGATCAAATGAAAGCGGTTCCATATGCTTCAGCTGTCGGAAGCTTACAGATGCTCAAGTGTGCACACGCCCGACTTAGCATTTGTTACCGGTTACTTGGCGATTCCAGAGCAATCTCGAATAGAACATTGAAATTGATAAAGAAAGTCTTGCGTTATTTGCAAGGAACAAAAGGCCTCATGATGACATACGAAAGATCGATTTACTCCATATAGTGGGGTATCTGATTCCTACCGGTTTAAAAGTGGTTGACGACATCAATAGACCACTTAAGTTGTATCTGCGATAATGAACCCGATAACGTATGCCCACAACAATAAGTCAAGTGGTGCTGCCAAACACATTGACATAAAGTACTATGTTGTGAAAGATAAAGTTCGGGACCAAATTATAAGTCTAGAGCATATAAGTACCGCAAAGATGTTAGCGGATCCGCTTACTAAAGGCTTACCACCCAACGTGTTCAGAGAACATGTAGCCGGCATGGGTTTAAGGAAAAGCCTGTGATTCCTGGACTAAAAGATGGCCCAAAGATTAAAGTAACTATTTCAGAACAGAGAGGTGGATTGTAACTGTTGAATCTATCGGCGATTGACCGTGACGATGAGACATGTTCTATGCACTAATCTGTGATGGAATGTGTAAAGTCAAAAGTAATTAAAGATAAGGTATAGTTTGAGATCAAGGGGGAGAATGTTAGAATGATCTCAGGGCTTTGGCCCAACGGCCAAAGCCCATCCTTGACCAGCGCTCACGATCGGGGCGCCACCGCTTGGTGGTGGGCCCTCGTCGCCGCCGCTATAAAAACAGAGGTGGGGCGGCGGCACTCATCACGAGGTTGACCGCCGCCGTCACCCCACCGACAAACCCTAAGACCCGATCCGTTGAGGCGCTGAGCGACGGAAGCTCCACCGTGCCTCGATTCCACGCCGCCGAGGAGCCCGCACCTCTTCCCCGACCGCCGCTGCGTGCGCGCAGATCTTCACCAACGAACCCGCGATGGCCGGTTCTTCTTCCTCTACATCCGAAGGTCGGTACCCCTCTCTCCCTCTCAGTGTAGCACTCAAGAACCCGAACGTATAGAAGAAACCCCTAGACCTAAACCCTAGGAGATCCTAGAGGGCTAACACGCTGGACTACCCCAGATTTGCTTCGGATAAGACATTCCGAATCTTAATGCAGCCCAAACACGAAACTCAAATCAGCACGCATCACCGCGGCGGCTGCCGCCGTCGAGGCCTGCGGCCGACGGCGCCATCGCCGCGTCTCCCCTCCTAGTCACTCATCACGACCTCTCTAAGTCGCCATCGCCAAGGCCGTCGAGCTGCACGCGTTCGACGCCGCCCTACTTCGGTGGGAAAGGAATCACGTGAAGCCCTCCCATCCGCCATGGATCAAGGTTGATCATCTCGATCAAACGGCGAATTTTTATAGACCATTACGTAGGAATAGCATTACTGGCTAGCTTAATTAAGCTCACTAATTAATCCCAGTTAGCAACAACCAGACGCATTCCTGACGTGAATAGCAGTACATAAGGCCCAAACTAAATATCCTATACCTGTATTGTTACGTGTGTAGTTACTGTTCACCCACAATTGCTGTGAACTAGTGTTCACCCGCAAATTGCAATAAACTAACATAATAAGGGGTAAACAACTGCTGGAGAGAGCAAATCTAGAATAATCGGTCAGGGAATAGCTATAGCTGAACTTTAGGGTTTAAGAACTTATTTATTCATTTTTTACTTAATGAAAGAAGATATAAACTATCTCTTTTATATGGATTACAAAAGCTTAAAGAAACAAACTACTGAAGATAAACGCTCAAACTAGCTAAATCAATCTAATCCCTTTCAAAGGAAAAGCGGGTGAGCAGCAACCGCGTGATCAGTACACGCGTGCTAGCACACAAATGACATTTATACAGTCACAGGAACAATAGGCTCATCACAGACCACCCATAACAAAGAAGCGTTGATTCACTGATCAGCAGCCAGACGGAAGAGATGGGGAAGCCGGCAAGGACGCCCAGCCACATCCTGCAGGCGTCCGCGAGCGTCTCCTCCAGTTTCCTCGGTTTCCAGCCCAGATCCCTCAGCTTCTGTGATGTTAATGATGCTTTGATCCACAGCAAGGATGCTGCAAAAGCAAAGAGGTTGTTCAAAATCATGTAAAGACTGAAGGAGCAATATGGATTCCAAGTTCTAACAGAACAGGCATGATGAAACCTACTTATTAACACAGTTGTACTTTGGGTACGTCTTCTTCAACAAGTCCACCAGATCCTTCGTGCAAATGTGATTCGGGGCGCAAATGTATCTCCCAGATGATTCTGCCTTCTCGTACAGCAGAAGTAAGGCATCGGCCACATCACGGACATCTACTATGTGCCACAGTTTGTTGTTCATCACGTCATGACCTCCTGTAATCCAATATTCCAATTAATGGAGTTATATTACAGTCAAGCAAACAAACTGTACCCAGTAGTAGCATGCTGTAGTGTGTAACAGCAAGAACGACACAGGAGAACTATCGTTTTTTTAGGGAAAACTATCATTTCTTTCAGGACTACTCATTTTCCAAAAGCTTCACTGACGCACCGAATGCGCTGCTTCTAAGATCCAACAATTCTAGCACAGAATCAGGTATACATGGTTTTGTCGTTTGATATTCATATTCAAGCGTGCAATATCAACAACAAATGAGTCAAGCGTGGAATCACACGCAATAGATTGTAAATAATCTGCTTCTTGACGAATGTTCTCATCTCACAGCTGCAGATAATCAGGAAAAGGCATAGCAGCTATTTTTGAAAAAGGAAATGAAAGGACAAGCATGGGGCAGGAAAGGAAATTAGTGATCGTTTGCAGACAGGACTATAGATAATGATCGGTACCGCAATATTTGGACTTCTCTGTTAATTGAATTCGATGCGAATACTTCTAACAACAGGAACTATCAATACGAGGCCATCTGAAAGTCTTGGGTTGGACCACATAAATACATTCCATAACTGATAGATAGGGCGTGGATTAGAACACAACTTGACTAGTTGTTAGGAAGCACAACCAACTTGCCTAGTCAGAAACAGGATACTACAAAAAAAAATGACAATTCTGGTAATAAAGGAGAATAAACGGATAGAACAGGCACAGATTAGGATACCTGTTATAACACAGATGAGAAATTTGCTGCTGGTATTCACCGTAGGCTGCAATAGTGGGCCAAAAACCAAAGAAGGGCAAAGTGTAACGATATTTAGTCCATTTTTATCTGCGTGTTCGAAGGCTGTCTGTTCAGCCACAATCTTGGCAACGGAGCACCAGTCCTGCCAGCACAAAGCAGTAAAGGTCGCAATTTAGTCCTCCCTCATAGAAATTATCTCTTTTTTTTCGAGAACTTTGCATTAAGAGAAAGAAAGAAGAGAGACAACAGGGCAGACAAGAACAATTCGACAAAACAACCAAAGAATAGCTCTTAACGAAAACAGCTGCTGCCCAACGACTGTAGCCGGTAAGTGTATGTTTAATATGAAGTATGAATCTATTGCAATAGCCCAAGGGGCAATATATAGGAATATATGGACTCAAATCCTTAAATAGGAAAAGACCTAAATACCTTTAGCACTTCTCCTCAAATGTAAGACGTTATATTTGAAAAGAGTTGACACTAAAATAGGAAAAGTTCAAAGTCTATGTCTCAAAGATGTTGTTGTAACGTGCGGCTCTTGGAAAATTGTGTCGACTGCTAACCATCCAGAATCGTGCAACAACCCAAAAAGCACAAAGTGTAAGGGCTCTGATACCATATAAGTTTAATATGAAGTCTGAATCTATTGCAATAGTCTAAGGGCAATATATAGGAATATATTGACTCAAACCCTAAAATAGGAAAACCCTTAACAGTAAGAACTAAATGCCAACACCACTTATTACATTACAAGGATAAATACCAAACAACCAGCCCCTGCAGCCTTCCCACTCTCACATTGCTCCTTCAGCCTGCAGGAGATTCTAGCACTTACTACTACTTAGACAAGCTAATTCTTGATCACAAACGTAGTTATGTCAAATGTACAAATTAATTCTTGTATCATTGCGATATACTTGCATTAGAAAAACGTTTTTGAAAAAGAGCTAATGGATCAAGGTTAAGAGTTAAAGAAGAGAAAAGAAAAGAGGAGAAAAAGAAAGAGAAAAAGTAAGAGTTAGAGTCCGTGGTCCGGCTGAGAGGAGTAGCAGGACTGCAGGAGTATGTAAATAGGAGGGTAAAGGGGAACCTTGAAAAGGCAGAGAGAGGGAAGGCAGGACCCCTTTACATATGGTTAGAATACAAGGATCTACCAGACTCTCACTCAGATCAGGGACCATAAATTAAGTGACCCGTTATACTGATGAAAAATAAATGGACTGGAGAACTGAGCAACATAACTTGGAAAAATTTCTGTACTTTGAAATTGACCCCACACCAAAAGGAAGTGTGAAAAAACCTAGTTATGATGGTTCAGAGTAACTATAGGTACTACGGAACAAGCCGACGCAGTATTAAATAAAATTATGAATTCGTGTCAGTCTCTTGGATTAGAGACTACGGTGGTCACTAGAAATCTTTCTTCATCCGAGTGAAAAGTAAAATCTCTCCAGGTTAAAAGATTGATAGTTAATTTGATAACGCTATTTTTGAGAAGCAAAATTTAATAACTTTAATCACCCAAAAAGGGAGGCATACAGTGCATCTTGATATTATTGTGCTTGCTGAGTACGTTAGTACTCATCCTTGTTAGTATTTCCTTTGTTAGATCCTGCTCCGTTCGGATAGTATTCCGAGCAGTATGAAGGGAACGTAGGCATAGTTGAGTTCACCAGGGCGGAGGACGACGGTAGCGAGGAGCCTAGGGATGTGGACCCCTTATACGGTGGTTGGGACGAATAGGCAACCTACGGAGCAGTGCAGGAGAGTTTTAGGGTATCAGTTTGTACATTTTGTCTCTTATGTATTTGTAACCAGAACACTATACAGTGCCCACATTTGTCTATGGCACCATGAATGAAGCGCTTCGTTTTCTTGCACAGCTCTGCGATTCGCCCTGTTCAGGATTCACCCTTTCTCTCTTTTTTTTTTCAAGTGGACCTTCATCAGATCACAACTACGATTGCAAAGCACATCTCGACACAGAGATCCGAATCTATAGGCTAGACAACGCATACGACTGTTTTAATAGTATAGCAATAGATTTTATACAGTTTTAACAACTTTAATGAAACCATTTGAAAGTTTTATGTTTCAGAGACTCGCATGTTCCTAAAAGTTTTTCAACAAAATTTCAAGCTAAAGTTCCATTAAATTTTAGATTTTAGAACTCAAATTTTAGCTAAAGAATTTTAACTAACTTGACGAGCTCCCATGACTATGATAACACTATCATACCACCATAAAGCTTTCTAACACTATGCCAACTGACACCTTCTTCTTTGGCTTCGGCACGACTACCACCGTCGCCACGGAGCAGACCAATGCCGTCCACTAGCGGGCCCGTGCTTAAGCTCTGTGCTGAGCCTCCATCTCTCTTCCCCGGCTCTAGCCCGAGCTTTGCGCCATGCCCATTGAGCCATCATTTCGTGCTGCCGCTGGAACCGTTAACCCATGTACGGATGTACCAACCTGTTGCTCCTCGCACTGGCACAGCTACTCCCTATCATACGCGTTGTCTAGTCGTTAACATATTGCCGTTATTTATGGGCTAGTTATTGTCGGCCTAGTATTGGTCCATCTGTAGGACTGCATCCAACTACATTGGGCCCAGCCCATCCTCACCGACCAGACTTAGGTGGTGATCATTTGGGTTTTTTTTTTGACTTATGGCTGAAAAACGCTGTAGCTGACTGAAAAAACACTGTAGCTGACAGAGGCTTATTTATCATAATTAAATTTAAAAATATAAAAAATATGTTAGCCCATTACATATAATACAAACAAATACGGGAAAAAAGAACCGACAAAAAAGCTCAACAAAAAGTCAAAAGTTCAAAAAAAAAGACGAAATTTATAAATAGTGAAAAATAAACCGAAATCGAAAAGCTGAAGCGAAAATAATCACAGCATTAACCCCCAACTCACTCAACCAGAGTACATACGAATATATCAATATCTCGATCTCATTTGAAATCGAACGTCAGATACAATGAACGCGCAAATAAATTAAATGCTCGAATTAATATGCCCTGCCAAGAAGATGCACAATAGTACTAGTATTGTTGTGATCGATGCTTCAGTGCGCTAATCTATCTAGCTAGCTACTGTTAGACAACAACACATCGATCTTGGCTTGATCGCTCTCGCTCTCCGTCACCGAACGCATGCATGCAGCATGAGCTGCCCTGCCCCGGAGAGCAACTCCAACAGGGCCTTTACTTGAACCCTCACCCTACTTTTGAAGGTTGAGGGGTAAAAAACTTACTCCAACAGGACTCCTACTTGAACCCTCAAAAGTAAGGGGCCCTCAAATCTCCCCCTTGAGCCCTCATTCCTGGGGGTCTGGAGGGAGCCCCTACTTTTGAGGGCTCAAGTAGGGGTCCTACTGGAGTGAGTTTTTTGCCCCTCGGCCCTCAAAAGTAGGATGAGGATGAGGGTGGGTCATATGTGTTATCCCCTCAAAGAATGAATTTGAGGGTCCTGTTTTGAGGGCTCCTGCTGGAGTGTAACCCAAAAAATAGAGCCCTCAAAAGTAGGAAGAGCCCTCAAATAAAAAGTAAAGACCTTATTTTGAGAGCTACTGCTGGAGTTGCTATGAGGCAAGCTCCACCAACGTTGCCATGATCAAGATCCCGGTCGTTTTTTTTTTTTGCTTGGCACGCGTACGAATCAGAAAGTACTCCTATATGAAATTGTCCAGTACATGCCAGTGAGGCACATCATATCGACGCGTGTTTCTTCCTACGCTTTTCACGCGCGCCTGTTTGTGCACGTACACCATTCCCGCGACGAGACGCGCTGCCACACGACCACGGCGGAGGCGTCGAGCGCGCGGTGGAGCTCAAAACCCACGTAAAGTCGGAGCGTCCCCGTGCGGCCGTGCGCACGCATGACAGCCGAGGCGGCGAGAGGCGCCGCCGAAAACCACAGCTAGCACGGGAGCGAACACGAAGAAGCGGCCGGTAGTGGTAGGTTTGGGCGGTGTGTCCCCCAGCTGACTTGAGCACGAGCGCGAGCACGCGGTGGTGTCCCCGTCCGCGCGCGCGTTTAATTCGCGACGGCTCGTCGTGCGATCGCCCGTCGCCCCAACTGCCGCCGTCGTCGCGTTGCATTTAGTGGCGGCCACATGCACGCATGCACCGATCGCGCTCGGCGTGCGTGCCTTCGCCTCGATCGCCACTGCTCGCGCGTCGATGACGAGCCCTCTTCCGAAGGCGACAAGACCATCGTGTTGCATCTGTAGTTTCTGCTACTGGTAGTGGTAGTGTTCTGGTAGGAAAGAAATTCTACGATGCTAATCCGATCTACGGTACGACTGGTATGGGGTACGTGCTACATGCCACATCATATGACCATACATACCATACAGCCTTTGTTCAGTTCAATTTTAACGCAGCACCTGATATGTTCTCTCTTTAGGATAGTACTCCACCTTATTACTTTCTTCACGGAGACGCTTAAGGATAGCGCTTAGCTCTGTAAAATATCTGCACTATCTTAATCTGTGCGATCGGTAAAAATGGTATTAACTCCTGATTTGGAGCGTAGGAATGTAAGCTTGGTAAGCAATCCCCTCTTTTCAAAGGCATGTAAACTTATTATAGACAGTGCAAAAACTAAGAAACTTAGAGCAACTTCAAGAGAAGAGCTAAATCATTTTCTAAAAGTAAATTTGGCTATTATTGGAGAAAAAACGTCTCCAATAGACTCTGTAAATGACTCTCCAAATTTAGTAGCTCTCTATCCATCCTCCTTCGCTCTCTATTTTTGGATAGCCTACCCCGCTCACCATCCAGCCTCTTGGCGCGGTCGGCGTTTCCTTCCCGCATGCTCGCCCCATCCCGCGCGTACACGACCCACCGCGCGCCCTCTAGTTTAGATAGCCTGTTGGAGTAGTCTTGTTTTTTGAAGTGAGATTCATTTTAGAGAATAGCTAAATCACTAAATTTAGATACTTCTTTTAGCTAATCTCTTGGAGTTGCTCTTAAGAGATCATCTGTGTGCTTAATTACAACGTAGCAAAAACTGACAAGCGCAAAAGAGCGCCGACGATCGTCGTCCAACATTTCGGCGACGCGGATCGCGGTACATATCGCCAGACTGATCGACAAATACCACCATGCATGTGCGTTTGTACGTAACACAATCCGTATCCATCCATCCCGACTTTAGTTAGCTTCCCGTATAAGTCAGCAGCGAGAACTACGAACAAAATGAATGCTGGAGACGACGGTCATATCCCATACTGTGCTAGTATAACACGCGTGGCCGGCCGCCGGGATGATAGTGCAGTATATACAAGAGGGCAATTAACTGACGACGGCGATGGTCAGATATTAGCGGCAAGCTAGCCCATCACCATCCTGCTACTGCAATTAGTGTGTAGTCGCGTAGTGTTTACGTATATACCGTGTTTAATTATATGTGTAACGACGAACTATGGTAGAGTTGGGACTGGAAGATGAAGGCTATGCTAACTTGTAATTAAGATGAGATCAATCAATTAATTAGCATCGGCTATCCGATTTATGGTGGTCAGATTTTGTTTTTGGACCCGGTACATGCATGTATGTGATGGTCACCGGAGAAAAAGATGGAACAAACAGATGAGCATTATCAATTTGCTATTCGATATTTGTGTGGATCTCGCTAGCTACACTCCATAAACATGAGCGTTGCCATGGAAGAAGAAGGCCTTGAGTTAGGACACGTTTCAAAACGCTTTTGGTTTCTGGACACCAGAAATCATCGTTCTTTGAAACAGGGCCTTGATTGGCTGCTTCCGAGGGCGACAAGACCATCGTATTGCACATGTAGTTTCTGCTACTGGTAGTGGTAGTGTAGCTTGTAGCAAATTCTACAATGCTAATCCGATCTACAGTACGATTGGTATGGAGTACATGCGACATGCCACATCATATGACCATATATACCATACAGCCTTTGTTCAGTTAAATTTTAATGCAGCACCTGATATATATGCTCTCTCATCAAGGATAGTACTCCACCTTATTAGTTTCTTTACGGAGACGCTTAAGGATAGCGCTTAGCTCTGTAAAATATCTGCACTATCTTAATCTGTGTGAACAGTAAAAATAGTATTAAGTCCTGATTTGGAGCGTCGGAATGTAGGTTGTAAGCAATCCCCTCTTTTTGAAGGCATGTAAACTTTCCTCGCAAAAAAAAAAAAAAGGCATGTAAACTTATAGACACTGCAAAAACTAAGAAACTTAGAGATCATCTGTGTACTTAATAACAAAAACTGACGAGTGCAAAAGAGCGCCGACGATCGTCCAACATTTCGGCGTCGCGGATCGTGATACATATTTGATATTCGATAAAACGTGAGCGTATCAATTTGATACTCGATATTTGCATGGATCTCGCTAGCTACCTGCTGCCCGCGCCCCGCCCACTCCATAAACGTGAGCGTTGCCATGGACGACGATGGCCTTGAGTTAGGTCACGTTTCAAAGTGCTTTGCCTTGTAGTTTGTTCCGCTCTAACTGACTTACGATTTAATCTTTTAACTTTGTCTTTTGATTTATAATTAAAATTGCACTGTAGAAAAAACATATTATATCGTCACGTACAATATAAAGGAATAGGAGAAAGAAAAAGCAAAAAAGGCGAAAACCCCCTAAAACTAAAATAAACTGAAATTAGAAACCGATGTGTTTCAAGCGACTTCTGGCTTAAATAAACCGAAAGCCAAAATAAGCTAAAAACTAAAGTCGTTTGGAGCGGGAGCACTTTTAACTTTTGACTGAAATAACATCATAGCTGGTATTAGATTTTCTATGATGTTCAATTAAAGAAAAATGAAGAAAAAAATAAAAAAAACATTGTTATATCTATAAATTAATACAAAAAGAAAAGAAAAAGGGAAAAAAAAGAAAAATCATGTTAAAAAACCAACACATGTACGGTTTTTGATTTTTTGACACTAGAGATCATCCTTGTGTTGAAATTGGGTCTTAATTGGCTAGCCCTCAGTCATGGCAGCCGATCGACATATAGGAGGTATTATAATGCTCCATGTTGCAATATAATTTCGTTACACGAAATGGATCCGAACCATCGTGGTGCCCTGCATGCGCGGACTTATTGGTTTGGGACTTTGGTTTTTGATCTGTTGGAATTTAATCGGTCCAAAGCATGCACACACATGTTGTTGACGTGGTTGAAATGGAATGACTTTAGCTTAGCTAGGAGGTCCAAGCTATATATATATAATGCTCCACCAATATGTACTATGTTCGCACTTGATAACTAAACTCTATCTTGTGTTGCTATATATATTGAGAAATATATTTCAAAATTTGAAACGGCTCGTGGCATTCATACTACGCTCAAAAGCATTTTTTTTAAATAAAAAAAAGTGCAAGATCCACGACGGCTTGAACACCACCGTGTGCATAAGCGGTGTTGTTTAGAACACGTACCGTGCCAGCTTTGGGAGTCAGTGGTACCTTCCTCAGCAGGACGTGTACACTGTACACGGAGCACGATCCCTGCGAGACCACGTAACGTGCATACGTGACAGTCGGTAACAACGGAAGCACTAGAAAAAAAACAAAAGCAGAAGAGAGAAGAGGAGAGGAGAGGAGAGGAGAGAAGAGAAGAGACGGGAAGTTCACAAATAAACCAGCAGAACGACGACAAAAAGCCACCCGAATCCAGCAGGACACTGGGCCCACCAGCGGCGCGTGGTGGGGGCCAGGCTGTCATAGAGGCGGCAGAGGCGCAGAGTCGGCACGGGGAAGCTATTAAAGGAAACGAGCGCCCGGTCCTCCTTCCAATCCCCAAACTCCGGCTGCTCCCTGCCCTCCTCCGTCTCCAAAGCCGAAGGCCGACGAGCCCAGCGCGGCCGCGCCGTCTCTATGGCTGTGGAGGTTCGCCGCAGGGTGCCGCCGCCGCGCCGGGAGAAGGAGAGGGTGCGGGTGCAGGCCGGGGACGCGCTGCCGCTGCCGATCCGGCACACGAACCTCATCTTCTCGGCGCTGTTCGCGGCGTCGCTGGCGTACCTGATGCGGCGGTGGCGGGAGAAGATCCGCTTGTCCACGCCCCTCCACGTCGTCGGGCTCGCCGAGATCCTCGCCATCTGCGGCCTCGTCGCGTCCCTCATCTACCTCCTCAGCTTCTTCGGCATCGCCTTCGTGCAGTCCGTCGTCTCCAACAGCGACGACGAGGAGGACTTCCTGATCGGCTCCGGCGCGGGCGAGCTGCTGGGGAGCGCGGGTGTTGCGCCGGAGAAAATGCCGGAAGAGGACGAGGAGATCGTGGCCGCGGTGGTGGCCGGGAAGATCCCGTCCTACGTGCTGGAGACCAGGCTGGGCGACTGCCGCCGGGCAGCCGAGATCCGCCGCGAGGCGCTGCGGCGGATCACGGGAAGGGAGATCGACGGGCTCCCGCTGGACGGGTTTGACTACGCGTCTATCTTCGGGCAGTGCTGCGAGATGCCGGTGGGGTACGTGCAGCTGCCGGTGGGTGTCGCCGGGCCGCTCCTGCTCGACGGCCGCCGGCTTTACGTTCCGATGGCGACCACCGAGGGCTGCCTCATCGCCAGCACGAACCGCGGATGCAAGGCCATTGCGGAGTCCGGCGGCGCTAGCAGCGTCGTGTTCCGGGACGGGATGACCCGCGCCCCCGCCGTCCGGTTCCCGTCCGCCCGCCGCGCCGCCGAGCTCAAGGGCTTCGTGGAGGACCCGGCCAACTTCGACACCCTGGCCATGGTCTTCAACAGGTAAAAGAGTAAAAGACTAAATTCCAAACCAATGTCCCCATTGTCCCTTTCAGCCCATGCTCCACGCGCAGGCACAATAAATGGCAATACGCTAGTGCGGCTCTTGTGTTTTTGACGATAGGTCTCTGTGCCATCAGTCCCCATCAAAGCATCAATTTTTTTTTCAACACAAAATTGCTTGTACAGTTAGCGCAGACTGAGACCTTGACATTTTAAGGTAGGATGATGTGATGACCGAGCTGTTTTGGGAAACATTTGTGCAGATCGAGCAGATTTGCAAGGCTGCAGGGGGTGCAGTGCGCGATGGCAGGGAGGAACTTGTACATGAGGTTCACCTGCAGCACGGGGGATGCCATGGGGATGAACATGGTCTCCAAGGGCGTCCAGAACGTGCTGGACTACCTACAGGATGACTTCCCTGACATGGATGTCATCAGCATCTCAGGTTTATCCCACGTCATAAATTCGTATACTTGAAGTTTAGTCTGTTGTTGTACTTGTACGTTGGCTTGTTGATCTCCTGTCGGCTTGTGTAGTTCTCCTTCCAATTGTGGATAGCGTTGTACCTTTGATAAATGATGGATGGTAACTATAAGAGCCTTAAAAGAACTTTTGATAGTTGATGGCTAACTATGAGAGCCTTCAAAGAACTTTAGGAAGATGATGTCTTTTGAGAGCCTTCAAAGAATAATGAACATAACTGATTGTCTCCTCATAAACCATGGAAAAGTTTCCTTAAAGTTCAATCCAATTATGCTATTTTTTTTAGTGCAGACAGTGAACCAACTAGGCATGATACATGTTTAGTTTAAGTTGCGAATTTAGACTCCCCTACTTGGCAGAAGTGACAGGTGAAACGGGAAAATGTTTTTCAATTGAAAAATATCACTCATCTAAACTGATGTTGACTTCAGTTGTTCTCGTTTGTAGTAGTTGGGGATACCTTTTTGTCCAATTCCTCCACCTGGCTGCCACTGATTGTTCTAGTACTTTCAAGCGATAACGAAAATTTTGCACAAAAGAAGATTGGAAGAAGGCCACTGCATCCTAATTTTTCGTATTATATTTACTCATATTTTGACATAACGCAATCAATATCAGTGTCCTGATTTCTAACATTACAGGCATGATCTACGAACATGTAAAATTTAAATTGATTCATGTTATGAGAAAGATAAAACTTAAAAGAGATGCTTACTACAGCAGTAGCTTTTGTTTTCATTTTTTTAATTTACCATTTGTCGGAAATCTCTTTTGCGTAGTGTTTCTATGCTCTTTGGTAACTTAATTGCACACATCCTAAAGCAGTATTGTTAGTAGCAGAGTAGTTGATGGTTTCAAATCATGTTAGCAATGTGTTGGTGATTAGCGCTAGATGTGACCCCTGAATTTAGCAATACAATTGTATCTTGTATGTATCAAATAACTTTTTGAATTTGTAAAAATCATTTTTTTTTGCCACATATCTTTCATGCTTTATATTTTCCTGACTAATCTTCTCTAAAAACAAATAGGTAACTTCTGTTCTGACAAGAAGTCAGCTGCTGTGAATTGGATTGAGGGGCGTGGAAAGTCTGTGGTTTGTGAGGCAGTAATCAAAGAGGAAGTTGTGAAAAAGGTTCTCAAGACCAACATTCAGGCACTTGTAGAATTGAACGTGATCAAGAACCTTGCTGGCTCAGCTGTTGCTGGATCTCTTGGGGGTTTCAATGCCCATGCAAGCAACATTGTAACAGCCATCTTCATTGCCACTGGTCAGGATCCTGCACAGAATGTCGAGAGCTCTCAGTGCATCACAATGTTGGAAGCTGTAAATGATGGCAAAGACCTTCACATCTCTGTTACTATGCCATCTATTGAGGTATGAAACAGTGTTATCCTTTTTGATGGAATTATGCTCTTCATATTGTTCTTAGCATGACAGTCTTTGAAGTTTGTGTTGATTGCTGAATGTTCTTTACCCAGTATTTGTTTGTCTCACATTAATGATTTTTTGATCTTCACCTAGCTTGTGGTCCCTGTTCAGTTGACATGTGTGTCTTTTGTTGAGAACTGTTGATTTTTTGAAATAATTAGATGGCATGCCCTTCGTAAAATAGGTAACTACTATGGATATTTTTACCCAGCAAATATCATTTTTTTAGTATTATGTTGACCCCATCAATGAACAGGTATTCTCATGCAAATAGTGTTGCTTCCAAGTTAAGTTAGAATTTATATTGAAACTGAAATATAGATATAAGACCACCATACATAGGATTTTTTTTCTCATTGAACACACTTTGCAGAGGTAGGAAGTACTACATCAATAACCAAATCAATTTGGGAGATGTTCCTCATTGATCACTTGGAGAATATTTAAAATATCCAAATCAATTTGGGAGATGTTTCTCATTGATTACTTGGAGAATATTGGTTTAAAATATTATTTATCTTGCGTTCACCAACTACATGTAAATTGATGAGTGTGTTGTGTTGAACGAAATGCAGGTGGGTACGGTTGGTGGAGGCACTCAGCTGGCCTCACAGTCCGCTTGCTTGGACCTACTTGGCGTGAAAGGCGCAAACAGGGAATCCCCAGGATCGAATGCAAGGCTCCTGGCCACAGTGGTGGCTGGTGCGGTCCTTGCTGGGGAGCTATCCCTAATCTCTGCTCAAGCTGCCGGCCATCTGGTCAAGAGCCACATGAAATACAACAGATCCAGCAAAGATATGTCCATGGCCGCCTCTTGAGCGCATCAGTTTGGACCCTTGCAGAAGAAATAGACAAACCAGAATTGTTAACTACTGTCTAATTATCTTGTACCCTTTGGACTTTTGGGAGCGGAGATGAAGGGGTTTAAGAGGTTGATTCCTTGTGGCGTGCTCAGGAGGTAAAAAAGGGGGAACCCCATCAGGTGAACAGTTGTCCGTAGAGTGCTCATGGATATCAGGAGGAAAGGAGCCCTGTATTTACCACCTTGCGCGTCCTGGAGTATATGACCTATTTATTTGTTGATGTTGTTGCCCATCCACGCAGTATGACCTATTTATATGTTGATGTTGTTGCCCATTCACTCAGGGTGTGTTTGGTTGCCTGAATCTCTTTCGTCCTGGCTGGATGGATCCGTATAATCTGAGAAAGAGCATGTTTGGTTGCCTGTATGAGTGGATGCAAAAATATGCCCTCATCCTGGATGGGTTGATGCAGTGTATCTTATGCGGTCTCATGTGTCAACCTCTCAGGTAGACTGCATCCGCTTATTCAGGTAACCAAACAGCATCTCAGTTTTTTTGCATCCGCTCATGCAATCTCACCAAACATCTTTTTTTTCTTCTTCTGAAATACGATTCCACTCAGCTTGTATACACTCAGTCAGGATATATGATACAACCTCTATCCACGAACCAAACACACCGTCAGCCACCGGCTATGCTACGGTTGGCGGGCATTGGAGAATCTGTTTTGTCCAAATTGGATGCCTCCTCTGCTTTGCCGTGGTTCCATCGCACAAATGTGCGTTGGGCAGCTGCTGGATCTCTCTGTTTACTGCTTCAGGATGCTTGTGCCGTTTTGACTCTCTTGTTTTTTGTAGTAACTAAGCGATCTTGTAATCGTACCCCTGGTGAAGTTGGTGCTGTTGTCGTAGAAAAGATGTGGTCCATGACAGTTTCATACCTCTGTTGTCCCTCTGTAGGTCGTGCTGGTCGCACAGATTAGAGTTCTTTATTGTTTCCTTTAATAAAGCTGATCTCTTAGCAAAGGCTGATCCTCTTTTTACCGGTCTTCAAGACTTAAGATCCAAGGATGGTATATACTATATGGTGATGCAGTCGCATGTGTCTTTCTAGCCATATGTTGGGTCTCGTCCGTTCCGATTGTCCCAACAGTTTGCAGTCGTTTGCATGTTTGATACCTCGTGTACACGCTCTTCGGGCAGAAGAGTCTCGCTACGTGCTGGAGCCTGGAGTGGTGATGTGCCGGCGGATCAAGTGCAATGCATGAGCCGCTTGTCATTTGGATCCAGCATAGCACATGGCCCCGGGACACTGAATTTAAGATCATGACTGCGGTGGACTGTGCCCCCTTCATGCCCCGACCTTTACGCTAATCACAAGCGCATATGGGAAAGTACCCATTGGAGATTTGGGCAAGTACCCACCGGAGACTAGCCTGATGCCTAGACGACAAGCGCGAGTGCGAGTTAATGCCTCCCTTGCTGTTGAGTGTTGGGTGAGACACCGCTCGTGAAGCCTGAGCCGAGCTTCCCGAGCCCGGAACGGTTGCGAGTAATAGTATGCGACCAAGACATTGGCCTGTGTTATTATGGGTTATGACGTGTTCACGAAAGATGGATTATGATTCACATGGCATGGCATGGCATGACGGCCGGCCGGCCGTCGAGTTTCGAGCGCTCTTCGTGGGCGCCATTAAAACAAGCTGGCGTGAGTTGGCCCCAAGGCTTCGTACCCTCGCGATTTGTGTATGTACGTGCTGCTCGTAGCCGTTTAGGCGGCGGCTATCGAGCTAAGGGTATCTCCAATGGTTATAGCTAGCAAATAACTATAAGACTTCCACATCATTTATATAGTACACATTAAAGCTAGAGCTGGCTCGATTTTTTTTCATACTCTCTTTCCTCCATATAGGATATATGCTGATGTGTACATGCATATAGCTAGCTGACTCAGACCATTGGAGATGCCCTAATACGAACACACTCAAAGAAGTTTTTGTTGGTTTTGAAACCGTCCAACCGTTGCAGCTTAGAGAGGCTAATAAATTTTTGAGAAATTACACTATAGGTCTCTAAACTTATAAAGTTATAACACTTCCAAAACTTATATTGTACTTTCTCAGCTTTTTAAATTTATCTTGGTTTGCACCGTAAGTTGTTTTGCTCGTTCAGTAATAGAGCTGGCTGATGAGACTGTTTAGGTGGTATGTGGCGGCTTCGGTGGTACATTTTTTGGCCCACAAGCTCACGCTCGGTATGCTCGTCGCCATCGAGAGCGACCCAGACCCGGCCCTCCCGCGGTGCTCAGCGTCTGGGACACTACTCGCTCCGTCCACCTCCGAGCGCGCGGCGCGCCGGCGCTGCTCCGTGCTTCCCTCGCCGCGCTTCGGGCGCTCGACCGGAGGGCGCCGTGGATGTGCGTCCCCTCCGTCCTGGACATCTTCCGCACCTTCAGCACCTGCCTCCTCTACGGCCTCCGCATGTCTGGGCCGGAGGGCCCAGCCGTGCTCTTCTCGCTCTGTCACCACGCCCACAACGTCCCGCGCAAGAACCCGTCCTACGCCGCCGTGGCCGCCCACGTCACGCACGACGACCCCGTCGCCGCCGCCGTCCCGCGTTGGCGCCGCTTCTCCTGCGACGAGGACGTCTGGTGCATCAAGAACATCCACAATGCCGCCTTCGCCGACGACTGGATGGCGCCGCCACCCTTGGGCAGCCTCCTGTTCGTCGACCCCTGCGAGTTTTGACGTAGCCATTACATGCAGCCATGCCAAGAAAGGCAGGAGTAGGTGTTAGTGGAAAATACAAAATTCTGTGACCCTTGAAATAAGTTGGGAAGTTATTTTCTGGGGTTTTGTTAAACGTCATCCGGATGTTTTCTTCCTAACTATCATCCAGATTTAGAACCATTAAATTAAAGATCCAATGGCCATGAATTCTTTGCTAACTATTTTCTAATGCATACTACGTGCTTGTTCCTCGTACGTACATGCATGCACCATTGATTTAATCTCCTCACCGTTGCTTATGGATTTATGGTCACTTGGTCCTATTCACAAGGGATATTTACCGAGTCTTTAGCTTTGCATGAGATCCACCTCAATAGTAACCACACTTCAGTACGTATACTGGTGCCTATTTTTCAGTTCTTCTACGACAACCACAAAATCATCTACCTCTGTTTTCTTCTTTGCTCCGGTTGGCACAAGGAGCTTGGCAATATTAAGCCGAACCGCGACCGTGCTACCGGAACGGCGAATCTGGGTTGTACCTTGGGATCAAATTGGAGGCAATCCCTGCACGATTGAGGGCGCTATTTTGGTCTTAGGGCAGTGCAAGACTTGCATGCCTCCCGGAAGATTTCTCTATTTTTCATAATTAAATTATCTTTTAACATGTGAATTGGCTAATCTTCTTTGTGTTCAGTCGTATTGCAGATATCAATCTAGGACCAACATAGGATGATGCCTTTGTTTGTGGTAACGTCAGAACACAAAAGAATGATATCACTGGATGTTAGCCGAGCCATCCGCAGATCTGCAGATGTTCTCTACCTTCTCTTGTGCAATCTGATTGAATATCTTGCATCTATCTTTGTCTTTTGAACCTCAAGTTCTCTTAGTTGAGAAGCAAAGTTTGCCTATGCATCTAACGTTTGATCCATGTGTTAACTCTAGTGAATCTGATTGGTGGTTGGACTCAGGAGCCAATGTGCATGTCTGCAATAATCGCTCCTTTTTTCTGCACCTTTGAGGACTCCGGCACAGCTAATGTACTACTTGGAACAACTCTTCACTACGTGTGCATGGCTATGGCAGAGTAGATATACTAATGACGTCTGGTAAGACTCACTCTGCATAATACTTTGTTTGTTCCTGAAGTACGTAAGAATCTAGTTAGTGCTTCCTGTCTGGTTCAGAGGGGGCACAAGATAGCGTTAGAATCAAACAAACTAGTTATGACTAAAGAAAATCAGTATGTAGCTAGGAAAAGGTTACAATACTGATGGTTTGTTTAAGATGTGCATTAGTTCTTCTTTTGACCGAGAAATTAATTATACTTCCTCGACGTCAAACAATAACTCAGCTAGCTTATGGCATGCACGACTTGGTCACTTGCATCTTGACAGATTAAGACAGATGATGATATTATACTTAATTCCTAAATCCGTACCAGATTATTCTTCTAAATGCCAAGTCTGTGTAGAATCTAAACAACCTAGAAAGCCATATCCATGTGTAAGTCGTGATAGTAGTAGTACTATTTTAGAACTACTACATGGTGATGTTTGTGATTCAACGCTGGGCTTCTAGAGGTGGAAGTGGAAATAAATATTTTGTAACTTTTATTGATGATTGCTCTATATTTTGTAACGTAGGATATAAAATTTAAATACCGAACTTTTTTAAAAAATTTCTATAAAAATTTGTTGGTCCTACCTATGTGTCTGGGCCTAATAATTTAGACAAAATAGTATCTTTATAACCAAAATCATCTATAGTAAATTATAGAAAATTTTGTGAAACCTTTATGATATGAACATGAATTATAAATTTTAAATACCAAACTTTTTCAAAAGTTTTCTATAAAAAATCTGTTGGTCCCATATTTGTGTCTGGACATAAAAATTTGCACAAATTAGCATCTCTACACCCCCAAATTATTTATAATAAATTTCAGACAATTTCATGAAACTTTTATGGTGTGAATGCAAGTTATAAATTTTAAATACCAAATTTTTTCAAAAGTTTTTCTATAAAAGCCTATTTGATGAGGACATCCCTACGTCGTCTACCTCTCCGAATATTCGTGAAGCACCAAAGGGCCCAATTACTAGAGCACGAGCCAAGATTTTAAATAAACAGGTGAATTTGTTACTTAATGAATTTTCTTGTATTGATGAGAACACTATACTACCTCATTCAAGTTCTTTATGTACTCTTAGATTTGAACAATATGAAGACTCTGGAACCACAAAGGAGAGGAGATGAGAGAGGCCAGTGCTAAAGTTGTCGTGGAGGAGCACAAGAAGACACACTTCTTTCGATCAACAAGAAAGTAGAGCAAGCATCCATTAGCCAGCAAGATGTTACGTCCATTAGAGCATTACTTTTGTTAGTTTGAAGCGTACGTGTGAACATGTATTAAGAGAGTTGGGTTCGGTTTGTAGGCCGACTAATAAATTACTTCGGCCTCCCGAATAGAATAGTATGGGCCGTCGGCCTGTGCGTGTATTAGATGGCCGCCGCCGTATAAATACCTGCATGGACGGACGGGAGAGGACAGAACGAGATTTTGGAGAAAAACACTACACGTGACGTGAGTCTGGAGAGCTACTAGATAATGACTAGATATTGAGTTCATGCCTTTGTGCATGATTTTGATATTTTGCTTCCAATCAAAATTTAGTTGAGAAATTTGAGAGTTCTTGCAAATTGAGATCATTCAACCTTTTCGCTGGGAATTGGGAGCACGATAGGGCTATCGCTTGGTGGTCGCGAAGTCCGGCGCGTGTGATTTTGCGAATTAAAGAGCGTTCGTTCTTGCATTGGCAACGGAGGATCGCTAGATTCGAGAGGCTGCACGTGAGTATCCAATCCTACGTCGAGAAGATCGAGCGACCCCGTATCACTATTGGTTCCACCTATGTGTCTAGACCTAATAGTTTGCACAAGTAGCATCTCTATACCCAAAATCATCTATAATAAATTTCAGAAAATTTCATGAAACTTTTATGGTGTAAACGTGAATTATAAATTTTAAATAACAGACTTTTTTTAAAAAAAAGTTTCCTATAAAACCCTGTTGTCCCACCTTTTTCTCTGGGCCTAAAATTTTGCACAAACTAGCATCTCTACACCCAAATCATATATAGTAAATTTCAGTCAATTTCGTGAAACTTTTATTGTGTGAATGCGAGCTAGGAATTCTAAATACCAACCTTTTTTCAAAAGCTTTCTATAAATGCACTTGCACTTGCAATTTAAAATGGGTTTCAGCTTATTTCAACCATTTGGATTGGGTGGAAATATCATATAGGTTGGGTTGGGTAAAAGGTGCTCTTTGGATTGGGTTAGAATGGGTTGAGTGGGGTTTTGAGTTTCTTTAAGTAAGAGTTGGATTAGATTTAGATTGAGTTTTAACCTATTACCACCCCTAAGCAAGGAGTTGGGGATCGCTCGCACGGAAGTTTGGGCTACCTTCCTAGGTCGCTGTGGCCGTCGGTGCAAGGCGTCGCCTATGCCGGGGGAGTTGCGAGCGTGTGGAGCTGATGAGCCTGAGATATCAACCCCGTTGGATTCGGGAAAAATGTAGTTTTCTGCAAGAAACAATTGGTCAAAGTAAGTATGGTTCAGTCATACATATACTTAAAAGTATAATTTTATAATAGTTTTGACAATCGTATTATGGTTTTGTGAAATTTACACAGAGACAATCGTATTATGGTCTGGGAGTGCTGTTTGATTGTCTAACTCGGACTCTTATCGATTGGGCTCTCGGGGCAAAAGTCGGGGCCAGTTCGATCAGGCTGTCTCATATGCGGACATCATGATAGTACGTGTTACGAACCAGCCCACTTAACAAGAACGGGCTAGCCCACCGAATAGAGGAAAGGCAGAACTTTATTTTTTCCGAGAAGACGATGGGAGATCCGATCCGGGCATCTTTTCTATTAGGAACAAGTCTATTTTTTTTGTGCATTTGTCTGGTCAGATTCCAATTTTCAGAACTCAAAAACCGATTATTTTTCATCCACAATTTTTAAATCGGACAAATAACCCCCAAACCCAATTCTACCCTTGTTGAGGGTACAAAACAACCGGTTTTCGGATTTACGGTGAAAATTGAACTCTGACTAGAGTTCAAAGGACAAAATTAGACTTTTTTCTAATAAATTAATTAAAAAATTAATTCGCTAATAGGTACTAATTTTCATCCGTGCACTTTTTGTATCGTTGATCTACTCTAATTTTTTGCATTCTCTGCTTCAAGGATTCACTTGGACCCAATTTATTTAAATTTAATAATATAAGTGTAAGTCTTAGAATTACTATTCTGCATGCAGGTGTAAAATACGCGTTGAAAAGTTATTACCGTGTGCGAGTGAAGTTACTGCCGAATATATACAATTGACAGTAACTCTATATGTATTTGACAGTAATTTTACTCACATATGATAGTAACTTTCTAACGCGCACAGTGCACACGGGCGCAAAATAGCACAGCTATATATAAGTCTAAGTGTATATATGATCAGTCGTAGTGCTAAATTTAGTCTCAATCACCTCCAGGAGAGCAAAACAACACCTTAATTGTTGACATAGGATCAGGACAGACTTTCTGTTAGTTCTGACTTCTGAGATGGATGTGTTGTGCTCTCTCGTCTACCACAGATTACAGTTGTTCATGTCAGAGATCTATTTACAAAATGAGCTGGAACCATAGGTTGGGGGCGTTCCGTCTTGCTACCCTGTCAGTCCGAAAGGATAGGGATCGCTTTGCTCTAGGACAATGTTGAAGTGTTAGTTTCAGCTTGACTTTGGTTTAGTTTATCTTCCTTTCAAAGGTAAGCAGGCTAGAAAGCTTGGCTTTCTCTCTTCATTTTTACCCTTTAGTAAATCAAATTCAACTCTTTTTTGCCTACCTTTTCTTAAGAAACAATTCTTTAAACGATTGTTGTGGAGTCAGTAGGTTCATGTGTATGGATACCATGTTTTGCACAAATTTCTGTTGACACCGGAACACTAACCAGAGATATCCTTTTTACTACAAGCAACAAGCCAAATGATCGACTGTATTTTTCACTGTCTTGCGGTTACTCCATTTAGTATTTTTCACTGTAGCCACAGAAAACGACCGATGCCACTGCCGAGTTAGTGGGCTAGGCAAGTTTGACGGTATTGCATCCGGGCTATTTGTGCAAGCTCTTCTTTGAGTGATTTCTTGCTTTGCTTGGTGCAGTTACTTCGAGTTGATTTTTGACATGACCATGTCAAGCATATAATGTGCCCGAGTTATCATGCATCATCACTCAGTTTCCTGGCCTACATACTTACTTTGATTGCTAATTAATCGCTGGGAATTTGTATTGTAGCATTGACATTTAACTACAAGGCTTCGGATTTTTTTATGACTGAGAATATTATCTACATAGTCACGAATAATAAAATAGTGGCTAATGGTACTGTCGTAGCTGTGAAATGTGTCATGGGGGTGATCGGTTCGGCTGAAAAGCTCATGGCTCATAGCTGAAAACACTGTAGCTAGCTGAAAAAAGCACTGTAACTGACAGAGCCTTATTTAGCATAATTAAATTAAAAAAATTTAAAAATATAAAAAATATGTTAGCCCATTACGTATAATACAAACAAATACGGGGAAAAAAGAACCGGCAAAAAAACTCAACAAAAAGCTAAAAATTCAGAAAAAGACGAAACTTATGAATAGTGACAAATAAGCTCGCAGTACTGTAGCTGCAGCCATGTTGATCGCTGCCATAAATCCGCAATCCCCAACACGCCTTTTAGTGAAGCTTCATAGACTACCACGTATGTAATATATCACCGACTGGGTAGTTGTTGATCAAATGTGATTTGAAACATGTACTGCAGATTGTGTGGCTTAATAATATCACCGATAGCATAATCACGCAATTTAATTATTTGCTATGACAGGGCTATCATCCATAAAAGTGATGTTTGGATCTATGACAGGGCTGACAAAGTACTAACATTGAATCTATGACATGGTAGACAATAATTGAGAAATTATACAATAATCCTTTTTTTTACAAATATCGAATTTTGGAGACAATTCTTTTTTTTCTTCCAAATATCGAATTTCGGAGACTTCAATTCTAGATGACATTCTAGAATAAAATTATCGATACTAATTTCTAAATACTAAAACGTCAACAAAATTTTGAAACATCAAAATTTGAATTTTATTTTAGATTTGTCTTTTTAAATTTTACAATAAATCATTTTTTAGAATGTGAATCTCAATTGCGCTTTAATGGTGTAGCATGCAGTAGTCTTATGGCACGTTAGATTGTAAATTGGATACAAATTTTCCCTATATCTGATTGTACATCGGATACACTTTTAATGATGTTCAGTTCCACTTCAATAACATATATTTTCTATTCAAATTTGTATTCATAGTCGGCAAGAATATATGGACGAGAATGTGGTTTGTCCATATCCGAATTCAAACTATTCGCCTATTTTTGTTTCTTCTTGAGAATACTATTTGCAATATGATTAATAGTTAAACACTCCTATTCAATCAATTATTTTATTAAAATGAAAAGGCTTCCCCGTAAGTTCTGATAGGCTAGAGATCACCATATAGTAATCAATAAATAAGAAAGATCTATGCCTCCTAGTTTGGTTGATTTAGATTATAACGGTGCAGATTATTCAAATTCATATGAGTTATTAAAGTAGTATAATAAATAACACTATAGGAACCTCCTCTTGGTAGGGTGGCGGTGTTATGGGAGTATGACTCTACCTTTAGAGTAAGGCTAATAATACAGCCTTCAGCTGGCTGTATGGACACTTACAGCCCACTGATCAGCCCATTCATATAGTAGTTTACAGCCTTCGTATGACCCACCTCTTTCTCTCACAAAGTTTCTTGGTTCTTGTGCTTCAGCTGGCTATAAACTTACAGCCCACCTCTTTTCTCTCTCCTCCTCTCTCTCCTCCACCTCAGCATACAGCCTAGTAACAGCCTCTTATTATACTTGCTCTTAGGAACACACTGGTACAGTTCATTGGTATGTGCTGAGGTTATGAATTTGTCCTTGTTCTTTGTATTTCTAGGAGTGTGCTAAAGGATACACTCGCATGCGGGTGCATGTGAAAAGCTAAGAAAGTGCCACAACATCTCAAATACTTTATGCCGTCCGATAAGCATCCAACGAGCCAAAATGCTACTCAATCATAAGCCCACAAACTTCTAGAATTCAATTCTTTTGGAGTCTGTGCTAACCATTTATTATTATTATTTTGACAATGATAATAAAGCAATACAAATACATATATATCTATCATTTAGATATACAATACAATTGTAATGAAGCACATGTCCATAGCTACTACAACTCTAATTCTAAAAACATGCATAGCTGCGCGGTTAGACGGGAAATTCAGCTAATGTAGTGCATATTATTGGTCGTTCAACTAATTTAAAACTTCACTATGTTGTTTCACGTATGTATAGATTAGATTTTTTTTTTCCAAATTTGACTATTACATAAAATGAAATTCCATCCACATTAATTAATTGGCACGTATGCACTACCGCATCAACAACAGTTGTGGGAGTCATTAGATGATTGTAGATAAGGGCCCCACCTTTGCATGCTCTCTTCTTATCCTTCACTCAGTACGCGTGGGTTCTATCACAAAAAAAAAAAGTACGCGTAGGTTCTTTTTTGCTGTAGCTGATAGCTTTTGGCCTTAGCATGAATATTTATGTGAACGAATTAGATGCCAATAATTCATTTTGAAAATATTATCCTGATAAGCCACTTCGAAAAGACACGGTGAAGTCGTCCCGTTTATTTATTCGGAAAAAGTCATAAGCTGAAAAAAAAGGTATTATGTATATCTACTTATCACTTTCCCCTTCCTCACATAACAAAATTCCGAATTGAGCAGCTCCTTGGACTCTGTCAGTACCCACAAAATCAGTCTCGATACAACACAGTTTGATGTGGCGGACTCTGTTTGTCCAAGTCGACGTAGGTCGGTGTGCCGAGGTTCAAGGTGAAGGGCTGGTGGACATAAGGCGACGGCGTGCGCCCATGGCATTGGCAACAATGTGGTCGCTGTAGTGAGAGTCAGTGAGTTTAAGGCAATACTTGTAGTGGCCTCAGGTGAGAAAGGTGGCACATCTCGGCCTTGCGGGGCAAACCAACACGAAAAGTATCATCATTAGAGATCATATCTTTAATTTACAACAAACTTTCACTAATTGAAGAAGACATAACCTTAAGTTAAATCCAAAGAAATGTGTATTCAGAGTTTTTGAAAGCATCTAGGTCTCTAAAAATTGGTTTTCGTAATTAATGATAATATTATGTTTAGGACTAATATGTGGCTAAGATGTGATAAAAGGTTTAGTCCCGAAGCATAGATGAAAACGCAACAATGGCATGCAAAGACTAGTAAGGATCCAATTCGCTCTAAGACAAAGGTGAAAGTTTAGCTTTTGATTCCTTTTAATATTGCCAGTCTCGGAGTATGGAGAAAAGACTGGATTGGTAGGCTAGATAACGTACTGTAAAGGGGATCATGGCTAGTAGCTTGAAAATTGACTTTATGCCATCTTGATCAATAAATAGTTATGCATGCATCAAAAACTATTTTTAGAGTTTACTGTCAGGAAAAATGGTAGTACTTGTCAAGACCTGTGGTACTACCGGTCGGTGGTAATACAGCTGTTATGGAGCAGTACTACCGGCCGACAATAGTACCTATTTTTCCTGCAATATATTTTTTTTCCAGAGAGCTTTTTTTTATCAAATCTCAAAGCTCTGGAAATCGGTAGTACTGATCTCAGGGTGTGATACTACCATAGTGCGGTAGTACCAATCCTACATGGCGGTAGTATCACAATGCCTATTCAATGGCTAATTCAGACGTATTAAATGCACCAAATATAACCATTGAACAGTAGGTGCGGTAGTACCAGGCATACACGATGGTAGTACCACACCAACTAAATTTTTGTAGGATTTGTTCTAAACGGTTGAATTTATGGTTGGGGGTTATAAATACCCTCTCACCTGTACAAGGACATATATCTTGGACCTCATTGAATATACTAGAGCCTTGTATGCACTCTCCTTTACTCATTTGCTCATATTTCCCATTTTTTTAGTAGTTGAAAAGCATTTAAGTGCATTGATTCATTCGTTTATCATTTTAGCACTTGTTTCTCCTCAAGCAAACACTATAATCTATTACTCTTGGTGCTTGCCGGTACCTAGACAGTTTCAGAGGAGCTTTGCGTGGTGATCTCTTCAAGAATCTTGTAAAGAGGCCCGATGCCAATTGTGAGTGGTTTGCTACTCGCCATCTCCAGAGCGGAGGAAGAGCAACCTTAGTGGATTGATATTGTTAGGCTTAATTCGTGGAATCGATCCAATTTGTTTGGACTTACTTCACGTGTATTAGTAATGACTGGTAAGTCTTCGATACCATAGGAAAACATCACATGTCTCCATCATAGTTATTTCTTGTCATTTCTCTTTCATATTTATTTTTATAGCTATTAATTAGCCATATCTTGTATAGATATAATTGTACTTGATAGAGATATAACTTGTGGGGCCATAGAAACTTAGAAAACTCGCTCTTGACCTATGCTAGGTTCATTTATTGATTCTTATTGTTTTAATAGTTAGAATTAGAGCAAAAAAATTTATAACCTCCTATTCACGCCATCTAGTCAATTATCTTTGATCCTACACTTTCCTCTGGAAAGCTTCTTGGATTCCTAGTTTCGGCTAGAGGAATTGAAGCAAATGCAGAACAAATAGCAGCCATTGATCAAGGGTGTGTTTGGTTGGGCTTCTCAACCTGCTTTTGCTTCTCAAAAAGCTAAAAGCCAACCAAAGGGACAAACTTCCTCCTAGGTTCTACAAAGAAAGCAGCTTTTCCCTAGTACAAATTTCACAACACCTAGAGACCTGCTTCCAGTGGCTGTGGGATCAAAGTTTTCATGAAAATTACCCACCTGCCACTGGTAATGATGTGTACCGATTCGTTTTTTCCCGATCCCTTCCCCATCCGTGTGAGAAATAGGGGCCAGCAGCGGCGCTCCCTCGCGCACCTCGGGGCCAGCGGCGGCGCTCCCTCCCGCTCCTCTAAGGCCGGCGGCGCTCCCTCGCGCACCTCAGGGCCGGCGAGGACCACAACCACGAGCACGAGGAGGAAGCGGAGGCAGCACTAGGGTTTCTCCGGCCGCTCCGCTCCAGCCTCTCCGCGTCCGGCGGTGAAGGAGAAAAGAGCCGCCGCCGGCCGGAGGGGAGGGGGAAGGTAGGCGCGCCGGAGCACGAGTGGAGTACAGGGAACTCACCGGGGCGCTTGAAGCGGTTGGAGGGAAGCCGAGGCGGCCTGGCATCGTGCGCGGGCGGCAGTGCGGCTGGGTCGCCATGGCGGGGACGCTTGGGCGGCGGAGGGCGGCGGCCAACCACTGGGGTGGCTTTGGGGCACCGCGGGGCAGCTCCCGCTGCGTGGAATCGGCCCGGGGTCGACCATGGAGGATGCGGCGGCGGGATTGGCGACGACCGGCCGGAGGCGGAGAAGACGTGCGCGCGGCGTGCTCGGGCGATGGCGCTCCAATTAACGGCGAGGGGAGGCGGTGGACGCCCGGGCGCACGCCGTGACGCGCTCAAATCGGGGCGGCTTGCCGAGATGGCGGAGCGGAAGAGGGCGATGGCGCATCGGCGCAGAACGGCTGAGCGGGCACAAGGGGTTCGCGTTCGCGCCGACGTGGGCTCCGCCATCGCCTCCGTGCATTGGGTGGTTGGCATGTGGGGTCACAGATGACATGTGGGGCCCGCTGACAACATTTTTTCCAAAAGCCACAGCTGTTCAACCAAACGGCTTTCAGCTTTCTCATAGCCCACAACCCACAGCAACTTTTCCACAGCCCACAGCTCACAGCAACTTTTTCAGAAGCCACAGCTCAACCAAACACACCCCAAATATGCCCTCTGACCACAAAGAAGGAAGTCCAAAAGCCAATCAGCTATATGGCAGTGCTAAGTCATTTCATAGCACGGTTAGGGAAAAAGGATTACCTTTCTTTAATGTTTTTTGAAAACATGAAAATTTTGAGTGGACTAAGGAAGTAAACGATGTCTTTGAAAAGCTTAAAAAAATCCTTTTCGAGTGCCCTAGTCTTAGTATCTACAAGACTGAGAGAAATATTACTCTTATACCTAGCTAAGACTCCACAAGTAGTTAGTGTCGTACTGATCATTGAGCATAACAATATCGAACGACCAGTATATTACGTAAGCGAAGTCTTACATGAACCAAAATAACGACATCTAGAGATACAAAAGCTACTATATGATCTCCTTATGACTTCAAGGAAACTAAGGTGTTACTTTCAGACCCACAAAGTGGTCGTACCGACTGGATACCCTCTTGATCAAGTTGTCCAAAATAGAAAATCATCAGATCATGTAGCAAAATGGGTAGTCGAACTTGGCGAGTTCGATCTCTATTTTATTTCATGAATAGCAATCAAGTCCCAGGCTTTAACATAATTCATCGCCGAATAGATAAACCCTGATCCCTCCCAAGGGCCTGAGTACGAATACCACGAGGAGTGGACTATATACTTTGATGGTTTTTTATGTTAAAAGGCTTGGGGGCTGGAGTAGTCTTGGTATCTCCTACTTGAGAACACATAAAATACGCGCCATGCAGCTAAACTTTCCTGCTACAAATAATGTTGCAGAATATGAAAATTTCTTAGCAGGACTCTGAGCAGCCAAAGCGCACAGGATTCGCAGATTACTAGTGAAAGGCAATTCTCAACTAGTAGCAAATCAAGTCGAGAAAGGACAATTTTCTGACAGACCAGTTGGCATAGATGGTTTCCTCAATACCACTCGTCTCGTCCAGAGTTTTTCTCGAGCAACTCGACAAACCCTTGGTAATTGAGCATTTCGGAGACACCCCATTGGAGGTCATATAGATCGACCCCTGCAGTGATTGAATGACATCAATCTATGAATATCTTCAGCATGGCACGCTTCTTGAAGATGACATAGAGGCTGATCATATCAAAAAGTCAAATCATACACTCCGATCAAATGTACCCTTTACAAACGAGAAACTCACAGAGTGTTGATGAAATGCATATCCCAAAAGGATGGTTTAAAATTACTATGTGACATATATATAGGAGTATATGGAGCACATCATTCCTACAGAACTTTGGTCGGCAAAGCCTTTTGATAAGGATACTACTGGCCAACTGCCCTCCATGATGCAAAAGACCTTATGACAAAGTATGTACAATATCAATTTCACAGCTGACAAGTACATCAATGTGCACAAGCTTTGCAAACAATATCCCTTTCTTGGCATTTCACAACTTAGGGGCTGGACATTCTGGAACCTTTCCCAAAGCACCGAGCCTTTGAATTCTTTTTTATCATGATTGATACATTTATAAAATGGATAAAAGCCGAGTCAGTTGTTAAGATAATAACTAGAGATGCCAAGAAATTCATCATAAAAAAGGTGATTACACGATTTGATGTCCCTAGTCATATAATCACAGATAATGGTACCCAGTTCTTGAGAGAAAATTTTCAGGAATTCTGCGAAGATCTAGGTATCAAGATATGTTACACCTTAGTGGCTCACCCACAGAGCAACGGCGCAGTACAGCGAGCCAATGTCATACTAATACAAGGAATCAAGCGCCGAGTATTTGACCAGTTAATACGATGATCAAGAGCTTGGGTTCAAAGACTTCCCTCTGTATTATGGGCTGTTTAAACTATGACTAGTCATGCAACCGATGGAACACCCTTCTTTCTAATTTATGGAGTAGAAGCTATGCTTCCTCCAGAACTAAAGATTGACTCTACTAGAACCGATTGTTACAACTATAGCGATCAAGTAGAACGACGAACAGACGGCGTCAATTTCCTTGAGGAAAGACAAAACGTAGCCTTGATATGATCTGTGATCACAACAAGCCATGAGAAGGCATCACAGTCATAAAGTGCATCCTCGCAGCCTAGCTGTAGGTGATCTAGTTCTCAGAAAAATTCATAGTCTGGCAAATTGCAACAAACTTTTGCCTAAATAGGAAGGTCTTCTTTGCTTTGAGTTAAAACGCCTTGGAGTATAGTCCAGAGCTCTTACTTTCCTCTTCTTCTCGACCGACTTTACTAGTTCAGAACTGGTAGGGCTGGTTGGGCCCTTTGAGCCCTCCTACTGGATAAGTTTATACTTAGTCGGATCCTCCTTGGGGTGGTCGGAAGCAACTTCTCTGACCACCTGCTCGAAGATTATAGCTCCTTCGACTGCTGGTGCAGTTGCTTCCTCCGGCGCTTGAGGAATGACCACCTAGTCGATCACGACCACTCTGGGATCTATGACCGGTGAACTTTGTTCAATGGTTGTAATGGCTCCAATCAATGGCTCCTCCCTCTCTTACACTTGGTCACTAACTAAAGTTAGCTCAGCGATGAAGTTCTTCATCTAGGAAATATATTCCTATCGATACTATTTTTCTATCCTCCTTATAAGAGAAAGAGTAGGCTTAATGGAAAAACTTCTAAAGTTGTAGTAAAAGGCTACCTCCGAGGGGACTCCACTCTTGGAACCTTGTGTGGTCCCTGGAGCAGACATAGAGCCAAGGTGGTCCCTAAACCAGGAGAATAGCCAAGGTGGTCGACGATGGAGCCGGGTTTGATCCCGAAGCCCCATATGACTTCCTCACACTCTTTCGCCTCTTAGGGCTCGGAGAAGCATCTCTTGAGCATTTAGACAGCTGACCGCTCTCTAACTCGACCATCTATATATCATAAGAATGTTGCAGCATACCAATCAGAAAATATACAAGTGATGAAAAGGGTAATCATTTTTACCTTGAGTCTTTCAAACCTCTCTTCTCAAGAGGTAGCACCCAAGATCAAGGGCACCTCTGCCTTTTGGCTGGGCTCCCCTGCACAAATCATTTTGATCTACTCTCTCACCTTTGCAGAGGATAAGGCTATGAAATCATAGAAGACTTTAAGATTAAAAAGATTCAACCAAACAAAAATGAAGCTCGACAGTTTGAAATTTTTTGAGACTTATGTTTTGGAGAATTCCTAGTCGGGTCATCCCTGCCCACGTACCAAAGCATGGTACAATTACATGATTTCAGAGGACTTATCCGGTGCATAGAGAAATCCTTCACCACGTGACATAAAGTAAGACCTCTCACCCATAAATGGTGGATGGCATCGGCCCATCGCCCCACCTTTCCCTCCTTCTTTGATGAGGATCACTATCTTGGGTTCTCAACAGCCACCTGACTGACGAAGGAAAGGTTATCGTCCTTGCTGAGCGTCATGTAGAACCACATCTTATTCCATGATGACCACAAAGATTTAGAATATATTTGAAAGTATTCTTTAGCCTTCCCATCATGGAGATGCAAAGCGCAATCTCCAGGTGACGTCGTTGATTTCCCCGACCTCATAATATTGTAGAAGTATCTGAGGAGCACCAAGTTTGACAGAATCCCCAAATATGCTTTGCAGAGGTAGATGAAGATGCTAAGATTAGTAATCGAATTAGGAGCGAGGTTTACCAGCTCGATTCCATAATATTCCAAGACCTGGGAGAGGAACGAGTGAGCTGGCAATCAAAATCCACACTCAATATATGCCCAGAAGATCAGAATCTTGCCCACATTCCCACTCGGGAATTTCTCCCTGACCGCTAATCTCCACTGGATCAGAACCTTGTCGAGTAGCATCCCATTCTTCTCCGTTGCCTCGAGCTTCTTCATCCCAAGCTCTGATGTTGGCCAGTTGGTGATAAGATTCGATATTTTGGCTAAATGGGGGAAGACCAAAAAGGAGATCGAAAGGATTCAAGGCTACAAGAGAAGAGTGTATGGGCGGAGAAAGAGATGAAAGATTTTTTTGAAAGCATGAAACCTCAAGGTAGTGCGCTAAGAGTTTTATAATTGTTTCTCTATAGCTGCAAAAACAAGTTACCTGATCTGAATCCCAACAGACATAAAACCTTTTAGTTTTCTAGTTAGTTTCTTAACTTTGAAGTGAATACGAGCCGCTTCATTACTCTTATTGTTTAAAGGAGTACTTTCCTGATTGAAAATTCAATTGGAATAAATTCATTTAAAGTCTGAGGCTAGCTGACGAGGATTGAATGAATATTTAAATACGGTTTTAATATATAATTAAGGCCAAAGGACCCTTATGGTTGTAAACCTTCAGATGTTGCTCCTCGAGTACCCTTGTCGGAGAGATGATGTGAGTGTTGCTCGACCAAATGACTGCTTGGAGAGTTTATGAACTGGTCTCTAGACCCAATTCCAAGATATTTTAGTCTCGCTAGCTATGAAACTTTAACATCAACTGAAAAAAATTCCACGCCCACCAATCACTTTCTGCGGAAGCTCAATCCTTCTGTACGATGGATAGAACATGTGCCTTATTCACTCCAAACAGCACAATGATTGGCCCTGAGTCTTTGACAATAACTGCCATGCGGTTGTTGCTCATGTTCATCTCCCGCTGACAACAACAGATGATCAGGCGTTGTCTCTCTGACAATAATTGCCTCCCTAACCAGACGCGCTGGTTGCATAAGACATCTTCCTCGATGGATAATTGACATCTCTTCATTAATATTTAAGGTTGGATGACAAAGGCACAATTAATGAATCTCTTTTCCAGACGAATTCACATCTTATTCAATTCAGTGTAATTTGGGCTAGTCTCTCGCCTTGTTGAGGGCACTTTTGTAATCAGTTGTAACATCCCAAATTTTTGCTAAAATAAAAAATAGAAAAATAGAAAAATAAAATGGAATAAAACTTAAATTAAAATAAGTATTTTTGTGCGTAAATTTTAAATTTGGATTTGCCCTGAATTTCTGTTTTTGAAAAAAATTGGATTTGAAAAGCATTTTCAGACAAATCTAAAAAGTATTATATAAAATGATATTTTGATTTTCTATAAAAATGCTAATTAAAATTAATCATTTGGAGTTATTTGGCTTTTATTTGGTTTCCTGGATTTTCTGGAGTTAAAAATGTATTTTTGAAAATTTAAAAGTAATTTAAAGTATGAAAATTAAATACCAACATTAGTTGGAAATAATTTTATTAAGTCCAAAATGTCTCCAGGAGATTCTCTAAATCTTTCTGGAATTTTGAGAGGTATTTTTGTATTTTTCTGAGGCTTAATGGAATTTTCAAGCTTTTCTGAAAATTAGAAATCAGAAAAATAAAATTAAATCCCCTCCTCCCCCATCGGCCGCCACGTGGAAGGCCAGATGCCGCCCACGTCCTCCCTCCTCGCCCCCATCCGGCCGTCGCCCCCATCCCGCCTACCCTCCCTCCGCACTCGCCACGTGGCCGACTCGGATTGCGCCACGTCGCCCCTCTTCCTCGGCCGCCCGATCCCGCCCCCGCGCACGCGGCTCCATCCTCACCGCCCACGCCTCGCCCTTTCCCTCCCTCTCTCTGATCACCCGGTCCCGCCCGTCAGCCGCGCGTCGCACCCTCCCTGTCGCTGCGCGTGGGCGGCCGTCGACCCTTCCCTACCGCGCCTCCTTCTTCCCGGCGCGCGCGCGCCGCCGTTGCGCCGCTCCACCCTACCTGGCGCCCCTCTTCTCCCACGCACGTCGCCCGGCCCCTTCGTGCGCCGCACGCCCGCCTCCCCCACGACCCACTCCCCACGCCCCTCCTCCCCATTTCATAGCTGCCGCCCCGCGCCCCCACTCCGGCGAGAAATCCCCGGCCACCCTCCCCTCCCCGAGCCTATTTAAGCCCTCGCCCGGCTCCTTCCCATCTCGCTCCATCCCGCTCCGCCCTCGCCCGCTTCTCCCGAGCTCTCCCTCGCCCTCGCGCCGTGTGCCTTGCCGCCGCCGCCGCTAAAATTGCTCCGGCGAGCAATTGCACTCGGTCAAACCTCTCGCGCCGCCGCGCCACCCGACCTTCTCGCGCGCGCGAGTCTCTCCGCCTCTCCCGTGCTCAAGCGCCGTCGGTGAGCCCTGCCCGTCGGAGCCCGAGCCGCGCCGCCGCTTGCCATCGCCGCCGGCCATCTCCCGTGCCGCCGAGCTCCGCGCCAGGTATAGCCGAGACCGTCGTGATCTCCTCTCTCCATTCCCACCCTCGCCGCGGTCGCCGCGCGCCGCTGCTCGCCGGCGAGCCCGCCGCCGCGAGCCTCCTCGGCGGCCTCCCACGTCGGCGTCCCTCGCTGCGTGGCGGTGACTTGGCGCCACGCCGGTGCCACCTCGGCGCTCTCTCGCCTGTCGGTGCCAAGCCACCACCCCGCCACCTCAAGACCTCCTGGCCGTGAGCCGGTCCATGGACCAAGGGCCCACTTGTCGGCCCTCTCCCCTATTTCCAATAGGAAAATAATTCGACCCAAAAAGTAAATCCCGAGTGACGCAAGGTGACGTCATAAATTCCTTTTTCAGTAGAAAAATAAATCCAAAAATCAGTCTTTTTCCTTTTTCCCTCTTTTCAAATTTTCCGGAGCCCGTTCTCCGATTGAGCCCATTCAAATCTCTAAATTCATCAAAAATTCCCCTCTACCCATTCCTAGCCTCAATTTGAATTTTTGAGTTTGTTTGAATTTAATTTGAATTTATTTGAATTTCGTGGGTTATTTTCACGTGTAGACTTCGACGAAGATTCAAACCAATTTGAAGAGCAAGGTAAGTTACCCTCCTTGATCATGTTGATCTCAGTTTTCAAAATAAAATTATATTGATTTAAATTATATTGCATGCATACTTTTATTCAACGTATTTCAATTCAGTTTTAAATTTAGTTATTGTCTACTTGTTAATCCCTCCATTGAATTTGAATTCCTCAATACCTTGTCACCCTAGATTCAAACTCTAGTTAATACATTAGTGTTGGCTAGAGAGTTTATTCAAATGCTTAGCCCTGCGAAGTTATATTATTTGTTTTTGGGATATCTTTCGCATAAAATGATGACCCTTTTTACATAAAATGATATGTATTCTTGACTTTGGTGAGTCAAGGAGGTTTATGAATTATTTTGAAAACAAAATATAAAACTGGTTTAGACTTAGGCAATTGGTTAGAGTGGTGGGTGCAGACATGCCCTGTTGGTTGGGGCCGTAGTGGTTGATTGTCGTGCACGGGGGTATGTGGTTGGCAGGTTGGGCCTAAGTCAGAATAAGGACCGGTCTGTGAGCTACTGTTACAAAGCCCTAATCGTACTAGCACATGGCTGGTATGGGACAGCCCTGGCTGAATAATTTGCAAAGTCCCAACCTGAGTCAAGTTGTAGGTTGAAAGTGAGCGTGGTTGGTGCCATGTGAAGTCTCACTTGGGCGAGCGTGGTTAAGCCATGAGAAGTCTCGTCTAGGCTCAAGAGGGGTCCCGTGCAGTGGATTCCTTACTGGGGTGAAACCTTAGAGTTGGCTCGACCAGGTTGAAGGCTTTGCATTGTAAAGGTCTTGTCACGACTCCCCATCGCACACCTGAGGAAGTGTGTAATCTAGTGGTACAATGGGATGATCGTGTCTTGTGGGTAAAGCTGTACAACCTCTACAGAGTGTATAATCTATCCTGGATAGTCGTGCCCACGGTCATGGGCATGCTGAGTAAAAGTTTTTCATGGATTAAACTTTGTTTTTCAAAAATGTTTTCGAAAACCTGGTGGATGGATGGAATCTACGAGAGATGAAAACCTTGCGGATGGATGGAATCCGTGAGAGATTGAAATCTGGTGAATGGATGGAATTCATCAGAGTTGCGCAGTGAAAGCGTGTGGATGGAATCCATACGTGAGCTTTTGGAAAAGATGGTCTGGGTGGGATGCCCGTGGATAGGTTGGTGTATGGTCGGAGCCTGCACTGACGGTATTATTTTCTATTACAAGTATTGTTTTATCTACTGTATTAAATTCAGCAATTTCAATCTATTATTATATTTCTTAAATGCTGTTTTATGCAAACTAACCCTATAAGCCTTCCATTGAAGCCTTTATCATTATGTTGCATTTTCCGGGGTGATTTGCGGAGTACAAGTTTGTACTCGCGTTGCTTTTTCCACACAGAGAAGGAAGACGTCGACTACGGTGAAGATATGGACGAATAGGCCGCATCTTACTGTCGTTTGCCTGTGGGCAGGCTTGGGTTTCGCTATTTATCAGTTTGCTTCCGCAGTTCTTTTCTTTATTTATATTTGCCAATGGGCGTTGATGTAAGACTTGGCTATAAGACCGTACCTTTTAATTAATATAATCAGTCATTTGTGCTTAGTAATTATCTTTGTTGTACTGTGTGCACTAACTGATCCTGGACTAGTGCGATTTACACAGAGGATCCAGGAGTCGTTGCTCCGGGTTCCGACATCAGTTCATTGCAATAAAGTGCATTCTTATTCTCTTCCAAGGATTTTGGCCATTTTTCTCATACTAGTTAGAGACTCATGCGTTGCAACAGAGTCATAAAAATAATAAGACGGAACTTACTACCTGCCAATGTCACACATCAAATATTAGAGAGCAAACGACAGAGAGAGAAGGGTGGCCAGAATGCGCGAGGAGATGAGAAAAGTGAAGGGGGTGGGCGGTTGTATCCCGAGAGAGAGAGGGAGAGGAGGAGGAGAGAGACGAATGGTCCAAATCAAATAGGATGGCTGAGAAGAGAGGAGGGAGAATGGACTAAGCACCAACTCACACTTTTATAATAGTAATTCTCATATTATTTCTAAGATTGACAATTAGATCGTCGACATGTGTCTTCTCCTAGTTTGTTCCTACTCTGATCGTTTTCGTAAGGTGAAAACGGGTTAGATACGAGTGGATATTGCTCTTTTCGTACCCTAGCCCATATTTTACCTCGTATTTAGAGTCGGATACAAATATGAATATGGATTTTTCAGGATGCAGGCGTAGAGCGGAAGAGGATCGGATTCGAATCGGTCACGGATACCTTGACGAATAGTACACACATAAAGAAAAGATATAGCTTCACCAGCAAAAGTGTCAAATTAAACTACCTGTTAGAGAATTATTTATCCTACTTAACAACATAAACGTAATTAAATGTTAATTCATATTATATATTAGTCAACGACTAGAAAACCATACAGGATATAGATGTTTATCGGATATCCATTTTATTGATTTATGCGATTTTCCGGATACGGCCCGTGCGGGTTTTTTTTGGGGTACGGCATCGGATCGGGTGGGAATTATCACCCCTAGCTCTGTAGCTAGAACGGCCCATAAAAGGTACAGGTGGCAACAGGCCGATCCGTCGTGTAGGTGGCCGGAGCGGTGCGTTCTGCATGTGCAGATGCAGCACGCACCCTGTGACGCCCCAGGTCGGCGCCCGGTTGCGTCCTCACACGATTACATCCGAGAAACGATCCGGATGATGCCGCAACGAAACCGTGGGTGCCTGTCCATGTGCACGCGTTTTCTTTGCAAAACTGCTGCTGCTTCGCTGACGCTACTGCAGCAGGGCGATACTAACCGTGCATGCGCGAGGCATGCGGCAGCATGAACGTGCCTTTCTTTCATGGCTCGTTCCGTGCTTGCGGCGCGAAACTCGCGCGAGATTGGAGCCTGTGGCGCTCGTCTTGTCCGAAAGAAGCCAGCATTTGCACGCCACGGATCATCTGTATAATCGAGGAAATGTACTTGTGTCGCCTTTTTATCAGGAGCCATCTGGTTGAAAACGGGCTCTGTTGCAAGAAACCGGCAGAAAATGGTGGTGGTGGTGGTTCAGCATCTCGTGCTCACGCTTCAACGTGTAAAACCCAGTTGTTTGTATACATCTGGACAACTTCTAGATTGATGTGATGTACCAGAACATATATACAGTATGTACTTTGCTTTTTCTTTAGTGCCACAGTTTGTGTCGGTTTTTTTTTCTAATTCACTATTTCTTAATTTTGTCTTTTTTTTAGTTTTTTGGGTTTTTTTATTCATTTCTATTGTCCGTAATAGGTTAATATGTTTTTTATTTTTAAGTTCTTAAATTTAATTACATCAAAAAACCACTAATAGCTACAGTGTAAAATAAGACAGGTATAATATAAAATAAGATATAGACCATAAAAAAAGTCCAAATAAGCCTCAGTTCTGATGGTGAACACGACGCCTAGGAAACAAATTACTCCGGGAGATCTATTGCTGGGGTCAACAATTTCTTCTAGGGTTGCCATGTCCTTTCAGTTAGTTCATTTTGCATAGGTAAGCAGTCATAAAAGGTGAACGGAACGGGCTCAGTACTAGCAATGGATTGAACAAATCCTCCAGATTGGAGAAAGCTGGATTTCTAGCCACTTCAATGCACGCACTGTGACAATTCAGGTACAGAACTGAATTCATGAACCATCCACCAGCTGTGTCATCCGTCCTTAGCTGCCTCCGCAGAGAAGGTAGTTTCAGGCTGGATCACAGTTGAAGTTGATGACACCAGACTTGGAAGACAAACTGAGTAACTGAGCTGCAGCTGAGGTGATGCTTCGTAGCTCCTACAGCCAGCAGCAGAAGCAAGCAAGCTACCTGCCTCCTCGGTCAGGGCGGACGCAGCGGTGGGTCAGGTAGGACATCAGTCCTTCTACTGTTGGCTGGTCATGTGTACCTCTTTTATCCTCTATAGCTTCACGTTAACCATATAAATAACTTTATCAAGTTTAAAAAACCTTTGCATGATGAAAAAATTATATTTGTAGTAGTGATTAGAAACCACAACGACATCTTGAATCTTGGCGTGGAGCTTTTCTCCCTCTAGTGTCTACAAGTCTATTGTAGACCAGCAACTCAGTATTTAGTAAACTAATCAGTAAATCTTATTAACCTCTAAATTTTGATTTGGGTCCGCCACTGTGCTCGGTCAAACGCATCATTTGGCCGGGTGCGAAGCTTCTAGCCCGTCTCGCTGTCAGTGGCGTGCGAACGGCCCGGAGATTACGCCTTTCCCCACATGCACGCCGGCCTGCGTGCCTGCTTGCGGTTGCGCCACTCGCAGCTGAAAGCAACGGCGGAGCGCGCGGGAGAGAGAGGCCTTCCGCCGCAGATGTTACCGCGAACCAACTGATCAAGTGCTAGCCAGTATAGTAATTACATAGCCTCCCTGTGACACGACGTGATTGGTGAAAACTGAGGGGAATATGCTCATGCCTTTGCGTGCACCGATCTCGATGCGCGCAGTACACGCTTTCGCTGTCTGACAAATTCCCGGATTAAAGAACAATATCCTCTCCAACAAACGCGACGCAGTGCGTACACTTGTTTAGCTCCGGATCGCGATGTGAGGCTGTGGCATGTATGTAGAGTTGAAAACAGATTAAATGTAAATTAAATAGTGCGTTTATTATATTTGTACTTGTATTTTGTAAATAAATATAAATATTTTTAAATACAAATCAAATATTGTAATAAAATACCAATTCGAATTGAATACCTACTCAATTCGATCGGATCCGGATATTCTCGTAACTTATGTAGTATGAAGATATTAATGACATTTTATCCTCGTACAATCACGCTTAATTATTCTAATTCATTTACTCCGCATAAAGAAATACGAATTCACATTTAATTAAAAAAACGTGTCCAACTAATTAGTCGTATTATAATAAAATATGTATATTACTTCGTCGAATATGAATACGGAAAATCCAGATAAAATAACATTTCGGATGGTAAAATCTATATCATATTTGTATCTATATATTTTTTATATAAATATAATAAAAATTGTTAATCAGATAAAAAAATTTATACTATATTTATACCTTATCGAATACGATAATCAGATATGAATAATTCGTATCATTTTTTTAACCCTGACATGGACGTGTGGTCTCCGCCCGGCTGCTCACCTCCGAGGTGCGCGCGTGACGCGCCATTCGTCCGTTCCGGCCGCGGCCTCGGCGTCGCTTTCGCGGGGAGCGCGCGGCCCGCTCGGTGCGTCGGTTGCGCCCGTGCGTGCAGCGTCCGCCCTCTCGGCCGGTCGGTTTTTGGATCTGACCGCGCGGAACGGCCGTTCGATTGGGTTGGGTCCGGCAGCCGTGCGTGCGTGCCGTTTGAGCTGGAAACCAGCGAAAAAACAGTAGAAATCGCAAGGAAAAGTCCGGGGCGCCCAGTGAGTGGTGGTTCCGTTAAGCCGGGGCCGCCTAACACACACACTATCTCTCTTGCTTGGCCTATGCCACTAGACGGTAGTATTTTCTAGGGCTGGACAAAAAGCTTGAGGCTCGCGAGTCGCTCGGGCTCGAAATCGGCTCGGCTCAGCTCGAGCTCGGCTAATATACAAGCGAGCCAAGTTTCAATCCTAACTCGTTAAATTTTCGAGCCGAGCCCGAGCAGGCTCGCAAGCCGCTCGTTGGCTCGCTCATTTCATTTCTCCGCGAGACACGAGTCATCCCCCACGGTCCCACCCACCACCAGACCAGACTCCCAAAAGTGCACACCAGTCTCCCAAGCGCACGCACGCGTCCAGACTCTTCCCATCCCCAATTCACCGCACCGCGACTCCGCATCTCCAGATCTCCTCCTCCCCTTCCCCACCGTCCCACTGCTCCTACCCCGTCCACCGTGCCGCCCATCACGCCGCTGTGTGCTCCCCAGGCCCCGTGCTCCCTCCCCTTCCCCACCGTGTGCTGCTCCCCACCGCCACCGTTTGCTCCCCCGCCGCCGTGTGCTGCTCCCCCGGGCCCCGTGCTCCCCACCGCCGCCGTTTGCTCCCCCGCCGCCGTGTGCTCCTCTCGGTCCCCGTCGGCAGATCTCCCAAAGATGGGGCGGCGGCGGCACGGTGGTCGGGATGCGCAAGACGCTCGTCTTCTACCGAGGGAGAGCCCCAAACCCACTATGTGTGTGAATCTGCTTCCATGAATGTGTATGTGAAATGTGAATCTGCTGCTGCTCTGTGTGTGAAATGTGAATTTGCTGCTGCTCTGTGCCTCTACTATCTACGAGCCAATTTGGCTCGTTCGGGCTCGCGAGCCGGCTCGAGCCTCAATTCAAGCCGAGTCGAGTCTACTGTTCACCCAAGCCAGACCGAGGTTGGCTCGAGTCGATTCGGCTTGGCTCGGTTCCACCCCTTCCATTGTCGATGAGAAAGTTTCGGAGGTGGAGTCACTTCCCCGGCGTTTGGTCCGGTCAAATGTGGTTCCTATATTCTTTCCGGAGCTATGCCAACGATCCCTTTCTCAATTATGGATGTTAACCTTTGTTTACGGTACGGTGAGAGAGGAGATCTACCGTGTGAAGTGTGAATGTGGTAGATACCATGGGTCAGTATCATCTGCCTAACACCGTGCAGTAACAAGCGTTTCTTGATGTAATGGAGTGCCCGATTCGTGTACGATATACAAATTGTAAGCAATACGTTTTCCCCCCTATAGACGACTGGATTTGAGTCCATCTTTTCAAGTTTGTGGATTGTTTTCATGTTCATGTGTTCAAAAATACTCTTCAGTTTTAGACGTGGGAAGGAAAAAGGAAACGGTGGTCCATACTGGTCTAAACTAGCAAGAAGTAGCGTGACCATGAACTCTCTCTGCGGATTTGAACCTGATGTGAACTCTACTACTCAACCCCCAACTTAGAAATGGGTTAGTATCAGTGTGGTGCAGACTTCTCGACAAAGTACATACTACCATAAAACGAAAATACAGTGATGAAGTCAGGATTTTGACGATGAGATATGAACACGTTCGATTTAAGACAAATTCAAATAATATAATACGGAAGTTCAATGTATATAACTAAATAATAATTCAAGTATTGTTCACATATGCTATTTCTTAGTTTGTTGGGATTATAACTCCTGCAACTTCCTTTTGGATTTTGATTCCTGATATCATCCTTTTAAACCCAAAGGCAAAAAGGACAATTTACTTTTTGGTGTCCCAGACCAGTCTATATACTACAATCTATGACTACCATGAAAACCATCCCATCGAAATCTTTTACATCCCCATCCAATCATTAAACTCTGTAACAAAAAAACCCAATACACCACCCCATCCCATCGGAGCAATTTACTTGGTTCGATGACTTCTTTGGTTTATCTTTTCTCTCTAGTGCCTGGTGGTCGCTGGCAGTGGCGGGGGCTTCGGCCTCCGAGGAGCGCAGTGAAGGCGATAATCTGCGCGTGAGCAGAGTCGCGTGTCCGAGCTCGAGCTTAGCTGCTGCGTTAGGGCGAAAGCCTGAAGGATTTAGTCGATTGGGGAATCTTCGGTGGGGGTAACCGATTGATTGAAGAAGTGGGGGTGGCGTAAGCACTTGGGTTAATAAGCTTGACTTGTTGCTTGTTGGGTCTAATGGACTACTAAGAGTATGTTAATATATGTAGTGTATACTTTATGTATTAAGAGGATATGTATCGGATTTTTTGCATAAAATGTTTTTGGGCTGCAACCATACCCCCATGCAACAATGTGGCTCCGCCACTGCAAAAATATGTCACAAAAATAGTCATCAATAATAAGTTGTATCCAACAAAGATAGGCATCAATGGATCGAATTTGTTTCATACAGCTCATAGTGGCCTAAAAATAGCAGAACAAGAGTCAAGAAATGCCGTGTGCCAGTCATCCTTTACCATCTTTTCGCAACAAATTTACACAGTTTCGAAGCCTATCCTTTCCCCAAGTTGTATCAAGTGCCAACTCCTCAAAGGCCTTATGTGGTGTCAAGCCTATCCTTTTTCGAGTTTGTATCAAGTGCCAACTCTTCAAAAGCTTTATAGGATGTTAATGGATCAAATACAAATGAAATAGTGTGAACACAGATATAACATAAAACGGATAATAAAGATAGATCGATACTATTTAAGTCTTAACATATCAAATATAAACCAAATAGTCTAGATGTAAATACAATTTAGATATGATTGAACTGTAATCATCCTGTTCTATCCATCCAACATGGCAAAAGAGCCAAGCTTCTAGAAACACTTGAAAATCATTCGACCTCACACCATACAAATATCTCGTACAAACTCATGACTCATGAGCCAAGTTTTGTCGGTGCACATCCAAAGCCACTATTGGCCTGCGCTACGTCGACTCGGCCCGCACCACTAGGACGCGCACCGGTGGACCCCCGGGTAGGAGTACGATGCAATGCAAGGAGATCTGGTAGTATACGTATAAACCCTGGGAGAAGTAGAATTTCGGCGACTAGTATTCTAACTCGTATATATCTACTGCGAACTACAACTAGATCCGATTGGGAATAAATTATAAATCGCAACAAAAACCCCTCCGAAAAGAGCAAAACAGAACACGCAGGCGCAGAGGGAGACAGATCCATCGCCCCACCCCTCGCCGATCGAGCTCGCGCTCGGATCGCTTCTTCGCTTCTCGTTCTTCCCTTCCGCGGAGGGGAGGGACGGCGAAGGGGCGAGGAGGAGGAGGAGCCTTCCGAATCCGCCTGAGCTGTAAGTAGTTCCTGTCTCGAGATCTTCCCTAGTCTCATGGAGCTCCTGTTCTGTGCTGGGTCCTTTTGAGGTGGCTGGCTCTTTTGATTTTGTGATCTAGGGGAGGTAGTGACTGACGGGCAGGGTGTTTGCGGGGGTGGTGGGTTTTGGCGTGCAGGATCGGGGCGTGGTCCGCGGGTGGGCAGCAATGACGGCCGAGGGGACCGCGTGCAACGTCGCCGGCGAGGCGCCGAAGGCGGAATTGGCGGCGGCGAAGGGGGCCGTGGCGGCCGCCCCGCCGGGGGAGAGGCCGGCGGAGGAGCGCGAGGGCGAGGGAGTGGGCGGCCCCTTCGTGATCGTGAACGGCGACTCCGACGGTCTCTCCGACCGGGGCTCAGATCTGGACCGGACGCCCAATGATGATTCCCCCTCGAACAAGGAGAAGCAGCCCCCGTCCAATGCAAGCCGCGGGCGGAGATCACGGGGACGCCGACCCCGACGGGGTTCAAATACGGACGGCAGGTCCGACGAGGATTCCCCCTCGGAAGAGGATGATGAGCCGCCGTCCAATGCAGGTCCGGATGCGGCCGCGGGCAGAGCTCATGGGGCAGCCAGTGGGAAATTGGGCGCTTCGGATGCCACTCTCGGGGTTTCGTCAGCCGAAGGGCACGATCGTGCCGCTGCGGAGTCTGAGAGTGGTGTGGGTGAGGGAAAACGGGAGCACAGTGCCGATCTTGTTGCTGAATTGGTGGAGCAGGAGACTGCCGGTGGAGAGCAGGGTGGGGCGGAGGCTCCGGCAGCCAGTGGAATTGACCATGCTGACACTGGTGCTGATTCTGCTGCGCCTGCCGTGGATTCTGAGGTTAATGGCAAGGAGAGCACAAGGGAAGAAAGTGCTGCTGCTGATGTTGCTGAATTGCTGGCGCATGAGGCTGCTACTGAAGAACATGATGGCGCAGATGCTGCTGCAGAGTCGAGTGGGCGGGATGACACCATCACACATGCTGAGTCCGGTTCCACTGCCTTGGAGTATGAGGTTTGTGGTGAGGAGAGCAAAGGAGAGCATGGTGCTGCTGAAGTCATGGATCTGGTGGAGCTGGGTACAGATGGATCAGGTGCTCCGATGGTGAATGGGCATCATGATGCTGACATGGGTGCTGATTCATGTCTAACTGCTACTGAGCCTGTGAGTCCTGCCGATGATGGCAAAGAGGAACAGGGTGCTGCTAATGTCACAGAATTGGTGGAGCAGGATGCTGCCTGTGGAGAACAGGATGATGGTTTGCAGGCCAATGGGCATGATCATCTTGATAGGAGTGCTGATTCTTGTACGTCTGCTTCTGAGTTCAAGGCTCATGCCGAGGAGAGCAAAGGGCAACATGATGAACTAGAAGGAGCACCGACAACTGAGGCTGAAGTATCGGAAGGAATGCTGGATGCATCTAGCAGAGATTGCGGTACTTATACTTGTGAGAAGCTCATAGAAGAGGAAGTTGTTACAAATGGGCATGGCTATGCTGAGGACAATGCTGATGCTTCTGGGGAGCTTAATCCTGGAGTTGAGGAGGAAGAGGGTGAAGCCACCCTTGGTGTTCTTCAACTGGAAGACAAAATAGACAAGGACAGTGAAGGGAATTTGTGCGATGGACATACAGCTGATGCTGTTTTCTCTTACAAGGAAGCAAAGCCTCCTATGAAGGTGGGAATAAATGAATCTTCTCCTGCTGTAGCTGATTTGGATGTGATAGCTGAGAATAAAAGCGAAGAAATTGTGCAAGGTGATGAATTGGTCAAGGATGATGTTTCTGTTGGCATACTTCATTCTGTGAAACCAGAATCAGATCCATCTATTGAATCGAGTGGGGATCAGAAAGTCCAGGTCGATGTTGCTGCAGGTGATGAAAACACGATGGATTCTGATGTGAAGGCTGATAGTATGGTGGAAATGAACACAGCAGATAGCGTTCAAACACAGGAGCTCAGGACTGCAGTTGAAGACAGGAGTATACCACTGCATGTAAATTCACCCTGCGAAGTTGAGGAAAAGGAGTTTAACAGGCCACCTTGCCCTGAGGAGGTAAATTTAGCTCAGAGTGATGATTCTTCTGTACAAACTGGAAAGCATGAGCAGTTAGAAGCACCTTATGTTGGTCTAGCTGATAAAAGTGACAATGGTGTAGCAGAGGCAGAGCCAAGGAAAGAGGTTGAGATGGAGGTTGATGCTGTTCCATCGCAAGCAGCTGCGGCTTCTAGCTTTCATAATGAGCCGAGGTCCATTGATTTGGTTGATAATGATAGCATCAAGCATTCAAGCCTGGATACTGAGTTGGAAAGTCGTGACCATATACAAACAGAAGAGTGTAATTCTCGGGAAATATCTAGCACCACTGTTTATCAAGTTATATCTGGTGCTTCTATGGAACATGGAACTGCTGTGGCTGATGACGCTAAACTCAGTTCTGAAACAGGAGATGAATCTCAAGAAATATCTAGTGAAACTGCTGTTGATCACTGTGAACCTTTTGCCTTGAATGAAGATGAAGCTGTTGTTGTTGATGATGCTCAACCCTCTTCTGCTACAGGAGGTGAATCTAATGTGGTTGGTGGAGCTGGTGATATTTCCCAAAAGGATGAATCGAGTAATTTAGGTGCAGATAGCAAATCTCATAAATGTCAGTCAGAAATTTGTGACACATCAACTATGTGTGATGAGCTTTCCTCCACAGCTGGAGATAAAGGCTCCTCTCCAATAAATGAGCCGGCTTCTTCAATTGAAGAGCCTTGCCCGTCTGATGTAACATTGGAACCTGAGGTTAAGGCTCCTTGTACAGACAAGGAGACATGCCCTTCAGATGAGACAGGCAAAGATATTTGCTTTGGAAATGTAAATGCACACACTAAATCTTCTCATGAGGTTGAAACCAAATGTTTGGAAGGTATGCAATCATTTTTCTTTGGGTATCCTTTTTAATTGTTCCAATTTATTATTTTCCCTCAAGTTAATGCTTATTATAGTTGTTTGTAAAAGTTAAATGCTTATTGTTGTTCTTGTATAGCAGCATTGGAGCCTTCATCCGTTGACACAGTAGTCCTGGAGGAACACAAGAATGATGACGAACATGCACATGCAGATGAGGCAAAGATTGCCGAGGACTCCAATGAGTCACCTGTTGATCTTGATAAGAGTAATAAGGGAGATACACAGGTCATTAGGCAACAGAGGATCTACCTAATAAAGGTCCCAAAATTTGCGGGTGAAGATCTCTGGGCAAAAACACAGGATGCACAAGTTCATCTGGATCGACTGACCCAGGAAAGAGATGCAATTAATTTTCGTAAGCAAAAGCAAAAGGTAATGAGCCTCCTAATGGTCACTCTCCTCCTTTTCCTCCCCTAGCATGTTTCTCAATTTTGGATTAATACATCGCAGGCTGTCTGTGATGAGTACCGGGAAAAATTAGAGGCAGCACGGCAAGAAGAGAGGGAAGCTAGAGCTGCTCATGGTGACAAGAAGCATGATTTAAATAGTGTGCGATCAATGATCGGGAAGTTGGATAAAGCAAATTCAATTGAAGAAATTGATGAGATGGTAAGGATTCTGTGATGGAGTATTTATATCATGGTGCATTGACTTTATTCCCCTTCCTTTCATATTACTCTATTGCGGTTTTAGATCTGATATCTTTTCTTAAAAATATTATGATTAATTTAGATTGCAAGGAAAGAGAAGATTATGGAACATGAGACCATTTCTTTAAAGGAAGAAAAGCTTTTCATTAAAGAGATTAATGAACTAAAAGCCCAAAGGAAGCAATTGTGCTCCAATATGGGCTCAAGGGCTGAAATCAGTGAGGCATTCCATCAAAAGGATCACATTCACAAGCAACATAAGGTATAAAAAGCAGCACCTTGTAATTGTCTTTTCAATTCGAATTTCATCAATTTTTCAGATTGACCTTTGTGTTCCCTTTTCTAGACCTTGAAGAAGGATTCTGATGTTCTTTTCAACAACCTGAAGTCCCTTGAGGAAAATACAAGAAAGATTCAGAAATCTTATGACGACGAAAGAACACTTTTGAGAAAATTGAATGAAGAATTCCAAGCTGCTAATGAAATACGTCAAAAGGCCTACAGCGATTGGGTTGAGCTGAGAGCAGAACCAGTCAATAAGGTAAGAAGCTTGCTTCTATTCAAGGGATGCTTGTAGTCAAGTTTCGAAAAACCTCCGGTTACCGGAAAAACCGGTTGGTACCAGGATAAAAAAAACCGGTCGGGATTACTCAAATATAATTACTATTCTGTGCGCTGGTATAGAATGCGCGTTAGAAAGTTACTGCCGTGTGTGAGTAAAGTTACTGTCAAATATATGTAGAATTACTATCAGTTGTAACACTATACAACTGGCAGTAATTCTACATGCATTTGACAGTAACTTCGCTCACGCACAACAATAAATTTCCGGAATGCACTTCCTAGGTTGGTTTAGATATTTGTGTGCTAGATTACCTATTGTATGAAGTAAATATGCATCAATTATTTTTCTCCTGTGCTTTCTCCGCCTTTTTCCGGTTTTGCCGGTTTTTCACCGGTTACTGGAATGGTTACCGGTTTTAAACCGCCCAAATTCAAATTTCAAATCACGAAATTCGTCTGGGTTTTTCCCGGGATTTCCAGTAATCGGCCGGTATTAGCCCCGGTTCCTGGTTTTGGAACCTTGTAGTTATTGTTCATTCTGTTGTGTAATATTTTTTATGCTAAATAAACAAAGGAGTTATAGATTATCTTTCCAAGTTTTACACCATCCACAAATTTGAGGTTTATTGCATGGTTAAATATACAGAAAGCCCAAATACCGAATAAACCTGGGTGAGAACCGATTTAGGATTAGTTCCAGAGCATGCCTGATTACACGCATGCACTCAGTGTTCATGATATCAAAAATTTAACTTCTGAGTACCACTGATGTCTGGTTTCTTTGTAATATGCTACTTCTATGTTTCTGTCTCCATTAATGATGGAGGCAGGGGAAGCTTCACTTGTTAGAAAAAAGGGTACCTCACCAATGACTTCAATATGCATGTAATTTACTGACAGAAGGGTACAATTTCTGGTTGGTTGTGAAAAAAGCTGAACAGGATCCTTCACTTTTTTTTCTCATTGCAGAACAAGTACTTTTTCATGTACAAGAGGGACCGCAGTACTGCTTTCGAATACCTATCAATGGGTGACATGGATGGACTTCAGTTATATTGTAATAATCAGGTAAATCACACATCCCTCTTCAATATGGTCATACTTAGGCATTGGGTAGGATCAGTATTTAGCCCTGGTTTTGATGTTTCAGTTGCTTATGCAGGTCAAGTACCAATACATTTCGTTAGCATTTGTATTTGAGTATCTCTGTACAAAATATGTGTTGAGGTACTTATGCTATCACATGAGTGATTATCTACCATGCTTGAATCTACTAGGGAAGATATGCCTTTGGATGAGAAATTCCTACAACTAAGTATTAAAATAGTGATTTATCGTATTCATACCCCTGCCCTCTGGTCAATACTGGGATCATGAGGACTCCTGGCTTACGCTCTTTTAATTATTGTTACATTACAACAGTTACTGTATTTTTATGCTTCCAAAAGTGTTAATCAATGTTCTTTTCTTTTGTCTTTCCTGATCCTCCAAAAACCAGATGCTCTTCTATTTTGATCAATAAACTTTGTAATGTTCTTTCCTTTTAGGTAGAGAGAGTTTTGGGGATGTGGAACAAAGACGACAACTTCCGCAGTCTGTACGTTGAAGCAAACAAGTTTAGCACGATTAGGAGATTAGGGACCCATGATGGAAGAAGACTTGGCCCTGAAGAGGATCCTCCAGTCATTCCGAGCAATTTCAATAGAAGGCCGAGCAATACATCTCCATTGACTGTTTCAAGCCCAGATGTGCCCATTTTAATTTCAGAAGTAGCACCTGAAAAGCCTGTTCCAGTCGCAGTCCCTGTAGAAGAGGACTCCTTTCCTGTTTTGCCATCCCTCCAGATCAGTAAGCGTGCCAAATCAAAGGCATCTGGTAGTTCTTCTCAGAAAGAAACAACTACAGCTCCAGTGTCAGAGGGGGAAGATGTAAAACACATCGAAAAGGAAAAGGCTCGTCTGATGGAGGAGGAGTTGGAGTTAGCAAGAAAAGCAGAGGAGTTGACACGAAGGGAGGAGGAACTAATGGAAGAGAGGGTTGCAGCTGAAAAGGAGCGGCTCAGATTGGAGCAAAGGGCCAAAGCTAAGGAGGCTGAGGAGAGGAAGAAGCGGAAAGCAGAAAAGGCTCAGGAAAGAGCAGAGTTCAAAGCACGGAAGGAAGCTGAGATGAAGGAAAAGGTATGTTTCTACAAATTTCTGCTTTGATGTTAGAGCTCATTCCGTCTTGATGATAAACCATCTGTCCATGCAACAAGTTACCAATTTTACATCCAAATTGTCAAACATCTGCAGAGGAGATTAAAAAAGGATAAACGGAATGGTGCGACAGCAGCAGACTCAGCAAGTGGTAGTGGTGAGGGCAACTCTACGACCATAGCTGCAACAGACACTGACAGTAGCACATCAGAAAACGCTAAGGAAGCTGAGGTTTCTCAACAGACAACCCGAAGGAGGACCTCTAGACCCGCAGCGGCAGTGAAGCAGCTAAACAGGGTACAGCCCATGCCCTTACCCCTGCGTAACAGGGGCAGAAGGAAAATGCGGCAATACATTCTCGTTGCCGTGGCCGTGCTATCGGTGATCGCATTGATCGTGGCAAGCAGCTACATACACCTCCCCAGTTTAAGGTCACTTCACTTCTAAATTAATTAGTACAGTCCCTATGGATAACGAGACGATCTGCACACACATATTCAACCACAGCCGTAGGGATATGGAGTTGGTTCGTTATAGAAATCTTCGGGGCGATTCTTTTGTGGGAAACTTGGTGGCTCTACCTAGATGGCTTCTTTTTATTATTATTATTTGAACTGTGGGTGCCGTTATTGTATTTATTTTCCCTTATAGATTGTGTTGGGAGAGCATTGTGTAAGACTTATCCAATGGTGGTGAAGTATTCGTTATTATAACATAATAATAATTATAGAATTTTTTTTGTACATACGACTCAGGTGAAGTGGCGATAGACTTCTTGTGCCATGATCGAATTTTTTTTTTATTTAATCCTTTTTTATTAATATTTTAAAGTTAATCCCTTGGCAACTTTATTTTTAATTTTGACCTTTTTGGCCACGCCACCTTGGCCTCTGTCATGTCGTATGTAATGGCAACAAGATATGGCGTGACAGTGGTGACATAAGTACGGCCGTTGCTCCAGTTTCCATTTTTCTTCGTGTTTTCTTGGTCTGCCCCGTCGGCCGCCTGCATCCCTGGCTCCCCCTTCATTGTCGTCTCCCGCCTCCTGCCCCACTACCCCCCTCCATCGCCGTCAGCTGCCTCCTACCTCATCGTCCGCCTCGAGCCCTGGCGCCCGCCTCCTGCCCCAGCGTCCAGCCCCATCGCCCACCTCCCTCACCGTAGATAGCCTCTAGCCCCGCTGCCCCCGCCTCCAGCATCGCCGTCCGCCGCCTCCAGCCTCGTTGCCCGCCAATAGCCTCCAACCCCGCCGCCCGCCACCATTACCTCCTTCGTCGACTGGTTGTAGTCTTGGCGGCCCCGCCGCCTACCTCGAGTCCCGACGGCCTCCTTCGTGCGCATAGCAGCCTCCTCTTGCGCTGGCCTCTTCCCCACTTGCATCTTCGGACTGCTGGAGGTAGTAATCGATGACCATGTTGTCACCATCTCCCTCCAGTGCGATATTACCGATTTGGTACTGAGAAATGTTTCATTGTGTATTGATGTGTAACTGTAATTCCCAGTTTAGCATTGGTACAAATGGAAGTAGAATTGTATTGAATTTGGCTTAAAATTGTAGGGAGTATTCAAATTATTTTGTGTGCATAACAATGTCCATGTAAATACTTGTACATATGTGGCACTATATTCATGTTATCACTGATACCGTTGGTTTTGACCTTAGTGGGATGGATGGAAGTAGAGGGAGAGTAATTTATGCTTGAAGAAATGGTAGGCTTAGTGAGTGAAGGGTTTATATCTATTCTGAAGAAGTGTTGTTGAGCTTGATTGGCAGGCTAGGTTTTTTGTTTAGGAGTGGATGCTTTGGAGGATCGGGGGTGTTGAGAGCTATGGGTTTGGTCATCGAGGATGGAGGCATGACGGGATATAAATGGAGTGTGTGATACAGAGGATCAGTAATATGAATGTACATGTAGGGGAAATGAGAAAGGGAGAGGTGCATAGTGAGAATATTTGTGTTGGATGGTAGGCCTTAATAGATTTCATCTCTCTATTTGTGACTAGTGCACTCCAGTAAACAATGATAGATTTATCTTTGTCATAGTTAAACTTTATAAACTTTGACCTTCACTATTTAGAAGTACTGCCATGTGAAATTATGATTGCAATAACGTACATTAAATTTGTTATCAATAGGCTTTCTAATACCAACCATGTGCCGTAGTAGTCCACTAGGCTTGCTGTATGTACGTATGATGAAGCAACGTTATGAATTTTATCATACTTGTTAGTATGGTCATACTATCATACTAGGCTTGCGGTATTGACTTTGCAATAGTTTGTTGCATGTAGATGGATAAAGTTGTATGTGTATTTACTGGTGGGCGGTGGGCCAATTAGCAAAATGGGTAGTGATGCCGACTTTGGTGGTATGGAAGTGACCGTTCTTTTGTTTCGTGAATCACCGGACTTTCGAACTCTTGTGACTAGGATGAGCTCGAGGTAGTTATTGGACTGCAGGGGCGATATGATGCTGGTGTGGGTTGTAAGGTACACACCTGTTTCATGCCAATCTTGTCCAACGATGATTGGGGCACGTACAAGGATGTTGTGCTCGCATCTCAGGTTCGGTCGTTGGAAGTGGCGGTGTAGAGGAGAATCATCGTAGAGGATGTGGCGACCTAGCAAGGTCTGTTGTAACCCACGACGAGCAAGCAAGGGTTGCTGCTACTCGGGCCGAACAAGCAGAGCGTGCCATGAGGTCACACCCCGCAATGACACCCCCTGTAGAAGCATATCCATCCTGAACATTCCAACCGAGCGTTCGCTGTAGCACCCGCCCAAGGGGGAGATGTTGCCCCTTTGTTGGTGCAGGGACCCATGCAAGTTCTTTAAGTCTAAGCAGCGGTTTAGCTTGGACATGCGTTACTAGGGTTGCGCGAACTACTCCTATGACTATCCCGACCGCTGTTGGGACACGAGCAGTTATCGGCAGCCGGTAAGGACAAGTTACAGTGTGTTTTCCTACTATTGATCTTTCAAAGTATACAATAACAACCTCTCTCATCTACCCATAGTCCTCAGATCCGCTATGTGGCTATCGCAAGTGGATAAACTCTCGACTACGAGGAGTGGCATGCGAAAAGGGCCTGCAAGATCTGGGAAGAAGAACGCCTCAACGACGAGCAAACCGAACGTATTTGTCGAGAGACAAAAGCTCATCTTAAGACGTGCACGCGTAAGGAGAGCGAGGCTCGTGAGAGGGAGCGCGAGAAAAATAAAAAATAGCGGTCAAGGCCAAAGAGGCCGCCGTAGAGTTCAATGCTGAGCTTGCAAGGAAGGAAAAATGGCCCCAGTCCACGTAGTAGGTTGGGTCATTCCAAACTAGTCCCCTAAAGGTCGAATTTATTTTCATTCGAAAAAGGTGCATATGTATCGTAGAAGTAGTTCGGTTTGCTACATCGTGCATGATGCTGTTTGTTATGCATGTAATAAAATCCTGTACGCCCTGTTATTTTCAGCTTTATTATAAAGGCTATTTTAATTCCCGTTTCGTATTTTACACTAATTATTGTTTTACTATGTACTTTGTACCCGCGCTCACCGACCAAAGGAAGTGGGTGGCCCTCACCTGCTTCGTCGTCCACGCGCACGAAATGACGACCATGCACATGGAATAACATGAAGATACAGCCTTGGGCCCATTGCCTAGTAAACGTGAAATTACACCAATCAGACGGGGCACCAAATAAAACATCCTTATACAGTGACAAGACTAAAGGGGCAGCAAAACTAGCTAAATAGGTACCAGACAAAATTAGTCAATAGAACTCCCAGATGAAATGTAAACCCTCAATTTTTTTAATCACACGCAATGATTAATCAACAAGGGAAATCAACTCGTGAACATAAAAACCCATACAGCCGGGGCGTACATGTTAACACAATGATTTACGCTTTTTCAGGAGACTTGAGGGCATTCTGAGCAAACAGAGTAAATAAACAATCAAGTCTCAATCTCATTGATTTGAGGGACGACATAGAACACGTCGGAACGAAGAGGACATGGGAAAAATGGCAACGGTAGTGGCGGTCGCACGCAAGTTACCCCTTCCACGTTAAGTCTAGTGGCGTGACAACGTTTTGTCACGCTAGAAATTACGGTGTGACAGATGCCACGTAAGTCTCCACGTTGTCACAACACGTGGCCGAGGGCTTGGTGGTAGCTTTGCCCACACCTCTATGGGTAACGTGACAGATCAACTTGGTCACACTACGGGAGGTGGCGTGGCTAAAGAGGTTAAAATTGAAAATAAATTTACTGATAGATTAACTTTAAAATATTAATAAAAATAATAAAAAAATAAAAAAAATCGCCATGATCTCACTCGCATTTTGCCTACACCTTTTTCGCCATGTGAACATTCCCATGAGTGAGAGAATCAATGCTTGTTGGTAGCCGCTGAAACTTGCTCTTGTACTGTGCGTTTGGCTGTGCGCGTAGAGGGGAAATGCACGGCGATTTGGCGAACATGTCCAACATAAAACTAAAGAGGAGGCATATCGCAGAACGGACCATGGTCAGCTTAGAAGATTCCGAGAGCATGTGCTAATGACTAATGGGAATGGACGTGTTTGGCAATGATATGATTCTTAATTTCTTACTGCATGCTCCCGTTCCGTCCGACGTGTCCTTAATCCTCAGTAACCTCTCAAGTTCGCTGTTAGGTCATTCTCAGTAGAGAGTTTTATGCCGTTGTTTTCAAGACTGCCATATCATGTAAAATGAAATGAAATATGGATGAAACATCCATCCTCAATGCATAGTTTCATTCTATTGTTTCATAGACATTTAATTTCATGACTCATATAGAGTTGGTAATCGTGCTAAGAGAGTTTCATCTAGATGAAACTCACTTCTTCTCTCTCTTCTTAAAAATGTTGTCATATCATCAAAAATGTCTATGTGGCAGCCTATTAAATGCAGATGAACTCCTACTAAGACTGGCCTTAAGAAATAGACGAACGGCGATGCAAATTCACATAATCAATCACAAAAACACTAGAGAGATCAATCACTAGGAGATAATTGAGAGAGAACACCATAATGTAGTCTTTATTAATTTTAGATCTGTTCTCATATTACATAGGCATCTTTATTTATAGTCTAAACTCTCTAGGGGTAGTTCTGGTAGTATGTCCACCGTAACCTTCTAGGTTTCGTAACACGCTGCACATTAGCCTTCCTCCTTTTTCTACCAGCTGGCCACCTAATAAACAGCTAGCTTGAGCGGGTGATTTGTTAGCATTGGCCCCGAGATGGGTGATCTATAAGCATCAACGTGAGATAAAAAACTTCGTCTTCGAATTGTATGACTTGTATCAGTGATCCCTAATTACTTGCATAAGCATAACAGTAGGCATCCTCCTCAGCAACCAAACCAGTAAAATGCGACTGCGCATCCACGCGCTCGTTGGATGACACTGAACTGAAGTGACGAAAAGCGCCAACAAAAGTGCATTCCTCTTAGCCCAAACAGTAGCTACAACACGACACCCATGAGAAATCTAGAGAAACGAAAGTCGGCGCGCCGGCCGGCTCAGCCCGGAGCCGCTGCTCCTCCTCGGCCTCTATCCGCCAGGAGGCATTCGCCCATCTCCTTCACCTGGGCAGCACCGTAGCAGCAACGAGGCTCGCGGCAGCGCGTGACCCGGCCCATTTGCAGAGCAGCTCTCCACGACTCACGCCCAGGGACACCCATATGACCGATAATCCAAAAAACTTCGGAGAAATTTAGGTCAAAATTTTCAAATCAAAATTTAAATTAAAAAATAGTGAAATGTATCGGCTGAAAATTTTGAAAACAAATTTTGACATAAAATTCTTCTATATTTGATAAAATTCATGTAAAATATTTTTTCAGAACCAGTTTAAAATTTTACTGGAACCGTTTCGCCGATAAAACCGATAATCGTCCGAACCATGCTCACGTCTCGCACCAGGCCCACGACCCACCGAGGTGCGATCGGTCATCCGCACCACACATATCCTCCGAGCGTGGTGTCACCACCGCGTACGCATCCACTCCACGCCCACGCCGCACGCCAAGCCACGAGCAGACGGCAACCGGGCGATCCGTCGTACCCTGAACAAAGCTTTCCTGTCTTATTTTCTGTGTTTCCTCATACGTGGCAGCAGTCCCAAAGAGATAAGTGTTGTTGTAGACCCTATAAAAAGTAAAGTAGGATGAATAAAGTGCTTGCATATGTGAGAGAACAGGAAAAGAGAACGGAAAAACTTTATTCTTGTACCCGGGAAGCGCAACGCGTGCGGTACACGCGCCCGCGCGCATTTTTAACCAGCCTCGCGCCATTCCACCCCCGCGGGCCGCGGCCGCGCCGCACCGTACCGTAGGTAACTAGGTATGGGGATGGCCGGTCCGGTCCGGACCTGCCCCGTGCGGCCAAGAAATCACTAGCGTCCTCTCCCGCTGGTGGCGCGACCACTGGAGGCGTCTCCCCGAGCACCTCGACGCCGCCGCGGTCCTCGGTGTTGTCGCCGCTCGCAGCAGGACTTGCTGCCTCGCGCCTCCGCCCACGTCGCTACGACCTCGACGGCGTCGCCGCCAGCCTTTGCATGCGCTTGCGCATCCATGGCCAAGATTTGCCGAACCTCAGCCCAATTTCCGTAGCCACCGCCCACCGGATCTCAGTGTTGTTTTAATTAACGGGATCCGTAGCCACCGCATCCGTGCCCAATAGATTTGAGAGGAGACGACTGGAGAGGACGGGAGATGGGGATCGAGAAGAGACAACAAACTCCACTAGACCGGGCTGCATCCATGGCGCGCCTCAGACCACGGGCGGCCACCGCCTCTCTCCCCGCGTCCATCTCCCGTCAGCACGGCCGACGACTCCGCCAAAGCCCATCCCTCGCGGGCTCGCACTCACAGCCTACTGGAGAGGAAACGGGTAGGGCTGAAAACGAAAACGGTAATTCTCGGTTACCGAAAATCGTTTTTGAGAAATTACCGATTTTTTCCCCTAAACGGAAACGGTGACGGTAACCGATAAAACGGAAAGGAAAACGGTAAAACAATCCGATAACGAAAACAAAAACGATTTAGCTCTCTTCCGATCGTTTTCGAAAAATACCGTATTTACCCGATAATATACCGTCGATAATTACCGTATTTACCGCCGACTGAGCACAGAGCAGTAGCACCCCCAGTGAGTCCCCCAGGCCCATCTCCGCTGAGAGCACCCCCAGGCCTATTACTCCATCTCCCGTAGTCCCGCACGGCCGCACCCCACCTCCTCCCCATTCGGCCTCCGATCCCCACGCCGAGACCAATGCCAGCCGCCCAGCGCCCCAGCCCTAACTCCTTAGACCTAGCCGCCGCCGCCTCTGCGACTCGCCACGACATCGTGTGAGCGCCTCCCCCTCCCACGCTGCTGGTCGCCTCTAGTCTCCCACTCACGCTGCCATCCTTCTCCTTCTTCAGGCGGTCGGCGGCCACATCTGAGACGAAGATGGCGCCGGCTGGAGATGCGGATCAGCCGGCGGATGCAACACCCCGAGGCCCCCGAGCGCGAGTGATGGAGGCAGAGGCACCACTCCCTATCGACCTTGCCACCTCTCAAACCTCGGCAGCAGCCACAGCTTCGTCTGGTAAGCTCATCTTCTTATCCACCGATGTCCTTGCCGCTCTTGCCGAGCTCGAGCCCCGCCACGACGGTGTTAGGTAGAAATTTGATGAGAAATATCTGGTTCTTCAATAAGTGGCCTTGTTAGCTAGAAATTGTAGGTTAGTTTGGGCCGTTTGGCCTTACAAAAATGAATCACCGTGGCATGCTTATGTTGGCCATAGTGCTAGTAGTGCAGAAGCAGAAGGATAAATGATTAGTTGGACCATTAGGAAATTGGGTACAATGTTCGGTGTTTCCATTGAAGTCGAGAGAATCGACAAGGATGCTGGAGAGAGGATAATTGTTGCCTCATCTGAGTACTGAGATTATGTGTGTGGGGTCTATTCAAAACTTCAGATTACTGTATGTGTATGCCGCTCTTGCCGAGCTCGATTCGGCCGGTGGTGCCGCGCTGCATTTGCGATGTATGATGTGTATGTGTATGGGCGGAGACCGGAGTGCGATGTATGATGTGTATGTGTATGGGCGGATTTTGGTTCATGGTTATTGGTTAGGAATTCTGCGTTTGATAAGTGATAACTTCAATTTTTATAACCTCGCTGCGACGCTGCTGTTGTTTGGCAACTTAACCAGTTAGCTGTTAGCCTATAATCTTGCTTGAATGTTTGCTAAAGGTGTATGTTTTAATTCACTGATAAAGAAATTATCGATGCTGTATTGCTGTGGCACAGTGGCAGTGCATGATTATGTTCTCAGGTGTATGTTTTTGCAGTGCATGATTAATTAGTAATTTTGGTTCTCTCAATAGCTTGTAAAATTAAAGAAGTGTAACAGAGTTTTGTAGTAGAAGTATATGTTTTTGCTTGTTCTTCTACGTGGATAAGTGTGTTTTACAAACAAATTCCTTGAAATTTAAGCGTCAGAATTCAGAAACATGTAGTCCTTGCTTGCACATCACTGTCGATGACAAATAAGATCGATGTCTAGTGTTGGAAATGCTTTCCGCCAATTGGGTGCTAAGGACATACAGATTTATATCTTACTGATGCACTATTTCACTATGTAGATTTATATCTTATACTAATAGGAGAACATTTGCACTTCATTTGTGATAGGATCCCATAAACGTGCAAGGCCAGCTGCAAGTGAAAATGCAAGCCAGAATCTTGGCATGTCTGCTTCTTCTGCAACACCTGCATCAGCACCTTCATTTGAGAGAAGTTTAGTGCCAAGTGGTGGTACGCATCGTGGCACCAAGCGGATGGTGTTGATCCAATCGATGTGGATGCAGCAGAATGGCGAGGACGAAAATGAACTCGCTAGCAAGAGGGCCAAGAAGAGCACATCGAAGTGTGGCAATACTTCACCAAGTACTGGCTAACAGTGAAGGTGAATGGCAAGGAGGAAAATCAGCTTTGGGCAAAGTGCAATGTCAAAGGTTGTGTAAACAAGACCAGCAAACACAGAGCTGAGAGCAGATTTGGAACAACTGGTTTGTGGACCCATTTCGCTAATTATCACAGCAACAAGAAAGGACAGCAACAACTTACAACAAAATCGATAAAGATATCGCATCGCAGCTTGTCCAACCTTACAAGTATGATCAAGAAGCTAGCTTGAGAAAGTTCTATGAGGCTATGATAGTTCATGAGTACCCTTTTAATATGGTTGAGCATGAATATTTCCAAGAGTGGGTCAAATCATTGCGTCCACATTATCCTCTAAAGTCTCGTGTCACAGTTAGAAAGGAAATAATGGAATATTATTTGGCTGAAAAGGATAAGTTGTATGCATACTTCAAAACCGTTCAAAGTCGATTTAGTGCAACTATGGATATGTGGACATCCAACGTAACAAGGGTTATATGTGTGTTACTCTTCATTGGGTTGATGATGATTGGAAAATTCAGAAGAGGATTGTCAATTTCTTCCATGTTGAAGGGCGACATCTTTGGTGAGAGGTTGTCATATACACTTTCTTCTTGTCTTTTGAAGTGGTATGTGGAGAAAAGATGTTCTCTCTAAGTTTGGATAATGCAATGGCAAATGAAGTAGCGGTTAAGGATGTCATTGTAGAACTCAAGAGGCATAGTCCTTTAGTATGTGATGGGCTGTTTTTCATGTGAGATGTGCCAATCACATCCTTAATTTGGTTGTTAGAGATGGTATGCGTGTGATTGGCTCTACAACTGAAAAGATTAGATCATTTGTAGTTGTTGTCAAGGGATCTACGGTTCAGTGGGAAGAGTTCCTGAAGTGTGCTACTGAATGTGGGCTAGATACAAAGCCTTCTCTCTCACTTGATGTTTCTACGAGATGGAATTCTACATATCTCATGTTGAGGGATGCTCTTTATTACAAGCCTGCATTTGAGAGGCTCATTTCCATCGACCACCGCAGGTATGAGTATATTGCTCCTTCAAGTCAGGAATGGGAGAAGGCCCACATTATGATTCCTTTCTTGAAAAAATTCTTTGACCTGACCGAGATATTTTCTGGTACTCTATATCCAACAGCAAACCTGTTTTTTAGAGGTTTTTGTGAGATTAAGTTATATCTATCTGATTGGTGTAATAGTAATGATGCCACTCTTTGCCAAATGGCAAATGCTATGAGTGTCAAGTTTGACAAGTACTGGAAGAAGTCAAATGTTGCCCTTGCTGTTGCAAATGTACTTGATCCTAGGTTCAAGAGAAGAATTGTAGAATTTTACTTGAGAAAGTTATATAGAAATTCCTACCAAGCTGAACTTGATAAATTCAATGGTGTTCTAAGGAATATGTTTCATTGTTATGTTTCTTCCGCACCTTCTTCCAAGAGTACAACACTTGTTTCATCAACTTCAGCTGTAGATCAGTTTATGGATAGTGTGGATGATGAGCTTGATTCCTTCCTTTATGAAAGTGATGCATGTGGTAATGATAAAGGAATAAGTGAATTGGAGAGGTACTTAGCAGAACCACAATTGAAGGTTTCTAAAGCCAACCATAATACGTTTGACATTTTAGCATGGTGGAAAAATCAGAATGATGAATATCCTGTCCTCTCCCTGATTGCTCGTGATATGTTGGCAATGCAAGTGTCAACCGTGGCTTCTGAATCTGCATTTAGTGCCGGTGGACGTGTCGTCGACCCATATCGGCGACCTTGATCCCGACATGGTACAAGCACTTGTTTGCACTAAGGATTGGATAACCGGAGCTAAAAGAGGTAAAAGTGTAAACCGATCTGTTGCTTTCTATTAACAATATCTTGATGTTCTTTTTACTCATGTAGCGCCTTTTAATTTTCGTGCTCTAAGAATATTTCTTCTTTGCCTAGTGATCTTGAGGTTCTTGAAGCCATTAAGAGCATGCACTTATTGGGGTATAATTATATTGATATGTATTGCAGTAGCATGTAATTCATTTGAAGTACTAACACGTTATTTCCATTGCAATTTGTAGGATGAATTTTCAGAAATGGGCGGTGATTATGTGCTTGCAGATGATGATGACATGCCGGAGGTTCAGCTATAGAAACAGCTATCCATCCTGCTAGTGCTTCCTATCCTTTGTTAAGTTCACTGTCCAAGTGTCGAACTAAGAACTTGGTTTAGTATTTCAGTTATTAGTGTACTAGTACTTTCGAGTTTGTGAGCTTGTGACTATGCCTACGTCATGTGGTTGTCAGCTTTGTGTGCTTGTGACTTGTGAGACCTAACTAAGTATTATTGTATTAAGTCCATGATGTCACTTGTGGTTGTGGGTTTGTGGCTTTGTGTCGTGTCATTTTATTGCTATATAATATATGTGTCTTGCTTCTTGTGCCATGGATCATTACTACAGTATTATTTTTCATGTGACCTGGGTCAATGTATACAGCTATTGTCATGCTGTGCAGATTGGTGTGTTTATTGTATTTTAGATATCGCTTTCATGATTTCCGATCGTTATCGATGCAATTTTGATCGAATAGTTTCGTTTCTGAATTTACCGGAATATCGATGTCGTTCTCGTTTTCGACAATATCGTATCGATTTCGTTTTCGAGAAAATAATGTGAAATTGAAAGTGATTTGATCTCCTACCGATCGTTTCCGACCGTTTTCAGCCCTAGAAACGGGAGGCTGTTGTTCATGGACATGGTCCGCCGGTCCGCCCCATGTGATCTAATGGGTAAGTGAGGATCTGCCCCCATTGGCCTTCATCTTTCGGTTTTGCTATTGCACAGGCAACTGAAATTTTTTTATCTCTTAGTTATTTAAAATCACACTCTCAATCAACTGAAATTGCAGTCTCTCCAAAAAATCACCTACAACTTCAGGTGATTTAGAATCACCTGAAGTTGTAGCTTCCCCTTCAAAAAATCACCTACAGCTTCAGATGATTGAGAGTGCAACCTCAGATGACTGAGAGATAAAAAAATTTCAGTCGCCTATGCAATAGTCACTCCCTTTCTGGATCGCCCCATGTCATATTGGTGCAAAATGTCCGGGGCCGGGAAGCAGTTACGTGCATGTAGAACATGCAATGCAAGCATGGGAAACCCAGACGCGCGAGGATAGTATGGAGAACGGCGTGCAGAACTCGCTACGTGTGTTTGCCGTTCACCAGATGCTAATTAAAAAGCTGCCTATGCAATTGCTAACCACGCTGCACACAAGAAAACAAACACAATGCTTAGAGAGAGTTTATCGGGTTAATTAATTCCCCGAAACATGCTGCGTTTAGTGTGCTACTCTTTAGAGTTGAGGGCCTTGAGGCTGCTTGTATATGTATATGTAAGTACGCTGTCGTGTGACGAACAACACTGACGAGTGACGATGTCACGCGTGTTTTGTTCATCTGAAGCTTCTACTTCTCCCAATGTTCTCGACGAAGGCTTCACCAATCCCCTCGCCGATCCCCTCGATCAGGCCGCCGATGACCCCGAAGAGGGCGTTCATGGTGACCTTAGCCGCGGCCACAAACACGTTGCTCTTCTCCGGCGGCACGATGCCGTGTACATAGAGCCCGTTCACCATGTCCTTGGCGCACTTGGCGTGGAGGTAGTACCCGCAGGGCATGCACTCGTAGACGTGGCCAGACCGCTTCCTCCTGCATATCTGGCAGACGAAGCTGGTCTCCACGCCGGCGCCTTCCAACGCCGGCGCGAGGAGCAGCGGGTGGTCGTGGACCGGGAAATCCATCCTCCGGCTCATCGTCGCGCAGCACGGGTGCATGTCGAAGCTGCACGCCGCGCAACGGAACGAGAAGCCCTTCATGGACTTGCCACAGATGTCGCATTTGCACCGAAGAAAGCCACCTAATTGAAATGCATGGACACATACATGATGGAAGCGATCGAGCTAGCACAGGTTAGCACTACAGAATTAATTGTACTTAACGTGCTTGATTATATTTTTTTCACAGCAATGAAGGATACAGTTTTGTGTACCTGGTTTTACGAAGAAGAGAAGGTGCTGATGCCTCGGATGGAAAGGGTGGTCATGGAGAGACGGAGGAGCCAGCGCGCAGAACTCGTGCAGCTGGAAGTCGCAGATTTGGCACATGAACCTCCTCCCGGCGCCATACTCCTTGCAACCCATGCACATGAAGAGGTACGGGAAGTCGAACCGGGCTAGCCGGTGCTCCGGGTGGCTGAAATGCGCGATCTCGGCGCCATTTTCAGCTGGTTTGTGCTGGCTCGTTTCAGAAACGTCTTCTGAAGGCAGCTTGCCGCTGAGCTTTCTTGATTTCATGGACATGCGTCTGCTCATGTTGCTTGAGGTTACTACTACTCTCTTCAACATTGCTGAAGCTAGTATTTTGGGCACTTATATATGAAAACATATAAGGAAAGCTTAAAGCTTGATCAGGAAGGACTCCTTGGTACGTGTTACCGTTCCACTAAAATTTTTGGTCTGATCCACGGCTCTGCAGCAGCCTTATTACACCGTGTGGTAAAGCTAAGTTTTGATGCTTGTGTGATGGACAAGTCTTGCCTCCTGTGAGAAAGTTACAGCATCAAGAAATCTTGTTTTGCTTCTGCAGCATCTAATTCCTGGTAGATTCAGAATGCACATCAAGCTATGTAGATCAGAAACTACCAGGTTAAGAAACATGTTGCTTGCTGTGAAAACATCTTCGTGTGTCAGAAGAACCAATTTAACCCATTCATCCTTATTCATTACTTCCAGCCGTTCACAAAACAAGTTGTTTTGGAATATGTGTAGTCAAATTTTAAAAACTCTAGGTATCGATATCTTTTTAAATATTTAGATGAGATATATGAAAATTATATATGTAAATTCGTCTCAAAAAATACTTTTATAATATTATAATCTTATTAGTTTTACAAATATATCATAATAGTAATTAATGGTCAATTGTGTTTTAGAAACCGTGTTGTGATGTTCAAAATGACTTGTTTTTATGGACGGGGGAGTATCACAGATGTGAAATTTTGGATTTGGACATGCACATTGAACATTGGTTCTGCATTTGTTTCACCAACTCGCCATCAGTATTTTTAGGAAATGGGCACGGAAGATCTCCTGCATTTGAATGCGCAGTGCTCTTTCTTGGTAATCCATAAAAGGTGGCAATTTTTGGGCAGCCAGTAGTGTAGTGCAAATGCAATGTTGTTGAGTTGTTCCGATTTAAACAGCCAAGCTGCATGTACAGTACACTACTGGCTATGGATAATGGTACAGGTTAAGGATTTGAGGCCATGTACCGAACTGCCCATTTTGGTGCCAACATATTACTTGAGTCTTTACATGGAAAGATCTTGGTTTGCAACTTGCAAAGTCCTTGGGCCATTAAAATCCCAGATAGGCATATGTACCTTCAGAGTGTCACTGGGCCTGTGCGCCCATAACATATCGTACCAACATAATTTTAGCATAGCGTGTGCAGAGAACGCGCATGTGTATGTATATTCATATGGTATGTGTGGGTTATGTACTTATGTGTGTATGTACCTGAAAACATAATTTTCAGCATGCTGTGAGAGAAGCATTTTGGAGGATGCGTCCTTCGGGCCGGCGGAAACGCCTCTGCTCTGCAGCTAATTGATACCGAACCACCGCGCGCGCGCGCGTCGCAGCGGAGGAGAACCCGTGCGGATTCATGTACCACCGATGCCCATCGCGTGCAGCGCTAGCTAATTCAACCATTTCGTGTAAGGTCCAAAATATATCAGAAGTTTAGTTGTAGATAGAAAAGGTATCATAACTGTTCATAAATTTTTAAAAAATAATTTAATTAAAATATGATCTAATTGCCAAACTACAATAGTTTTACGAACATCTAAACTTAAAACTTAACTTACATTCATCAGAATCGAAGAAATCACACATAAACGTTGGAGTGCAGTCGCAATCCTAACACGTTAGTTGATGTATCATTTTTTTTCTCTGGTGTCTGTTCTGATAAAAATAAACAAAATTGAGTACACTAAGTACTCAACAAACCACATGGGAAGGTTGTTTAAATAATATGCAATGAGTTCAACTGGACAGAGTCACATGTCATAATACGATAAGAATATATGCAAGTTTGTTGGTAAACAACTTTGTACTTAAAACCATAAAACGATATTTAATTAGCAAGGGGTTTCACCATTCGCAATTTCTATATTAAAATTATCCAAATTCTACTTATGTCTTATTATTAGAATTACCTATGAAACACAGCTCTATTAATTGGGAGTACGTCATATTCGTATATCATTTATATACTCTGTAGAATTGTATAACTTTACCCATAAGATATCTCAAACTCATAATATCAAGCTATAGACATGTAACATTATAGCGTGCGACTGAGCTAAGACAACTAGGTCATTCACTGCTTATTTCATTGTAGTTTCTACCTGGTAGACTTAGAGCCATTCAACCCTATCAGGAATTCATTGGCCAGTATGAAAAACAGAGTTCGACATTGAGTGGACCTACCGTTGTGAATAATAGCTAGTGGGCGTACCAATCCAACTTCTATTTCACCCCTTATCCCATGGGCTATCCATACCATCCTAAGTTAACCATCACCCTAATATTCGATCAAATCGAATAATGTACTAGACTAGGTTGACAAGGCAAACTTATGGTTGAACGAGTTCTGTGTCTATAGCTTGGCACAAAGGTCTAATCCTTATTAGTCTATCATTCACATAACATGTGCACTCTGGCACCACACCACTATATCATACTAAAGCCTCACACTCAGGGTGAGGTCATGGACTTCAACCATATAGTGGCTTCCCACCAAGTAGTTTCCTACCAAGTAGCTTCAACCTTAGTATCATTTTAAAATCTATCGGTATGAAGCTAAAATATTCTTAGTAGTTCAACAAAAAAATTTATTTGTCCAATCTACTATTAGCTATTTCTATACTGATTAATTTACTAAAGTTGTCAAGATGAATATAGCTTTCACAAATATAACAAGGCCTTTTAGTGGTAGGATCTAGCTATTTCATCGTGTCATTTCAAGCTATTATTTTATATAGATAAAAGTGCTTAAATAGTAATAATGAAAGTAATGATATTTTAATAATATGGAATCAACACGATCAAGAATATGTGACTTGTCTTTTTATCCAAAGTTTTCGATTACTTCTTTGTAAACTTCAGGTTTAATAACATCTACCTCTGTTGCTTCAATAGCTTCTTCGTTGGCCAATTAGTCGAATCCATATACTAACGTAAAAGAACGAATGCAAATATGTTCTTATTTTGCAGAATGCAAGCTGAGAATAAAATGCAATAAAATATCTGAAAAAGATATAAAAGAAAATGAGTTAGACGGTACTTGGTTGGGTCAAACAAAGTTGAAAATGGGTTAGGCATGCTCAAAATGGTCGAAATGAGTATAAATAGACTTAACATGTTTTGATGAATAGTAACATGTTGGGTGAATAGTACCAGGTTGGCGCTATTCCTAATGAGTTGGGTTTGGTGAATAATAATGGGTTTTGGTTTACCCTAATGGCCTGCACAATAATAGGCTAGGCTATGAATAGTGTTGCAATAGGTATGAATAGTTTTTGGGCTTTGAACAGTGAAGTCTAGCCCATTCGACCAATTGGGCCAAGGTCTAGCCCATTCGGCCAATTAGGCCAAGGTGTGATTTTGGCTTACTCCGCTAGCCCAACTAGGCGATCCGCAGAGTGAAGCCCACTTCTTTTGAGCTCATGCTTATGGTTGCCCGAGCAGAGAGCGACGGTGGCACAAAATTGGTCGAAGATGAAGGTGAATAGCGGCGAGCAAGCTTGGGACATGGGAATTCCATTTTGGGAATGCACATGGGTGGAGGTGGCCTGGAGAGAGCTGGCGGTGGCGATGCTTTGCTGGAACATGGCCATGGCATGACGGAGCTACAGTGAAGCTCCGACCAAATTGAGGACGGCTCAGGCATCCACAAGGTTTGTAGACTCTAACGGTGGTGTTGGCTCAGCTCGGGAGCCTTGTGGTGTGCTGGCAATGGTGATCGTGAATGGCCAAGCGGCAGCGCACGATGACGATGAGCTAGGGACGGCGACGTTGAACAGGAGGCTATGGATAGCTTTGCGGGAATAAGGTGGTGCTATGGGTGTGGTTAATTTGATTTGAGATGAGGCTACGGTGAGAATTCGGATTTTTGGCTCACTGGCGAAAACTCGAGCATCGACGACGAAGCTTGGTCGGAGAGGAGGAAGCTTGCAGTGGTTGTCAGGTGATGCGAAAGGTGTTAACGAAATTATCAAGCTTAACTTTATAGCCGGCAAAGGCAATGGCAACAGGGGTGAGGCAACAACGCGTTCAGCATGTGGACGGCCGAGGTGCTTCGGCAGTGTAGCGGTGGAGCTGGCGGTTGTGTTGGCAGCGGGATACGCATGGCTCCTTATTGGCACGAGCGCACAAGCTAGTGAGGAGGGTTGTGGCATCACACACGTGTCGAACGATTGGCGTCGAGATATGTTGTGGCGGAAGAGGATGGGGTGTGGCATGTGGTGTGTTATAACGCGGTATGGCCTGTCGGCAAGGCGGCACGGTCACTGTGCCTCCGTTGACAAGGTTGCAGTGGCAAGTAGGTGAGAGCGTGAACATCGTGCTGGCGCGCTGCAATGGAAGTAGAGTGATGGCACCAAGGCAAAAAGGCGCCTAAGGAGTATTGAAGGCAAGTTTCTCAAATGGGAAAGCAGAAAATTGAAGAAAGTTTCCGAATTTAACAAAAAAAATCAAATTAAGCAAATTTTAAATAAATTCAAAAAAATTTAAAAATGAGTTGTTTCATTTCTCCCTCCCTCACTCATCTGTTGCCGTGAGTCCCCGCGTGATGGGTGAGTGGGAAACAGACAATGGATGATAGTTTTTGTCTATGATTTTTGAGACGGCAATAGATGGTAAAGACATCGACGCAGACGACACATATAATTTTATACTTAAAAATTCGTTTTAAAAAACCGCTCCACTTTAGCTTTCCAAGAAACAAAACGCAAGAAAGAAAAACTGGGCCTGATCCGACAACCAGCTACATACATCATCCAGTCGTTTTCAACGCACCTGGCCGCTCTCGATCGATAACTCTACGTGAGTCATGATTGACTATATGGCATTGTCTCGTCTCACCACAGGACCCTAGCTAGCACAATTGGTTTTCCTTGTAAACGTGTTGGGTTGATCTTGAGTTCGGATACTGTTTTCAGTACGTTTCATGATTGACCAAACTAATCAACCCATAGATTGGAAACGAGGTCAAGGGCAACACCACGGCAGAGCTTGCCCTATAATTTTCTATTCATGTCGATCTTTTTGACGAGAATATTCATGTTGATCTTGTGGGCGCAAATTAGTTGCGTCTACTTGTTCCCGCGTAGAATTGTCCTTGCTGCCTTCAGTGCCTTGCTTGTCCTTTAACGTACAAATCGGGCTAAGTACGCACAAACGATCTGATGGCAAGGCATTCCACGGAGAATCTCGTGCACAAATGACAACTTCTGGGTCAAGTACAATGTGAGTTCTCGCTCACTAGCTAGGCATGAAACACATGGACAGATCGAGGGCCTTAGTTTCACTATGTATATATATGGATGGGCTCGACTATCCTTTTAAAATATTTGTCTACTAAAAAATCAAGATTATAATTATTGTAATATTTTATTCTCTGCATCTAATTAAATACTTTGGAAGGGATATAAGTGATTGTAGTATATTATTTAATAGAGGTATGTACGATAATTTTTTATTAATTTTTTCTTACATTTAGTATTCCTTTGTCTTGGTATGCACGGGCGTGAACATGTATTTCAAAATGGAGGGCGAAGGATGCCTGGCTGCCTGCACAGTAATACTTAGAGCATGTCCAATGCAAATTGCTTATATATGAATGCTTAAAGAGAGATAATATAGCCACATCATCAAGCATCCATGCAAAAGTTATTTCTTCCAATGCAAGCATCTCTTCCGTTGGTGCTTAGATACTATATTGTCTATTAATAGATATAGTTATACACATAAGCACCTACTAAGCACCGATACTTATTTAAACATCGATGCTTCAAAATAAGCACCTTATCTATCCTATGTGGCAAGAAAAATCAGTTTTTCATTGCTAAGCATCTCTCTAAGCGTCTGCATTGTACATGCTCTTAGGGCTAGCTATATTATTCCTCGTTTGCACCCTTAACAGGCTGAGTTAAAATGTTTCATCCATCAAGGGAGACAGCTAAGACGGTATATTGTCCTAATCATCCCCTCTTATATTAGAGGCCGTTCAATCCAGCTTTGGCTAGCGGTTTTTAATTGTTGACTTTTGGCTAAAATTACACCGTAATAATTGCTAGCTTTTCTTGAGTCATTCAATTAAAGAAAAATAAGAAAAAAATAAAAAAAACATTATTATATCTCTATAAACAAAACAAAAGGAAAAAAATAAAAACTAAAAATGAAAATGAAAAAGTCGACGTGATCCTTCTAAGCAGGGGCGAAGCTAGGATAAATGGTCACCGGGGTCATGACTTATAGCCTTCCAGGTCCCAGGAAGCAGAAGATGGGCCGGACTGCTGGGTTGCCAATCTGCTGTGGTCGAACATATTTTCTACCGGGGTCCAAGGTGGTGAAAAATCGCTGGCTATAAAAGGTTACGGTAAAATCGTCGGTGTCGGTCGACCCCGACGCGTTCACGTAGCTTCGCCCCTGCTTCTAAGCTATGATGGCTCCTGGAAGCTGAAAGACATTGAACGGTCCTTATCCCCGTGCGTGCATGAGGGGCATAGTTCCGAAAGTCGTATCAGCTGAGGAGAGCCGTGACGGCGGACGGCGACCTCTCCCGCGCCGGCCGCTTTGCCGTCCCCTGCTCTGTACATGCATGCGTCAGCCATGACCACCCCAAACAATCCATGCCAAGTCGCTGTCACACACTAACGATGCCATCCATCCCACTTCCATTTGACGCTCCTTCGTCCTCCCTCTCGCCCACCGATTCGCCCCTCATTTGTGTGCCCCCGTGATGTACACGAATGAAAGTACTCGAAACATGCCACACCCAATCCAGCATCCCTCACACCTACCATTTTGACCACGTACCCAGCTAAGGATGGATTCGGATCGGATCCGGACGGATACGAATTCGGATGTCACTATTTACCACATTTTATTTCGAATACGAATACGAATACGGATGTTATCGAATACGAATGCAAAACGGATGCCTCGGATACGGATTTGCATTCGGATATTTGCGCAAATTAACTTGAAGTAAATATCCTATAAAAACAACCAAGATGGATAAAATGTCGATAGATATGTAACGTGAATTAAACTAAAGTACGTTAACAGTAAACTCCTAGATCGAAGTGATTTAAAAACAAAAGGGATAATACTTCATACAACACCAAATCAAAATGAAATAAAGTCAAACAACAATTGTGTGAGACCATTGATGTTAAGTCCCATAGCAGAGAATAGGATATCTAACTCTAAGTAAGTTGAATTTGAACAGAGCAATTCTAGCAGTAATGGTGGTGGCATTCCCAACAGGCCAATAGTAGCTATGTCCGCAAGAACACCGTTCTGAGCTTACATACAGCAACACCATTGCACCAAAAGCAGTCAAGCACCTGCACCTCTGCTCTCTACAAAAAAAAAGATTTCAGAACTGAACTCACAAGACAGCTATATCATCATCAAGACATCAATTTTTTCCCCATATTTAACAAGAGCACACAAGACAGCTATGTCGAATTGATTGTCAGCTGCATAACAGATGAGGACTAAGAATGAAAGCTGAAATTCCCATGTACTAGTAACTTAATCATGATAGCTGAAATTTAATAAAAATACAGAATGAAAGGGTAGTCACCTGAAGAAAGAGCAATCCTAAATTTCTTCCTGATCCACAATGGTGTGAGCAGCAATACCATCAACATGATCACCTATAACACAAATGATTATATGAACAAATAAATAAATTTGAGTTTCTAAAATTAACAATGAGGTCTAATAGCTAGAATACCTTCATCTTGTTCAGCTTTATCATTTGTAGTAAGACCACCAAATCATCAAGAATTGAAGCTACACCCTTTTGATCTGAAATAGATAAACAAAATTACATGGGAGAAACCAGCAATAAATAATCTATCAACTGGACATAGAAAATATACACAGTATTGAGAAGTAAGCAGCAACAATTACCTTCCCTTGATGCTCTTATCCAATCCTTGGAGCAAATAAGGGCCTCAACAACTTGAGGGTCCAAACGGCTACGATACTTGTCAACAACTCTTCCTCCAAAGATTTGAATGCTGATTCAGATGCTCTCGTTGATGCAGAATAGCTAAAACATCCCTTGCAAGTCGACCAAGGATAGGATATTTTGTACTATGGGTCTTCCACCAACTCAAAATGTCAAAATAGTCACCTTCTTTCCAACTCAAAGAATGGATCTTTGATATCTTGCTCTAAGTCGATCTGCTCTGGCCGAGTTCGGTGTTGTCCCTTAGAAATGAACTTAATCTTTTCTCTTTGGCTCCTCATTTAAATCCACATAGCACTGAGAAGTTCTAGAAGTTCTAGCAGTTCTAGGTTCAGTTTCTTGCACAAACCTAGCTGAACTAGAATCATACTTGGAGGCATAAGAATCATAAAGCTTTTGCAGAATTTTCTTGAACTCATACATATCATCAAATCCATAATCATCGGACATCTCACTATAATAAAATTCAACCACCTTCATCTTGTACCGAGGATCTAAGAAGCATGCAACAGCAAGAGCAATATTGCTCATCTCCCAGTACTTATCAAATTTTTCCTTCATTGACTTAGCCATAGAAACAACAAAATTGTCATTGCTTTTTAGCCACTCAATAATCTTGAGGTTAATTTCACAAAATTCAGAAAAGAACAAGTTTGCTGTTGGATAATGGGACCATGAGAGAATTTTAGTGGCATCATAAAATATTTCCAGCGGTTGCAGTGTATGCAAAGATGGTCCCATTCCTCTCTTGTAGGAGAATGTGAACTATATTTGTCGGATAACATAGCACAAGCTTCGAAAAACACTTCTAAAGTGAAGGGCATCTGCTATCATTAAGTAAGTTGAATTCCATCTGGTGGCCACATCTAAAGAAAGACCCTTTCTGCTACTCCCAGATTCAACAACAAGCTTTGAAAATGCCTCTTGTTGCAAAGGGAGCTCTTAACAATAAGGACTAATGCACGAATGTTTGCAATAACAGCTGAAATTGTGTTCACACCATCTCTAGCAATGAGATTCATAATGTGTGCAGCATCTCACATGAAAGAACTTGCCAAAGACACGAGGTACAGAACCATGATTCTTAAGAGTAGAAATGATCTGTGTCCACACAAACATCATTTGAAGATGCATTATCTAAAGTCAAGGCAAATAATTTATGATCAAGGTTCCATGAGGTCATATTTTGCAAAAATGCAGCACTCAAATTGGTTCTGTGTGCCTTCCTTAAGATGCATGAAGTTTATAATCCTTTTTGTATCTTCCATTCGTCATCAATGAAATGACAAGTTACACATAGGTACCCTTATTCGATTTGAAGTCCACATATCCATGGTACAGCTAAACCGACAGTCAAGAGAGGCAAAATGATCAAAGAGCTTTTTCTTTTCATTATAAAAGATATCCATAATTTTGGTCCTGCTACCCTTATGCCCATTATTGGGAAATCAAGCAAAGATCTAATAAAATCATTTGTATACTCATGCTCACAAATGTTGATTGGATACTCATGCATGATAATTGCAATATAGTATTTTTTTATACTACTTTTCTCATCATACCTCCAGTTATCCGAACTCTTTTTCGTTATGCTAGGATTCTCTTTGGCATCATCATGAAATGAATGGTAATGATTCCATAGGCGTGTCGTACCTTGATTGCTTGGGGTGGGAGAACATCATCACAAGATTTGCATGCTGCCATTGGCTTCTTGATAACCATGTCATCTATATTTTCTTCGACAAATATATCTTTGAAATGCTTCCAAATTGCTGAAGTTTTCTTCTTCGCTTGCTTGATTTTGAGGGCTGGACTACGACCTGTTGGGGACTCGATTTGATCCGAGTAGCAGTGCACCACTTGCTTCTATGTCACCTCACTAGCACTCACATTGACGTTGTCATTTAGCTCTCTTTCATTCTCGCCAGGTGCTGATCTCTGCAAGAAACAAAATTTGCATTGATAAGGCTGCAAAATTCGATAGATTGGGCTACAAAAATCGTTGGTGCCGATCTCGGTGGATATACCGCTATTTCTTGATGACCTTGTGTTTCTTTTAACCATGGTTCTCAATGACCTAGTTGGCTAGTTCAGAGAACACAAGGTTAAATATTGGAGAGTTAGATCAGATCATATATTATAGACATTTTTTTTCATGAGATGCTCTATATCAAATAGAGTAAAATTCACATCTGAAAATGAAAGAGACATATATGTAGCAACGATCATATCTTATTCAGTCATCTAGTTGCAATCATAAGTTATTTCTTAAATGTAGTACATAACCACTTGATGACAAATATTTAATACAATTGGACTGGCACTTGGAGCATTATGCAATGGATGGGCTAGTTATATAATTTTAGGTCCTTTGAACAAATGGTATTAGTGGGAAAAAAGTCAAAGAGTTATCAAATATCCAAAATTTTCAATCGTAGTCAGACAACTTGATTGACTTATATCACACACACACACACAATAAAACCTACTTAGCTTATAGAACTTATAGAAAGGATAACGGGATAAAACATAAGTTACCAACAAAAATTTAAAAGAATCTTTGTAATTACTATTTAGTTATGTAATTCAGGTTGCAAGAAGAAATGTAATAGTGCAGATGAGAATACAGTGTCACAAAACTATTGTTGATCGCTTTCTCAAGGCTAATCTTTAGCATAGCTAATCACAGTGTCATACAAGAAGATGGGATGCAAATGATGCAGAGAAGCAGAGGATAATAATTTAAAGCCTTGGTTAAGAAAAGCATAGTAGATACGGAGGGCAAATGTACAGATCACAAAATTGACACTGATATAATCCAAAATTCTCAACACTCTACATGATTAAAAACTGGTCAAATTTCTAGTGACAGTAAAAGGAGCAACAATAATAATATAAATTGGCTCTAGAATTGCCAAAGTAGACTAAATGCCCATGTAATAGAGTGACAGGCTGACAAACATAGATCAAGCAAAAAAGTTACATTACTTATGATGTTAGCCTCAACTGAAATGTGTCAAGATTATGCACTCCTTAGAAGTTAGAAGATATATGTAGGTTGAATTATTGAAACGAAATGCAATAACCATGATTTAGGGGAAGGGGCATTCTTCTAGACAAGGGTGAAGGGGATGTCAGCTGGATAATCCATGGAGTAGAATGGAGCATTGCTTAGCTCTCTGGTGATCGAGTGAACTGAAATGAAAGGAGGAAGAAAACCATATTGAGTGCTCCTTTCTTGATAACATTTGGTAAGGAAGGAATAAAGGAAACTCCAAGCACTTCATGAAGACGTGTTTTCCGTCTGCATGGATGTTCCTTCTTTTTGCAATTGGTGTAGGAAAAATCCCATGACCATATTACCTAGAATCTACTTTGGGGTCCTGTTTCCAATAAAACAACGCTCAACAGAACCCACTAATTGTGCATGATGACAATGAGATGGGAACATGCTCCACTAATTGTGTGCATCATGAGAATCAAATCGAACCCACCAATTGCGCAGCATGAAAATCAAATGGGAATCCACCTAATTGTGCAACAATGCACACGAACCTTTAAACTACTGATTCAAGACTAGACTACTAGTTCCTGAAGCTGCATCTAGCCTGAAATTTGGTCAGCAAAAGAGGGGGTGAAAAAGTCAGCCTTCGTGATTATATTACCGCTTAAGTAAAGCAAACAAGTCCTTGAGATTAATCGAGATGGAGCATTGTACACGGCGTGACTCCCGCAAGTCTGTAAGAAGAGACGCCCCAAATCACTCTGCCCAATTTATCTTTAGAGAGGTGACAATGCCAATATTCGGGCCACATATATGTCTATCGCAGTCGCACAGCAGATTTCACATGTGAAGGAGACTAAAAGGAAAGGAATGAGCACGCACTTGCGATGGAGTAGTTGTACTCGGGCGAGCCGAAGAGGAAGCGATCGGCTGCGGACCTTATCGCGAAGGCCCGGGCGGCGGGTGGAAGCGGCGCGCCGTCGGTCTCGAGGTCGGTGTTGAGCGTGGAAGGTCGGAGATGTCGACGTGCTCGACGCGCAGCCCGGATGGACTCTCGCACACCTCGCGGCTAATCAATCCGCAAAGACAATGAAGCGCGGCGTAAGGGCAAAAGTGAAGAGCAGAGGAAAGGACGGGTGAGGAGGCGGGTGGGGTCGGTGGCGCGAGCGTACCGGCGCGGAGGAGGCCAAGAATGGCGAAGACTAATGAGGTGAGTGGGGAAGGATAAGGCGCGCAGGGGCTGGATTTTGCGCGTGAGCGGAGGGATTCTGCGCGCGAGGCGGAGGATTTGCGCGCGCGGCGGGGCGCCATGGCGCGAGGTAGGGGCGCGAGTGGCCAGGTTTCGTTGGAAGCGGAAAAAATTGTTTCGCCGAGCACTGCGGATACGGATAGTATCTGGTTCCACATCCGTATCCGGCGTGAATTCGGATATCCGGATCCGGATCCGGATTTATAATTCGAATACGAATACATCCATTTAGACATCCATATTAAAACGAATACAAATACGGATATCCATATTTAGCTAAAATCGAATACGGATATCGGATAATCCGGATATTTTGCCATCCGGATCCATCCTTATACCCAGCTGATCAGCTGCGGTGCTCTCCTTGTCTCCGTTGACACTGACAGCATGACATGGCCTGCGTCCTCGCATTAATTAGCATGCGGTGTCAGTCCGGCCGTGTCCCCTATAAAAGTAGCATAACACATGTTCCATCTGCCCGTGTCCGGATGACCAGAGATAAATCCACTTACTCAGGTACACACAGATAAACAGGCGCACGTACATACCGTCGCAGGAAAAGAAATGGGATCCTGCGTCTCGCGCTCGCCGGCGGAGTCAGCGGTGGCAGTGGTGTCAGGGGAGGCAGTGGCCACGGCCAAGGTGATGGACTTGGACGGCTCCATGGCGCAGTTCGCGGCGCCCGTCACGGCGCACGAGGCCCTGGGGGACGAGCGCCGCCGCGCGTCCTGCTTCGTCTGCAGCTCCGACGAGCTCTGCTTCGACGCGCCCGCCCGCGAGCTGGCCGCGGAGGAGGCGCTCCAGGCGGGGCAGCTCTACTTCGTGCTGCCCCTGTCCATGCTCCGCCGGCCGCTGTCCGGCCAAGACATGGCCGCGCTGGCCGTCAAGGCCTGCGCGGGGCTTGCCGTCGACGTGGATCGTACCGCCGGCGCGTCGTCGTCGCGGCGCAAGAAGGGGGGCGACAAGCAGCGACGGCAGACGGCTCGGGTGGTGCCGCTCGTCGTCGCGAGCAGCAACGGGGGCGAACCAGACGGTGTATGGAATTACCACGTGTACGGCAAATACGGCACGCGCAAGACGGTTGCACGGTGATCAGACGTTGGGGAAGACGAAGAAGGGCGCTGGTTACAGAAGCGGCGGCACTCGTCATCGTGCACGTGCAGGCTCTCGTGAAAAAGGTTAAGCGCCGTCTTGAAAGCCAGTGAGTGATTCAATTATTCGATGGCCTTGTGATCACGAGTTAGTTTAGTTAGTTAATTCAGTCGATCGCTTTGAGCTTGATACTAAATGAAAGTACAATTAATTGCCATTCAGTTTTGATTCCTCCATGTCTGCTTTGAGCTTGAGCTTGTTCTCCTCGGCAGCATCACATAGGGAGGACGAGAGGAGACCTTGATCACGAGCCGTGAAACTAAGATCGTGCCGGCTCCGTGCCGCGGTGCCTCCGGCGATGCCGAAACGTCCGAGAGGACATAGCCACGCGCGGGACCGTCCACCGTTCTAGCTGCCGTGCCGCCATTTTTGCTGGATATTGACCATCCACTCCATGCGCGCGGCCGGTAGGATCTGAAACGAACGTACGTACAGCAGAGTACAACCAGTACAGTACGGTGTATATAGTGCATGCAGCAGGCAGGGGCCAAACCGGCGGCGCCCAACGGAAAATCTGCCGCGCGGCTGCGTACTTTTCTGCTTTTCAGGCTCCGTACGTTCGTCGCCATCGGCGCGGCCGGCATCCTTTTCGGTGGCTTTGTTCGAAACGTATCTGCATTGAAGAGTATAGAACGAACGGCGCATGGGCAACCGACCCGAACAATCAGAACTGCACCTCGGCTAGCTCTACGTGAGAACACACCATGAGACGGTTAGGCCCCGTATTGATCACAATTTAGTACGGCTTTGATCAACCAAGCACAACATCGAGTGCCCAGGGAATTGAGGACGATCACATCCAGCAAGCAGATTAACCAGCAGACCAATCACTTAGAACATGTTCAGTTGTTTTTTCTGAGTCATTTAATTATAAAAATAAAAAAATGAAAAAAAATAAAAACTATTGTTATATCTCTACCGACAACCTCATAATACTAAGAGAAAAAAAAGAAAAAAATCGAAATTACGAAATCAAGGTATTCATTTCAGTTTCTGATTAAAGTCAAATCTGGGTTGAACGGAACCTTAGTTTCAGCTTATGGCTGTGATCATTTGGGCTTCAGCTTCCGGCTTATTTTTCACTATTCATAAATTTTTGTCTTTTTCTGAACTTTTGGCTTTTTGTTGAGCTTTTTTGCCGGTTCTTTTTTTCCGTATGTGTTTGTATTATACGTAATGGGCTAACATATTTTTTATATTTTTTATTTTTTAAATTTAATTATACTAAATAAGTCTCTGTCAGCTACAGTGCTTTTCAACCATAAGCCACAAAAAAGCCCAAATGATCACACGTACAGCGGTAAGTTCTATGGATATGCCAACTCGTCGAAGCCAAAAATTTTGACCTGGCGAGGAAAGACAAACAAGCTTCAATGGTATGTAGCTGCTGGTCAATTAGCATGCTGTAAGAGGTTACCACGAATGCTTTTTCTTTAGATGCTCATGTGAACACAAATTACAAATCGAATCCATTCCATTTTAGTACTATTTCAGTAGCCATCTCATCCCATGCACGGTTCTGACTTGTCCGATAACGGACAGATCGTGCAAATGGCTTGTTGACAAGACCATCAAGAATCCACTGCATATGAATGAACGGTACTCTCTTGGACATCATAAAAACATGGAAACTTCTTTACCTTTTTAGCAAGTAAACACGGAAACTTCTGAGTTTACTACAGTGTGGTCGGACTTGGAGGGCATTTTGCATACTTTGGAAATTTCATTTTATCCTTAAAAAAAATTCAAGAAAACAAAGTACACAGTAAAAAAACTTATGTTGAGTAGGTCACTTCATCTGTCAAATGAGGCAGTTAAAAAACCGTTCGTGCAATTTGTGCTGTCAGAATTATCCCCCCAATCTTGGTGCGTGCGTTCGTGCGGCGTGCCGAACGTCACGGTCGCCTGACGCGAGCCGTGACGATGCCAATTGCCAAGCCTTGCCCGTTGCCACCTGTCGCTGTCGCCATTCAGCGACTACGCCATGCCACCGTTAGCTTCCGCACAACTATTAAAATCTTTGTATTAGCTCCTATTTTTCATTTATGTTAAAAAAATTAGAAGGTAATATATATGGCCTGTTTGATATGGCTGCGGCTTATAATTTTTGGCTGAAATTTTTGAATTTTAGCTGTTTGCGACAGAGATTACGGAGAGATATACTCGCTTGCGATTTTGGTTGATATAAATATTGGGCTTGTAGATCTCGTATTGAGAAAATACTTCGTTTGAAAGTTAGGTACTGTAGCAAAAGCCAAAAGCCGTTTTTAGAAGCCATGAAGAACATGACCATAAATATTTGGGTTTTTGGAGCAATTTTTTCACTTCTTTTGTTTATGTCTCGTTTCGGAGTAAATCAAGGGGTCATGAGAGACATCATGTACCACATTTTTCTCACTCCTATCTCACACACATATGTCTCACTCGCTTTCTCCGACGCTCGCGTTCTTATTCTTAAAAGCTTTTCTCCTATCCTTTCCGCTCGTTTCGGTTTCAGCTTCTGGTTTCTGGCTTATTTTTCACTATTCATAAATTTCGTCTTTTTCTGAACTTTTAACTTTTTGGAGCTTTTCCCGGTTCTTTTTTTGTATTTGTTTGTATTATACGTGACGGGCTAATATGATTTTTTTCTATTTTTATTTTTTTTAAATTTAATTATGCTAAATAAACCTCTGTCAGCTGGAGACAGCCGTGACGTCGACGAGCGCGAAGGGCAGCAGGGAGGCTGCATAGTCGGGGGGCTGCTTGAATTTGTAGAGTGAGAAGCACGCTGATGAATGTATGAATGTGCAGTCATCTCAAGTACAACAGTTTGAGGGAGTTTGCTGGGTGCAGTGCAGTGACGAAATTTTTTGTATTGCTCCATTTGCTAGGTTAATACTTTGATTTGACAGTAATGGTCGTTGTTTTTTAGGTTATGATGTATTCCGGATCAGACTTGATACTATCATGGACCTTCTCAATACGTCATGCATTTTTTTTGTTTAGTATTTGTCTTGATGTATTCCAGATTAGAAATTTGGCATGCACTTTTTGTTTATCATCTATCTTGATGTATTCCAGCTTGGTCCAAATATCATGTATTTGCTCCTCTGAGTCGATTGCTATTTGGTACAAGACCTGTTGCATGCTTGTTATTTTCACTGTTTTGGGGATCTGGTACGAACTTGAATGCTCTTCTTTTCCATGTTCAGGTCAAGCCTGTTGCTATTGCAATGTTATGCATGAGATTTTTTTTGGCACTATCTGGTTGATCACAGATCATGCTGTTGCATCTCAGTTGCAATCAGCAGCCTCAAGTAGCATCACATGGTAGCTAGTAATCAACTGCATCAATTGCATTTTGCTACCAGCAATGACGCCTGATACTGTGTAGCACGTACCACGAGCAGGAGGATTACAATCTGGATACAGTTCTTCATGAAACAACATTCACAGAGTCTTCTATTTTGCATTAGTAACCTTGAAATGTACAAGGATATGCCGTTTGTAGCTTCTCCTTTTGTTTCTTTTCAAACCTTGCAGCATGCAATAGACAAATCCACAAAGAAATAATCGAGCATATGGCATCTCACCGGCAAGGCTTTGTTGGTAGAAAATTTATGAACGTGAGGTCAAAGCATAGTGGTTCGTACTTGATACAGTCATTCCAAGAAAAGAACAAAATCATATCCCACTGCTGGAACAAAAGGCTAAAAGCCACATTGTCGATCATCCATAATTTGTACAGCCATATTTTGTCCACCGGGAGCATATGTGGCTCACGACTGGGAGCACGGTGGATGGCGACGCGCACGTCGGTGTCGCCCCGGTGGATCCAGTCCAGGTAGGCGTACGCCACGACGTAGACCTGCGGTGAGACGCGCGCGTACCGTGAGACTAGAGGTTGTGCAATACCTATTCTAACCCTCCTTAAATCAATGGATAGAATTGATTAGTACCTCTTTTTTAGTGAAGAGGTACTAGTTTTAGATAAAAAGTTATCGGTAACTTCTGATATCTTTCAAAAATAGTAACAAATATCTATTTCTAAAACTTTTTTAACTACTACTATTTACTTTCAGCAAAAAGACACCGGGTGGTGATCAGTTGGGCTTAAAAGCTCATGGTCAAAACATCAGAATTTACTGAAAAAAACACTGCAATGATGTGTTTTATTTAGCATAATTAAATTTAAAAATATAAAAAATATGTTAGCCCATTACGTATAGTACAAACAAATACGAGAAAAAAATCGGCAAAAAAACTCAACAAAAAGCTAAAAGTTCAGAAAAAAAACGAAATTTATGAATAGTGAAAAATAAACTGGAAGCCAAAAACTTAAGCGCAACCGATCACTGCCCTATACAAACGCCCTGTACCGCTCATACTTTTCAGCAATGTTCCTTCCTGTCCCCCACCAACTCCTCCCGAGAGCCGTGGCAACTTGATGCGCACGTACGGCCGGCCTGTCAGCCTCGGAGAACGGACGAAAGTGTACTCGAAACGCTCCTTCCACAGCCGAAGATACATCGTTCCTCAGACCGCCCAAGCTGAGACCGCGGCGCAAAGCTACTCCCCTCCGTTGACACTGACGTATGACGCCCTCGCCTGCGTCATCGCAAGAACATATCGCCATCCGTTTGCGCCAACTTTCCCAAGCAGGAGCAGCGCTCTCCTAGTCCTATAAAAGAAGCAATAGCCTTACTGCATCTGCGCATATCCACTTCGATCTACCACGGTATATAGATACAGTCCTACAGTCTCTCACGATCACAGGCAGAGACACGTATCGCAAGAAAAGGAAATGGGTTCCTGCGTCTCGCGCTCGACGACGGCGGCGGCAACGATGGTGGGGTTCGGGCAGGTGATCGCCACGGCCAAGGTTGTGGATTTGGACGGATCCATGGCGCAGTTCGCGGAACCCGTCACGGCGCACGAGGCCCTGGGAGACGGACCCAGCTGCCGCGCGTCCTGCTTCGTATGCAGCTCCGACGAGCTCTACTTCGACGCGCCCGTGCGCGCGCTGGCCGCGCACGACGCCCTCCAGGCGGGGCAGCTGTACTTCGTGCTGCCCCTCTCCATGCTCGGCCGGCCGCTGTCCGGCCAAGACATGGCCGCGCTCGCCGTCAAGGACAGCTCGGCGCTCGGGGCCGCGGCCGTCGCCGTCGACGTGGATCGTTCCTCCGCCGGCCTGGTGTCGCAGGGCAAGAACGGGGGCGGGGAGGCCGGCAAGCAGCCACGGTGGCAGACGGCTCGAGTGGCGCCGTTCGTCGTCGTGGGCGGCAACGAGAGCGAACCTGCTGCATACGCCGGCCACGTGTACGGCGGATACGACACGCACAAGACGGCATACGGCGATCGGACCGTGGGGAAAACGAGAAAGGGAGTCGGCCACATGAGCGGCACTGCTCGTCATCGTGCAGGCGTGCAAAGGTTAAGCGTCATCGTGGAAGGCAGTGACTGATCGATCCATCGAGTTTTGATCACGGGTTAATTGGGTTATGATTTTTGGCTGAAATTTTTGAATTTTGGTTGTTTACGGTACAAATTATGAAGAGACAGATACTCACTTGCGATTTTAGCTGATACAGATGTTGGGCTTTTAATATGTAGATCGTTTAACTTGTAAACTCCGTCTTGAGAAAATACTCTGTTTGAAAATTAGGTACTGTAACAAAAGTCAAAAGCCGTCAGCTTTTGACTTAAGAAACAGGCCCAAGTTAGCTGCTCCCCCATTTGAGGAGGAGATCGATCAATGTACAGAGTGTATAGACAGTTTTGTAAATGATTCTTTTCATGCGTGCATGTGATGTTTGGGTTCATGTGCAGCCATCGATTTAATGGAGCTTTTCGTTTTTTATTCCTCCATCCTGCTTTGCGCTTGTTCATGCTGACTTGTCATCATAGATGCTTCGAACTGTCCCTGACGAGAGGGTTTGGGCCGAACATGGCTGGCCTGAACCGGACTCTGAAGCCTAATTAGATTGACCCAATTCAGAACTTCGGCTGAAAACGGCTGAACCGGCCCATCCATCCGACTCTTGGAATTAAGTCAGTTAACACTTTTGTGTTTTGTGTGCCTGTCCTTTTCTAATCGTTTATACTTATCGAATGGACTTTCATGAAAAGACATATATTCCCAAAGTGTTCGCCACTTCCTGACACATGGAAACATGCTTGGAGAAGCCAGTGCCAAGATTCTTTGCCTCCACCAACTCTTATAAAAAAAAGAAAAAGATCTCTCTTTTCATCAAGATCAAGAAAAGCTGCATTCTCCTGGCGGCCTCAAGATTTTGCGTGATCGATCATCCTAAAGGTCAGGAGGGCCCTCTCCAAACGGCTGGTTGTTGGCTTGGGGCAAAAATTATAGGATCTTTACCTTTTCTGTGTCATTTAATTAAAGAGAAAATAAAAAGTATGAAAACAAAAACAAAAATATCATTATATTTTTACAGACAATACAAAGAAAAAACAAAAAAAAGGCATAAAAAATTAAAATTAAGAAGTTGACATATTTATTCCAACTTCTAACTTTTAGAAGTCGGAAGCCAGAGATTTAAAACTATTTGGGGTGGGGTCTAACTATCGATTAGTAAATTGCTCATCGGAAGGACCGGTAGCTACTGTTGAACTGTGTGCATCAGCATGTCCATGCCTGTGCAGATCGTTTGTGCTCTATGGAATGTTGCATCTAGAGCCAGACAAACACCGAAGTGTGTTCAGTGTTTCGTTGGTCCCGTGGCGCGATTGATTGGATCGAATTTCGAATGCGACCGTACCAGCACAATGCTCACTTGGCTAATAGGATCGATTAGCTTAGTGACTCGATCTGTTTATTGATTACCTTAGATGCATTCGCGCGCATTAATTTGTTGGGAAAGAAGGCGTCAATGGATGGTCACATCGGCTGGAGTCAACTCGTATTTGTATGTTAGGTTAGGTGAGACTGAGATCCTGGAAAGGAACTTGTACAGGTACTCATTAGTTCATAATGCCACTATTGAAAGGGAAAGATACTGGTAGTATGAATGACACCGAATGGTAATATAGTAGAGCAGGGGAGCCTGCATATACGCATGCAGTTGCGAGCAAGCATGCGTGCTGAACTCAACTGGATAATATCGTGAGGATCATCAGAATATGATTATATGAGACCGAATCGACAGTTGAACAACTAGCCGAACTAACTAGGTTCCATCCAAGCATGCATGATAGTACCTTCTAGCTAATGTTTGTTCCCGGTGTGATGATTAAGGTAAACAAGCTAGCGCGTGCAAGTTATCAACAGAACTAATCAAATAATCGCACACACGATTTCCATGGATATGAAAGAAAACGTACTGGCGGATTAGTTGTGCCTAGCTTGTCTCGCTGTCCATCTACTTCGTTTTACAAGAACAGAGATCAGTTAGAAACTAGTAGTAGACCAACGATAGCACTCGTTTGTACCTGGTCAAAATATACATCTTACGGAAACGAAACGTCCGAAGAGACTTATATATTGCAATGTTGTTGCGTGTGTTGCTAGGAAGCATGCATCCACGGACTGCTATGAGCACCAACATCCTTAGTTACATTCTCTTGAGTTTTGACGTTGTTATTGGCTTTCTTGCTCCCATCCTCGCTAGACACTGTGAGCTCAATAGCCAGAACAGTAAACCACCAATGAGTGGGGGCGGATCAATGGTGCCCAAAATGTGTTTTGGTCCATGGCAGCATTTGTCTTTTCCTCCGAACAGGAAATACTGCCAATAGGCATATTATTGTTCGATCTCAGGTCCCCTTGAGTTACTACTACTGCTGGAACTTCGTTTGTCATTTGCGCCACCAAAGTGAAAACTGATGGGGTGGGTGGCTAGTACCACTGCAAGCGACCCTCTTGTACCCAGCAAATTACTGGGCATGTTCTTTTCCTTCGAAGCTGACGGTTTTTAGCTTTTGTTACAGTACCTAACTTTCAAACGGAGTATTTTCTTAAGACAGGGTCTACAAGTTAAACGATCTACACGTTAAAAGACCAACATCTATACCAACCAAAATCACAAATGAGTATCTATCTCTTTGTAATCTGTACCGTAAATAGCCAAAATTTAAAAATTTCAGCTAAAAGCCATAAGCCGCAGCCAAAAAAAACAGGCCCACTCTTTCCTTCTGCGGAGATTCCTACAGTAAAATAGAGAATTAGGTCCCGTTCAGAACGCGTGGATTTTAAAGTAGATATTACAGGTGTCTACAAAATTCAGATTTTACACTTTCCAAACAGAGCCTGCGACGGGACAGCCGAGAAGAGGGAGTGAGAAAAATGAAGGAGAATAGGGGGGGGGGGGCGGAGGTTTGGTGGTCCTATCAATGTCGGAGAGGCTGCGAGCGCGGTGAAGTTTCCTCGAGGTTGCAAAAGCTGCGTCGCATCATCGCATGCAGGTCGCCGGCTCCGCTGCTGGACAGACGATGGATAGCAGATGCTGTGCTTTCGTTTGGCTCTTCGGTCTTGGATCCGTCCGGCCACCTAGCAGGCACAGTGAATAGAATGGATCCTCGCTTTCGGATCCGCCACCGACGCACAGGCGTACGCACAGACGGGCACGGGCAGGCGAGCCAGGTAGGACCCCTGCACCCCGTGTGGTCACGAGCCGCGCCGCACGTGTACTCCCATCTCGTCAGAAATTCAGAGTTCTTCGACGTTGCCAAACACAAAACGGCGTAGACACGGAACGTGTCTGAACTTCTGTTACACACAGGCTGTGTCGGTGTTTGATCCATAAGATTTTTCATTTCTTGATCGCACGGCCTCATATCGTTCACACACCATTCCACTCACATGTATTAAGAACAGTTCACATATTTAGTATTATAGCTATTTTTTTTTCAATTTTGACTACCGAACATCTGTTTTTACAAAAATGGTCTTCTCCTTGAGCTTAGAAGATATGGTAGGCGACAATTATCACCTGCTGCGTCTGGGGAGCTCAGTAGGGATTGGGGCGTGCAATAGGGCAAGGTAAAGCGCGGTAGGCGGGTGAGCCCACAATGTTGCTGAGCCGCCCTTGCTCAGCATGCGAGCCTAGGCAAGGGGCCGGGGGGAGGGGGTCTTGGGGCCTAGGGGGCTCGGTTGCAACATTGGTTTGGCATTGCCACGTGGTAATTTTAGTTTTTAACTAGGTGAATGCCCATACAAACCACTCGAACTGAAGGGCTGGCACTAAACGTAGTACCAGGTCAAGGGTTGCCTGCTGCCCACTTCCTTTGGCGGCAAAACTAGTCCTGAGGGAAGGTCAACCTGTTCGGGGAGCGTTAAAGTTGTATTGCGGTGGTGCCCAGTGGAAACTGGTGCACCTGACAATTGACTGGGCCCAATCTTTTAAGCGTTCAAACATCTGCTACACCCGGTCCTCCGTGTAATTGCTAGCGTCCTATAGAGGGAAACATGATTTGTTAGGCCAATGTAAGATATAAATGTAATGAAACCCATAATTGTAAGCATCGGGATCGCATGTTATGCGGACGATGAAACTCCCGCGTACTCTGGTACACGGTACTAGTGGACCGTGTAGTTGTCGTATACACGATAGTATCACCGGTCACGCTGCCGGAGATGTGAGTGGCCCACGGGTGCGTATGTGTCATACTGCACCTCGCAGTCTCAGACAGGGAAGTCAATGTCACCGCCTGTGGTGTTGTGTGTGTCAGGTTGTCTCCATGACAAAGACAGAAGTATAGTGGTCCCTCGTCTCGCTCCCCCATGAGGGAGATATGTGGTCGGGCTGCCTTCGCGATGAAGACAAAAGTAGAGCAGTGTCGACACGAATGTCCTGCACGAAGATGATATGTATGTGGAACAATGAAAAAACAATATCTTGCATATTGCAGCAAAATATGAAATTGTCAAACCTGAGCGGTGCGCTGCTTAGACTGAGAACGACCGAGGCTAGGGGTACGCCAACAGACTAGGACGTGCATACAAAGCTATTGACGGACGATGCTGCGTCTCGTTGCCCCTGTGATAGGAGAGGGTTTCCTTTTCCTTTCTCTCTCTTCCTAATGCAAGAGAACGATGCTATCTCTGGACTGAAAGGAAAAAAGGCTACTCTAATTAAGTGCGCACTAATTAAATAAAATATGATATATTTAATGCTTTAATTAGCACTAATTAAATGTGACCAGTATTAATTTGTTGTAATTAGTACTAATTAATTCTAATGGTACTAATTAAATTCAATTAGTGCTAATTAAAATGCTAATTAGGCATGCACATCACGTACCTAACCATTATTTTCTATAACTTTCTATGATAGCACGAGAGAAATAAGTATATACTTACGAACATACATAAAAATATTTCGACTATTTTTTTGGCCTGTATTTTTGCAGCTATTTACAATAAATAATTATTTTTACCACTAGTACGTCCTAAACATGGCTAATTACATAATCACATCCGTCAACTAAACATGGCTACCTAGCGTATTCCATATTAAAAATCACAGTTACGCTAATGATAGGCTAATGATATATTAAGCACGTTGCTTGCATGCGAATGAAGCATATTTTTTTCGAAGATCTTCACCTCCTCCACAATGCTTTCAATTGTGAAGGATTGTAAATCACAGCTAAATCACCTCAAAAGTATATTACAAACTCGTATTTCAATCTTTGTTTCTTTCCCTCTCTTGCAGCGCTCTCGCTTGGTAGGAAACAAATCGAGCGCGATTCAGCTGAGAGGGCAGGCTAAGGCCTCCCATTTCATGCACATGGGAATGCGTTCACGACAACATTCCTATGCGAGCGTACACGAGCACGAACGATCACGCGATCACTGGACGAATAAAACGAGAATCTAATGTTGTGTCACGTCGCCGTGTGGTCGCCCACACAATTCCCTCCACACCCTGCCCTGGCCAGCTGCCGAGCTGCAACTGTTTGAAAGCGCCTTACCGAACAAGAGGCGGCTTGGCAGGCTGCTGCCGAGCAGTTGTAGCTCGACAGCTCCTGAGCCCGCCACCTGCTGCTCCCCAGGTGCGACAAGTGGCACATATGTCTACCGTGTCTTCTGAGCACGGGAAGGTAGCTATTTTTAAAAAACAGATATTTAGAACTAAAATTCTAAAAAAATAACTACAATATTAAATACGTAAACAGTTCCATATCTAATGATGAACATACAGGTGGCGGATGGCCAGCTCAGCTCTCTTCATGCCGACATGGGTTGTCGCCAGGAGGCGTCCAGGTGCGTGTCCACCATCTCAGCGGCTCGTCGTCCACCCGGGCCACGGCGACAGCGACGGTCACTCGATAAATACATGCACACGCTCCAAATTAGCAATCGGCGCCACCATAACTCGACGGGAATGGCATCGGGGAATTACAGGCTACAGGAGCCACGGCGGGAGGCTCGACTCCGTTCGCGCCATGTTGTGCTGCCACCGCATCCGCATGTGTTGGCAGATATTAAAACACGCGTCCGTCTCAGAGTCCGTGCGCGCACGCAGGCGCAGCTGCCTCCCGGCTTGGTCCCGTTCCCGATCTCTGTAGCATCCCACTTGTTTATTACTCGTCGCGACGTTCTGATGCCTTCTTTCTGAGTTCTTGGCCAATTTGCCTCAGTGGCACGGGAATACCTTATTTGATTTTCTCTTATGTATAATGTTCAATCTGGCTTCTCGCACAACCAGAAAGCGCGCGAGAAGAGGTGGCGTAGCCGCAAAGCACATGAGGAGGAGATGGTGTGGTCGAGAAGGCAGTGGCCGAGCCGGCGCCGTTGGGGCAGAAGATATTGAACCGGGGCAGGACATCGAGGGGCCGGAAGTGGCGGCGGAACCACAGGAAGAGGTGATGCAGCGGAAGGAGGCGCACGCCACAGAGGCGCATGCGAGGTACGACGGCAATAGCGATGACGCACCACTTCCTCCTCCTGCCGATGTGCAGCACTCCTCGTGCGCAGTCCGATCAGGCCACCTCCTCCTCACGCGTTCTGCAGCCATGTCACCTTTCTTACGCGCTCCGCGGCCACACCACCTCTCTCGTGCGCTCCCTGACCGCGCGATCTTTCCTCGTGCGCTGCTCAACCGCACGAGGAGACTAGATCAGATAATACGCAAAAAGGCCAAAAACGATATTGCCGTGCCGGAGGGGGGGGGGGGGGCCGAATAATTCCGTCTTTTTTACTCCGGCCAGTTCCGCCAGTATGCACGTCGTAGATGATCTTGCTTCTTGCTTTCTCGGTTTCTTTACCCTTGTGACATAAAATAAGCGCGGATTCGTTGCGCTCCGAACGTCGATCCCTCCGATCTTTGGCTGCTTCTTTAACTAATCAACGGAGCAGTAATGACTTAGTAGTACTACCAGAGTAATCTAAGACGATGCATTGCCTTACATGCAATTATTTATGAGCACCAGCGCGGATTCGCATGCCGTGTGGCTTTTTTTTTTTTGCTTTATTGCTACTTCTTACTTCTCCATGGTCCACCCCTTCTTCAAAATAGAGTAAAAATGTTACTTAAAAAAAGAAAGTAAAAGTCCTAATTTTAATAAAATTTATTTAGAACTCTTTATAACATATATTTTTAAATACTAAAAGACTGAATATAAGTCATACCTTAACTCAACACACAAGTTATAAATGACACAAACAATCTGCACCAGCTATTAAGGGTCTGTTCATATTAGCTGCGGTTGGGGTCTTTTAGCTACGGCTGATGGCTTTGTCAGAAAATAAATAGTAGTGGTTGAAAAAAGTGGCTTTTAAAAGGAGAGAATGAGCGGTAGAAAAATAAGGGAGAGACACGTGCGCAAGATGAGAGCAGCATGAGTGAAGTGCGCGATATATCCATGACCATCTATCTTATTTTCAGAACAAGATAAGCGAAAAAATTATTTTAAAAAATCGAGTGTTTATATTGATTTCTGATTTCTCTACGAAGAAGTCATAAATAAAAATTAATATGAATATGCCCCGACTCCCATGAAGGTGCCTGTGGTGTTCGTTTTTTTTCTTGTTACCGTGTGTTGCTGTACCAGGACGTACCATTGGCATGTACGAGTAGGTGCTTCGAGCAGGACAGTGCAGTGAAAGATTTGCACGAGAGACCATGCAAACGCTAGCCGCGCTGGTTTTTTCTGGGGTCACGGGGAGGAGCAAGCGTGACACCGAGGTGTCACTCGCGTGCCGCACAACCTTGGACCAGTACAAGGCACCGTCAGCTCAATTGGACCAACCAGTGAAGGCTCCATCAGAAGCACAGAACTCACTCAACCCCGTCGCTTCTGCTCCACAGAAAGGTGCGGTTTCTCCCTAGTAGCATCAAGGAATCTGCATCTTCTATCTAAGAAAAATTGAACGGAAGAACATTTTTTCTTTCCAGATTTAAGGATAAGATTTTTTTTTTATAAGGCTTCCATTTTATGGCGCCAACTAACGTGCAAACAACTTTACTATCTGATTTTATGATCGGACGGCTACTGAGAAATTATTTTGTTGCTTGTGTAGCATCACCCTAGGAAAATAATCAACAAAAAAAAATCCACAAATACCCAAGTTGGGAGTGGTGACGGAGTGATGGAATATGTTTGATCGTAGGTGGTGGAGGTAGCTTTGGCTTGATCCCTTCATTTGCCTAAGAAAAAACAAAGAAACAGGAGAAGGTACCACCTAATTCCCTTGTTCTCACCTGCCCTCCCTGCCACCCCTCTGCTCCCCCACCTAATAATGCCCTACCCATTCCCGTGTCTTCTCCATCAAAAAGATTTTAGCACCGGGATTTGGTGCTCGTCCCCTTCCTCCTCCTGCTTCTGATGCTACTCATCAAACTATTTCAGGCTCAGCCATGACCGTCTCCATCTCGCCATTGGCGATTAGATGGCCGTGGTTTTGGAATCGCTAGCCTTCCCCTGTTCCGTTAGCTAAAGAATTAATAGCGGTGGGGCAGACAGATTGATGGCATTGTTCGATTCTTCTTTCTTTCCTTCCTTCTGCTTTTGCTTCCTTTTAAGCCCTGCTTTTCCATTCCCACTTGTTTTGTAGGCTGCGTTAGCTTTTCTCTGCATTGCCTATCGCTTCGAGTCGTGGGCTATCTCCTCCACTCCCTCTCATTCTTATAGTAGTACTGGTACCATTGGTACGCGGGAATTAGTCATCTTCTCTGTGATTTTATAGCCTTCTCTGCTTCTCCTCCATTGTTCTTGGCTGCTTGTTCTTCTTGTCGTCGATATCCAAGAAAGCCTCTGCCTTCCTTCCGCATGAGCAGATAAGCTCACTTCTTTAGAAGATATCTAACAGTGAGCAGCCGGACAAAGCTGAGCCACGGCGCCTTTCCTGCTTTACTCGTGGACAGCTCACTCTACTCTGCTGTAACAGCTCAAGGTAATGGATCCCCGCTGTTATATTCCTCAGGCTGGATGGATTAATGCGAATTCAATCTGGTAGCGTCGTCGGAGTGAGTAACTAGATAGATGCATGGCTGTTGGGATCGATTGCATTGCACATGCTCTGGAATTGATGGCCGGTGCTTGGCAGGTTCTTGCTGAGTGGAGCAAAGCTTAGACAGCCATGGAGAGGGCCTCAAGATCTGGGGTGCTTTCGGAGACGGCGTCTTGCGCCGACACACCGAGGTCCGCTCACTCGTCTTGCAATCTCCAACATCGGTACTCACAGGGGTTAGTATACTTCTCTCAGCATGTTCTGAAATCTGAATAAATTTGTTCTTCTGGAACTTGTGCAGTTCAAGATCACTGGATACATACTAAAACAGTAGCTTCAGTAAGACTACAGGAACGCACACAGGAGTAAAGTAATTCACAAGTTATGAATATGTGTGAAGAAAAATAGAATAAAGAGCACAAATAGACAACTAACTCTATACTCCAATCCGTTATTAAATGCGCTTTTTAGTTCATCATTCATCTGTACATACAGAACAGGCTTACATTATTTAGTTCAACAACTTATTAATTTGGTGCTGTACTCCGCAACCATCCTCTTGAGATTGCATTGAATACCTGTAGACCACATGTACGTTACCACTGTACAGTGATGTTCAGAGTTCATGTTCTAGAAAATGGTTGACAATGGTATCCTGTAAACTTGTAAAGGAAACGGCAGGCTCACCTTCATTTAGATTAATTTTATGATACACAATTGTAAAAACTGAAGATAGTTTTGGCAAAAGTTAAGCATTATTATTCCTTGTGCAATAATATTAGATTAGTGAATATTGGCACGAAATTTGATAAATGATAAGTATCTATTATTTATCATTTCAGTATCCTAAAGACACATGAAGGTGCATTGGACATATCACCACGATTCTCCTGTTGCAAGCCTGTGAGTAAATTGGATATATCTTGCCACTTTTTCAGTATTTACACCTTGTTTTCCATTTTGCTCAAAAGCAAAAGTTACTCTTCGGTTCCTTGTATTGAAGAGATCTTGCATAAAATATTTTATCCAATTTACTAATTGGATTCTTGTTTTATCCCATCATGCAGACCACCAATCGAGATAAGATGCTCCGTAGAAGACACTCACTTAACTTGCCAGAGCAATTGACAGGCCATTACTCCAGGGCAACAGCAGAAAGAACCCAAAAGTCTACTTCAAAGGTTTGTTGCAACTCCTAGCAAATTGGTTCAAAATTTGGAGGTCTATACATTTTAACAAAGCTGAAGAAATATGTAGATGCATGTCTTATAGTCAATGGATGCTTCTACCCCACTATTTTTTTCATTAGTAGTTTAAGTACAGTAGTATACCACTAACATCCATGAACTCATGCTTGTCAAATCTGGCGGGGACAGTGATTGTGAGCCAAGAGGCCCAAGACTATACTTTGAATTATGTATCTGATTTATTCAGGAAAGAGGTTTAAGCTCTAGACAGTTAATACAAATATTTTAATGGCATATTTTTTTAAAAAAATTGATGGCATATTGAAAAGTGAGAAAATTAATACTGGCATGAATGTTCATTTGCACCTTTAATCTAGATGTATTCTTAGTTGTGACCTTGCAGTCCTGCAGTCAATTGCAGATTTAGTCGGGGAGATTGCAGCCCTAGAGCAGGAAGTCATACGCAAGGAACTGCATTTGCTATCCCTCTACAGAAGAGCATTTGATCAGTATCTCTCCGATTCCTCAAGTGTTGCGAGTGAGGTACATAACTCAGGATGCTAATTAGATCAGTTCTCCGAAATAATATGAACAGTATAAGTCCAAATGTCGAAGAACCTAAGATTAATGTCATTTACAGGTGGATCAAGAAACACCCAAAAGAATCGATGAGGGTGTCCTCCGTCTGAGATATATAAAGCACTCTGCAGCCTTCAACTTGCCAACTGTCTCAGATTCTAAAAGTGTATGAACTATTTCTTTTCAATCTTTCAGTATACGCAATAACATCTTACAGGAGGTAGCAAGATCAGCACCAAGGCACTCTAACTGGAAACGTCTGACACAACTCTCATATCTGACAGGAGGTATCAAGACCATCAAGGCATTCTAGTCTTGTGAACTTCTTGAGTGCTTCTATTTCTGACTATGTACCTAAGATCTCTTGCAAACTATCGGAGGACATTTTAAGCTGCATTGCTGCTGTCTACTGCAAACTTGCAAGCACACAATTGCAAGATGCAGACTCTATGACTTCACCAAGTCCTTCTGTTTCATCTTCAAGTACTTTTTCTCCGAGGCATCGTAATGATAGCTGGAGCCCTCTCTACAACCTCGATATCACCACAAGCCCTCGCCAATATGGATTTCAGAAAGAGAATAATGAACAAAACATAGGCATGATAATTGTTCCAAGGATTCATATCGACGCTGACAAGTTTGATTATGCCTCAAAAATGCTGGAGACTATCAGGTAAGCAACGAAAACAAGACAAATGGTGGTTATTTTCTACTGTAATTGAAAACTTAGGAAAGATGCAAGGCTGCAATTACTAATCTATATATTTGTTCGTTCTGCGTCCCAGGTCCCTGATACACCGGCTCGAGAAAATTGATCCAACAAAAATGACAAATGAGGAGCAGCTCTGCTTTTGGATTAACATCCACAATGCTTTAGTCATGCATGTATTGCTCTATACTCAAAGCACATCTTACCTTCCGCCATTTCCACTGTTAAACTCAGAAATAAGAAATCTTGTCTAACCTCTACTGCCTTGTGATATACAGGCTTTTCTGGCCTATGGGCTACATGATAAACGCATGAAGAGCACAGACATGATTCTGAAGGTACAAATAATATTCTGTCCTTGTCTCCACTATAATATGAATGTGCCTGACCATTTCAACAAATACATTGTCAGGCTGCGTACAATGTAGGGGGCCAATCAGTAAATGCTCAAACTATTCAGAACTCAATTCTTGGATGTCAATCCCATCGCCCATCATTGGTACGACCTGCTTCTATGATGTGCAAAATATGGAATTCCCCATTAACAAAACAAACACACTGTTAGATTTAATCTTGACTTAAGAGTCCTAGCGTAATGGAGTTCGATTTCATCTGTAATTCGAATTGAAGTAGCGTCCAATTCGAAGTCCTAGTCGTTTGCTATTAGGAGTCTTAGGCATATAAATTACTTTGCTTGTAATCAGTTTATGCATTGCAATATTAGCGAGAAATAAATATTAGAATTCAAGGGCTAGATTTGTAACAATTGGTATCAGAGCAAGGAGATTAGAGTTTGAGAGAAAACCGTGAGTTCTTCCGCTGTTGCCCCCGGGGATGATCTTTACCCCTGGGGGCGGCCACCCATTGCGCGCCGCCGCCACTGCAAAGGAGGAGACGCCTTCGCCATCGGGCGAGTCCAAGAAGTCGAGCTCGCTCGTCACCGTCCGCGAGGGGCTGCCAAGGCGCATCATCCCTAGGCCAGCGTGCATGTCCCGAGGCACAAGACGACTGCAGAGGCGCGCCCCGCGTGCGAGAGAAGCCAATCCGGCTCCGTCGCGCAGACGAAGAGGAGACGGGGGAGTCGCGCAAAAAGGAAGCAAGACGCCGCATGGGTTCACTCAATCGGTGAATCCATATCGAGAAGTGAATCCAAGTCAAAAGCTTTGCATGCATAGAAGAGAGACAACATTCTTGGTTTGCATAGAAAAAGAAGTGAAAACTAGTCACTTCTAAGTTGTCTCTGAGCCAAGAGAAAGCATTCTCTCTGTGCCAAGACATCAAAGGCACGAGGAAGTGCCGTTGCTTTCTACATTGCCCATCACGTCGAGATCGGTTTGTTGTCATCTTCACATCCGTGAGCAAGGACCAAGAGGGTCCCACGAGGGGAGGAGGGCGTCTCGGGTGACACGAGGACAGCACAACATGTCGCGTTCGAGTTGATGCAGTGCCCTTCTTTGAGCCGAGCCAAAGTCGATTTTTTTCCGTCTCCGAGTCAGACGACAAAGCAATACGTCAGAAGTATTTCTGATTTTTCAGCCAATTCTGAGCCGAAACCGTGTCAGTTGCAAGCCGTCTCCGAGAAGTCCAAGGCTCAGTGCATCGAAATAAAAGATGGCGTGAGGCGAGCACAAAAGCATCAGCAAGCAGATCAAGAGCGCAACATCCAAACAAGAGCAAGAGTAAAATTCACGAAAAAGAGAAAAAGGAAAACAGTAATTTTTCCTTCCGTTTCTCTCCGTCCAAGAGTCTTCAAAGTAGCCGGAGTTTTTTGATCCGCGCCCAAGATCATGTCGCGTGAATCGGAAAGCGGTCTCGACGGCAACGAGGCATCATCCGCACGATGGCGAAGGGAGTTCGCCATCTCGCCGCATTATCCGATGCTCACGGAGAGCAATTATGCAGCATGGGCAATCAAGATGAAGGTATACATGAAGGCTCAAGGTGTCCGGGATGCGATCGAGAACAAAGAACGTCGATATGCGCAAAGATCGGATGGCATTGGCGCCATCTACCGGGCATCCCGGAGGAGACGCTCTTCCTCGGCCGAAAAGGAAACGGCCAAAGCCGCGTGGGAGGCGTTGAAAGCGATGCATCTTGGCACGATCGCGTGAAGGAAGCAAAGGTACAAACTCTCAAGACCGAGTTCGAGGTGCTGCGTATGAAGGAAACGAGTCGATCAATGACTTCGCCGTCCGGTTGACGGTCATCGTCAACAAGATACGGGCCTTGGCGAGAAGGTGGAAGAGTTGTATGTGGTAAAGAAATTCCTTCGTGCTATTCCTCACGTTTCTCCCGATTGCTTCACTATAGAGCAATTTGGAGACCTAAAGACAATGACCATGGAGGAGGTCATCGGTCGTCTTAAGGCGTATGAGAACGCATCCATGACACTAGCAACAAAGGTGAAGGACAACTCTTGTTGACTCGCGCCGAGTGGGAGGCTCAATCAAAGCGTGAAGGCAAGAACGCTTCCAGGGGTGATGGCAATGGCCGTAAAGGTCGGAGGTTTGATAAGGCAAAAGTGAGGTGTTATAACTGCAATGATTATGGACACTTCGCTTCAGAGTGCCCAAAGCCGAAGACGAAGAAAGCGTTCGTTGCTGAAGAGCTCAGCGAAGATGAAGTGCTCTGAAGATGAGTTGAGTCAGGGACGTTTGAGATGTGTCGCCGTCCAAACTCAAATAAGATGGAAAGAAGTTAGAAAGTCAAGATTAAGGGGGAGATTGTTAGATTTAATCTTGACTTAAGAGTCCTAGCGTAATGGAGTTCGATTTCATCTGTAATTCGAATTGAAGTAGCGTCCAATTCGAAGTCCTAGTCGTTTGCTATTAGGAGTCTTAGGCATATAAATTACTTTGCTTGTAATCAGTTTATGCATTGCAATATTTACGAGAAATAAATATTAGAATTCAAGGGCTAGATTTGTAACACACACTAATGCGCATACCATCGCAGTGGGTTCGTGCGCTATTCACACCAACAAAAAGATCCATGGCAGGGACGGCCAGACACCCATACGCCCTTCACCACTCAGAGCCAATTGCACATTTCGCCCTCTCGACAGGAGCATTTTCAGATCCACCTGTAAGCTCTTCAGCATCTCCTGTTACTGCTTCAATCTTTCCAGTTAATGGCAACAACTTTTGTGATCATACCGCAAAACCTTCTTGTAGGTGCGTCTGTACACACCCAAGAAAATATATCACCAACTGGAGCTAGCCAGGACCGAGTTCATCCAAGCCAATGTCATGGTCAAGAAGCAAGTCCTCCTGCTACCGAAGGTTCTTCACTACTACGCGAAGGACGCCGCTCTCGAGCTGTGCCACCTCGTGGAGCTGGTGTGCGAGAGCATGTCTGAAACCCAGCAGAAGGAGATCCAGCACTGTCTCAGGAGAAGGATCGACAAGTGTGTAGAGTGGCTGCCGTACAAGTCGTCCTTCAGATACGTTGTACATAGGGATTTGGCTGAGTAGGCACTGATCTTTTTTTCTCTCCTTTTCAATTTGGGCGTGTTATACAGTGTAAGCAGCGGATTTTCGATAAACCACTGGTGTGGTGTGCATGTGTGTGTGTAAATACATGTGGGATTGTGAATTGTGATAGTTTTGGTTAGAGAGGCTAAGGCTTGCTGGTGGTTTGTTCTTTGTGGTGTACTGGTGTGCACCTCTCAATCAGTGAAGCATGCATACGGATTTAGATGATGATGACAATACCAAGATCCATGGGAGAAATCTGTACCTCGTGTGCATCTGCGAACTCGTTAGCGCATACAGAATTGGAGATGTTGAGAACGGCCTCACGACCACCGTAGGTAGGCCGGGCGCTGAGTTGAGGAACCGAGAGTTGGGACGGACGGAGCCGCTTGTCCGCGCCGCGTGCACATGGCGACCGCGCGCCGCGGCGTCGCCTGCTCCGTCTCCTGGCGCTGCCGAGGAGGTTGCTATAGACGCTACGCGAGCGGCGCCGCCCGCGTCAACGTGCTGCCGATTGCGGTTGCTTGCACGCACGGCCGCGCGGGCGCGGCGCCTCCTCGGGTGCGCACGGCCACGCTCTCGTGTCGAACGGCGTTTTTCACAATACTTCTTTCGCTGCTCGCGTACTTCAAACGTGAAACAAGCAGTAGTATGTGTTAGATCTTGTTTCTTTTTCTCTTATTTGCTCCTCCTATTTCTTTGCTTTTTCTCTTGCTTTTCTTGCTTGCATATAGAACTAGGTACAAGCCTCGTGAATATATATATACTAATACTCTCTTACTTGTATTTCGATTCGGACTTCAAGTTGGACTCAATTTCAACTTAAATTATACTCGAAAAACAGACTCTACTTCAACATGGACTCTAAGTCAAGATTATTTCTAAGGTATGAATGCTCGAGACAGGGAAGAAGTAACCGGCGACGCCATATATCACACATGAGACTTGTGGCACGGGTACAGAAGAATTAGCTTGGAGAAACACAACTTAATTACGACAAAGAAACCGAACAAAACAAAAAGGAGGTAGTCAGCCAGATACCAGCGACAGCAGCGCTAGTTCAGGTTAAATGTTTCAGTACTACTTGAATGCAACCGTCATCCACAAGCAAAGCATGTAGAAACATTTCATTTAGTCGCGCAGTCTGTGAGTGACAAATTGACAATTGCCGTTTTGTTTATTAAGGAGACTGGCATGGGAATTACTTGACGAAAAAAAAATGACATGGGAACTGACATGGACTAGACATAATTGAACTGTGTTTGGCTATGGTTTGTTCGTATTGCGCCAAAGATTTCTTTTATCATAACGGACATTCCAGCAAATGGCCCTGATCTTTCAGCGACTCGACGCAATCATCAAACATCTCTTGCACTCCTCTGAACTTGAATCCCAAACCCTGGAGCTTGGATGTGTTTAGCTGATACGACTGTTTCCCATAGGGGCTCTTCAATCTACAGAGCAATTTCAAAATATGCAATTCGTCAAAATTTTGTTTGAAGATGACAATGAAATAGAGGAAGAAACAAGTTTGCAGCAGAAGGAAATATTAAGACTGCTCGTAATTAAGCATCAGAGATACGTATCACATTGACTGACCTCCTTGGGATGGGAAATATTGGATACTGTTTTGCAAGTAAGGCAACCAACTCATTGTTATCCAGCACCACTGAACTGCATATATATCTGCCCATAGCCTCAGGTGTTTCGTACACTAGAATGTGGCTGCGTGCAACATCGTCGATGTGAACATATCCCATTCTTCCATACAAAGTGAACCTGTCCGTGTCACCTGCAAGAGCATTTTGTTATCACCCATTTGATTAGCTGAGTTACTATGAAGGGTCAGCATTTGAAGAACATGACCGAAAGTGAAAAGGAGTACATCAATTTGCACTTTCCAGCAACCTTCTGGAGATGAATGATGGCATTAGAAGAATCTTAAATACCTTGAAGTAAGCCAAGGATATCTGAAGCGGTAACACACAGTTCATGGGATAAACTAGGTCCAATAACAAATGATGGAAGAACAGTCACAAGGTCAATGTTATTCTCCTTGGCAAATTCCCATGCTGCTTTCTCTGCAAGAATCTTTGCCAGGGCATACCATAGCTTTTGGGGCACATATTGAGAGAAGCATTTTCAGATCAAGGTTTAGTCTTTAGTATCATGGTAATGTAAACTAAAGTAGGGTTTGGATTGTTCTGTATCACCTGTAGCTTTTCACAGAGTGGCACAGAGCTCCATGCTGTTTCATCCAATATTGAGATTTGTGGCTCCTGAGTTTCATCCCTAATCCTTACCGCAGACGATGAAGATGTAAGAACAACCCTTTTGAGAAATGGATTCTTCTTGCATGATCTTAGCACATTTAGAGTACCATTTATTGCAGGACCGAGCATTTCTTCCTGCAACATGAATAGCCCACAGTAACAAATAAACATCATCTGTTATTTTTGTTGCAATAGAACATTTAACTTTCAGGAGAGATACATTTCCACAGATGGAAACTAGAATGCGCACAATGATATCTAAAGCCAAAGTAAAATTCCAAATCAATAACGACAGCAAAGGATGAAAAAATTGCAGTGGGATGATTCAGCTGTATAGCATGATAGTGATGATAAAGTGTTTGAAGCAAATGTAGCATGCCTTGCATCTGGAATCAGACTTAGCCAGGACAGGTGATGCAGTGTGGAAGACACCCTCGCAAGCCATCACAGCATCGTCAAAGCTCCCTTCCTCCAATAGATCAGCTCTCACAAGTTGCAGCCTCTCTTTTGCACCTGGTAATTTCCAAAGGTGTGCCACTTTTCTGTGATCCCCTGTTCAGTAACAAAAAAATAAAGCCCCAGAAATATACAATTCATTAACTCACAGCTGTGAGTAATAAGGATGGATACACAATGATGTAATTAAGAGGAATGCTACAAAGGAATGAAATGTATTGTACCTGGGTCTCTGACTGTCCCTAACACATGATACCCGGACTCAAGAAGTCTTTTGATAAGCCAAGAGGCAACGAAGCCTGAGGCCCCAGTTACACACACTTTGCCCTTGGTTTGGTTCACCATCTCTTCTCTCAAACTGGAAGTGATGCTGAGCTTTGATGCAAATCTACCTCCTCATATAAGCACCACAGAGAATGTTCTAGAGAAGGAAGATCAAGAATGGCGCATCACCCCATTTTGGTGATCATAATTAACAGATACAAAGCTGGGTTGGTCGAGGGTAGATATGATTTACAGTAGATTTAGGAGGTATCAGATTCTAGTTGACAAGTTGGTGTAAAGTAGAAATGAGTTTGCTTACTGCTGTGTCAACATTTTTTTTTTGTTCATCCCATGTCTATCAATTTTCAGAAAAGGTTGCCATTTACAGGAATCAGTCACATTTCGTAGCCATTGGTAGACCTGAGCATTTCTCCGGCATGAGCCGCCAGGCCGAAGAAAAGCCCAAATTCTTTCATCTCGAAACTCGCTGTCCGAGCCCAGCCTGTACAGGGTATCAGGCTTTATTCGGGCCAAAGCACTTTTTTTTGGGCCGAGCTGGGATTTTTAAAAAAATTCGGTTCACAAATCACAACGCTGTGATATTGACGAGGTCGAGGGCCAATGCCCACGTAGAGTTCCACGCTCCCGAGTCCCGACCCAGTCCGCCACCACCTTGCCTACCGGCGAGCTCGCGTCGCCGCCGGCGTCCACAAAATCGCGGGCGCACCGCGCTGCGGAAGACCCCGCTGTGCCGATGCATCCCCTCGCTTCGGACAGGTCCCGCCTGGCCTGCTGCTCCCTTCCCCGGCCGGCCGCGGCCGCCGTCTCGAGGCGGCGGAGGGCGGCCAGCGACCTGCGCTCCCATTCCATCATTCCATGCCAACCCCGACGTCAAGCACGCATGCGTCCAGCACACGGACCCCGCGGACCCCGTGCAGGATGCGGCGGAAGGCCCGGAGGCGGCGAACACGCCCGCTGCCGCGGCGTGGGCCACCTTGACGTGGCTGCCGTGGAAGGAGCTGGCGCGGGGGAGGGGGAGCCGTAGCAGGCGGAAGCGTTCCTCGTCGCGGCGCAGCGCGGTCGGACGAAGGCGGTCCTCGCGGCCGGCGCTGGCTCCGTCTTGTCTTTCATGGCCACGGCCGTGCCGCATGTTGGTACGGCGCCGAGGGCGACGAGCAGGACGACGAGGTTTGTTTTCGCCGCTGCGCAAAATAAGATTTGGACGAGGTGATGTGTGGCGACGGGTGCATGCTTATAAAAACATGGCACATACGTACGTTTCCTTCAGTTGCGCGCTGTGTTGGCGCCATCACGGATTCAAGGCTCTGGGCAGACACAGCAAAATTTCCTTTTATTCCCTCCAAATTTTACGTAACCTTCTACATGGATATCAACTATCAAATCGTGGTATGCACCACTTTTTTTTGGCAAATCACAAGAGCTATATTACTAACTCATAGCATGATTACGGGCCTATTTAGCAACGGCTGCGGTATATAGCTTTTGGCTGAAATTTTTGAATTTTGGCTGTTTACAGTACAGATTACGGAGAGACAGATACTTACTTGGGATTTTGGTTGATGCAGATGTTGGGTTTTTAACGTGTAAATCGTTTAACTTGTAGATCCTATCTTGAGAAAATACTCCGTTTAAAAGTTAGGTACTATAACAAAAACAAAAAATCGTCAATTTCGGAGAAAAAGAACAGACCCTACATTCCTTTGTAACTATCCTTAAAGAGATCAAGAGCATTGTTCACCAAAGTGCACATCTCACACAGTCACACTTTCCACCGAAGCTTCCTTCACACGCTAATGAGCCGCAGAATTCCCTTCCCGACGGGCATGAACACATGAAAAAGTAGTAACGCTAAATCTTCCGCGCTACCACCAGCGAGTTAGCGTTTGAGCGCGTCATTTCTTAGTCGTCGATCAAGTCAAAGAGTTTGACGGACATTCACGGTTGAAGCGCATTGTGTCCGTAGGATCAAAAAATGGAACATCAAAATGGAGCGCTAGATTCATATGATAGATGGGGTAAACTGTTTGGCTGGGCCCATTTTCAGGGACATAGGGTAAAAACACTCGCAGGTACGCTAGAACCGTAATCGCTGGTAGTCGGAGCGAGGGAGCGTCACTTCTTGGGTACAACGGTCAAGCCCATCCCATGAGCCAACAACAAGGAAGCCGATGCCGTAACAAAGGCTGTGAGTTAGGGAATCGTGCCACCCACGGGTGTGTTCATCGAAGTTCTCACCGCAGCAACCATTCCGCAAGATCACGTCGACCCTACTCTGGTCCTCCGAATTGTTCACGACGATGACTGGAGGGGGCTCATTGTTGCATTCTTACGAGGAAACGAGGATCCATATGACCCGAAAGATCTATGGCGGCTGCAGTAGCGAGAGAGAAGCTTCGACCTACTCGACGGTGTACTCTACAAGCGCAGGGGGGTGCGCACCACTTCTATGGTGTCTCTTGCGCTGCAAGTTGTGTGGCTCACACATCGCCCTAAGGGCTCTCGTTGGAAAAGCATTCAGGCAAGGCTTCTACTGTCCCACCATGGCTTTTGATGCGCAAGACCTCATTAGGCGATGCCAAGGCTACCAATGGATGGGGAGGATGGTTCACAAGCCACCCACCTAGCTCCACCCAATTCCCTCGGTTTGGACGTTGGTGTGATGGCCAGCCAACCGATAAGCCGAAGGGACGGAGGAGGCCAAGAGGCCAGCCGGCATGGTTTCAGACTACGAGTGGTGAAACCCTTTACCATAAGAGGCTACTGTTGAAGGAGTGGCCCTCCTTACACTCATTCGACCTGCTGAGCCAAGAGAGACATTAAACATGTAAAAGAATATTTGTACCCTAACATATTGAGCCATAATAGGAGTATTATTGTAATCAGGCCTTAAGGCCATGTACATATAGCCTAGAAAAGGAGTAAGAGCCTAAGAGGGCAAGGAAAGTTCATTTGCTCATCCTTACTTCTAGGACCGTTTTCTTTTGGGTTTAAAGTGTAACTAGCTTTTAAACTATACATTTTTTCAAGACGGAATCAATAGGAATATTATAGTAAAAATGTACTGAGTTCAGCTGTACCAGTCAAAATCGCATTCGATTACTTTTCTCTACGTGCTGCCTCTCACAAACAGGTAGGGTTCAAATATTTAAGCCATAAGCCATCTGTCCAAAAAAACCCACCCTAGTATAGGCAAGGCTCTAAATAGTCTTTAGCGGTCTCTTTATAGCCCTTTGTTTAAGGTTATTGATGTCAGCCGTAACATGGGTAGAAGCTCCAGAAACAAAGAAGAAATCTGAAGTGGCACCTGGCTTGAGCAAATTGATGAAATGAGCCATTCCTTTAGGCACTGGGGCAAGTGAAAGGGATAGACAGAGACTAGGGAGGAAGATTGAATCAAGAATTTCATTATACCCTTTTTTTCTACTTTGACCCGTGAATTTTGGCAAAAAATAACACCGTTGATCACAAAAATACCAGATCTAGCCCCCAAAAGCACCGCAATCCCATTTTTAGCTCCCTCCTCCACCGCGGGATTTCCGGAGCCTGCCACATGTGAATCGTGCGGTCGGGAACCGCACGACAGCGAGATTGTGCGGTTCCTGACCGTACAACCACTGTTCACGCCGAAATCATGCGGTCAGGGACCACACGACTTGCATGTACACCGTGCATTTTTTCGGTTCAGCTGCTCCGTGCGTTTGTTAGTCTCCTATAATAAATATAAATTTTTTATATATTTATAGAAATGTATTCAAAAAATAATAATTCTTAGATATAGGAAATGAAGTTAAAATTATATTTTTTGTGTGAAGTCTTGTTTACTTAGGGCAAGTTTAATAGAAGAGGTAGCTGCCACCTCTAGAACTAGCCAAATAAGCAAAAAGAGTACAAGTGGCTCATGGTGGAGGTAGCTAATACAATAAGTTGAGAAGAGATTACCTCTACTAAAGCACTCAAACATTTAATATTTCGCTAGAGGCAACCCTAACCTTTATTGTACTTGCTCTAAGAACTAACATAGTCTCCAAGTCCTCGTATGATGTGCTAGAGGTCACCTCTTGCATGAGGGGCAGTTTGCCTCTCTCTCCTCTTGTCTCTCTCTTCCACATAGGATTGTGTTGACGTGGATTTCGCTAGAGGCGACCTAGTCAGTATTATTGTACTTGCTCTTAATTGTGCAAATTTTTTTGTAATTATAATCATTATGAATTTTCGTGTGTAATTTATTTTTATGTTTGACTCGAGTGAACAGTAGTCGTGCGGTTGGGGACTGCACGATTTCGTTGTCGTGCGTTTCCTGACCGCACAATTCACATGTGTTGGGCTCCGGAAATCCTGTGATGGAAGAGGGGGCTAAAAATAAGATTACATGCTTCAAAGACTAGATATGGTATTTCCGTGACCAACATATTATTTTTGACCAAAATTCTGGACCCGTAGCCATAACAACCATCCTCTTTTTCTTTCCTTTATGTCGAAACAATGTGGAATCCAATTACACTATTTTTGGGAACAAAACGTTGCAGCAAGAGCATCAATAACACCATGGAAGCTGCCGAACCTGGAGCTCACGACGTCCACCTCAATGCCGAGCCTCCTGGCACCCTCGGCGGTGACCGGCCCATGCGCGGCCACGACCATGCCGGGCCAGCGCGCCCTCAGCCGCAGCCAGCTCCACCCCACGGCGTCCAGCCCCTTGAGCAGCCCCTCCACCTCGGCCGAGCTCGTGAACACGATGGCGTCGGGCGCGGCGGCGTCCGGGGCCACCAGCCCCTCGGCGCAGCCCGGCCCGGCCCAGCACGTGGTGTACGCCGGCGCGCGGGAAGCCACCCACCCGGCCGCCTCGAGCCCGGCGAGGAAGTCGCGCACGACGGGCGGCTCGCGAAGGCCGACGACGTCCGGGACGGGGCAGAGCACGCGCCGGCCGGACCCACGCCCAAGCGCCTCCACAAGGCCGGCCGGGGTGGAGACGTTGGGGACGAGGACGGCTATCCTTCCGGCGTCGCGGCAGAGCCTGGTGAGGAAGGCGTCGTCCAGAAGGTCGGCGTCGCTGCCGAGGGCGGCGACGGTGAAGGGGAGCGCGGAGGCGGCGTCGGAGAGGGGGCGTTGCCCGGTGGGGGATGGGAAGGCGCGGGAGAAGGTGGAGATGCCGGAGCGGGAGGTGAAGGCGAGCGCGGCGAAGGGATCGAGGGCGCCGGGCAGGAGGAAGGGGCGGAGGCGGTCGGGGTCGTGCGGGCGGATGGCGATGGTTGGAACGGGGAGCGGGTGCGCGCCGCGCTGCCGCAGGAGCGCGTGCAGGCGGCCACCGTACCCGCCGCCGCCGCCGCCGGTGGTTTGGGGCGTGGTGAACGCGACCCGACGGCCGGCGAGCGAGAGGGGGTCCGGCTGCGCCATTCCTCTCCTCGGCAGACGCGCGGCGATGCCAATCTAGAAAAGGATAGAGAATCCACTGTCTTGTACCTGCATTTTACTTCGGCAGAGCCGAGAGCAAAAGCGTTAGTGTACGGTTCAGAAATCAGAATTCAATTCAGAAACGCAGTGAACATAGCCGTACGGCTCCGGTCTAATCGGTTTTAGGTTCTTGCTTCTTAATTTCATTTTTTATATTTTTGATTTTTTAGGTTTTTCCTTTTAAATTTTTTATTCATGATGATATAATATTTTTAAAATTTTTAAATTTAATTATTTAAAAAAGCTAATAGCTAAAAAAGATTAGAAGTCACAACTTATAAGCCAGCTGAAACGGACGTAATGTTCACCGCGTTGGAGCTTATAAGCAAATGCTTACATACTGTCAGAATCTATCAGATAACGTAAAATCCAGTAAGCTAACTGGCACAGAGTTTCTGAACTAACAATTATGTGCTCAGTCAGTCAATCGAAGTATACAAGAGTTTGTATACCATGCATTGTGGAATCCAACAATCCTCTGTCTTCTATTCCTCTCGGTGTAACATTATTTGATAGTTGATACAATGATACACACAGTCCGACTAAAGATAAATTTTGCATCATTGGTGCCACTTTTGCTCTTCATGAGAGCAAGTGACCAGGTAACATCAGTGGGTAGTGACTATGCTATATATCTCTGGGCAGCTCCCCACATCTGAGAATTAAGATATGGAGACGTGAAGGCTCCATGATGCAATTTTGCTCGGCTTCACGAAAACGTTCTTTGGCTTTTGCAGCGTCTCCGTGAGCAGATGCAAGCAACAGTCACTGCCGCTGGGTCTCAAAAGGGAGTTCAATGGCGGTGGCGTTGCCGTAGAACTCTTCCAAGTTGTAGAATGCTCGCTGTTGGGGAAGAAATATGTGGACTACAACATCACCTGTAAGAGTGCAAAGGACAGTTAAATAGATCAATGTCAAATTTGTGCAACAGCACCACAGCATTTGACATTTGAAAGTAGACCACCAGGTGAGCTTTTCTCCAATAAACCTCATCAACCCATTAATTAAGAATTAAAAACATCTAAGAACAGCTTAGAAAGTAGTTTCCAAAGAAAAAAGGTAGCGACGAGTTGTGGTGCATTTTTCAGTTTATTCAAAAGACTGAATTACAGAAAGGGAGAAGCAGAAGAAAGCCAAGCTTGCTTGCCTACTTATCCTAGCCAAGATGATGTATTACACTGAGATCAAGAAACAAGCACCTCAACCTTGTGGTAGCACAAAGCAATCCCTACTTTTAGACTGAATTTACAACCGGATAAGTAAATGATAACTAGCCTATGGTTTGAGTGTAAAACAGTCACAAATAATTTTTTTCATTCAAAAATCTGAACATGTTTTCATAAACTGAATTTTGAGGTGGACACGATAGCATGTCACGTCCATCTTAAACTTCTATCCGAAACTAAAAATAATTACTAGTGTAAAGTCAAAAAGTTAATTTGTGTCCGATTTCAAAGATCAAGACCAAAATTTCTCTACTCCTTGACAGAATAATCAAGATGTTGCAGTAGAAGTTGACCATATGAAATTAGAAAGGCAAATGTGGAATAAACACATGACAGGAAAGTACAGAAAGTGAGAAAACTTACCACAGTCCAGTAAGGCCCATGAATTCGGTTTCGTATCACCAGATGCAACTTTGCTAAACTGCTTCTCGCCAATGTCTCTCATCCAGAAACTGCAATGTAAGAACACAATCCCACGTATTAAATGCTAAGTTACACAGCAGTCATAATTAAACTAGTAATATGACATCAAGTAGCTAGTGCATATTCGAGTTTCTCTTACATTGAAATGATGTGGGCAACTTGTTATATAAACTACAAACTCATAGGTAAACAAGAGAAACTCGATGTAAAGTAGGGGGGTACCTGATGGCATGGCATCAATCTGCGCATTTGAGAAAGCTGTGAGAATGATGAAAAACCTAGTCCAGTAGACAAGCGGCTTCACGAAAAGTACGCGAATATTGGCAGCCTTTACCTCGCTTGCAACTTGAGCCAGTGTTATGGTCTTTAGTTCATAACGGGTAAACACCACCAAGAAGATGGCCGGATGGGGTCGGCGTAGGGAGGGAGGAGAGACTTTAGACTAGGAAGACTTTATTATTACTCTCTTCATTACAATAGCATGCGGTAGCCCCTTTATATAGATGGCTCCCCCCTAACAGATCGAATCTAATTCCAATCATATCTCTAACTCTATCTCTAATATAAGGAAACCAATCTCTTATTCAAATAGAACCCAATCTCTAATTCCTAATAATAACCTGGCTAAGCCCAAGGCTCACGTCTATAACATTACACCCCTCCCGGACAAGCAGCTTGTCCTCGAGCTGCTAAACGGCGGTCAATGGAAGACCTTCGATGCCGATGTAGAAGACGAACGGTGGCGGAGTGCTGCAGCGGATGGAGACGGACGGCCAGATCCACGCGGAACAAAGCTAGACGAAATATAGCGTCTGCGGAAATATAATACCTGCAAAATAATTATTTTTTTCTCATTTTTTTTTGATTTTTGATTTTGATTTTGATTTTTTTTCCATTAACTAACCGATCGGTCGGTTAAACCGACCGAGACGCACAACCGATCTGGCGAGAGCGCGATCGAGGCGCAGCGAGCCCGGCGACGGCGGCGAGAGCGGCGGCGTGTGGATCGGCGGCGGCGGCTCGGCGGCAGCGGCTCGGCGATCGTCGCGGCAGCGGCGATGGGCGGAGCGGCTGCGGCGGTGGCCGCGACACGGCGAGGCGACGGCGACGGCGGCAGCGGCTGACGGCGGAGGAAGCCCGGCGGCGGCGGCGCTCGTTGGATCCGGCGGCGGCGGCCCGCGATCAGCGAGAGGCCCGGCGCGGCGCAGCGGCTCGGCGGAGTCGGGCGGTCGGAGGTGGGCCCGACGGCGACGTCGACGTCTCGGCGGCGGACCGGCGGCGCGGCGGCTCGGGCGAGGCGGGCCGGCGGCGACAGCGCGCGGCGGCGGAGCGATAGCTTGCGGCGACGAATCGGCACTGAGGCGCCCGATCTGTCCGGATCGGCGGCGGTTCGGGTGACGTCGGCCAGCCAGGCGGCGGATCTAGCGCGACCAGATCGGCGGCGCTCCAGCGCAGGGTTCGGGTGGCGGCCCGCGTCGGCGGCAGCGGTCCGAACGGCGCCGGAGAAGATGCTGGAACGCCAGGATGGCGGCGGCGCGGTTGGCTCGAGCTGGCGGAGGCGAGTTGGCGCGTGCGGTCAGACGGCGTGTCGGGGACGACCTGAAGCTCCTCGGCCGCGGCGGCGCCCGCCGGGAAGCTCGATGGAGCCGGCGAAGAAAACGTTGCGGAAGCAGCCGCAGCGTGCGGTGCTTGTCCAGCGCTGTGGTCATCGGAATCATTATGTGCCAGGCTCACCATGTGGTTGTCGTTGTCTGGCGATGTGTCTGGTTCATCATGTGCCTGGTTCTTTGCTTCTTGTTGCTCCTTCCTCCGATTCTCCATCCTCTCAAGGATGGCTTGTATGTTGAGAAGGTTGTCCGTCATCTTCTTGTTGATGCTGGCCAACTCGTTGGCGCTAGCTTTTATCATGGCTAACGACTTGGCAGTAGGGCGAATCGCAGAAACCATGGTAGCAGAAGTCGTGGGAAGGGATCGACTGCTCTGATACCAATCTGTTATGGTCCTTAGTTCATAACGGGTAAACACCACCAAGAAGATGGCCGGATGGGGTCGGCGTAGGGAGGGAGGAGAGACTTTAGACTAGGAAGACTTTATTATTACTCTCTTCATTACAATAGCATGCGGTAGCCCCTTTATATAGATGGCTCCCCCCTAACAGATCGAATCTAATTCCAATCATATCTCTAACTCTATCTCTAATATAAGGAAACCAATCTCTTATTCAAATAGAACCCAATCTCTAATTTCTAATAATAACCTGGCTAAGCCCAAGGCTCACGTCTATAACAGCCAGAGAGACAGCAACCGAAAAATAAGGTAAACAATGATCAGTATTTAAGACTCATAGCAGCAGATGGACTTCTAAGGAAAAGACAACTTTAGTAGCAAGCATTCTTGAATTATGCTTTTGGTTCTGAGCTAATGTAACTATTTTCTGAACATTCTTGTTCAGCTTAAGCCGGTTTCTTGGTTTAACTTTGTAGATGGTCGATAAGCATTAGCAGAGCCGAGCAAGAGAAAGGACTGGGGAGGCACATACACGACAAGTACTCGGCGTCGTCGTCGGCCTCAATGGCCGGAGTCCCACCTCCACCGGCGCTGTACACCACCTCGCCATGCTTGTTGAGCAAATCCTCGAGCAACTTATCCGCGTGACCGCGTTGTTCCCTCTTCCAGAGTTCTGCCCGAGCAAGAAACACACAGAATTTCAGAAGAGGAGCAGCAGACGGACGCAAGAGCCCGACCTGTTCAAGAGATTACCACATTCGAAGAGGAGGAAGACGGAGAGCGAGCTCGGCAGAGGAGATCGGGGGGCGGCAGGTCTCTCCTCAGCTGGGGGCTCCGGTGGAGGACGCCGCCAGCGTGCCGCGGCCGCGGGTTCAGCGGGACGCGGATGAGGGCGCGCAGGCGAGGCCGTGGCTCGGGATGGCGGCGCCTCTCATGCTAACTTGCACCTACAAAATTTTCGACAGGAAGAGCAGCAGCAGCTTGTAGTGAGCCAACGGCAAGAGCAAGGAAGTCAGTACCACAGCAAATATTCGTACGTTCTTACAATTCTACCAAAAAGTAAATAATACATATCATAATATAGATCAAAATCAAATAGTATTGTAGTGGAATAACAATTCTATTTGTAGTATCATTAAGATCGGGTAGAATCACAGTGAGATTGCAGTGAGATTGTGATCCTAACAACAAACTATATTAGCATATAAAATTTGATATTACCTATTGCTAGTTTAAGCTGCATTAGTTTAATTTGCCTTGTTTCGTTATTTACATGTTGCTCTAAGATAAAAAAAGTATTATCTTTGACCTATTGTATTTTTAGATTATTAGTTTATTAAAAATAATTAAATAAGTTTCAAAAATCAACCTTAATTCAATATAACATAAATAAATGTACTCAAATTACAAAATTAAATTCAAAAAAATCTACTATAGACTTGTAGGTCTAAAAATATAATTTAATTTTTATATAAAATATATATGTTTTTTTAAAATTTGATAGAATCGTGATTCTACGATCCGATCCGTCAGACGAAAAATGGTCCTATCTGGTATCGCGATCCTGACAACCTTAAGCAAGAGTGAAGGAGATAAGCAGGAGGCAAACTGGTGTAGCGGTGTACACAGAGCGGATAATTTCTGTCCGATCGATTCGTGGAGTGAATACGGAAGAGGTAATAGGTATTCGACACTATCTATGTCCGACTCCGAGGAAAAATATGGAATAGAATACATGATAAGTGATATCCGTCCATATATATCCATATATTAAGTGATATGAGTAAATCTGTTATGATTTCACTTAGAAACAAGATAACATATAAACAGGTTGTCACATCTAAACATGCAGAAAATACCGAGTGCTCTTTCTTCGACATCTCAGCGATTAATCTCTCCGTGTTCGCTCTGATTATACCATATTGTCTAATATCTTGTATAAAAAAGTAGATAATTTCCGTCCGACCGAAGACCGATCAATCAAAGGTTTATAGAACGAATACGGAATAGAATAATAGATATTTGGTATTATCAGTATCCGACTTCGACTACGAGAAAAAATACGAAATAAATGATATCTGTCCGTATCTCCTTCGATTGCACCCCTACACTGGCCTAAAGGGGTAGGCTAGATTTTCTTCTTTTTTTAACCTTTTCGTTTGTATTCTTTAACGGTCTAAACCGGCATCTGACGCTACGGCCAGCGCCTTGAGATTCGTGCACGGAATGTACTCTCGGTAGGAGAATACACATAACTGAACCAGACCGTACATGTACGAGGAGCCGTCGCTTCCTTGCGCTGATCACCTACATATACATTTCTGACCTCCCGGAGCCTGCAAGCAAACAGCATCTCTTTCTCTTAATTCCCCCGTTTTTTTTTTATTTTGCTTTCATGAGAACACAAATCACCATCTTTTTGTGGCTGCCAAGTTCCAACTATTCTTGGGGAACTAGCAGCCTGTTCACATATTCAGTTTTCTGTGTTAAATCTGAAGTTCTGAACACACAGGAGGAGGAAATTATCTGATCCAGCAGACCAGCACTATATCCTTCAGGCTTCAGGTAAGAAGATGTCCATCAAATGTTGCAGTCTTATCACACCACAACATGATTGAGTCGCAGTCTTGCCACGAAGGTTAATTTGAAGACTAGATATTGGTTCCTTGATGATGCTAGTTGCTAACTTGCTATCCCAGACCTCTTTACAGGACAGTGTGGAGAAGATGTATTTCTTGACGGTTGGCCGCCCTCATATTCCAACATTGTGATTGAGATGATCGGCCTGTCTGATTTCGATAAAATCTGGCTGAACAAATGAACCACAAGTCTTAAAGTGAGAGACATCACTTAGGAGCCCATTCTTATCGTCAAACAGAGGACAACAGAGAGATATACAGGGACACAGGATCACGAATTTCGAACAAAATGATATTTTCATATATCTTGATGCTATGCACAACAATTGCATCTCTTCATGGCTTAATTACATTCAGTATACAGCTTCCTCACCCAGATGAGGACAATAGTTCAGTAGTTATAAATATTACCATCATATTTTTTTCTCATTTTGTTTTGTTCCCCCTCTCTTGCATAAGATGAAAGTTAACACATTAAATCATATTCCTCTTAAAATGTTTCTACCTCTTTGCCCTTTTGAATGGGAAGGAATAGCAAAACGACAACTAAAATTGAGGATAAAAGGGGTTATAAGGAGGATCGTCCACCAGGACAACTGGAAAAAGTTTATTGCTCATCCTATCACGTAGAAGAGGATTTCCATAACCCCTTGCAAAACTTGAGTGCAGACCCAGTGGCAAAGGACCACATGATAGCAGCAAGTAAAACCAGTAACGAGATGAAAATCAGTCCTCCACCTCTTCTTCTAACCTGAATAACTGGGGTGCTTGATTCTTCAATTGCAACTTGTTGTGATCTAAAGCTAGAAATGCGTTGGAATGTTCTGTTAAGAACAGTGTTTTCAGCAGCCATAGCTGGACTGCTAGGTACAGAATCCAGCAAGGCTGATAAAGCTGCATTGAACCATGACTGTGAAGCGCTTGAACTCCGGTTAGGTGGTTCCTCATTCACTGTATGAATATTGGCAGTGCCTGCAATGTTCAGAAGTAATAGGTTCAGACGTTGGACAATGTTATTTCTGAAAGAATTTTAAGGTGATTGTATGGAAAGCTTGCAAAATGAAAAAAAAAACGTTAAGCACCTGATGCATGTGAGGACAAGACAACATGGCTATGCTTCATATGGCTCTGCACATTAAGAGCGACCTGATCATGTGTCCACAATTCATTTGTATACTGAAATCCCTGATTCGGGATTCCACTATCACCAAAATCAACATATTGGTTTTCAGCCACCACTCCAGCTGTGTCAAATGAGCCAGGTAGAAACATAGGAGCATCGGAGTACTCCAAACTATCAAACATCCCATTGGATGCAAAAATTAAGTGCTCGGTTGTAGTACAACCCATACTCTGTCCTACATCTTCTGGATCAAAGAAATCATTGATTTCAAGGAACTCCTCGTCAGCATCCTGGCTGTCAGAACTGACCAACCCTGACACAGGGCGTAGTACACTTGTTTCTTCAGCGCAATTTGTTTCCCCACTAAACGGCACATTGGTGAGAACAGACTGTGCAATTTGATTACTTGGCTCGGTTTGTGGATCAAAATCTGTGGTTTCTTGCACTACAGAAGAAAGATCTACAGAACTGAATGCAGCACCATGAATTCCATGGAAATCCCCAACACCAACCTATGTAAGTCAAAATAAGATAGCTTATGAATTTGGACTATTGATGTAGAATAGCAGCGTTATACAATCCTCCAAGATTTCAAGTCTGGTACTTTTCAGGGGCATAACATATTCTTAAATATGGACCAGGCCCCAGAAATTATTGTGTGTGTTTCAAAACTTAAACTGCAGTAATTGTGTGAACACAAAGGCAGAAGTAATTAGCAATTATGCAGTATATTGAGGATTCCGAACTTTTCCTATCATCTAAAGGATGAAGTGATGAACTAGTACAGAGTATAGACTATGGACAACAAGAAAAACCTGAAGACAGTCGTGATGAGGAACTGGTGTGGAGAAATCTGACAGTGGTTCTACATTTCCCTGGTCATTCGTCATTTGCAACAAAAGCCCTTCAAGATCCTCAAATGGAAGTTCAGTGCCAGTACATTCTGTTGTCACCACAGCGCCACTACTAATGGTATAAAGCTCAACACCAACCTCCTCCATGTCGGCATTGAGCCAAGCCTGACGATCATCATGCTGAAGCTGCAATTGAGGAACAGTTGTTGAGAAATCCGAGAGCAATTCAGCGGTTTGCTGGTCATCCGATATTTGCATCAGAAGCCCCTCAAGATCCCCAAGAGGGAGTTCAGTGCACGTATTCTCCGCCAGTAACACAGCACTATTACTGGTTGTAGCATGTGCAACCTCAGCCTCGTCACCACCATCACTAAACCAACCTTGACGCTGGCCCTGCTGAAGCTGAACTTGCGAAGAAACAGGTGTCGATATATCCGGCTGTGGTTCGATGCTTTCCTGATCATTTCCAACTTGCACCCGGAGCCCCTCAAGATCCCCAATCTGCTCCTCCGCTATGGCAGCTCTACCACTAGTGGTGGTAGGGATAGGATCGGCAGCCCCCGGGATCCCCTCGTCGTCGTCGTCATCTAGCCAATTCTCCTCCCGGAAGGGCGCGCCGTACTGCTCGCCGTTCTTGGGCCCCGCCCCGCTCTTCTGGAATAGCTTGTAGAGCGCGTAGGCCTCGCGCCCCCGTGCAGCCAGCGGTAGCGCGTCGCCGAAGATGGTGTACTCGTGCATGACCCAGTCCGTGCGCTCCCCCCGGGGTGCGCGGCCGTGGTGGTACACCAGCGTCTTCTTGCTGCCCACCGGCCGGCCGCCGTTGCAGATGCATCGGTCCTTCCCCGTGGACTTCCAGTAGCCGTCGGCGGTGGTGCGGCTGGCGCGCGAGCCGTTGGGGTACTTGCGGTCCAGCCGGCTGCAGAAGAACCACTGCTTGTCCCCCGTCCGCAGCGCCGACCTCTCTGCTCCGTCCAAAAATTCCAGGTCACGAGACAGATCGGGGGACGAAGCGAAGCGATGGGGGGGAGGAGGCGGACGTACGTACCGGGGAGGTGGGAGGGGTGAGACTTGTAGACTTCGATGTCGGCGATGTAGGGGGTGGGGCCGCCGGAGACGATCCGGCGCTTCAGGAAGAAGAGTACGAGCTCCTCATCGGTGGGGCTGAAGCGGAAGCCCGGCGGCCACCGGCGCGGCGGGTTCTCCATTTTCGCCGGCGCGGGGCGGAGATGGTTGGTGGACTTCCCTTGTTGGCGTGCTGTTTGCCGGGTCAACTCGACGCCCCGGCTACTTACAAACTCTCTATCTATGTGGGCCCCACGGTTTTATCCAGCTTCCCCGTAACTTCCCGCTTGCTTCGCTGGGCCAAAGCCCCAAACTCATAAAATGCAGAAGGCCTTGTCACTGAGCAGTGGGCCCATACTTACACGGCCCCAGTGTTCAGTGATACAGTACACATGATGGAGCCCCAGGCATGCAACTATGCATGATATGCACATGCTACTCTTTAACACAGGTGGGGCCTGTGTAGCAGAACTGCTGCTTTCTTATCGAAAAGTGTTTGGTAGAAAGTTAACTTTTGAAACCCTAAAAAATAGGATTAGTGGTAAAAGTTTATGCTAACGCTGGTTTTACCATTTTAGTTATATTTTTGGTTCTTACTTCTTCCTACTTATACACAAATTTCTAAAATTATTTTACATTTTTTGGTATGGACCAACAGTCTATGGAATGTGATACCATATGAATGTAATGGCGCGAATGCATTTCATTTTTTCAAATTCATCTCATCAGTTCATGAATACATAAAAAGAACATGACTACGGCATGACTAATGGCGCGAAGGGCTCTCAACCGGCGGCGAGAGGGAGCAGGACCAATTGCGGCGTAGAGGGGATCGGTGGCGAAGCCTCCCGAAGCAACCAAGACTACGGCATGGATGACAGCACGCGAGAGTGAGAGAGGTGCACTTGAGCTCTCGCCCGGTGGTGAAGGCCTCTCGTAGTGACGGTGGCTAGGGCTGGACAAGTGCACGCAAGCGAGAGAGAGAGCTATAGAAGCACCTTGCGGAGAGAGAGAGGGGAGAAACATAGTCAGGAGTTTTTTGTTTAATGGAGAATAGTAGGTAATTACCTTTAACTTTCAATAGTATTCTTGTTTCTAGTAGGTTAGCTTCCCATAAGAATCCACAGGAAAGCTGTTTCTCCATGCTAGTTCATTTTCGAGACAATTTCTTGTGAGAAGAAGAATCAGATTATTTTAAGAAGCTAAGTATTTGGTGCAGTTTTACGGAATCCAAACAAAAAGCTGGGAGCAAGGGCTATTACCAAATTGGGCCTTACACAACCAAATTGGGCCTTACACATTGAGGTATTAGCAAAGAAACTAGCAATAAGCATCATAACCAGGCATTTCCAAGCCTCAATATTACAAAGAAAGCAAAGCAGGAGATAATTGTCATGAGTAATGAAATTTTTTCACACATGGGCCATTGCTAAAACAATTATGCACCCATAGACGCATGAAAAAGAATTTGATAATTCATGTACAACACAATGCCGATCGGTTGCTGGCTCAACAGCAGCGTAACACGCACGCCTGCCTGTACACACACAAGGCTGCCGTCGGTGTAATGATTTTGATTACACAACTGAAGAAAAGGCAAGGATACCCAGCTGCCGCTTCACTCTACTACTAGTACAAATGAAGACCATGCAATCATCTACTAAACAAGCATATTGTACAAAAAGACGACCCATATAAAACGAAGTTGCTGCCCTCCACGCAAATTCATGGGACTGGATCCCTCTGTGCACCGGGTGGAGCGGTAGGCATCGGGAAGTTGAACGGACAATAAGCTCCGCCAAACTGAGGGGCCTCCACATATGGACTCTAAAAACATAAAGAAGAATAGCAATTTCAGTCTTTTGTTCGATAGAGCAATCTTTCATGTCCAAAAGAAGGGATTTTGTTCATCAAATAATCATCTTCAATAAAAAAATAAAAATGATCCCTGTTTGAAATTATTTCCAAAAATAGACCCAGCGTGCAGCACCAATGTGACTGACTGGTACTTTATTTTCTTAGTGCAACGCCAATTACATTGGCACTAGGCGAGCTGGCTCTTCAGCAAACCATCTAGCAAGGATTCCAAGTTTCCAACAAGGTGAATGATATAGGTTTCTCAAACGTCTTTTGCATTGGCATTGCATGGTTTAGCATTTTCCAGACGCATTAAAGCTAGGTGTGTGTAGGTGCTGATAAAGAAAATGTAGGTGTTGGGTAAAAGTTAATGCAACATCAAATGTATTAGCATTGCAGGCAGTTAGCAAATCTGTGGGTTGAGTTATAGTTATAGGTGGACCCTTCTTCTGAATATCAGAGCTCTTAATGTCTATTTTGTTTGCTATTGTAATTTTACCATTTGTGTGCTGGTTGAATGTATTATTGTATACGGAATTATGGATAGAGTTGTGCGTGTTCATTGTGGAGGTACAACCAATGAAACGAGCAATGGTAGTGAGTTTGTGGCACATGTCTGTCATGGTTTCTAGTGACTCCATTTTGTCAATTAGGTGACAGAATAAAAGACAATCTTGGATGGATGGAACAAGGATGTTATTATGCAATGGCGAGTTAGGTCTAGAGTGCATGCACAAATGCCACCGATTGGTTGTGATCTTCAACATGAGACAAAGAAAGAACTTTTGCAAAGCTCACAGCACCGGCCATTAGATCTGGTGGTGGAGAATGTAATAAAAGATGGTTACACGTAATTGAAAGTGGAGATAGTTTGAAGCTCAAAGCAGCTTGGCCTCACTAGGTCACCATAAAGTCCATTTTTGGAATTTTGATTTTTAAAAATATTATCTAATAATAATTAACAGAACAGCAGTGTATAAAACCTTGCATGTATCAGGTCTAGTTCACACTTAATAAAAGTCAACAGGGAGTCTGTAAGACTTGTAACTCCCACAGATGTGAGTCACAAGAATGATCTTAGAAAACGGTATGAACCTGTGAATACGGTGGGTTTGGATCAAATGACTGCTCCCTGGGAGATTTTGGTGATGAATCCGGAGAACTACCATCATTGTCATCCGAGTTATTTATTGTATTCTTCATTGTTGCTGCTTCCCCCTCACTAGCATTGAGCTTAACACGCTGTGGAAGAAAAAACCAACTTAGCTTATGGAAGAACACTAGACAACTTACATATCAAAAGTACATGGATAAATACATGAAGAATAGTACCTGGAATATTTTGCCTAAAATTTTCAATCCTTTAGCTCGAGCTCTCAGTTCCTCTCTCCTGACACTGGTGTCTTGAAGCACCTGATATTGGTAAAATATTAAAAATCCACTGCTACAACTTAAGCTAATGAAATGTGAGATGAATGCAAAAACAGCTGTGCAAGAATGGTGAAAGGTAGCCAAGACATCAGGACGAACCATCTGACAGACATGTGATAGGGTTGCCTCTATATCAGCAACATTAAGTTTCCATAAGGAATCAACCATAACACTTTTATGGGTCTGCATGTACGCTTCAAGTTCCTCGTCGGTGTAGTGGCACTCAGCACTGAGATACTTCTTTAAGTCTTCCTGCAGCTGCATAAGAGCTATAGCACCTGCAGAAACATAAGAACACCACATTTCATGAACAAATCACAAATATATGCTAACACCAACACTGCATATATCCAATTGTGCATTCATATCAATTCAAGCAGACAATAATTAAATAAAATAATATTTACCTGTTGCAGCTGTTACTTGAGATTTAATAAAGTGCCCTTTGTTTCTGAACCATTCAGCTATAAACGGAAGCCCCAAATATATAGCTTTCTTTCCAAGTTCCTTGGCAGCTTGTCTCGAATATACATAACCAATAGTACTCAGCATATCAACCCCATATGCTGCAGGATAAGCAAAACAGGGTCAGAAAAGAACACTGAGTTATTCGAAGTCAGGTTTATGACATAAAAAAAAGAAAAGAATGTGTTGGTGTTTGAGCCATATAGGAAATACACAAGGAGAAAAGGGCGAGAAAGGTCCAGAGCTACTGAGTAGTTGAATAGACAGAACACTTAGCACATGAGGAATGAATTATCGTTAACACTTTAAGGAGTAATGAAAGAATTATCATGGACACAGACCTGCATTAGAAAGTCTGGACACCTCAGCTTCAGCGAGCTGGATAAATTCCTCTTTGTTTCCTTGAACATAAAGGTACAATCTGTTTTTCAGTGTCTCTGCAAGTTTCTCCTCTCTTTCCTTTTGTACAACCTGCAGTTGTTGTTAAGTCCTTAAATATACTACAGTACAAGCGTATGATACACCAATTAGTGTAATTACAAATTGAATCACTAGAAAGGAACAGATATTTTGGTTAGCATATTTTTTTAATACAGCTACAATATAACCACATCAAGCACGCTTAGTCGCAATCTAACAATGAAGCCATCAGCCCCTAGTTTCATCTAATTGCTATACAAAGGTTAAACAGGACTCTCAGTATAAGTTGTAACATGCAAGTACTGTGGAGGTTGAAAAGCATGAAGACTAATGTTCTGCATGAGAAATGTCATGCAGAAAGAAAGTATTATGTAATGTTGGAGTTTCTCTACTTTATCATATATGGAGGCTTGTGAGGGGTTGAAGTACAAGAAAGTTGTTGAAGCATTGAAAAGGCTAAAAAGCATGTAGACTGATACTCCACATGTGAAGTTTAACACACAGGCAAAACATGAACCCCAAAAGACAAATATAACATTCTAATATTCAACTTTCTTTATTTTGTTGAGTATGAAGGCTTTTCAAATATTGAAGACTTCCCCTTCCCATCATAATATTTAACAAAACAATATGAGAAATTAGAAATCCAATTAGAAATATTAAAAATTCAGTGTCAAACTTTGGTGTAAGACCTTTGTGCAGCCTAATGTAAAACCTGTTAGAAAAAGGAAGTGTAAGGAAGACAAAAGTGGAAACGTTCCCAAAGTAACATGTTCTCTAATTTCTCATAGTGTTTTGGCTTCTAGTTTCAGGAGAGGCATTGTGCTGAACAATAATTTCACTAGTATTAAAGTATAAAAAAAACTCGACCTGCGGGGGGTAAGACAGCCCCCGGGCATTTCATTAAGAAGAAGATCTTCTCACGCAGATCGAGAAAATCCCCGAACCCTTGCCCCACCTTGACACAGCGGCATCAGCCCATGTGAGAACAACCAGGGTGATCCCTAGACCAACGATCTGACGCGACCAACGACCTGGGCGAGCCTTAGACCTGTGCTTTGGCTTATGGGGCAAGCGAGGGGATTTTTTTCCCTCAGCCTGAAAATTCGCTCCCACTAGGAGTCGAACACAGGACCTGAGGGGTGCTACTAGAGCGCTCTAACCACTACGCTAGAGGCCCGTTCGCACTAGTATTAAAGTATGAACAAACAAAATGCCCATGACTTGCTTGTAGAGAGTATGAACCAACAAAATGCCCATGACTTGCTAGTAGAGTATATAGTTGGAATCTACAAATGCATCATAGTCTTCTATGCAAAAGAAATATTTCTGAATTTCCAATCAAGAATGAGCATATGTCAGGCATAATAGGATGCCCATAAATCATTCTATTAAAAGGGCCATACTCGCATATTCTCTTGCAACATCCTTTCATCAATCTGTTCCTCTTCACTAAATGTATCAAGTGAAACCATGGATGCCATCGCCAGTTGACCAATGTAATCCTCAAAAGGCTCACTACCAAACAGCATCGCAAAAATTGCTGCTGGATCAATTATTGCTTCCCTATATAACATTGACAGGAAACAAATTAGAATGTAATCATCTCACAAGATTCTACAGCATATGAGACGAAATCACCAATTACATTGTCAAAGCTACATATAGGAAAGGAAGAAAATCATTCATTGCATCTGTAAGAACTAATAAGTCAAGTACACTAATAGTTTTCCCTTAGAATCCTCCAGTTCTTTGAAAATTATTTCTACAAGTTCACAGGAAGTATTTATGAATGAGACTTACGTTGAAATACCAGATTTCCCATATGAGTCATACGCTTGACGTTGTGAGGGATCACTGAGTACTTGGTATGCCTCCCCCAATTCCTGCAGTTACAGTAACTGTAATGAGGATATTATACAATGACAAAACTGTGCAAAAACCATATATTTGGCACTGCAAAGTAGCAATACTGCAGCAATGCTCAACATATTGTAAAAGTAACATGATAATGCATTATACTCGCTTGCATGATCTATATGAGTATGCAAGATACAAGCTGTTCGTGGTTGAGGACGACCATACAACAAGGAAAACTGCTGATCGTTGGACATTAGTTTCACATGCTTCACTCGATTGAGGCATAATAATATTATGATCATTTTTGTGCCAGTACAGGATGATTCATGGTGTACAAAGGAGCAAATTGCCGTTGGTAACCTTTTGGACACAGCAACTTAGACTGTTTTATGAATTATTAAATGCCTAGGCGGAAGTTGCATATGCTCAGTTATTGCAAGGAAAAAATCCACCCCTGAAACACTTAGACTATGAGCTACAAATAATAATTTCATTCATTTTGATGTTAAACATTACTTATACCATCACTGAACATGGAATTACAAATAATTTGGTAAATTCATTTTGTACTTCTGAGTTCCCCTCCCTAGAATCCAAGAGTAGCATTTTGTACTAATGCTCATCAACAACCACAGCATAGATGCTTTAATCCTTCCCTCCCTCCTGGACAAACAACTAGGGTGGGTCATGGGTGAAGAACTTTCACAATGAACCAGTTTAATACAGTTTTGTTTTCTACCAGGAATAATGGAACGTCGCAGGAGCAGCCGAGCAGGGCACATGGCACAAGGGTACTACCACAGGGCATTCGTCAATTGAAAGGTTCACTAGGTCCCGAAAGGCGAGATGTGCATTTTGAAACACAGAGTGCTGCACAAAGAAGCAGGATGTCCCTGTATTCACAACTAACAATATAATATATTGTTATAGCCTATTTCCTGATCAGTTGCGGAATTGTTCACCGTAGTTACAGAGGGAAAACTTGCATCATGATGTTGCGGTTGTGGGCTGATGTTAAAAGTTACTGGAGTAGGAAAACAGACAACATCAGTGTAGAGCAAATACTTGCCTGGAACTTCTCCGCCGCAAGCGGATCATTCTGGTTCTTGTCCGGATGGACCTGCCTCGCCTGCAACACCACCAGCAACCGGAATGAGATCAAACCAAAGCGAAATTTACCAGAACGATCAAGGGGAAGGGCGGGCGTGTGGCACCTTGATGTAGTACGCCTTCTTGATCTCGGCCTCGGTGGCCGACGGGCTCACTCCCAGCACGTCGTAGTATCCCGTCTCCCTTGCCATCGAATCAATCGCTTCTCTCTCTCTCTCTCTCTCTCTCTCTCTCTCTCTCTCTCTCTCTCTCACACACACACACACACACACACACACCCCCCTACCAACAACAATCCCCTCCTTCCTCCCCCCAACCCAAACCCTCGATCTCTCTCTCTCCCCCTCCCTCCCACTCGCTCTCCTCCCCCTGCCTCCGAGATCTCCCGCTACTCCTGGCCACTCCTCTCCTCCTCGCGGCGGTGGCGATGTGATATCGTGTAGGAGGTGGAGGAGGAGCCGGTGCTGCTCTGGCGGCTGGGGATTCCGACCATAAAGCGAGCGGAATAATTCGTTTGCTCCACTTTAATGGAAGAAGATCATTTTAATGGGGGGATGAGTCACATTGACATGGGAAAAAACCAAAGTCCAAATTGGGCTGCTCCCTGGGTAAAAAAACCCCCCCACCTAAATCGAGCTTTGTTTAGCCTAATCCCCTGGTTAATCCCCACGGATTACCGAGTGATTAGCGGCCAGGTGCGGTGGAGTCGGTGCGTGGTCCACATGGCCGACCGGCGAGCGCGGGCGCTGACCCGAACCCGAAGCTGAGCTGGTGCAGACGGGTTGGATCGGAGGCGAGACGAAGGCCTACTGGGCATTTCAGTGTGAGGGCCCACCCACCAGCTGTTAATCGCTGGGCCGGGCAAGGGGAGGCCCTGGCCCACCCCCCCTGTTGTGCTCCGATCTGCTTTCTGCCTGAAATTGTTTTTCCCTTTCTTTTTCTTTGGGGTGTCTGCCTGAAATATTTTTTACAACAACCAATTACATGCGCCATAGTAGGACTATGGCTCTTTTTACTTCAGCTTCTCTAAAAACTGAAATAAACCGAGTGGCTTATTTAAGTTATTTCGTTCTTGAGGTTATAACCATGTGTGTCGTTCACGTCAACGTCTTTACCACCTGTCGCTATCTAAAAAAACAAACAAAAGTTATTGGTCTCAGCTAAAAGCCGTTAGGCTAGCTCAAAAGCACAGGGCTATATAGGTGTTTGGCACAAGGCAGCACATGCACACTTCACTGACTCCATACGTGCACACACACAACTACGTTCGCAGAAATTTCTCGCAAGAACCAGTATAATTCCCTCAGTAATCTTGTTGATCCGGTGAAATGCATATATGAAAGGTAGCCTGTGCAGGGAATGTGCCGATCATTAAAAGAAGACTACGGTGCTGTTCCAATCGGTTTAAAATTCTGGTTTCACTTTTGCTGTGTGCTTTTGACGGCAATTATACTATAATGACTATTATTTTTTATAAGTTAATAAATAAATAATAAGAAAAAAAACCGTTATATTTTTAGGACAATGCAAAGAGATAAGAGGAGAAAAAAAAGCCATAAAACCAAAAAAACCTCTAAAAAACCGAAATTAAGAAGTTGATCCTAAATTCTAGCTCCTAAAAATTAGAAGTTAGAGCCTAACGGCTTTTAAACCGTTTAAGGCAGACCATGTTCAAAATGCATGAGGGAATCAGTACTTGCTGCACGCGTGGAACTTGGGTGGACTTCTCCAAAAGAGAAAAAGGGCGCCGAATGGGCGGTGCAAACAGGCATACTTGTAGGCTAGTTACATGTGTAAAGTGAATTGTCCGACATATAAAGCCACTCACCTACAAGGTCTTAATCCTTGACTAGCACAAAACGTGCGTGCACAATGTGTTATGCACGGCTGCTATTTAGTACCCACTACCCAGCTAGCTATACCAGCTTTGCCAGAACATTCTGGAGGACACCAAAGTTCTGTGGATGGACAGACAAACTTCGTCGCTAAGGAACCGCGAAACCATCCGACCGATGCCGTACCTGTTTGCCTTGCTTTGTTTCGACCGTTCGATCCCGGAAGCAGCTTGCTGGATCAGAGGGCGGACCCAGCGGTGGGTCAGGTGAGGTGTCAGTCTCCCTACCACTTATTAGCCGTATGTATCTCTCTTATCTTCTATAGCACCATATTAACCATATGAATGACCTTATCAGGTTTAAAAGGTCTTTTGTGAACTTTAAGATCAGGTAACGTTGATATACCTTTGGGACTTGAGTTTTACATTGATCAGGCTATGTTATCCAATTCTGAGTGAGTTTTACTTTTGGGACCCTGAATGAACTGTTGCATGTTGGATCAGCTAAATGTATTTTGTAGTATGATAATTTAACTTTCTTGTAGCAGCTTAATTCCTTTGTAACAATGCTAGTCTTTTGTTAATTTTGATAGTTCTATCTTTACTCTCTAGTGATTTGTTAGTAGTTGCTTTCGTATAATTGAGTTGTTCTCTGTAACAACGATATGACTCTTTGACCATGTAAATTGTTTACTAGATAAAATGCATAGTTCTTGATGTTCCTTTACATGTGTTGTTCAATGGGTGCGGCAACTGAAAAATTCAGAAAAGAGTAGTAGCCTAACTTATAGTTTCAGTGCATATGATCCCTTTTCACTGAATAGTGCTCTGTCAGTTAACTTTTCAGTCTTTGTCACTTCAATACTTTGATAGTCTTGTGAATCCATTTGTACATCCTAGAAAATGATAAAACTGTAGGATAAATACCCAAATTTTGAACCTGACAATTATTTAGTTCACAACTCTACCTTGTACTTACTGAACTTGTTTTCGTAACTAGATACAAATGGTTAAAGCTAATTTATCATATCAAGTGTTTTGTATACGTGACTGATGATTGGAACTTTTGCTCGACTTAAGGAAAAAATTTAAAAGAGATGCTGCAATTTATGTCTTTAGAGCTTGCTGATGTTTGTACTCTGTTTAAGTTGAGCAAATTATTGGATGCTAACACTAGGTGAATATGCTTGTATCCATTAGAAGAAACTGCTGAACTGAGTTTATACTTTAAATTCTAGTCATATAGTTGCATATGTGTTTGTACTGAAATTCTTGGCCTTTTTTGTCAGACGTGGATGCTGAATAAAGTATTGTGGAAGACAATAGTATGCTTAGCACCAATGCTTTGGACATCATACATAAAGTGACATCATCAAGATTTGCTCTATTCTCTACTTGGATTAGCACTGAGGACTAATTAACTCGGTTTCCTCCTTTTTCTTCTACCCGTGTGTCCTGGAATGATGGTGCTAGCTTGACATGTATCTTTGCTCTGTGTCCTGGAATGATGGTGCTAGTTTTATCTATATCTTTACTGAAACTAGTACTAGTTGTACTCAAGAGTGCTAGAACATATAATGTTGGCTAAAGATACTCATCGAACAAGTAGTGTGTTGCCTTCTGCGTTTTGCTTTGATCTCTCTGTCAAGTGATATATAACGTGTCACTGTTTAATGATAATGACAATAAGCGGCTCATGTTTTTGGTAAGCGGTTTTGTAATAGAATAGTTTGACGATGTATATGTACGGACTACATAAGCTCCAGTCGAAGGAGCTCCATTCGTCAGCTCCTCATGGGCCAGCCCAGTGATCCTAGAGGGCCAACATATTCCCACCCATGGGAAGTACGGGCCAAACCTAATCCCTTTATTTTCCTCACGGGTCCAGGGAATGGGCTGCACCGGACCAGTTGCATCCCTAATACTGTCTAATTTGGGACATGCTAGATGAGCTCAAATAAAATTTCAGCACCACCACTACCGGTATATACTAGCTCAAAAGAAAAATTCACCACCACTGGTCCACTGCTACTAGCATTTCTAATGGAGAATAGATGCATTAACTCTCACATACATCAGAAATAATGTCCCTACAAATTTCTTTATCTTACAAAGAGACATGATAAAAAGGTTAATCTTACATGAGCAGGCTTCCTATCTAAGCAGATGGTAAAAAACATAATCTGAAATAACTGTCCCAAAACTTTGAATTTTGGGCCAGACTCTTTGGTGTCATAGTACATATAAGGCCAGTATGGCCTCACATTACAGAAAAACTGACTCCCGCGGAGAATAAAAAGAAAATAGAGAGTAGATAAAACCATGGATGGGGAGCAGTGGGTGTCATGATGTTGCCGCTTTCAGGTAGAAGCAGCTCCATTTTGAGTATCCTCTAACTTGATTTGCGGTTCATCACACATATTGTTAGAATTTGCCTCTCCTGACTGAGAGCTTCCCACTTTCCTCTTCCGGGTTAGCTCCACTTCAACTGATCCAAGCGGCTCATCAGCACGAGAAGCTTGTTCAGCTGCCTCACCCTCCTGCGTCATTGGAGGAGCTGCCCAGGATATGGGGCTCACTGAAGCGTAAACACCAAATGAGATCAGACAAAATAGTGAATGGCTGAATGCAGTTCATTGGATATGCTATAAAGCTAGCCTTCAGCAGATATACATACAACAACAAATGAAGAGCCACTTGACAGCATAGATATCTCACTAAAGAGTGAAGAGAAAATTGTTGCATAACTTAAGTTACCACGAGGTCCACGATGGATTCCTAGGGTGGCAGGATCATTAAACATTAAAATTTAAAACAGTAAGTACCAGTCTGCACTAACCAAATTAATTTTGAAAAGCACCTGATACAATGCATCTGACAGCTGCTACCAATTTCGTGAATCAACGATTGGAGGAGCTATATCTAGCAAGCAGTATGACTATTAGTGTCTACACTATAAACCCTGGATCGTTACAGAAGAACTTGTAGTACACAGTAGTAGCCAACACGTCAGTTATGCAACTAGATTTACGGAAATTAATTTGAGTTCTTATGTTTACCATTGAACTATTTGGATAATTAAACTTAATTAATGACTCCCATTTATGATGAGGGGCTGAATCTAATTAAGCAGTCAGAAACCTAGATAGTTACAGTATCCTAACCAATCAGTTTTTTTTAACCTCTGCCAGTCTGCTAATATATTTCGAGTCATACCCATGCATTGTTCAACAAGGTAAGAAAGTTTTATTTGAGGATTAATATTTCATTGATTATGTGTCCACAAGTCATGATCAGTTTGTTTATACACCATTACACACCTTCCTGTGGTTGAAGAGCCTTAGAAGTTAGTATGCTTGCTTCATCACTTGGGCTCGTTAACTTAGGGCGCTTTTTGACATAGTCCTGCCGCAGAGGTCTAGGAATCTGGAAGGAAAATTGAGCTAATGTAACACCCTGTGCAACATACTCCGGAGTCTCTGAGAGGTACCTGCCAAGTATGACATTGAGAGTTTAAAGCATAGACAGACTGAGTCACGTGTAGAAATTTCAAAGCAAAGAGAGAGAGAGAGAGAGAGAGAGAGGCAGTACATATAGTGTATATCTGCATACTAATTATTTGTGATGTCCAGTCATAAGAACTGGAGAAAAAAGCAATAAGATTTGCGGTGCAACTTCTGCATCAAGATGCTGTGAGCAATTTCAGCAATCATTATAGCTCAGAGGATAAGGAATGATGTTCAATGGAAAATTTGATGAAATACGGATGATATACCTATCAATTTCAACCAATGACCTCAGTTTCCTCCCAGTAGGAGAAGTATAGTAGCTGAAAGCAAGTTAAAAAGAGTGTTACATGGATACAATAAGTTCAGCAAATGTAGCCAGAAACGTAAAAGTTTATCTTACATTACATAAAATTATTATTTTTTAGAGGAAGAAGGTAGATGATGTCCATTATATAATTAAAATGATGTTAAATGGAGCCAGCACATTCACTCTAAGAGGCTAAAAATTCCCATCCCGCATTAATCAAGACAAAAAGAAAAGATCTACACTGCTTAGTTTGGTGGTGTTGATTAGTTTATTTTTACATTTCTACATTATATGCAACTCTTATCATTCTGCTTATTTGGTGGAGAAGATGAAAGAATTTTAATTACAGTCCAAAAATACCTTTTGTGAGCATAAGAATCCGGTGTTGTTATGTTACAAACAGATTAAATTGAACAGACAGCGAATCCTACTAGGAATCAAAGGTTTTCTTATTAAACAAAGTGCTGTACAAAAAACATAGCCACAGCCCGTCAATCTTTGCACTTCATACATCATAATATTTGCAATGGTGCAAGTTCGGTTTGTCCTTAAGAGTTCTCCTCTTCTACGTAGTTTATCACATTCCATTGTCTTGATTCCCAACTGCATCATACATTATTCCAATCAACAGTTGCTTCTGGTGCCAGCAAGTTATTGATGGAACACGGCTTAGCAGAGGGTCATCATGTTCAGGGATGCAGCCAGATCAACTAATGCGCTGGTCTCTCTTTTCCAAAGACTAGTGGCGTAGTCTACATAACTAAAACTCCATCATGGAAGTGTAAAACTGATAAGCCATTGGCATAGATGAATATCTCCTTTTGGGTACATGCTTCAGAAGCTAATGAATGTATTGAGAACTGAGAAACAGGAACTAGACCGTGCTCTGAGCCGCTGACACATCCGACTACCAACGATTGACTATGAGCCAAGTAGCCAACCACGAGGAGCTCACAAAGCTTCTAGGAGCTGCCAAATTCAATAGTGTGTGTGGCATGATGCATTGATGCCAAACATCAGTACCCTGCAACTCTACATGGAGAAGACCAATGCTTCCCAGCCTCAAGGACCGACAAAAAGAAATTGTTTTAAAAAAAGGATGAACCGGATTCTCATGCCAGGGTTGACTTTCCTAGGTTTAGATGGATGTAACATGAACAAGTGAATTGGGCTTTGCCATACAACTCTTGCTCCCTCAAAGATACTAAGGGCAATTAGTCGATTGATGCAATGCAAGGTACGAACTACCAACTAAGCATCTATTCCATGAAGGTATGCTTTTCTTTTGGCGAGTTATAGACTCAAATACCCCGGTATCAAGAGTCACCACTATAAAAAGTAACATAACAGTTTTCTAGATAGTCAATTATAAAATATATTGTATAGTTCTTATATTGCTTCCCGACTTGAACTCCTCAGAATTTGTACGGAACTGAGACATATAGAGAATTGGTTTATCCAAAGTTAGAAAAGATATGGTGTAGGAAATAGACAGACATTTAGTTGAAACGGAAACCATTAATTGGAAAAGTGATACAAATATAGGAAACAAATTGTAACAGTTAATGAGAAAGAAAATAGTAAAACTAGCTGCGCAAATGCACGGCCTACTTGGCTAGTTTCAGTTATTTTCATGAGCACTAGAAACTGATTTTTCAACGTACGGCGTAAAGATGGCAGCCAGCAAAGAATGAAATCAATGTCCTTGCAGAAACAACCTGACCAAAGAAAATAGGGCAGTGAATGAAAAGCAGTACTCACACATCAGCAAATTTGGTGCCTCCTTCACCTCTTATTCTGATCTGTCTTTCCCATCCAGGAGGGGATTGTGCAATATTGGGTTTGTCAATAGCCCAAAGCCTGCTGCCATCCTGTGATATATCCTCCGGATCATCACATGTTACATCAGGTCTCCACTCACGGGCTCGTTCGCATTCAAAAGGTTCCTGTATAATACGCTCGCGAATTTCTTCATACTTCTCTTTTGTTGGAATAAGTCTCCATTTGAAACACCTAGCACATTGGACAGTGAATGCCCCAATAGATGGCAATCCTCGGTTTGACAGATTGGAAGGGACTGATTTCTGCAAAGATGGGGAATGGTTTTCTCCAATTTCATCTTGCCCTTTATCTACTGTTTCAGGGGTGAAAACAACCATTTTATTTGATGCACTGTCAGATGAAAACTCATCGTTGCCAAATTGGTGGCCATCAGTATCAGACAACATAATCTGGCTCTTCTTCGATGGTTGAGTAGATTTAGAACTTTCCATCGCAAAAGATTTCCTGGACCAAATTCGAAATTAGTAAGGTCTAGGTGCCTGCAGTTGGCAATAATAAGAATTGCATGTTGTAACCAAAAGGATTGTTTGATGCCGAACATGTAAGTTCTATATAAAGCAAATGAGATGCCCAATTCATTGCTGGATATGCATAAAAAAATGGTAGTTCAAAATAAACAATGAAATACAGTTTGCTGCAAGTGATAAAAAGAAAACAAGACAAAGATAAATAAAGATGATCTAGATAGCATTGTCTATAATTCTGTTACACGTGATACAAAATGAACTCTACTTGTTTTGCCGATAATTATATTATATGCTTGTCCCTGTATTGCGTCACAATATCAGTAGTAACTACAAAAACCTCTCAAATACAACCATAATCCAGATCATGTAACATAGATGAAATACTGCAATGACTGTGCAATTACACACAAAGCCCTTGGACTGGTGCAAACAATAGACTGAACACTATATCTTACAGCCTTAAACATGTTGTAATCCTAAATTTACACAAGAAATAGTATCATTTCTAATTCAGTACTACAATAGAAATATAACGTAATGGAAGACTTTCCAGAACCCACGCATAATCTGAATGGATAGTGGAGCAAAACATATATATGTAGATGATCTTTTAATAATCAACGTCGTTTCTCCCAATGCTTTTTGTTGCTAGTTAACCCCATTTTGATAATTTATTGAAAAACACTGCAACTTCATAGGAAAACTAATCTTCAGTGGTTAAGGTACCATATGTAATTAAATTGCTATCACTAGATGTTCAAACCACAATGCTAGTAGTTCACCAATAATTCAGTAACTGAAATTTTAGTCGCAGATTCACAATCCTCTTTTTTCCCCCTTTCCTTTACAATAAGTTGATAATTGTGGATACTTTTGTTCACTCTTCGATATCAACCATTCCTTCTTCTTTTCCTTTATAACAAGTTGATAATTGTGGATAGTTTTGTGCACTCTTTGATATCAACCATTCCTATGTTTCTGTTATATCTACAATGTTCCAATGTCTTCATGTAAACAACAACTTCAGTTGTCATGGCCGCCTAAGTGGAAGCAACCTGAACTGTAATGAACATCTCTGCAAGAGCAACATAAGCACCATGCCACAACACGCAGGTGTATCAGTATGGAAACAATACAGCAGTGTTTTTAGTTCCTTGGATTAATGGATATGTGCATATGCTCCCAATCCACAAGTCCATGCGCCTGTGTGGATTTTTGCATGGTCCAGGTATTTGGTTGTCCAGGAAAAAAAAAGGGACTAGAGGATCAGGGAAGGCTAGAGTAGAGAATCCAGATTGAGAGTTTGGAAGTCAAGACGAGGAGAGGAGAAGATTAGATTATTATGGTATTTGAGAGTTGATCATGCAAAGTCAACAATAAGGTGAGAAAAAAAATTGATCCATAAATGCTAATGTGGAAGGGAGAGGAAGATGGAGAAGCACCTTGGATGAGAAAAAGGAGGTGACTGAATGAGACTTGCTCCATTGCACAAGCTGGACTTTGATATACTGCAGTTTCAGATTTTCATCACCGTATCTCTGCCGCTTCAGTAACTAGTAACTTCATCTACTCAATGCTCTTACACATCCATTTGCCAAGTCCTATCCCTCAGACATATTGAGCTAAAGCCAAATCTCTGTGGCACTAACATGAGTTAACAACCTGACAGCTTAAGCGAACTGACTCGGTTAGAATTAGGGGTGAAAACAGATCGAATACGGATCGGATAGTGCTCAAACCATATTCGCATCTATATTTTTTCTCAGATCCGAATACGAATTGGATAAACGTCGGATACGAATACGGACCGGACAAATGTCGGATACGAATTTGAATCGAATTCGACTATTGTTTGGATTCCACTAATTTTTCGTGGCCTCTCCTATTTAAAACATGACACCGGTTTTACAGTAATATTTATGCCCCTTTTTCTCTAGTTTATCATGTAATCATTGATCATTGGTGCTATTTTGCCACTAATCCTAACTAATTCTAGATATATTGCAAATAAATCAGTTATAAACATATCAAATTTGGCTAAAAAAGAGTATGCAAAAAGCTTTATTCGGGATGAACCAAAATGAAAAACATGAAATGCCAAATTAGAGCCCACCATGACGATAGACTTGTCGAGACGATCGAAATGCATATATAATATGCCTAATTTGGTGGTCAAATGCAAAAGATACATATTAACTAGCTGCTGCTATTATATCTGTCGAATCCGGATATCCGACTCTAAATCTGCTTGTTAGGTGGGGGCGTATGTATTCTCGCTGTCCAGCCGCAGGGAAGAAACCAGAAGCTGATTCGGTGGATCAAGGTATTCAGCGAGATGTTGCCGAGTTGGATACGGATACATAGTCGAGTACGATTGGTATAGAAAGGAGGAGTCGTGGAAGGCATTCTGAATAGTTTCCTTTAAGAGTTGTATTACGTATGCTAGGTAAGCTTGGTCCTATATAATGAGAACCTTTGTAATCAGAAGAGGCAGATAATATATACTCGTTCCTATCTCCTACTCTGTCTACCTCATTCTCATGCTGCAATCTCGGGTGCATTCGTTCTTACCCACGAAACCACGGAGCCTTCAGGTTCCCTTCCCACCAGCGTTCTGAGCGCCGCCACAGCTCACGGGTACAATCTTCAATCATGCCCGTGACACTGCTCCACGCCATACTGGATTCGTATCTGACATCCACGACTGCGCTAGTTTAACATCCGCATTCGGATTCGGATATTAAGTATCCGGATTCGAAAAAATCGGATTCGGTAACCGGGTAATCCGACCAAATCCGGCTACGTTTTCACCCCTAGTTAGAATGCACAGCACACATAGAAATAAACACTTATACTGCCTAATAGGTACCAATAGCTAGAGAAAGTGTTCCTACCGGCTAATGTCTGACACAAATTCACTAAGCATCCTTGAATTCAGTGTCATGTGATTAAGCTGCACTTTAGATAGTTCTTTTAATTATTAGTTGAACAAAAGATGGATATTTATTGCAAAATTCACACAAGACATGCTGAGCATTCCTCGGTAATCCGCATCAATATACGAAATTCCGCTTCGAACATGACACAACAAGCAGATCTCCGCACCAGCGATGCAAATGAGCAACGCAGCTGCACAGCCCAAGCGTAGCAAGCCGAAATTGGGCGCAAACAAGAGCGGCTGCGGAAGAAACTCAACGCGCGGGTGACATTAGCAACAGCAAACAAATTCGCAGCTAATCTAACAACAGACGCATACAAGAACTAAACGGAATCTCGCAGCACAGCGTAGGGAGAAGGTGAGATCAAACAAGGCTAGGAAGGCCTTACCACGAAAGCGTGTGCCAGCACGGGTGGATCTCCGGTAAGGGTTGGAAGACGAGGAAGATTAGGCAGGCCCGACCGGTCGTCTCGGAGGAGATCGAGGCAGGTGGGGCGGCTGCGAGTTGGGATTGGGGCGCGCCCAGTGGACGCCGCCGCCGAGGTTCGCGGCGGCGGAGGGGTTGGGGATAGGGGATTTGGGATTTGAGGGGGAGCTTACTTGCCTTCTCCGCCCAGTGCCCCGATCGGTCCGAATGGAGCGACCGCCCTGGTCCAAAGGAGAGGAGGATCCTGGCAGAATCGCAGTAATCTCTTTTTTACCGTCCGATCAGACCAGCTCCCCTGCAGTAGAGGTGAAAGCAGGCAGGTCAGATTGGGACCGATATTGTTTTTTCTGTATTTTAACATATATTTTCATCTTAGTTTTAAAGTTAAATATGGATATCCTGAATACTAATATAAACATAGATTTCTTGAAATACGATCATAGAACGGATGCAGATCAGATTTAAATCGATCACATCACTCGACAGGTAGTACGCATAAAAAAAGATGTAACCTCACCAACAAAAGTGTCAATTATACTACCTATTAGAGAATTATTTATCCTACTTTACAACATAAATATAATTACATGTACCATACTTCATAAATTCATAATGGGTTAGGAACATAATTGCACATATATTATTCACATTGATGTTTCCATATACATTTTGAGGTTTTATCGGATACCTTTTTTTTTTGATTTGTTAGATATCTTCTGGATATCTGATTAATATGAATACGGAGCGGATATTGCTCTTTCTATATCCTAATCCATATTCCATGAAATTTTGCAGATATGAATACGAATAATATTAGATACGTATCGAAACTAAAAAATCTATCCCGTGTGGAATTTTCTCGGATTTGATATCGAATCGGGCGCCCATTTTCACCCCTACCATCTAGGGCTCATTCGGATAAAGAGGGATGAGATCCCTTCAGATTAGAAGCCATTGAGTGTTATCACAATGTATCCAAACAAGCTCTTAAGGCCCCGTAAATTTCATAGAAACCATGTAATTTCAGTAAAAATCCTAATAATTTTCCGTATTCACATTTGGAACATACGAATTTTCATATTTCTATGAGAATTGAACTACTTCTTGCAAAAATCCATAAAACTCCTGCTTTCCAAACATGCTCTATATATGTAGCAAACTAGCCCAACATGTCATGAGCAATCGTGTATGAAACACCTCAAAAACTCAACAAGTTTGAATTCCTTTTTGGTTTTTGGTTGAATTCTCAAACCCTTCCCCAATTTGGCAATTCAACTTGAATTTGCACCTTTCCTCTTTTGCCTCTCTACCTCCCACTCACGTTGGTGCCCTTTGAAAACCCGCCGCCGCCACCGCCTTCCTGTTTCCCTCTCCACACGGCCGTCCGCTCGTGCTTGAAATTGCGGTGACACTCGCCCCAGCCGTTCACGCCCGACCCATCCGAGCTGACGTCGCAACCCCACCAGTCAGACGCCCATCCTTCTACCAACCCATGCCTCTTCCGCCATGGTTCGGCCTCCCTGTTTGACACGCGCACCCACGCCATACCAGCTGCGTCATGCTTCACCAACCTCTGCAGGCGTCGTACGCCACTTCACCTGCATGCCCTCCCCCTCCGTAGAGCTCCGCTCTCTTTCTGCCCTCCACGCGCCACCACTATTGCAAACCACATCCCTGTTCCCACCGCCTCTCTGTGGCTTTAAAACTCGGTTGCATTCGCAGAGAGCTTCGCTACACACCCAAACTCCCCACAAAGCCATCCAATTGAGCCCTTTTGTAATGCAACTTCATCGTCGTTCTCCCCTGAGCACGGTAAGCTGCTCACTCAATCTCCCACTTCCGACCACCATCTTTCAATTGCTTGCAACCATAGCACCTACGAAGCACTACAACCGTAAGGCCAAACTCAAATCTACATGAGCATTACCCAAGAGCCCCGCTGCCGAAAACCACCGCCGGTTGAAACACCTCTCCCGTGGATAGCTCAAATCAGACTTCCCCACCCAAAACCGCCGCTGCCACGATGTTTCTTATGTTTCAGAGATGGTTAAATCACCCCTGAGCTCACCAAAAATTCACCGGAGGAGCCTGAGCTTTAGGAGAACCCGTAGCCTTCTCTCCCACCGTCGGCCACCACCACCTATCTCCATGCCCCCTAAAGCCCTAAAATGGAACCATTGCCATCCCAGGAAGCCATCCGTACCACCCACACTCGCTGGATCGCAGGGGGACAATGCCTCTATTTTCCGCTGGAGGGAGTTAGCTGAAGGTTGAAGAAGACACGCCGTGGCTCAATCCCGATCATTTGTGCATGGCCTATCCGCCGGCTATACGTGCGCGCACGCCTGGGCCATTCGGCTGCGCCTTGTTGGGCTGAAATGGCTGGCCCACCCGGCCATTGAGATTTAAAAAAACACGCAGACTTTACTGTTCACTCGGGCGGCCCAACACTGTAGCGGCTACTGTTCATCCGAGCCCAAAATATAAAAATACCCCATTTCGATCGTTTCAACACCACAAATCCATTTTTTTACCTCCATTCCATCAATCTCAGCTCCAATAAAATCCAAACCGTCTCCATTTGGTTTTTATTGCATTTTACTCATTTTTATTTTATTTATTTTCCTAGCTTGATTAGAGTCAAGCATTGGTCTATGTTATTTTATGTGTTTGCGTTAGCACTCGAGTTCTCTGGGGCAACCATGCAAGGATCGGAACCAGGCATCGAAGCGTATGAGACAACTGAGTTTGTCGAACAACAAGGCAAGTTACAAGTTTTTGATCATATTGAATCCCGTGAAATTTAAATTATTTAATTACAGTATTTGCATTAATGTTATTTGCGAAATGTTATCTAATTAAAATAAATGTTTAAAATGACTTGCTAATTAGTTATGTCCTACCACTGGAAAATACCCTGTTTAATTTGAGACCATATTCATCTTGACAACCTTAGTAATACTTAATTATTGTATGAATAAATATAGAATAGCTCACTCAAAAAATTTGTATTACAAGATAGTCTTCGTCTATGACCTTACCCTAGGGTGGAGGCTTGTGCAGAAGAGTGATAGTGCCATCGAGGATGGCAGCCTCAAGGTGAGAAATAAGGACTAGAACCTTACGCTGAGTAAAGGACACAGTAATCGATCAATCACAAGTGATGACTTATCAACCCCGGTTTAGTAGTTGCTCAACTCGATTGAATATCTACAGAAGGAAGTGGTAAAAACCATACTTAACAATGATAGATCCACACAAATCAGGCGAAAGTGTTCCGTGATTGGGCAGCAGATACCCGAGGTTGTGTGGTAAGAACCTATATATAAAGAGATGAGCAGTGAAATGACCTGATTTTCTTAATTCAGTCATGAGGGTTAATAAATCCTGTGGGTAAAGCTGAAAAACTCTGTAGAGTGAAATAAATGGTATTTGAATACGATGTGCTTTCGGTTAATAGAGTTATGTTTATTGGGTGATTCCAACAACGAGGTATAAGTAGATTTCTTTATGTTTTAATCTAAGCAAGTTAAGTAATCAAGAGTTGAATCCCCTTAAAAAGCTTTTGTTTTGTGCTTTCTTATTTAAAATGTTTGCAAATAAAATTGCATCTACACTCATTAATAAAACCAGTATATTCCCATCTATTGAATATCCTTATAAGTAGAAAAGTTAGGATTTACCCTTGTGACTTGTTGGGTATAGTTGTACTCATTTTTTACTAAACAACAAATAAAAGATCAATGGGACTACAATGATCAAGTTGTTGATGAAGTTCCAGATGAACCCTACTATGTTGAAGATGATTGGTTTTAGGTCTTAACCGAGCTCAAGTTTGCATGTGGATCCTCCTTTTGTAATGTAAGGTAACTTTGTACTTGCATACCCACTGCGTCAAAACTAGGTTGCTAAACTATATTTCTGTAATAAAGTTTGGCTCTTTTGTTGTAAGCATGTATTGTTGTGGCGCACACTCGTGTACAATACTCTGCAACTAAATAATTCTGGTCAGTTGCGGAGATCACCAGTGCCTCCAAAAATGGGGGTATTACAGTGTCCTACTTAGATTGTAGGAATTTTATAGTAAACAACGTCTGTAGGGTTCATACAAAATAACTATGTTTCAATCTAGGCCTTATACCTAGGTAGAAGAGATTCCTTACATTTAAATCCTCATAAAAAAGATCCTTCAAAACAAAAGGTCTAGCCCGAGTGTTTGACACAACCTAAGTGTGATAGTCTAAAAAAATCCAAAAAATGTATGATTTTTTTTTTGCAAAACCTCTCAAATTGTTTGCTGTATTTTTCCGAATTCTTATTGTTTTTTGTGTGTCGGAAAATGATATCTTCTTTCCACAAAAATCCTGAAAAATATCTACATTTCTCAATCTTTCTTCCACTTTCTCTCTGGGCTAGAGCCCATTTTCTTTTCCCCTTTTCTTTTTCTTCGGTTGGCCCTTTTTCTCCAAGCCCAGCGCCATGCTAGCCCTGCTCACCCGACCTTCTCCCGTGACCCATCTCCTAGCCACTGCTACGTCACCCCACGCCCTAGCCTGACTCCCGTATTATGTCGTCCTGCTCGCCCGGTCAAACGCTGACGCCGAAGCTCTGCCACCTCGCCAACCATGCGCCGTCACCATCACACCCTTGCTCCTACACCAGCGCCACCTTAACTCTGTGCAATGACTTCAATGTCATCACACGCCAGCTCACCCGCAAGATGTGTGCGCTCATCCATGCCAACGTCTGCTGTTCGTTGCACCCTGTGCACCACCGCATTCAAGTGGCTATCAAGCCAAAGCAACAGCAGTAGGTAGCCCTTTTCCTTCTCCTTCATTCTCAGAAACCAACTGTATGACTGTTGAGCCACGTTGTTGTCCACAAATCTGGCGAGGGCACAACCCCTTTCTTCGACTGTTCGGATAATTTACTCAAATTCGCTCCAATGTTCGTTTCTCTCCCTAAATTGGTTGTATCATCATCTTCCTCACATCTTTGCGGTTCTAACAGTACCTTTCCCGCACCGAGATATCGTTAGAGCCGTCGTCGCTGTTTGTTGCGCTACCAGCCACGTCACCGTCACCACCGATCCACTACCTCCATCGTCCCCTTCCCTCGGCATCCACGTTGTGAGACGTGCCTCAACACACTATTGCTGAATTACACTTCCATCGATCACCACATCTGTCGTGCACAACCACTGTCGAGCTTCGCCTCATCGCCATAACTATCACCATCGTCAGCCTTCCATGTCACACCCCAAGCCATCCTCACTAAAGAACTTCCATATCCACGCCAAGCCCATGCAAGTCAATGAACTGCAGAGTCAGCTAATTTGTAATTTTATGCCCCTTCTCAGCAACTGTATCGTGCAAGCATAGACAAGTAGCACGAATCATAGCTGAAATTTCAAGCTAATTCCATAAGTTTTGTGATCAATTTCAGCAGTCACACACATTCTTGGCGAGTGCACGCAGGAGTAGGTGGGGCTCTTCTTTTCAGCTTCTAAAAATTACCTTTTGATTTTTTTCTACAGTAACTAACTTTCAGATGAAGTGTCTTTTTAAGGTATGCTAGGCCCTGATCAACTCGGCTTCGGCTTCTGGCTTCTGGCTTATTTTTCACTATTCATAAGTTTCGTCTTTTTTCTGAACTTTTGGCTTTTTGTTGAGCTTTTTTGCCGGTTCTTTTTTCCCGTATTTGTTTGTATTATACGTAATGGGCTAACATATTTTTTATTTTTAATTTTTTTTAAATTTAATTATGCTAAATAAGCCTCTGTCAGCTACAATGCTTTTTTCAGCCAGCTACAGTGTTTTCAGCCATAAGCCACGAGCTTTTCAGCCGAACCGATCACCACCAAAAAATCATATATAAATGTTTATTACTTTGTACTTTTTTATACAAACAACTCAAAAGCTATGAATGGAAGCCAAAAATAACCGGCGACTAAGGCCCCGTTTGGCACAGCTCTAGCTCCGAGATCTATGCTGGATCTGTAGTTTGTTGACTAAATTAAAGTGATTTAAATATTTTTATTTAATATATAATATAAATGAAATGAGTCATGTAAATGCACTTAACATGTCTGCAACTCTAGATCCAGGATTTCCTAGAGCTACAGATGACCAGCTCTAGGAAATCTACAAATTTCCTAGAGCTAGAGCTCTGCCAAACGGGCCTAAGCAAAATGTATCAGTAACACAGAGAACAATTACTCCACATGAAAGAGAATTGCACAACGACTACCGTATCAATCATAGTTGTAATGTACAAAGCGCTGACAGGTACGTACGATGAAACTGGTTTGACCTTACAAGGATGAGGAGAAAGAAATCTAGTACTACCACCATGTCCTTTCCATGGATCGATGCCAGAACACAACATGCTTCATATGGAACTGTAGACGAAACCTTCTTTTGATCCAACCAAAACGAAAGAAAACATGTTCAAACAATGCGCCCAGTGTTGAGATCCCAGGAGGACCATTTACAAGGGCTAAACCTATTGCTTATGACTTTTAATTCCTACTAAAACGGACGGCATCATCTCATCTCATATGAATCCCTCTCCTGCTCAAGGCCTCGCTGCCAAAACAAGAAATGGCAACAAGAGCAGGAAGCAAATCAAGGCCACCATGGAAGTACATTACGACCAACACCAGCATGCTCCTACCACTACCATCTCGCGCTGTTGTAATTTGTAGTACTACATGCTACAGTCGCCGTGCCGTGCACTTCACCAGGACCACGTCACGGGGCTCGGCTGGTAGCTCGCCGCCGGGAGCGGCTGCTGTCCCATGCAGTGCTGCGGCCACTGGTGGATCGCCTCTCCCTGCGCAGCGCCCGCGGTCACGGGCTGATCACACCTGTCTTGCTCGACCTCCATGGATGTGCCTTCGCTATCCTCTGCGTCCATCATCTCCGTCGCCGTCGCCGAGGCCGTGGAGGTTGCCTGGGAGTGAGAGGGCGCCCACGGGACCATGGCCAGGTTGGAGCTCTCGTCCCTGGCTAGCTCCTGGAACAGAGCCCGGTGGTTGCTCGCCTCTTGCAGCATGGTGTCTGCATGGTCAAATCAGCTTCCTGATCAGTTTCAGTGATTCCAGCAATTGGGAACATCACAATTGAATCGAATTGAAGCTCACAGGTCGTATGACATGAACAATTAAACTAGAACAATTTCATCCGCGCATGCAGTTTCAGCATCAATCAAAATTAACCCAAACGAATTGCGGAATTTAGGGGCATGAGCAATTATCTTGCAGAAATTGTAAGCGGAAACTTCAATTTAATACAATAGTGGCATGAATTTAGGGGCATAAGCAATTATCTTGCAGAAATAGCCAGGAGGAAGAGGAGAAAGGTGGTGAGGAGGATGCACGTACTCTTGAGCCCGTGGATCCATTCGGGGCTAACGCGGAGAGGAACGCCCGGCCGGAGCGGGCCGAGCAGGAGGCTGCGCGCGACCTCGGCGGGCTTGTACACCACGATCGCCCTCTCCTCGTTCGCCGCCGTCGCCGCACATCGGCACCTCCTCCACCCCAAACCTCACCACTGGCTGCGGCTGCGGAGGCACGCCTGCGGTGGGCACAACAGGCGGCATCACCTTCGCGTCCTGCACACCCAGAACCAAAACAATCAGGCCACGGCTTAGCGAATACGAGCCCACCAAACTCGGGGTTCGGGAGGAAGGGAGAGAGCAGAGAGCGAGTTCGGTTGCTAGGCGCGTACGAGCCAGCGGATCTTGGTGGCGCGGGAGGAGACGGGGAAGCCGGAGGCGGGGTCCTCGTCCAGCCACAGCTCCTCCAGCGCCTTCGCGCCCTTCCTCTTCAGCATCGGCGCGGCGTCCATGGCCATCCCGATCGATCGCGTCCTCGTCTGGTTCCGGGGCTAATCGAGAAGCCCGTCCAATGCGGTGGTGATGGTGGTGGTTTTCATGTGGAGTTTAGTTTTTGCGATAGATGCAGCAATGGCCGGGGGGAGGGGGCGATTAAGAGGAGGGAGAGCGAGAGGTGGAGAGGTTCAGTTCGCGCTCTCGAGGGCTCTAGAATATTTCCGACCCTTTTCGCTTCGATGCCTTTCTCCTCTGTTCCGTGCTTGTGTGCGCGTACGGAGTGTTCTCTACCGGCTGAGAGAGTGCCACACGGAGGCTCCAACAGGGGCATCATGGTGCTCATATTTTATGGGTAAGATTTTTCATCTATGAGTGAGATTTTTCATCCATAATTAAGACTTTTCATCCATGTTAATAACGTCTTTTCCATACTATTGTACAAGCACGCATCTAAAAGCAATCCAAAGGCAGAGAAGTTTGATGCCTGGGCACCATGGTGCCCTATTTCAACGTCCTATATATATATATATATATATATATATATATATATATATATATATATATATATATATATATATTAAAAATAATGAGTGTTCCTAGTACTCAAGCACTATAGTCTAAAATAAATATGTATCGTGTTCGAAAAATTTTAAAAACTGTTAGATATCAACTTTAACTAGTTTCGAATTGTAGTTGTTTTTTATGATAGTTTGATTGTAGGTATATGCTAATTGTATATATAAATCAGCAAAGTATGTGATCTGAATTCGTTTACAACTTTGAATTTAAGTATATTTTCAAACTTGTACGTTTCATTTGAATTGTTATAAATGAGTATATACTCTAAAATTGATATTTTCAATATATATATATATATATATATATATATATATATATATATATATATATATATATATATATATATATATATATATATATATATATATATATATATATATATATATATATATATATGACATTGAAATGAGGCACTATGATTACAAATGCATCAATTTTATCTAAATTCGGATGTATGTGTCGTCTCGTTGATTTTCATGATTATTTCTATTTTAGAAAAAAAAAATTCTCGAGCCGGGACCTGGCTCATCCACCCCAGCCCAACCCAATTTGCTCGTCCGGTCGGCCGATGCACGCTCGGACTTGGCCCTACCCAAGCCGCAATCTGGCCCAAGTGCTTGCACAAGTCGGCCTAAAGTCGGCGGCCTACGGGCGCCGTGTAGTATCAGCCACCGCCGCAGCCCATCTACAAGGCGATCGATACATGCACGGTCCACAAAATCTCCATTGCTTACCGCCTGCTATGCAGTAACTTGTTTGACACTGCCAATGCGTTGCGTATCCAATAATTTTGCTTGTGTTACTGCGTACACTGCTCTCAGGAAGGAAAAAGGGAGAAGAGAGTTTAGAGTAGTGATACAAGAAAGGCAGTGTGTGTAAAAAGATATCCGACTGGCATGCATGCAAAGCAGTGGTGCTTGCCTTCTGCTTCTTGGTTTGGTTTCTAGCTTTTTTTTAATTTCGTTTTTTTTCTAAATTTTAGGATTTTTTTTAGCTTTTTGCATTTTTCCTTATTCCTTGCATGTCCATAATGATATAATCTTTTTTTTATTTTTTAAAATCTAATTATGTTGAAAAGCTACTTACAGTTATAATGTACAAAAAACTAATATCTCTACTATTATATAAAGAGGAGTTGATGATCGCCGGTACGTTCTCCTTTCCCCTCTCTACAGCCATTCGATTTGATCTGGATCATTTGTCTCTCTCCTCCTTTCTCTCTCAGGATACAACCGCCCACCTCCACCACTTTTTCTATCTCCTCGCGCATTCTGCCACCCTTCTCTCTCTGTCGCTTACTCTTCAATGTTTGATGTGTGAAGTTGGTCATGCAGTAAGTTTTGTCTCACTATTTTTATAACTTCGTTATAATACACGAGTCTCTAACTGGTACTATAAAATAAATTAGAAGCTTAGACTTTAAACCTGAGCTGTGCCGAAAGAGGCCTCATCGCTCCATATTTTTATATAAAAAGCAGAAGCACTAGGCCTCCGGATCAGCAAATCGAAGCACACCAGGCAGGTACGTGAGAGGTGCACCGAGACAACGTCCCGACCAGGTTCATTTGCATCGACTCAGCTCGCTTTAATTTCTCCCGGACTTTTGACTACATAAGCCAATACGTTGCTACTGCGTCCTCCATGTCGCTTTGCAATAAGACGAAATAATAACGATAATTTACTTGTAAATTAAGGCAGCAGTTTGCTTTTAGCTAGCGTTGCTGTTGTTCAGAAACCGACGAGCTAGCTAATCGGATCGCACGAGCGAATTGGTTTTGTAATATCTAAGAACTTGATGCATAAGTTATATATGCCAAACCTAAGATCCCCTGATTTTGACCTCCAAGAAGAATACTACTAGTAGTCTAGTACTGATTCTGATTTGCATTTTCTCGCAACTAATACTACTCCTGGTCATGGTTTAGTACGCAGTGCTATCATACGTAACATGACACGTAGCTCTCATCCCATAATCGCCTTGCATGCGTATGATTTTATGGCTTTTTGGAGTTAGTGACCAGTGGTGACCACCGTTTGAGTCGCGACGTCTCCCAACCAACTGTAAATCAACTTGGCAAGACGCTCCTATAGAGATTGGGCATTTCTAGATTATAACATTTGCGTATTGCAGAATTAAGCCTATGTTGTAAGGTATGTGGTCCGGGCAATTCCGTGGCCTCACGGAAAATAGGACGAGACGAAACATGATCTCTCTTGAACTACAAGTGAATTGCATGTGTTTCTGTAACTCAATATAGTATCAGGGGTGTTGGAAGAGTAGCCTTCACATTGACCCAGCTGGCCTATTGCTCTAAGAGGTCCAATAGTCGTAAGGCCACATGACTGGTCTAAGAGAACTATAGCAAGAGAAAAGGTAGTATTACCTCCACAATTATAGGCCTAGATAGGAATATTTATGTAGCAAGTCTTATCATAGGTATAATATATGTCTTAGAGCGCCATGGGGGACAGAGCTATCTTTTTTAGACAAATATAGGTAGCACAGACTTCTATCCCTGTCTCCACGGTTTGTAAAGCTCCGGGCAACCCCTTTGTGGCCTCTCCACGGCCCTCTTGTTTACTGTTTGATCTATCACCACAACAGTTGACATCGTCTATGGGGACTCATGTAGAAGCAACGAGCTGAAGAAAGAGCATTTAGACTCAATGGCACCAAAGAAGACGACGACGACTCTTAAACGAAAGAGGAGCACCGCCACTGCGAGGGCAAGGGAACCTTCCTGCAAAGGTCCCCGCCCCCAGGGCAGCGACACACCGGCCCGTGGCTCGTGGCTCGGCTCGAGCGACACACCAGCGAAAAATAGCTTGAGGCTCGTGGCTCGGCTCGAGCTCGTTACGAGCCGAGCCGGCTCGGCTCGAGCTCGTTAAATTTCGAGCCGAGCCAAGCCTGCTTTCTAGCTCGTGAAAAAAACGAGCCGAGCTCGAGCCGTTCGCGAGCCAGCTCACGAGCTATTTGGCTCGCATCTCCCGTCCATCTCCCACCCACTCCTGCGGTCCTGCGACTCTGCCGGTGCTCTCGCCTCCTACTTCATGAATCCCAGATTCCCATCGCTTCACCGGAATCTCACCTCCTCCCATCTCCAATTCCCTCTCCCCATCCCCTCCGCCGCCATGACCCCACCTCCGGCGCCGTGGCCTCCCGCTCACCTCCACCGGCTCGGCCTCGCCTCCTCCCCACCTCCTCCCGGCTCCCGCTCCCACTCCCACCCCAAACCCCTAACCCTAGCCCCCCACCGCCATCGCCGCCTCCTCTCGCCGCCTCGCGGCGGCGGCGCGTTTCCCGTGGTGGCAGATCTTCCCATGGCCGGCGCCACCGCCACCGGCCGTGACGTAGGGCGCGCCATCAAGCCTCTGCGGCCTCCATCTCCACGGGGTGCTCGCGAATGGTTGAATGCTCCTCGTGAAGTGTGAATGCTCTCTGCTACTCTGCCTGCGATTGCTGAAGTTCAAGCCAAAATGGCTCGTTTGGGCTCATTCAAGCCAAAATGGCTCGTTTGGGCTCATTCAAGCCAAAATGGCTCGTTTGGGCTCATTCAAGCCATTTTGGCTCGTTTGGGCTCATTCAAGCCATTTTGGCTCGTTTGAGCTCATTCAAGCCATTTTGGCTCATTCAAGCACAAAGATCGTTATATCACCGTTAAAGCCATTCAAACCGCAAATCGATATGCTATTAATATTACATCCAAATGCACTATTATTTATTTCTCGTCGCTTGCTCCGCTTTGTGTGAATCGTGATGGGTATTCAGGAGCGGCGAGCCAAAATGGCTCGTTCGGGCGATCGGCGAGCCAAAATGGCTCGTTCGGGCATCTGCGAGCCATTTTGGCTCGGTCGGCAGCGGCAACCCTTTTGGCTCGGTCGGGCTCGCGGTGGCTCGAGCCGGCGATCGAGCCGAGCCAAGCCTCCCGCGTAGCTCGTTTCCAAAACGAGCCGAGCCGAGCCGAGCCGCGTCTTTGACCGAGCTCGGTCGAGCCTGGCTCGAGCCGGCTCAGCTCGGCTCGTTTCCAGCCCTAGGTGCCGCCCCGACCCATGGCAAGTAACGAGGGTGACTCTTCGACAGCTGCGCCAACGATGGAGCGGGAAGTATCGCCAACGGAGGACCCGACCGCGGCAGGCAACTACAACATCGAGGTAGGCACTGCTCAAGCAGTGGTCTCCATCGGCATCGACATCGTTGCCGTCACCACGCAGGGAGCAGAGATTGTCCTCCCTCTACCGCCAAGCTTGGGCGAAAGCCCTGTGGAAGCAATTCTTAGAACACTGCATTGAGAATTGATGGACCTATGCAAAGCCATGCACCAGGTGCAGGAGAGTCGCAGTCTGCCGATGCCCGCCACGACTATGGCGGAGGCGGTCGGAGAAGGACAGAAAGCAGGTAGACCAACGCACGACTATGGCGGAGGCGGTCGGAGAAGGACAGAAAGCAGGTAGACCAACACTGGGGCCAACAGTGCCTCTCGGAGCGAGCGCGCGGCTGAAAGACTTCAAGATGCCCATGGTGGAGCCATACCAAGGCGACACAGACCATCACGAGTTCCTGCATGTCTACGAGATGGCCATTGAGGCAGAGGGGGAAACGACTCAACGAAGGTGAAAGAGTTGCCGCTCGCCCTCTTGGGGTTGCGCTCCCTGGTTCTTCACCATCTCCCCCGGTTCGGTATATGCATGGAAGCAGATCCGGGGCCTTATCCACAACAATTTTCATGGAAATTATGTAGAGTGAGTCAACGTTGACCAATTCTTTGTGATGAGACAAGCGCCAGGGGAGAAGCTATGGGCCTACTTCAAACGCTTTGTGAAGGTCCACTGCCAAGTAAAGGATATCAACGACACGACCATTATCAACATGGCTATCTGCAGCCTCTAGAAGGACCCACTTGTGGAATACAAAATGGAAGAATATGCCAGAGCAAAAGAGGACATGACGCAGTGCGAGGCGAAGGTTACGCTACCCGTCTCCGAAACCAAGCCCACCCCTGATGCCACGAAGGAGGGTTCCAATTGCAAACAGCGAAGGGGGCTTTGGCCTAGATATGTCCTCGGCATCGAAAGAGCTGAGGAGAGCACTACCCCGGTGGTTGCGATCGAAGGGGTGTGGTCGGGAGGACTCCCGACAGCAAGGAGCATGGTGCAAGGTGCATTGCCAGGGAGAGCACCTTACTCATGACTATCTTACCATTGCGGCACTCTAGGAAAGCGTAACTAGAGAGCATACCCAGAAAATGAGGGTGCTGGTAGTGGCGCACATACAACAGCCCACAGAGGTACCGCTTGTCCAATCCTCGCCTGCTGTCCTACGAATCCAGGGCCCTAAGGGCGGCCCCCGAAGGGTGATTAATGCCATCTCGGGTGGATTGTCCCTCAAGTTCCCTTCTGAGAGATAGTGGATGTAACAGCCCAGGTTTTTATAAAAAAATAGTAGTAAAAAAATTTAAAATAAAAATAAGTGTTTTGGTTGACTGAGTTTTAGTTTGAATTGCCCTGATTTTTTCCTTTAAAAAAGGGCTAGTTTTGAAAAGTAATTTAGTTAAAAAAAATAAAAATGATATTAAATATACTTTATTTTGAATTTTTATAAAAAAAATCCAAATTCAAATTAATTATTTGGATTTATTTGGCTTTTATCTGGATTTTCTGTGTTTTTCTCGAGTTTAAAATCTAATTTTAAAATTAAAACATTTTAACTATAAGAAAATCATACCAAATTAAGTTGTAAATATTTTTCCTAAGTCAAAAAGGTCTCCATTGATTTTTGTGAATTTTAATGGATTTTTTGGGCTTTATTTTCTATTTTCTAGGCCCTTATTTATTTTCTCGGGCTTTTCTGAAAATCAAAATTTTAAATTTAAATTCTCCTGCTCTCTCCCTGGCTGACGCATGGATAGCCCAGATTGCCACCTGTGCGCTCGCTGACCCATCCCCGCCATCCCTCTCCTCCCCTCTCTCGGTCTCACTGACAGGTAGGCCCCACTGGTCGGGCGCTCCTTCTTTCTCCCCCGTCTTCTTCCTCCCGGCGCCGCCGCCATGCTGTTGCGCTAGCCCCGCCCTGCCCAACCACCTCTCTCTCCCGCACGTGCGCCGCCCCACCTCCCTCCTTTCGTGCGCTGCACTCCCCGCGCCCACCTCCCCAGCTCCCCTACTCCCACACGTTCTCCTCCGCAACTGCCGCTGCCGCTCGCGCCATCTCCTGCGAGCAATTCGCTCGGGTGTGCCCCTCCCCGTTCCTATTTAAACCCCCTCGGCGTCCCCTTCCTCCGCACTACCCCTACCCCGCCTCCTCCTCCCTTCCTGTGAGCCCAAGCACCCCCGTACCATCTCCCTCCCCTATGAGCACCGCTCATCCTCCGGCGAGCAATCGCCAGCGAAGGAAGACTCCCCGAGCCTTGCCATCGCCCTCAAGAGCATCCTCAAGTTTGTGTGATCACGTGTGCCCCTTCCCCGTCGACAAAGACTGTCGGAGCGCCGCCGCACCGGAGCACCCCGCCGACGCCATTTTTCGCTTGCTGCCGACCCACCTCCAACCGCCTTCGATAAAACCTGCGCCCAACCCCGAGTTGTGTTCGCTCAACTCTCTATTTTTCTAGCCTCATCGCCGATCACCGGAGCCCCGACGACCGCTGTGCCGAGCCGCCGCCGCCATGGCACAGTGGGCCACGTCAGCATCGGTGCTGACGTGGGTGCCATGTGGCGCCACATCTCGGCCACCTCAGCGCCTGAGCCGACGTGGCTACCGTGTGGTACCCCGTGGCCTGCCACCTCGGCGCCACCTCAACGCAAGCCGCACACACAGGCGCCACGCCATGCCCGACACACCTCGTCCGACCGAGCACCCACGTGGCAGCCACGTGTCGCCAGCTGGCACCCTACGTCAGCAAAACCAGCCCCGTCACCTGCCATGTTACTACCATGTCACCCTCTCTGCCACCTCAGCCTTTCCTCGGACCATGGACCTGGTCCACGGTAGACCGGGCCCACTAGTCAGTCTCGGTCAAATCAGGGCTGACGTCAGCATGACGTCAGAGACCTGATTTTCCAATAGAAAAATAATTCAGCCGAAAAAGAAAATCCAGCGCTAACGTCATAATTCTGATTTCCTTTAGAAAAATAATTTCAGAAATTCCTGTTTATTCTTTTTCTTTGATTTCAAACTTCCGGGAGGCCATTCTCCTTCGCCCTAACTCTGATTTAGCCCATTCAGATTCCTAAATTCGTCAAAAATTCTAATCTATCTATTTCTGCCCTTATTTTAATTATTTGGAGTTTGTTTAAATTTATTTGAATTTTATTTGAGTTTACTTGGATATTTTCACGTGTAGACTGCGACGATTCCGAGGAATTCTACAACAATGATTCACATCAATTAGTGGAGCAAGGCAAGTCACACATCTTGATCATATTGATCACAGATTGCAAAATAAAATTATGTTGTTTTAAATTATTCTGCATGCATATTTTTATTCAATATATTTCAATTTCAATTTTAAACTTAGTTAATGCCTATTTATTATTGCCTCCTTTGACATTGCGAATCCTTACACCTTGTCACTCTAGAATAAAACTCTAGTTAGTACACTAGTACGACTATAGAATTTTTATAGCAAATGCTTAGTCTTGCTTAGAAATAAAACTAGGCTCGGGATACTTTTTCACATAAAATGATAAAGTTTTCAAATGTATTCTTGACTTCGGTGAGCCAAGAAGGATTATAAAATAGTTCAAAACAAAATATAAAATCTGGTTTAGACTTAGGCTAATGATTAGGTGGTGGATGTAGACATGCACTGTTGTTCGGTGACACAGTGTTGATTGTCGGGTACAAGGGGTATGTGGTTGAGTCTAAGTCAAGTTAAGGACCGATCTGTGAACTACTATTGCAAAGCTCTATTGTACTACCATAAGGTTGGTATGAGACAGTTCTGGCTGACTAATTTGTGGGTCCCAACCTGTTGTGGGTCCCAACCTGAGTCATATCGTAGGTTGAAAGTGAGTGTGGTATAGGCCATGAGAAGTCTCATTCGGCTCAAAAGGGAGTCCCGGTCTGGTGGATTCCTTACTAGGGTGAACCTTAGTGTTGGCTTGGCCAGGTTGAAAGCTTTGCATTGTAAAGGTCTTGTCATGATCTCTCTGCCGCACACCTAAGGAAGTGTGCTAATCGCGTGACAATATGAGTTGATCATGTCTTGTGGGTAAAGCAGTACAACCTCTGCAGAGTGTATAATCTATCCTAGATAATCGTGCCCACAGTCATGGGCATGCTGAGTAAAGCTTTTCACGGATTAGATTTTATTTTTCAAAATGGTTTTTGAAAAGCCTATAGATGGATGGAATCCATGAGAGATTGGAAGCGTATGAATGGATGCAATCCACATGAGATCTTCTGGAAAATATGGTCCGGGTGGGATGCCCGTGGGCCGTGGTTAGGTGGTGTGGGGGATGGATATGCACTAACAGTATTAATTTCATTTACAATTACTATTTTTCCTTATTGTATTAAATTCAGTAATTTCTAATCTATTTACTGTATTTCTTTAAATACTGTTTTATGCTCAAATAACCCTATATGCCTTCCTTTGTTGCCTTTATCATTATGTTGTATTCTTCCGTGTGACTTGTGGAGTACAAGTTTGTACTCACCTTACTATCTCCACACAGAGAAGACGACTTCGACTATGATGAAGACTTGGACGAGTTGGCCGCGTATTACTGTCGTTTGCTTGTGGGCAGGCTTGTTGGGTTTCTCCCGCTTCGGTATTTTTCTTCCGCTGCTTATGTTTAAATTTGGCCTATGAGCCGTAGATGTAAACTTTGGTAATCATGCCCATATTTAGTTAATAATTGTTATTATAGAAATAGGAAGAGATCCAAGGTCGAGCACGAGGAATGTATGAAACATGAGCTTTATGCACACTTTGAGGAGATAATTGCCTCACTTTGAGGGAGAGGCGGCCGGCGTGAGGGAGTTGCGGCGTCGCGCGCGAGGGAGGAGTCGCCTATCGCTCGACCGATACAACGCAATGAAGACAAATCTGTGTCGAGATCGACCACGTACGCCCAGTATTTAATAGGACAGATTATCACAAGCGGTTCCAACCACAAACGGTCTGTGATACCAATATATCACGGACGATTCGTATTAATAACCATCTGTGAATTATCACAGACATTTATTAATACGAACCGTCTGTGATGTCCGCAATATCATAGATAGTTTGTTACAAGAACCGTCTGTAATGTCCAGAATATCAGAGATGGTTTTTTATATGAACCATATGTGTTGTTCACATCTTTCACAGACGGTTCATAACACGAACCGTCTGTGATGTCTCACTTATCACAGATGGTTCGTGATAAGAACCGTCTATGAAAGTTCACAGACGGTTATTAAAACAAACCTTCTGTGATGTCTCAATTATCACAAACGGTTCGTTTTAATAACCATCTGTAAAATATCACAGACAGTTGCCACTATAAAATGTCTATGATAGTTTAATCACAGATGATTCCGTATGAACCGTCTGTGATGTAGCCGTCCAGTATAGCCTCTTTTGAAGTAGTTGCATTGAGGGAAGAATTAAGAGAAGTCTGCAACCACTCGTAAGTCACCCCCGTTATTGTGGAAGCCACTCCTCCTCAACATCGGAGAAGCTACGCGTCTAAGCCACTTTGTGAACAAAGCAATGCCCACTTACCTATCGACAGCATCTAGATAATGTATCTCTCTAGAATGCTACATAGATAGACCTAGTAGGCACCTTAGCTCATCGTGTATCGTTATGTAGGAGTCCACACCGTGGATCCTTAGAGTCAGGCTTGTTGGCTCCATTCCTGTTGAAGTTGGGTGAGGGATGGCATATCTATGCCTACCAGGGATGCTGGTACACGATGCCTAGTAGGGACTAGATTCGTGAATGTCCAGGTGGACATGATTAATGACGTTTTCAGGACCATCCCGTTGGAGAAGCCCCCAAATGAAGAAATCATGATACTAGAGGATGTCGTCCACGTATTCGTCTTGTGGCCCAAGAGGGACATCGTCCTGGACCCTTCTGTGCCATGATCTTCACATGATCATGCCTATCAAACAGAACCATCTATGACTCCACCTCAAGCTCCGCTTCAAAAGGCCATCGCATCGCTCCTGTAGAGACAATGTCGAAGATGTATCACAAGTGAGACGCTAAGGCCCAACTAAAGAGGATTAAGGCAAACCGAAGAAGATTAAGGCGCCTCCTAGGCCTTGGAAGTACAAGCTCGAAGTGTCATTGGTCTCTGAGTCACAATTACCTAGCCTTGGACTGGTTTGCAGGACTTTGCATGCCTGGTACATACAGAGATCCAACAGGAAGCTAAATCGACAAAGTGGATTAATCATGAGATACACAGAGGCGCATTTCCACCATGACTAGGGCTACTTCGTCATGACCTTCGAAGACTTATTCTTATTATTCAACCTCGACGAACTTGATGCCTCACTTATACGATGATGGACACTCTATGTGTACTATACAATCAAGTTCTACATTCATGTAATACCGATAAATATCATAAATCATTGCTTATGTATAGATCCATAATCCAACAAGTCCGGTGACGGTGAGAACCGGTAGGTTTTCTCGAGCCACACTTGGTCTCTAAGCAATTCATCAAGGAAAATACATCCTTCATCGAATATTCATAACAACGGGATTGCTTACTCATAGTGACAAGCACTACATCCTGGTACCCTTTAAATAGGGGCAAGTGCTTCACTAATTGTCATATAAGTTTCATTTGGACTTTATATGCAACATGAACTTACGATTAATCACTTTGGTGATATACATGACTAGGTCTCACTCAATTCTAATTCTAATTGTACAAAAGTGAATCAAAGTAATATATCTTGATTTCCTACTTAGGAACAACCACGATTTCACCCATGTGCAACAAGCAATTTATAGGTAAACTTATTTCCTCCATACATAATTTTATTGTAGTCTTCCCTTCATTTGCAATAACCAATGCTAACTTTTTGGAATCACGTAGGTCGTTCAGCGCTTACGTTGCCCGGAGAGGGAGACACAAGGGATCTAGCGCCACACTGCGACATAGGACGTAATTTGCAGTTCCCGCGACAACACAATAATCCTATATCACACTTCATAATAATGTCTTTAGAACTGACAATACCTATACATGTAATTCTATTTTTGCAGTGCCACTAGCAATTACAGGGCAACGTTTGTGAATTCTATATTTGCAGACATATGCAGGAAGTCATGGGCACTAAGATGAAGGATCCAGAGGTTTGTCAACCCGCCAATATTTATTTCGTGATTATATATATATATATATATATATATATATATATATATATATATATATATATATATATATATATATATATCTAATGACTTTAACACTCCTAGTGATAGGGCGTGGAATTTGACTCAAGTGCATTCAATCTTAATAAACTCACCGAAGATCGTGGAAAGCTCTCCGAAGTCTTGATGGCGGAGGTCATTCACCCGAATGGAGAGTTCAACCCCAGCGATGATGATTAGATGTTCAAACATATGATTTAATTGTAATTCACTCAGTTGTGCTTAATCAAACAATTAATTTAATTGTACTTTATTTAGTTATATAATTCATTTGTGAGATCTGTATAATGATTGTCATATGCTATATATGTGATCGGTTTGCTTGTTTTCAGAGCGCATGGCTAGCATTTCTTGAGACTAGCCAAAAAATAGAAAATAATTTAGCTATTCAAATAGCTATCACAGACAGTTTGTAACACCAAACCGTATGTTCTATGTCAGATATCACAGACAGTTATTAGTATTAGCCATCTGTGATATGTAAAATATCACAGACGATTATGTTTAAAAACTGTTTGTGATATCTTACGTACCACATATGGTTTTTTTATATTAGCCATCTGTGATATGCAGACGGCTATATTTAAAATCGTCTATAATATCTGATATATTACAGACGATTTTTGGTATTAGCCATCTGTGATATGTCAGATTCACATACAGCTATTGTTAAAAACCATCTATGATATCTGACATATCACAGATGGTTGTTTTGAAAAACTATCTATGTCGTAATTTATCAAAGATGGTTTAAAAGTCGTCTGTGATAACCATCTGTTATCACAGACACATAAATTCAGACGGTTCAAAAATTGTCTATGATGGCGATTTTGAATCGTCTGTGGTGACCCTTTCTATGGTAGTGACAGGCGTGAGGACGCAAGCATTTGGGGTCATTCTTTTGGCTTATGGCTTAAATTTTTGAAATCTGGGTATTGTAGGGGTGGCCCCCACCTAAACCCAGCAGGCCTGTTAGATGGCCATAGAGCCCAAAATGAGACACATGTAATGGCTTAAATACCCCTGACAGGGAGGTACCGATGTAAGGGCACAATTGTAAAAGCACAGCCCGCATGAATATATATATCAAGGGGAAGCTGGGGGGAAGCCATTAATCATCACTCTCTCCCAACTCTCCACTACCACATCTCTCTCTGTTTGGTCTGTAACCACAACAGTTGGCGCCGTCCGTGGGGAAGACAGGAGCAAGCCTGAGATCCGAAGGAGGATAGCACCGAAAAAGGCTTCGACGACGGCGACGAGGGGAAAGAAGGCGGCTGGGTCAGAGCGTCGCATGGGTACCAGGGCTTCGGCATCGGCTGTTGCGGGCGCAAGTGACGGTGCGGGCGCGGCGGACGATCGACCCGACGCCGCGATCGCGATGACCAACCCGCTATCGGCGCGCGACGATCGACCCGCTGCGGGCGTCATGACGATCGACCCGCCATCGGCGCTGCGACGACCAACCCGCTATCGGCGCAGCAACGATCGACCCGCCGATGCGACAATGACCAACCTCGCCGCAACGCTCGACGGTAGCGCGGACCGGGCGGTTGAAGGTAGCCACAATGGAGCGATCGGCAGCTCGAGCTCGCGAGGCGATCGTGCCGTGCCGACCGTCCATTGGCGCGCCGGCGCCCCGCCGCGCCGGCGGTGAAAGCGCCTTGCCGTGGCCTCAAAGCGCCCAGCAGGAGCTAGGGATCTTCGCGGGTGTCCGAGACATACAAGAGGCTCGAGCCGCAGGCCGCGCCGATGGTCGCCCGAGCCCACGCCGAAAGGGCGCATGCCACCACGACGCCCCACATCCAGCCGTGTGCGCGCGACGCGCCGATCCGTGGTCCCCGCCGGCAGATTACAGCAGCGGCGTGGCCCAAGACTTCAAATTCCCCAATGTCATCAAGCCATATACAGGCGATTCGGACCCCCGCGAGTTCGTGCGTGTCTATGAAACCGCAATCGAAGCCGCGGGTGGGGACAACACCACAAAGGCGAAGGGGCTTCCCCTCGCGTTGCAAGGAGTGACGCTTTCCTGGTTTTCCCCCCATAAAGCCAAACTCCATCTACGCGTGGGAGCAGATCCGCGACTACCTTCACAACAACTTTCAAGGGAAGTATGTTGAGCAAGTCGACGTGGACCAACTCTTCGCCGTGAAGCAGGAACCTTCGGAGAGGCTCCGGGACTATTTCAAACACCTCGCGAAGGTGCGATGCTAGGTCAAGGACGTTAACGAGACAACCGTCATCAACGCGGCCATACAGGGCCTCCGCCCGGGCCCCCTGGCCGAGTACAACACGCGCAAGCCTATCAAGACAGTCGCCAAGCTCTTCGACAAAATGGAGGGGTATGCGCGGGCTGAGGAGGATGCACGGAGACGCAACGCCCCTGCCCCCGACCTCGCCCAAGCCAAACGCTTGCCATGCGAGGAGGAGGCGGGCGATGATTCCCCGAAGCAGGGCCGCAGTCGACAACCCCGGGAGGACACTCCCGGAGGCGACGGCCCCGGGGAGTAGGAAGGCTCGTCAAGAACTAGGCGCAAGCCCCGGCGTCACCAGCGCAGACCACAAAAGGCCCGTCATGTCCTCGGCATCGGAAACGCCCTTCGAGAGCCTGCCCTCATATCGTGAAAAGAGGGCCAGGGATGTGAAGGCGGACCCGGCCAGGACGAGCGGCCCCGAGCGGAGCAAGAGCTTCGGGATTACGACAAGTAGTGCGAGGTGCATGGTTACGGCGATCACTCTACGAAGGCGTGCACCGCGGTCATGGAACTACGACGGGTGATGGCCGAATCTCGGGCCTCACCTCCCAGGCCCCTTGCCGAAGTCCATGAGCGGCAGCCAAGAGGTGACCCCCTGCGAGCCTCCGCCAAAGAAGACGTGCGGCACCGCACCATCGCGTCACATCGGAGGCTCCTTATCGGGGCCCCCTTGGAGCGATCCACGATCGTGGTGCCACCCCGCAACATCACCTTTACCCTGGATGACGCCAGGGGTGTGGAGTTCCCTCACCAAGACCCTTTAGTCATTCAGGCCCACATCGCGGGCCATGACGTCAGGCGCATCCTTGTCGACGGGGGGAGCTCTGCGAACATTCTGTTCGCGGGGGCCCTCGCCCGTATGGGAATCCCCCGAAGCCGCTTAGAGCAGCCAGGAGCTCCGCTTCAAGGATTCGGAGGCCAACCGCTGGAGGGCATAGGACACGTGTCCCTTCCAGTTACATTCCGTCAGGGGGAAAACGCCCGAAGCGCGCACGTCATCTTCGACATCGTAGACATCCCGCACCCTTACAACGTCATATTGGGACGGCCCACCATCAACTCCCTCGAGGCCCAGAGGGTGTGATCACTGTCTTCGGCGACTAGGACCTCGCCAAACGCATCGAAGCCAGCAACTGGGACTTGCAACGCCCGGTGCACGTCCTCCTGGACATGCTCGGCGACACGCCCTCCGCTCCGGGATGGACGCCTAAGCCTCGGCCCGAAGGTGAAGTCAAAAAGGTGCCGCTCCAGGCGGAAGGGCAGTTTGTGTCCATTGGCGAGGGGCTCCCTGCGGAGGTCGAGCGAGACCTACTCCGAGTGCTTCAGAACAACGCCAACATTTTTGCATGGTCACCGGAGGACATTAAGGGCGTAGACCGCGCAGTGATCGAGCATCGCTTGGCGGTCCGCCCCGACGCCAAGCCGGCCAAGCGTAAGCTTCGCCAGATGTCCATGGATCGGCAGCAGCGCCAAGGTGGAGGTGGCGGCTCCTCCGGCCGGGGTCATTCGCGAGGTCCATCACCCGCAGTGGCTCGCCAATCCCGTATTGGTCAAAAGGCGGCGGGGCTCGGCGATGTGCATCGACTTCACGGCGCTCAACAAGGCGTGCCCAAAGGACAATTACCCCTTGCCACGCATCGACCAACTGGTCGACGCTACCGCCGGGTGCGAGCTAATGAGTTTCCTGGACGCTTACTCTGGCTACCATCAGGTATACATGGCCGAAGACGACGAGGACAAGACCAGTTTCATCACACCGATTGGGACCTTCTGCTTCGTCAGGATGCCCTTCGGTTTGAAGAACGCGGGTGCTACCTTTACCCGCCTCGTCGCGCTTGCCCTCGCCGCCCAACTCGGGAGGAACGTGGAAGCCTACGTCGACGACGTGGTAGTCAAAATCCGGCAGCTCGCTCTGCACGGCCGGGATCTCCAGGAGACCTTCGACAACCTCAGGAAGGCCGGCATCAAGCTCAATCCCGACAAATGCGTCTTCGGCGTCCAGGCGGGCAAATTACTTGGCTTCCTCGTATCCGGATGGGGCATCCAGGCGAATCCCGATAAAGTTGAAGCCATCCTGGGTATGGAGCCGCCCAAGACGACGAGGGAGGTCCAGAGGCTGGCGGGCCGCATGGCAGCCCTAAGCCGCTTCCTATCTAGGGCAGCGGAGCGGGGTCTACCATTCTTTAAGACACTCCGCGGGTGCGACGGATTTCGGTGGGACAGCGACTGTGCGGAGGCCTTCAACGAGCTCAAGAAACACCTAGTGAGTCTCCCCACTCTAGTCGCCCAAAGACTGCAGGCTCCTCTTGCTTTACTCCGGCGCGCGGCTCATGGCCGGCCAATGCCGTCCTCGTCCTAGAGGAAGGCGCCGTACAGCGGCATGTATACTTCGTCTCCGAAGCCCTCCAAGGCGCTAAGACGAGATATACGGAGCTCGAAAAGCTTGCTTACGCGCTAGTCATGGCCTCCAGGAAGCTCCGACATTATTTTTTGGCCCACCCGATCACAGTGCCCTCCTCATTCCCCCTGGCGGAGATTTTACACAATAGGGAATCCACGGGGCGCATCGGCAAGTGGGCTGCCGAGCTCGCCCCGTTCTCCCTGACATATGCCTCGCGGACGGCAATCAAATCTCAAGTCCTCGCCGACTTCCTCGCAGAATGGACTCCACCGGCTCAGCCCGCTCAGAAGCACGACGACCCGGTCTGGACCCTCACCATAGATGGGGCTTACGGCGTCGCGGGCACGGGTGTAGGCGCAGTAAATGTCATGCCCGAGGGGCAGCGCCTATTGTACTCAGCGCGCCTCGCGTTTCCGGCCACCAACAACACAGCTGAGTATGAAGCGCTGCTCTTCGGCCTGACCAAGCTCAAGGCGCTCGGCGCGGCGAGTGCTCGCCGCGACGGACTCGCGTTTGGTGGTCGCCATGTAGACAAGTCATATCAAGCCAAGGACCCCGAGCCGATAAATACCTCGCGCCGTAAGAGCGAGGAAAGGCATTTCTTGGGCGCCACGGCCAAGGCCATCCTCGCGGAAAATGAGCAGCCGACGCTCACGGCGGCCACCAAGAATGCCACCGACGGGGCATTTCACGGCGTTGCCGCAGCGCCATCGCAGAGACAACCGTGACGCGGCTCGCTCACCACGCCGCCCAGCAGGCGATCGGCGAGCCTATCTTCAATTTCTGCGCAGGCATCACCGAGCCAGAGGACCACGCCGAGCTCCGGCGTCTGCAACACCGTGCCAGATCCTTCCAGGTGTTTGAAGGGACGCTCTACAAACAGGGAGTCTACGCACCGCCTCTGCGCTGCTCTCCGCGAAGAAGGGAAGAAGCTCGCGGAGATCCACACGGGGCATGCGGGTCTCACCTCGCGCGAGGTCATTGGTCGGCAAGGCATTCGTGCAAGGCTTTTATCGCCGATCGCTTCATCGACGCCAGACTTCGTGCGTCGGTGCCGGGTGCCGCGGATGGGGCGGTCATCCGCAGGCCCCCGACGAACCTCAACCCTATTCCCCCTGTGTGGCTGTTGGCACGCTGGGGTGTCGACATAGTGGGACCGCTCCCCGAGCCCTGTGGGACTCGCGGTTCATGGTAGTCGCTACTGAATACTTTTCCAGTGGCGGAGGCGTAGCCCTAGCCAAGATAACCTCGGCGGCCATGCAGCGTTTCCTCTGGCAGAGCATCATATGTCGCTTCGGGGTGCCCAGGGAACTCACCGTCGACAACGGCCTGCAGTTTGATGCCACCCCATTCAAGGAGTTCTGTGGCGACATGGGCATCACGATTCGGTTCGCTTCGGTTGGGCACCCCCAGTCCAACGGAGCAGTCGAAAGGGCGAACGGCACCATCTCTATCGCCATCAAAAAACGCCTAGTCGGGCCGCCGGCGGCGGTGGCCGAGCGAGCTTCACAAATGGCCCTCGGTCCCTTCGCACAACGGTAACACGCCCGACAGGGTTCACGCCCTTCAAGCTCCTTTTTGGTGATGAGGCGATGATGTCTGAAGAAATCAAGGCTGGATCGCGGAGGGTCCTCGTCCAAGCGCCCGACGAAGAGCGTCGCGTGTCCTTGGACCTCCTCGACGGGGCACGAGCGAGCGCAGCCCAACATGTCGAAAAGTACGCGCGGCAGACAGTACGTACTCGAGACCGGTCCATATATCCGCGAGGATTCAAGGCTGGGGACCTCGTCCTCAGAACGGCACTCCACGCGGAGACCGTTGGCAAGCTGGAGTCCAAGTGGGAGGGTCCATACATCGTGGCTGAAGCATTACAGAAGGGAGCATACCGCCTCGCCACACTTGAGGGACAAACTCTCCGCCACACGTGGAACGCGGACAAGTTGCGGCGATATTACACCTAGAAGCAGGACGAATGTTATAATGGCATCAGCCCCTCCTTGTACGATGCTCGCCCGCGCAAACGGGAGTTCAATAAAGCTCGCTATTTCCAAAAATAGTATTGCCTGGCCGCAATGTGCAGAGGATCACCCCCACGCGTCGAGACGCAGCGGGGGGGCGCCCTCGTGCGCATTCTCTGGAGTACAAACAAGACGCGAATCCCGCGCATGCACAGGCGTTGCTCCTGTGCGTACTCCTTGAAGTATAAAATAGCATACAATATTAAGAATGGGTGCTACTTCGGTTTTCCACAAAAAATACCGGGGTTACATGACCACAAGCAGGAGCGCATAGTACACCGCTCCCCTAACCAACCGCTCATCCTTCGCGCGGTCCCGATGGGCCCGCGCCGCTGTTGTGACGCCGGGGAACCTCTTCGAGCCAGCGGAGGAGGTCCCCGCCCCCGTGTAGCGTGTGCTGCACTACGACCCTGGCCGCGTCCTCCCCGACATAGCCCCAGATCCGTCGGTGGAAGTTTCAGATGCCAGGATCGATGAAGCGGATAGCGTCCGACAGCGCCTCCGGCCGGGCAGGAAGATCCAGCTGAGGGTTCGCCAGCTCGTGGACATGTCTGCACCCATGAGTGTGAAGCATGGCAAGGGCGAGGCACGCACCAAGGAAGCTGCAATGCTCGCCGAAGGTCTTCACGCTACGGAGAGCAACGCCGGCACCTTCCTCGACCAGTCCGAGAGTCTCCACCAAGTCCTCCGGCCCGTGGGTAGCGTCCGGCACGTCGACACACAAGTCCCGGAGGGCCTGGTTCAGAGACTCCATTGCCCTCCACGCCGACATGGACGCATTGTCCAAGGCGCCGTCCTTCTCCGCAAGAGACTCCACCAGCTGGGCCTTCTCCTCCTCCAGAATGGCGATCTGCTGCACAAAGGAGGTACATTCCTCCGCCGCGACGCGCCGGACCTCCTCGGTCTCCTGTTGCGCGGCCGCCAGGGCGCCCTCTAGCACGTGAAGCTGTTCGTCCTTCGCGGCGTGGGCGTCATCCGCAGCACGAAGATCGACCTCCAGGGCTCTCCGCTCCCATATGCGGGCCTCATCTAGCGCGTGGCCAAGGACAAACGTCTGGAAATAGCAGAAAAAGTCAGCAGGTGCCCAACAGTACTCTAGCAACCGCGACCGCACATACTTACCCTTATCTCCGAGGCCCGCAGTGCGAGCGCCAGGAGGTCTCCCTCGCACGACGACAGCATCTGTTGGTCAAAGCCACCGCGGGCGCGCTCCGCGGCTTCATTAAAAGCGCGAAGCTTCTCCAGGCGCGGGAGGAAGTCGGAGAGGACGAGCCCCGCCCCCGCCACGGCAGGGGCTGCGGAGGCTTCGGCCATGTCGACGGCGGCAGCCGCCTGCAGGGCACCCTGTACAGGGTCCGGCACGTCGCGCACACCCCTGTTGCACAATCCTTCACCGCGTCCGGGAGACTTCGTCTTGCCTGATGTCGACGGAATGAGCGAGCAAATCGGGGAGAGTTTCACAAAGTCGTGCGAGGAAAGGGAACTGCGCCTACCTTCTGCACCCCCCGCAGCGACAGGAGGGGGTGCTTGTTCAACCGCTAGTCGGGAGGCGGGTACCTCAGTGGGCGGTCGAGAAGACCCTTCGGCCGCACCGACCGCGTCGGACGCCGCAACTCCAAGCACAGGGCCGACAACGCCGTACCGACCCCTCGAAGGCGAAGGAGGCCGGACTCGAGGGCATTTCGCCTGTGGCTCCACAGGCGATTCTTCCGCGACGTTAGCGATCGAGCTCTGCCGCGCTTCTCGTCACTACCGCCCGGCGCGCCCTCGGCGCGCCGTGGGTGGCGAGCACCGCCAGAGTGGCGCCCTCCCGGGTTGGCGGTTCCGGCACAATGAGGGGCGTACTTACGGGCTCAACAGCGCCGGCGGAGGATGGCGCCAATGGGCTCGGGGCGACGCGCCCTCCCGAGCTGGTCCGGCCGGACCCATCACCAGCCTCACGTCCTGTCCCACCGGTGCGCCCGCCGAGGTGGTGGCGGATCGATGCGCAACCTCGAGCAGCCCCGCTTACTACTACGCCACGACGGCTCGGCCCCGCGGAATCTCCGCCGGCACCGCGCACTCGGGCACAGCAATGCACAGAACCTCGCACATGGGTTTATCCGCCCCTGCTTCGCCGTCTTGGTCGCAACCTCGCGCAGCTTGTGCTCCTTGAGCGTGTAAGGTCCCAGGAACGTCGCAACCGCGCGCTCTGCATCTTCTAGCCGAGCCATTGCACAAAAGGCAACAAGTTGGTCAGCCGGGGACTATGCAGACACAAAGGGGTGCGCACCAACGCACTGCGCGACTTACAAGGAGCGGAGGGCAGAAGCAGGCAAGACAATGACGGGCGCACCCCGTCCTCTCAGTCGTCGCCTCGTCACCCATACTTCCACCGGGCGGAGAGGGGCGCCACCCCGTATATCGTAAACTCTTCAGCTACATCGCGCATACTTAGCCGACGTGCAACGCCATCAAGCCTCCATAGCCTCGATCCGTGCGTCATCAGCCTCCGGCTTCACACTTGGCGAACTGTTGAACAAGATTGGCCCACCTCGGCATAGCAGACCACTCGTGCTAGTCCCGACGTAATAAAACCACCGCTGCGTCCAGCCGGATTCCCACCTCTCCAAGCTGGCCGGCGCAGGGAATAGCGTCGTACAGGATGCTCGTAGCACGAAATCTACGCTACCAAAGTTGGATACAGCCCCCTCAACCTTCTTGGGTCGACAGCACGCATCGTGCAGGGTGGCGAACAGGCTCGCGCTGGGACGCCGACCTTCCGTCCGCGTAGCCCATGTAAAGACAGCTAGGCGGACTATGGCGTTTGGCGTCAATCGCGCTAGCTCCAACTCGTAGGTTCGCAGACTTCGCCACAAACGCCGTTGAGGGCATTCAAGGCCGGCGTCGAAGAACGCGCGAAACGACGCCTCCGCTTTCTGGGGCTTCGGCTCGTCTCGTCGCGCGGCGTAGGCGAGCCCCATCGCGCCTCGATCTTCCCTTCTCGTACAAGCCGCTGCAGCGTCTCTTCAGTCACGCGGCTCCTCCCCAGCACACGGGAGCAGCGACCCCCCGAGTATTCCATGGCGTCCCACCGCTTGTCGCCACGCGAACGCCCCTGCAGCACCAGCTCGTAATCCTCAAAAGGGAAGGACAACTCGTCTCGGCTAGACAAGGAGCCGCCGCCGGGATGGCGGGAGGCACCGTCATGACCGGCCATTGTTCTCTAAGATTAGGGCAGAAGGGCTATCAACACGAAATAAGCAAAGCTAGGCGACAGGTGAGATAGAGCGCCCCCACCACAGCGATTGCGCTTTATAAAGCCCGTTCGCCTCCTCCACGACCAGAAGCGCAGCCAGATTAAAAACCCCCAGCGGTTCGGCTACCCACGACTGGAAAGAACCGCCAGCATCTGGAGGAGCGTGCCCGGTAGGTGGCCAGGCAGCGCACAACGCCAGCGCGCGACCGGCACACGTCCCGCTTGCCTAGGAAAGAGGTGAACGGCCGCGCTCACGCAACCGCTCACATCCCACGACGCACCAGGCATAAACCGCCGCGTACCCCACCCACGGAAGGCAGACTGCGCGATGCGACAGCCTTCCCCCTGACAGGCCAGGCGTCGGCACGATTCCAGCCGCCATTAAAAGCGCACTACCAGACCGCAGGGCACAACGGTCCCGAAGTGTAGCCACATCGGCGGCGCAAGGCCCATTCTCACTACAGCGTCAACCGCGACTCCGACTCGGTCCCCAACACCGACCTCGGAGCCAAGAGGTCTGACCTGGACAGAACGCACGCGTCTACTTCGGCTAGGCGCCAGCTCCGCTGCCACCCGTTCGAAGGGTAGGGGACGGAGCGCGCGCGTCTACCTTGGCTTGGCGCCAGCTCCGCCGCGTCGACTTCGGCAGCTTAAGACTATGCGCCAGCTCCGCCGCCAGGCATCGGCTTCGACTACGGCCTCAGGCCCCGGGACCTGCTGCGCGCTAAGCCTCCGCAAGTTCGGAGAAGTTCACAGGCCGCAGGGACGGAGGGGGCCAAAGGACTCGGCAACATGGCTTCGGCCATGTGAAGCCCTTCACCATGAGAGGCTCCTGTTGTAGGGGTGGCCCCCACCTAAACCCACCAGGCCTGTTAGATGGCCATAGAGCCCAAAATGAGACACATGTAATGGCTTAAATACCCCTGATAGGGAGGTACCGATGTAAGGGCACAATTGTAAAAGCACAGCCCGTATGAATATATATATATCAAGGGGAAGCTGGGGGAAGCCATTAGGGTGTGTTTGGTTGAGCTGTGACTTCAAAAGCTGTGAGTCAAATGTGGAAAAGTCTTTGTAGGTTGTGGGCTGTGGAAAAACTGTAAGCTGTTTGGTTCAAACAAGTATAAAACTTAGCTCCTATCTCTATTTTCCTTGGAACAACTGTGAAATAGCTCTCTATTTTCACCATTTCAAAAAGCAGAAAGCCAAAAGTAGGGTCCAAGGTGCTTTCAAAATCAGACTACCTAAAAGTAATCGCTCAAAAGCAACTTCTGTTTCACCCTTTGGTTGGCTTTTGGCTTTTTAGAAGCAAAAGTAGCTCCCAAAAGCTCGACCAAAGGCACCCTTAATCATCACTCTCTCCTAACTCTCCACTACCACATCTCTCTGTTTGGTCTGTAACCACAACACTGGCTATTCGCAAGAGAAAGTACAGAGAGAGACACTCACGTGCAATTTTAGCCGATATAGCTAAAATCGGTATAGTATCTACTATGTTGAGCGTGCCCCACGCCACACAAATCAAGCCAACACCGGCGCGATGCTTGAGTTGCACGTCACGTATCTGACCAGACATAAACCGAGACAAAAAAAAAAGGGTCATGCAATTAGTCCGGCCTCCTCCCCTAATTGGCAGTATCTGCGTCAAGATCGAGTTGCTTATGATCGAGTATATCTCTAATCTCCATGCATAGCGCGTCTTATTGGGATCAATTGGGTGTACACATTCGATCGATAGATACATATCTTGCATTGGCTTTGAACTAACTCGATTGACAAGTAACCAAGCGAGTGGGATTGATTTGGGCACTCCAGCGAAGACATATATTCACGTACGTAGAGTTGATAGCAATTGAATCGAATGAAGATTAACGTATAGCTAGTGATCACATTCTTTTATTGCACCGCCTTGGGCCATGAGGTTGATTAATCTGGTCATGTCTGCCTTTGTGTAAGATGCCACTATGTCTTGCAGATTTGCCTCTCACATTCTGTTTACTTGATTGATCACTAAAGATCGTGGCCTTTGTGTAAGATTCCACTATGTCTTGCACTTTTCCATCTCTCACATTCTGTTTACTTGATTGATCACTAAAGATCGTGGCCTTTGTGTAAGATGCCACTATGTCGTGCACCTTTGCATCTCTGATCACATTCTCACCTCATTCCCTATATATCAACACCCATACACGGACCCTGAATACCTGATCAGAAAGCAACGTGTCCCCAATTTCTACGCATCACAAGGGCAACTTGGAGTGATAGAGAAGTCGTACTACATATAGCTAGCTTGATCGACAAAGGGACACCATCTTCAATCTCTTTCTTTTTGTGCGGACAAGTGATAGATACCTCTGTCAATCGATCATGGAGTGGACGGACAGCTTCTTGGACCTGATGCTGATCCCACTCAGCCTCCTCCTCCCCATGGTGTACCACTTCTGGCTCTGGCGCGCCGTTCGCCTCCGCCCGCTGTGCACCGCCGTCGGCATCAACTCCGCCACCCGCCGCCTCTGGGCTATCAGCATGATGAAGGTATTACACACACATAAGTACGTGACATGCATGTACAAGTCGGTGTTGAGTTGCGCCAGTGAACTGAGCAGTGCGTTCGCGCGTACATGCAGGACAACGAGAAGAAGGGGGTGCTGGTGGTGCAGTCGGTGCGGAACGTGATCATGGGGTCGACGCTGATGGCGACGACGGCGGTGCTCTTCTGCACGGGCATCGCGGCCGTGCTGAGCAGCACCTACACCATCAAGAAGCCGCTGAGCGACACCGTCTTCGGCGCGCATGGCGAGTACATGATGGCGCTCAAGTACGTCGCGCTGCTGCTCCTCTTCCTCTTCGCCTTCCTCTGCCATTCCCTCGCCATCTGCTTCCTCAACCAAGCGACCTTCCTCATCAACACCTCCTCCTCCCTCCTCCCCGCCGACGCCGACGCCGGCCACCTCGGCCTGCCGTCTACCAGGGGCTACATCGGTGAGATCCTTGAGAGGGGGTTCACCCTCAACTTCGTCGGGAACAGGCTCTTTTACGCGGGGGTTCCCCTCCTCCTCTGGATCTTTGGGCCGCTCGTCGCCTTCTTCTCCTCCATGGTCATGATCCCGATTCTCTACAACCTCGACATGGTGAGTACCAAGGGAGACCATAGCGGCTGCGTCAATGGAAAAGTGGAGATGAACGGAAACGAGTGCATGCAAGTCTGATGAACCAATAAGCAAGAGCAGTTAAATTTGATGTCTACATGCTTATGTAATATGATATGTACCATACAGTAGACTGCCACATTGGTAGTGCACAGTGGCGAAGATATGATAAAAATTTATGGGTGGACTCAAAAGCCTCAAAGGACTAAATTAAATTGATATAAACATAGTCTTGTACTGTTGTGCAATCAAAATTCATATATAAATAAAAAAAGACAACGCAAAAATAAGAGAAATATAATAAAGGTATCTCGTTAATGGAAAATGTATTCCCAAAACATATAAATATGGTTTCAGTGAGTAGCGATCCGTCATTGTTTGTATATCAAAATTAGGAAACTTAGTGATACAATAGTAAATTACAAATGATGATGAACATTCAAAATAGCTATGAGGCATCTTGCACAATCTAAAATGTGGTCAAACGAATTTTGTATACAATTTAGAGTAATGCTATACAACATTCGACTGTTTTTGAGGACAAAAACAGTCAGATTGATCTGGAACGTTAGATCTCCATCCAACGGATCCACCCATACAAACCCCCCCTCTAAAAAAATGACCCCCTCCAAAAAAAATGATCTAGGGTGTTGGATCTTCATCTAACGACTCAAAATCTGACTGTTTTTATCCTAAAAAACAGTCGAATGTTGTATAGACACTCCCTACAATTTAAGTATCCTTAGTGTAATTATTTATTTTACTAGACACTTACTATTGATTCTTAAAGTCATCATACTTACCCTTACAATGTTGTGAAAACTATTTGGACCACCAATATATTTATTAAAAGCATATATAGCCATCTATCAACGAGAAAATCCAACTTTTGTAAATACATTATTTCCAAATGTGTTGGCCGGTGACAGTTTCTTAAAAAAAACAATAGAAATCGAAAGTAGCATCCTTTTTTCACACTATATTCCAAACAATCAAACTTATTAAACCATAATTTTTGAAAGGATCTCAAAAAGGTCTTTGACTACCGACCAGCAAAATCTACAACTACCAATCACAAAGCCTAAGACAACAGATCGTGAAGCCTACGACAACAGACTTAAGTCTACAAGTACGACAAAGCATTGTAGCTATAACCCCTGACTAGTTACTGTAGCTGCAACCATCGCAAAGCACTATAATTACGACCATTAACAAGATACTATAGCTACAACCAATTCACTGTTGCATATGACCAGTTCGCTGTTACTTACGACCAATTCATTGATTGTGGTCAAAGCCGACCGACTACCTGCCGTGATCATTCTTCCATGGTCATTCAGTCACGGTCATTCAGCCACGGTTATTCTGCCGTGGTCGAAATGTCATAGTAGTTCTGTCATGGTCGATTTGTCGTGGTTGACCTGCTGTGGTTGAAATATCTCATACAACAATTCCAGTTTTTCAAAAGCACATCGATCGAAACTCTTCACAAACACAAATTTCAGTGCAACCCTAATATCGATTTTTCATCATCACTAAATTTACGACCTATCCACATGGTCTAACAGTTCAAGACTTCAAGGTTCAACTGTTCGGCTATTCAACCGCTCAAGGTTTGCCTGCTAGATATAGATCTGGTATTCTGTTAAGTGGTAACCTAATGAGGTGGGGTGGGTAGATTTAGAAATTTTGATGTAAGCATTTAATTGGGTCTTTTTCAAAATTTTGACATTTGGGACGTGGGCCGACCATCTTCACCTCTTCCTCCTAGTCAGGTAGCCATGGCATCGGACCAATTGCACATCCATCCATGGCCAATTGTACTTATCACCGGACTGAGGGAGGGGGATACGGCACCGGCGGAAGGTAGGCTAGAGTCTAATGAAGTCCTATTCGCCTCTGTCAGTGCGCGTGCACATATGTCACTGCACAGTGCACATACACTGTGTGTGCGGGGTTTCTTCTCAGCAACTAGCCGGTGAGTGGGTTAAGGTGGTGGTGCATGTCGTACTAGCTGGTACTAGGAATTCTCCCATTGCATGCATGACGTGGGACCCACGCATGTACTTGCCCTTAGAATTTTCTAAGTGTTCGGTTTGGTTCGTACGTACGCCGCCGTCTAGCTAGCTAGCCATCGAGACTAAGCCCACGCACATCGGCGTCGCGTCGCACGCGGTGGGGTCTCCCCTCTTGTCCCCCGGGTTGGCTCTCGCAGGCACGCGCGTTGGCACCGCGCCGCGTCGGCCGCCTCCGGCTGCTTCTCCCCTGCGTCCCGCGCGCGTCCGGCCATCTCCTCCCGGCCGCCCGAACGGCCCGTGCGCCCCGCCCGGCGCACTCGGTAACGGTGGTGAGTGCTTGCACGCCTATCCACCCTTCTTTTTTCCCTTTTCGTTACTGCTCTTTCTTCTCAAAGCCCGATCGTGACTTACCGAGCAAGCTCTGCATGCGTTCGCACGCCTGAAAATCACAGCGGTGCGTTCCGTTAGAAAACGGCGGCGGCGCCAAGGATACCGGCCGACCCGTGCGCCGGATTGTGGCCGTGGGGAGACTACTTCCCCGAAGGGCCCGAATTCGAGGAGGAGACTTCGTCACAGTGCAAGAGAGGTTTTCGCGTGAATCCAAGGAGGCGACCGCCGCCCTCAAGGGCACGGTCGCCGGCGTGCTCCGCCCGCTGCTGGACAACTTCAACCATCTCCGCTCTCTCAAGACCGTCTTCAACACCGAGGACTACCATATCGGCATGCCCTTCGGTACATACGTAAAGATACTACGTACTTGTAGTCGTATATATAATATGATCAAGCTCTTGATGAAATTTGAGTGTTGGTCCTGTATTTAGGTGTGCTTATCGCGTGCATCGGGTGCTATCATTTGTGGAAGATGGATCCTTCCACGTTCCTGGACGCCGCCCTCGGCTATGCGTTCTACAAGCTCAGCGTCGTGTCGTCACAGCTCCGGAGACAGGGCTTCTCCAACGATCTTGTCACCCGGGTTAAATTTGGTCAGTTCTCCACACGTGCCATACCTGTTAAGCTAGTCATCGGTTGGCATATACGTAGGTTCCTATACTTTCTGAAACCAAAATTCTTTGATCGCTGATTGAATTTTGTAATTGTTTCTTTTCCTATGCAGTTATCCTGGTCATCATGGCTTTCGATGATCACAAAAAAACAAACTTGTCTGCTTGATGCTATTAGGTGAGATGCATGCTCTCTTAATACACTAGCAGAACTTATTTTGTTGTTTGCTGACACAGTACAATATTCATGCCGATTGCATGTCTACAAATCCAACATTGTACATGTCATCGTTAACAAAAACATCCTTTCAATTGTGTGACACAGGGGACCTGTTTATTTCCTTTATGCCTTGACATTCGCTTAGGGTGTGTTTGGTTCGTGAATGGAGATTGTATCGTATATCCTGACTGAGTGGATGCAGGCTGAGTGGAATCGTATTTCAGAAAAAGAAGATGTTTGGTGAGGTTGCATGAGCTGATGCAAAAAAACTAAGATGCTGTTTGGTTGCCTGTATGAGCGGATGCAGTCTACCAAACCTGAGAGGCTGACACGTGGGACCGCATAAGATATACTGCATCAACCCATCCAGGATGGCCAGTGAAGCTCATTTTGAGCGTATCCACCTATCCAGGATGAGGGCGTATTTTTGCATCCGCTCATGCAGGCTGCATCCACTCATACAGGCAACCAAATAGGCTCTTTCTCAGATTATACGGATCCACCCAACCAGGACGAAGGAGATTCAGGCAACCAAACACACCCTTATGAAGTGACTGGCATCAAGAAGTATATCAAGTATGCTATGGCTGCATTTATCTGCATGCTGAAACACCCGGAAGGAAGGCGCGAGCTAGGCAAAATGCTGTCTGAGGTTGAACTTGTATCAGGAGTCTGATGAGCTTTCAATTATGTAAACCAATGTGATATTTTCTTGGTGCACGCAGAACGCACACAAGCATTGGTTTTTTTACCATGATAAATTGTTGCCTTTGTAATACATATGATGATTTTACTATGGAGACAATTCAAAGTCCTTGTAAGGAACTAAGGATAAGACTATAAAAGGCTTACTCTCTTCGACAACTGCAACATGAAAAAAAAAACTCCCACAGGTATGAGCAATCTACAATTTTGGACGACAAACAGAAACATTGTTCCAAGCATCTGCATTTTAGATTTCTATAAACTAAAAGATCGAAGGCAATATATATGAAAAGAAGTTACGCAACTGCTGCACAAGTCAACTACCATTACAATAACTTAACATTTTTAAAACCCTGTAACAAAAGGTCGTACCTCCATTTTTAAAACCCTGTAACAAAAGGATCCTACAAAAAGAGGATCTACATACTCCAGGGCATTTAATTCTTATTTCCTGCAGAAGCAATCATCATATGGAGATATATAACCAGGATAAAACATCATTCTGAATAATTTTTGTAGTCCACCCTTGGTTCTCAACAGATTAACTGTAAGGATCAGATAATGCCTCAAATATTTCTTCATGCAAGCTATATCAAAAATGAATGTATGTAACATCCCAAAATTCTGATTACTAATTAAATTAGATTCAAATAATCACCGGAGCGGCGCCGTCACCGCTCGCCTGGGCTTGCCATCGCGCCGATGCTGCCTAGCCCGCTGCCCTACTTGCTGCAGTGCACCGCACCAAGCGTCGCCGCCTCCCATCTCCTCTCCATGACCCTGCCAACACATTTTGACCAGCACCCATGCTCCCTACGTTGTTGCTCGTCGTCACCACCACCGTCCAGAGCCGTCGCTGGCCCTGTTCTTTTCAGCTTTTAAAAGCTGCTTTTCGGCTTTTCTACAGTAAATAACTTTTAAACGGAGTATTTTTTAAGATAGAGTTTACTAGTTAATTGTAGTACATCCTTTACTGATTTCATTTATATCGGTAAAAACCGCACGCGAGTTTTTTTACTCTGTAATCTCTCGTACAAACAGCCCAAAAGTCACAAGCCGTAGCCAAAAGCCACAAGCCACGGCAAAAAAGAACAGGCCCGCTGCCCCTTCTCTGTTCTTTCTCTCTAGTCTCTGCTCTCTCACTCATTCACTGACAACCATGGCCCACACCTTGGTTTTTGTTTTATTCATGTTAAACCTTAGGGAATATTATAGAGAATATTCCCTTCCTTCTCTTTTTCAGCATTTACACGCCCGTCAAATCTTCCGATGGCCCATTCTCTGATGTCTGAATTCCAATTCGAGTTATTCAAATAATTCATAATATAACTCTCAGTACCTATTTTATATTTTTATGATTTTATTTGAATTTATTTATTAGTTGTGTTCTTGTTCTACACATAGAGTCTAACACTGTTGAAGAGTACCCCAACCAACAGGAGGAAAACCTAGTTGTCGTCACCGAAGGCAAGTCTTGTTGGATCATGTTGATCCTATATTTTGCAAAGTTATTTATTATATTATTTAAAAACCATTATGCATGGCTAATTACATAAAATGATAATTCAATTATTAGGAGTTAATTAAATCCTAGTTGAAATAACTTCATTGATATTTGAAATCCATATACCTTTGTCACCCTAGTATATATTACCATTGATAAGGAGTACATTATTGTGGTTAGTTTAGAATGGTAGATTTGCATAGACAAGCTAGTTGGTCAATATCATTCCTTAGGTGGGAAAATCAAATACAAATGTTCTTAAAAGTCATTTTATCAAATGTTTGACAATAGGTATTGTTGTTAGTTCATAAAATAAAATAAAATGGTAAAAATGTTTTAGACTTAGATAGATGGTAAGATTGAATCGATGTAGATGGAACATGAGATCTTATATTGTGAAAGTATCACCCTAGTTAATTAAAGACCAACACTTATGACTATCCAAACTGAGCACTATAGTACAACCACAAGTCTAGTATAAGATGGACCTAGTTATTTAATTTGCAAAGGCCTACCTGAGATTCCTCCAGAGAGCTGAGTGGATGTCAGATGGAGATAGTTGTCCCACATAGTGCAAGAGAGGCATCTGACTGGGTGGATGGAACCCTACAGCGGTGAAACCTTAGCGAGAGGAGTCGAATTGGATTAGCATATTGTAAAGGCCTTATAATAATCACTTAGTCACACACCTTTAGAAGTGTGTCAGACAGAAAGTATAAATTGATTATCTCTTATGGATAAAATTATATAACCTCTGTAAAGTGTAAAATTATTTAAATAGACGTGCTCACGGTTAAAGGTTGGCAAGGTGTGTTTTCACATGGTAGATTTTTTTTGTTTTGATTTCAAAATAAATCTTTTGGAAACTCGGAATAGATGAAACTCTCGAGTGTGTGTTCTGACGAATGGAGGTAGTGCAAGTGGATGGAACCCGTATTCTTCAACCTTAACAGATAGAGCTTGTTAACTAGTGATTAGTGGTTAGAACTTTCGCTAGAATATTATGTAGTTTAATTAAATTGAATACTTTGGTCAATTGAGTGCTTTGTAAAATATAAAAGTTTGTAAATTACTTTGTGCAAAAGAACCATAATAAACCCATTTTGTTAAGCCTTACATCTAAATAACTATATTTACTCAAAACTTGTAGAGTATTTTATGTACTCACATACTACACTCACAAATATCAGAAGATTATGAAGATACATAAGGAGACTACGACTACTTCGTGTGTGGCTTCGATGAAGGATGTCCAGAGTACTAGATTACTCTTCCCAGTCAATTGCCTATAGCAAATTGATATGATATCTTTAGAGTTTTATTTTAGTTCCGTCATGTTTTTGTAAGTTTGAGAAATCTTACAACCTCAATTGTAATAAATTACCATAAGACCAATACTCTTTATTATTATAATAAAATGTTGCTTAGTTATGTATTCATCACTGTTCAACTGTGTACAGTAACTTTGATCTAGAACTAGTACGATAATACACAGAAGGTTCAGGTCCAGAAAATCCGATCCCGACACCTTGACCGTGGCAACAGTAAAGATGACACGTATCACCTGCCGTATTCCTCACCGCAGCAGGCCAAAGCAACAACAGTAGGACCTACGGCTCTGTGGAACCACAGCAGACCTATTGCGGCAGGTCCTTACACTTGGGTACCACACCAGGTTCCTACAGCGGCCAAGAACCGCACCAGGTTAGTGGGGCCCGCCGCTTGCTGTGCTCGCCTCTGACTTTGCTACAATGGACGCTGATACCAGTACCACGGTGACTCCAAACTGCAGCGGTGCGAGAGCACAGCAGATGACACACGTTAACTGCTGCTACTATTGTGGTAAGGAGGGAGTCAAATCTGTAATTGGTTCGAAAGGGGGCCGGGGGCCGAACGCACAAAAATCATCGGCCAGGGCCCAAAAAGGCTTAGGCCCTGATCAACTCAGCTTCGACTTCTGGCTTATTTTTCACTATTCATAAGTTTCGTCTTTTTCTGAACTTTTGGCTTTTTGTTGAGCTTTTTTGTCGGTTCTTTTTTTCCCGTATTTGTTTGTATTATACGTAATGGGCTAACATATTTTTTTATTTTTAAATTTTTTTAAATTTAATTATGCTAAATAAGCTTCATCACCATGATGCTTTTTTTCACAACCTACTGATGTTTTCAGCCATAAGCCATGAGGCTTTCAGCCGAACCGATCACCACCTTAGGCTTCCCCATAACATGCTAACCTTTCATTCTGCCAGAAGACGCGTGCTGTCCTTTTTCGTTTAGACGGACACCGACAGGTACATGTGTGAAATTCCGTGAACGTTCTTGCTACAAGGGTATTATTTACAAATATTTACAGGGCAAAATTGGCTTGCACTTCTACAAGCAGTATCTTTAAACTAGACCAAAACAAACTAATCATCTTCTATCAAAATGGATGGTCCTATTTTGTGGCATCCAAATGGATGGTCAGGGAAAAAGGCTCCAAAGAAACAATTTATCGATGTCAGAAGAATTCCTGCTCTCGGAAAATCAGTTGCTATGTTAGCTTTGGAAACTCACTATTCAAGTATCTCCACGGCTTCGGCAGCCAAATTGCATCATAGCAGCCGCAGTATTCATGAGATCAGCTCATCAGCATGTTAAAAGCTGTCAAGGATCTGCTGAGCAGATGAGTTGTCTGCTACCACTTGAGTTTTATGGATAAGAGTATTAGCTTCAGAACAATAGAATTAATAAAATATATCAAAACACCTCTAGCAGTAAAATGGGAATGTGAATATACACATTGATAGAAATGAAAAATCAACACAGAAATAAACATGATGAAAGTGTAAACATGTTAGATTGATGTAGAAACAGAATTACAAGTGCAATTAATCAGTCATATGTGGGCAGCATGAAAACTCTTTAACGTCAAGTATAATTTGTAACCAAAGGAGCAATTCATAAATAAGTAAATTGCAACAGTATACTGTAGATAACCCAAGCGTGGGTGCACTGTGTACAGGGTTTACAGATGATATAAATTAAGGTGCCTTCTAAGCACGTACAAATTGTATGCTACTATGAAATCCTCCATGACTGTAGTGCTACACATACACATCATTCAGTCATCAAGCCGCTTGCGGGGTTTATTGTACCAACAACCAATACTAGTACTAATGCAACCATTGCCAGTAAGGCAATACATAATCTGTTAAAATTTTAATAAACCATTAGCGGCCACTAGGTGACACAGTGAAGGTTAGTGGACCCAGTACGCAGGCATATCCAACTACCCAAGGGCTGATTACACCGGTGCTAGTACAGGTATGAAATTTGGTTATACAGAACAACAAATGTCGGTGGGCAACCTTCTAAATCTTGATAAATAAGTACTGACTTGCAAACAAATAACCTCCGTTCTGTTTTTATGTATAGAAAACTGAAGGTAGTAACCGCTCAAAAAAACAAACTTAAGGTAGTATGAACTTGCCTTTGCTACAGGGTCTCAATTTTGTTTCTTGGTAGGAAACTTTGAGGAAGGCTTCTTTGATGATATAAGAGCTGAAGAAAGTAAAGACTCGACATCCTCCCGTTGTCGCTTCCTTGCTGCAATTTGGTGATTTTGACTAGTTGCAGCTAGGTTAGCAGCTTGGCTTTTCTTAAGTTCCGGCATATGGCTAATTGCTTCATCAAAAGGAGAAGATAGTGAGGGATCCACTTGATTTGAGTTCCCAGATCTTGGTTGCTCAGAAAATTTCCTTGCTCCTTTGACCATATTAATCGTTTTCTTCATATCAGGGTTTGTTTGTGGACAAGCACCACCATTCTTATTTGCTGATTCCAAAATTCCATCATGTTTAAGTGAGGAATCCTCTTTATTTGAATTACCAAGCCTTGGTTTTTCAGAAAATTTCCTTGCTCCTTTAGCCTTTTCTATCAACTTCTGCATATCAGAATATGCTGGTGGAGAAGCATCATTGTCCTTGTCCGCCGATTTCAAAATGGAATCATGTTTTGATTTGCCCTTTCCCATATCTTTGTTTTGGCTGGTGATCTTTTTATTTTCATTATGAATTCTGACCTTGGAATTCTGAAGTGCATCTTGGTTCAATAAGGCCTTATCAGTTTCCATACAAGCATTCTCCTTAGCAGGTTTATTCAGTTCCCTCTGCCTTCTCACACTAGAGCTGTCATGAGGATCCCTTTTCGCCGAGCCTTTACCATGCTCCAGATTATTACCATTATGCAGAGTCGACTTCTTTTCTTCCCTTTGCTTTCTCACCACAGAGTACTGATCAACATCTTGTTTCAATGAGCCCTTGGCAGCTCTCAAATCATCATTCTGAGTTAATGGCTCCTTTTCTTTGCTTAATTTTCTCACTATGGAGTCTTGAGCTTTAGGATTCTTTTGATCCCAGCGTGATGCTCGTTTCGCTTTATCATTCGACAAACTTCTACCATCATTTTCCACGGTCCTGCCAGCATGTCTCCCCTGTTCTATCTGGAATCGTGCATCACTTCTGTGTGAGTATGTCATACCAACCTTTTCATTTTCCTTCTGCTCAAGATGACTTGCATAGTAGCTATGAGTAGTACCATGAATATCTTCCGAATGTGAATGAACTTTTCCAAACATCAAACCATATGGCCTCTTAACCGAGATGAATAGATTCCGTTCTTTAGCATTCTGTACTAAGGAACCCCAATGTGAATTCATCTGCAATGTTCTTGAATTTCCAACTATCCATAGAGAAAACCTGGCTCGTGTTAGTGCAACATTCATACGTCTAACATCTGCAACAAACCCAATGCTGCGTGCTTCACCAGTGTGATGTCTATCACCTGAAGAATTGGAGGCTCTAACAGTTGACAAGACCAAGATGTCAACTTCCCGACCTTGAAATCCATCCACAGTATTCATTTCCATCTCAGCAACAATCTCAGGCCCGAAAAAAGAAGTGAACCTTGAACGCAGCAAGGAGAGTTGACTCCTATATGGAGTTATGATCCCTATTTTTCTACAGGAGAACTCTAATGGGTATCTGTTCACAAAGCAAGTATAGAACCTCAGTTGCCTGCAAAATAAAAAACCTATAGCGGGCAGGGAAAGAGTGACAATACTGTTACCTGTTCTGTAAAAATGATAGTATTTCAAGTGCTGCATCAGCTTCAAATTGATTACAGAGTGATTGTGTAGCAGCATTTTTTCCACAACACTCACGACCATCAGCAATATCAAAGAACATGTATGGACCAAGACAGTCATGATCATGGAACGGAGCTGATTTCTCAGCCATCTGAGCACCATCGAGCAATTTATTTTCATAGAAATGCAACGATGGGAATCTGCTAATTTCAGGGTGCATTCGGTACTGCAGACAAGAGAAAATAATTGAGAATAAATTAGCACATAGTTTGCAATTGACTGCTCTTCTCGGATACAAATTTAGCAATCCATCAAGATGTACATATCAAAATAAGACATAGGATTTCCCAAGGGCTACTGTCTAACTCTTGGGTCCACGGGATTCAAGGAGCCATGTCGGTCCAAGCAATGGCCGAATTCCTGACCCTCTGGCACAAGGTCAGCTCTATCTCCATCCAACCACAAACCGTCGATCAGCTCATCTGGAAACTAAACCCCTCCGAGGGATACTCCACTAAGTCAGCATACAACACTTTCTTCATCGGTGGAACACGCTTTGCAGCTCACAAGCTAATATGGAAATGCAAAGCTCCCATGAAATGCAAATTCTTTGCATGACTAGCCATTCATGATCGATGCTGGATAGTTGACCGCCTAGCGTGTCGTGGAATTGCAACGCACACACTTTGCCCCCTTTGTGAGCAACACTCATAAACAATTGATCACCTTCTCGTACTCTGTCCTTGGGTTCGACAACTTTGGGACCACTTCTCGCGCTCTTTTCGACGACTGCGACAACTGGGAACCAGTCAAATTTGGCTACTCGACTGGTGGCTTTCAATGCGCGAACAAGTGCCCAAGGCTTAGGAAAGACCTAGACGCAAAAGTTATTCTCTTCATATGGACCATTTGGCGAGAACGTAATGGTCGGATTTTCAACAATATCAAGACGGACATCCAAGCGCTCTTGGACAATCTAAAGCAAGAGCTACTTGGTTGGCAAAGGATGGTCGCGCACTCATCACCGGCTCAGATCTCAGCCCTCCCACAGCCTCGCTGCGTAGCTTCAAGCTACGTCTTCCGTAGCTCATCTTGTCTCCCGCCTCCTTTTCCACCCCCCCCCCCCCCAGTTTTGTTTCTTGCCTTCTTGTACCCTAATCACTAGGCTTCCTAGTGCGTGTACTTTGTTTCCTCCCTTAATGAAATGACATGCAAATCTTATGCATGTTCGTTAAAAAAAGACATAGGAACTCTGTATGAACGTACTCATAACTTAAGAAAATTTGCAGATCTTGTTACTTCTTTTTAATCATGTTAACAAGGTTGCTATGATTTTCACCTAAAATTGCATATGGTATTTCATCCATTGGAATCAGCCCATTTTGCACACAAAACTAAAAGTCAAGAGCTAAAATATATTTTGCCAAGCGCACTAATAAGAAACATTCAGAGAAATTAATAGATGGTCTCTTTCAGTGCCTCCTGTGAGATACAAAACTAGAATTACAAATCTCAAGCAGAAATATTCTACTGAGAGCCAGGTCATATTAGTCATCCAAAGATAACAAGATCTTGATTGTAATTTAATTATTGTTAACTCCATTATCACTATGAAGATTTTACAGAGCAAACATCTAAAGTATAGAAAGCATATCTGCGGCATATGATTAACCTGATCAGTGAGCATAATCACTGGATAGCCAGCTCTTTGTAGGCGTTCAAACATGCTGCACTCATAAAGAAACTTGCTAGCCAATCCAGACATCACAGTAGCAGGTAGCTGCTTTGGATCACCAACCTTCAAAAGAGGCGTCACTAAGTAAAAACTAGCACTATACAGTTGCTTGAAGGTGTAGTTAAAAAAAAAAGTTGTATGGTTAGAAATACATTAACAAAGAGACATTACCATTATACATTTAGTTCCTTTCGACTTGAGAAGCTGAAGTGGAATCAAAGTTGCAGGCTCAAGAGCCTACAGAGTAAACCCAAAGAAGCTTAGTGTTTAGTCTGATAAAATATAGAGCTAGCATGATTTAAAAGAAAGAAGTTAGTACAGAGACCATACCTGTGCAGCTTCATCAATAACGACAACATCAAACAAAGCATGCTCAGAAAAATTCCCATATTTATTAGCTGAAGCAGTTTCCGAGCAAACTCCATAAATGTCACCTCCACACCCACTGAGTGTTGTCACAACAATTTCCGCTTCTCCAAGAATTGACTTCCGTACCTTGTGCTTAAGAGACTTGTTTTCATCAGCTATTTTCTTTTCACATGCATGAGCGGTGGCAAGTTCTGCAGAAACTGCCCTTTTCTGTGCATACAACAAGTTGAGCTTTGCACCAAACGCTTCATCAGAAACTTCATCTATCTCATCTTCGTTGGGTGCAAGAGAGCCATTTTCTGTTTCATCACCCTCCATTAGTTTTCGCCTTGCCTCATAATGTCTAATTCTGTCTACAACCTTCTCCAATTTAGCCCTAAGTGAGCCAGAGGATTCAGCAGTGGATGAATTTTTGCTATCATTATTAGTCTTTAACTCATCTAACAATCTTTGTTCAACAAGCGTGTCAATAAAGAAAGGCATGGAATTAGAATGAACTGTCTTTGCATTACCAACCCTCACTATGTAAGGCTTGTACAGCTTTCCGTTAGCATCATACAATCCATCAATGAGTCTTGACACAAGTTCATCAACTGCAGCATTTGACTGTGCACATATTAGAACCCTTCCTTTTGAAAGTCGCTCTGTCATTCTAGGGCTTTCTCTCTGGGAATCCTTTATCTGTTGTTTTGCAAGGGCTGCATCCTGCCAAGCTCTAGTTACTGCAGCAGAGTGACTAATCTTTGCTCTTGACTTGGTAAATCCAGCACTAGCCAGGGATTCATTCCTTGGTAACTTGTAAGAGTTATCTGCATGTAAAGAAAGCAATGCACTCACAATTGCAACAATAGTTCTGGTTTTACCGGTACCTGCAGGAAACATAAGCATAAAAGTTCACATGTCTGAAGGAAAGAGTTGTGCTAAATTGCTGATAAGGATCAGGAAGGGACAAACCTGGAGGGCCCTGAATAAGAGACAGATCACATTTGGTGCTGGAGTTTGTTGATCTGATGGCAATACTTACAGCTTGGAGCTGGCTGTCATTGTATGATGACTTTAATACTTCCTGCATAGGGTGTGCAAGTTTATCAAGGCAAGCTTCTCCAGATTTATGGTAGCTTGCAGCACAAGAAACAGGATTCAAGATTGCTGGAAGTACTGGGATATCATTTAATGATGACAGAGCGCTGAATTCTCGGAGTTGAGGAGTCATGCTCATAACCCGATTCAAGAACCACTTACTTCTTTCAACAAGAAGTCGTTTCACTTTATTTAGCCGTGGATTCTCATTAGAGAGAAAGAACTTTATTATAAAAATTAATGCCTTACTTTTACCACTCTCACGCCGATCCACCTGAAAAACAGTAAATACGTTAGACCCTACTTAAAAACTTTGGTTCATTGAAGCAGCTAGCATTCATGGGCAACAGAAATACCTTTCCAAGCACATGGACTTGCTGTCCAGAGCTTTTCAGTGGATCTTTGGTGAGCAATATTAAATCATTCTCTGTACAGCCTATGGATTTGACACACTCGCTATTCTCAGGGCGGCCACGGACAACAAGAAATTCATCAACCTTTTCAACTGAAAGGATAGATATGCAGCCGCATATCATGTCTTCAGGGGGGGTTTCTACATAAGCATTCTGCAACTGTGCTTTGAACTCCTCTAGAACTAGTGGCTGGAAAATCTCAACATATTGAGTTTGTGAATTAAAGCATACAGGAATTTCTTTTAAAGCAGGTTTCTTTATTATTTCTGATGAAGATAGCCCAACAACAGCAAAGTAATCCATTTCCAAGATGTTCTTAAACCAGCTGTCCAATTTAGGAGGCCTAAGTCTTCGAGAACTAGCAACCGTTCTGCCAGAAGCCTGTCTCTTTTCAGCAGGAACCTGAAGCTGAACTACTTGCCGTTTAGGAACTAATATGCTAGACTTTGTTACACGAAGTTGTGGCCTTCGGCAACTATCAAGTGCGTGTTCTAAAGGATCATCTTCATCGTCGGATATATCTCTGAAGATTGACTTAAATTTTTCTGTATCCGACGACGAATTTGGACGCAATGGTTGAGAAGTGGCACTAACAGATGATTTGACGTTTTTGGGTAAAAAGGAGGTATTATTGGTATTCATTGGAGCATTTGGCATTTTCATTCTACCCAATCCTTCTGAGGTAGCAAGTGTGCTTCTACTCTTGGTTGATACAGGTCTAGAAGAGGCACTAATATCACTAACTGGGCTACATATCTGCTGTTTTAAAGACACATGTCTATCTTCAGTTGGCATTCTTTGTTCAGAAGGCTTAACTTCTTTCAACATATCTGAAGCAGTGAATCCATCATTCTCCTTAACTGATGATAAAACCTCCTCACCAGTCACATCAGCTGTTGGCAAATTTTCTTCACTGTCTGAAAGGATAATTATTTGTTCAATGTCTGACACATGACAGGGCTTAGTGCTTTCAACATTGTCCCCACCAGTATGTCTCTCCTGAACTGTGAGACCAATATGAGAAGGAATACTAGCAATTGGTATTGTGAACATTGGTGCACCAACCACCACTCTCCTTTCAGTCTCTGCAGGAGCCTCCTTGAACAGTGCAAGATTGAGATTTGACATTCTCTCTTTAAGTTCATCAATATTGACTGCATCTGAGAGAAAGATACAAGTTATTACTGAACATTTCTTGGAACTTCTAAAATCGTACAGAATTGAACATTTTTAAAGTTCTAAGCTCTAACCATGTGAAATGAAATCACAAAGATCTTCAATGTAGTGCTGAATGGTGCCACTATGTGAACCTTTTAGTATTTTAAATAAAGATAGCATGCACTGTTTCCAATGTCTGATGATCACAAGGAGAGATGATTTCCCCCAGTTAATCAAATGTAAAAGCCATGTGATATCAGTAGGGTCTGGAACCATCGTAGTCATACTGAATGACTGGGTACAAGAATATGAATTGACCCTCTTGTAGACAAGGGGAAGCAACTCAAGCAATCGAACACATGATATCTGAAACAAAATTGCAAATATGACAAAACAAGAAAGAAAAAGATATGCGTAATGATGTTACAAGAAATTACAGCAATGCCGATGTACCTGACATTGTATGGTATTTATTAGCTCCTCTCCCTTCCTCAGGCATGTGGAGATAAAAGGCCAGAGAGTTGCTGACAGCAAAGTGCTGAACTTCTCCCAAGAAATAATATCTACAGCATGTTCTGGTGGGGTGATTAATACACTTGAAACTGGTTGGCGCAGGAAACCCCCTTCAGAAGGTTTCGCTGGCTGTGCAACTGAAGATTCTTGAGTAACAACCTCCTTTAATAGTTTGCATATGACAAAAAACAAGTGATGAAGACTATGAAAATCTGCCAAAACTGACTTTGTTTCCACCTGGACATTCAAAAGAAGAAGGCGGATCATGATTATCTTCAAAAAAAAATCCAGAGAATGTAATTAATAGCTACTGAAAAGCTAACATGCTCCTCATCCTCAAAATTGAATAATATTATATTCCTTCAGAACTTAGAAAAAAATGAAGGCACATTAAATAATGTTACCACGTGGTTCATGCCAAGGTTCAGTTTCCTGATGCAGCAAGAACCAACCCATAACAGGGGTTCCCAGACTGGACTTGGAATGTTTATACCAAACAGTTTATTTCAAGTTCAAATCTGAACCTTTTTATTTCAAATTCAAACCTGAACCTTTTTATTTCAAAATTCAAATAATCTGTAAAAGAGCATGTCCCCTCCCTCCTCTCCCTCTTTGTAGAACATATACTCGATATGACTGCAACTAATTCAACCTCATCTCTTTTTCCCCAAGAAATGTCACCGTGTTCTACATATCATGCTTAATAGATTACTTGAATGCAGGTTTAGTAAATGGATTATGGTTTGCCATTAAGTTCCATAATCTCCACTATGTAATATATTTCTTGTGACTTGCAATACTTTGTTGGACCCTTGAGATTTCACGTGCGCATTGGAAGTTGGTTGTTGTTTTGACAACCATGACAAGTTGGAGGTCCACAACAAGTTGGTTACCTATATGCAATGTTCAGAGATATCTGCGCCTAACATTTAGAAACACAAACCATATGCAAAGATTACACATGTTATTCAGGATACAAAACTTAGTGACAAAGCCAAACAAAGTAGTCAAAAAAGATCTTAAAATAACAATATGAGAAACTAATATAACATCTCTTCCTGAAATATTAACAGAATTTTTAAAAATTAGCAAAGATGAACCATAAAAAGGAAGAACCGCAATGTCAAATCTGTGTACAAATCTTCACAGCTGTTTATAAGTTATTCTATAGTTTCTTCTGGCTTTTGGATAGTATGCCCTGGTTTATAGTAGATAACCAGACAGTCACGTCAGGGCAAACGTTTTTATTCAAATTTGAATTTAAATTTTGATCAAATTGTTTCTGGTGGTTTTTCCTCCGGTCACCACCAGAAACTAGTACCAGTCTGCCAGCAACCAGGCAAAATTTCAAACCTTGGTTCATGCTCCAACTCCAAAACTCATTTCAATGACTATAATAAATAAAATAATGTCAACGAAGTCAGAATCTTACCAGTTGCACTGCATATCTTAGACCCAAAAAAACAGCAGACAGTGAAGATGCACTCGAGCACAGAAATTGAAGCCCAGAAGTCAAACCCCGTGCTTGGGATACATGTTCCAAGACAGCCCTCCCAGCTTGCCGTACATTCTACAATGAGTACAGTACGAGTAATACTTAGGTGCCGTTTGGCTGGGCTCTGCTTCTGTGCTTCTTTGCCAGAGCCAGAAAAACCCAGCGTGGAGAAGCAAAACCCAAAATAAACTAGGAAAAAGAAGCATCAATTTCCTAGCTTCAACGGCTCCTATTGCTTCTGTTGAAGCCAGCTTCGCTTGAAGCCCAGTTTCGAAGCCCAAAAAGGTGAAGCTGAGCTCGGCCAAACAGGCCCTAAATGCTCAGATGCACCAGGGGTAGGATGGAAGACAATGGTAATACTTACATCATTATGATCAACTAGTGCCAAAATCAAGCTTTCTGCCATCATTGGTTCCCAAGTCCATTGCTTTTGAAGCCCGCATTGCTCAATTTGCATGATGACATGAATGGCAAATCTAAAAGGTTTTAATTTCTTGTAAGTAGGTATTAATTTCTTGTAAGTATGATATGCTGGGAGAAAAATTAGGACTTACAGTTTGCAATCAGTAAAAGATACCACATGGCAAGATTTCAATATAATTTGGGAACACAAACTAAACAAATCAAAATGAGATGAAATAGCAATAAATAAAATGGAGCCAACCTTTTAAATATTCTCAATAACAGGGTACAAAATTTTGACACCCTGAGAGTATTGATACAGTCCTTCCCACCTCCACCATCATCAGCACCATTTGGAACTTGCCATGAAAATGCTGAAGAGATTTCCCCAGCGTGTGATGATAACCAATCATTCACAGGCACCGACGGCTCTGTAGCTAACCCAGGCTCCAAAACAGAAATGTGAGATAGACCCCAAAACACTGCTTTTGAAAAGGCTATGGGCAGCTTAGAGGGTTCCAACTGAACCATTATAAGATACCATAACAAAGGGACACATGTCCAATCCTTGCATCCCCGACACGTCAATTTGTTCAGAACACTGAAATCGTTCCAACAACTGTAACCCTTTTCTTCAGCACCATGGGTGAAAGGCAATTCATCCTCATCATCAACAAACATGACAGAGTTGCTTACATTACCCTTTGTGACAGACTCATAATTCAGTTTAAAGGAAATCAAGGCAGAAGCATCAGAAATTATGAGAATATTGATGAGATCAAATGCAGGTTGCCGCAAAGAACCATGTAAGGATGTGTCCTTTAATGAGCTGATCAAAGATGGCCCCCTGTTCGACAAAATCAAGGTCAGAGGATAACACGCAACAATAGAGAAATAAAGTTAACCTAAAAATAGGAGATAAATAGTAGCAATCCGCAATTACAAGTTCTCGACTTTATTAATCAGAAAACAAGAAGTGCATATTATTTCAAACAGTGATTTTCATACTCTAAAAGTAAAAGACCATGCATTTTGAATTCTGCTACCATAATAAAAGGGGAAATTTGCTAAGTACCACTGCAAAGATGTATAAATTGAATAATAACATCAATCGTGAGGATGACATGTGGGGCCTGGGGTGGGGCCTGCAGCAACATGTTAGTGGCACATCGATGTTATGTCAGGACCCCAGGGATATTCGTTCTGAAGTTTCTGAAGTTAAGTCTGAAAACTGAAGAATTTTAGCCCCTGGCATGTTATTTTCCAACTCATGTTATCTTTGTACTGCTACTGAGCAAATTGCCCCCATAATAAAAGGTCATGTCTAACAGAGCCAATTGAAACAGATATATGGTACGTGATTTAGCTGTACTCTGGTACATCAAAAAAAATTAAGACCCGCCAAAATACAGTACAACCATACAATGTATAGCAAATACACTGAATCCACGGTAAGTATACAACTTAAGGCACTAGTTTAAAAAAAAACTCGACCTGCGGGGGGTAAGAAGTCCCCCGGGCTTATAAATTAAGAAGAAGATCTTCTCACGCAGATCGAGAAAATCCCCGAACCCTTGCCCCACCCTGACACAGCGGCATCAGCCCATGTGAGAACGACCAATCCAGGGTGATCCCTAGACCAACAACCTGGCGCTACCAACGACCTGGGCCAGCCTTTAGACCTGTGCTTTGGCTTATGGGGCAAGCGAGGGGATTTTTTTCCCCCAGTCTGAAATTCACTCCCAGCGGGAGTCGAACCCAGGACCTGAGGGGTGCTACTAGAACGCTCTAACCATTGTGCTAGAGGCCCGTTCGCCTAATCTAGTCAGTCACGGATTATTGAACAGGGAAAGCATATCAATCACTTAACAACAAAAGTGAGTTTAAAATCTAGGAGATTGGACCAGTTAGCTATAACGGAGCTTTCCTAAATTTTGGTATCTGAGTCTCAACTATAAAAAGAGATTTCTCAAACCGACATTACATTGTTAGATTGGTGGGAAGTACCAAACAAGGTCATTGTCTACAACTACTAGTTAATACTCCATCCGGTCACAAAAAAAATGTTGTTTTGGACACTAGCACGGTCTTCAACACGCAACTTTGACAACCAATTTTCATTAAAATGTATTTGCAAAATATAAAAAATTGTAATATTATGAAAGTTTTTTTTTTGACAAATCTACTCGTACATAATTTCCATATGCCCAACCTAAATATTCGCGAAGATATCGGTCAGAGTTAATTGCACATCTGCACGCATTCTAGGGCATCAACACTTCTGCTGGAGGGTAGAATTAATAGTGATGAAACAATGCCAATGCCAAACAATGCAGCAGACCGCAGATGAAGGGAAAATTTTCATCGGTACTTGATATGTCAAACCATGGTAAGCAATAATACAGTACTCAGCAGAAACATACTTGGCAACACAAGAATCCTATGAACCACCGCAGAGGGATATATGCTATGGGACACATATTTAGAAAGTATTCTAGGGTAACAATCAAGGTCTCTACTTCTATTGATCAACATCAATAAAAGCTTCATTAACTATTATAGATGGCCTCACAATAAGCGATCTAATAAGTAGAATATTGTCATGGTAAGCATGTTTGGTCATTACCACATATGGGCGCATTCAGAGGCTGGGCAAGGAGGGCTCATTGTGTAGCCTCTTTGTACAATAAGAAGAGCAATCTGGAAGGCAAAACATCAATGGTATCAAGTGATAACAATACATAATTTATGCACTATCAGTACCCAAAAATATGTCCAATACTCCAATGATCGATAAAATTTGAAATTTTTTTAAAAAAAAGTTTGTGCTAACTTGATCTAGCTGTTTTTCCTTGTGGCTATTGATGATGTAGCTTGCATTAAAGGGTAATATATCAGACCATGTAGCAGCATGCCATTACCATTTTTCAAAACTCTATAATTGTACAACTGTAAATGCATAGGCATAGCATATAAGCGCTATGCTCTGTTTGGCTGCCTATTCTGCCATCAACCTATATTGTTTCTATGATTTCATCTAAGCATGGGAAAAAGTGTTTTCTTGTACATTACACCCTATAGCTGGTGTACAGCATTTCAAAGTTCATGTAAAAATTTGTATGAAAATACTAATGCAAAAGGAAGTTTGAAATTTTTACAGAGTTCATAGAAATAGACAGAGTGCATTCTAACGCTATGCATAGCCTGCGCGCAATATTTACAATATAATCTCACAAAAGCACAACTTTAAAGCATTGCGTCAACTTAAGAAACATAGCTAATTTGCCAGCATAAGTGGCATGGCCTGCACAAATTTTAAAAGGACCAAGGATACAAATCTCGGAACCGGGAGAAAACCCACCCGGCGGCTGATACGGTGACCGGCTGGTAATCGAAAAACCCGGTCAAAATTCGAAAATCAAAATTTGAATTTTGGACTGTTTTGAAACCGGTAACCGGAAAACCGGCCAGTAACAGGAAAAACCGGGGAAAACCGGTCAAAATTCGAAAATCAGTTACCGGCTGGTAACCACGGGGTTTTTGCACACTGAAAAGGACTCAGATGACTACTACAACTACCATGGCGCACAATACATTATAAAACTGCTCAAAATGGTCTGTAGCATTTTTTTTTCTTATATGAGAATAGAGGCGGTAGAACTAGGATTCTGGGACAGCATGCCCTATCTAGTTCAGGCACTTTAATGAATCTTTTTGGCTCGCCCACTTTATCACCAAATGCAGCAAAGTCCATGATCCCCAACAAGCTGAGTTACAGAGATAATTAATTGTCAAGGTAGATCATGCTTAATTTATTTCCAAAATCATTCCCTCGTTTAGGTCTTCCAAAAGAAAAGGAAGAATTATCATAGCAGATCTAGCACATGGCATTAGCGTAAAATATGTTCTCAATATAGTTGGCTACTTGGCCATCAAACGAACAAAGCTTATCTAATGAGCTAGCTATCTCTCTTGTATTGTTACTCTCTTCATATAGCCGTATGTTTTCTTTTTTCAGATTTGAACTATGATTTGAAGCCATATGCAATATTACAAATAATCTAAGGGCATCTTCTTTTCAACTTTTAAAAGTTATTTTTCGGCTTTTCTACAGAAACTAATTTTCAAACTGATTATCTTTTCAAGACGAGGTCTACAAGTTTATTGTAGTACACACTGTAGTGATTTCATTTATATCGGCAGAAACCGCACGCGAGTTTCTGTTACTCCGTACCCTCTCTTACAAACAAACCAAAAGCCATAAACCAGACCAAAAAGAACATGCCCTAAGTCCCAAACAGGTGGCACTTAATAGCCAAAAAAATAATGAGAGAATACAAGTTTATAAGAAAATTTACATTGAAACTCAAATAACTATAGAAGTAAACAGCCACAAAGATAAGCTAACCTTAGTAGCATTTTTTCTCATCAGAACACTGAAATTGCTACTCCGAGTTACTTGATGAAGAAGAAAATACAGTATGTTCCTCCTTTGCTTTTCATGTTCACCATCTTGTAGTGCTAAAAGTGACTGCATATAGGAATTAACTTATTATAGTTCATTAATAGATGAGGTCATTTTATTAAAAGGAACAACAGACATACCTGAAGAAATGGGAGGAAAAGATCAAAAATTTCTTTGTGACTTTTCTCATCTCGAGTGTGAAAACAGTGACCCAATAATGTGTTCCGCATAACACTAGGTGATAGTGTTGTTCTCAACCAAAGTTTACAGCCTAAAACAAGATAATGGAGTAAGTTTGCAACAGGGCAAGCTCATCATATTCAGAGGACAACAGAAACTCATAATCAGTTTAATCACACTTACCAAGCATTTCAAATGATGCTTTGAGGCAAGTTACAGCACACGATAAATCAGATCTGTCATCACTGACATGGTTAAGTACAATATTCAGGAATATAGGATATTTCTCCAATATACCATCTTCAAAAGCAGGCGCCTCAAGAAATCCAAGGCTGCAAAAACAAAGTCAGTAAATTCACAGGTACAATATTTGGAACACGTGAAAACATAGTAAGTCATGCATTCCATGTGTTAAACTTACATACAGTGATTTAAATCCAAGCCATACATCAGCTCTTTTGAGCTGCACCCTAGGCCTTGAAGATTCTGAAGTAGATGGGAGAACTTCCACTTCCAAAAAATTGATATATTTTTCCAGTAAGGGTTGCAATGGTTCCAAGTCAATCGCTTTCCTGCAAATTATTGTCAATACAATTACATGTGATGAATTTATAGTTATCAAAACGGGACCTGGTTAAACCAAATTCAACATGTTAAAACCGGACTGGGTTAAACCACAGCCAACATGCTTATCATGACAGGAAAATTAAAGTAGTTGACCAAATCCAACTAATACATTGAGTTAAACTGGTGAGGTCAGACCCTATTATAGATTTCATCAAACTTAAGATTCAATACTAGATGAATAAAAGTAATATTACTAGACTGGTACTGAAAGTTGAGTCACAGACAAGGGACCAAAAATAGACGGGAGATTTTTTTTCCAGTGCTAATATGGAAAAGTAGGCATTGAAAGGACATTCCATAACAAGTAAACCAAAAACAAGTGATGAATAGTCGAGTTGTGGTTTTTATCTTGACTTTTTTTTTTGCAAGCTTTTTTTCTCGAACTCCGCAGGAGAGCTGCGTGTCATTTCATTAAGAAGAAAAAGGATACAAAAGGGAGGGGAGGAAGAAACCCCCTCCCAGGAACCCCAAAAGGGGGCTTAACCAAAACAAAAGACTAGAAAACAAAGAAAAGGAAACACGACCAGAAGCCTAAAAAGCCAAGAACCTAGGAATCTTGGACCCACGACCTAGCAAGGAACTCATGCAAGGCTGAGGCCCCTGCCAAACACCAAAGATTACTTTCATTGGCCACAGATTGGAGCAGCACCTCCACGACAGGCCTAGCACCTTCAAAAACACAAGCATTGCGGTGCTTCCATAGCTCCCAACTCCCAAGCTACTAAGATGATCAGACTATTGAGGCCTTTGCGCGACTCCCTCGGAACGCCTTTGATGGTGCCGCACCACCAACCAGCGAAACGGGTATTGGATCTTTGAGGAGCAAAATTCAGCAGGCCCAACTTTTGAAAAATCAGGGTCCAAATCTGCCGGGCGAACACACATGAGATGAGGATGTGCTGAATATTTTCCTCAGCCTGATCACAAAGCGGGCATGTTTGGCGGGGAGGAGCCCACGCTTGGCCAGGCGATCGGCTGTCCAACACCGGTTGTTAATAGCCAACCAAACGAAAAATTTACACCGCAAGGGTGCCCAGCTCCTCCAAATACGCTTCCAAGGTGCGAAGCTCAGTCGAGTTGTGGTTTTTTTGCAAGCTCAGTCGAGTTGTGGTTTTTATCTTGACTTTTTCCCCAGTCTTTTGTATTACTCCCCACAGTTTCAAATTATAAGTCAGTCTAGACTCTAGAGTTCCATTTTTGTTTCACACAAGTCATTCTATCTTCTCAAGAAAAATTAACCATAATCTTTCCACCCAATGCCCTTCATTTAATTGGAACGTTGTGCCAGTAATTACTGTTGTAGGTCTTGCCAAGATATCTTAAATAAGGCTAATATTTGGTCATTCTACCACTTATCTTAAATCTTAATTATTGTGCCAAGAGCTAAAATTGACTTATCATATGAAACAAGAGGACTAGTTTCATAAAGCTTAATTTTGCTGTTACCCAAACACCGTATAAGAGTTCAAATTTAGAGAGAAATGGTATTTATAAACACAACACATGTTTACCATAAGTTACTCGCCTCTACATGAACAATAAACTGAGTTTGTCAAGTTGTCATGACCATATAGTGCCCGGTACCACTTAAGGGCTTAAGAAGTACAAACTTACATGGATTTCAAGACTGTAAGAGTAACGTGTTATCAACAGCTAAGAAATAGCTCCCGACACAGTTTTCTTACCTTGCCTGATTAAACCTTACATTGTGCAAGTATCTAGATGTTTTTCCATCTATTGATCTAACTAGAGAAATGTCTAGCAAGTAGTAACTTTCTCGATTCAAAATGAACAGGAAAGTGGAGAGTACATTACCTCAATTTCCCCATGGATCGGGCTAAGCGAAGCCCAATTGCTCGAGCTTTACAACTTTTGAGGAAGAGTAACGCATAAACACCCTAAATTTGTAGGTTTAAACATGTTATGAGACACAGGTTGAGAAACTTAATGGATGGGGAGAAAAGGATTCAAAACTATTTTGAGCAGCAGGCTAAAAATAACTGGTGAAAAACAAATAGTGTATCCTAGACTACTTGATAATTCAGAATAATAATTTTTTATCCATATGACAAGGCTCAACTATCAAGTGAGACATTACTAGTTATGTTATGAGCATAAATCAAGGGAACGAAGTAGCTTACAGGGTATTGCTGATTAGTTGAAAGGCTAACTTCATATGATTCATCAACTGTTTCAATGAACGTCTGGAACTGATTAGCCAATGACTGGTCATCTAACAGAACAGGATACATCAAAACCTGCAAATAAAAAAAAAAGATTGTCATGGTTGTCATGAAACTTAAGACCCTGGCCCCTATGTGATGGTTTATACAATGAAATATAACTAATAAGATATTGATGTTGATTGCTTTGCAGATAAAAAAAATACCAGGTTCATTGGCAAGAACTGAAAATGTCAAAAAAAAAAAAGAAAAAAGAAAAGAAGCTGTGCAATTACAGTTCAGGAACTCATTGCCAAATAGGTGCAGACCAATTATGTTCTGCTTGTATTCTCAGTATTGCAGCTGAAATTCTGATTAATTCATGCAATACGAATTCACATGAATGTCATGGGCATCAAGCTCCTGCTAATCATAAATAAACTCAACTGGTCATATGATGCAATCATGCAATATTGGTAGATAAAAACAACCCTCTATTCAGGATGCACTAAGAGCATTTGATGTGCATCTTAAACATATCCAAAAGCAATTAGGGAGAAAGGAATTAATGGATAAACAATAGTGGTGTGACTAGTCACTAGTGTCTGGTTGTAACTTATAAATCCATACTTCATGCTGATATTTGTCAGGAAAAAACTGCCAATAAAAGAATTTCAAATGTTTCAAGGGGAAAACAATATTGCTAATGTTGCATAAAATGAAAAACTGAAAGGTATCAGTATATCACATATTCACATAAATGGAACATACTTCGAACATTATGCTAACAACTTCTGCACCATGGCATGAAGGGTCATACTCCTTGAGCTGTATTTTTTCATTGATCTGTTTAAGATGCCCTGTAACCCTATCTTCATCAAGAAGCCGTAGTACTTTCAGAAGGGGATCAACAGTATCTGACCGATATTCAGTATCAAAAAATTCCAGTGCCTGGTGGTGTTCACACACACATTGTGTGCAAATACCCAGTTCTTGAGAAACCCGTTTCCATATAGTTCTAAGAGGTGAGTTTTCCTCTTTATCATCAAAGAAACCATGGAACGTCTCCAAAAAAGGTCCCATAATATCAGCATATCCACACCAAATATGCCCTTCTTTTGGCAAACTTTCCAGAAAATCAAAACAATGTGAAAACCTGCAGGCAATTAGACAAGCATGAAATGTCAGATTTCATTAGGATCATTAGGGAAAATAATAGAGAGATCATCAAGTGGTTAGTAAAATTAATGTCACTCTTGACAACAGACATAAGGCATGTTGCAGGGAAAAGAACAATTTGTCCATTTACACAACTTTTGGTGTTCCAACGCAACTCAACTACAAATAGACCAAATGTCTTTCGGTCATACCTATAGATTATATCAGCTTTCAACTAATGTCAAAACTTCAACCAAAATAACACTCCCTAATTTCTATGCATCTGCATAAATTGAAACCTCTCTCACCATTAACTAAAACTACTTCAAGCTGCTTTCTTCATGTAGTAAAAAAACAGCAATTATGATTGTGCTTTCCTAAACACAACACTAGAGGAGTACACCAACAAGATTAGGAATCGCGAGATGTGGGATGGGAGTTGACAAGTTGGATCTTGGTCCTTAAACTTGGTGTCCGAGAAGTGCCCTATATTTTGTTTATGCTGTCAGTTGCTTGCCACACAGCTATAAACGTTTCAAATCAATATTCCTCTAAAAGAAAATTATTGCGACGAGTCTACATTGCAATCACTGAGTTTTACATACCCCTAGTGCCTACTTCCAACACCTCACCATATCCAACACAACAGCAACAAACAGAAAATAGAGAAATTTCGATATTTGACACTGAATACGTGCGCCTCTCAACTTTTAACCCCCAATTCGCACGTCTTTGGAAATTTAACCCTGTCACTGCGAATTCTTTTGATTCAAGGGATTCTCCTCATTTTCTCTCCTTTTCTATTTTGACACTTGTCACTGCGAAAATGTGGAGAATCCCTTGAATCAAAAGAATTCGCAGTGACAGGGTTAAATTTCCAAAGGCGTGCGAATTGGGGGTTAAAAGTTGAGAGGCGCACGTATTCAGTGTCAAATATTGAAATTTCTCGAAAATCAACTACATAACTCATGCCATGATCACCAAGAATTTTCTTGGGACTTACTCTGTCATCTACAAAAAGATCAGTTTAAACTCAAATGGTCCTTGTTTTTCATATCATGGAATCATCAAAACATTTCCAGTTTTACACTAATTAATTTTTCATCGATGAATGAGTCCTTAGTACGTGAAACTGTTGCTGTCCCTAAACTAATAATGGAAATGGATGGACCAAAAATATATTGAATTTGGCTAAAAATGATCCTATCCAAGGTCAAGCACGGCCAGCCTGTCAATATAATGCTACAAAAATAACTAAATCAGCACATACACTATTCCCTTCAATAATTCCCGAACTTTAATTCACACCACAGAATCTTAAACCCCCTAATACCCATTTAAATTCACATTGCTAATTCACTATGCTTGCTGTGCAACATTGTCACATATGAATTATAATCGTTAGAATCCCAAATTTGCCATCAACACATAGAATATTCGACAAATTCAAAAGCCTGCATAATATATCCTTAAACCCTAAACTTGGTGTCCAGTACTTTTGTACACATTATAAATCTGTTTACAAATGTGCTGTGTCTACTACAGCCATTTATAATTTCACGTTCTACAAATCCCAATTTCCTATCAGCTAAAAATAGCACCACTGGACTTCTAACAGTTCGCATTACACAATATCAATGCTCGCACTAACATTGTTAATAAACCCTAAAATATGCAGGAGTTCCTCCCGATATCTCAATCCACCTACATCACAAAAGCTGTAGTGTGAAGAGGGGGCAAGAGATCATAGGGCATAGGCCACATAGCCAACTAAACCCGTATTACCTAACCCAACCAACCAAAAAATCCCAAGCCTACTATGATGCAGCTAAGATGCCCGATTCCTCATCAGCGCAAGCGTTACTCGTTCCAATCAGCGGAATCCCAAACCCACCCCGACACCACTAAACCCGCGCGATTCCACGTCGCAGCAACAGCCGCATCGCCGCGAAGCGATGTGGAGTGGGGAGCGATGAGGGGGATACGGCATAGCGCATACCACTCCTCCTTGGCTTGGATGAGGCGGCGATGCTTGGCCGCGTAGGGCTCGCCGTCGTCGTCGGCCTCATCGTCCTCCTGGATCCTGCGCCACCGGTCGAGCAGCTGGCCCCGCCCCGCCGCCCTCGCCATCGCCGCGGGCGACGGAGGCCGTGATTACCGCCGGGATACCGGGAGCTCTAGGCTCTAGGGTTCCGACGACGCGGAGGCCGCGATGACGCGGGCGAGAGGGAGGCGAGAGGGAGGGGAGTGGGGCTTCGAAAGGGAAATGGGAGGAAAATAATAGATGAAACACGGTAAAGCTGCCGCGCGAAGTTTATAAGATGTCGGTGGGGATGGTCAGCGGTGGTGCGCCTCGCGGATTTCCGGAAATTTTCGGCGCTCCAATTTGTGGGCAAGGATCCGCGAGTCAGCGACCATTCTCGCGCCAGGAGGCGTAGGAACCGAATTTGTATGGCCGTATCGTGTGTCGGGTTCGGAATTTCAGACGCCAAATGGGAAAAGACCCTTGTTTTAGGGAGTTACTAACGTCCGGACGTTTAATTCGAATGCTAGCGTCATATGATTAGTCACAATATTTTTTTCATCTATACAATATTACGCGATAATATATACAACAAAAAATTGATAAGAATATCAATATTACACATATAAAATTAAAATATTACACAAGTAAAATCAAAATGTTGCATTCAAGAAATCAAAATTGTTGCAACCAAAAACAGCACCTATCTCCCAAGCAGGCGACGGTGGCGGGCGGCGTGGAAACCGTGGCGAGCTCAGACGTGAAGATCCGGCCGACATCACTCTGGATTTGGTGGCACCACGCCTGAAGAGGAAATCAATGGCAGTCCTCGGATCTGGCGAGCGCCGCGCTCGAGGATGGTTGGATTTGGTGGTGCTGTGTCCGGAGAGGAAATCGACGGCAGCGGTCCGATCTGGCGGCGCCGTGCTCGAGGACGACCGGATCTGGTGGCACCGTGCCCGAAAAGGAAGTCGATGGCGGAGATCGGATCTGGCGGAGTCGTACATGAGAACGACTGAAGAGGAAGTTGACGATGGCGGTGACCCAATCCGGCGGTGCCGACACCAGAGATAGGGTGGCTATGGCTCGCATGAAGTCGGATGTCGCACGGAGAAAGGAAGAGAGTGAGCAACAGAGAGAATGAAGAGAGTGAGCAAACGGAGCGAATGAGGAGAGAATGAGTTAGGGTGTGCTGTTTGATAAAAAAAGCTTGCCTTCGTACATATGTACAGTATCAATTCCCCTTGTTTTTTGAATAAAAAGGAGCCATACAATTTTTGGGCAGAGAGGGTAATTAGTAGCATGCTTGGTTTAGCGCAATCTTGTTTCGTTTGAAAAACATCACTAAACTTTGAAAGATGATAGTGTAAAGAAGGTCTCCGAACTCACAACACTATCTTGTATCTTGTAATCAACTAACAACATGTATAAAAGAGGGGTAAATTAATGAAAATATATTATCTTTACTATTATAAAAGTGTGAGTTGGTGGTTGGTCCATTCTTCCTCCTCTCTTCTCAGCCATCCGATTTGATCTGGACTATTCGTCTCTCTCCTCCTCCTCTCTCTCTCAGGATACAACCGCCTACCTCTTCCATTTTCTCCATCTCCTCGCGCATTCTGGCCACCCTTATATCTCTGTCGCTTGCTCTCCAATGTTTGATGTGTGAAGTTAGCCAAATAGTAAGTTCCATCTCATTATTTTTATGACTCCGTTGCAACGCACGAGTCTCTAACTAGTAACAAGATAAAATTCTCTTTGAAGAAGTAGTTGCCTCTTGCAGATGCTTTTTATATTCTTTTATCTTCTTAAAGCGATCGATCACATCATTGTTTGGATTTATATCTAGAAAACATTGCTCCACAAAACAACGATAGAATCATTTACGAATTGATCACCAATTCGGTCAATTTATACAAATAGGCAGAACAATTGTATTTAGCCAAAAATATATAAATAGCAATAGACCATAATGTATTGTAGTGGCTTGTTTTTTCTTCGTTCTATTTGTGGTTTGTGAAACGGTTTTTGATTCATGTCACTTTAGCAAAAAACAAAAAGGGGTGATGCAGGTGTCAAAACAATTGAAAAGCATACCGTAAGCCAACAACCATGATACAGACAATGAGACAAGTAGGATCACGTGATTTCCCAGAATACACATGCAAAACTTGAGAGTAACTAACAGTACTTACGAAGAATGTAACAGAGGAAAAAGAAAGAACGGCAAGGGAACGTGAGTTCACGCAAACAATTTACCAATATCCAGTGGCGGAGCCTGCTAACTACCAGAGCCCACACAGAGCAGGCCACTGCGTGGGAGTCCGGGCCATGGTTCCAAATACCGGCGGTAACCAATTTTACCGGTGCCGACCGGGAGAAAAAAAATCGTCGGTTTTTTTATTTAATTTAAATTTAAACTTTTGAATGTAAAAATTAGTTTCTCTAATGATATTTACATTGTTTAATACTAATAGAATGTATTTAGACCCAATGTTGTCAAATCTATTCCTAAAGCAAGAGATGCTAAGTCCAATATGATCCCAAACTAGAAGTTTGACTTGGAGAATTTAGTGGTCTTAGTCCAATATTTTGGGGTCCAGCATTATGAACCTAATGAAACATAACTGATATTACCACTCCTTGTATTCAAGGGTCAATGTAAATAGTAAATTTGAACCATGCATCTGAATGATACATGCCATGTGAAAATGGAAACATATCAGAACCATGACAATGCAGTAGATGTTGAATGATACTTCATTAAATATTTTTCAATCTTCATACTTCATTCTACCGGTTTTTCCACTGGTATTTCCGGTAACCGGTCGCCTCCCGCCCTGCGCAAAAAAATCCATTTGACAAAATTTAACCGGTTTTTTTTCTCGATTTCGAATGCATCGGCACGGTAGATCGCCTGCGTGGCGGGATTTGCCCTGTTCCCTTTTTGATCCTTGGTCCGGGCAAAGCTAGCCACTGTGCGACGGAAGATCGATATAACTTTAACGGAGTTGCTTGCCGGTGAGCTCGAGCAGTCGCTCGGAGTTGCTGGGAGGTGGGCTAGGTGGCTCTACCTATGTCAATATCTCGAATGATGAGATTCAGGAATGAAATCCTAAAAGTTTTATAGTTTGCTCAAAACCACTGGCAGCCATGACTTTTGGTTTTTTGTTAGACAATTATACTGTAACAACTATTAACGTTGGTTGAATTAAAAAAGAAAAAAATTTGAAAAACATAATTATACTTTTTTAGACAACGCAAAGAAATAAAAAAGAAAACCAAAAAATCGAAATTAAGAAGTCCAGAAGAACTATGAGTACACCGCATTAAAACAAGCTCACTGCGATCTTGTATGTGTAAGCTAAAACAATGAGTAAAAGGCCAGAAAAATCAATAAAAAACTAGAATAATAATATTACAAAAATATTATTGGTAGGTCTTAAAAGCCCAAAAGAATGAGAAAGAGCCAAAGGGCACCTATTTTTGTTTTCTTGCCCGGTATACTTTTCAACCTATGTCTAGCACATTACAAGCACACCAAAGAGATACTAAAGGGAAATAACAGCAGTCCAAAAAATACAAGAGATACTAAAGGGAAATAACAGCAGTCCAAAAAATACACTTTGTATGGAAAATAAATCTCACAACAACGAGCACATACAAAAAAATAGAAACCGAAATACCATAATAAAAGCAAAAAGGATACCGATACCAACTAAAATACACCAACCTACGATACGTATTTTTACGCGGCCAAACTCGTAACCGCTACATCATTTACATTACAACCCCTCTACTCAACAGTATTTCAAACATCACCCCGCACTGCGGGGCCGCAACTAGAGATGGCAACGGGTAAATACCCATCGGGTATTGCCATTTCATACCCGTACCCGCTAGGTGTAAATTTACCCGTCGGGTTACCCGTATTCGCACGCGGGTAGGAAAATTTACCCATACCCGTACCCGCGTGGGTATTACTACCCGACGGGTAACCCATACCCGCAAGTATACCCGGTTCAACACATAAGAATATCATCAATTTAGACATTCATTAATCATACATGCCAAGCACAAAAGCGTCTAATGATCAAAATTAGTATATCACATAAACATACTTGACATGACCATATCAACATATGACAAATAAATAAACAATCAACAACAAGTAGATAATAAAATTAACATTTGAGTGGGATGTCTAGTTGTCTAATGCGGGTATTCATTACCGCGGTAGGCGGTATGGGTAGTATATACCCAAACTCGCACCCGCCTACCCGCTGGTAGAGAATTTCGCCAATAACGTACCCATGGGTACATAAAATTTTTCATACCCGTCTCTTTATCGGGTAAAACCCATTGGGTATTCGGGTATCGGGTACCCATTGCCATCTCTAGCCGCAACCGCAAGACAGCAAGAGACGCAGGGCAGCAGCGACATCTTTTGCACTCGCCCCCTTGGATCCTTCATATTAATACATCCACCCTTCCAATTCCAAAAGCAGGACCGCGAGGGAAGCGGTCACGCGCCACTATGGGCTTTGAGGACGCGCCGAGCGGCGGCGGCGGGAACCTATCGCTCGCCAGCGTGGGTTTCGCCTGCGCCGGGGCCGGGGCCGGCGGGAGCGGCGGAGGCGGCTACAAGGAGCTGCTCGTCATGGCGCTTCCCAACGACGACGACCTCGACGGCGCCAAGGTCCACGAGGTCATCGGCGTCAGGCTGCCGGACGTCGGAGGGGCCGTGAGGGTAAGGAACTCTCCCACCATCTGAGTTTAGTCGGGTTCTTGGTTACTGGAGCGGTGAAGGTGGGAAATCTTGGCAGTTTTGATTTGCTAATGTTCTAATCTGACTAAACGGGCGAATGGTGCTTTCCCCTCACTGGATGCGTTCGTTTGCTTCGGTTTAGATTTGTTGATGCAATGATTCGAAATATTAGTTGGAATTTTACGTTTCGTCATTCTGGCTAGCTGTTTGCTGCAGATCATATGAAGGGCTTGTTCTTCTAAAAACGGTTTTTTCTTACTACAGTATCTAACTTTTAAATAAATTATTTTTCAAGATGGGGTCTACAAGTTAATTATAGTATACGTTAAAAGCCAAATATCTGTATTAACTATTATCATAAGCAAGTATCTCTATTTGTAATCTCTATCGTAAACAGCTAAAATTTTAAAATTTCAGCTAAAAAACATAAATACAGCCATATCAAACAGGTGTATTTGATTTGTGAGATTTTTGCCGTCATGCCGCAAGTAGCTTCCTGCAATGAAGCTGCTTCGTTGTTCAGTTTAGTTGCTGCCTCGTTGCAGAGTTGTTTCGTTGCTTAATTCATTACAAAGAACATCTGTTTCTAGCTTATTTTTTCTTCATCTGTGAGCCCTATTTGTCTATTTTCTGTTGATATGTGAGATACAGATGAGGCTTTACTATTGTTAGGACCATATTGATGTATACAATCAATGTGCACGCGCCCTGTAGTATGCCCAAGTATTTTCTTACCTTAGGTTGGTACTATTTGGTTTGGGAAAAATCAGATCGGACTTTCGATAGTGATGTATAGGTCTGACGTAGGCTAGAAGTGGAAATAATCTTCAAAATTCAACAGCCGAGAAAATTTTACCCTTTTATACGCCCTTTGCATCCATGTTAGTTTGTGGAGAATGAGAACCTGGAAGAGGATAAAATGAACAAGCTGCTCCAAAGAGTTAAATGGAGTAAACAAGCTTCATTAGTCACTATCACTTAGAACTTTAGTTTTATTTTAATATTTGATTAAGTCAACTAGTTTTATATGCTTAGCTAACTTCGAAAAGGAATTTTGTTTGTGTTAGGGATGCTCTCCATGACAGGTTTGGACAAAAGTGTTCCTTTCACAAAGGAACAACATTTGCCCTTCGTACTTTGCCCACGTATCTGAAGGCGTCTGCACATGTGATTTTTGCATTTGCTTCCTTGTTCCAACTACCAAATTGGATTGTGCCATGTGCGATAAAAGATATTCAAAATTGAATTTGATATGATGTTGCTCTTGTTTGAGGATTATATTGTTGACAGCTCTGCAAACTCTAACCACTGTTTGTGAACCCCAACCTTTGGTAGAGCTCTAGATGTTGCATTGCTGATAACCTCCTGCCAAGAAAGTAAATATTCTTATTTGAACATGCTTAGCTATAATAAAACACAAGTTATAGCTCAGAGTCTGTCCTAATCTCATAGATATGCAGGATTTAATAATTCCATAAATGAATACTGTTAAGTGTTGATGACTTTGATGGCTTAGATAATGTCGTCGTTACACTTTCTCAAAACAAAAGAATTCTCAGATATACAATGTTAAATGTAGAATCGTACGATAACATCTACTCTACATCTGCAACCATACTACGTCAAAGCACTTCAAGGAAGGCTTTCCCCAGAAAAAAAAGTGTTTTCATTTATTTTCTCATAAATGCCTTATGAATTTTAAATTTTATGAAGCTGGTAATGGATTTGTGAATGATTGTTTTGAGGCTTTCCATTTTTCCAATCCACTGCAGACATTTTTAGGGAGTAGGGTGGTTAGAGAATTTGCCAGTGGGGCGTTTGCTGGTGCTATGGCTAAAGCTGTTCTTGCCCCCCTTGAGACTATCAGGTATTCGCTGACTTTGATCTCTATATTTATCTTGTCACTTTACTCGGGCAGTTTCATTTATTCACTCACCATGAAGTCCGGACTCCGGAGTAAATATTGCACCTAACATGCTCAACCTTCACACTGTGAGCTTGTTTTTCTTTGCTTACTGATCTGGGGCTTGTTAGTCGCTGGATTCTTGCTCTTGGTGATAGCAAGATCCTTACTCTCATCGAGAGGATGACACTTGGAGATGGGGCAATTTTCTAGGTTTATTTCTCACACAATGCCATGCCAACTGAGGGGTTGGGGATACAAATTTATAGGTCATTAACCACCAAGCATATGCTAAGATGCTAGTCTAAGATGTTTATTCTAGATGCTAGTCAAGATGCTGTCCTAAGATGCTTGTCCTAAGATGTCTTTGTCCTAAGATGCTTGTCCTAAGATGTCTGTCCTAAAGAGATGCTAATGACCACCAAGGATGTTTGTCCTTGAAGGGCAAGCAAAAACACCATGTGCTTTGCAGCCCCACAAGCACCAAACAAAGACAGAGACTTATCCATCACTCTCCCTAAGTCTTGTGTGTCTCCTTGTGAGGAATCGAGCCATCCCGATCTGGCGCGAAGCTCTGGAACTTGATCCGCCAAGAGACTTGGTCGAAGTCGGCGAGCTGGTCTTGGGTGTTGATGTAGTTGGCGGACACTCCTTCATCCAGCAACTCCGATGAAGTGATACCTCACCGGATGTGCTTGCTGCGCTCATGGAAGACGGGGTTCTTCGCCAAGGCCAAGGCGGACTTGCTGCCCACCCCGAGCTCCACCGCCTCGCGTCTCGCCAAGGAGATTGCCAAGCCAGAGCCACCACGAGCTGAGTAGAAGCGGTAGTGGCTGCAATGTACTCGCCTCGCAGCCTAGACAAAGCCACCACTGCCGCTGACCGATTGCCACCGATCGGACATTTGCCGAGGAAGTCTGCGTCCCGCCGGTGCTCTTGCTCGTGTCGATGTCGCCGGCGTGGTCGCCGTCGGCCGCATGCCGATGGAGCGCGCGCGCGGGCACCTTGGGTAGTGCAAGCCGTGTCGGAGGTGCCCGCGACGTAGCGGAGGATCCTTTCACGGCTCTTGCCGGTGCTCGCCGTCGGTCGCCGCATGAACCGGCCGACGTGCCGACGGCGAACGCCAAGTCCGGCCGCGTGTGGACAAGGTAGCGAAGGTCGCCACAATGCGCGCAGACTACGTCGCGTCCACCTCCTCCGCCGTACTCTCACGACTCGGCTTCAACCTCTCCTCCATAGGAGCGTGGGGTGGGTTGCGCCGGTGAGGCCGCCCGACTCCACGATGCGCTGGCGTGGCGATCGGCGAAGAGAGATGCCGAGCCGTCTGGTGGACCTCGATCCCGAGGTAGAAGGAGAGGGCCCGAGGTCGCCATCCGGAAGGTGGCCTTCATCTCCGCCTTGAATGCCTCGATCTCCTCCTCCTTGGTACCGGTGATCACAAGGTCGTCGACGTGAGCGCCTATCGCCAGGCATTGCTTCCTTGCCCCGCCGGTGACCGCGGCCTCGTGAGCGCTCTGCTGGAATCCCATTTGCTTGAGGTGGAGTCCACTTGGCGTTCCAAGCTCGCGGTGCTCGCCGCAGCCGTAGAGGGCCTTGCGCAGCGAGGACCTGCTCTCCTTGCCGGGATGATGAATCCCGCGGTGGCGGACGTGACCTCCTCCTTCAAGTCGCCGCTGAGGAAAGCGGACTTGACGCCCATGTGATGGACGCACCACCTCTCCGGGCCGCGAGGCAGGAGGAGACGCACGGACTCCATCCGCGCAACAGCGCGAAGGCATCGTCGGTCGACTCCTCCCGCCGACGGCCACGTGCCACGAGATGCGCCTTGTGCTTGATCACCTCTCACCTCGTCTTTCTTGAGCTTGAAGACCCACTTGAGAGATGGCGTGGTGGCGGTGGAAGATCGGCCGGCTCCCACGTCTTGTTTCGCTCGGCGGCCCATCTCTCTCGCATCGCGCACGCCATGCCGCGCTCTCTCCGCCTCGGCGAAGGAACGAGGCTCGCCGCCGTCTGTCGCGAGTGCAGCTCGCCTCGAAGTCGCGCCGCGCTGCGAGGACCGGCCGCCGCCGAGGAGGTCGCCCACGACGCGATAGCGCAGGCTCGCCGCCGTGGTAGGCGCCGATCGCGATCTCGCCGTTGGACGGGGAGTGGCGAACTCCACCGCGCGCCGCTCGCCGTGGCCGGCCGCCGGTGCGCGAGCTGAAGGAGTAGGCGCGGTGTAGGAGAGCGAGGCGTGGCGGCGGTGGACTCGCCGAGCTCGTGGGCTTGCCGAGCCGCGGTGGCGGTGCGGAAGGACTCGCCGGAGGTGGTGGCGAACGAGGTGGTGGGGTAGGCGAGCTCGGTGAAGACGCTGCCGCTCCCCCGCTCCTCGGCGGGCGTGGTCGACGACGAAATCGGCCGGTCGTCGAGTCGAGCCGTCATCCACCATCTTGCCCACGCCCGGCCGCCGCCGTCGAACACGACGTCACGCGCGATGCGCGCGCGCGCGTGTCGCAGGTCGAGGACGCGGTAGGCCTTGGCGCCCTCGCGTGGCCGGCGAAGACCCCGGCGTGCTCGGCCGCCGAGCTTGCCGACGTGGTTGAGCTCTCGACGGCGCCGGCACCAAGACACGGAGGTGGCTCACCGCGGCTTGCGCCGCGCGTGCCTCGTATGGCGTCTTGCCGCCGAGGGCCTTGGTGGGGAGCGGTTGAGCAAGTGGACGGCGCCATCACCGCCTCACCTCGATAGAATGCCGCATCCTCTCTGCTTGAGAAGGCGCGGCGGTGGCCACCACCGCTCGGTTGCGGCGCCGACGACGCCGCTTCTGCTGCGGGGTGTACGGCGCGAGAAGTGACGATGGATCCTCGTCGCGCGAAGACGCCGCGAACTTCGGCCGCCGTGAACTCACCGCCGTTGTCCGTGCGTAGGACCCGGCTTGCGGCGCACTCGCCTTCGCCGCGGCTTGAAGGCGCTTGATGGCGCCCGCCGCGGCCGCTTTGACGCCGAAAGCAGACAACCCACATGTAGCGGGACACGCCGTCGACGAGGAGGAGGAAGTAGCGCCGCCTCGGTGTAGCCGGTGTCACGGCCACGAGGTCACCGTGTACGAGCTCCGGCTTCTCCTTGGCGCGAAGCTCGCTGGCGAGGAAGGAGCCGCCGCAGCTTGGCGAGGACGCAGTGTCGCGGAATCGCTCCACGTGGTCGACGCGCGCATGCCCCGCACCATCTCCTTGCCGCCGAGCCGCCTCGGGGCCTCAAAGTTGAGGTGCCCAGCGCTCGTGCCACCTCCAAGCGTCGCGCCGCGGCGGGCTCGCAAGACACGAGGTTGCGCCACCGCGCGTGAAGGACGTGAGGCGGTTGCTCTGCTGACCTTGACGAGGAGTCGGCGGCGATGATCCTGGATGCGCAGCACCCCGTGCTCGATCTCCACGCGTGACCCGTTCTCATCCAGCTGTCCCAAGCTGATGATGGAGTTCCTCAACGCGGGGATGTAGTAGACACCGGTGAGCGGCCGGTGCTCGCCGATCTTGGCGATTTAAGACGACAGAGCCGACGCCTTGATCTCCACGGCGGAGTCGTCGCCGAACTTGACGGTGCCTCGAACGCCTGAGTCGAGCTCGGAGAAGAACTCCCGCCGCCCGGTCATGTGGTGGGTGGCGCCGGTGTCGAGGCACCACCTGTCGGGGACTTCTCGGGGACGCAGCGGAAGAGCTTTTCCACAGCTCTCTCCTCGGCGTAGGTGTCATCGCCGAACTGCACCATCTTCGGCAACAGAGTGTTGAGACGAGAGCAAAGTCATCAACGCCTCACCGCTTGAAGGCTAGGTTCTCCCACTCCTTGCGTAGTGCTCGTAATGTAGACTTACGCGCGCGGTCGCGCCGATGCGTCTTTGCAATGATGGCGTCCCAAGCCTCTTTGGCGATCCGCTTGTTGGTAAGCGAATCGCATCTCGGGCGGATCGCAGCGATGAGAGCATCCAGCGCCGTCGATCCCGGTCGTAGTTGACGCCGCCGTCGGGATCGCATCCCACATATGCCGCACTGGAGCTTTACCTCATCATCGCAGACCCACTCGACGTAGTTGGTCTTGGTGAGAGTAGGCCACCCGCCGCCGGGCCGACGCCCTCGACGATACTGGTACTCGTGGTGACCACGGATCAACCGGGAGAGAGCGCGCCGCTGTGAAGGCCGCGCTCTCGTCGACCCGCACGCCGCCGCCGTGCGTGCCTCCTCCAGAGCGCCGCCGCGCGTCCGCGCCGTTCGCCGCCGCCGCGCTGGTGGCGTCTTGGCCGCCACCGCGCCGCTTCGCCGCCGCCGCCTCCTCTCTCAGCAGCTCAAGGTCCGCGTGCGCCGCCATCGCAGAGATGGAGCCGCTTTATTCCGCCGCTGCAGAACCTCGACCTCATTCTGCCGCCGCGACGCTGCGCATCTGCCGCCGCCGCCGCTTCCACCTCCGCTCGCCGCCGCCCGCCTCGCGCGCCTTTGACGCGCCTTTCGCGCCGCGCAGCTGCTGCCGCCGCTTCGCTCGCGTTCCTCGCCCGCGAAGTTCGGCTTCTCGCCGCCGCGCGTGCTTGAGGCGACCGAAGGCCGAGATCGCCTCGCGGACATGGCGCGCCACCGGGATCGCTGCGTGGAGAGAGCGCCTCGATGAGTTGCCGCCGCTCGTCCGAGGGGGAGAGTGAGCAGCGGCAATGAGCTTCCGCCGCTAGTAGGGGCCGCTGCGAGGCCGGAAGCGACGCTGGAGAAGGGATTGAGCAGGAGATGCTCAGGCTACAGGATAGTACGGCTCTGATACCACTAGTTAGTCGCTGGATTCTTGCTCTTGGTGATAGTAAGATCCTTACTCTCATCGAGAGGATGACACTTGGAGATGGGGCAATTTTCTAGGTTTATTTCTCACACAATGTCATGCCAACCTGAGGGGTTAGGGATACAAATTTATAGGCTGTTAACCAGCCAAGCATATGCTAAGATGCTAGTCTAAGATGCTGTCCTAGATGCTAGTCAAGATGCTGTCCTAAGATGCTGTCCTAAAGAGATGCTAACAGCCAGTCAAGGATGCTGTCCTTGAAGGGCAGCAAAAACACCATGTGCTGCAGCCCCACAAGCACCAGCCAACACAAAGACTTATCCATCAGGGCTGATGCATGCATTTCAGAGATCAGATGTTTGCTGTCAAAAGTCAATGCTTTAACTAACTGGCCTTAGCATGATATATCTTTAGCACGATACTGTGCTTTCTCTTTTGTTTTTAAGTTTTCGTTAAAGCATTTGAGCATGGTTAAAACACAATTGCTTCAATAACCTATTTTCAGAAATTTATCGGGAAACTGAATTATGAATAACAAAACCCAAGAAGACGATGTGTAAGAACCTTCGCAAACAAGTTTATCCAAAACACCATCTTAGTGATATGCTATAAAACTACTAGGCCTGTTGAATTGGCCCTTTAAGGCATCTGTTAGGAAAACAACTTTGTTTCTCCATGCAATTCCTCACTTTATTATTCCAACGTTTAACCAACTTTTCACCATTTGATACTAAAAATGGAAACTTCAACTTGCCAAAATATAATAATCACATTCTCATGTATAAACATATTAATTAGTTTACTGCATAGAAAAATTAATATCAATGCTAGAGAGCTAGTATTTTTTATAGGATCTTATGCCTTTCTGAGACCAATGGAGATTATAGGCTTGAATCCATACATCATTTTAAATTTATGGAAATGTATTTCAACTGTGCTGTTGAGGCATGTAGTAATTCATTTAATGTTGAAAAGTAATTTGTTCCTTTATCTTACAATTAAGTTTTATCATGTGTCTCTAGATTAAAACAAAGGAATGTCCACATGATATCGTGGTATACTGGTATGTAATTAATTGCAGGACAAGAATGGTTGTAGGAGTAGGATCTAGGCATATCGGTGGTAGTTTTGTGGAGATCATGGAACAAAATGGGTGGCAAGGGCTTTGGGCGGGTAACACAATCAACATGATCCGCATTATTCCAACTCAAGCAATCGAGCTCGGAACATTCGAGTATGTCAAAAGGAGCATGACAGCAGCACAGGAGAAATGGAAGGAGGATGGATGCCCGGAGATACAACTTGGTAATCTGAAAATTGAGCTACCAGTCCACTTCTTATCTCCGGTTGCTATTGCTGGTGCAGCTGCTGGAATAGCTGGCACATTGATGTGCCATCCTCTTGAAGTAATTAAGGTAATTGCTGATTTGATTCCTTGTTGGCAGTCAAAACTATTTCTCCATCCATATGTTCAGTTGTTGAAATCATACTACTTCTGTGTCATATTCTTTATGTTCTGTGACAGGATCGCTTGACTATCAATCGAGAGGCTTATCCTAGCATTAGCGTTGCCTTCAGCAAGATATACCGAACTGACGGTATTGGTGGTGTCTATTCAGGCCTCTGTCCGACACTAATTGGCATGCTTCCTTATAGCACATGCTACTATTTTATGTACGAAACGATCAAGACTTCTTACTGCCGCCTACATAAGAAGACATCTTTGAGCCGACCTGAGTTACTTGTTATTGGAGCTCTGTCAGGTAAAGGATTCAAAATCGCCTACATCTAGCTTCATTTCACCACCTTCAGTTACCGGTTGGACATCATATCTTAAACTCTGTGACGAATATGCAAAATTGGGGGCATTCCAATTGTTGCTCAATATTAACTTGGAATTTGAGTAAACAGCTAGCGTTGTTCACATTTTGCCGTTGGATCATTCTGTAGGTCTCACCGCGAGTACAATCAGCTTCCCGCTGGAGGTGGCAAGGAAGCGGCTCATGGTCGGTGCCCTGCAAGGGAAGTGCCCGCCCCACATGATTGCCGCCTTGTCAGAAGTGATCCAGGAGGAGGGCCTCCGGGGGCTTTACCGCGGATGGGGCGCGAGTTGCCTGAAGGTGATGCCGAATTCCGGCATCACCTGGATGTTCTACGAGGCATGGAAGGACATCCTCTTGGTTGACAAGGACAAGCGCCGCGCTTAGCGAACGAGTTGTTGAACGATACGAGGCATCGCGGGAGAACAATTAAGGTTCTTGTGTGGGCGGGGTTTCTGATCCTTCTTCAGTTTTCGAATCCCAGTTCCACCTGTGCCGAATGGTTAGATAGAGGAGACGCTTTTTTTTTTTGGCCGATGACTGGATGCCTCTGTTGCTCCTCGGTAATTTGGAATGCCTGATTCCATGCTTTTGTTAACAGACGATATTCACGTTTGGCTTGAGACAGGTCGAAACGAGTCGTGATCCTGCTTGTCCATTGGTTCTTTCGCCTAATTCTCACCTTGTTGTGGACCTGTGGCCAGAAGAGCTAGTTTTCACATCATTTGGATCTTTGGATGAAAAGATCCTTCAATTTTTCATTTTGTTTCTGAACTGATACAGTTGACGGCACTAGTTTCATTCTTTGTCTGAAACTCGATCAGATTTATGACCATGTTGGTTTTAACCACGGTCGAGTTTCAGACTGAACCGCGTTGCTTTTGACCATGTTCAGATCTTTCGATTACTACGCGTTCTATTGAATCTAAACTAAAGCAGTTGGTAGTCGGTGTACTCTCTGTTTGGAACGTCGCTTAGCTGTATGACCACGTTGGTTCCGACCATGATCGAGTTCCATACTGAACCGCATTGCTTTCAACCATGTTTAGATTTTTTGATTACTTCATGTTCTTCTGTTGAATTTGAACTGAAGCAGTCGGTACACTCTCTGTTTGGAATGTCGATCAGTTTTACAACCACGTTGGTTCTGACTATGGTCAAGTTTCAGACCGCATAGCACCAGTTTTGATTACATTCACTCTTCCAATTGCTTGTTTTTTTCTACCGTATGGGGTTTTCGACCACTCACGGATCCTCGTTTTCTTTGGTTAGTTTTTGAGTCGAATCGATCTCGCTGGTCACAGATCATTCATTGGCCTTCGACCTCATTGGTTGTTCGACCACTTGTTGGTTTACGACCACGTTGGTTATGACCACGTTGATCATTTCGATTGCAGTCTAGTTCCGACCATGTTAGTTGTTCGACCACCTCATTAGCTTATGACCACGTTTGTTACGAACACGTTGATCATTTTGGTGCCCGACTAGTTCCAATCACGTTGGTTGTTCGACTACTTGTTGGTGTCTGACCATGTTGGTTTCAACTGTAGCCATTTTTTATCACGTTGGTTTTGATCTCAGTGATTATCAACTATGATTTTCATTCTGTAGTCGATTTTCGACCACGTTGTTGAATCTTCGATCACATGTCAACTTTCGACCACGTAGTCAAGTTTATGACCACGTTGTCAGCTCTCAACCACGTTGTTTAATTTACGACCATGTTGTCAACTTTCGACCACGTTGCCAGCTTCTGACCACGGTGTGTTTTCCTACTATATTCTCTCAGTTGCTACAGTTTTCAGGTGGGTTTTCAACTCTAATCTTTATATCTCTGTAGCTATTAGAGAAAAGGGTTAAGTGAATATTTTGGGAGAATTTGAAGACACCATTCACCCCCTCTGTTTCCTGTCCAGTCCTACATCTTCAACCCTTATCGGTGCCAGAGCACGCATGTCAAATGGTTTCAATGAATTTCATTGAAGGGTTTACCAAGGTCCGCAGGTTCCAACTACATCATGGTTGTGGTGGACAAATTCTCCCGGTATGCTCAATTTGTAGCATGTGCACATCCTTTTACGACATTCCAAGTGGCTCGGTTATATTTGAATCATATCTTTAAACTGCATGGTCTGCCTCAATCAATTGTGTCGGATCATGATCGTATTTTTCACAAGTTTTCTATGGTGAGAGCTCTTCTGTCTAGTGGGCACACAACTCAAGATGAGTTCCGCGTATAATCCACAAACCGACGGGTAGATTGAGCGGATCAACCAGTGCCTTGAAGCCTATTTGCGTTGTTTTGTACATGCATATCCCAACAAGTGGCAGGCATGGTTATCACTGGCGGAATTTTGGTATAACACCTCCCACTCTACACTGAGAAAATCACCATTTGAAGTGCTTTATGGTCACATCCCGTGACATTTTGGGATATTAAATACCGCAGTCTGTACAGTCCCTGACTTAGAGGAATGGTTGCAGGAAAGGAAGCTAAGAGCAAGGCTAATAATACAGCCTTCAGCTGGCTGTATGGACACTTACAGCCCACTTATCAGCCCATTCATATAGTAATTTACAGCCAGCTGAAGACTGTATGACCCACCCCTTTCTCTCACAAAGTTTCTTGGTTCTTATGTTTCAGCTGGCTGTAAACTTACAACCCACCTCTCTTTTCTCTCCTCCACCTCAGCATACATCCTACTAACAGCCTCTTTTCTTTCCTGTCTTGTTCTTCCCCTTTCTCAGTCTCCTTTTCCTTCTTTCGAATCTCCACAAACAAGGAAAATCGTACCCAGCCCAAAGCTGAGAAACCGGCTGTGGGCTCGGTCGCGGAAACATGGATTGGGCTGGGTCGGTCGCAATCCGGCCCATCCAAACAAGGCCTTACGGGAAAAGAATTTCGGATGGTATCGCACCCAATGATCCCCTTCAATCTACGGTGATCACCTCCTCCGCCTCGGCCCATCCACTCACCCAGGCGAGCGGTCTCCTCTCCTTGCGACGCCACCGCCTCGTCGCCGGCCGCCGCCCCACGTAGGCCGTAGCTAGCCCCCCCGCCGGCTCCGATGGCGGAGGAGCTGGTGTTGGACACGGCGATCCGGGACTGGGTCCTCGTCCCGCTCTCCGTGGTGATGGTGCTCATCGGCGTGCTCCGCTACTTCGTCTCCAAGCTCATGCGCTCCCCGGCGTCCTCCCCCTCCTCCGACCCCAAGCTCGTCAAGGAGGGGTCCGTGCTCTCTTCTACCCCCCCGCTCGCTGCACCTCCCCCCTCCAATTTCATCCCGATCTGTTCCCCGATTCGCTCAATCCGGGCGATCTAGATCCAGGAACCACATGCGGATTGCTTAGGAATTTAGTGCCTGCGAACGTGTTACGTATTGCTGCTGCTGCTGTTCACGTTTAGCTGTTGTAGCTGATGTGAGGGTTTTGCTTCCTCGCAGGCAGGTGGTCATCAGGGCGAGGAACCTGAGGGCCAGTGCGCAGTTCATCCCGGCCAAGGCCTTCAAGGCTCGCAAGTCTTATTACACCAACGAGGTAATTCCACTTAAAGCATCTGAGTTTACTAAGCCCATCTAAGGAGGGATCGGTAAAGCTTAGCCTTTTATAGTCAGAAGAGGGTCCACAAAACTTATCTTGTTATGGAGGTCCAAAGTTGTAGCATTGCTGAAGTGGACTTGATGATTGCTGATGAGTGATGATTCTGATATGACACATTGCCCCTCGAACTGTTGGAACATTATTCTTTGAGTGTATGTTGTTGTGACAATCTTAAGCGCATTTTAGGAAAATGGATTACTTCATGTTCCAAAAGAAGAGGCGCAGAAAGCTCAGGCTGCCATGTTTTCAGATCCAAACATGGCCATGGACATGATGAAGAAGAATCTCTCCATGATAGTTCCACAGGTTCAGTGGCATGCATATTGACTTAATTTGTATCGTAATCACTAATCACCACTGTACTTTCTATTTTAACTGGTTGTTTAATCCTTTTCGCAGACGCTTACATTTGCTTGGGTGAACTTCTTCTTTCAGGTTTTGTTGCAGGTATGTGCTTTACTGTGTATACTACCGTGATACTTGCTCTTTTCATATGCCAGTTCTGTGTTCGTACATTTATTTCATGCTGTTGCAAGATCATCACTGCTAATCACAAAAGTACATCAACTTTCAAGTCTGTGGAAATCTCATGTATAAAATTTTGTTCTCATTGAAGAAAACTTATGAGGTTCATCAAACATTTTGACAGAAGTGCATTGGTAGATGCTGCAAATGCTTCTGCCATGTATTTGTGTTGAAGCTCCGAAACATGTTATGGTTTATGTTAAGAAAAGTATACCCAACACTGCCTGGAAAAAAAAACTGTTAACAGCATATTTGTGCTTCTTCAATGGTGAACCTGTTACTGTCTCATCAATGAAAAACTTTGCATATGGAATTTTGAGAAGTATATTCTGTGATTCTCATCAACTGGCACGAGAATAATAGGGAGATATTATGTTCACTCCAGCTAGGCTATCAGCTGAAGTTATCCCTTCTTTTCTATTTTCATTTGGATAATTGTAGTTCAAAATGTTCAGGTACATCAGTTTTGCAATCATGCACTTTTTACCGTCCTGTGATCGGTAGACTTTTTGACTATTAAATTCTAAAGAAACATGAATGTTTACTATTTAGAAATTTCTGCTAAGATCGAAAGGGTTGGTGGATTCAGCGTACTGGTAGCTGATGTATAGCCATATGCATTATCTGCTTTTTTTGTAATTGTGTGTACGCTTTAATGGCATGTGCTTGTAGCCTTGGACTCACATATCTGCCAATCTCTTTTCAGCCAAAATTCCCTTTCCATTGACTCAACGATTCAGGGGAATGCTGCAAAATGGGATAGACTTAAGTACTGTTGATGTGAGCTATGTTAGCAGCCGATCATGGTGTGTATAAAATTATTCTCTTTTTGTCAAGTAAGGAATGATCTAGGTTATATAACAACTTATAAGGTCTAAAGTGCCCTAATGGTTTTCTGTTATTATTAGGTACTTCCTCAATTTGTTCGGCTTGAGGGGTCTTTTCAGTCTGATCCTTGGTGAAGAAAATGGTAAGATACACACTTTAGTCCACTTCTACGCAAAACTTTGTAATATTTATGGATTGTCTTAATTGATGTTTGTTGTCTCTTGAGTTTTATGATTGTGCATGACGTGCAGCTACTGATGATGCACAAAAGATGATGCAGATGGGTGGTGGATTTGGCTTTAATCCAACAATGGTATGCCACACTCGATGTTTCAATGGAATTCCTGCGCTTACCCCCAACTGATACATATATACATGCACTCGTAGTTTCACATGCATAAGATAAAAAAACTCTGCTAAGCATTTTGTTTTTCATATGTACTGCATTTAGTTTAGCCTTCTCATAAGTCAGCTTGATTTAGTTTAAACAAAAGCAGTATAGCTTGAGGGAGCTTGTATGAATGATGCTTGAATTGCATTCGGTGTTGCATTTATTTTAGTGATGTATAGTGATGATTTTGGTAATTACTTCTAGTTAGCAACCTCAGATGGATTGTTGTTCCACTCGCTTGGCTTTTTAAGTTGATTAAATGCTACTTTAGAATTTGAGTTGTTTTTCAAGAATTCTGTTGTGCAATGCAAATTGTACCTACTTTAGGATACTGCAGGGCATTTCAATAGTTCTCATGCAAAGCTTTTGGCATCTTCCTCTTGCTCTTTCATATAGGCAAATTATCACCTCGGCGATGCGCTCGGTTGTTTTAATACTTCATTGATTTTTCCATTTTGTTGCACAAAATATCTGAATCTTCTTGATGTTTTGTAGTGTTTCGGTTGTTTTTTCATTATTGATTTCACTGAGTGCCTATATGCATGCATATTTCGATGATTTCTCTGTACAGACTTGATTAGCACAGAAATATCTTACCTTATTTCAATTGGCCATTTCCAGAGTTTGGGTGCAGAGAAAGACAGCCTGGATATCATCCAGCATGACTGGGTTTTACCAAAGATGGAGCATCATGCTGAAGACGTGTTGAGGAAGCTGTTGAAGAAATGACGTGTACAACATCAGGGCTGCTGCAAAGCACTACGTCATGCAAGTTTTGTTTTAGCTTGTTGATTGATCAGACAGTTATACATTTCTAATTGTATTATTTATGAGCGCTACTGCTAACTATAATACCCTAAAAAGCAGGAGGCTGTCTAGGTTTACAAGCACTTTGGTATTTTGGCACTAGAAGATGTATTCTATAACATGTTTCTCCATAATGTATGGGCGGCTTTCAGTTATCCCGTTATAATTTGTGCTGCTGATTAAATCTGTCATGTTATGGATGTGGTATTGATGACTGATGTCATGGAGGATTTGTGCTGTTCAAACTTGCTGTTGAGCAAATTTAATGTAGTTTCTTAGATGCATCTTTCATTTGGTTCAAAGATGCTTGGAATCCTGCTCTCTGTATACGGTAGGAGCTATGCTTCTCTGTCAATGATAAAACCTGAAACACCCTTCAACCACAGGCATACAGTTTTTATTAATTTTTTTTTTATTAAATTCACCAGAAGCATGTGAGGGTTTATCCATTCAAGTGAAGAACTGTTGCGCAACTAGAACGACTAGAATTTCCTTCAAGAAGTCCCAATGCAACTTTTCAGTAAGCTTTGTGCAACTCAAATTTGAAGCTGCCAATGCCATGCAGATTGAACAAATCCCCTTTCCAGGTGTTGCTTCAGGCCTTAGTTTCAGGCTTTCAGCCTAAGCCATTTACGTACTTGTAGCATAGGTACATATACTTTTTTACACTTCAACCATGGTTACAAGATAATTACACCACAAGTAAACAAACCAGAACACCAAACACCGCGCGGGCCACAGCCCACAAGGTTCACACGACCGGGTAGCTCGGGAACAGCGCGATGCCGCACAGGCCGGACGCCACGCCGGCGTCGCGTTGCATGATGATGTAGCCGGCGACAGCCCCACTCGGGCCCCCACGGGTTCTGCGCTGGTTTGTTTTAGTTTTAACTTTGACTTATATTTTTTACTATGATAACTAATTTTTAAATACTGTATTTTTAGACGGAATCTATAGGTAAATTATAGAGGGTTTGATTATACTGACTAAAATCACATACGACTATTTCACTTTATGTACTGTCTCTTATAAACAGCTAGAATTCAAAAATCATAAGCCAAAAGCCAAAGGCACAGCCCAAAAGAACCCACTCTTCAACAATCTAGTACTTCTCCATAGCGTTGCCGCCCGTGGCATTGGCCGTCTCATCGTAGAGCTGGAACATGAGCCTGCTGACGTCCATGGCCACGGACACTGGCTGCGCCGCGGCCGCCCTCAGGAGGTCTGGCTCGTTGTTGGGCGTCACATTCTGGTACCCAATGATGCTCACCATGCTTTCATTCAGCTTCGCTGTCTGGCAAGCGTCGATCGTGCTTGCACGTAATCTAACAACGTCAAATAGTGTGCAGTGTGCACAAGCACAAGCCAACCATATACCTACATATTCTTGATCCCTCAGTGCAATCCATGGATGGGCACATGCGTTCATGCTTGGGTAAGGTTAGTGTTGTGGTTTATAGGCTAAATAGTGGGTAATGAGGGTTGCGGAGAGACTATAAAGGGGCTGCCTAGAGCCTGAAACTCACAGTGATGAGTGGATGTACAAGATGTATGTACTATGTCTGAACTATTGTATATCGTTTTCTCTAAAAATGAATCCTACTTCCTTCATAGTGCCCTAAGGATTGTATTTATAGCCATAATGATGTTGCTTACATAAATACCTCTATTAGGGTCTACAATAATGAGGCAAACATATCTTTTCCTCTGTCACACCCTTTTGGGTCTATCACACAGTTACATAATTAATGGGCCTTTTGGCATAGTGGACTGATGGATCAAGGTAGGGCTATTCCCCCAATAGTAGCCTCTTATGGTAAAAGGGCTTCATTTTCGATGAGCCGCAACCATGTTGTTTGCTCTTTGGCCTCCTCTGTCCCTTTGGCTTACTGGACGGTTGCCTGTTCGGTTTCCCTGCATATTTTCCATCGATGCCATGGGCGCGCGTGATAGCCGCAAGCAGGGTATACGTGGCGATGATATCGTTATTGGTCGTGCGACGTGGGTTAATACGTCAGTTATGGGGCATGCACGTCCCCTGAAAAGGCATGCCTGTCGTGCTGCCATTAATTGAGCTTGTCACGCTTGGTACTTAAGCGTTGTGCAGCTATTTATTTGGCTATTTGCCTTTTATTTCTCGCGCTGGCCAATCATTGATTGTAGCCGCTTTGCTCGCTGTCACCTTTTCCCTGTCGTGTTTTCGTCATTTGCCTTTTCCATGTTGTGTTTTCGCTATTTAGGATGCGCCGTGGAAGTGACCGTAGCGGTCTCGGTGGCGCGTCAGCCCCCTCAAGCAGTCATGGTGGTGAAGATGAGCAGTCCAAGCCCGCCGTCAGCAAGTGGTGGAGGGCATAGGAGAAGGTCTTTGGCATGTTTGTGAACACACCCAGCAAGTCGATTGTGATGGATGAGTTGCTGGATGTGCTCATGCGTGATGGTAAGGTGTCCTCCTGAGAATTTGTTGAGGTCTTCTCTTCATCTCTATTCCCTCGTTGTCATCTGATTGATTCTTACACTTGTATCGAGAGGCGTTGCATACCGGATGTACATGCATGTTTACATACTCTTTACGGTAGAGGATACAGTTATTCAAACATACCTGTATTCTTTCTACTTTTATTCCCAATGGACAAAGAATCTTCTGTCTTTGTAGCTGGTTTTAAGCAACTTGTTTCCCTCCAGAAGCATGTTCGCTAAAAGACCTAATTGTGCCGTGAAATTCTTGTTGGACCAACTGTTACTTGCCTTCAATTTCAGTAGTTCAAGCACGGCTGACAACTTTGTGTACTTTGACTTGCAGCATATGAATAAAGGTTTTTCCGAGTCCTCCATCGAGCCCCGGAATTTAACATACTCTCTCTTATCACAGTTCCCTTCTGCATCGTGAATCATCTGATGCAGATTGTCATTAAGCAGCCTATCCAAATCAGAACCGCAATCGACATTATCTGGCGGCATATCATTGACTTCGTCAGCGATGCCATTATTACTACCTTCCTATGTAATCTGCTCTTCACCGTGACTGGTCCAACGTGCATAAGCGTGCTTCGATCTATGCTCGGTTCTTAAACATCTTTAGATTTTTGCAGTGAATGCATGGACAGTACATATATTTCACCCCATTATTCAACATATCCTCCTCGACAGCTCTTGTAAAAGCAGAACGCCATTAATGTACCTTTTTACTCACACGGTTCCCAGTGTACATCCAGCTTCTGTCCTACGTTACGCATATAACAGTTTAGTATTAAATATTGAATTAATTAATTAGTGTACAAGATATATACGATCTAAAGTAGCTATATGTAATTTCTGAACTGTCAATGCGTCAAATCTTTAGGAATACTAACGATGAGATTTGATAAAGAAAACAAATATACATGTAATTTCCTTTTCGGTTTTGCTATTTGTAAGTTGCTTGATTGTATAAAGTCATTTTGTATGAATGATTTTACGCATGCATGTTTTGTAAGAAAATAGCTATATGTAGTAAGAATAGTTAATTAAATTGAATTAAGTACAAATAGACTATGATTGACTAAATCCTACCTAAACCATGCTAGATGTAAATAATCTTCTCTCTACATCAAGCTAGTTTGATCTAAACCATTTTCAACTAATTCTTCTTTCTCCAAAAGCTATAGATCTAAATTATAATGCAATAGAAACAAATTACTAACCATATATAGTTAAGAATGAATGGATCTACAATTACTCTTGCCAAATAGTCTCCTTTCACTAAATGGCCTCAAAGTTCCGCCTCCAGCTCAAAGCAGCAGCGTAGATCTAGAATTTAAAACAGAGGGTCAACGGGTCTGCGTGCAATTAATATAGTGAAATTATCGTGGACGGTTTTCATTAAAAAACAGTATGCGATGACTTAATTATCACAGATGGTTTTTTAATACAAACCGTCTGTGATACTTCATAGACTGTTAAAATAAAAAACCGTCTGTAATATTACATCTTCACAAACGGTTTTTAGCACTTGCAGCAACACAGCCGGTCTGTAAATTAAAACCGTTTGTGATGGTATTTAATAGTGACAGTTTTGGAAAACTGTCTGTGATGTTGCGTTTAGTATTAGACTTCTTGTAGTAGTGTTAGGTAATTGGTTGGATCAAATACTGTTTTGATCCGCAGACCTTATTATGCATTTTTCTTATATACTAGTATATATCTTAAACTACTGCTAAATTACACCCATTTATCGTTCAGGAGGCTGGATGAAACAGCATTACATTTAATTAACCTTCCTACTTATCATAAACTATTTTACATTTATTTCTCAAGATTCACAGCATAGATCAGAGAATCTCAACAACTTTTTCAGGCTCAGGCAACTATATTGGATTACACGCACCAACATGAATTAGCAAAACAATTTGCGACTGAAGAGTTCGTGTGGTTTCTGGTAAGCACTAATTGAATGGTCAATTAGAATTTGTGCTTCTACTGGTTTAAAGTATGAAATGTCCTAGTATCTTATCTCTCTTGATAGGCTTCTGCTTTGCTGGTTATGCCCGTTTATGTTTTATACATACTCCTAGTGGAAACCTTCTGGTTAGTGTTTCTTTTTTCACTTTTCAAGCTAATGGTTGCTTGATATGGTTTTAGGTGAATTGACTGTATTTGTTGTTTGATTTCAATCTTTTCATTTTTATGTAGCTCCAAGAAGCAGAAGAGATCCCCACGCAATGGTAATGCCAACCATGGACATCAGCGACACAAGCGCCGGCATGCTGACAAATAAGACCATACCTTTGTGTTTGTCTCTGGTCTGCCACACTGTAGTTGAAGTAGTGTACCACTTTGTTCCTATGTTAGCAGTAAAATCAGATCCATGGCCCATGCTATGTACAGACTCTCTTTGTGCGCGTAAATTTTTTTGGTCAATCGAACAATTTGCTTGTTTTCCCTAAAATCATTGAAGTTTAGGTTTTTAGTTCATACAAACAAAAAAAAAAAAAGCCTTTGCTTGAGCCTTGAATAATATGAATCTTGAATTGTACGACTTCGAAGCAAGAGCTGGCTGTATATGTGGTTTACCAAGTCAGTAATCCGAGCCTTTGAATGAACTGTTATTCTGCGGCATCTACGGTTGCCATAATTGTAAGATCGTCGATGGCAATCAGAGAGAAACGAATGATTGCAGTATACAGTGATTTTTTTTAAAAAAAACAAACTATTATTTTCTGGTTGTCCAAACCTTCATGTTTTTGCTCATGGCTAGCTTGTCGATGCTTCCGCTATGCATGTGCTTACTCCAAGTGCGTGTGATCGGGAAGGTGAAGTAGCTGCTTCGATTTTGGCTGGCGCCGTGCAAACCAGATGTTGAATCGGCTCTGCATGGCTGCTGCTCAATCTCGCCGCGTATGCTCTAATCCCGTGCAGCCATGCTTCCCTTAATCACCTGCATGCTCTCATGGAAAAGCACAAGAAAAATAACAAAGCAAACACCTTTGCTTATCCACATCCAGCCACTTGCAAGCTTTTTATTTCTTCCAATCAATCAATATCACGGTTGCCATCACCTGCTCGGTTACTTATGGCTCAAAAAGCTATCAAAAACCAATAACTCAGGTCACGGCTAGCCACAACTAAACAGCAGCCGCTCAACTCTCGTAAAGCCTGTCGCCGCACAAACTAATTGCTTTTCCTAGCGATGCGTTCTGGTACACACGTCGACCGAGATGCGAAAACGGCGTGAAGATGAATTCGGCAACACGCACCATGCCGGAAAAAAAACTTTCAAGCAACAACATTATGAATTATTTATCACAAATTAATTATTGTCAATTATTTATTACGAAAATATCCTAGATCTAGTCATATGATCTAACAATAATATTTTGATTTTGTGCTGCGCAGATCTGGAAGTATGATTATGTAGCTTTCACTGATGAGTCCATTGGATGTCATACAAATAGAGGAGATCTGGGGTTATAACTAAACCTTGTTGTGTATTATTTGCGAGTTACACCACACAAAAACTGTTTTTTTGCCCCATGTATTGTAGTGGCTGTTTTGTATCAGCACGTTGTTGTGTAGGGACCACGAGGTTAAATCCGTGGGTATTCATTTTAGGGAGTGTTTATATAACATTTGACTGTTTTTTAGGACAAAAATAGACAGATTTTGAGCCGTTAGATGGAGATCCAACGTCCTAGATCATTTTTTTGGAGGGGATCATTTTTTTGGAGGGGGGCTTGTATGGATGAATCCGTTGGATGGAGATCTAATGCCCCAGATCAATCTAACTATTTTTATCTTCAAAAATAGTCGAATGTTGTATAGCAATACTCTTCATTTTATTGGTCACGTATTATAGTCTTGTTCATGTGTTTGAGCTTTGTGTAATTCATGCTCACAGCTTCCTAACCGAATGATTGTTGCTGAAACTTAAAAATGATTCAGCGTCGCTGTACTATGAAACTTAAAAATGATTCAGCGTCGCTGTACTATGTATGACGTATGTGCTATACCGTCACTTCTTCCGTAGTGATTCAGGTAAGTTCATGTAAGCTTTCAACACGTTTGATACTCTGCAAATCTATGCATAAGCTCCGGACCTACGTTCTGTACCCGCCTGATCGATGGTGCTGTCAAATGCGATTCCACTAAGTAGCACCGTGCTCTGCAGATGACGCACCCGCTGGTACAGTTTTACGCCGCGGGCGATTGCCGGGTGCCTTCTCTGGTCTAAGAGCAACTCCATCCCATTAGTCATTTCTCCCTCTCTATTTCCTAAGATAAAAAGACTAGCTATTATTTGCAGCTCTCTATTTGAGGTAGCATTCCAATGGCCTAGCTATTCTCCCTCTTTAAATTGTTTAAACATCTGGATGAGCTACTTTAATATGGTTTAAATTTGCGGGCTGAATTCTTTTGGGCCTTCCTAGTGTTAGAAGTAATCTTGTTTTATGTTTTCTTGCCGTATTCGAGTATGAGTCCGAGTATACGAATACGTATACGAATTGTATTCGAGTCCGCGCTGCGTCGTTTCCGTTTCGCGTGAGAGTATGAGTCCGTATCCTGTTTGTGCCGAGTTGTATCAGTGTCGGTTTTCATGTGTCCGTATCGGAATGTGAGTTGGGTGGTGTACGCCTTTAAAAGGACATGCAGTCGTAAGAAAGATGTGAATCACAGGAAGGAATAGAGAAGGAGAGAAAGAAAGATTGAGTGCAGGAAGCCAACGTGAGAGAGAAGAAGAGAATAAAGAAGAGAGGGAGTGTGCTTCGGGAAAACAATTTGTTCGCGTGAGTGTGTTTTGTTGTCCCTCGCATACGAAAGCAAGGCGCTGTGTACTACGAACGGGAAAACAAGCAGAAGTCTGCGTGTTCACGTACAGGGTCAGGCGAGGTGTTCGGCTCCCGTCGAGGCTTCCGTAAAATTTCTACTCGAGTTCGGTTACTAGATGGAAGAGATGAGCAACCCATCTCTACTTGAGTCATCGTCCTCTGACGAGGATGATGATGACTATGAAGATATAATTTTGGCCTTGCATATTGCACACAATGATTATGAATCGATGAACTTGGCCCCGCACAGTGGATCGGTGGTTGGTCGTCGGTATGTTGAACGCAACAGAGAAGCCGGTCATCTGAGGTTGTATGAAGACTACTTTTCTGAAACCCCTACGTACGGGGAAACATTTTTTCGTCGAAGGTACGCATACACTATTTAAGTACATAGTCAATTATATTTATGATGATTATACTAGTTTGAAGTAGTAGCATAGAAAATATTTAAGAATATATATTAATGGTAAAATTTCAGATTTTATATTAGTGGACAATTTCAGATTATATATTTAAGAATATTTTTGCCATGCAGGTTTAGAATGCGTCGCCCACTATTTGTTCGTATTGTGCAAGCTGTGGAACAACATGATACATATTTTGTTCAGAAAAGGGACAATGCAGGGCGTCTTGGACTGTCACCTTTGCAGAAGGTTACCGCTGCTTTTAGAATGTTATGTTATGGGTATGCTGCGGATTGTATTGATGACCTAGTCAGAATTGGCGAAAGTACAACTATTGAGACTTTGAAAAGGTTTGCGAAAGCAATTGTCCATATTTTTGGTCCAGAGTACCTCAGGGCACTCACTCACAGCTCCAAAATGACCTCGTCGAGCACCTATGGCAACGCTTCGGTGATCAGAGCTAGAACTAGTCTGCAGGTGGGTCATCTGTAGAAGCGTCAGTAGTTTGAGTTTTTTTGTTAGCATGCAGGGAGTGCCGCGGCAAGCGGATGGTATTGACGTGAGTAAATAACGTGCAATCTGCACGAGGTTGTTTTTTTGATGATATTCAGTTTTGTCTAGTCTGGTATTGCTCCATTGCTCTTTTGCATTCACAATTTTTTTTGAGGGCTGTGTGCACACATACAGCTGTACAGGTCCTAAACTTGCAGACTAGTTCACTGTCTTTAACACACCAGCAAATCTCCCAAATCCACTGTCTTTAACACCCCCAAATGGCAAAGACTGCACCGAGAAATACCAAAGACTGCACCGAGAAAGACAAGTAAGCCTACTTGCACTGGCAGGGTAACAGAAAGCAATGACGAAACAACATAGGCAGAACTGAAATATACAAAAATTGCAAGTTCGATAATTAAAGCATATGATCCTGGTGTTATACAAAAATTGCAAGTTCGATAACCTCTTCATCAGAACTGAATTTCATGATTGGTAGAATTGTTCCAAATGCCTGTTAATCAGAAAAGAACAGTAGTAAGGATAATATCATTGGTATGAAAGGGAATCGTCCATTGCCTCCAGCCTACCTCTTCTTGCATAATTTTCATTGTATGGTCGACATTCCCAGAACAGTTGGAGGAAATAATTGATCAACCGCGCCTTCACCCAGATTGCCAAAGCTCCCTCTGCCAGCAATTTCGGCACCTTTGTCAACAGCATCGTTGACAAGATTCTGAAGTTTCTCAGAGTGCTCTATCATACAAATTGCACCCATATCATATCTGCCAGATAATGGGGGACCCTAGAAAAAAACCAGAACAGGAGGCAAATCATAAGATAAGTACAATAATATCTCCAAATAGTTCACTACCCACTACAACCTAAAGCGAAAGCAAATCATAAAGTGATGTTCTGAACATATATAACATATATATCCAGTACACATGTTAAACTTGTACAAGCATTAACTTCATGTAAAACTAGATTGATCTCATCCAAACCGACGAGTAAATATCTCATCCTTTAACATCTTGTAAAACTGCTGCTGATCTGGACTCATTGTACTAATATCAATGTTTATTATTCTTTCGTCTTCAATCCTTTGCTTCATCTCCACGTCCTTCCGCTGCAGTTCGAGCCTTTCGCGTTCAAGCTGTAGCCTCTCGTCATTGCGCTCCTTCTTCCTCAACTCCCTCAAATCTTCTGTCTCCTTCTTTTTGATCCAGAAATCGCTCATCACCTCCTTCAAGTGGTTCTCTCCATCACCATAAGATCTTTTCCCTCGACGTTGTCGCTCCTTCTCTTGCTTCTTACCGGGAGGCCTTGTCATTGCTTCATTAGGTGCCTGTTCATTGCTTCCAGGACTACAGTTCAAGGGACTAGCACCACTTGGTGCCTGTTCTCTTGTTGTTTCATTCTGGGACTTGTCTGTCCTCTGAATCCACTTCTGCTCATGACATAGTTTCTTCCAGCAATGGTCCATCATGAAAGATTGCTTCTTTGGGTGACCGTTCTTGTATAGTGCCTTTGCATGATCTATCTGAAAATATCAACCAACATAAAGGATTATTGGAGAACCAGAAAGCAACCAAATTGATGGGAGGACAAAACAATACCTTATTTTGCTCCGTTAATCCACTTTGCTTCCTGCGCACTACCTGAGCATAAACCCCACAGAAACGACTAACATTCGCATTGATAATTGACCAGCGGTTCATAAGAGATGTCTCTGAACGGTCCGATTCAAAATCCTTGTGCTCATGGAAGGCAGCATGCATTCTCTGCCAATACCTTGACATCGATTGGTTATTGCTTTCAATCGGATCAAGACCCACATTTAGCCATGCACTGATCAGCTTCTCATCTTCCTCGGCAGTAAAATTCTTAGTCCTCTTCTTGCTGCTTTTGGTATGTTGAGAATATTCATCATTGCCTCTGGTAGGCTGAGAACCTTGTGCAACTGCACAAGTTTGTTCCTCAGGGGGGCATATAAATGGATCACCCCAAATTTCTTCGCTGCCATCAAGATTATCTGCCCTCAGGATGTGCATATAACCTTCCATGGCAAAAACCTGTAATCAATCAAACATTGTAGCTGTTTAAATGTTTGTTTTATGTTGCAGCAGGTAGGGTGCTGCACTGATGTCTCTTCCAGGTATTGGCCATATCATCTCTGAATGGCTATCTTGTCATATTTCAAGTTAAGTTACTTCCTTGCAGACGTTTCAACTATTCAATTTTACACTGAATACCTTTTTGTGAATACAGAACAAAGCATTTATATGCCTGTGGAGGCAATCGGTTTCTGGTATATATGAACAGACGGTTTTTTTGGATGGACATCATAATTGGAGCAAGCATGGTTTAAGTAGTAGAGAATTCTACTAGATCATATTCATCAACATAATTACGCAAATGGTAATGCCACTGCCACCTCAAATTCATGCGCATGGCTTGTAGAAAATGGACGAATTCAGGATGTCAACTCTGTGTGCACCTCTTTCCGTAAGATTTACAAAACAGTAGTCACTACTACTTTCCAAAGAGGACTGCCTACTTTTCTGAGGCAGATTAGATTTGCAAACAATGATGAGATCATCAAATTCAAGCGGTGCAAAAATCTGTACTACCTCCACCTGGAAACAAAGCTTTAGCAAACTATGCTTATTGTCTTTCAAAACCTGTACATACTTGATTTTGGCAAATTACTTACGCCATACTCCTATAATATTTTGGCACATTATTAGTCCCAGGCTTTAAATGACACAAATGGAAAAGCTATAATAGGTATAATAAGCTTAGGTTTATTTACCAATAAAAGAATGGTTCTGTACTCTCACTCCTGGACCAGACATTGTACATGTTATAACTTCAAATTGGACACTCCTTCTCAGCTAGATTCAGTTTCCCAAAAAATATCCTAATGTCATGCAGGTATGATAATCTAAACAATTTTGCTCCTAAATATAACATCTGAATGAGAGGTTCAACTTCTTTATCTCAAAATTACCATAACAGCAAAGAAGACATGCTCCCTCTGGTTAAAAAAATGTCATTTTTACTTTGACCATCTTCAAGATACAACTTTGGCTGAATTGTTATAATGCATTTGTAAAAAATATAGGTATATAGTACAGAAGTACTTTGTATAGCAAACATGTTCATATAATTTCCTTGTGACCAATTTTGATTCCAATGAATACAAAGTTGTTAAATTTAGACAAATTTGATAGACATAGATATAAAACTGAATGTTTTTGACCAGGCAAAGTATCATATTAGAGGTTAAAGCAAGATTCTGCTATGGGAAATTGGGGAAGAACTAAGATAATTAGAATATATCTGTACGTGTTTGGTAAATACAGAACCCATACCAGTGGGAGGGGCGGGGAGGGTCGGCGAGGGGCGGTGGCGGCGCGGCGGACCAGTGGGAGGGCCGGCGAGGGGCGGTGATGGCGCGGCGGACCAGCTTGGAGGGGCGGCGGGGAGGCGCGCGCGCAGGCGAGGCGGCGGCGCGCGCGGACGAGTGGGAGGGCCGCGAGGGGCGGTGATGGCGCGCGGACCGGTGGGAGGCGGCGGGGAGGCGGCGCTCGCCGGCGAGGGGCGGTGGCGGCGCGGTGGACCAGTGGGAGGGTGGCGCGGCGCGGCGTACGCGTCGCCGGAGGGTGAGGGAAGTCGCGGGAGGTGGGAGGACGCTGCGCGCGAGGCGAAGGGAAGGCGAGGGAGGGGATTCCAGGGCGCGGGAAGGAGATTCCAGGGCGCGGGAGGGGGAGCCCGGGAGGGAAGCCGCGCGGGAGGGGGAGATTCGCCCGCGAAATTGCGATGGCGAGCGAGCGGGCGCTCGCCTTCGATAGCCAGGCTCCGGAAGGAAAAAGCCAGCGGGTAAATTTGAAGAGGGGGATAAAAGATAGGTTGGAGTCCATTTTTTAGGTCATACTAGCTAAATATACAATGAAGAGCAGGATAAAGAACCGGATGAAGATGCTCTAAGGCAAAGCTCAAATCGAAGAGAAAAATTAGTCAAGCAAGAAGTCAACAGTAGGGCATAAAAAAGTAACTAATCTTTTTCTAGGTATAATCAGTTTTAGGGGTTTTTTTTTAAATCAAATTAAAGTAAAGTTTCGTGAGCTCAGAGCGATGTTTGAAAAGATAGTCCAAGTCAAATCAAAGTAGAAAAATCATAAAAAAAAGATAAAATATTGCCACCCATTGTAGGTGACTAGGTGTAGTAAGTGCTGGTTCCCGCACATCAGAGTGCACAAGATAAAAAGGTTTCTAAAAAGTATAAAAACTTTTATTGAAAGGAAGAGCATGTTGTTTTCTAAGCAAGTTGATAAGGCATAGAAAAAAAAGACTCCTCTCTAATAGACCCTAAACAACCAACCTCTAGAAGCTAACTAGGCAGATCACGGCGGCCGGCCTCTAAGACGAGACGTCAGACGACAACGTTCTATCCGCGACTTCAGAAATCCACGTTTAACCTGATTACATGATATTTCGATGTACACCTCACAGTGTCATTGTAAAGCACTATCTGTGAGCTCATTAAGCCTTAAGGTACACCCGTCCATGCGATTAGGTCGAGCAAACTGTCCTCTAATTTGTACAAAGCAGACAACCAAAACTAATCTAAAAGTTACAATAAAAAGTGACATAGAAGAGAGAACTTTAGTTAATGATACAACAAAGGACTAAATTCAGATCACTCAAATTGCCTGTTCCTATGTAGGCCAACAATTGCTCTGCATTCACTAACTACCCGGCCAGTATCTCTCCACCAACTGATCTACATCCAAATTCTGGTACCTAATGCCAGCACCACCTGTAGTAGCATCTGTGCTAAAACCTCCATCCCCTCCATGTGGGATAACAAAGTTGCGGAGCCCTGGGGTTATTTGCTCACTTGTCATCACCTGGTTAGTAGCATTTGTTTGGTTCATCGGCATCAATGTCGCATGGAGAATAGGTTGTGGTGGCTGCAGCGTAGCCGGCAACGGGGCTCCAAGGTTGAGGTTAAGCCTAGAAAATGTAAATGGTGCTGTATGGTTGATGCACCCAGGGTGTGGTTGGATGTGTGGATGTAACCCTGGCGTACCCCTAGCAAAGTATGAGAGTTCTGCTATGTCAGTAGGGGTCATATAAGGGTGCCCACGAGTGAATGGGTCATGTTGCAGTAGAGTAGGGACGAGGGGTGGAACCATGTCTAGTGTGTATGGGTGGTGGGACCGGGAATGGGTATTGTTGGAGGGGTATTTCTTGACACCAGCACTCTTAGCAAAGACACGGCAGACAACCCAGTCATCCTGTCATACGATGATACACAGAAAGCTTGTATTATTATCAAGCATATGTGTCCACTTAGGGCAATTCAAAGAAACATGCTTTTACTTTGGAAAAATATAAAAGATGTATACCTTGTTTGCTTTGGAGGTTGACTTAGAGTTTAGCCGATACTCGTGCATGACCCAATTGGTTTTTTCACCTCTTGGAGCTCTTCCCTTGTAGAAAACTAGGGTTTTCTTCGTTCCTACTAGCTCTGGTTCCACTGGTGTTTGCCCAATAAATATTTCCTTATCCTTTCCCGTTGTCTTCCAGTAACCAGCATTAGTTGCACGATTTGTGCGCACACCCGTCGGATACTTTCGGTCCGTTTGGCTAAAGAAATACCACTCTTTTTCTCCCATTTTTGCCTTATCTGGAATTCAATTAATAGATTAAATACATACAGTTAGGATTGTACACTTGTTATATATGCAAACTCTTGTCTTAAACCCCACATATGCACTAACTTAATTACGCTAGTTGATTTCAGGTCTCAGCCATGCATAACTACTTGTTACGTACTATTTCTCTCCGTAGAACTAGAACACAAAAACGTTGAATGTGGTACGCAACTCTATTACAAGCAAGGAGGCTTGGTGATCAGTTGGACTTTTTTTGATGGCTTATGGCTGAAAATACTGTAGCTGGCTGAAAAAAATACTGTAGCTGTTAGAATCTTATTTAGCATAATTAAATTTAAAAAATTAAAAAATATGTTAGCCCATTACGTATAATACAAACACATACGGAAAAAAGAACTAACAAAAAAGCTTAACAAAAAAATCAAAAGTTCAGAAAAAGATGAAATTTATGAATAATAAAAAATAAACCGAAAGTCAGAAGCTGAAGCCCAACCGATCGGGACCTAAAGGCAGCTTACCGGCTGATTGTCCCAATAAATGCTTTTGGATTCATTAGGTATGCACGGTATGTACTGCACTACTTGCAGATATCTTCGAGAGCGTAATCAGCGTACAAAAAATTATTGGAAAAAATTGAACTTGTTTATAAAACTTTTTCTGCAGAGTAAACGTACGACACATATATAATATAACGTACATATGTTAAAGAAATGATTTGCCATTTCTTTTATCGTGCCTAGCTATTATAAAGAGTACGAATTAAAAACTTGGTACACAGGCTATTCTACGTCTATATTTTAATCTCTTTTTTTCAAGGAAAGTTTTGATGGTGTTTTTCATCTCTCATGGAGACTATCGGCAACAAGTACATATCTGTTACAAAATCTGCCCTGGAATTCTAATCTTTATTACTCACAAATATTGCAATACATAAACTGGTTACAAGCCTCTCAATTTATATGCTTATAACTCCTACTAACATACGACTAGGACTTCGAATTGGACACTACTTCAACTCGAATTACACACGAAATCGAACTCGATTACGACTAGGACTCTAAGTCAAGATTAAATCTAACAATCTCCCCCTTAATCTTGACTTTCTAACTTCTTTCCATCTTGTTTGAGTTTGGACGGCGACACGTCTCAAACGTCCCTGACTCAACTCATCTTCAGAGCACTTCATCTTCGCTGAGCTCTTCAAGAACGAACGCTTCGTCTTCGCTTTGGGCACTCGGCGAAGTGTCCATAATCATTGCAGTTATAACACCTCACTTTTGCCTTATCAAACCTCCGACCTTTACGGCCATTGCCATCACCCCTGGAAGTGTTATTGCCTTCACGCTTCAATGATTGAGCCTCCCACTCAGCGCGAGTCAACAAGAGTTGTCCTTCACCTTTGTTGCTAGTGTCATGGATGCGTTCCTCATACGCCTTAAGACGACCGATGACCTCCTCCATGGTCATTGTCTTTAGGTCTCCAAATTGCTCTATGACTGAAACAATCGGGAGAAACTGTGAGGGAATAGCACGAAGGAATTTCTTTACCACATACAACTCTTCCACCTTCTCGCCAAGGCCCCGTATCTTGTTGACGATGACCGTCAACCGGACGGCGAAGTCATTGATCGACTCGCTTCTTCATACGCAACACCTCGAACTCGGTCTTGAGAGTTTGTACCTTTGCTTCCTTCACGCGATCTGCGCCAAGATGCATCTCTTTCAACGCCTCCCACGCAGCTTTGGCCGTCTCCTTTTCGGCCAGTAGGAAGAGCGTCTCCTTTGGGATGCCCTGGTAGATGGCCGCCAATGCCATCTGATCTTTGCGCATATCGACGTTGCTGTTCTCGATCGCATCCCAGACACCTTGAGCCTTCATGTACACCTTCATCTTGATTGCCCATGCTGCATAATTGCTCTCCGTGAGCATCGGATAATGCAGCGAGATAGCGGAGCTCTCCTTCGCCATCGCACCGGATGATGCCTCGTTGCCGTCGAGACCGCTTCCCGAATCACGCGACATGATCTTGGGCACGGATCAAAAAACTCCGGCTACTTTGAAGGCTCTTGGACGGAGAGAAACGGAAAGAAAAATTGCTGTTTTTCTTTTTTTCTCTTTTTCTTGAATTTTCGCTCTTGTTCTTGTTGCTCTGTCTTTCTTGATTGTTGCTTGCTCTATGCGCTTTTTATTCCTCCGCCCGGCCATGCATGCAACATGCATCTTTGCTTCCTCTGCTTGATGCGTGACGTGATTTCTTGACTTTTTACTTTTCCTGCGCACAGCTGCTTCTGCTAGCTTTTCTCGGCAAAAGTGAATGGCAAAAGCTTGCCTCGGTTGCCGTTCCTTCTCTTGACAGCACAAACAGCTCCGATGCCTGGCTTCTTCACGTGTGTTTGGTTCGCGCGGACCAGGCGACTTGGCTTTTCCCGCACGCAGCGCTCCTTGTCTTTGTCACCTTCTACTCGCGCTCGGCGGCGGCACGCAACGGTGGCCGCCCCCGGGAGTAAAGATTATCCCCCGGAGGCAGCAGCGGAAGAACTCAAGGTTTTGGCTCTGATACCAATTGTTACAAAATCTGCCCTGGAATTCTAATCTTTATTACTCACAAATATTGCAATACATAAACTGGTTACAAGCCTCTCAATTTATATGCTTATAACTCCTACTAACATACGACTAGGACTTCGAATTGGACACTACTTCAACTCGAATTACACACGAAATCGAACTCGATTACGACTAGGACTCTAAGTCAAGATTAAATCTAACAATATCTAACAACTAGAAGATGTTCGCAAGTACTACATCTATGCACAACAGCAAATTAAAGATAAGAGACCATCCATTTCTTCACTACTAATAATATCTAATTAGACAATTGCGACAGATAGGAAGGAAACACACATAAGACCGTGTAACAATATAGAAGCTTTCATATTCCAAGCCACCAACTCTTGTAGGGAAAAATATATAGAAGAGAAGAACAGGCAAAAGATGACACACATCCATGCAGAAGACCAGAGAGGAGAGTCCATATGTCATATGTATTATCATGGTATTATATCATGATGATCATCATATACCTAGCTAGCTACTAAGCATGGACTCAGCGGCAGGGATAAAAAAACTGACAGTTAGTGGAAATCTCTGAGGATACTAGGAGGAAAAAAATCGGTCGAAGTCCCGTGGTTACAAATACATTTTTAGATTGGTTTAGGTCTTTTTTTGCTAGATTATCTATTTTATGAACTAAATATACATAGATATGCTAGTTCTAACATTTTGTGCTAGGTTTTCTCTAGCCTTTTCTGTTTTTAAGCCGTTTTTCTATTTTTTCTGGTTACCGTTCCGGCTACCTGTTTTCAAACCGCCCAAATTCAAAATTTTATATGTGAATTTTATCCGATTTTTTCTAGGTTTTCGGTAACCAGCCGGTTACTATTATCGTCCGTCGGTCAGGTTTTGCACTGGTTCCGAGATTTCTATTCCTGTTCAGTGGCAACTAGCAACAAAAGAATACGTACCAAATTAAGAAACCTTAAAATCCATTCCCATAATTTATGTAGGATATGCGAATACGTAGTAGTTTGTATAGGCAGTTTGTAGCTTTTGAAAAACTTGCACCATGCACGTAAGAAAATTAGACAACTCCCTGATAGGTAGGTTGCTTGAAAACCATGCCCACATCGAGCTGTACACCTATATATGTATATAGCTAGTTAACAATAACGTTTCTCCTATGCATGATGCTGATACACGAAATTTTGCACATGTTGTAGAAATTAAAATTGGAACTGATGAACACATAAACAAGATCAAGTACCAACAAAAGGTAGCTCAAAATAATTTCAGAAATTAATGAGATTGATCATTCATGCATATGTATATGGAGTTATGGACTCAGTGATGCACACATATATATGTACATATGTATAATTACCTGGGAGATCCCATGGCTCGCACTTGTTGAGGTCAACCTCAGCAATGGCCCTGGCCGTGAAGCTGCCGTCGGCGATCTTCTTCCGCAGGTAGTAGGTGATGAGCTCCTCGTCCGTCGGGTGGAACCTGAACCCCGGCGGCAAGCTCTCCTCCTTCCTCGATCCTCCTCCTCCTGATCCTTCCATACCAATTGATCTCAACACATCACAGCTATTTATGTATGTATTCACCTTACAAAGAACAACAAAACCCCTAACCCTAGCCTGCAAAACTAGCTGTGCCTAGAAAGCTGCAAGAACGACTTGCAAATCAACACATATTAAGGAGAGCATCAGGTTTCTTGTTGCACTTTGAGGAAGAAGGATACACGGTGGAGTATGGACGAATTAGCTAACGAATTCAAGAACGAAATGATATAAAACAAAGCTATATTAGCTTATGAGTTATGACTAGGGGAGGAGCTGAGGAAGAACACACCGCACACGGCAGCTAAATGTCTCTTAAACTTTTGGCTTCGAATTATTTGGGGGCGTTTTTTTCATGTAGAGGGCAAAGATATAAGGAGCAGAAATGTGTTGGTGAAGCTTGTACCAGCCGGGGGTCGTGAGCAACAAGGATGTCGCATGTTGAGCGTGTCTTCTTCCACGCGCGGCTCGCAGCTGGCTGTTACTTTCAAACCCGGGTCGTCATCGCAACAGTGCCAAGGATGATCACGCGCTGCTAGACAGAGACAGACAGACAGACAGAGAGAAACTCATAGTAAAATGGCCACTTCATAAAAATAACAGATTAATACCAAGCACATGTATGTGTATATATATACGCCTACATATTTCTTGCAAAATGCTGAAGTCAAACGTAAGAAACCATCAAACTATCCAAACAGATGGAAGAATATATGTTTCTAAAGCAATCGCACGCAGCACACAAATACAAGGCAAATTAAGGAAAGTAGTGCCGAATAACTGAACACAGACGCGGTAATAAGAACAGGAAGGTGCGCGTGAATGCGTGATCACTGAAGAAAATTTCTTTCTGCTCTGGCTTAAACACACATCTATCGAATTAATCCGCTTAACCATCGCTGCCCTTAACCACATGCATGACTCAGCAAACAGGACAAGTGCGGGTGGGCCCATACGCTCGGATACGGCCACGTCGGAAGGTCCCACCGCCCCCTTTGACCCGGGGGAGGGAGAGAAGCAGTACTGCAGTCGGTCAGGCCGGGGCTCCGGGGCTGGGTCTCCTCTAATCCCAACTAACCCGTAGAATAATCAGGAACAAACAGTAATCTAGAACCCTAGCTCACACAAGGATAATTTCATTTCCTTAATTTATTGTTAGTTTTGTAACTTTTGTTGTTACGTATGTACGGCCAAATTAAAAAAATCAGACACACTGTACAGTTTTCCCATGCTGCTTTTTACACGGATAACTCCTAGGGGTGGAAAATGGTAACGAATAATTCGTTTTATCCGATATTCGTATCCGAGAAAACGTGAATGTGGTAAGTAAAATCCGTATTTGAAAATGTTCATATTCATATTCGAGAATATTCGTATCCGTATTTGAGAATATTCGTATTCGCATTCGTATTCGAGAATATCCGTATCCGTATTCGAGACTATTTGATTCGTATTCGATATGTTTCTAAAACCTATGAAAAATTCATACGAATTTTGTGATTTAAAATTTGAATTTTGGAGGTTTAAAACCAGTAACCAGTCAAAAACCGGTGAAAAAATCGGCAAAATCGCTAGAAATCCGTTTTATCCGATATTCATATACGAGAAAATCCGTATTCAAAAATATTCATATTCGTATTTGAGAATATTCAAATTTGTATTTGTATTTATTTTAAAAATATGGATTCGTATTCGTATTTGAGACTATTCGATCGTATCCGATCCATTTCCACCCCTAGTCAACTCCTACCCATAGTCATTCTCCTATTTTTATCCCTCTTACCCTTTTCCTTATCTCTTCTTCATCCTTGCAATGGTTTTTCCCCATTCGTCGCTCTTCTTTTTTCTTTGATCCTTCAGCCGAATCCCCATGGCGCTTCTTCCTCCTTGCTATGACTTTTTTTTTCCATTTTTGCTCTTCTGATTTCTTTGCTCCTCCAACCGAATCCCCATGGTGCCTTCGGCCACCAACACCTTGGGCTCGGCCCCAGGCCACTGCGCCTCTCCAGCACCGCCCCATGGCTCCTCCCCTTGGCCGGCTGCTACTAGCTCCCTCCTCTGCATGGCTCGGCTGGGACTGCAACACCAGTGCCAGCGAGGGCGGAGAACATGTCGAAGGAGGCGGTTGCGAGGTGGACGCGGGGGACAGAATTAGGGAGGAGGAGGCAGGGCCGGCTCTGGGGGTAGGCCGGAGGGGCGCCGGCCTAGGGCCCCGGGCCAGGGGGCCCACCCCCCGCGCGACTACGGCAGAGTCCAGACTGCATGCATGCGTGTAGCGTGCGGGCTGGACGGCCGGTTTTGACGTTTTGTGATTTGAGGCATTGAGCCATCAGCCATGCATGCATACACGATTACACGTTTAACGTTTTGTACTTTTGTGATTGGCTGATTGCGAGTTTGCGACCCTTCGAGTCTTCGACTAACGCCAGAGGCCGTGCAACGCGAACCGAACGTCTCGACGCTTCGACTAACCAGAAGAACGCCGTGCGCCCGTGCCGAGCGCCGATCGCGGCGTGCGCGATCGCCGCGGCTTCGATCGGCGACGATCGGTGATCCGTCGCTCTCGCGCGCAGCGCTTCGTCGACATCATGGCCCGTGGCCGTGAGGCCGTCCGCCGTCGCAGCCGACGGCAGCCCGTCAGCCCGAGACTCCATCCATGATCGACTCATCGACTTATTTGCTCGTCGCCTCTTGGATCTCAGTCGCCGTCTGGTTTCTCTGAATTCTCTGGTTCCTATTTGAGGTAAATTAATTCTTACTAGTTACATTTGGTTTAGGAACTAGTTCGTACCTAATTAGTTTATCATGTTAGAACTATTGATTTGTGTCACTTTAGACAATATAAAGTTTAAACTGCATATTTTATAAGTAGAAAAAATTTTATAGTAAAGAGCCCATAGAGCCGAATTCGCCCTAGGGCCCCTGAAAACGTTGAGCCGGCCCTGGGAGGAGGATGATGAATATCCAGTTCACGCCCATAGTGGCGGCCATATGCTAGTAGGGCTTGTCACTTCCCTTGTGCTGTTTATGCGCTTGTGCCCGAGTTTTGCTAGTTCTTTCCATGTGTAGTTTGAGTGTTCCGGCTATACTACTACTATGCATGTATTTTTTATTGCAGGCGTTATTGTATTTTTGTAGACATTCACTTAGTTTGTTGCAGGAGTTCAATCAAAATATTGCAACCTCGCAGCCTATGTGTTTGATTTTTGCACGATTTTGTTGTTGCATGCATTTTTTAATTTTGTTGCAGCCATTATCTGTAATGTTGTATGATTGTTGAAGCCCCTTCTCAATTTTGTTGTCGATTTTTTTGGCTATTGCATCTTTATTACAAAAATGTTGTAAGCGTTGTATGATAATGTTACATATGTTTTAGGCTTTTTTTTGTTGCAAATGTTATATGATAATATTACAATCATACCATAAAATGTTTCAATCAGAACGTACATAACCATCTGTGGGTATGATTTGAAATGCATGCGGTTCTTTTGTTTTGTCGGTGCTACTTTCCTCACATCGGAGCAATGTGTGCTGAACATAGATGCTCAAGATCATAATTTGGGGTATGGGATTGAGGAAGTGGTGTTTCGATTTATTTTAGGAGAACCATACCTTGGATCAGGAAAATTCTCGAGTGATTTTCCTAAGTAATTCAATTGGACTGGTTTTGAAATAAAGGTGAGCTAAGAGAGTGACCAAGAGGAGAGCAGAGTTTAATTTGATGAAAGAAGCAGGGGTGAGATGATTCTTTATAGGTAATATGCATCACATGAGTTAACCATTTTAAGGTTGACCTCATTAATTTAACGCATAAAAATTATCCCACAAATTTCAAACCAATGTTTCTTAAATTTTCGCTAGTTGCAAACATGATATAAGGAATAAAAAATGGTGCAAATTCCTTAAAACATGGTAGCAAGTTTCTATATAAAAATGTGGGTAATATTTGCTTATATGTGTTAATTATCTTTTTATTTCAAAATAAAAGATGCACATTGCTCACAGGTGCAAACACTGACAAGCACAAGAAGTAGGGAAACATAATTATTAAAGCAGAGGATGATATCACATTGCCAGCTTGTGTCCATATTCAGCCAAATATCAAGACAACTAGGCAGGAACATGCACTGCACCATGCCCGCCCCATATTTGGTCATGTTGAGCGATGAGGCTGCTCGATCAATCGGAGTAATTGTATAAGAAGCAACAATGTAAGGCATAGATGATTGGCTACATGGCGAGATAAGTGTGCCTTTGCAATATCAGCTCCAGGCAATCAGCAGAGGATCTTATCAATATAAGCTCGAATGCAGCAGATGGAAGGACAAACAATGGAAACAACACATATACACACTGGATGACAATGTCACCTTACATAAACCAAGAATATAAGATATAGAAGTGAGTGAGATAATCTTCCATACCATTATAAACATCATGGGGCACATAGAAAGACTAACAGAAAAGGCAATGATCATACACCATACGTATTTGTTTATCGAAATAGCTATGGTACCCTAAATCATGAATTTTGGGTTACCGTAATTTTTTTCCCAAAAGAGACCAACACCTGTAGCCTCACAGTCAACATGTAGCACATAAGCATAATAAACATTCTCGTACATGTAGGATATGAGGTTATATCAGCAAGCACAATGAAATTTCATAACTGGGATTTGGGATGCACAGACACGTAAATAACCAGGCAGTAGAACCTTTATTTTTCACAAGAACCTCTCCAAGTGTGAAACAACAATCCCATATCATCTATAACATATGTATTGATAAGATAAATGATAGTTTCTTGAGGATTTTTCCAGTAAACAAAAGCCTGATGAGATAAACACGACACAATGATAAGAACAAACACTTTTTTATCTTTTTCCTTCTCAACATTGTATGGAACTGGAACTCTTTTTAGTTTTATTGTAAACAAAACTTAAACATTTTCTCTTTTCTCATAATATTGTAAGTTATTTGAATTGAATATCAACTGTAGGTGAATGAACCAAGAAACATATTTTGATTTTCTGATCAGGAACTACACGCTCAAGCATATCACTAAAAAAAAAAAGAAGACTGTCCCTGTAAAGAAGGCGATTGACATGGCAAAACAAACCGGTCTGCTCAGAGGATGGTAACATCGCTCTAAGGATCAAACCACAGCTGTCATCTCAAAACAGTAGGATATGAAAAATCAACATCTAACATGAACACATGTCACATTTGCTGGTAATATATACCAGATCAACACATCAAGTTTCTTTGTCAAATAAATATTGAAGTGAGGAGGCTACCAAATAGGCAATCACTAGTCAATATAAAAAAACACAACAAGAAATCCAGCATTACGATGAGAATACAAAAATTATTGCAATATATCCCTAGGGAAGAATAAAAGGAAATTATCTGGAATGAACATAATGTTATCATCAAGTGTAAGATCGAGGATGCCGACCAGAGGTGGTTGAATAGGCTAAGACCAAGTATATATGCGAATCTTAACTCAATTTAGTTTAGCATGAATAAAGCCTAAAACAATTGTATTCACGTAAGTGCACCAACAAATTTAATTCTATGAATGTATATTGTTTGAATGTAAATTGAACACAAGAAAGCAAACCACAATTGACACGGTTCTTTTTCACCGTGTTCGGAGACTTGCTGGTCTCCACTATTCTACGTTGAGGTAAACACAAATGAATTGGACCGGCTCTACAAACTAAGCCTTCCACGTCAAATCCACTAGTAGTAGCTCTTTCCCGCTCCGGGTAGGTGAAATCTAACCATCACACTTTATCGGGTCTTCTCACAATCTTCTTAAGAAGATCACCATGCACGACGCCTCCAGCGGGCATCTAGGAGTCGACAAACTCCAGGAGTAATAAGTCAAGCATCTCGCTTGACTCTCACCACGTGCAACAAATGTACAAACTCAAGTGGATACTAAATCCACATCTAGATACAACACATGCAATTTAGAGCCTTCCTTCTGCTCACAAGGTGCAACATATGCATAATTAAGAGGAGGATCTCACACTAGCTCAAGAAAGTGAAATAGAGTGCCAAAGGTTCTTCTCCAACCGGCCATAAGGGGTATTTATACCATACCATAAAAACTAGCCGTATGAAGCAAAATACCTAAAAAACAAGATTTTCAGAAGTACCACAGGCTTAAGATCGACACTTTCGCTCCCCTTGCTACGATTAGAAAATTAGATATTATCAGTGAATCCGGTAGTTTCGACGGCTATCATCCGGTACTATCGCTCGGCGGTAGTACCGCTACACTCATGTGGAACTACCAATTCACCAGGGACGAGAAGACTCCCATAAAGTTGTCTCTCTGGAAAAAATGTACCGCTACACAAGCCGGTCGTTTCGCAACTCGGAAGTACCGCTCATATAGAGCTGGTAGTACTGCTCGCTGGTCAAACGCTCACACAGAACCGAAACTTTTGATCGTCGACTACACTGGTCCTCGACCACATCGGATGGTTTGACTATGTTGGTCTCCGTCCACGTTGATCTCCAACTATGTTGTCCGGTTTGACCACATAGGTCTCCGACCACGATGGTCTTCAATCATGTTGTTCGGATCGACCACGCTAGTTTCTGACTATGTTGTCTGGATCGACCACACAGGTCTCTGACCACGTTGGTTTCGACCACACAGGTCTCGATCATGTCGATCTTTGACCACGTCAATCTTCGATCATACAAATTTCCAACCACCACGTCGATCTTCGACCATATTGTTTCAATTACGTCAGTTCGACCATGTCAATTTCGACCACACAGGTCTTGAACACGTTGGTTCGACCACACTGGATTCGATTACACAGATCTCGACCACATCGGTTCGACCACGCTAGTTCGATCACACAGATCTCGACCACATCGGTTTCGACCACACTAGTTCAACCACGCTGGTTTCGACAATGCTAGTTTCGATCATACATATCTCAACCACATCAGTTCCGATCACGCTTGTTTCAATCACAAACATCTCAACCCAATCGGTTCCGATCACGCTTGTTTCAATCACAAAGATCTCGACCACATAGGTTTCGACCACGCTGGTTTGACCACTCTGGTTCGACCATGTCGATCTTCGATCACATTGATCTTTGACCACATCGATCTTTAACCTTGTTGGTTTGACCAAGCCGGTTCGACCACGTTGATCTTCAATCACATCGATCTTCAACCACACAAGTCATCGACCACATTGATCTTCGACCTTATTGGTTCGACCATGTCAGCTCTCGACCACACAGGTCTTTCGACCACCAACGAACACGATAGTTCTGTGATCGCAACATCGATAATTCCATCCAGCGGTAGTACCACACAACACATGCAGGTAGTTTCGATTTTTCTGAGAAGTGCAGATATTTTAACAGATTTTGCAAAATATATTTGCAAACTATAGTATCATGCACATAAGAATCAAGCATGATTTTCAACAAGCTGCAAAATATATTTGCACATATTTAGAATCATGACATAAGGATTAAATATGAGCTTCAACCATTTGCAAAACACATTTGCAAATGTAAGCCTCATACCACAATGAGCAGAAAACATGGACCTCAAACACTTATAAAACACAATTGCAATGTATAGTCCCATGTTACAAGGATTCAACACATGACCCACAACTATTTTCAAAACACATTCGCAAATATAAGCATCATGCTACGGAGAGTTAGAGCAAGTGAGGTTGAGCTATCAACGGCCCTGTTCTTTATGGCTTCTAAGAGTGGCTTTTGGCTTTTGCTATAGTCCCTAACTTTCAAATGGAGTATTTTCTCAAGACGGGGTCTATAAGTTAATTGTAGTACACGTTAAAAGCCCAACATCTGTATCAACCAAAATAGCAAGCGAATATCTCTCTCTCCGTAATCTCCATCACAAATAGCTAAAATTCAAAAAATTCAACAAAAAACCATAAGCCGTAGCCATATCAAACAGGCCCAACATATGATGAGACTGAAGCTATTAGACATGACATCTCTTAATAGTACGGTAACCTATATTAACAATCTGGTCTTCCAACAAAATACCAAGACTGGTAAAAGACTAGAAACACATCTTTAGTCCTAACTAGTCATACCTTTGTCTTATATCATTGTCTTAATATGAATCAACCAATGATTCATCCATCTCTTGACTTGATGATTAACTCATGATCATCTCCTCTTGAATATGCATCAACTCATGATGCATCATTCACTTGACTTGACGATCTTCAACACATGAAGTCATCTCAAGTCATTCTTATTTGTGGAACCTAATCTATTTATCCAACTCATGAAAAATGTTAGTTCACAAACCAATTGTCATTAATTACCAAACTTCACCATTAACTCATAATGGAGGGAATAAATTCTACAATATTCTTTTTTTGGCAATTCATGACAATCTCAATTAATAATGTGATAAAAATTGATTTGTGAGTATACAACAATTGTGTACTCTAAGATAAGCTGTAATACCACCCAAATGCAAATAGGGAACAACCGAGATAAAGAAAGAGAGAAGTTTTGCCGTCAGACCCATCGACTTTTAGAGTGCCGAATAAGTAACGCTCGCAGAGGTTTTCAGACCTTCCAAGGACGGTCGACACCGTCTAGAGAGCTGAGTAGCGCTCTCAGAGGTTCCCAGACCGCCCAGGGATAGTCGGCACTGTCTCGCGTTATGGGTTTTCGTCATTCGGCAGGAATTCTATTCTTACCTTTTCGCGTTATGGCCCCAACCATGCCCTTAAAAAGCCAGCACATCATAGCAAGCCCTCATTTTCTCACCTCATCTTCTTATCAACTAAGGTAAGAGCAAAACTAGGGGGAGCCATCACCCCTCGGTTCCTTTTCACTGCCAAGGCCGAGAGCCAACCCCAAACCCAAAAACATCCTCACCCCCAAAGCTTACCATAGTGAGTAGGAGAAGAAGAGGGAGCCCAAAGGAGGAGGAGCAAGCGGAGCGGCCGACCATGACGACAAAAGGAGGAACCATTTGAACCCTCAACTTCGACCTCGCCCATTCCTTGCTAGGCAAACAAGTAAGCCTTACCTTCCATCCTTGTTTCGGCGCCATAGCACAACACATGCAAGACGTAAAACACATAGAGTAGAGGAGCAAACCGACGAGTAGTAGTTGGGGAAGTGGCCGGTCGGTGAAGAACCGTGGCCGGCAAGCTCGGCTCCATTGGGGGCGAGGCCGAATGCCGAAGCCGGGGGCGACGGTCGACGGTGGTGGGTGGTGGCGCGGGCGACCGAGGGCGGAGGCGCAGGCAGCCAGGGCCGGAGCCGAGGACGGTGGCCGTGTCGACCAGGCAGCGGCGCCTAGTGCCCCACCGCCGCGCGCACGCAAGGGGAAGCAGATCCGGTCCCGACCGGTCGAATCCGAGGCGAAGCAGGGGGTGGCCGTCGGTGAGCCCAAGGGCTGGCGAGCCGGGCTCGCCCGCGCGCCGTCACGCCACCCGGAGAGGCGTGTGGAAGGGGTCCCGCGCAAGAGGGAGAGAGAGTGGGAGGGGAAGGTAGGGGTCGGCGGAGGCGTCATCGGCGGCGAGTTCGCGGCCGACGAGCCTGAGCTCGGTCGTGCGCACCCACATCGCCTGGAGAAGTGCCCGCGCAAGAGAGGGGGAGGGGAGAAGGAGGAGGCAGGGCAGGTAGAGGGGCCGTCGGCGGTGAGATAGGGCCAGCGACGCTGAGCCGGCCACACGCCGCCGCGCCGCCCGGGCGAAAACGGTGAGGAGGAGGAGGCCCTTTTGGCTGATTAGAATGGGGGGAAGAGGTAAGGCCATTCGGCCGAACCGGATAAGAAAGAAAGAAAAAAAGGAAAAGGAAAGAGAGGAGAGAGAGAAAGGAGAAGAAGAGAAAAGAAGAGGAAAGAAAAAAAGACAAAGAAAAGAAAAGAGGAGAAAAAGGAAAGAAAAGAAAGAAATGGGGTGGTACCTGCGCGACGGGACCTTGACCCCGTGCATTCTATGCCTGAGTCGGGTCAAGCACATAGAATCGTCGCTACCCGTTTAAACTCTGATTTTTGATTTGCCGTTAAGACGGGTTGACGTCTGTACGGGTGGAGGTTCCGGGTCGAAGCCGTCCACGTATCGTCCCCGAGGCTAACCAGGCAAGTGCATGGTAAAGCGGTGAATTCGGGTAGTGATTTCTGTTAAATGAATGATGATGCATGGCTTACCATGTTGGGGTAAGTTAAATATTTTTGGAATGCATATTGAGAAATGATGAACGATGAATGTTGAGACATGACATGTTGATATGCATAGATGGAGAACTTGCATTGCATGCATGTCATGAAAAGAGAAAGTGGCGGTTCACTTTGTGTGGACTAGAGATGGCAACGGGCATAAACCCGCCGGGTTTTGCTATCCCAAATCCATGCCCACGAAAGTTGGACGTGCCCGCTAAAAAACCCATACCCGTGACGGGTGTAGATTTTTTCCCAGACCCATGCCCACTGGGTTAATGGGTACCCACGGGTCGCCCGTCGGGTCAGTAATGCGAGCTGCAACAATGGTTAATGGAGAGGAGGAAGAAGTTCACCGGCCATCTTCGTTGGAGCCGGAGGGTAGCGCCATGGCCAAGGGCCTACTGCTGCGATGCGCGTTGGCTGTGGCGTGGGGGCGGCGGGCTGAACTGGAAGGCGAGGCAACGGCGAGGGCGTGCAGGAGGACGAACGTGCGGCGAGAGTGGCAGGAGCAGGAGCGGGAGCTGCGGGACGAGAGGGTGAGCATGGAGACTACCAGAGACCAAGCGCGGAGCGCCAGATGCGCCGCCGCTGCGGCGGCTGTTGAATCGCGGCCGAGTGCTAGCTAGGGTTAGCCGTATGCGTAATGGGGCATTGCCGCATTGGATTTGGGGGCTTGGGGCTAAATGGCTAATGGGCTATGGGCTGGGCTGGTTTGCTTGGGAGGCTGGGAGTCTGGGTTTATAACTCCTATGGATCGAGTTTATATTACCCTTGGGTTTACAGGTTTGGGTACTATAGGAACGTACTCGAACCCGGCAGACCCGATGGGTTGGGCTTTTTGCCAATTAAGAGGCCCATGGGTTAGGAAATTGACTCAGACTTATGCCCTAATAGAGTAAAAACCCACCGGGTATCGGGTTTCGGGTACCCATTGCCATCTCTAGTGTGGACGTTCTACGGGAGTGGAGATTGAGGTCCTCGTATGAGAATGACGGGCTACTGTGGTCCCCGTATGAAAAAGGACGGGCTTGTGATCCCCGCATGGAAACAGGCGGGCCTGGGTGAGCATCGACGAGTGCTCGTTCTGCTATATCGGTATAGGCTAAAGAGATAAGAGAGAAGTGCATGGGTATATGCATGATGAATAGTTCATCAGAACTTGAAGTGGTTAAAAATGGAAAAGTGGTTAATGAAACTGGAACGATCATGGTCTAATTGGTGAACCTGTTATTTGCTGTTTTGCTTTATACTTGCTGAGTCGGTGAACTCACCCTTGCTTCGTTGTTGTTTTTAGGTGACCGTTGAGGACGACATGCACGGGCGGGAGTAGCACATGAATAAATGGCACGAACCAGCATCACTCTTTGTATCACCTTTTGTCAGTGTATTTTAGCCTTTACTAGACTAGAGTAATCACTAAAAATGCTATGATGCATCCGAACGCAGCAAAATAAATAAATCTAATGTTGGCTTAAATTCTTCTAGTTGATGATGAAATGGTAAGCGTATGCAGTGGTGGTAACATTCTGGCCCAGAGGATGGGCGGGGTGTTACATAAGCATTTTAAACAAAGCTTACTCATCCGGTTATCATGAATCATCCAACCATTAACATATAATGGAGTAACTAGACGATAAATCAATTATGAGTATATATGAACTACACAAACTATATATACTGAAGGGATATGTTTCAAAGTAAAAATCCTTAATATTTGGAAAAGAGGAATATGGATCAATACTAACGAAGTCTCAAAACATTGAGTGAACTCTCTGAAAATATGTGCATCCAATAATGTATTATGAAAGCATATACACATATTCAAATTAGACTATTTGGTAAAGTTCAATCTATATTTTGAATCTAAGAAATGCAATAATATATAAGAATTTGAAGTTGAATGCATACTTCTTATGATTTTTACCTTTTCATCCAAATAAGACTAAGCAATATCATAATTAATAAACAAGTTAGTCTCACAATTAGATTTATCATTATCACCAAAACCAAATTAATAGAGTTTGAACTTACACCAAGCTGGTTGAAGACAAATCCTACACCTTGTTCAACTAGGAAAGAGCAAACTTAATCTAGTTTATGAACCTTACATATAGGTAGGATTTGGATATTGGAGGTGACTACATGATTAAAAAATTAGATACCAGAACTTTGTTAGTAACAAAGGACTATGAAAACACAAAATAAATTTGTTAACGTGAAGATGAATACATGCAAACAAAATTCATCTAGAGGTAGGTAGAAATCGGGACAGTTGGATATAAAATTTTATATAGAATACGGGCATTTATATTTTACATGTTTCTGGCACTCTCCCCAACAAGTCACCAAATATATTGAAATATTGCTACTGTTTTTAGTTTAGCCTGCAAATTGACAACTCAATCTTATTTCCTTCAGTTATAGAGAAGAGAAGAATTAATTCACCTGTAATTATCTTGTTTTGTAGGTTGTTTCTTCAAATTGTATTGGCTAAGGTGAATTTTGACATATTAATGCATGTTGATTTTGATTAACGAAATTAGCAAGCTAAAGGGACAGATGACAATAGTAGAGTTCCTTATCATTAGGGGCCATTGATGCACACCATGACACTTTAGAGCTACTGCAGATGATGAAAAATGGAGATATGGTTGTGTTGTAAATGTAGGTCCATAAGAGTCATTTACAAGCTGCTGAAATTGTTAGGAGTAGAGAATACATAGACACATCACTAAAGACACATGGTATTGTGAAGCTAATAAATATAATAAATAAGGAAAGGGATCGAATACAGACAAAAGTACATTATTTGCACTCAACAAACAATGTAACAGAAATGGAAAACAATCTTATATGTATGATGTTATCTTCAAAATGGTAATGGACTTTGCATAGTATATATTTCAAATGTGTGCCTTCTTTGAATAAACTATTCAGTAGGATAAGTAATCTGCAGAGACACAAACTGTAAGTAAGTTCCTAACTAAACAACACGAACGTAAGCTAGTAAGTATGGCAATGTTATCACTTACTACTTAATGTTACAAAAAAAGAAAGTTCAGAACTTAAAGAACCATGCTTTCTTCAAAAGAGCTTGCCATGTTCTCCTAGTCATGTTTGGCAATATTTTCTAACCCATGAATCATGGCAATTAGTAGGATAACACATGTAATTGCATGTTTATAGTTTTTACACCTTCACATCCTAGCATCACTTAATAATAACATGCATAAATCATATTTACCCTTAAGCCAATTACAAAATGTAATCCTGAACTAATTGCATAGTTAAAAACATATCCTAAGCTTGAAGGCCTGTAGCAATATGTCCTGAACAAGAACAATGAAAAAATGCATGAGGTAGTTGGTCATTCACGCATGCACATATATAGAAGCATTTTTAAAAGGGGAAATTTCGTAATCAATGACAACACTAATAAGATATGAGAAGGTATGTAATGGCAGTCCACCCAGAAAATATTCAACATAGAACTAATAATGTGAACTGCTAGTATGGTAAAGGAAGATAGAGGCACACCCCATTGGGTTAATGTAACAAAAGGACTTGAAAATTGTAGTCCTACCTAGAGATGGAACAACAAAGGTTTGATTAGAGTAAACGAAATGTGCTCATCAATTCTATCTCATCACTGAAATTGAGTATCACCTTAGCTTCAAAATAGCACCAAACAATGTAGCTCTCATTGATTAGAGTCCACTGGTGTGTTGGCTCTACACTCACAAGCCATAATAGAAAAAAAGTTTTTCTTAGTATGATGTCCTGCCAGTGTTTTTAGGTGCAGATTTTCTATTCAACATACATCATCAGCGTTATCACTGCCACTTGAATCTATTGGATGCTCTACAGGCATGGCATGAGCAAAAATAAAATAAAGGTGTGAAATCTCTACCGACCATAGTGAGGAGGATTAGCACTGCAGATAGTGTGGGTGCATGCCATGGGTGGACGATAAAGGTAATTTTACAGCTTGGTACAAATAAAAGCAACGCTTGTTTTAGGTACTTTAATTTAGATCACATATTGACTATACTAGAATCTGGCTAACAGAACTATAACTACATCCTAGTGCAAAGAAGATCAAAGGGGTTAGAACATGATCACAATCATAGAAAGCAAGAGGGAAACCTACACCTTGATTTGGTGGTAACTCTTGAATGCCCCAGATCAACCTCTCTTGTAGCCGTCTCGCTATCCAATCACAAAAACCTACATAATGCATACAAATAAAAACCAGACCCAATTATTGTTAACATAATGCACAACAAGGAAATAGAGAGGGAAACAATGAGAAAAAACAAGGAGCTAAAGCTACACAGAGGGAGGAGGTGGCTAAATGGGAACTCATCAAAGTGCTGCAGATGCTGCTGTGGTTGAAGAAGAAGCGGAGCCATGGTCTGATCTGGGCGTTGATGCGCACAACAGTAGTGGAGGGAGGGAGGGGGCTGTTGCACGGTAGGTGGCATCCATTGAAGGGGTGGGGATGTAGGCAGCGCGGAAGGCTAGGGATGGAGGTGGCGTGGAAGTCTGAGGCCATGGGGGTAGGGAACAGGAGGGCATCCTAGGAGGCAGCGACGGCACGGTCTAGGGAGAGCTAGGGTTTGAGCACGTGGTGTGTTGGGATTTTTATGTGGCTCTTAATATTTATTGCGGTTATTGTCAGTTTAATTTAACATGAAATTATTTATATTATTGATGCAAGTGATAGGGAATACTTTGATACGAAATTTAACTCAAGAAATTAATACTCAAGGTGCCAAGGACGATTGTGCTGGAATAAGGGAGACATATTTATTGAGATCGAGTCTACTGAAATTTAATATGCATGTATATGTTTAACCTGGGTACAACACATGGCAGAATAGCTAGGTTTGTTTTGTAGGATCTGCTCTGTAAGCTGTTGACCCACATGATCAGATTGGAATTTATCTTATAAATAATATGATCATAGTGCATGACTCACACATGGGTGCTAGGAACTAATATATTTTAGACTCGTAGAACTGACCTGTCTGATCGTGGTTGGTGACATAGTTCAGGAGTCTCACGGTATATCAGAAATAGGTCGGTCATTTTGTAACACCTGTTAGTAGAGTTTGTAAATAGGTCCTACCCTGTAACCTCATAATGCAATTATGAGCAGCACAATGAAAAAGATAGAGTAATAGAGGGTAGATCGGAAAACCTCCACAAAATTAATCTAGCGTTTAAGAAAACCTATGGCAACCCTTAGACAGCGATAAGCGTGCGCCATCGAATCGGTGTCACCCCGACTCCATCCCGTCTCCCCTACCATCGAATCAATGTCGTCCCCTCTCAATTTCGCTTCCATCGCTGTCAAATCGACATGACATGACAAAAGGGGCGGTGTCCATGGAGCCGCACCACCTCCTCTCTCGCAGCCGGTGCATATCATTGACTCCTCTTCACCGTGCTGGGCAACGGCATCTCCTCCCTCGTCGCCGGCCCCATGCCGTTTCCCTTCTCGTCGCTGTGTTGTGCTGCCACCACCACCTTTGCTAGAGAAGCAGAGAAGATGAGAATGAAGGAGGAGAGTGCAAGGCGCCACTCGCCGCCGGGGACAATGGGGAGGAAGGGAGGGAAGGAGAGAGAGCGAGAGGAGCGACGTCTTGACAAGGGACAGATGCCTTGACCAGGGGCAGCAACGGCCGCGATCGGGTGAAGCAAAGGGTGAGGGATGGAGAATGGGGAATGAGAGTGCCTCCTCCTCGAGGGCTCTGTGGGTCCCAATTCAATGGTAGGGCAAGCACGTAGGAGCGGGGGCACGCGGATGGCTGGATCGGCTTCCAAGCCCACAAATGTGAGAAAACACGGCCATCGAACCCCAACGTAGCATTGTTAGGATGCGTACACGACAAGCCATTCGTGGACTAAGTGTACGATGATAGTAGGATGCAATCTTGACTAAAGGGATAGGAGGGCAACAATTTATGCAGCTGTGGGCGAAGCAAAAGTTCAAATCATATTTTTGGTAATCACCCAGAGGTGACAGAAACTCAAATTATTCCCTAAAAACAGTTCTTCTTTAATATTTTCTTGACTAAATCTAGGGGTATTGTTAATGTTGAGGATATAAATTGCTCTGATAGTTGGATAATGGTATTGATAATTTTTGTCATATTTGGAGCCTTTATTTTCCTGTGTTCTTTATTTGGAGAGAGACACTGATAGATTGAGTAGAGGTAGCTCCCAACTGATCCAATCTAGGTTTACTGAGAGATACTGATTTTGGTTGTGCGTGAAGTTTCTTGAATTTTTTGTGACAAGAATTGATAGTTCTGGAATCAAGAAATGCCTGGGTGATTTGAGAGGACTGGTTGTTGGTGCCGATATGCGGAGTGATTGATTGTTTTGCAGGGTAAGGTTTGGAATTGCTATATGAAAAGTAAGTTCAGGAATTGATAGTTGAAAAGACTTGAGGGGGGTTTTGGTTGTTATTGAAGCCTAATTGTCTTCTTGTGGGTTAAAATTTCTCTTTAAGTTTGTGGTTTGCTTAATTCCACGAATTTAGGGTTCGTTTCGTGTGGGTTAATTTTTCTCTCTTGAGCTGTTCTGTGCTGTAATCTCATTGTCATCTCACTAGTGGCTTGCAATTTGCTTTTGCTTCCAATGATAGACTTGTTTGCAAGTAGAATATGGGGGAGACCATAAGACAATGCTAATTGTTTCAGAAAAGTATTGGCTATTTAAGAACTAGTGCTGGGTCAAGTGTCACAACGAGTTTTCTTAATTGCAGAATGCTACTACCGATTAATGACCACCAATCTAGAATATATCATCGTGCTTTTGTCGCTTTTGGTTCATTACGTTGATCAGAATTCTTTAGGTTCTTGGCCTTGATCAAATCCAAGCTGAAATCAGGCAAGGAATGTGCTCGGTGTTTTATCTCAAAGAAGGGGTTCAAATGCCTCGTTGAATATGATAGTATTAATTTCGAGCAATGCCACATTACTTTAGTAATCCATCATGTGGTATATGTGTGATTCTAGGAAAAATTGCACCGCCATTGAAGTGTTATTATTATTATTATTATTATTATTATTATTATTATTATTATTATTATTATTATTATTATTATTATTATTATTATTATTTGCGAGGGAGGTACTTCAACAAATTACTGATAAATCTGTTATCATCAGCCAAATATCACTCCTAGATGTCACCATCACCATTTTAATGGTATTATCTTATTAGTCAACTATTTGTTAGTATTCCTTGCTAGTTTAAAATGCATGAATTTCACAGAAAATTATTTTTTTATGAATCTGAAATAATTTCTGCATTCAAAATGAAACCTTATTTTTTAAAAATTGAATTTAACAGAAGTGCCAATTGTACCCTCTGAACCGTTGGACCGTGGAGTAACATACATGGTCCACACCCAAACTTGGTCCGGTTGGACCAAATCGCGCACATGGCACGCCTCCATCTGGACCAAACTGCACCGTACCCCCGAACAGCGACACGGCGTGGAGTCTCGTCGGGCTCACGCGGCCGCCGGGCGGAGCAACTCGCAGGTGAGCGCACCCGCGGCCTGCGTGCAGTGGCGGAGGCCACGACCACGGGCTCCGCCACGCCGTCGAGAGCAACGGCGGGAAGGGGTGTGGCTGTTGCTGCTGCTATTGTTCGTAGTGGTCAGATTTGCAAAACTTCAATTTTTCTTGAAAAAGGGGGGAAAACTTAGTGCCTTTGATACGACTGATAATTTGATACTCGCTGCATCATAAGAAGATTCGTAGATCAGTCAAGGAAAGATTTGTGCAGTAATTCGATCTATGAGATTAATGTAGGATTCAGCTTTCCAAATGGACTGTTGAGTGACGCTTAAATTGCACATGTATGTTAGTTCAGGAAAATGTATGAATCACAAATGTTAGTCCGGTTGAGCAATTCTTTTGAACAACATCCTATGACAGTGATGCCATTACTAACACAATTGTCGTTAGTGAAAGTTTGTATCTAGCAGACCAACCAGTTGACATTAGTTAGATTGGCTTCAGTGAATCACCCATTACTTGTGAAGCACTTCACTTGCTGGAAGAAAGTACGCGGAAGCTTTTTTACTGCCCTCAATCTTTCCGCAGCCAAAATTTACAATTCTTTGAAATTGCACACCTAAAAGGGGGCCAAGATGTTACATTTTAGTTTGACTGCTTTGCATGATAGGAATGCTTTTGAAGATGGTTCAAACTTCAATATAGCAAAAACCTTGATAGGATAAGAACGATTGATGAATGAATTTTCTCACCATTTCATTTAAAGGTTTCAAAAAGGTGTCTGATGACAGTTGCAATAAGCATGTTAATCTTCAGATTATTTCAAGCTCATTCAGCATTTTGAGTTTTTTACCAAATTATTTGAAACTTCTAGATGCTGGAGGTTATTGTACCTTGTCTTTTGCCTGATCATGGGAAGTTAATGGTGGTTAAGTACAAGAAAAGAAATTTTAACTAACATAGTGACGATGCATTAATATCGAACTGGAACAATTATTTGTTGCTAGTGATGAAAACAGAATAATGACTTGCGAAAGGTAGCTTCTACCTCCCTCAGGTAATTTATATTTTTCCGCAAGACTGCTAACAGGTTGCATACTTTAGAGATCATGTTCACATTGCCGTATCCATATTAACCAGCAGTGTCTTTGTAGAGTTACGTGATGAATGCAGACATTGAATTATATTATGGCTGGAAACTTCGTGTATATTCCTTTTATTTAATCCAACATAATGCTGTCATGAAGAAGGAAATTTTCATTTGTGGATGGAAAACAGGAAGATATAATGACAGGTAACTGATCGTAATATTTCTTCTTTTGGTCATATCTAAAATGGAGTACCTGACAAGTAGAGTTGCAGGGGTGTAATTTGTGTGTATTAACACATATCACTGTAATATAGCACTACCTTGCTTGTCTCCAATGCTTCCAGCCTCCTATGGCATTTGCCGAAATATCCTCTACATCCCATTACTGGTACAATGGTACATAGTACAGTAAATAGAAAGAAATATTGTTATTGGTTTTCTTTTCCATCAATGCCCAAGTTTGGCATATTGAGCTATTTCCAGCTAATCATTGGTTTTATCTTTTGTTTAAACAAGGAGAAAATGGTCCTCCTGCAATCGACAAAGATAAACAAGAAGAAAAAGGCCCTCCTGCAATTCACAAGGATAAAAATTTGAGGTTTTGCATGCTAATTAGTATGAAATGTCAGGTTGATCGATCCTATTCTCTGGGAAAGCATACAAGTATATAACCTCATTTTTACTGCCGCTGCTTCTCACTTCTCAGAGATGCTGCTGTATTGACATGTTGGACGCTGCTTACAGCTTCCTCCTGTGATAAAATTTTAGATACGGTTTCTAGGAATTCATCGATTGTGCTTTAGAGCTCATGAATGTTTGCTTGAATTATCTGTGGACCTGTGGTAGACCCTCAGTAGTGTGCACTGTGCAGTTGAACCAACAGAAACCTTGTTACAATAGGTGTACGGAGATTGCAAATTCCATATTTGAGTTGCTACACCAGGTACTGGACTATTGATTTTTTTTCCAAAAGATAAAGTTTGGATGTGATACACTAATAAAAGGTAGGCTGCATACGAGTACTAATTTGAGGTGTCACATACTGATTACTTAAGTCATTCATTTATGTTGTACTCTTTGTAAGTTTGTTCACGTTGGTGGTCTAATAATTGATTAGGCAACTAAATCACTATTCTATTTTCAGCTTCATGATTACTTCTCGCTAACTAGTTATGGATGGTTGAGTATTCTGAAGGCAGCAGTTTGGCTTGTCTAAAGGGTGAGGTACAGAAGTAGAGCAAGATTCACTTCCTAGTAAGGTAAAATATCAATGTTTACTCCTGTTGGTCGATTTAGTTTGTTTTATGCACTATTGATTTATGCTAATGTCAATGAAGTAACAACCTGTGTTCTTTCCTGACAATGTAATGCATATCTTAATTTAACTGAGTGCTAAAAGATAGCAATTAGGTTAACAAGGGGTTGGTGGATTGAATTTTTAAGATGGATATGGAGTTATGGACCTTGCTAGAGAGCAGAGTTTGTTCTTCTAGGTTCTATGTGCAACAGTGCAAGTAAGTTAGTTGGTCACATGGTTACTGAAATAAATTTTCGATGTTACTGTAGCACCAAGATAGGAAGTCAAATTGCTTGGATCAAGAGCCAGATTACCAGTTTCAGACAAGAAAATGCTCATAATGTGATAATTCACAGATCATCTTGGATTCTGCAGTGTGTTTAGAATAAATAAACTATTCCATTTCATTCGAATGTTGTCAGGTCTCAGGCAAAATGTTGTTGGTTTGACAGGATACAGTGCCCTAAAAAACTTGCCCTGAAGAAGCACTTTGTGACAAATGCCTTTTATGTCACATGTGCATTTGGTAATGTTGATTCTTATTTTACAAACAAAGGAATACAAACTATCAAAGCATAATATGTATAAATGAATACAAAATTGTTGTGAAGCTTATGGATGGAATAAAAGGAATATTATTTCTGAGTAATGTAAAGAAAAGATAAAACTCACAACTATGGGGTTAAATATAACACACTCAGTTGTGTGCTAAGGGGGAAAATCATGGTAGAAGCTTCAGACCTAGCCTTGTGGGACAGGGATAGAGCGAGAAATAACTTTGGCAGTGATTCTAAAAGTTTCATTGCACCTGATTTCGATGCTATATATGCAATTGGTGGGGAAATGATCATGAATTCTGAGAGTTGGCACTTCAAAATCGTAAGTCGAATTCAGAGGGTTGGCACTTCGCAATTACAAGTTTACTTTCTTTTCACTCATTTTCTAATAGTTTGTTAAAGCTTGAGCATTTTTCATGTTTGTAACTACAAATACCATGGACTAAAACATCTGCTGCATGCGTTCCATCTGATGCACAGCAATTGAAAATGTTGTGACACTTCTTTGACATTTAAAACAAAATTATATATATTTTGTTGATATGCACATTATATCTGTGAGTGCCTCAATGGTATTTTCTCAAGGGAACCACATGCACAGCAAAATCCAAATGATTCGTCTATTCTGGTAATCAACTAAGTATATCTGGTAAAGGCTTGTCCTTTTTATGCCCCCCGGTTTGCTGCAATAATGCATGGGATAAGTTCCAATGTTTATTGTGAAAGGGCCTTTTGTGATGAAAATGTTTACTTGTGAAGCACTTCATATTATGAAATTTCATGGTGGTCATGTTTGTGACCACATTGATATTAAACTAAGTGCTCAATCCATCAATGGAGTGAAACACAAAGTTGGAACGGTCTTTGGTTGTGCTCTTTGAAGCTGAATAGATCAATCCTACGTCATTGATATGCGAGAGAGATTGACCCGTAACTACTCTTGATGACTGATTGATAGAATCACATCAATGCCAAACGGAGCCTTACTGATAAACTTGTAAAGTCATTCAACATCAGCATCCAAACAATGACCAAATGAAAGTTACCATTCACATCAAAGTTGTCTGTAAGAAACTTTGGTACGCAATCGCTTGTTGTTGACATCCTTACTCCATTGCCATCCACTTGGAAGTTTGAAATGTGGTGTGTCTAGATTTCTTCTAGATGGATGCATTCCACAGGAGTAGCTTTCATGATCATAAAATATGGATACTGAACTTCTTATCTTCTCATTATTATAGAAGAGAGCAATTTTTATGTATATTATGCATGGCATCTCTTTATATCCATATGCACTGTGCGATGTTTGTGTCCTTTCACAATGCTTTTAAACATTTGAGGACAAAGTGGAATATATTTTTTCACATCTGACTAGTAGCATAATAGAGAGTGCTTACTCAATATGGATATTAGTAGCAGCATAAGTGATGTATACGTCTTGTATAATACTCATATCAATAATGCAATCCAGTACATTCTCAAAAAAATGCAATCCAGTACCGCTGGGGGACAGAATTAAATCATTTCTCTTGTTGTTCAATGACATAAAAACCTATGGGTAGCAATGGATGTTTTGTGGAATTAGGGGAGATAGACTATCTTAGTAGACATGGAGAGTAGGAGGAAAGGAAGAAAAAACTAAAGAAAATACTAAGTAAGAATCAATACCTTGAATCAAATTGATCATGGATGAGTGGATGTCCAAAATACTTTTTTATCATACCTTGAATCAAATTGATAGCATTACTATTTTTATTTTTTACTTAGTTCATATCTGCTATCTTTAAAGTTTACCTCATCATATCTCCCCCCGTTTTACTATACCTGCATTAATACATGCACATTTTACATACCGCTTCTTCAGAATGTGTTAATTGAATATAGCCTGTTGTTGCAATCACTTGGATTTGCAGGAATTTCTCTGACATGCATTTAGAATTCTGAATTTTTATCCACCATTAGGATTCCTAGGGAAAGTTGAAGGAACGAATAACTCAACTTTTAGCTTGAAAGCATTTTTTTTTCATTTTTTTTGTCAACATTGAAGAAAATTTAGGCATCCACGGGTATTTTCTTGATTGTTGGCAACAATTGTTCTTACTCATACTAGACAAAGTTATGTGATGGAAAGCTGCTGCTTTGTTTAAGATGTATAATGACTATATATTGGTGATTAAATCGATCTTCTCTTCTAACAGGGAACAGTTTAATCTGAATATTCTTACGGGTGCAAATTCCTCGATGCATTAGCAGTTCGATGTAAGACAACATTCTGCTCTCTCTGTTTACAATTTTAACACAGATTCTTTAGTTGTTTATCATAGCAAGAAATCGCTTTACTTGCTGGTTGTTTCACTTTTAGGTGTTCTTAGGTAAGAAAAAGCATGCCAGTGCGGATCTGTGATGCTTCTTAGACAACAACACCAATTTCATCGCCGTTTGCTAGAGAACAATGTCGATTGGTCAAAGAAGAAAGCCTGTTGTTTGTTCAATTCCTGTCACTTGTTCTTTTCTTTTCCCCCACTCCATGCTCACCACTGCATTCATTCTTGGAAAAGTTTAACCTGCATGCATATCTGTACCAACCACGACAAGATAAATGGGAGTGACAGAGTGAACAGTAAGCTTTGTCCTTCAGCTTGCGGTGCCATAGACCAGTGTGTATCTACGAGCTTGCTGTTCTTCTATGTGCCAGAGAACCGGAAATTATTCCTTTCGTTAAGCAACCTGACCAACTTATGTACCTTTTTTTTTTGCGCATTTTAATAGTATTTTATTTTTGTGTACATGTCTCTGCCAAATTATCTCTCTGTTTTTGCATGTATATGTTACCGACAAGTTCCCTCGCTTTTTACCTCTGTCAGATCTGGAAATGATCTTCGGCAATGTAAAATGATTAAAACGAATCTTAAATTTACTAGGAACTGGACCAAATTCAAGTATATGATAGGCCCAAAATAAGGCCATAAATTAAGGCCCGCTAATCAAATGGCTCTTTTCGGCCCAATTCTCCTGGGAGTGGGAGCACATTAGAAAGCCCACCTTGGATGGGAAAGCACACGCTGAAACCCTAAAACCCTTCTTCCCACACGAGCTCAGCCGGAGAAAGGGAAGGCGCGGCGGCGAGGAAGAAAGCAAGCAAGAAAGCATGGTGGTGCGGATCCGGCTCGCGCGGTTCGGCTGCCGGAACAGGCCGTTCTACCGGGTGATGGCGGCCGACAGCCGCTCCCCGCGCGACGGCAAGCACCTCGAGGTCCTCGGCTACTACAACCCGCTCCCCGGTGCGCCCTCCTTTCTCCTGCGCCCCCAAATCTCTTTTGGATTGATCCGTTCAAGTGCCCGCGTTTCTCCTGCTTCCTGACTGATTTCGACGGATCAGTTCCATTTAGTCCTGTTGCTTTGATCAGATGTGCGAAGGATTTGTAATGCGATTTTGTGCGTGCGCAGGAGATTAGTGATGACTTAATAGCTGACGAAGAAATATGTGCCTTCTGTTGCTGTTTGCAGGGAAGGATGGTGGCAAGAGGATGGGGCTGAAATTCGACCGGGTCAAGTGAGTCTTGCTTGCTCTTTGATTTAGAGTATTCCCTTTGCTCTATTCTATTCCTTTTTGGACAAAAGTTGGCATGTTGCAACATTTGATTGCAGGTAGTCTAGAATTAAAATTGCTACATCAGCCCTTAATCTTTGAAGGGTAGTTGTGTTGGGGATTTTAGAGGCTAAATGGGGGCTGATTCAGTCATATGAGCCTTGTGATTTCATGATTTGCTTGAGGCGGTAGATCGTATTATTAGGCATGATGAGTAGAAGGTGAAAGAAAGAAATGGGAGAAAGATAGTGAAATTATGTGGTGCTGTACTCTGCTAGTTGATTGTAATGCCAATTGCCAAGCATCATTCTACCCTCCCAACTTTCCTCCCTCAGGGAAGAAAATTACGGATTTAAGGAATCAAACATCTATGCTGATTTAAGAAACTTTCCTCCCAAGTGCGTGAAATGTGCTTGATTGCATCCATATCAGAGCTAACGAATACTTGCTAGAAGTATGCTATGCTGTTTTTTCCCCTTCCTTGCAAGGCCATGTAACACCATACAACTGTACTTCTGTTGTAGGTACTGGCTGTCAGTTGGGGCACAACCTTCAGATCCTGTGCAGCGCATCCTCTTCCGCGCCGGGATTCTGCCTCCACCTCCAATGCTAGCTATGGCCCGGAAGGGTGGGCCGCGTGATAGGCGCCCCATTCATCCAATGACCGGGCGTCCCTTGGATCTTGAGGGCATCGCAATTGTAGATGATTCCAATGCTCCTGAAGATGATGCTGAAGAGCCTACATTGGAGGCATGATAAATTTTCTGTTTTGGCATATGGAGTGGTACTACAAGAAGAAGTAACTTGCTTGTTGTGCTTCTGATAAGATTACGAGTATGTACTGGCAGCATTTTAGTCATGTAACTTCCCTTCCTTTATTTTTTTATAAATTTGCAATGTTGTCTCTTTGTCTTAATGCTGCACCATGAGTTGGTCGTCTACAGTCTCTAGTACGTTATCTCCGAATATGTTTCCTGTGGAATGGAATATGCATAGTAACCTCGATGATTTTTTTCTGAGTCCTTTCTGGATGCTGACGTTGACAGATAATGAACATGTACACTTTTCATGTTAAACTGCCGTACACTCAATTCACGCGTTATTTGTTCAGTGGTAGGTAACCAGAAAGGTAGGCAATTCGTTTGAGAACCAACATACGCTTCATAACTCATGTATGATTATTCCTTTTGTGCGAACAAATCAGAACTGATGCTTTATCTGATCTGGTTGCAAAGGTGATATATTTGATTTATGGAACTACAAAAGGTGCATGTTTTAGCATCCTTGTGGATGCTTGTGCCGTTTGTTCGTGCTGATGTTTTCTTGTGTGAATTCCTTCCTTGTTCTTACTGCCTCCTGAAAGCATCTTCTCAAAATTGGGTCATAGGCTTCGCCCACAAAACATGAAAGTATTTAGTAAGGGCCAGTCCATGTGTGGCAAATTATACCGCTTCTCATGGTTTTTTTTAAAACGCTTGTACTTTGATTCCGATAATGGAAAGTAAAGAGCACAGATCTGATGCAAAAAAAATGGTGTCTGATGCTAAATGGAGGAGTTATAATACCAGTGAGTCGAAATGTTCAGAACTGCATGGAACAAAATAGATGTATAATTTGAGAAAACAGCTACTCCAACATAAGTAAAAAAAAGGCAAAACAATATTCAGAAAAAAGAAGTCAAGTTACCTCACTGAAATGGTTGCCATTTGCCAAGAAGTTCAGTGTGCTCCATGTGAATTGCAGCGGACAGATAAGAAGTTCAGAATCTTCATGCTGTAATCCTGACACTTCTGATGCTAACGATACGATTCAACTCAAGAACTTGTTTCTGCATCCGACTGAGAAAAATTGTTCTGCTTGTCCAACTGCTGAAACGTGCACTCTGTCCAAGTTGTGTATCTTGCAAAAGTTTAGTAATGTTCAGGCTATAGACATCAAAGATTGGTTAAGGTGTAAAGATTCACAAAACAAAGCATGTTTGACCAGGAATTAAGGTATCTGCACTAGCAGAAGCATTATCACTTTTGGGGCTAACAAGCATGTCACCGTCATAAGCTTGCATCATCCCAAAAGGTATTTCTTCTTTCCTAGGCCACCCCATCCAAGCAACATGCTAAACCAAGCTCACCAAGGAAAGCTTTCTTTGCATGCATGATTGCAGCACATTAAATCTTGCAAGCATCCTTCCAATGCCTTCCCCTTTCCCTCTCGATCTCCCTATCAACATCAATTTGCCAGATTTGCCATAGCCAAATATCAACATGGAAGGACCAAGAACTTGCAAGCTATGGCTCCTTGTGCTGGCATTGGCTTCTTGGATATATACTCCAATGGGCATGACGTTCACCATATCGAACTACTGCTCCCACCCCATATGGCCGGGGACGCTGGCCGGCGCCGGCACGTCGCAGCTGTCCACGACGGGGTTCAAGCTCGACCCAGGGCAGACCGTCCAGCTCGCCGCGCCGGTGGGGTGGTCGGGGCGGATATGGGCCCGGACAGGGTGCGTGTTCGACGAGGAAGGCGCGGGCGTGTGCCAGACGGGCGACTGCGGCGGGCGGATGGAGTGCAGCGGCATGGGCGCAATGCCGCCGGCCACGCTGTTCGAGGTCACGCTGGGGAAGGGCGGCGGTGAGGACTTCTACGACGTGAGCCTCGTCGACGGCTACAACCTGCCCGTCGTCGCGATCCCGCTAGCGCAGCAGGGCGCGTGCAACACCACCGGCTGCATGGCCGACCTCAACCGCTGTAAGTTGCACCGGCGAAGTAAACGCTACTGTAGCTCGTCCGAAAACCTGGTAGGCTTGCCATTGCCGACTCTGATTCTGATGTTGGCTTTGTCTCGATCGATCGATCAGCGTGCCCCAGGGAGCTGATGGTGGACTGCGGCGGCGGCGCGATCGCGTGCCGGAGCGCGTGCGAGGCGTTCGGGCAGGACAGGTACTGCTGCAGCGGGGCCTACGACACGCCGGCGGCGTGCCACCCGACGGTATACTCCTCCATCTTCAAGTCGGCGTGCCCGCGCGCGTACAGCTACGCCTACGACGACAGCACCAGCACCTTCACCTGCATGGCCTACGACTACACCATTGCCTTCTGCCTCCCAACCTCCGGGTAAGTTGATCACAAACCGTCGGTGTCAACATGTGTCATGAACTCATGGCATACATGGAACTTGGAAGTGTCTAGAACGAGCAAAAAAACGTACTAATGTCTTTTTGATTTTCATGAACACGTACTTATATCTTTTTTATTTTCATGCAGGATAAAGAAGTCTGACGCCATGTTCCTCGGAGCACAGATCGACGGCCAGAGCACAGGCGATGGCCATGTGCCGCCGGTTTACAACAACGGGGGAGGAGGCGCTTATGAACCGCCGGTTTACAACAATGGTGGTGGAGGCGCTCGTCCAATGGCGATGACGGCCTCGTCGGCGAGCACAGGATACATCCAGCCATGGCTTCTGCTACTGCTCGTCTTCTTTTTCTGATCGTTATTCTTCGTTGCTCCATGCATGATTCCTAGCAAGATAATGCTGACATTGAAGCGTCGCGAAGCGCGGAATGAAGAATTGGAAAATTTGAGCAAAATGGAATTGCGTTAATTGGATAAAAGAAAATGCCTAACAAAACCTGCACCAAAGAAGAGATCAATCAAGAAGTCTTTTCAGAGGTTGTTGTTTCTTATTCTTCGTGTATAACAGTTATAAAATTCATTTGGAGTAGATGCTAGGCTACTATTTGTAAAGATTGGATTCATTTATGCTGATTATTGTGAAAACTGCTTGGGTATATCCGTCCAACATGGTGGATCCTCTCAGGCATTTGAACTGCCTTCTTATGAACACAGCCAAGTCATTGCAGAGCTGGGGACAGAAGAAAATAGGTAATATTAAACTCCAACTTTTGGTCACAAAAGAGGTGGTTTTTCACTTGGACAAGACATAGGAAAAAGGGGGAAAAAACACCTTAGTCTGGAGGAATTGTGGCTGAGGAATGAACTTAAAAAAATCCTGTCTTGGTCTGGCTTCTCTTGAGCAAACAATCGCACGGCAACGATCTCGGTTGACTTGGTTAAAAGAGGGCGATGCGAATACTCGTTTATTCCATTTACATGCTAGTATACGACGGAGGCGGAATCATATCCCTTATCTTAAAAGATGGAGAAGAGTTAATCTACAATGAAGACCGCAAGCATTTGTTTTTGTTTAATCACTTTTGGAAGATCATTGGCATCGCTATGCAGATTGAGCACACAGTGAATTTACAAGGCCTAGACTGGCAAGATGTTGACCTCAACAATTTAGATGAACCTTTCTCAGAGGAAGAGATTTGGGATCTAGTTAGGGATCAGTAAGTGAGAAGGCGCCGGGGTCTGATGGTTTTACCGGTCTTTTTCTACAAAATGGCATGGTCAGTGATTAAGAATGATGCCGTTTGTGCTATTCATTCTATTTATTCTTTGCAAGGGAGAAATCTCTGCAGGCTTAATAGTGCTTTAATCACTCTAATTCCCAAAAAAGCCGATGCCCTCTTGCCAAGGATTTTGGGCTGATTTGTTTGATTCATAGCTTCGCCAAGTTGTTTTTCTAAAATCTTAGTGACTCGCTTCAGTATCTTCATCACCTAGTGGATCCTAACCAAAGTACATTTATTGAAGGAAGATCTATACATGAGAGCTCAGCTAAATTATGTCATCAAATAAAGAAATCTAGAATGCTATTAAAGTTGGATATTTTGAAAGCCTTCGATGCTGTATCCTGGCCATCTCTTTTGGAGGTGTTGCAGCATAGAGGATTTGGTTCACGATGGAGAGAGTGGATATCGATGTTGTGATCCTCAGCTAATACCAAATTGTTGCTTAATGGATAGCTAGGGCAAGTTGTCTATAGTGAGCATGGCTTGAGACAAGGTGACACTTTGTCACCAATGCTATTTATTCTAGTAATGGAAGTCCTTAGCAAGATTCTGCAAAAGGCAATCATAGAAAATTTGTTGCAGTCGCTAGGCCATAGAGCCATTAAGTATAGAGTTTCCTTCTATGCAGGTGATGTAATGTTGTTAGTCACACCATCGCCACGAGAATTTGACATAATTAAAAGGATTCTGAAATTATTTGGGACTGCTTTCAGATTGCATACAAACCTAGATAAATGTTCGGCGACATCAATTTGTTGCACAGAGGATGGCCTGCAAGTGGTATCTAAGAGTTTGAAATGCCAAATTTCATATTTTCCTTGCTCTTACTTGGGACTACCTCTTTCAATTAAATGGTTAAAAAAGGCTCATTTACAGCTGAAAGTTGACAAGTTTGTGTCAAAGCTTCCAAAATGGAAATGTTCTCTTTTGTCTTCGGGTGGCAGACTGATTGTGGTGAAGTCGGTATTATCGGCTATGCTAGTATACCAGTTGATGGCCAGGGAGTTTCCTAAATGGATTTTGAAGGCTCTTGATAAATGTTGAAGAAGCTTCTTATGGTCTGGTGAGGAATCAATTCAGGAAGGGAAATGCTTGGTGGCATGGAGTAAGGTCTTTCGGCAGCTAGAATTTGGTGGTCTTGGCATTCAAAATTTGCAATTATGGGGTTTGCACTGCATATGAGATGGTTGTGCCTAAAAAGGACAGATAATATGAGATCATGGTCGGATATGGAAGTTCAATAGGACCATATTGTTAAATCTATGTTTAAAACATCTCTTAGTTTTGAACTAGGAGATGGGAGCTCAATTTTGTTCTAGTCAGATGGTTGGCTAGAAAGTTTGTCAATCAAAATCTAAGCACCAAATCTTTCACAATTGGTGGGTAAGAAAGTGTGTGAGAGAAGGACAATGTAAGTTTTTCGCATTGTTGGTTATTATGAATCGCTGATGGACTGCTGACTGGTTGCATAATAGAGGATTACCTAATCCTCAAGCCTACGTGCTATGTGAACAAGAACTAGGGACAATTTAGCATCTGTTAATTAGTTTATGTTATTGCAAGGTAGGTGTAGTATGCTATCCTTTCCTTGACGAATTGTAGAGCTATCATGCCAGCAATGAGCTCTAACCTTAACACTCCAAGCGACAGCGCGTGAAATTTGATTGTGTTATTGCAAGGTAGGTGTAGTTTGCTATTATTTCATGATTATCAACACACACACATATATGCTAACGACTTAACACTCCAAGCGACAGTGCGTGGAATTTGACGTAAGTACATTCGATCTTAACAAACTCGTTGAAATTCGAGGAAAGCTCCCCCAATTCTTAATAACAGAGGTCATAAATAACACTAGAGAGTTCTACCACTATGACGAAGATTGGATATTGAAACATTTGGTACCATTGTAATCACTCAATTGTGCTTAATCAAACTATTCATTGAAATATACTTCATTTATTTGTTTAATTCATTTGTGAGATCTGTGTAATAATTGTTGTGTGCTATATATGTAATATGTTTGCTTATTTTTAGAGAGCATGGCCAACATTTCCTGGGGTTAGCCAAAAAAATAGGAAATAATATAGATATTCAAATAGCTATCACAGATGGTTTGTAGCAATAAACCATTTGTGTTATATGAATATCACAGATGGTTTTTGGTATTAACCGTCTGTGATATGTAAGGTATCACAGATGACTATGTTTAAGAACTATCTGTGATATATGACATATCACAGATGGTTTTTGGCATTAACCGTCTGTGATAATTAGCATATCATAGACGGCTATATTTAAAAACCATCTGTGATACCTGATATGTCATAGACGATTTTTTTGAAAAACCGTATCATAGATGGTTTTTTTGAAAAACCGTCTGTATTGTAATTATCACAAACGGTTTGAGAGCGTCTATGATAACCACCTATTATTACAAACACATAAATTTAGACAGTTTGATAACCGTCTGTGATGACAGTTGTGAATCATCTGTGATGACCCTTTTTGTCGTAGTGCCTTTCCATGTCTTTTCCCCTTTCTCTGAATAACCAGAGGATGGAAATTAAAGGGGATTGTAAATATTAAATTCATTTATGTTGATCATGGTAGCAAAAAGATAGTGCAAAATATCTAGAATTCTAGACAACTACTTGAACTGTTGTCTGCTTATAGTTCTCCCATCTGATTGTTCTTTTTGTTTGAATAATTAGAAATTGTAGGTATTTCAGCAACAAAAATTTAAAATAAGTACTTGACACTATAGCAACATCCTGTTCATCTAAAAAAGTACTTGACAAAGGTCTGTCAACATTAGTAGTTGTTGGGTTCTATCTAGAAGCATAATAATGAAACCAATCAATCATGCAATAGAGTTACACAAAGGGCATTGTGAAAGTTGAAACACATACTCATGTATCAGTTAGTTCTATGAATTTTCATAGGAAACTTCATTTGAGCAAGTGTAGTACATTCAGATGGCTTAGGGATACAGCATGTGTCCTCGTGACGACAACCATCCATTGACTTATGCTGACTTAAGGCCAATTCTAGGTCAAGTCAATGGTGCCCACTGTGAACAATTCCAACCTGTTCTACCCCTGTGAAAATGATAGCACCATGTTCATCTCCATCGTTGTTCCTGAGTATTAACTGCACGAGCTACCAGCAACGTAGAGACAGGTCATTCTAGAGAAGGCTTGCACTGTGAAAGTAGCAGCGTCTCATCAGATATTTTTGTTATAAATTGTGAGACCGTATGAAGGTTATCCTATGGTTGTTATAAGTAATTGATTTTGGTTCATAGAGTTTACAGAGTTTGAGTTTCATTTTTGATAGTTTCCAATTTTCCAGTTGCATTCTGTTGACAGTGGTCTGACTAGCCTAGGGCTGGTGGTCAGACCGGCTATGGGAGGTGGTGGTTAGACTAGCCTTTGGTTGGTGATCTGACCAACCGAGGTGCCACGGTTAGACCGGACTGTGATTCGCTATAAGTTCGGCCTTGGAGTTTTGAAGTATGAGCTGATTTGAGCTGAATTGGTTGAGTGTGGGCACGGCATGGTACCGTTGCTTGAGTGTATTCATAGTGTGTGAAATATGTTTGAACAAACGTAGGTCAAATTGTGAAGAATTTGTACTCTGAAATAGTTTCTGGTCTTTAATGTGTAGGGAGGCTTTGAATCAACTATGGTCAACGATGAGGACTGAGACTACGCTCATGGAGGAGCCACGATACAGAATGGTCAAGAATGTCGAGTGAGATAGTTAAGCTCAAACGAGGTACAAGGGAAGACAAGGGATGTTGAAGGGAAGATTTGAGCAACAGTTCATCGAATGGTGCGGTCAGTGCAAATGAGGTATGGTTGGGGGAAACTGGCACGAAGAGACTTGTCGAAGCGTGAGCCATTGATGAACCTACATGTTGCAAACATAGATATTACTTGAAAAGGAGGAGATACCATGGACTAGGCTTGAGAAGAAGTGAGGTCCACGGTCAAGGCAAAGGAAGCAGGAAGCTTCGTTGAAGGTTGTAGAGGGATATTTTGGTAAATTATCCAATACCGAAAAAGTGATGGTGTGCAAAACCACGGTGGTTCTCTAAATGGTTTATGCCATGGATGTGTTGAAAATACTAAGTAGATCAAGCGTTGAATCACTAACGGGTTAATGGGTGTGTGCTTTGAGAAGAGTACATGTGTAAATGTAAAACCCAGTATGATGTTAGATTAACGGGTTAGTCCATGGAAGAGTAGTTAAAACCAAACTAGAGTTACTAGTTAAAGTTTTCCTTGTGAGCCTTTATATAGAAGGAGAGAAAGGTGGCTTAGGGTAAGCTTTGGGAGAGTTTAGTCTAAACCTTGTGAAGAGACGAGAGGAGAGTTAGGGTTTATGAAGAAAAACTTGTGGGAGATGTAAGAATCTCTTATGGCTGAGCTTTTTGTCATTCTTAGAATTTTTGTATAGTTAGAGAGTAGCTATAAATATTCATCTCTAAGTATTAATAGAGATTAAAATTTATCTAAGTATTTTCCTCTTGTACTCAAGTGATGAAATCTTAATTTGTCTTAGTTTTTTGTGCTTCTCTTTCCCCTCTTGATCTTGCTTTGAGCTAGAGATGTGTAAGTGATGAATATACTTTTGGAGACCATATCTCATCCATTTAGGTACTTGTTATTTGCAAGTTTTTGTGTTTGCCCGATTTTAGCTCAAGAGAGGGTGTTTCTGGGTGTTGGTCTTGTGGGCGTTTTGGCTTGAGTTCATAATATGATCTAGCTTACTATAGCATATGAGAATACATTCAAGATTATATAGATCATCAAGAACTCACGAGTAAGAGTAGATCGTTGTTTCTCTCTTATGCCCAATTTTAGTGCAACTTCCCTTCAAATGAAAAAAGATTAGAACTTTGGTAACAATTTTCTTTATTACTAATTAAAATAGGTTATTGATATTCTATAGAAGGTGCATACCAAATTTTATGTGATTTGGAGCCTTAATATGATAATTGGCTCAAATTGTGATTTTAGTCCGATTTTGATGCAACGAAGCTTCAAGAGCCAAGAGATTCCAATTTTTTCAAGTTCTTTCACGATCTTTAATTGAGATAGGTTATTAAGTTCATAATCTAGTCTGAGTTCAAGTTTCAAGTTATTTGAATTTGTGGATCAAAAGTTACACCATTTCTTAAATTTAAAATAGTGCTGAAAATATGTTTTGTTCTTGAGGAGAGGTCAGACCGCCAACCAACTAGAGGTCAGACTGGTTGGACCACCAACCAAATAGCAGTTAAACCGCCCTCTAGCTAATGTCAGATTGCCAAACCCGTTGAAGCTCAGTTATCTCGGTTTTTCTTGAATCTTTCCTTGTACATGATTGGTTTTTGATCTTTGTAGTTTCTATAGCTATTAGAGTGAAAAACTTTACTTTATCTTTTGAGAAAAAGATTTGAAAAAGATTTAATTATGTTGGCTCCTATTCATTCTTCTGTAGTCACCGTTCTTGGTCTTACACAGGGAAGGACACGGAATGCTTCAGATAGGGATGTGAAGTACATTAGCTACGAGAATAAATAAGGACAAGGAATGCTCAGATATGGATGATGAGAAGTATATCAGCTAAGAACAAATAAGGACAAGGAATGCTCCAGATATGGATGGGAAGTATATCAGCTAAGAACAAATAAGGACAAGGACTCCAGATATGGATGGGAAGTATATCTCATCCAATGATAAGATCAAACTATGACTTGCACAAGAGGCTCTCAAAGTGTACAGGTACGTTGTCATTTCTATGATAACGATGCCACCTAATGGGACAAGCAAGGCGTGATCAATTCACACTAATTTATGATTTATGGGTTGAGGTTCAACATGACGTTGCATCACTAGAAGATATCTTTTAGCAGGTCAGTGGCAACTGAGTCATGAACCATCTTGTAGCACATGTTGTTCTAGCTTGTTCTAAGTGATCTTTTTTTGTGCCGTGCATGAATCAGGATGGCCGCCGTATTAGCAAGCTGTGACGTTAGAAACACTGACACATATCTGTTTGGAGCTATGTAAATTCTAGCATGTTCCTCAAGCAACCTTGCATTGTACTAGCTATTGTATGTGTATCCGCCAATGGCTGATACTCGTGTCTCCTTCGGCCTGGATACCATGAGTAGGACTAGAGATATATAGCACTAGAGACGACGATGCTACAATATGATTCCTTACAGCCAAAAATGAAATCAACAGAAAAAATATGCACCAGGAACGTGTTTGTTAGCAAATGATCACAAGCGAGTACTGCAAGGTAACAGTTTATGGATACTGAACATGCATCTATAACTGAATGCAAGTAGCTAGCTGGCTTTTTGGTACTACACAGAGCATTGACACTTTGGTGTTCCAAATTTCAAGAATATAAAATTACAGATAAAAGTTGTACAATACAATGTTCAATAGATTACTCTAAACAAACCAATTGTGATTATCACAGCTGGACATCATTATGAATAAGCTTACATATATGGCTACCGTCCTCACATGAGGACCCAATCTTTGGTCATTTTTCTTGGTTATTCAATTAGGGCATGCTTCTCGGTTTCCCGAGAACAACCAGAAGATTAGATCCTCACGTAACCGGAACAGTTCTTAGAAGTTAAGGTTGGCCTCATCACCCTTGATCTCCAAAATCCTTAGCATTTCCCTTTGGATTGCCCACAAACCGCCCGATCCTGAAGTGCCCGAGCTCCACTCCGGCCTCCGCCGCCGTTCTCGCCTCCCCGTCCATGGCCATCTCGACCAGGATCCTCCCAACGGCCGGACCCATCTTGAACCCATGGCCGGAGAACCCCGCGCCGACGACGACATCCTTCCCAAACTCCCCGCCCAAGAAGTCGATCACGTAGTCCCCGTCGGGGCTCATGGAGTACATGCACGACTGCCGGATGACCGGCCCGCCGGCAGTCTCGACGTGACCGGGCATGACCTCGTCGATCCACCGCGCCACGGGCTCGACCAGTCCGGCGCCGCCGGTGCACCAGTCCCTGTTGTCCGGGTCGCACGGCGGGCCGCCGTGCATGGCGATCTTGATCAGGCCCGGGAACTCCATCGACGGCGTGCTGTAGATGTAGGGGTCGCCGTAGCTGGCGAACGTCGGGAAGCCGGCCTCCGGGGTGAGCTCGCGCTCGCGGCCGGGCTTCACCTTCCAGTAGCAGATGAGGGTGTGCACCGGCTGCACCGGCAGGTCCATGCCGGTAACGGACTTAACTAACTTGCGACTCCAGGCGCCGACCGTTATGATGCACTTGGCGCCATGGAACTCCTCACCGCTTGATGTCTTCACCAAGATTGATCCTTCTCCTGACCAAAAGTGTGCAAAATTTTCAGACTTTTAATTAGTTAATGTATTTCACTTCGTGTGTATAACGATTTTGAATTACGGTGTGTACAGAAAAAATTGAATTGTAAAAACCATAAAGAATATTTTTTTATAGTGAAGTAGTGGGTTGCTAATCAGATCAAAGCACTTTTTTTCGCGATGAGCATAGTAGCACTCGTTTGCTCTAGTTTAGAATGTTGTGTGATCTTAATTACTTATCTTTGATAGGTACTCTATTGGCTGGTTCCACTATGCATGTTAAACAAAATGAAGTACACTGTTAAAAAGAAGTAGTACAGTTTGCATCGAAAAATTAGGACAATAATAGCTGCTTGGCTAGAATCTTGTACTGGCCTGAGTACATGTGATGTGACAAACGGGAGTAGAAAACTAAGGTACGGTTCCAATTAAAAAGTGCAAGAAATTAACAATATCCAAAGTGCCATTTGCAAGTAATTACAAAGAATTGCTAGGTCCAACTTATCAGCCATGGTACTCTCGAAGTTGGTCAAAAATAGATTGGCCAACCGTCAGATGCCTCTCCGTTTAAAACAAAAGACAGATGCTTCTAGTTTCCTATGTTTTCATTCTAACGAACTATGCTACAGAGTGTCATGGATCACATTAACAATCCGTACGTACCGTATGGGCAAACATACCTCCATTGAAAATTTGCAATTTAGAGCCGTTTATAATGAAAGATTTTTTCTCCGCAAGAACTAAACCGTTTCTGGTTAAATTCTTATAAAATTTCTGGAGGAACGTGCACAAATGGTCCAGCAAAGAGCTCACGCAGCTCTTGCACGCTTGCCAGTGGATCACATGCAAGAGCTGAATGCTTCCAACAAAATTAGTTCAGGGGAAGAAGACGGCGCGCACGCTTGTTGACTTCAATCCCCTTTTCGATACTAGATAATGGCTCTGACACTAATTGTTGGCTCTAATCCCCTATCTGATACTAGATAATGGCTCTAATACCAATTGTTGGCTCCAATCCTCTCTCTGATATCAGAAAATAGCTTTGATACTAAGTGTTGGGCAACACCTGCATGCTCAAACACAATATGATCGCACATCGATTTCATACGACTATGAGGTAAAACAGAGCAGTCTCAGCTCGCTCTCGACCACTCCAGTCGATGCTCTGTTGTTGGATTGTGAATAGTGCACATGAGTTACCTATGGACGCACACTACACGAGAAAGTCGAATAGCAAAGGAAGAAGAAAAACGAAGCAAGTTGTAGTCGTAGGGAACTGTTGTGCGGACGTATTATGTTTGAGTGTGCAGATCCTATCTAACACTTGGTACCAGAGCTATTACCTGGTATCGGAGAGGGGATTGGAGCCAACAGCGCTCACCTTGCTTCGTGACGTCGACCACCTCCGTACTGTCCCTCACGACGGCCCCCTTCTTGCCGGCAAGCGCCTGGAACATGGCCACCGCCTTGGTCGCCTTCATCACCCCGCCGAGCTCGCTCGCCGCTGCCGTCCACCCGTCGGGCACTCTGAACACCTCCGCCCACCGCCACGTGCCCGAGACCTCGGTGGCGACACCGTTCTTGACGGCGGCGAGGAGCGCGGCCTCGGCCCGCGGGCCCATGTCGAGGTGCGGCGTGGGCGTGAGCACGCTGTAGCCGGCGTCGCGCTGGGCGTCGTCCCAGAGGCGTCGCGCGAGGCGGACCATGGGCGGGTAGTGCGCCTGCGGGTAGGTGGCGCGGATGGTGCGGGACTCGCCGTGCGACGAGCCGCGGTGGTGCAGCAGGTCGAACTGATCCAGGAGCAGCACGCGCGCGCCCCGGGACGCCGCCTCGTACGCCGCGCAGCTGCCCATGATGCCCGCTCCCACGACGATCACGTCGAACCGGAGCCCCTCGACGTCGGACGCAGCCATGCCCGTGCGTGCGTGTGTCTGAGCCTGGAGGGATGCGAGACTGCGAGTCAGACGAGAGAAGCAAGGACAGGTCTCTCTGTACTTAAAGAGGGAATTTTTTTTTGATTAACCTATGTGATCATTAGAACCTAAGTGATGAATCACCTACCGGGTAACTATCTGACTGAAAACGACCTGATTAACCTATATGCTTGTCTTTAGCTGGCTGCTGAGTAGACTCCTGTTGGATAGTACCGAAGCATACGTATACCACTGGCATGGATCTGTGCACGGTGATGTGACTGAACGAAAATGACTGATATTTACTATTTTACCATAGTTATATATAACAACATATATAAGTTCTCCGTAATATTGTACTAAATAGTAATATATTCGATAATTTTTAGCATAATGGTTCAACACAACCAATGACAATATATGATACTAAAGAAATAGTGATCGAAGTGCTGACCAAAATGAAAAAACCCGATAATAATATTGGTTAGTTGCAGCAAACTGAATGAACTAAGCATGAAATCCTAGATAAAAGTTGATTGGCATTGATAAAATATATCATCCGACCTCAATGACTTGTTAAAATGGAACAAAATTACTTAAAATTTTCAAGTAAAAAACAATAGAATAATCAAATGTAAGTTAATGCATTATTTTTTTAGTATTTATATTCTTTCAAGTTCATAAAGTGACGGACCACAATATCATTGGTAATTTTTGTCAATTCTTATTTCTCCACATAGCAAATAAGTACATCATTTATGAAATCATCACCAAATAATTAAACAAGTCAATTAAAAATTTATATGTTCAACAGTTCAAAAACAATATAATAAAAAAGAAAATTACATCCAATGGTTTACTTACTTGACATTGTGGCCAAATACTATAATTTTGCTTTCGATTTGTAATGAGCTAGGCCGGTATTCCAAAAATCAAAATTAAAACTCTAAGTCTTAACCTTATAATTTGACCAAAAAAATCAATAATCATTATATTGAAGCCCTAACTCACAAATTTAACCCTTCTTTTTGAAACAAATTGGAAGAATCGAGAGAAATTAGAGCAAAGTGCATACTGATTGAATAGACCTAAACTTCTTTTGGTCAACGAAGGCGTGTGACAATAGGGATCAGGCGACGTCACGGGCCCCAGTCCCCTCCTCTTGTGTACCTCCCCTCCTCTCCACCCTCTCAACCACAACCTTATGTGGCCGTCTCACCCTTCTTCTACCATTGGATCTTGCCTCCTCATCCTCCTCAATGCACTGCGACCTCCCACACCTCCCACGTCATCGACTGTTGCCGTCAACGCCGCTCTAGAATTTAACTCAACACCTCACCAATCACTACCCCGCCACATCACCTAGTGCATATCGCCTTTCTATGAGCTTGCGGTTGGAAGCACCATACCTATATCAGTCTAGGATCTGGGGCATGGTAAAACCCTAAAATCTCACCAATTCGAAAAACCTCACCATCGTGAATCGCCGTATCCCAAGCTAATTGGTGGAGCACAAAACATTAGGTGTTTAGAGGTGAGGAAAACACTCAACTATTATATAGTAAATTATTAGTAATCTTTTCTATTTGTGAGGAGCAATTGTTGTTTTTTAAGCTGAAGTTGTTGTTACTTGTTAGTGCTATTGTCTACTCCATCCTAACTAGTTACCGTATTAACCCAAAGCAAGTGCAAATTGTGTTGTTTTTTGAGTCTTCGCATAGATTATGGGTTACCATGTAAAAGACAAATTGTAGCTTCGTTGGACTGGGTATGTTACACAAGTCCTCTTATTTTCCTCCTGTTGAAGCTTCTTTCTTGCTCTTTTGCTTTATTTCTTCACCCGTAACAGACCGTAGTTGCATATATGTTTTTCCATCTGATAGATGTTGATGCTCATGCATTATTGGCGCTATCTTCGTCCTCTCTAGAAATTTTCTTGATCCATTGTTGTTGTCAAAGAGTGGTTTGGACAAATTGGAAATGTTAAATTTCATTGTTGGGCACGATGTTTTCTACACTGCCCATGAATTGTTTAGGATCTTCGTCGATAGTTAGGTACCTTAGATGACTATCTATTCAAAATGAGCCCTCGTCATCTAACCAAGAAAGTTACATGAGAAAGCGAGGTGCGAGGAAAGTTATGCATTAGAAAGTGTTTTAGAAGTAACGCGCACAATAAGAATTTACAACATTACCGTACAAGTCCTCAACTATTTAATTAACTAGTTAATAGCAGCCGTCTATAACAATTAGGACAATTGCTATCATGTTGCTAATCAGAGTTGATTGTGCTGCACAAGTACACAAGCTAATTTACTTTTGGGTAAAAATCAATGCTTCGACTCATTCTTGACGAAAAGTGACTCTTTCAGCGCTTGATCCGAACCTTGTAAATTCAATCGGACGGTTCAAAGCGTGCAGTTACCCGTGGCAGTTGCAGACTTGCAGTAAACAAACTGCAGCGGTCAGCGGCTTTTCTCTGTCGGCATCTTCAGTAGGGTTTTAGCTCAACCTCCCAACCCCATGGAAATCTCCCCCACCCCCGCCGCCGCCGCCGCCGCTCCCGCTCCGTCCTCGACCCCGTCCCCCTCGGCCAAGCGCCCCACTACCACTCTCCGCCTCCTCTGCCCCTCCAGCCGCGCCGCCGTCCTCCGCCCCGCGCGCGACCTCCACGTGGACCAGCCCCCCGTGGGGGACGAGGCCGTGCTCTCCATCTCTGGGCCGGATGCCCCAGCTGTGGCCGTGAGGGCGTGGGAGCTAGTCGTGGGCCACAGGGTCGGGGGCGACGAGGCGGGGGAGGGAGAGGAAGAGAGGGAGGTGGCCGGGGTGGTGGGCTGCCGGATGCTGGCGGCCGGCGGGCAGGTGGGGTGCGTGCTGGGGAAGGGCGGGAAGACGGTGGAGCGGATGCGGCAGGAGAGCGGCGCCCAGATCAGGGTGTTCCGGAACAGGGAACAGGTGCCCCCCTGCGCCTTGCTGGGGGACGAGCTCATCCATGTACGCATCTTAACTGTCTCGACCTTTCTGGATGCAAAAATCAACGCTCTGATGTTGCTTGGTAGTTGGGTGGATAATCCATAATCTTTTCTCAGCGTAGCGAACTAAAAACATAGAATGAGACATAGCATCCTAATGTGCTCTTGTGCCTGAGTTGCAGTGATGTTGCTCAAAATATTGATGCTTTCCTGTGAATCAGAATGTGAACTCACGTTATGAATTGCAATATGATATAAGTTTGTTGGAAAGACACTATTGTGATAGCACGATGATTTTGATAGTAGATTGCAGGATAAGTTTGGGGTCGTTCTCGTAAGCTATTCATGGTTATGTTACAGGTCCTTGTTTTCTTGCAGTTGAAATGCATCTGCACGTTCAAACAAATGAGTTCCAAATGAGCTAATCTTGCCTGGTTTGTACTTGGCTGGCTCTAAGGTAATTCGGTAGTTGGACACATCAAATGAGCTCATTCATATGAGTTGTTAACACTTAACAACACCGTTTTATTGATAATGAGTTGTTGCTAAAGTATTGAAAGGTTAGTTGTTTTCGTTGCAGACATGTCAAGTTCATTATGATTGAATACCGCCCCTCTGATTATAAAACTTTAGGCAAGCATACTGTTGCAATTCTAAAGATACTTACGTGGATGTAATAGTGCATAGAGTTTTACCAGCTTTACCTGTTCTTACATTTCATTGCTGATGGCTTTTGTAGTTTGGCTGTCTTCAAGATTTACTGTTATATGGGCATATTTAATCTTTAACTTGAATATTTAATATTTTAAATTCAGGTCATTCTAACATGATAACCTTTTCCTGTTAGATAAGTGGGAGCTTTTCTGCAGTAAGGAAAGCACTATTATTAGTTTCAACCTGCCTCCAAGATAATCCTAGGCCAGACACAGGCAACATTTCGACTGGAAGATCATTTGGGCCTCCAGGCAGTGGAGTCGGTTGTCCGCCTGGCGTCGATCCTCATCCTCAAAGAAACTATTTACCACCACCTATGCCTGATTATCATGCAAGGAATTATTCAAGCAATGTTGCTGCATCCAGTCCTAGATTCTTTGTCGAACAAGAGATAATATTCAGGATGATATGTTTAAATGACATGGTGGGCAGCATAATTGGAAAAGGTGGTGCCACTATCCGTGCATTACAGAGTGAAACTGGTGCTTCAATTAAGGTTATAGACCATGTTGCTGATTCGGATGAATGTGTAATAGTGATATCTGCACGTGAGGTGCGTCTCTGGGCACCTCCCGTTTCCTTTTAAGTGATAAAGAATCCTAATTTTCCTGTGATTTTTCGGCTCTTATTTATTATATAGATCCGCATCTCTGTGAACACTGGCATGTCATGCCAATGCGTAGCTAGTTGACTGCTGCCTCTAGCCCTCTATCGTGCCAACATCGATAGGGCAATGGGGATTAACTTTGTTCTTATATCTTCTGTTGTTCGGAATATTGTTTGATGGATGCAATATTTTTTGGTGCAGAATTCTGAGATGATGCATTCTCCAGTTCAAGACGCAGTGCTTCGGGTGCATTCTAGAATCTCGGAGGCATCTATGGATAAAAGTTCTGCTGTACCTGCAAGGCTTCTTGTTCCATCACAGCATATTGGTTGCCTTCTAGGAAAAGGTGGATCCATTATTGCAGAGATGAGAAAGGTAACAGGAGCTAGCATCCGAATTTTTGGGAATGAACAAATTCCCAGATGTGCACAACGAAATGATGAGCTGGTTCAGGTATATCACAGCTCTAATAATCAACCACCCCAGTTTTTTTCTCATGTATGTTTTGATTTTTCGGTATTATTGCTGCAGTTTGTGTACACCACATTGGTCTCTAAGTTCATATGACGTTTTGAAAGTTTCATCAATATGCATGGACGCTACTAGGTGCACCTGGTGAAAGGCTGATTTTTGTTTTGAATCTAGTCGTATAGGAAAAAGAATACAGTGTTGGATACTAAAGATGGTTGGTGTAAAATGCCAAACAACTCTGACCTGATTGAAACCGCATTAGATAAATTGTGTATTCTGCTATATTTTCCTTCAAGGTGCTGAAGGTTAAGCTGTTGAGGACCTTGAGGTAACCTTGATTTGCTAGCAATGAGTTTCACAGCTAAGAATTTAAGGTGTTCAGAGTGATCATCTGTAGTATGATTGGGAAATAACAGTGGGTGTACTTTAAGTTGGATTAGAAAAAAAAGAGCCTTGTGTTGGATACTCAAAACTTGTTTTGAGGAAAAAAAGTAAAACAAGGTTCAAAGTGAACTACAGAATTTATCCCCAAACGAACTTGTCGTGTGAAGTTTAAGAAAACAGCAATGTTTGCTTTGTTGCATATGCTGTAAGCTGTAAGTCTCCTGTGGTAATTTTTAACAACCTATTTTGTGCCGCAAGTTATCCATTTGGAAATGATTCACAGTTAAGCATTATCTAAATTAGTCAGTTCTTTCAAATTGTTTCCCTTTAATCTTCCTTTTAAGAAAATGTACTTGGTTATGCATAATTGTGTTATTTGCCTATTTTGATCTCATACTACACAAGTAAATATATAATCATCTAGAAGGGAAAAAAAGAGTTCACTTAAGGAGGACTGTTGAGCAGATGCAATTGCAATTAGAGATTGTAACTTCTGGAGCACTTATCGCAGATCACTGGTAGCTTCCAATCCATTCAGGATGCATTGCTTCATATCACTGGAAGGATTAGGGATGTCATCATTCCCCCAAAGCCGCATCCTGGTGGAGGCATGCCTTCATATCCACCTATTGGGAACACCCCTCATCACCAATCAAGACAAGAACCACCTCCGCCACATCCCAGTGGAGGCATGCCTCCATATCCTATGCATCCTTTCAGAGCTAATCCTCCTATGGGTCCTTTTGACATGGCAGATCATCGGCCACCTGGCCCACCTCACTCGCATTCAATGGAACATTTGGGTGCTGATAGGATGTCCTACTCATATGGTTGTGAACAAGGAGGTCCTCGGCCTTTTCTGGACCAGCCATCACCGAGAACCTGGGCTCCTGAGGTAAGTACATGGGGAATGTTGTTTGAAATTAAGCATAAGTTATTTAGCATATTTGTTGGTTGCGTTGTGTGCACAAATGGCCCTTTTAAGAGCTTCCACTGTTAGGTGGGTCCCACTGACAGGTGCAAATTAGGAAGGCTGGCTGACAGATTTTGTAAAAAAAATTAGTAGTGGTTCATTCATGTGCACATCACATTTCTTGCTGATTTAGGTGCTGTACTGGTTGAATGGTTAAGAATCAAGTCCCTCAATCCTGTGCAGGCACCAAATAGTGAAGCTCCACGAAACATGCCTGACAATGTACCACCCATGGATTTCAGAAAGGGGGCACTGGCAAGGTAAGTTAAATGCCAAGTGTTTGATTCAGCATATTTTTCTTGCTTTTTTGCATTTAATCCTTACACTTCTGGGCTTCTGGCTAAGAAACTAGGATTTCTCATTCAGATGAAATATTTAGGTCTTAAAGACTTTGAAAAATCCATGTATCTGAACCTTTGTTGAAAATTTTAGTCACGAAGCCATAGTCTGTAACAGTGCCATCCTTAAACACATTTTTTAAAAAAGGTTATGCCATTGTTCTGACTTGTGCTCATCAACAGTGAAAACCAAGTGGCTACACCAACAAATACGACAACTGAAGTTGTTATTCCTTGCAAGTATATAGGTTTTATTTGTGGAACCAATGGCAGTGACCTTGCCGAGATAAAAAAGGTACCTACACTCTTCTTTTTTACTTATCTAACAATCCAATTAACCTATACTTGTCCCTTGCTGCCTTGTGCTCATCAAGAGGTCAAGGATATGCCATTGTTCTGACTTATTTTCATCAAGTGAAAGCCTTGTTGGCTTGTTGATTTATCCTTTTGAGAGAACATAGTCCATGCGTATCACTTGTACATATTTGCATATATAGGGTTGCACTATTTCAATTTTTCACTCTTATAAACTCACTTCAGATAGTCCTCTTGAACCTTGATACCTCTGGATCTCTAGTCCCAGATAAATCTACTGAGATCATATGCTTCATCTTTTGTATTGTAATTCATTTCGGAATATTCACAGTGATAAGGCTCAGAGTAATGTCTACCTTTCAGATATCAGGCGCTGCAATTACAGTTCATGATCCAAAACCTGGAGATACAAATGCAACAATTATTATATGTGGGGATCCTGAACAAACTACGAAGGCGCAAAGCCTGGTTCATGCGTTCATCTTTTGTGGTCTCTATCAAACTTGATATGTGATGATGATACACCATCATGAATTCTGAATCCTGAGAGGTTTTCCATGTGGAGAATTTATCACCATCATGAATTCTGAATCCTGAGAGGTTTCCATGTGGAGAATTTATCTTCTGACAGATGCACATGTACAAATGTAACCGGGATGAATGTGGATAGATTTGATGGTCAGCACCCATGTAAATTCTTGTAATCTTGTGTTTTGGTTCAAGAAATGGCGATGAAATGTGTGTGCACCCCTGTTTAATCTTATTGCTCCCGTGTTAAATCAGGCAAAGATGTGTCATAGCGAGTTTTTGTAAAATCCCAAAAAATTGGAATGTTGAAAATGCAAAAATTTTAAAACTTTTAATGCATTTTGGTGTAGTTTGAATTTTCTGATTTTTATTTGAGAGTCTTGATTTGGTTTTTGTCAAACAATCCAACTAATAAAAATAAAATCTTGGATCAAGAGCCCAATAATTGGAAATCAAATTGAGCAAAAATTTGAGTTTCAAATCGAAAACCGAAATTCAAAATCTGATTAAATGAAAAGGAAAAGCAAAAGAATATTAAAATTCGCATTCGAATAATTAAGCTAAGAATTCAAAACTTGAATTCAAATACAAATTCAAAACTTGAAGAAAATATAAATTCAAATTTGAAAATAAAAATCCCAATCGGGCTTGTCCCACTTCTTTTCTTCCCTCGGAACATTCCTTTTCTTTCTAGCCTGGCCCATCCCTCTCTCTTCCCTTCTCTCTCTCCCCCTTCTCCCTGTTCTGCACACCGAGCTGACTCGACCTCGTTGCGCCTGCGTACCATGCGCAGCCGCCACGCCGCTTGTTGTCGCCTGACAGCCGTGCCGACCCATGCCGCACGCATGTCGCGCCGCCCGCACCCTTCGTGCCCACATCACCGCGCTCCTCAGCCACGCGCGCTGCCCGGCCACATCGCCGCTCTAGTGCCACGCCGCCTTCTCCTATGCAGGAACAACACCGCGCCGCGCCTCTTCCCCTCCCCGTGCCTATTTAAAGCCATGATGCTCCCCTTTCTTCCTCCCTCCTCACATGCGCCGTCGTGCCCACGTTGGCCGCCGCCTCCCCTCGTCGTTCCGGTTGCTACGGCGAACCACTCCCAAATTACTCGCGTCACATCGCTTCCCACACCCCCATTGTGAATCCCCAAACAATTTAGGGATTCCTTCATTCGGAGCCCGCCGCACCGTCGTCTTCCTCGGTCCTGGCCAAAACCGTCGTTGCCTTCGCACTCGAGCTCCGGTGAGCCTCCCCTTGATTCGGTCCTCCTGGAGCATCTCCTCGCCACCCTCATCCTTCTCCAACCGCCAGTTGAAGCTCCCCTTCGCCCGAGCATTGCCTCCACGTCGGCCTCCACACGTCGCCCCGGGCTCACGCCGCTAGCCCCGCCTCGATCCTTCCCCGGCCAACCTGACCACCCCGATGAGTTCCCTGTGATTCCCTCATGCTCACAGTCCCCTCACTTTTCTCCTCTCCCTCCGACCACCGTCTCCCAGTTGCCTCCCGCGCCTGGCCACTAGGTCTTGCCGCCGGCTCGCGTCTGCTCCGCCCCGGCCCATGCCATCACCTCCCCTAGTTTCCCCTTCCCCTTAGCGACCCATTTTGGCCATCGCCGCCGTCCCTCGCCCAGTGGCGGACCTAGGATTTTTAGGATGGGTGTTCGAACTTTAAAGTTATGTTGCTCGGATACATCGATACCGATATACCAATACCACGGCATACTATCTTCCCCAAAACATCGATACAATAATACACGTATATAGATATAATAATACAAAAATATATAGATATAATAATACAAAAATATAGAAATTAATTATTTCTTATGAAGAAATGGGTGACATAAGGCGAACATAATGGCTTAAATTAAACAGCAAATTATACAGATTAATGATAGTTGCATACCTTGCTAATCCTACATTTTTTTACTCTTTTCCGGTAGCCAAGAACCTCCCATTTAAGAGGAATTTGTATGTTCCTTCCATGAAGCAAAAGATGGCAAAAATTAGCATGTAAACATATATAACAAGGGTCCAGCTAATTGCCTATTGCCCAAGGCAAAGATTGTATTTTTGTATAGTATCAAATAGAAAAAATGAAGAAAACAGAGGTTAGATCCCAGAAAGAACCAGAGCCAAAGTAAAGTAGAGTAGGGTAGAATAGGGTAGGGTAGAATAAAGTGAAGCAATGTAGAGTAGGAAAGAAAAAAAGTGGAATGGGCGAAGCACATCTAGATCTGGAGAGAGGACGACAACGGTGAGTTGGAGGAACTGCTATCTTCCCAATGCTCCACTCCCTCCCAGCCGTGCTACTCTCTTCCTATCGCTTGCTCCCTACCTCCCTATTCACCATGCCGCCGGCTTGCTCGTGTTTCTGCATGCTCGCCTTGCGCCCCACACCGCCTCACGCATGCTTACCGTCGAGGCACGGTACCGCATCCACCGGCTGTCACTTGCCTTCGTAATCCATGCCCACCAATCATCGCTCACCTCCGCAGCCCACATCTCTGCCCACTCACTACTCAGAGGCTGGAGCAGCCCCCATACAGATAGCCATAGGATGAGAGAGAGAATAGAGGTTAGGGTTTGGTTTGTATCTTTACCTCTTTGGCTCTATATAAGGAGAGTTGTGGTGGGAAGGAAAATGGGTTAAAGTGTTACATGGGTGAGCTAAATTCATTTGCGAGTACAAATATATAATTTTGGTCCAACTAATAGTATATACACATAATATATCTATTATTTACCTGGTATTTTATAAAAAAAAAATTGGGTGTTCAGCTGAACACCCATGACACACTATAGATCCGCCCATGCCCTCACCGTTGCTACCACCTCAGCACCGCTTGCTCCTCTGTTTCGGCTCTGCATTATTTTTCTGTGTGGCCCCTCTCTGTTTCCTCCCTATGAGTATGACTGGGCCCCCACATAAGGAAATGAAAAATTAAACCTTGTTAATGTATGATCAAATATCAAAATGCTATTAAGGATTAACAAGAAATTTGATAAAATATAATTCAATTTAAAACAAAAATAAAAACTAAGATAAAATTTATTATGGAGTTAAAATAAGTATTTATGCAAATAGAAAATATCATAAACTAAAGTCCAGATTAGCCGCATGTTAATTAGCAAACTAATTAGTGGCTAGAAATAATTAGCATTGGATTAGAATATGAAAATACTACAAGTCAATTTTGTATCTGGAACAATTTTAATTATTAGTCAAATAAGATTTGAAAATTAGTAATTATTCGCGATACAATCCCAAACTTTCTATAGGTACTTAGAATAATAAATGAGTTACTCTGTTAGGTGAATCATATTAGTTGTTGAATAACCTAGGTTAATTATTGCCAACTATTAATTAGGGAGAATAATATAACAATAGCATCCAATTCAAAAAGGTCATGGTAAAATGCAATCTTGCCTAAATAATAATTATCCTATTACTATCCCTAGATTTAAATTTAAAATTATAATTAAAAATAGTTAGTGTACCTATAATATTTAATTCAAGGCACAACTTTAAAAGAGAACCATGTTAAAATATAACTCATTGTTCCGATAACACACGGACTGCTGGTAATTAGTAACAATTTTGCTAATCGGCTATGCACATTAGCAATTGGTTCAATGACTAATTCCATACTTTTGTTAATCATTCGATTAATTGGCAATTAAATCTCAAGTAATCCTGTTTGATAAGTAATTCTCATTACATGTAGTATATGTTCGTAGGTCTCACCTAACACATGGAAATTTCTTAATAAATACAAAATAATAAAATAAATCATTAAGTTAGAATCAAGCCATGGCATTTTACGGTCTTCTATGCCTCGCCGTCTTAGAATCCGAAGTAGAATATTCTTGTGAATATTCCTTCATCCTCATTGATCCTTGTTATTCTTCCTGTCTGATTTCCTCTCTACCATCTCTACTTCGTTTAAATTTTGTTTGACCCTACCAAATGTTCCGCACTCACTAAATATTATCACATACCTCCAACTTAATTATTAATATAATTGAGTTCATTTTGGATTTATTTGGACTTTTGAAGTTATTTCTATTTATTTGAATTTTGATCATTTATCGTGTAATTAGAAGTTGGAGTCTCAAAGAAACAATAGTCGAGCAAGATTAAGATCCAGACAAAGACTAAGACCAATAATTTCAAGACCATTGATTGAAAAGACTTTGAGTAAAATCAAGACCACAGTAAATTGATCAAGACAAGTTATTACTTTGACTATATTACACATATTCTGTTGAACGCAAAGTATACTTTGAATTATTAAAATTGCATGCTTTACTCTGATTAAAATTATATTGTTGCTAGTTCCTAGTTAATGTCTTATTGTTAATCGCTTATTATACCCTACTCCTTGGCTTTGGATATAAACCCTTATCGCCCTAGAAATAATGGTATAAATACTAGAAATAAGTATGTATTTAAGTGCCATGCTTAGCCTTACTTAGATAGATACATGTGGGCATTAATTCACTCGAGCACCATTTCGAAAACATGAAAACTTGATTTGGGCTACCACTGGAGAGAAGTGGTTGGTATTTGAACTAGAAAGGTTATTTTGGATCCCAGAACTCTACACTTGCTTCACTATTTGGGCAAATGGAAAGAGAGGTTGGTGTGGATGTAGCGCGAGAGTGTTGTTTGTGGGAGAACAGTTTGGACGCAGGATCAAGGATAACCGACTAGAAGAAATGAATAGGAGGTTTTTAAAATATTTTGGCTAAATAATAAATTTTACCAAGTATAAGCTTAATAAAAAACCTTGCGCACAATTAAAGCATAAATCTTATAAGTCTCACTAAGGCACTACAAGCAATGTTAATACTAGATACACTTCTAGCTACACAATTCAATTCAATATAAGTGCTAGAAATGTAAATGCAGAAAGTAAAGATAAGAGAGTAAACCACAATAGAGACACACGATGTTTTTTCGTGGTATCGAAGATTTACTGGTCTTTACTAGTCTACGTTGAGGTAAATCTAAACGAATTGGACCGGCTCCATGAATTGAGCCTAAAGACCTCAAATCCACTAGAGTTGCTCTTTCTCCACTCCGGAGATGGCGAGTACCACACCACTCACAAATGTTGCTAGGCCTCTTCACAATCTTATTTTGAAGAGATCACCGCACAACTTCTCCAAGCTGTCTAGGTGTTGGCAACCAACAAGTGTAATGAACCATAGTGCTTGCTTGAAGATTATGAAGTGCCACAAAGATCAACTTATAATGCAATGTACTTGAATGCTCTCAATTACCTCAAAATATAAAATATGGGCAAATGAGTAATAGAGAGTGCACAAGGAGCTCAAAGATATTCAATGAAGTCAAGAAAAAAAAAGCTCGTGTTGCTGGTAGGGAGGTATTTACAGTCTCCACCCATCGAAATAACCGTTGCGGTTAAAATCTCCAAAAATAGGATTTGTGATACTACCGCTATGTAGTGGCCAGTACTACTGCACCTACTATTCAACGACTATTTAAGGTTCATTAAATGCACAGAAAACTAGTTGCTACTTTAAATGTCGGTAGTACAACCCTCATAGAATTTGGTAGTACCAATCATGTGGTAGTACCAGGCCCTAGCTATGGTAGTTATGATTTCTAGAAAAGAGAAAATACTCTAAAATATACCGCTCTAGAAATTACCTACCGTCATGTAAATTTCAGTACTATCGATCTGTGGTAGTACTGCCAATCATGCGGTCATACCACTCTACGGTATTACCACACAACACATGCAGTAATACCGTTTCAAGGAATGCCAAAAGAATACATCTCTTAAAATTAGCTACCCACATGTATCAGCTGGTACTACCGATCAGTGGTACTACCATTCAAGGTATGCGGTCATACCGGTTTTTCAAAGGAGATTCAAAGAAGGTTCCAAATGAAATTCAAATGCATGCACAAATATTTAATTGATCAAAGCGGCACAAGTTAAGCTTCAAACTACTAGCCATGATCTCTCTTTATAATATGACACTATTCTATAAATCCAGACTTTTCATCCAAACTCTGAGTTTGGTAATAGACTATAAAGAGGTCCTTAAACTATAATTAAACTATAATTTACTTTTTCCTTGAGCTTTATCTTGATCCACGTCAACTTTTGAATACTTCTGCATGCCTTTTCCATGACATTATCAAATTTCAGAATTAAACCTTTTAATCATCTCAATAAACAAGTTAGTCCCTTTAATCATTATCGTCATTGATTATTAAAATAATTTTTGGGGGTCTGGATGCTTTCACCGAATAACCCTAAGGACTGAACCCTGTGACAACATTCTAATGTAAACTAGTATAACCACAAGTTTATAATGTGTACGACTTGGCTAAATAATCTATTAGACCTTAGAGTCATCTTGATTTTTGGAGGATAGAGTGCATGTGGATTATGATTCGGTTTGAATAGGACACCTAGATGTAAGGTGTGGTTCCTCCTGCGTTGCCGAGGAACTTCCCTCATAATTCTAACATTAGTGCAAGTAGGGATATGCTTGATTGGGACACCTGGATATAATGTGTGGTTCCTCCTACGTTGCTTGGAACTTCCTTCACAACTATGGGCCCTTCATCAGAAGTAATAAACTCATTCGGTCGACATGATGACAAGGCGAGGTATTGTAAAGACCTTGTGACGATCTTCTTAATCTGCATGTATAAGAAAACTGTGAAATATAATAAGTTGATTGTATCTTGTGAGGAAAGTATACGACCTCTGCACAGTGATGGGCGTGCAGTGGGAACTTACTCGAGTTAGTGTCTATTTACAAAATAAAACTTTGTAGGTGGGATGAAAAATTCATCAGCTAGATGTAACCCTGATTTGATTTTCCCTGGGTGGGTGTAACTCCAGTGATGGTAATAGGTGGATGTAACCCGATGATGTTAATGTGTGGATGTAACCTTAATAACAAAACTAGCATATGGTGAATGAAACTATACAAAAGGTGGATGGAACCTATATTATTATTGTTGTTGTTGCTGCTGCTGCATACTCTTACGCTCTTTAAAACATGATTTAGTTAAAATGCTAAGTCTCATGTTCCATACTTACTGTATTTCAAATGTGGCTTTATGCAAGTAAAAGAACCCCCGGCCTTTGCTTTAGTAGCCTTGCATCTATTATTATTGTATTCTATGTGGTGATTTGGTGAGTACCTTTGTACTTACCATTACTCAATTACTATCATTCAGTAAGTAATAAATAGAAAAGCCAAGCTCTATAGTCATCTAAAGGAGCTGATAAGACTAGAAGATGATGAGGCTAAGAGCTAGGTCACGAAACTCAGTTGGCTGCCTGTGAACATATCCTGAGTCCCCACATGTGTGAAGTTTTCATTTCCGATGCTGCTTTTTAATGGTTTCAACATGATCGGTCTATGTGTAAGTTCATTACTGTATTAGTTACGCTTCCGTAGAATATATATTTGATGTTTAGTAGTATATTTATAAATACTATTTACTAATTTAGAGAATAGTACTGTAAAATCATAAGTTATTTCGGATTAATAAAATTTAGATCAGGCAGATTGCCATGGACATTTTTTTAACTCATCTCTGGGAACTTTGCATCTTCTGCTGGACTTTCTGTATGAACATGGTAGGGAAACTTCCAGGAAACTCTAGCTGTGGTCACAATTACAACTGTTCTTTTGTGCTGGCATGACTTGACTTGCAGGATCAGAGACGACCAGAGTCTAACCGTTCCTCGAGATACGCCCTCTTGTATGCTGCACCCGACAGGGCAATAGCTCTCCTCCCGACGTACATGCGGGACATATTGTGCATTTGTGCCGGTGTCAGCAAGTCTCCAGAGAGAGACTTCAGGCAGTCAATTCCAAGAAAAACTATCACATGCAATGCAATGCAAATTACCTGGCCAATTTCTGCAGCTTAAATTCCTTTTTAAACTAGGAACTTTTCACAAATCAGTTTCTTGGAAATATCAGAGAGCAATGGAATTTGGAATATGCATTGGTACTGAGTCTTTAGCTATGATGAATCACAGATCAACTCGAATAAGCAAGAAACCAGCTTGGCAGAAGACCTGGTTTGAAGGTCTTCCCAAGGAAGTCCTAGGAAATTGCAAGCTTGACATTTTGTAGAGCATTGTTCATATGCTTTCGGTTGTATCCCATTATTCCCATGCTTTGAGCAAGGCTACAAAGAACAAGTCGCGGACTTGGTGTGGTCTGAAGCATCTTCTGCTGTCAAGCATAGTGGTTGGGTACCTGTTACGGCTTGTAGCCAGATAAGGAAGAGGGTGACAGGTGTATGCTTTAGAGAAGCACAAAATAGCCTTCCAATGTGCACCTTTCATACGTGTTATTCAATGTAATTTTTTTGTATCCCACTCGTTGGATGGAGCTAAGTAGCTACACTTGCAGCCTTGCACCCCTGTTCCAAGTAGACAAGTTCAAGATCTTGACATACCCTACCAAAAGCAATTTGTTTTGGCATGGAAGCACTCTCCTTCCTGAAAATGCTAGTTCTCCACTTAGCATTCATGGATTTTGCATGTTCTTACGTGTACATATGTCAGCACACTTCATTTTAGTGTGAGTTGGTGGTTAGTCCAATTCTCTCTCCTCTCTTCTCAGCTATCCAATTTGATCTAGACCATTCGTCTCTCTCCTCCTCTCTCAGGATACAAACGCCCACCCCCTCCACTTTTGCCATCTCGTCGCGCATTCTGGCAATCCTTCTCTCACTGTCGCTTGCTCTCCAATGTCTGATGTGTAAAGTTGGTCAATCAGTAAGTTTCGTCTTATTATTTTTATGACTCCGTTGTAACGCACGGGTCTCTAACTAGTTTTTTATTGTTTGGCACTATAGTTTGTTTATTTTGCATTGTAATTGCTAGTGGCTTTTTGACGTAATTAAATTTAAAAAAATTAAAAATGGAAAATGGAAAATACATATTAGTCTGTTACGGACAATGCAAGGGAATACAGGGGAAAAGGCAAAAAAAAACCTAGAAAATAAAAGGCTAGAAAAGACGACATTACGAAACTAGGAGTTAGAAGCCAAAAGCCCAACGAAGAAGCCGAAATGAGCTGGGCGAATAAGAAATTATGCCAACATGAAACAAAAATTAACAAACTACAGCATATTTTCAGTCTCATGGTTTGATAGCAAAATGTCTATGGAAAGAAAGAACTTACGAAATAAGGGGAAATAAGTGAATTTATGTTTTTTTAGGTGTAACTACACATATGGCTCTTGGCTGTCGATCAGGACATTTGGAACATAAGGAGTTAAGAAATCAATGTGCAACTCACCATCTTGACATTTGGAACCTAAGGACCAAGAAGGCAAGGTACATACTAAATAGTCATATTTTCCATAAAGACAAACAAAAAGGAGAGGATAAAAAAGTGGAACCAAGGACCAAGGAATCATTCATTTAACCGTTTGAAAAAAATTCAATGAAGACTTAAACTGTGCAAAGAAATGACAAATAACGCAAAGAAATGACAAATAATTCCATTTCAGAAAAAATCGCGTACTCCATACTTTTTAAGAAAAAAGTTCCCCTTCAATTTTAGAAAATTATTCAGACGGGCACAAATGCGATTGAAAAAATCAATGTGCAACTCACCATATTGACATTTGGAACCTAAGGACGAAGAAGGCAAGGTACATACTAAATAGTCATATTTTCCATAAAGGCAAAAAAAAAAAAAAGAGGAACCAAGGACCAAGGAGTCATGAATACTTAGGCTGCGAAATGACAAATAATTCCATTTCAGAAAAATCGCGTACTCCATACTTTTTAAGAAAAAAGTTAAATTTCAGAAAATTCTTCAGACGGGCACAAATGTGACCGAAGAAATCAATGTGCAACTCACCATCTTGACATTTGGAACATAAGGACCAAGAAGGCAAGGGCTACATACTAAATAGTCATATTTTCCATAAAGACAAAAAAGGAGAGGATTAAAAAAAAAGAGGAACCAAGGACCAAGGAGTCATGCATACAACACTTTGAAAATAATTCAATGAAGACTTAGACTGTGCAAAGAAATGACAAATAATTCCATTTTAGAAAAAAAAATTGCGTACACCATAATTTTTAAGAAAAAAAGTTCCCCCTTCAATTTCGAAAAATTCTTCAGATGGACACAAATGTGAGTTTTATCTGGCTAATCATTTATCTGATTCGATGAGTAAGACACTTCACCTTCCCATTTCAAACCACCCAACTGCTCCAAATCATGACCCGTACCACGGTTCACACTTCACACTGCCACCACCCCATTCTGTTCCGCATTTCGCTACATTGACAAGTGGGCTAGTTCGTCCCGCCCTAGGTTGTCAAGCACCACCACAGCTACTAGTTTCGCTTCCCTCCCATCCGAGGCCTCTTGATCCCACATACATGTGGGCCACTCAATAGTGGATCCCATGTGTCATCCACTCTTCAGGGCATTTCCAATGATGATACTACATAGTATGTCTATAAATTGCCACTTCATATAGACATTAAACTATATATCATCTCTTAATACACTATGTCTATCATCCGATCCACCTAATAATATTATAATTTAATATTTATTTCCAATTCCCTCTCTAATGCACCGTTTAATGTAGTGGCACACCATTGTAATGTGGTGGACATCTCTTCCCTTTCTAATCGATGTCTTAGCTAATGTCTTCGTGTTAGATTGCGTACTCAAGCAATGGCTTACACGAGACACTATTTTTCTCTCTTTCTTTATTAATTTTTATCTATCTTAATACTAATTCTATATAACGTGCTAATCATCACTATATTAAAGCCGAGGGAACTCCGATCTCCCACCGCGCCACGTCAACATATTTGCAAAAAGGCCCCCGAGATTTCCGCAATCATGTAAAGGTTCTCGGTTCTTGCAAAAAGGTCCCTGCCAGATTTCTTTTCCGAAAACACCCCTCCACTTCACTGAAATTACGTATTCTTTTGAAGGATAGAACCCCGCAGTTTTCGAAAATTACGTACGAGTCTTCATTTAGTTACGTACAGATCCTTATAGGTCTTTTTTTTGCGGAAAATGCCTTCTGTTTTCTTGAAATTATGCACGTATCTTCAATTTTTTCCCCGCAAATTATCGTATCTTTTACTTAGATCCACATAGAAGTTAGCCTAACGTGCCGCTGCGCTTACGCTGCTAGTTAGTATTATAGACATTATTTAGTAAGGATCAATGCCTCAGCTGGAAGCGCGGCGCCTTCTTGGAAACTTCCCACAGTCGCTATGGCTCCCCGATAAATAATCAGAAACGCGCGCGCGCGCAGTGACAGAGTGAAGACGATACGGTTGGGACGCACGCGAAACCCGAGGTGGGGCGATCGCACCGCCCCGCTCCCGAACCTTCTACAATCTTCTCAGTTCTGAGCTTTCTGATCGGCCGTGTGTTGTTAGGTCGGTGACTGACTCGGAGTCTCTCCTGCGAGGGCGTATGCAAGCTGCGGCTGGGAATGGCGTCGGGGAGGTCGCCGCCGCCGGAGATCGGCGAGGAGGATCAGGAGGTGGTGGAGGTGCAGGTGGGAGCGGAGGGGGAGGAGGAGGAAGAGGACGCGTTCGACATACCCAGTAAGAACGTCTCGCACGATCGGTTGCGGCGATGGAGGGTATGGCGTCTCAATTCCTCACTGTTCGCTCTTATTCGAATTGTTATTAGTTGGGGTGATTTTTTTTTGTGAGGAGTTGGGGGATGAAATTACCATGCACTGGAGTCAAAATCGTGTGCGCATTGCAATCCACACCGCGCTACATGTTGTAATTGGTAGATGCAATAGTGGTGGGTAGGATTTCTCGAATGCTAATCTCTAGTGTGGCCGTTTGGGTGCAAGTATTAGTCCAAGTGCAATTGCGATGGATTGAGAGTGGTGGCTGATGAGATTGGAGGTTCCTTTTACCGTAATGGTATTTGTGCTTAGAAATTCTCTCTGTTCTTCACGAAGTCCATTCTAACGTTGGGGTTGTCGGGTTTGATTTGGATTGTCACCTTTTGTGCTTGATATATCCTCTGCTTCTGTTGATCATCGCTACATTAGATAATTCTGATGGATGAGTACTGGATACTGTTGGAGGCTGTTGGACCGTAAAGGCCTTCTCATCCTCAAAAGCTAGCTTGTAGGCCTCCTGATTACCATAAACATGTGAGCCACTTTTAAGTTAAGTCTTTTGCCCTTTCACAACTAATATGGGGCTATTCTAACAATCTCTCCTTTCACACATTGATATCTCTCAACAGTTCACCGCTCTCTTCACCTTACACCAAGGGTCCCTCGGTGTCACGGTCCATTGGACTTTCACACACTAGTGTCTATTGGACAGAGATGTTAGGACCGGGCTCTAATACCATTTATTGGATCGTAAGGAACTTCTTATCCCCAAAAGCCAGCTTGTGAGATGAGAGACTCTCACTTTTAAGTTAGGCATGGTTATCAAGGCGACGTCTAGGCGTCCTGGTGGCTGGAGGGGGACACCGTGGACGATCGCCCAGCCGTGAGGAGTTAGGCGGTGCTGGACGATGCCTAGGCGTCCAGGGGGGATGGGGGCTTCAAAGGCCCGTAAATCTAACCTGGCACCAGAGTGTCAGCGCCAGCGTCGAGCAGCAGCCTCCTCCCGCCCTGATCTGTAGCCTCCTCCCGTCGATTTATCGCTTCTCCTGCTGCCTTCCCCGAGCTGTTGCCTCTTCTCTCTGCCAGCGCCGATCTGCTGCTTCTCCATTCGCCTTCCCTGAGCTACTGCCTCCTTCCTCCGCCGTAGCCGATCTGCTGCTTCTCCCGTCGCCAGTGATGGAGAGGGATGAGGTGGCGCAGAGGGAGGAGAAGCGGTGGCCGGTGGTGATGAGGTGGTGCCGGCGGCCGATGGTGGAGAGGATTAGGGGTTGGGGGAGAAGCAAATGCCAAAATGCGGGTTGCGGGCTTGGGCTGGCGGCTAGGGTTAGCATTTCTTTTGGATTTTTGCGATTAAGTCCTCAGAGTTCCTGAAAATTACAAACAGATCCCTCCTTTAATGGATTTCTTCTGATTTGGACCTCTGAGACTTTCTAAAAATTATGAATAAACCCCTCTCTTAATGGGTTTCTTCTAATTTAGACCTTTGAGACATGGTTATCTGAATAATTTGTGCTATTATGTTGCATGGTTATTTAATTTTCGGTATTACTTGTCGTCTAACTACTATTGTCTAACTGTCGCCATGGCGGGCGCCTAGTTGACTAGGCGTCCAGGCACCCCGGCCTCGCCGTGACTTGCCGGAGTGCCGTGACAACCTTGAAGTTAGGTCTTTTATCTTTCCACAACCAATATAGGATTATTCCAAGAGAGGAATCAATTGAATTTGTAACTTAATCCGTAAAAAAAATCTTAGCCGGAGAATGATGATTCTGGATGGGCCGTTGTAGGGTACAATAGCTGCTTCGTATAAATATAAGTTATGTTTAAACTGTTCTTTTTACATGTGCTGTCAGACAACTGCATTTGTTGCAGTTCAGAAGTCTTAGGGTATCTTCCGTGAGTTCATAATGTTAGAGACACCACTATGAAGCTTACTAGTAGGCTTGGTTTAAGTAGAAAGTTTGTTGGGCTATATAATTTTCCTTAACTATATTAATACATTTTGGTCCTCCTAAGTCCTGACCACCTATGGAGATTCTCAAGAAAAAAAAGTTGGAAAGTTTGACGCATCCCTTAATAGGAGTGGATGTCTATCACTCTGTGTTGCTTTATTATATTATTATTTATTTATAAAGTATAAAACAACTGCACAAATATGACCCATGTTGATGTGTTATAACTTGTAATGATCATGCGTTTTCTCTCTTCATTTCAGCAAGCTGCTCTGGTCCTCAATGCTTCACGTCGTTTTAGATATACCCTAGACCTGCAAATGGAGGAAGATAGAGAAAACTTAAGAAGAACGATACGAGCTCATGCACAAGTGATACGGGTAACATGTCATTTTTCATTCAACAAACAATTTTTCTTATTGAAGTATAATTTTCGTTCATTCTAAATCTGGATTCTTCAGGCAGTATTTTTATTCAAGGAGGCTGGTCAAAAGGAGCTAGGAGGTACTACTTACAACTTCCAAGCATGTTACTAAATGGTTGGAAGATTGCACACATATATAATAAAAATGGTGATGTACGAAGGACTACAATTCCATACAAACACTGGCACAATATTGGACACAGATCACAATATACCTTACCATTTTTAATGAATTTTCTTTCTTCCTTTTGATATCAGTTGTTATGCCATCATAAATTTTCATCTTTCATTTCATATGACAAATTTGCTTTGGCTCACCCACCTTAATGTCCATCAGCTTGCTTCCTCTTCCATCTGATCATTTGGCCCACCCATGTAATATTTGTTCTTGTGCTTGTATTTGCTTAGGAAAGATGTCGGCTACCTTTCATTATCTCAATTTGTTACATCATTATCCAGTTTGTCATGTTAGAATACATATCTTGTTTTTGTTGTTATTTTCTATGAATTGCAGTTGATATAGTTATGCTGCTTCTTAATGTTTTCTGAGCAGAAGCCTGCACTGGAATAAATTTCGAGCCTCTCTCTCAGAGATTTCCAATTGATCTGGAAAAGCTTATAATGTTGAACAGAGATCATGAAGCCATTACTTTTCAGGAGGTTGGAGGGGTAGGTTCAATTGAAAGTTCACTTGGATTGGAACATTTTTTTTTTGTCTATTTATCATTCTGTGATTCATTCATATTTTTCTAATAGAATGCCTCTACTTAGGTTAGGGGGCTTTCAGATTTACTAAAGAGTAATTTAGACAGAGGAGTTTGTTCAAATGAGGATGAATTGGTGCAAAGGAGAGATATTTTTGGAGCAAACACATATCCACGCAAAAAAAGAAGAAGCATATGGGTACACAATTTTCCTAAGTTGTGTTTGTTTTAGTATATTGCAGAAAGTCTGCTTATTATCCTTTCTGTTTTGAAATAATCACTCCTAATTCAGTTTTCTAGCATGTCTTATTTCCCTTTCTTCCTTTTTAGTTTGCCCGCAGGGCTGGAGGTTGCGTGTTATATAAACTATGTTTTTTCAGGAAAAAGTACAAATTTAATAAATCTGAATTTATTTGTGATACTTGCAAAAGCATGCGCATAATGTGAAAATTTGTATTTTATCAACAAGCTTATGTCTTCAAATTTAATACTTTCATTTTCTTGTTTGCAGCGTTTTGTATTTGAAGCTTGTCAGGATTTAACTCTTGTAATTCTAATGGTAGCTGCTGCTATATCGTTATCATTGGGCATGGCAACTGAGGTAGTTTATGACATTTTAATTATCTTTTTTACTTTTTTTGGACATTCATTTTTTTGTCTAATCTTTGTGCTGCAAGAATGGCTGTGACTTAAATAATACTTATTGTTGTTTTGGTTCCATGATTGATGTCCTTACTTAGGGTGTAAAAAATGGATGGTATGATGGTGGAAGCATACTTTTTGCTGTTTTTCTTGTGATATTCGTTACAGGTAATAAATTTATGTTTTATAATTAGCTCTCTCCCTTGTTCCATAGATATTGAGTTCTATGCACTAATCAGTTCATCCAAAAGCTTAAGTTGTTGCGGGAAGATAGGCAATCTACCCATATATCAGCACTCTCCCTTATATCTAGGCTTATTCAGACATATATTGTGGATTAATGGTTTGGTGCTGCTGGTACACACATGCAGACCGGTTGCAAGGGTGCGCCAGTGCAAAGGGGGTACCGGGTGTGTGAGCGCATGCCCAATCTAGTCATGCAACCAACACAGCTTTCATTTTTTGAAGTAAAAATGAGCTGCTGGGTCTCAACTCAAGACCTCCTGTTCTGATACAATATTGAATGTTATACACGAACCAGTTTAGGAAAAAAATTTAAGGTATCAGGGAAAGACAGGCAATCTGCACATATTTCAACAATTGTACTATGTGTGATCACATTTTTGGGGGTTCTGATGATTTGCATACATTTTAGTATTTTCCAGACTTACAGCACTGTAAGTAATCATGTTCTAATGTTTTATTCTTTCCAATTCCTTAGCAACCAGTGATTATAGACAATCCCTTCAGTTTCAACATCTAAATGAGGAGAAACAAAACATACAAGTTGAGGTGTGTATTTTCATCTGTGATCATATTGGAGTTTGTTTCTGGATATGCACCGTCATTCTTTGGCAGTATATCTGACTTATTGTGACCTATGATTAGGTTATTAGAGATGGTAAGAGAATAGGAGCGTCGATATTTGATCTTGTGGTTGGTGATGTTGTTTCCCTCAAAATTGGTGACCAAGTAATGTATCATATACTCATTTATATCACTCTTTGTCTACATTTGAACTCTTTTTTCTCGGAATGATGTGGTTACATGCATTATTGGATCTTTAGGTTCCTGCAGATGGTGTCCTGATATCTGGTCACTCTCTTGCAATTGATGAATCGAGTATGACTGGCGAGTCCAAAATTGTAAGTGTTGCTAAAAAAGGAACTCGTTTTTCTTTTGTTTTCTGAAATCTGCTTTTTTGAATGTTCCATTCTGTTATATCATGATCAGGTTCATAAGGACCAAAAGGCACCTTTCTTGATGTCCGGTTGCAAGGTTGCAGATGGCTATGGATCTATGTTGGTGAGTATCACTTGGTTGAACCTTTCAAGTACATGAGGAGTTGAGCATGTCGCTTTCCTATTTTACGATTGAGTGGCTACTGGTATATTGTCTATTATTTGGTAGCATCTCATTTGTTCTGGCACTTTATACTGACTACTAACATGATCTTTACGCAATTGCTGTCAAACACAAAGGTAACAGGTGTGGGTACCAATACTGAATGGGGTATGTTGATGGCTAACCTTTCAGAGGATATTGGTGAAGAAACTCCGTTGCAGGTTAATTTCTTATGTTGCTTATTGAAAAGATAGGCTAATTTCTTATGTTATGGATGTATATGGGGTAGTGTGAACTGTGAACATATATTGACTCTCTTGTTTCAATTTCATTGCTGTGCTACCACTTGTGCCAACCATTGAGTAGGTGCGCTTGAATGGTGTCGCTACTTTAATTGGTATCTTGGGTTTATCCGTTGCTGGTGCTGTCCTTGTTGTACTTTGGATAAGGTTGGTTTGTCAGTTCGTTGCTATGGTGTGTTTTACATATGTAATTTATGCAGCACTACCTAGACGGCTAGACATGCTTCTTATGACCACCTCTCATCTAAATTGCAGATATTTTACTGGACATGCCAAGAATCCAGATGGGGCTACTCAATTTGTGGCTGGAACTACTGGTGTAAAACAGGGATTTATGGGGGCAATTAGAATTTTTACAATTGCAGTACGTATTCATAACTAATTAGTCTTTACTTTTACATTCATGAAGACTATCATCTCTTTCAGCCTTACCTGATTCTACCTCATTTATCACTAGGTGACTATTGTGGTTGTTGCTGTGCCTGAAGGACTCCCTTTAGCAGTAACACTGACGTATGAATGTTTTACCTTTTATGCAAGTTTCTTAGTTTTCGGGTGCATTAAACTGGTGTTAGCTTGGTTTCAGCCTTGCGTATTCAATGGGAAAGATGATGCAGGACAAGGCTCTGGTAAGACTTTCACTTACAGATAGATTTTACAAGGGAAAACCTTGACAGGAGGAAGTATATAATTTGGGTTTTGGATTTGTCATTCAGGTGAGACGACTTTCATCTTGTGAAACAATGGGATCAGCAACCACGATTTGCAGTGACAAAACTGGAACTCTTACCTTGAATAAGGTTTCTGAAGTCAATATGCACTCACCACGAATATGCCATATTTTTTTTCCACTGATGCTTGGACATAATGTGCTGCACTTGACAGTGTTCCTCCATGGTTTGCTTTTCAATTAAATCCTAGAAATAAAGAGAACCTTTGTTACCAGTTGCAATGAGCACGTGTTTATGTTTAAATACGACTGCATAAAATCAGTGATACCTTAAATTCGTATGGTTCTTGTGGTATCTTATTTGTAATTGATCTTCTAGATGACAGTTGTGGAAGCATATTTGGGTGGAACGAAGTTGGATCCTTGTGATATTACCGGGATGATTTGTAGTAGTGTGACAGATCTACTTATTGAAGGAATTGCGCAAAATACAACAGGGGCTGTGTTTTTGCCGGAGGTACATAACACTTCTCTTTCTATAGATTTTTCCTTGTACTTTTTGCATAATCTAGTACTTATATTGAGATACACCTGTTAAGTTTTGTTGGTACGGATCTTATGATACCCATCGTACACCAGATTTCTATATCATGTCAAATAATTATATCCATGTTAATACATTTTTTTCTGTCTACAGGATGGAGGAGCTGCTGAAGTTACAGGTTCACCAACTGAAAATGCAATTCTTTCTTGGGGCCTTAAGGTACTGTCTATATTCTCTTGTGTTCTTCACTATTTGTTTCAACTTTATTCCATTGATTTGGCAGTTCAACTGCATAGATTGGGATGAATTTCAACGATGTGAGATCAAAATCTTCAGTTCTTCATGTTCACCCATTTAACTCGGTGAAGAAACGTGGTGGTGTTGCAGTACAGGTGGTAAGCACATTTTTATGTACTTGAAATTCTTAAGGACATCATCTCATGTTGAACAAGAAATGGACCTTTCTACTCTTGACTATCGACTTCTTGTCTATCCTTGGAACTGATAAGGCCATAAAGCTATGTGGCTTACTACATATCTGAAGTCTGAATTTCCATCTAAAACAAAATACATATCTGAACTTTTCCATTGGTTTTACATTTTGTACTTCAGTTCGCTTCGTGGATAATTTTTTTGGGGGGAAATTCGTGGATAAGTTATGTGTTACGACATAGGCTTCTAAGGTTGTGACCGTGTGACACTGGAAGCCTGTGGCGGAGGTTCCGGCGACCAGGCGCCATGACGGTGGCCCTGTCGCTGGGTTGAGAGTTTGGGGTTAGGAAGATACAGAGTAAGGGGGGAGACAAGATAATTTCCTTTACTGCCTTTTCACATTGCAGCATACAATATATATATATATATATATATATATATATATATATATAGTATGTTGAAATGGGGCACCATGATTTCAAATGCATCAATTCCATCTAAATTCGGGTATATTTTTTGAAAATATCAGTTTTATGGTATGTACTCATCTATAACAATTCAAATGAAACATTTAAGTTTGAAAAAAATATACTCAAATTCAAAGTTTTGAAAGAATTTAGATCACATACTTTATTGATTTATATATATAATCAACATATACCTACAATCAAACTATCATAAAAAAGACAACTACAATTCGAAATTTAGTTCAAACTTGTTTGAACTAGTTAGCAAACTAGTTAAACTTGACATCCAAGAAATTTTAAAATTTTTCGCACACGATACATACATATTTTAGACTATGGTGCCTGGACACCAAGGAGCACTCGTTATATTTACTATATATATATATATATATATATATATATATATATATATATATATATATATATATATATATATATATATATATATATATATATATATATATAGGACTCTACTCTCAAGTCCGTTAAGCAAACTCGGATATCTTTAATCGATTCAATCCCATAATCCCTAATGGTCTCCTTTTACGTTGGAACTCTTGGACTCTGCTCCCAAATCCCTATTGCCACACGAACTATAGGTCGTCCAACCGCATTGTCGAATGCTTTAGCCATGTCCGGAACTGAGTTAGCCTGACCTTCTGTTTCTGCATGCTGCCTTCTTCGGAGGTATATAAGCCCCCACATAACATCTCTCCCGCCCTTGTGAAAAAGCTTGTCCTCGAGCTGAAAATCAAGATAGGCTGCCCTGAATTTCGGAACTGGCTCCCATGTAGCGTCAGCTTCAGATGTATCCATCCATCGCACAAGCACAATGCCAAACATCTTGGCGCAAACTTGCATGCAAAACCTATGCAAGCTGTTGAATGGCCCTCCCAGCACTGATCATAGGCAATGTCGGTGGCTCATCTGGGGGCTTGCCATGGAACTTTTTGAGCAAGCCTACATGAAAGACATCGTGCAAACGCGCACACGGAGGTAATTCCAGTCGGTATGCAACCGAGCCCACCCGCTCCAGGACACAGTATGGACCATAGTATTTGGGGCTAATTTCCCGAATTTACGCCGTGGAATTGACACCGCCTAACGACGCATCAGTCGTAACAAAACCCAATCTTCAACCTCAAATGAGACGTCACGATGTCGGCCATCATAGTAAACTTTAGCATATTGCTGAGCCTGCACCAAACGATCATGAACATCGGCAAGGAACCTGTCACAATCTACCAGGAGGGATTCCACGGGCCACGGCTGCAACCCGGGCTGCCGTAACTGAGCAGGGAAGTAATGCTGGCGAGTCGCGACCATAAACCACCTTGAAGGCAGTATCACGGAGTGCTGAATGATAAGAAGTATTGTAGCAGTACTCCACTAGTGAAGCAACGAAGGTACATAGCAATGACTTTATTCACCGCTTCCATTTGCCCATCCAATTGCGCGTGGAAAGCGGAACTCATGTGAAGACGAACACCCGCCAAACGAAACAAATCTCTCCAAAAATTACTGGTGACCGCGACAATGGGCTGTGGCATACCATGGCAGCCATTGGAACAACCGACAACTGACGGCAGGATCGGAGCAGCCGCCTTTGATGGAGTCGCCTCCTTCGGTGGAGTTGGCGGATTTGACGAGGCGAGGTGGATCTGATGAGGCGCCAAACCCAGACGGCGTCGATCCGAGCGGACGAGCTTCCCAAGCAGCGGCGGCGGCCCGGATGGACGAACTCCTCAGGCAGCGGGGGCGAAATCCCCGTGATGAGGACGGCTGGGCGGATCCTGACAGGCGGCTGCAGGGACGGCGGCCGAAGGAGCCGCGACGAGCGGCTGCAGGGACGGCCGCGACAGGCGGACGGCGTCCGAAGAGCCGCGCGACGACGGCAGCGGCGAGGATGGCGGCCGAAGAGCGCGACGGACGGACGGCGGACGAAGAGAGCCGCGACGGACGGACGGCGGCCGAAGAGAGCCGCGACGGGCGGTGGCGGCCGAAAAGGCCGACTAGCCGAGGCCGACTGGCCAACTGGCCAATTAGATTTGGATCGTGAGAGGACTAAAATAATCCTGACCTAACTCTAATCCATGTGCTCTGATACCATGTGACTTACTTAGGGATTTCAGAAGATAATGACTCCAATAGTTGAGATGCCAATATATAGATGACTACATGGGCCACATGGGCCTATAGTATATGGGCCTTGATATACTTAACAGCCGGCATGCTGACTTCTCCCGTCAGTAGCTCTGATACCAAATTGTTACGACGTAGGCTTCTGAGGTTGTAACCGTGTGACACCGGAAGCTTGTGGCAGAGGTTCCAGTGACTAGGCGCCGTGACGGCGACCCTGTCACAGGTTGAGATTTTGGGGTTAGGAAGATACAGAGCAAGGGGAGACAAGATAATTTCCTTTATTGCCTTCTCAGATTACATCATATCATATATATAACTAGGACTCTACTCCCAAGTCTGTTAAGCAAACTCGGATATTTTTAACCGACTCAATCCCATAATCCCTAATAGTCTCCTTTTACGTTGGAACTCTTAGACTAGGACTCTGCTCCCGAATCCCCTATTGCCACACGAACTGTAGGCTGTCCAGCCGCATTATCGGATGCCTCAGCCATGTCCGGAACTGAGTCAGCCTGACCTTCGGTTGCTGCTTGCTGCCTTGTTCGGCGGTATGTAAGCCCCCACATAACATTATGTGTTTTTTTCGCTTCTTAAGATGTAAACATATCTATAGTAAATGAGTATCTTGTCTTGATGATGGTATTTATGTTGTAACAATTTTTCCCTTGTGTTATCTCAGTGCTATTTGGTTGTTGTAACTGCAGTCAGATGATTATGTTCACATCCATTGGAAAGGTGCAGCTGAGCTACTATTAGCATCTTGCAAAAGCTGGCTTTCTATTGATGGTTCAGTTCAGCAAATGAGTTCCGACAAGGTGCATATCAACTCAACTTGCTTGTTACTTCAGTTCTGAAGTTATACTAAGGTTTTAGTGCTTTTACAGCAAAACAAATTCAAGAGATCGATTGATGATATGGCAATGAGTTCACTGCGTTGTATCGCTTTTGCTTATTGCCCTTGGGAGTTCAACATGGTTCCAAGGGAGGGTTTAGATAAGTGGCAGTTGCCTGAGGATAATCTGACTCTTATTGGGATTGTTGGGATAAAGGTGGGTTCTTGTGAGTTGGTGCACATTTATGATTATGCTAGCATTTGAATAGTTTGGTATGTCCTCTGCTTTTTTTTAAAAAAAAAAAAATCTACTATTTAAGCTGATTTTAGCAGTTACCAGTAAAAGAAAGTTTAACAGTCCATGCCATGATACCATCTCAATTACAAATGAATATGAGGCCATAATATTCAATTTTCATGTTGCTAATTGGAAGCTTTTCAACAGCATCATGAAAGGTGTTGGGCAGATTCCCCATAAGTTTGGCAGAAATGAGAAACTATGAAGAATTCGGTGATGCAGAAGCTAAACCAAATCTCCTAAAAGGCTTCATCCAGGATTGAGTCTATGTAGAATTGTTAGTCAAGATAATACTTTACTATGCTAGTTCATCAGCATTTATTTGCTTCACTTGTTCTTGATGTCTTCTAGCTTTGTTAAAATACTTGCTTTATGTTTAATTCTTTGTGTTTATAAATTTGTGTAGACACATTTTCTGTTCAATTTTTTCGTATTATTATTTCCTGTCTCCTGATGATTGCATTCAGCTATTCACCTTTCTTTAAGGAGTTTCATTGCTGTAGGATCCCTGTCGCCCAGGAGTCAGGAATGCTGTACAATTATGCAGTACTGCTGGTATAAAGGTTTGTTGTCCTCTATACTTTAGTTTTCTTTGCTCTTATTTTCTTTCCAGGGAGTCTTAAACTGGTTAAGCTTATAATAGGCTAGGCTGATGAACAGTTTGCTGATATCCTGCTGTTAAATTATTCAGGGTGCTTTAGTTTCCTTTTGTGCATGTTGTCAAGTATATGTCATATGCCTGCCTGTTCATATTATAGCCTGGGCAAGGTTCCAAACACTGTTGACTACATTTTGAGGAATACTGAATTTAATGATAGGTATAGTACGATAATGTGAACATTGTACTGTGACTAATCTAGTGATCTATGTGCGTGAAGCAGTCATTTGTGTGCCAGTTTGTACTTCTTTGTGCATGACACAGCTACTGTGTTCGAACTCGTACTTCTTCCTCAGTCTGTAACTCTGTATTGGTTAATTTCGATCATGAGTCATGACCTGAACATATCTCTTTGGCTTTTCATGCTTTGATTACTGTAGAGTTGGCTAGTGAGGGAGTCTATTAGCCGTTATTAGAGCTAATCACATAATTTTCTTCATAAGAAAAAGGAACTACAGAACAGCTTAATAAGTCAGTGTAGTTCCCTTATTGTTCTACTAAAAAGAGAAGTGACCAGTGTTGTATGGAATGTAAAATAGTAACTGGGATGGAGCTAATATCCTGCAACTTATAGGGGTGAAGTAGCCCTTGTACGAGGTGATCATAATGTTTTGGGAAAAAAACTTCCTGTAAAAGTTAAAATTTGAAGAAGAAAAAACCCTGATTTTGGTTATTCACAACAGAAGGCTTCAAAATTTAATTAGAATTTAGTCCCAATTTATTGAGGAACTACCAGTCATGATCAGAGAACATCATTCTTACATGCAGAGAAATTGTGGAGGCATATAAGTAGAGGGATTTAGGCAGACACATGGAACTAATGACAGAACCTGACGGCTGTGTTTAGGCCTTTTGTTGGTTCAGTTCTTTAGCTTGGCCTGTGGTTTAAAATAAATAAATAAATGTGTCTTGTCTTAACACCCCTGAAGTACACATAGTTATAAAGCGACATATTGGAAATTAACACCCCTGAAGTACACATATTTATAAAGCAACATATTGGAAATTATGTATCAAAACACTTGCTAAATGCTGGTTAATTTTGTTACAAGGACTACATAAAGAAAACACCAACTTGTTCATGGCATTCAAGTCACCATTAATGTGAATGTTGACAAAATGGATCATCTTAGGTGCAGATGGTAGCATTTTATACCCCAAAGTTTTGGTTGCTCCTTCATGTGGCCATTTGTACTAATATTTGTCCTTATCGATTCTATTTGATTTAAAGGATATCCTTGGCACAAGATCTGTTTCCACACGTTGTAGTGCAGTAGCTTGTCATGCTTGCTGTCTGTAAACCGATCGAATATTGTGAAGGAAGTTATAGCTATTTGTGCTTAGTAATTTCAGATTTATCTTGATTTTGTTGTTAAATTCATCTAAAAAATTTGATGGTCAAAGAAACATATATGCTTGGCTTCATATACTAGATATCAATTATTTTCTCAGCTATGTGTTGCATCGATCAGATGGATAAAACTTATAATGTTTGATTGTTTGTGTAATGTTTACAAAAAAATAATTAAATTGGCTTCTTGCAACTGCTGAAAGCTCTATTTTTTCTGCTGTTCTTACACATATTTTTTATTTTAGGTACGCATGGTCACAGGAGATAATGTTGAAACAGCCAAGGCCATAGCTTTGGAATGTGGAATACTAGACGCAAAAGATGTTGCTTCAGAGCCAACAGTAATAGAGGGAAAAGTGTTCCGTGAGATGTCTGAAACGGCACGAGAAGAAATTGCTGACAAGATTACAGTAACCCCATCTCTCTCTCTCTCTCTCTCTCTCTCTCTCTCTCCACACACACACACACACACGTTTGGAGCTTCCAAAACCATCTACCTTAGGAATAGGAATTATGAATATTAGACTAACAACAATTATATCATTAACAAGTTACAAGATACATTTATTATGTACTTATGAATAAGTTTAATGGGGCAATTTTTATATAATACAGCATAGTATCTTCCAAAAGCTATTCAAGGATAGCATAGATGTGTACAGCATCTTAGGCTCCTTGTGCACACTGTTAAGGATAGAATAGGATTGTTATTTGTTTTCTTATATGCTTTGGCTTCCTTATCTGTGTATGGCATATTCTTCTGTATATCCCCTTGTACTCTCTATATATATTGCCCGTTGGGTCTCATGAATATACACACAATATTCATAACAATATTCAGGCCCTTCCTCTCGAGGTCGGCGTTGTAGTCCTCGCCAGCCACCCTGGTCTTGGCCGTCAGTTCGCGCTTTCTCTCACGCTCCTCGTGAACCTCACACTCCCTACGCCTGCACGCCTCCAAATGAGCTTGCATCTCCCACTGGATACGCTCACTTCGATCTTCGCTGCGCCACTGCTCCTTCATCCTCTCACGTGCCGTCTAGGCATCCTACTCCTCGCAATCTAGAGTCCACTGGTCGTGCGGGTGGATCTCTCGGTCGATCCATTTGCGGTGCGCATATAACGGATCCAAAAACTACAAGAGGGGAGAGCTTCTTAGTGCATGCCATAGAAGAGAACTGGTAGGGCAATATACTGTAGCCTGTCCTTACCGGCTGCCGGTAGCGGGCCATGTCCCAACGCTGGTCGGGATAGTCCTAGGTGTAGTTACCGCAACCCCAGTAACACATGCCCAACCTCAACCGCTCCTTGGACTTGAAAAATATACATGCATCCATGCACCAGCAGAGTGGGGCATCTCCCCCATAGGCGGGTGTTGCGACAAGGAATGTTGATGTATGGGTTGGGGTTGGAGGTACAGGGGACTTTGCTTCGGGGAGGTGACCTCCTGACAAGCTTGGCTTGTTCGTTCTGGGCTGCAGCAGCCCTTGCGAGTTGGGTGATCTCCTCTCATTGTTTCTCCATACCAGCACTGTAGTGTTGCAGTTGTGGTGCAGGAAAACGAGCTGCAGAAGAGGTAGTACTTATAGGCTAAGTCGACACGGTCTACACTTGACATGCCTAATTTGGTTTGGGCAAATTTGCATCCACGAGGCAGCGGTATGCCAAACGATTCGTGGACCAGCGTACCATTATATTGTTGCACAAAGCTGTCCTGTTTGGTCTTATCGCTACGCAAGGCTATCTCGTTTGATCTTGTCACTATGTAAGGCTATCTCGTTTGGTCTTGCACTGCACAAGGCTGTCTTATTTGGTCTTTGTCATTGTGCAAGGCTGGCTCGTTTGGTCTTGTCTGGACACCATGCAAAAGTTGCCTCGCTTGGTCTTGTCACTACGCAAGACTGTCTCGTTTGGTCAGAGACTACGCAAAAGCTTCCACCATCTATAGTCACTTCTCCTGCATTGTTAATGACGACGGATTGACACTATAAATAAAGTTAAAGTTTGCAGATAAAGTTATGTTGCACTTTTAGTCGGCACACTACACGCCGCATTTTTAATTTTAATACCACTACACACACAACAAGTAGTGTTGCACTTCACGCCGGTGTTCCTACTCATCGGCAGGCATCTTGCATCTTCTCGTAGTATGGCCTTCCTAGCCACAGCGGCCGCAATGTCTACCCGTCGCTCTGGCTTCCCCTTGGTCCATATCGTTCCGAATGCGACGACTCTACCGACGGCCCTTCCCACCCTTCAAAAGGTCAAGATCTGGAATCCAAGCTCTTTGTGCAATATCCGACGTGGGAAAGTTACCCATAACTTTGAAGCCTCTTAGCTCACCGCACCACGCCTGCAGCACCCTCTCCTTCATGAAGTACTCCGACATGAAGTTCGATGGATCCATGTTGATAGTCCCACATGCAGCGAGGACATGACAGCATAGCTTGTGAAGGAGTTTTGGTTTGCTGTATTTGCAGCTAAGTTCATTTACATGATCTCCAAGACACCTCGTGGGTAACAAGAGAGCGAGCAGTCCCAAATCCGGCTCTGTTCTGAAGGAGCATGTCAAAATGATGCTCCGTATTGCCCATCACGAAGACTGTGTGCAACTGACCCTTCTCGGTCTTGGCCTGCATGTACACTGTAATCTTCGAGCAGTACGGTGTTTGTGGATTGGCTGCATGAAGTGCCGTATTTGCATGTCTTTCCCTAAAATATCCAATTGTACCTTGTAGAATACCTTCCACGATGGCGACGAGGGGCTGAGAACGGTCACCTCTAAGAACTCAGTTGTATACCTCCGTAAGGTTAGTAGTCATTATGCCGTACCTCGCACCATCCGTGTCGTGCAACAACGATCACTTCTCCAATGGATTGGTCTCAATCTAATGAGAGAAGCACTTGATATTCCTCAAGGTCCTCCGCGTCACACCGAGAGGGTCAAGCTCCAGCAATGGTGCAAGGCGTTCGGGCTGCGCCGCCCCAGGAATGAATGGACGCTTGTTCCTCTCGTTGATGTGCTTCCTAGTGTGCTCCTCCAATATCTCCCACAACGCATCGAATTTACGCTGTTGGTTCTGCATAGCCAGCCTCTTGAACAGCTTCATCAACGGTTACTACGGGACTGCTTGAAGAAGTTGGCCCTCAGATGGCGAATGCACCATCTGTTCCTCATGTTCGGCCAAGGGAACGGCTCCTTTGGGTCTTACTGAAGTTTTCTTATGGCTTTCATCATCTCGGAGTGGCGATCATGGATATACAGACATCAGGACGTGCTTTAACTACTCCCTCCTTCAGATATCGAAGGAACCACAACCAGCTATCGAAATTCTCACTTTCAACGAGTGCGATGGCCTAGGGCAGAATATGATTGTTGCCATCAAAGCCGATTGCTATCAGGATCTGCACCTTGTATTTCCCTGTTAGAAACGTCCCGTCGACTGAGATCATGGGTCACATGTGCCTGATAGTGTCGATGCAGGCACTAAAGGCTAAAAAGGCCCTTTGCACAACCATAAAACCTAGAGGCCTTCTGGATGGCTTATCCTTCACAGCAATGTATGTGCCCGGGTTCCTGTCCCGTAATACCTCAAGCATACGAGCAAGGTTGTCTAAGCCGCCTTGGAAGAACCGAATCTCCTTTCCAAAGCCTTCTGCTTTGCACACCTTGTCTTAACGTAGTTAATCTTGTACTTGAATTTTTTCTTGATAGCCACCATGATGTGCTTAGCATCTAGGTCCTTCACTATCTTTTCGTACATGAGATTAGCTACGAAGGCAGACGTCAGGTTGCGATGCTTTGGCAAAACACTACTGAGCACGCAGGAGTGCGGCTCTACCTTCGACATAATCCAGTGAGTCTCGTACTTGGGTCTACGTGTGTGCACACTTCAAGGATAACTAACCTCCTCCTAGACCACGGTGTACTGCTCTTGGCTGGATTTTATGACCTAAAATGTCTGCTGCATGGACAAGGCCCACGGCCTAATGGCATCCTGTAGTGATCCTTTGTTAGCAAATATTACATGAAGCCGAACCTCCATACCATGGTACCCTTACGGTGATTCATGCTCGTCATGCACGGAAAGGCCCTCAACATCCACCCTATTCCATGGCTGCGGCGTGGGACATTCGTCCTCATCGGAAGAGTCATCGCCCTCTTATAAATCTTCTTCCTCAGCCCAGATCGTCCAGTCATCGATATCTATCTGATGCACTATGGTGTCGACATACTCCCCTGCGTTCGCTTGTCCAGTGGGCTCAATTTGCGTAGTGCGATCTTCCTGATTTGCCTCAGCAACATCTGCATCCGCCTGTCGGGTGGGCTTAGCGTGCGGTGTGCGATATTCTAGTTCTGCCTCCGCAATATTGCCCATCGCGTCCTCTTGATGAACCACGCGCTGCGCGCCCGAGCTGCTCCCGCCAACTGAACCTCCTGTTACTCCCTTCGAACATGGTTGCACAAGTAGCATGCACTTGTATCCACATCATCGGCAGCCTTCAACAAAGCCTTTCCATGTAACCATGTGCATCAGTCTTCTCAACTCTCACCGAATGTGCGTGGCAGACCGACTTCAAAGCCCATGTAGAACAACATTGCACACCTTGTGGTTCAAGGAGAAGCTGCGTGAGCCAGTGCAAGACATCTCCGATTAGAGCATTCTCCACGTCCGAGTGTACTATACTGACTTACGGAAAACCGCTCAAGTCAACACCTATGAACCTTCACGAATGGTACCAATACTGTAATGCACTTTTAATATTGTGGGTTCCGACATGAATGATTTCTCACTACAAATATTACCATTTGTCAACATGCATTCACTAAATACATGCTAAACAAGTAAGTAGCTACACGTTACTTACATTCGGATGAGAACAAGAATGGATAAGGCTATTACCTTCACGCGAAGACATTTTCTCCTTATTAATGAGCTTCCTTCGTCTTCCTCCCTAAGCTCATGAGCTCCTCTCCTCTTCTCTCCTCCCGAGCTCCTCTTCTCTCCTTCACTCCCTCTCGCGACCTTCCCCTCTCTCGAGCTTCTTGCTTATCCTTCTCTCGCGACCTTCTCCCCCCTATTCACTTCCCCTCTCCTTCTCTCCCCTTTTTTCTCCTCAAGCTCCTCCCGTTCTGTTACGAGAAATGGTGAGAGAGGCCGTGAGGGGGGTCAGGTCAAAGAGAAATAGACGAGCTGGCAACAAGTAGTCGATCCACTGTTGGGTAGGGGTGACTAGTACTAGTCGCCCAATAGTTGGGCGATTAGACGACCAAGTCACCCCACGATTAGGCAGCATGGGCTAGTCGCCCAACCGTTGGGCGACTTGGCCACGTGTCGCCCAACCATTAGGCAACTAGCCCATGTCGTCCAACCGTGGAACGACAGATGGCTATTGCTGTAAAATAAAAAACACATGTATATTATTGTAATTCGGAATAAAAATAGATTATTTAAAAAAATCTGAACAGCTGGCTATACCGCCGCCAAGGCCCTGAGGCTTAATTGAAGAAGAGGGGGGAGAGAGTAAGAATTTTGTTTATTCATTGCTTGAATATGAATGGTGCAGCTCCTCTCTTTATATAGATGAGATTAGCCCCTAATAATATGGAAACTAACATAATTTAATGCAACCAATCAACTAAAGATAAGATTATATCTATACTATATAAATATAAAGATATGCATCTAACTATTCCTAATATAAAGATATGCATTTAACTATTTCTAATATGAAGATATACATCTAACTTTTCCTAATACGAAGATAAGCATTTGAGTTTATCCCTAAATAGATACGATGCTACAGTACCACATGGTACTGTTCACACGCTTGCTACCATGCCTCGCTGGGATCATAGACCATAACACCACACATCATCATGTGATCTGTGGCAAAACAGAGGTGGGGATACCATGTTATATCGCAAAGAAAGCTCAAGTCAGATTGGAAGGGGATTAATTCTACTGATGCTTTGTGCTGCCAATTAGTAATGGCTATTGTTTTATACTACAGCTAGTAAATATGGATATGGTCTTTTGTTTACTTATTATAAGCATATCATTTGTTTGACATAATAGCAAATTCTTGTATGATACAAGGTACTCATTCTTGATATAAGTCTTCTAAGTTTCTCATTTTCTTTGCTAAGTGGTCTTCAGTTAATCAATCATTTCTGATTTCAGGTCATGGGAAGATCTTCTCCAAATGACAAGCTTTTGCTTGTCCAATCTTTGAAAAGAAAAGGCCATGTTGTAGCTGTAACTGGTGATGGCACCAATGATGCTCCTGCATTGCATGAGGTCTGTCTGCAACTGTGCCCAGGTTCGAGTCCTCTTCGGCTCGGATTTGGGTGCCTTTCTTCTTCTTAATGAAAAAGATACCTAGTTCCTCCTAGGTATTCTCATCGTTTCTTTAGTTGTGTTAGCCAAGAATCATCTTCTCCTAATCCTAGGCCTTTTTGTCATATAGGCTGATATAGGTCTTTCAATGGGTATCTCGGGGACAGAAGTTGCTAAAGAAAGCTCAGACATTATAATCTTGGATGATGACTTCACATCTGTTGTCAAGGTTAGCTTCTCGAACATCAAAGCATACAATTTTTTTTTTTAAAAAAAGGCAAAATGTCAGCATGTTATCATGTTATCGTGCTTTCAGTTATCCCACATACAACGCCATGGTTTGTGAGACATTATTATTAATGCACTCAATTATTATTTTCCTTGCAATGCCTGCTGATAACTGGCAAAATGCAATAGATTAAAGATGTATAGTTAGTGCCTTAATGGAAAGGCCCATGCCCTTAGCAGTAGGCATCCCTCTACTAATCTATTGCCAGTTATGTATTTTGACAGACATGTGCATGTACAATATCTAGTCTGGATTGTGCACTTCACACACTATAGCTCTGGTGTACTGAACAATTATTTCTACGGATCTTCACTTTCCTTATTTGTTTTAGGTTGTTCGTTGGGGACGATCTGTCTATGCAAATATTCAGAAATTCATCCAGTTCCAACTTACTGTTAATGTTGCTGCCTTAGTGATAAATGTGGTTGCTGCTGTGTCCTCTGGTGATGTGCCTCTAAATGCCGTTGAGGTTGGAACACTTCTCTTGACTTGTGCAACTATCTGTTAGTCGCTGGACTCTTGCTCTTGGTGATAGCAAGATCCTTACTCTCATGGAGAGGATGACACTAGGAGATGGGGCAAGTTTTCTTGTTTATTGCTCACACAATGTCATGCCAACCTGAGGGGTTGGGGATACAAATTTATAGGCTGAGAACCAGCCAAGCATATGCTAAGATGCTATCCTAGATGCTGTCCTAAAGCGGTCAATATGCTGTCCTAAAGCGAGATGCTGTCCTAAGCGAATCTTTGTCCTAAAGCAGAATGCTGTCCTAAAGCAAAAGCAGATCTTGTCCTAAAAGCGATGCTGTCCAAAAGCGATCAAAAACAAAAACTACCACAGCCCCACAAAGACCACAAGATGCAGAGACTTATTCATCATTCTCCCCCTAAGTCTTGTGCGTCGTCTTGTGGGAGGGTTGAACCAGCCTGATCTTGGAGCAGAGCTCAAGGAACTTGATCCTTCCAAGAGGCTTGGTGAGCAGATCCGCAAGCTGATCCGTGGTGTTGATGTAGCTTGCCTTGATGCTTCCTTCATCCAGCGACCTCGGATGAAATGGTACTTCACCCGGATGTGCTTGCTCGTTCATGAAAACGGGTTCTTTGCCAGGCTAGAGCGGACTTGCTGTCCACCCTGAGCTCCACTGCTTCAGTGTCCCTGCCGAGGAGATCACCAAGCAGTCGAGCGAGCCAGAGTGCCTGAGTCGAAGCGGTGGAAGCCGCTATGTACTCGGCCTCACACCGACAGGCCACCACCGCCGCTTGATCGATCGCCGATGAACGAGACACTTGCCGAGGAAGAAGAGAATCCCGCTTGTGCTCTTCTTGGTGTCGATGTCGCCGCGTGGTCGCTGTCGCCGCATGCGACGAAGTGTGCGTGCCGGGACACCTCGGGTAATGGAGGCCGTGGTCAAGAGTCCCCGCAACGTAGCGGATGATCCTCTTCACGCCGCCGATGCTCGTCGTCGGCCGTTGCATGAACCGACTAACGTGGCCGACGGAGAATGCCAAGTCCGGTGGTGTGTGGGCAAGGTAGCGAAGGCTCCCACAAGACGCCGAGATCTGCGTGGCGCCCACCTCCTCCGCCGTCTTTGTCGCGGCTCGGCCTTCACCTCTCCTCCATTGGAGTGAGAGCGGGTTGCGATCGGTGAGCCCAGCTAGCTCAACGACGCGCTTGGCGTGGCGATGCAGTCGGCGTGATCCGGAATCATCCCGGTGCACCTCGATCCCTAAGTAGAAGGAGAGACCCGGTCACTCATCCGGAAGGTGGCCTTCATCTCTTCCTTGAATGCCGCCACCTCCGCATCCTGGTGCCGTGATCACCAAGTCGTCGACGTAGACACCCACCGCGAGGCGTTGCCGCCTTTGCCCGCCGGTAGATCTGCGGCCTGCGTGTGCGCTCTGCTGGAACCCCATTTGCTTGAGGGTGGAGTCCACTTAGCGTTCCACGCCCTCGGTGCTCGCCGCAAGCCATAGAGGGCCTTGCGCAGCGAGCACCTGCCCTCCTTACCGGGATCGCAAATCCCGCGGCCGATGCACGAGACCTCCTCCTTCAAGTCGCCGTTAAGAAATGCCGACTTGACATCCATGTGATGAACACGCCCGACCTTCCCGGCAGCTAGCGCAGGAGGAGTCGCGACGGACTCCATCCGTGCGACGGGTGCGGCGTCATCGGTCGACCCCCTCTGCGCCGCGAAGCCTCGTGCCACCAAGCGAGCCTTGTGCTTGACGATGGCGCCGGCCATCCCGCTTCGGCTTGAACACCCACTTAAGGGTGATCGCGCGGTGGCCGGCGGAAGATCCGCCGGCTCCACGCCCGGTTCCGCTCGGCGGCGTCCATCTCTCGCTTCATCGCGACACGCCACGCCGCGTCTCCCTCCGCCTCGGCGAAGGAGCGGGCTCGCCGTCGTCGCATGCCAAGTGCGCTCGCCTCGCGATCGCGCTGCGCGCGATCCGAGGACGGGCGGCTCGCGAGGATGTTGTCCATGGTACGATAGCGCGAGGCTCGTCGTCGTGGTAGGCGTCGACGCGGTCCTCGTCGTGGGACAGCGAGTAGCGAACTCCACCATGCGCTCCTCATCGTGGACCGGCCGTTGGGGCGATTCCGGTGGTGTGGCGCGGTGCGGGAGAGTGGTGAGCCGGTGGTGAAGGGTGGGGCGTGGCCGTGCACCGAAGGTGGTGGAGCACTCGCCGGAGCTGGTGGCGAGCAAGGTGTCGAGGTGGACGAGCTCGGTGAAGACGAGCTGCTAGCTCCCCCGGCTCTCTCGAAGTGGACGTAGTCGACAACAAAGTCCCTGAGAGTCGAGGCCGAACCATCGTCCACCGCCTTGTCCCACGCCCTCGCCCGCCGTCGAACACGCGCGTCGCGAGATGCGGGCCTACTGTGTGACGGTCGAGGATGCGGTAGGCCTTCGAGCCCTCCGCGTAGCCGATGAACACTCCCGGAGTGCTCCTGTCATCGAGCTTGCCGATGTGGCCAAGCTCCTTGGCGAACGTGAGGGAGCCGAAGACCCGCAAGTGGGAGACCGCCGGCTTGCGCCCATGCCGAGCCTCGTGCGGCGTCCGCCGTCGAGCGCCTTGGTAGGCGGCGGTTGAGGATGTAGACGGCGAGCCACCACCGCCTCTCCCGAGAAGGCGGCGGCATCCCCTCGCTGAGGAGGGCCCGAGCCATCCCCACAACCGTCTCGGTTGCGCTGCTCGACGACGCCGTTCTCGCGCGGGCATGCGGCGCGGAGTAGTGGCGCCAATGCCCTCATCGGCAGCGATGCGACGCGACCAGCCGCCGTGAATTCGCCGCCGTTGTCTGTGCGCGAAGACACGCAGCTGCGGCGCACTCGCCTCGCAGCGGCTGCGTGCGCTGATGGCGTCCCGCACCTCTCCCTTGCCGCCGAGGACCATCACCCACATGTAGCGGAGAGGTCGTCGACGAGCGGCAGAAGTAGCGTCGTCCTCCCGGTGGCGGTGTCACCGCCACACAAGTCCCGTGCGAGCTCGAGCCTCTCCTTGGCTCGAAACTCGCTTCTTTGGGAAAGGAGTCGCCTCGCCGTCAACACGCAGACGTCGCAGAGCTGCTCCACATGGTCAAGGCACGGCAGCCTCGCACCATTTCCGTGGCACCGAGCCGCCTGGGCCTCGGTGAAGGTGCCCAAAGCGCTCGTGCCATCGCACGCCTCGTCGTCCCGACGAGCCGCGAGACAGAGGGTTGTGCCACCGCACGTGAAGAGTGTAGAGTCGATTTGCGCCTCGTTACCTTGGCAAGGAGGCGGCGTCGAAGGTCCCAAATCCGCGGCACCGTGCTCGATCTCGACACGCGAGCCGTTCTCATCCACCGTCCCAAGCCGATGATGGAGTTCCGCAGATCGGGGATGTAGTAGACGCCGGTGGCGGCGGTGCTCGCCGATCTTGGCGGCGAAGACGACAGAGCCGACGCCTTGATCTCCACGGCGGGCGTCGCCGAACTTGACGGTGCCTCGAACGCTGAGTCGAGCTCGGAGAAGAACTCCCGCCGCCGGTCATGTGGTGGGTGGCGCCGGTGTCGAGGCACCACCCGTCGGTCTTGTCATTGCGGAATCGCCGCCGAGGAGGGCGTGTGCTTTGGCTCGTCAAGGTGGAGGAGAGCCATCGCGGCGGTGCCGCCGGAGGTAGTTCGATGCTCGCATGAGCAATGAACAGACCGGCCGCTCCTCCTCCGCTTGCGTGGCGTGGGCTCGCCGCGTCGTGGTCGCCGACACTCCTTGGCCCAATGACCAAGCTTGCCGCAGCTTGTGGCAAGAGTTGTCCGTGCGCGCTTTGCTTGCCGACATCGCCGCCTGGCGCTTTGCGCGCTTGCCGCGCTTGCTACTCTTGCGGCGCGCTTTGTCGTGGAAGATGGCTCCCCTTCTTCTTGTCACCTTGGCCGGCACCCACCGCTCCCGAGTGAGGAGGAGCTTCCCGCCAATGGTGACGGGTCCCGAGAGGCTCGTGGCTCATCGATGTCGGCGACCTTGAGGCGACCGCGCCTCCTCGATGGTCATCGTGGAAAGGTCCAGCAGAGACCCGATCGAGCGAGCCATCCGCTTGTACTTCTGGGACGCAGCGGAAGAGCTTCTCCACGCTCTCTCCTCGCCGTAGGTGTCGCCACCGAACTGCACCAACTTCGCAACGAGTGTTGAGACGGAGAGCAAAGTCATCAACGCCTTCACCGGCTTGAAGGCGGGTTCTCCCACTCGCGCGTAGTGCCCGCAATGTAGACTTGCGGGCGCGGTCGCCGCCGATGCGTCTTTGCAGCGATGGCGTCCCAAGCCTCTTTGGCGATCCGCTTGTTGGTAGCGAAATCGCATCTCGGGCGGGGCTGCGGCGATGAGAGCATCCAGCGCCGTCGATCCCGGTCGTGGTCGACGTCGCCGTCTCGGATCGCATCCCACATATGCCGCACTGAGCTTCACCTCATCACCGCAGCCCACTCGACGTAGTTGGTCTTGGTGAGGGTAGGCCACCGCCGGCCGGGCCGACGCCCTCGACGACGACTGGTACTCGTGGTGACCACGGTATCGAACGGGAGAAAGTCGCGTTGCTCGTGAGGGCCGCGCTCTCCGTCGACCCGTCGCCGCCGCCGTGCATGCCTCCTCCGGAGCGCCACCGCCGTGCGCCTCCTTCAGAGCGCCGCGCGCGCGCCGCGCTGCTGCCGCCGCCGCGCGCGCGTGGCGTCGCGCGCGCCGTTGCGCCGTTCGCCCTTGCGCGCCTCCCTCTCCAGCGGTGAGGGTCGCGTCGCGCTCATCAACAGAGCCGAGCTACTTTGCTGCCGCGCGCAGCCTTACCTCGCACGCGCGCGCCGCGCTGCATCTGCATCTGCCGCCACCGCTTCCACCTCGCCCTGCTGCCGCCGCTCTGCCGCCGCCGCCCTTGACGCTTCTTTCGCCGCGCGCTGTCTCTCGCCGCTGCCTCGCTGCTGCTCTGCCGCGACGAGCTCGGCCGTCTTGACGCCGCATGCTCGAGGCGGCCGAAGCGCGAGATCGCCTCGGACATGGCGCGCTATCGGGGCTGTTGCGTGGAGAGAGGGCGCCGACGAGCACGCTCGCCGTCTCGGAGAGGAGTGAGCGGGGACAGCCGGAGCTGCTGCCGCACTGGGCTGGGCTGCTGTGAGGCCGAGAAGGAGATGAGCAGAGATGCTCGAAGCACAGGATACTAAGGCTCGATACCACTTGTTAGTCGCTGGACTCTTGCTCTTGGTGATAGCAAGATCATTACTCTCATGGAGAGGATGACACTAGGAGATGGGGCAAGTTTTCTTGTTTATTGCTCACACAATGCCATGCCAACCTGAGGGGTTGGGGATACAAATTTATAGGCTGAGAACCAGCCAAGCATATGCTAAGATGCTATCCTAGATGCTGTCCTAAAGCGGTCAATATGCTGTCCTAAAGCAGATGCTGTCCTAAAAGCAGATGCTGTCCTAAAGCAAAAGCAGATGCTGTCCTAAAGCAGTCAAAAAACAAAAACTACCACAGCCCTACAAAGACCACAGTACAGAGACTTATTCATCACTATCTTCTAATAGTTATATAGTATATCTAGCCTATAGCTATGGTCTTACCTATAATTACTTGTTTATATGCATTCGCATTCTTACTGGAGTTATTTACTGTCATGTGCATGAAAAGTATTCTGAAAACATCTTAATTCTTGATTTTGGAAAAAAATTTATAAAATATGGGTCTTTGTAATAAACTGCTATTTTTTTTAATTATTGCAAAATACTAAGCTATATAGATCATGTTGCAGAAATCTTATTTGAGATACTTTTAAGAAAGTAGTGTCCTGTTTGTTTGTTTTCATCCACTTCATTTTGTTCCCCTTGACAGCTACTTTGGGTGAACCTTATCATGGACACACTGGGAGCTCTTGCATTAGCAACTGAACCACCAACAGACAACCTAATGAAGAGAAATCCTGTTGGTCGAAGGCACGATACATTGTCCTAGATAACTATCGACAGTTTTGTTTTAGTATATCCCATTATGTATTTAGGTGTTGTCTGCAAGCATCGTGATACTTCCTTATTGTACTTCTGTAGGGAACCTCTTGTTACAAATGTCATGTGGAGAAACCTGTTTATCCAGGTCTGTAGTTGTCTGACTCACCTGTATGTGTACAAGCATGCAATTTGGAACCTGTTGAATCAGCTTTTATTCATCTCGCACATGGATTTTGTTGCAGGCTCTTTACCAGATAGCAGTTCTTCTCATCTTCAACTTTGATGGCAAAAGGATTCTGCATTTGCAGAATGAAAATCGAGAGCATGCTAATAAAATGAAAAACACCTTTGTATTTAACGCGTTTGTCTTTTGCCAAGTAAGTTGGCTGGATTTTACTTCAAGTATTGTTCTTCAATTTAAAATTTTCACCTCTTAAGTGTGTAACACATGCTCGCTCTATCTATTTTGTTATTTGAATATATGCGGTTATGGAAATTTTAGCTTCCAGAATGTTGCTCTCCTAGGAGCTTTTATCTATCTAGTAAATAATGCCAAAACATCTGGAAACCGTTATCAGCAGCTTGGCAATTTTTGCTATACCATGGTACATGTTCCTGACACATGTAAGAAATCATAGAATTCTTTTCTTATGCATGCCTTGCAATTCATGTCAGATCTTTAACGAGTTCAATGCTCGCAAGCCTGAGGAGAAGAATGTCTTCAGAGGAGTTAAAAACAACCTCCTTTTCATGGGAATAGTTGGTATTACTACTGTACTTCAGGTAACATGTTATTTGAGTGCCGTGCATGTTTTGATGATGCCCAAGTATCAACACCCTCTCTCCTCTGACAGATCTTGATAATTGAGTTTCTTGGGAAGTTCTTTGCCACTGTTAGACTTAGTTGGAGGCTATGGCTATTGTCAGTTGCTATTGGCGCGGTAAGGTATGCACACATAGAACTTATCTGACAAAGACAGTTTTGTCTCTCTCTAAATGCCTAGGGTGTGACATAGTCATTTCACATATCCAAATATGGCCGTTAGCTCCCTCTATGTTAATGTTAAGGAATTTGTGTCAATCTGAACACTTATTTCCAACAACCTTGAGGTGTATACTTACCTATACAAGGTTAAGTATTTTGTTGGATGCATCACATATAAATGTAATACCTAGACTTTTTTTGTTCTCTGACGTCAGTAAACAAGTCGAACATACTTAACGTTTGAGTAGAATCCACTTACTCCTTTAGCCTTTAAATTACTCTGCCTCTTTATGTGAAGTCTTGTTACATACACAGCCCACTCATCTTCGATTCATTCTTTCCTCCAATTGCTACATTCTGATCTCTGTCCATTTTCAATCCAGTTGGCCTCTCGCATGTCTCGGGAAATACATTCCCGTGCCTGTCAGACCTTTCCAAGACTACTTCAAGCATTGTTCTTCTTGGAGAAGGCCACGCCGAGGTAATTTGCCCACTCATACATAGTTGCTGATCCTTCTCTTTTGTTTATTTTCGTTCAGCGAACTTACAGTAGTGTCCCTACATGCATTGCATTGCTATTGCAGATGAAGAGCAGGGCGGCAAGATCTGAGACCTATAAATCCGAGTAAGTGTAGCTACAAACGCGTCTAGGAAGACACAGCTTCCAAAACTTTTGGAGAAGCTGCAGGCTGTGCAGAGAGGGCAATCTCTATAGCCATAAGAAATAAGGAAGCTCGTTCGCAGAAGATCCGTATGCTCTTATTACACTTGACATTGTGGTATGCAATTTCCTTCCCAAAAATAAAAACATTGTGGTCTGCAAATTAGTTTTAGGGCTAAACGCCCATTCATATGGATTTTGTTTGTCCTGACACTACTTCCATCCGTATGGCTGTGAGTTTGGAACAAATTGTACTATTAGAGAACCGCCGTATTGGAAGCTGGCCAGTCGCCAGATGGCTAAGAGTGTAGGTGTTCAAGTAGCCTACCAGTGCACCTAGACTCGACGCTGGTGTCCACCAAAGTAATACATACACATGTGTTTAGTGTGCATTTAATGGTAAAACATGTACTCACACCCTGTGAAGCCGTGAACGTGCACATATATATATGCGCAGGTGGTGGTGTAAGTGTGATATGTGTTAAGTATGTTCGTTTGCTTTGTAGTCTCTATAAAAAAAAGAGAACCGACATATCTAAGCATAATGCCACGCTCCTTTTGCACATTCTGTTCGATTAAACAGCTTGAACTACCAGCACAGCTATTCATCTAAGCATATGTTGCATTCTTTTCAATTGCTGTCTGGACCTGCATTCCATGTAATATTGTGCCCCTGCATTTCTGACGTTTCCGAGCGCTACGACTTCAATGGGCTCGTCCGCCCCAATCCCAGATCTGGGTGGTGATCGGTTCGGCTGAAAGCCTCATAGCTTATGGCTGAAAACATCAGAATTTGGTGAAAAAGCATCAGAATGGTGTGAGGCTTATTTACCATAATTAAATTTAAAAAAATTTAAAAATAGAAAAAACATATTAGCCCATCACGTATAATGTAAACAAATATGAGGAAAAAAAGAACCAGTAAAAAAATTCAAAAAAAAACTAAAAGTTCAGAAAAAGACGAAATTTATGAATAGTGCAAAAATAAGCTGAAGCCAGAAGCTGAAGCTATATTGATCAGGGCCCTGAACCATCGCAGAAGAGCTGGAGGAGAGAGAATCGGATGCATTGACGGCGAATCCGACGGATCGCCGTCTTCTTCGCCACGCGCACCACGAGACCACTCAGGATCGATCACCACGGCTGTTGATGCTCCGCCGCTCGCCGGAGCTCTGCCGCATTCCGGCCATCGGCATCCCACGGCCGCATCCTCCAGGAGGCAGTTTGGCCTTTCTGCACGCGGAAGTCAGAGACGAGAACCTGCCTTTCAGGAATTAACTGAAAATAGCAATATGTGGTGGGTCTTATCTGTAAAAAGCCCCACCAGTGCTCCCGTAGGATCGATCGGGGCCGCTTAAGTGGGATCGATCGGGGCCGCTTAAGTGTGATCGGACGGTGCTCGGTGATCACGTAAAATCTGAGGGGATCTAACTGACACTTCCACTTAACTGAGAATTTACTATGCAAAACGTTCCTCCACCACTACAATAGGATCAATCTGGCACGCTTAAATGGGATCTGACGGCTATCAATGGCCCAGGATTGGCAGATAATAATCGGGATCCAAATCTCGGGTGCTCTAACGGATATCTCGGGCATTAGGGGGTCTCTTCGGTAAAACACCGATCCTCCTCTCCACTACGGTAACCTTGGGCCTCTCACTGACATGTGGGGGTCAGTAATGATGAGCTTGGCCTCTTTGGACTAGGCCACTCCCATGGCCGGCTGACGTCCTGTGCCACGTCGCCTCCAGCGAGCTCGACCTCTTCCTCGAGATCATGGATGCTGTTAGCTCCCTCTGTCGCTGCCACTGCCACTAAGCTTCTCTAGCTGAGCGTGAGTGGCCGCCGACACAATAGGGCATGTTTTTTTTATTTTGGTTTATGATTTTTCAGCTGTGACTTATGACTTTTGATTTGTTTGTGAGAGAGTACAGAGTAATAGAAATTTACATGCGAACTTTAACTGATATAAATAAAATCGTTATAGTGTGTATTTATAATTAATTTGTAAGCTTTATTTTAAAAAGATGATTCGGAAAGCTAGTAATAAAAAAGGCGTCGCCAAGCTAGATTCTGTCCCACGCACGTGACCAGTCTAGCACAGCTCACCACGGGGACGCCCACGTGCAAGGAGCAAGGAAGCCCAACGCGCGTGCCACCTTCACCATCGACGAGTGCGGCCACCGGAGCTGTTCCGTCGAGCGAGAATAGAACGGGATAGAAACGGAGATGAAGGCGAAGCAAGGCAATGAGAATGTGAGATGGACTTGCCATTCGGTTAGATGTTTTTGGGCCCTATTCTTTTTCAGTTTTTGACTTTAGCTTTTAACTTTTCTATAATAAATAGCTTTTAAACGAAATGTTTTTTTAGATGGGGTGATACGGATACATACATATTTAGCACTTTTTAGTAAAATATATCATTTGACTGGAAATAATTATTAAGTCGCACTAAATATTATCAGGTGAACTCATTCCTAAGTGAATTTAATTTTTATTTATATGAGAATGGTTTACTACCTCACAAGAATATTGTGTGTAATTTCAAGACGTCTCTTGGAACAAGAATTAATATGATGCTATACCAAGCTAGGAGTGTATGCATGCTACAAACACATAGAGCGGAGACGTCATGCACACTTCGCCGAGGAGAGAGAAATCACATAGAGGCATTATGCATGCATGCGTGTGTTACATGTATATCCTTTGTCATGCGTCATCACGAGTTAGTGCCCATGCTGCATCCGAGCCGTCTACAGCTGTTACAAGAGATAAAGGGCCTGCGTATCAGTTGGGCTGAAATAAATTAGTCATGTAATATCCATTAGTAAACAACTTGTGTTAATTAAGCCCAAGACATACGTGTGTTCACGTATGAAATCGGACAGCCGCCGTATATATAGTCCTCTCCATCACGCACGGACGGGGGCGACGAGAAGATGAAAACAACAGGAATAGTGTTCGACTAGATAATGAGTTGATTGGATGAGTTGTGCATGATTTTTGTCTCTTTTGATCCAATTTAATTCAATAGAAAAATTTATCAATTCTTATAAATTAAGATCGTTCAACCTTTTCGCTGGGAATTAGGAGCGCAATAGGGCTTTCGCTTGGTGGTCGTGAAGTCCAACGCGTGTGATTTTGCGAATTAAAGAGCGATCGTTCTTACATTGGCAACGGAGGATCGCTACGATTCGAGAGGTTGTATGTGAGTATCCAATCCTACGTCGAGAAGATCAGCGACCCCATATCATCTTGGTATCAGAGCATGGTTTACTCGGTAGGATTATTTACCCTTATTTTCAGATTGATTTATTTCTGTCCTATAGTCCATTAAACTGAAAAATTGCAACAAAAAAATCCAAACCCTGGTTTTTGCATCTGTTAATTCTCATGAGTTTTGTTAAGTTTCGATCCATTAGAATTTTTGTTTAGGTGCGGATCGTCGTGTTCTTTTTGCGTCGCTTAATTGTTGTGTCCACATAAAAACAAAAAAAAAATCAATCTCTACTGTCCAGCCGTATCTCGGTAGTGAGTTCAATCAAAAAAAACTTAGCTTTGTCATCTTGTCTGGAACATGCCGAAAGATCTATCTGTTCGCCGGCCAAAAACCAATCTGGTGAATAAGCTGGATTGGTTACCAACTCGTTTGCTGATCGGTTGGCTGATGTTCATGTGAAACCACTTCTTCTGAACCAACACTGACTCGTAGAGTTCAATCCGAGTACAGTCCCTCCATCCTAAACCAATTGCAGCGATTTGGGTTGGGATGATTCTTTGCTTGGCTGAATCATGTTTATCTCAAAACTTGTGGCTTGGCTGAGTTGACCTGTGTTGGTCCGGAAGCCTTGCTAGTTGCGTTTGAGTTGCACTTGCAAGAATCTAATCCAAGTCATCTTGTTCTAATCTGAACAGCTGTCTATGAAGTTACCAAAATCCACTTGGGAAAGCTTGAATTGATATATACTTCCACCAATCCAAAATTGTGGGCTGCTTATTGCCTTTAGTCCAGAGACTTGCGCTCTACTATGGAAATTCTAGCAGCCAGACCCAGTGTTTAGATTGAGGGTTTCGTTCATATTTTATTTCATCTTTGAGATTAGCTATTGATTATTGCATCTAGAGCTGCTCTTGAGTATTTTACGCATTGCTAAATATTTGTGACTTGTGCAAATTCAAGAGAACAATGAAACCCTAGTTCAGCCTTTCAGTCAAAAGAAAGAAACAAGCAAAAGGCAGCCGTTAAAAAAACACGGCGTGAGCATATTTCAAAAAAAAAAGAAAGAAAGAAAAAAGCATTGGTCGAATTTAGGTGAATTCTTAGTCTATAAATTCAAATTGTGTAATTTAATTTCTTGAGCAATCTCGTGCCCTTATAAATATATGGGTTTATATTTAAAAAGTCCATGCCAAGTAAAATCCAAAAAAAATGAAATAATCAATTAATCTATATACGATTTCCAAAATGAAATCCCTAAATGGCTGAATAGCTGTAATTTGTAATAAAAAGGAACGTAATCATATATGAATTACAATAGAAATTACTTCAAATTCAAAAAAATGAATTCAATTTTCATATGAATTCCAAGGTAAACTCTCTAAGTTATATTTTCTTTCAAACTTCTATTATTAATACAAATATTTATGATATCTTAAAAAACTAAAAACAAATATTTATATTTTCAGCAATCTCAATTATATCATTTCATAATACAAATTTTGGACCAATTTAGCACACTTTTGCATAGGCCATCCTGCTAGTTATAGAATATGTTATTAGTGGAATTATACGTGTGGTGAGTTGAATAGTCGTAGATAACTATCCATCTTAGACATTCCTAGTTGTAGGCATACCGGTGAAGTTTGCTTCACAAAGCCCTTAAGAGGTCTTAATATTCCTTTGCCTTTCTCCGCCACTGGTGTAGCTGCTATTATCTCAGTTTGCATTCGTGCTGGTTTTACTACAAATTGTCGTGTCTACTTACCTCCTTCCTGCTTTGGCACAGCAATAAACTGACAGGGAGCTGGTGTTCGGGCTTTAGCTTGAGTTTTTGCCACTTCAGAAGGCAAACCTCCCCTTGGGCATTGGTTTTTATATTGACCGGATTGGCCACAATGATAACAAACTAAGTACCACTATGGACATTGTCTCTGAAGATGATTCCCTCTACATGTATAACATCTCAATTTAGGGTTTTGCATTGCATTTTTTTTAGGTGACACGGTATTTTGACTAGTTCGGAATTGAGGCCTAAGTGTAAACACCATTCGTCTATTTTGTAAACACCACCCAAAATTCGGAATTGAACTGTTATCAAGTTTATTCGAGCCAAGCTCGAGCCTACATCCAGGCTCAGACCCTAACTCAAACTCACTCGAGCTCAGAGCTTAGAAGACCAGCCTCATTCGAGCTCAACTTATTTACAGCTCTATTCCTATACCAATCGACACCCAGCACTACCGCAGAGTCAAGCGATCGCGCATGCATTGACTCAACCGGATGGGCCGCACTGTGCACAAGACCTCTGGACCCAGCCCTTCCGTGCGTGCTTCTAGCTCCAACTTTTGGCACGTGGGCGCGGTGGCATGGTTCAAGTTAGGGGCAGATCCAAAGAGCTTAAAGCTTTTGACGGTTGGTTTTATAGTAACTGTTAGATTTTTTTGAGCTATTTAATTAAAAGAAAACTAAAAATAAGAAAAAAAATAAAAAAAATTATTATATTATCACAGACAATACAAAGGATAAGGAAAAAAGACAAAAAAGATAAAAAAAAATTTAAAATTAGAGGTCGATGTGTTCAAATGCTTCTGAAAAAGACAAAAAGATTTAAAAAAAATTAGAAGTCAATGTGTTCAAATAACTTCTGACTTAAATAAACTAAAAATCAATAAAAATAAGAAGCTAAACCCGTTTAGATTTCACCTTAACCCTCCTCCAGCACCACCTCAAAACTGCAGCCGCGCGACCACCTTCCGTCCTTTCCGGTGTGCACCCACCCGACGTCGCCGCGCGGCCCGCCTCACCTCACGGCGAACTTTGACCGAACCGATCACTTGCCCGCCCACCGCGCCGCGTCTGTGCGTGCGTGCCGGCCGCGCTTCGCCGGTAAAGTGGCGCCCCCTCCCCTCCCTCGTGAAGCAACGCAAGGTTTCGTCCCCTGCTTGGTTTCCTTGCTCCCCACGCGGGCGCGCGTGGCCTTTGATTTCAACCGTGTCGCTCATGGTTCGCGTACGAGCATGGCTGATGGTTAGGCATCCTTGACGAGTTGGGATGAGAGCATGGATCGGGAACGTGCAGGCGTGTTAGCGTGTAGCGTAAATGCGTAAGAGCAGAAGTGCCACCGCGATTCAGCTCAAGGAAGGAACGAGCCAGATATAGAGGTGGCCAAATGGGCCGCCCGTGACGGGCCGCACCGCGGCCCGTTACTGTAAGCCTGGCCCGCGAACGGCACGGCACAGCGGCGAGGTGGGCCGGGCCGGTACGGCCCGTCGGGACGGGCCGTGCCTGGGCCAAGGGCGCGGCACGGCCGTTAAGAAATCGGGCCGTACTGGCCCGGCCCGCCCGGTAATTTGAAAAAATAGCCGTTTTTTGTGACCGTTGGGGGGTAAAAAATTCGGAAAAAATAGCAAAAATTTGGAAAAAATCTGAAATTTTTCCTATAAATAGGGGGGCATCTGGCCTCAATCTTCCACACCTCAAATCTCATTCTTCTCTCTCGGTTTAGCTGTGAAAAATCTGAAAGTGTTAGCGCAAATTTGGTCAAAATTCGAGCAAAATTCCGAAAATTCAAAAATCTTCAAATTTTTTTGTGAGAGCTACAAAGGAGGTAATAATGCTGTCTTATTTTAATTTTTTGATATTATTTGTTGGTTTAATTTTTTGTTATTATTTGTAGGTTTAATAGTAAGTTAATCATTTTTGCTATTTCAATTTGCAGTTGATTACTTGATTTAATGGAGAACTACGATTTTCAATTCTCCGAATTCGGGCTCTCGGCGGAGGATATGCAATCGTTTCAACAAGCATATCCATCCGCGGAAGGTCCACATGTACAAACTGGAGATGCCGAAGAAACGACGGCCCCGGGGGCGCAGGGTCCAATCGATCCATCTTCTGCTGGCTCAACAAGTGCATCCACGACCCAAAGCACGGGTGCAAAAAGAACAAGAGCTAGTACATTAACAGTTTGGAATGATTTCGACAAGAAGATCAAGACCGACAGTGATGGAACTGAAGTGAGGTATGCTGTTTGTAAAATTTGTGGTAATGAATTGACTGCAAAATCTTCAGGTGGGATGGGTCATCTACAACGACATGCTGCAAGCTGCAAGAAAAAGCAAGGAATACAAATGAGCCAGACACATCTGCAATATAACCCCGACGGCTCGGTACGTACGTAGGAGTACAACCCAGAGGTAGCTCGGGAATCTCTTTGTATATTAATTGCTTCTCAAGATTTACCTTTAAATTTTGGTGAATCTGATGCTTTCCAAAAAAATATTAGGACTTCTCATAACCCTCGATTTAGTACTGTATCTAGGCAAACAACAACTAGAGATTTAATTAAATATTATAACAATTGTCGTGATAAATTGAAAGAAATGTTTCATACATGTACATTCTCTATTGCTTTGACATCCGACATATGGAGTGGTAGGGCTAGAGAGGATTATATTAGTGTTGTTGCTCATTATGTTAATGATGACTGGATAATGGAAAAAAGAATTATAGGATTTAAATTAATTAATGTTTCACATAATGCTGAAAATATTGCAGAAAACATTATTAAAGTTGTAGAAGATTTTGATCTCACGGATAAGATTTTTTCCATAACTTTAGATAATGCAGCTGCAAACACTAAATCTATGGAAATTCTTACTCCTTTGTTTGATACTTATGCACAGTCTTTCTTATTGCATCAACGTTGCGCTTGTCATATTATTAATCTTATTGTTAAATCCGGTTTAAAAAGATTAGATGCTTGTATTAATTCTTTTAGAGATGCAATTTCATTTATTAATTGTTCTAACCAACAAATAGCCGCATATAAGAGTTTTTGCGTAGCAATGAATGTTCGTCCTAGAAAATTTGGTTTAGACATGCTTGTTAGATGGAACTCTACTTATCTTATGCTTAAACATATATTGCCACATAAGAGCACTTTATCTGTTTTCCTTCACACCCAAAGTCATCAATCTCGTAGCTCCTCAAGTAGAACCCAAGTTAGAGACCCTGAACTTACTGAGGACGATTGGGATGTTGGTGAAAAAATATTTTTCCTTTCTAGAAATTTTTCATAAAGCTATAGTTTGTCTTTCTGGAGTATACTACCCTACATCTCCCATGATTGTTCATAATATTGTTGAAATTGCCACTCACCTAAAGGCTTTTGAAAATGATCCTATACTACGGGATGCTGTAGGTGCCATGAAATCTAAGTTTTTAAAATATTAGAGCGAAATTCCTATTTTATATGCATTTGCTTTTATTGTAGATCCTAGGGCCAAACTCCAAGGATTTATAAATGTTTTACAAGTTTTAACTGAGGCTACCGGTTTAGACTATTGTTCATACTTTACACAAGTTAAGGATAAATTATATGAGGTATATAATAAATATGAAAATAAATTTGGATCTGTGCGTTTAGAAAGACCCCCGGTAGTCCCTAGCACCTCTAGGGGGGCTATGCAATGGGGCAAGATTTTTGGTTCTTCGTCTAGTTCTCGTGCAGGTGCAGGTACACAGCAGTTAGGAGGAGGAAGGCGACAAAGCACTGGAGACCTATCAAGCTATCTCAACAGTGATAGCGTCGACTTCGAGCGGAGTTGAACATCCTCTCATGGTGGCAAACCCGAAGGTATCATATCCATGCTATCCATATTAGCGCGGGATGTGTTGATCGCTCTGTCTCTACGGTCTCCTCGAGTCGACATTCGATCTTTCCTAAGAATAATCGAGCAGCGACGAACAAGTCTCTCCAACGAGATAGTCGAAGTATTTATGACCGTCAAAGACTGGGAACATGCTGAATCAAGACTCCAACATACTGCAGATAATAAATATTTAGAAGAATCTTTTGAGAATTTGTATTTAGATAGCAATGAATAGGATTTTCAATATTTTTCTTTCACATGTGGTCAATAATGAGCTTTATAGGGTGTACTCTTTTTTCTTTACCAAGGTTTTCTCAAATTGAGTTTTTACTTGGTAAAGTTTTTAATGAGACAGCCATCCCATGTAATTTAATAAATTAATAAAGCTCATTATATCATTGCAAATATTTATTTTTATGATTAACAATGTCTACAATTTTCTATATTTTTTCTGAATTTTCTACAATTTTTTTTACAATTTTTCTTAATTTTCTACAATTTTTCTTATTTTTTCGGCTAAACGGGCTAGCTATGCGCAAGACGCCCGCTTAGCCTTAACCATGCCCGGCCGGCACGCAAGACGGCATCGGGCCGTGCTGGCTTGCACCGCGCCGCGCGCCGGCGACGACACGCCCGCTTATTACACGGGCCTTAACGGGTGTGCCAAGCCCAGTGCCGCGTCGCGTTTCGCCGCGCACGCCCATTGGCCAGCACTAGCCAGATACTTTTGGTGGGAAAATGTCTACTGACTTCAAGTGTTGTGCTGGCCAGACCAGTTTGTGGATCTACTAAGAAACTACAGATTGGCCGACCCATCTCATCTGGCTCGATTAATCGTGTTGACTTAACCTGGGCCTAGCCTGGCTCACCTGGAGACTCTATATCGGCCCAGCCCAAACTTAGTCTGAACTGTCCGATATTGTGCAACCTTAGATCCAATCCAACCATCTATTTCCTAACCATAAACATGCAGAGATCGGACACGTAAGGTGCTTTTTTTCGTAAGGTCAGCAAAGTGTAATCCTCTCTAGGCTCTATATATACGCGTTGACTTCTTGCCTGATCCACACAGTACTTCGTGGTTGGTAGCAACGGTACATCCGTCACAGTAAAATAGACCGGAAACCGATACACTGGAAGTTGCATGTGTGAACCAAATGAGATACCGATGGATCGTTGGATCGCCCAATGCGTGCACGCATTGCCAGCTCTAGCGGCAACATGGACTCTTCACCATACACAGGCCAAAAGCCCAATAGTTGCGCATTTAAATATTTCTATTTAATTATTAGCTAGCATTTGCACCAAAGTTACTAATATCATTTCGGTACCGACTATACCGGTTAATATATACCATACCAGCACCTAAACCGGTAAAGTAGCCCTACGTACTATACCGGTCTCGATACCAACCAATACCGGCTTTGACACCGGTCAATATCAGCTATACTGGTGGAATTGATAATACCATCTATTGAATTATATATTATATTTAATAGCGCTATTATGTATTTAGAATAATGTTACAAATGATATTTGGTGTGCATATAATTAGACAAATATATGCTTATAAATATATATATATATATACCTGTATTATTATATTAAATTCGAAACAATACGCTGATATGGACTAGTACCGGAATGTACTATTTCAAGAACCAAATTAGTATGGTCTCCACTCCGGTATTGACAAGTATGATTTGTGTACACATGAGCCAGATTTTATCATGCAGATCACCGTGGCTAAAAAAACGACAAGCATTTGAGAACGAATGGAGTGTTCTACTAAAAATTGTCATTACTAACACATTTCTAGCTTTCCCTATTTTAATTCGGTTAATACTGCTACTCTGTTATAGACGTGGGCCTTGGGCCAATCGGGTATTATTAAGAATTAAAGATTGGTTTCCATTTGAGTTAGGGATTAGTTTCCTTGTATTAGAGATATAGTTAGAGATATGATTGGAGTTAGATTCTATCTGTTATGGGGGAGCCATCTATATAAGAGGGCTATCGCATGCTATTGTAAGGAAGCAGAATAATATCAAAGTCTTCCTTGTCTATAGTCTCCTCTCTCTCCCTACGCCGACGCCATCCGGCCATCTTCTTGGTGGTGTTTACCCGTTATGAACTAAGGTTCATAACAACTTGGTATCAGAGCGGTCGATCTCTTCCCATGACTTCTGCTACCATAGTTTCTGCGACTAGTTCTACTGCCGACTCGTTGGCCACGATAAAGGCTAGCGCCATCAAGATGGCCAGCACGAACAAAGAGATGGCGGACATCTTCTTCAACATACATGTCATCTTTGAGAGGATAGAGAATTGGAGGAAGATGCAACAAGAGACAAAGCGCCAGGCACATCATCATCCACTACCAGAAAACACCGAAACAGTGCAGGAGAGCACGACAGATGGTGGGGAGGAAATCACAGAAAAGGAGCAGGAAGCATCGCTATCTCCACCGACGGCGACTCCTCCACCGCGCCCCTCTGCAGCCACAGCCGTCGGCGTCGGCCAACGCCGCCGACCCCTGCCATCGAGCCCGGTCCCCGCCGCCTCGCGCTGCTGCGCGCCGCCGTCGCCGGATCCGTAGCTGCCGACGTCGCCGCTTCCCGCGCGCCGCCGCTCTCCTTCGGATGGCCGCTCCGCGGCCGCTCGCCGGCCGCCGATCCTCCGGACGGTCCTGTGCCCAAAGCCGCGTCGTTGTCTCTGCTGCTCCGCCGGCCGCCGCCGCTGCCGTCGTGGTCCTCGGTCGCCGGCCGCCATCGCCGCAAGTCGCCGCCCTGCCGTCGGCCGTCTCCTCCCGCACCGCCGTTCCGTGCTCGAGATGCCCGACCGCCGCCGCTCGAGATCCGCCTCGGCCGGCCACCTCCGCCGCGTTGCCGCCAGATCCGCTGCCGGGCCGCCTCTGTCCGAGCCGCCGGCGCCGGTCCGCTCGCCCGAGCCGCGGCGCCGGGTCCGCCACCTCCGCCCGAAGCGCGCCGCCGGTCCGTCTCCGCTGGCCGGGCCTCCTCGCTCGTCTTGCGCCGCCGCCGACCGCTCCGTCGGCCGCTCCTGGCTGCTGCTATGCCGCGACCGCTCGCCGGCCGCTCTCCTCGCCGCTGCCGCCAACCTCGCCCGGCCGCCATGCCACGGAGGCGCCGCTGCGCGTGTCGCCGGTCCGCCGGTGACACGAACCGCCGCCGAGCCGCCGCCGCCTGTCCGCACCGTCCAGCCCGGAACCGCCGCCGCCGCCGCTCCTTCAACCGAGTCGGGTGGGCCTTGGGGGATCTCGGTCGGTTTTAAACCGATCGATTGATTAGTTCAGACCAAAAAAATCAAAAAAAATCAAAAAAATTAAAAATTAAGAAAAAAAAGATTCGAAAAAAAAATTATTTTGCTGGCATTATATACCGAAGGCGCTACACTTCGTCGCCTTGTTCCGTTTGGATTTGGCCGGTCGTCTCCATCCGCTGCAGCAACCGTCACCGTTCGTCGAAGGTCTTCCATTGGCCGCCGTCTAGCAGCTCGAGGACGAGCTGCATGTCCGGGAGGGGTGTAGTGTTATAGACGTGGGCCTTGGGCCAATCGGGTATTATTAAGATTTAGAGATTGGTTTCCATTTGAGTTAGGGATTAGTTTCCTTGTATTAGAGATATAGTTAGAGATATGATTGGAGTTAGATTCCATCTGTTAGGGGGGAGCCATCTATATAAGAGGGCTATCGCATGCTATTGTAAGGAAGCAGAATAATATCAAAGTCTTCCTTGTCTATAGTCTCCTCTCTCTCCCTACGCCGACGCCATCCGGCCATCTTCTTGGTGGTGTTTACCCGTTATGAACTAAGGTTCATAACATACTCAATTTGCAGGTATTTGGGACGAAATCACAAGGACAATGTGCTGGTGTGATCTGTTTTAATAGCTATCATATCATGCTTAATTTCAAAGAAATGATCATCAGGTTGTTTGTAGTTTCTTTCATGTTCAGCTTTCGTTGCCTTTCCAAATGATGCACCGAACGGAAGTCACTCATGTAGAAGACATGTATCTCATGTTCCATTCTCAACCATGCATTTGGTTTATCTGCACTGTAGAGTGATCACTGATGAAAGTAATGTCCTACTAGTTATTTTCGAGCGAGCTGTTTCGATATATGCACACATGAATGTTCATACATGAAGGATTCAATAATTTGAATTTTTGTAAACATGTTGAGGTTTAGGTAAAAAAACATGTTTCTACAATTCTATGAAAAGTGATTTTGTTTCTACTTACATGCGTATCATGCTCGCTACCAATCATTGAAAAAAAAAGGGAAAATCTGTTCAGTAGCACTGAAAATACACCATTTTCGGAAAATACCATTAAAAGATTCGGGCTCCGGAAAATACCACCAAAAAATTCAATTTGCTTCGGAATATAGCATTATGGACAAATATGCCCCTCTCCCTCCCCTCCCTCACCTTCTCTCCTCTGCGGGGGCCTGCGCCGCCCCGTCCAACTCCCCGCCTCCTCCTCGCCGCCGGCCTCCCCGCCTCCTCCCTCCTCACGCCGTCGCCTACCTCCGCCTCCTCCTCGCCCGCGCCTCCCCGCTCCTCTCCCCGCGGCGCCGAAGCGCAGCCTCCTCTCGCCCTCGCCTCCCGCTCCTCTCCCGCGGCGCCCGCTGCCGCCGCCTCTTCCCACCTCTCCTCGCGCCCGCCTCCCTCCTCCTCCTCCTCGCGCCGCGGCGCGCTGGCCGCGGCCGAGGCGCGGCGATGGTGGCGGCGTCTGCGCTTCGGCGTGGACGAGCGGAGGCAGCCGGCGCGCGATGGCGCGCGACTTCAGCGAGCGGCGTGAGGAGGAGAGGCGAGGCCCGCGCGAAGAGGCGGGGAAGAGGGGCGGACGCGCGGGCGCCGCGGAGAGAGGAGCGGGAGGCGAGGCGAGGAGGAGGCCGCCGCTCGGGCCGCGCGCTCGGCGCCGCGGGAGAGAGCGGGAGGCGCGGGCGGAGGAGGCGGAGGTAGGCGGCAGCGTGAGGAGGAGGAGGCGGCGGCGGCCGGCGGCGGGGAGGCAGGGGGGGAGTTGGACGGGCGCGCAGCCCCGCAGAGGAGAAGGTGAGGAGGAGGAGGAGAGGGGCATATTTGTCCATAATGCTAGATTCCGAAGCAAATTGAATTTTTTGGTGGTATTTTCCGGAGCCCGAATCTTTTAATGGTATTTTTCGAAAACGGTGTATTTTCAGTGCTACTGAACAGATTTTCCCAAAAAAAACAGAAATCCATTTTTTGTACAAAAAAACTCTCGTCCAGCAAACCTAGCCTTCCAATCCCTGGTTGGAAAGACAGAAGTCCCAACTACCAAGCATTAAAATTTCCAAGCTACAAGAAAGCTAATCTATCGTACGAACACAGAATACTTTTCAATGCCCATTGTGCAACAGGATAAGAGATCACATTACACATGCACAGTCATCCCCTCTCTCTCTCTCTCTCTACTTAACTTGATCCATTATCTTATCACATTCGCCTACAGGATTAGGGCATCTATAACTAGCATAGGATTCAACATCACCCATTCTGTCTGTTCTTCAAACTTGTCACCAAGAAAACCTCAAAAGAAAACAACGAGGTCACTAGCCCATGCGACGCACCGATTCTTGTATGAAAACAATGCCGCAGAGCCGTCAAAAAGGATTTTGGTGACGTCCTACCGTTCACCCAACTCCCCAAGAAGCAAAAACAAACCAAAAAAATCACATCATTTTGTAGCTTTCAAGTGGTTTATGTGGCAGCTCGCTTCTGCTTCCCCCCTCGTTCGCCTGCTCGGTGAGAACAGAGGGCGTTGCTGTGCATTTTAAAAGCCTTCCATTGTGGTAGATCTACGCACCACGCAGATTGCTCCGGCAAAGAAGGATGGATCTATGTGCTGCCTTTTCAAAACAGTTACCTGCAAAAGTGCCTTTCTTTCTTGGGATTAGACATTTCAGATTTGGATTCTCCCTCATTGGCCATTTCATCCCACAAAGCAAACAGAACACTGGTCATGGGCAATTAACTTGATAGTAGTGCAATCATAGGATCACTCATCCAGCAAACCAAATTACAGCAACAAATTGTATATGTAGAGAGATCATGAGCAAAGCAATTAACTAGTCATCATCATCATTAGTTAATGATAGCCCCAGGGTTGTTAGGTCAGTTCATACGTGTCTCCTTACGGCAAAGAAAACCAAGAGATCATCATAGAACACATCAAACTTAGACCCTTATACATTGCAATTATACAGTAGTTGGTAGTAACAACTCTACTGGCCAAGAGTGCTCGATCAAAGGCTAACTGTAAATTTGTAGCTACTAACTAGTGCCCACTATTTTGAAGATCAGACAGTGAGAAGGACCTAGGAGACCTGAACGTTCCATTCCTCCTCACCACACCCATCTGTGCGCGCGCACTGAGCCTAGGGGGAGGCAATGCCGGCGCCTCTCTCCCGTTCTTGCCGCGGTGTTGCAGTTCCTCCTCCTCGTCGGAATCCTCCTCTTCCTCGTTCCCCTCGGCGACGGCGTGGTCGGGGGCGAGGAGCGGGGGCAGGTAGGTGGCCGTGGCGAGCGAGCTGTAGGAGGCCCGCCGCGACCAGGTGGCCAGGATGCGGCGGCGCTTGTTGAAGGGGTTCTCCGGCTTGGCGAGCTCCTTGACGGCCGCCGTCGCTGCCGTCTCCGCGAGGCTGGTGAAAGACTTGGACTTCCCGGCGTAGAAGTTGGAGATGCCCCTCCTGATTTAGACGAAACAACGAGTGAATTCTGTGCTCTCTTTTATTTGTCGATTGCAGTTGAGGACGTGATTGATGATGATCTCTAAATTGTCGCTTTCATGCGCATGTATCTGACGTGCCTAGGAAATGCGTTGCTAATGCTAATCCACTGCTAACTATGGATGATCTTTCCTCTGCATATTTGGGCTTGGAATTCAATGATTTGAAAGGAATACATATCTGCCGCGCTATTTTTTGGCAACGATGGATAAAAAAATGCTTAACCACTGATACGAAGAGAAGCAAGTAAGCAAACTAGTACCAAGATCATCCAAGGTTCCGTTTTTTTACTTTAAAACTCGTAATTTCCTATTTCTCACGCCATTACCGCGATCTAGAACACATGGCAAGCAAGCTCATACTTTTGCAAGGGACCCCAAAAATCCCCCCAAAAAATCTCCTTTTTTTTCATTTTGCGCAAGCAAAAGGAAGATAATAGAAGAACATGTAAACACAAGCATATTTAAAAGCTTTGACTCACTTGATGGGTAAGGAGTCCTCCAAGGCATCCAAGCAACCCAGCCCCACCTCCTCCTTGAGCTTGCTCTCCACCTCCTCTTCCTCCTCCCCCTTCTCGCCCGCCTCCGACGAGGAGTTCTCCCCAATCGACGAGCTCGCCGGCGACGACGCGCCGATCGACGAGCTCTCCGTCAGCACCTCCTCCTCCTCTATGAAGAACCCGTCGCTCATCTTCTTCCCAACGGCCGCCTCACGCTCGCCGCCGTCCTTCTTCCCCGATCCGGGGAAGCCGTAGGACGGCGGCACCTCCGCCACCGCCGTCGACATGTCCGAGCAGCAAGATTCGACGATCCGGACGATGCCAGTGTGCGCTACGAGCAAATCTCGGATGGATTGGATATATGTCCGTCCAAGAACAGGGACGACAACAACTTGGTAAGGAGAGGAAAGACGAAGCGAAGGATAGGAGCAACCACGGGAGGGAAACTTGGTAGGCGGGGTGTTTGTAGCCTCAAGGCAGCCACAGGCACCGGGATCCTCTACAGCTTATAACAATTGCCTCTTCCTTTTCGGTTTTTCGGTCAACTTTTTGCTTCGATTTCTTTCAGTGATAGCTATTTATTTAACTAATAAGTCATAGGTATAAACTATAAGTTGTAGCTTAAAAAATAGAGCCAGCATTCACAAGCTACCGCGTGGTGCGGTATTGGTGCCATGTGTAGAATACAGAATTGATTCAACTCACTTGTAATGGTTCATTTGCTGTGTTATATACACGTGAGGCCATAACTGACTAATACCAAGTCAAGAGATATGCCAAGAGAATAGGGCTAAGTTACAACTGGTAGAGAGAGAGACCAAGGTCGCTAACACCCTGCCGCAGTCTTGACGTCGTCTCCGGAGATGATGCAAAGACTGGAACGAAAGTCTTGAAATGTCGTTGTTGGTAGCCCTTTGGTCATCACATCGGCAAACTGTTGTCCTGTTGGTATGTGTAACACGCGAAATTGGCCGAGTGCCACCTTCTCGCGGACGAAGTGGATGTCCAATTCAATGTGTTTGGTGCGGCGATGATGAACTGGGTTGGCTGCCATATACACCGCGGACACATTGTCACAGTACACAATCGTTGCTTTGTCGACGGTGTGATGGAGTTCGGCAAGAAGTTGCCGTAGCCAGCAGCATTCGGCCACGGCATTTGCCACGCCTCGATACTCAGCCTCAGCACTTGATCGGGATACGGTCGGCTGGCGTTTAGAGGACCAGGAGACAAGCGAGTCGCCGAGGTAGACGCAGTATCCAGATGTAGATCGTCGTGTGTCCGGGCATCCTGCCCAATCGGCGTCCGAGTATGCACAGACGGTCGTCGAGGGAGAGGCATGGAGTTGAAGACCGAACCCAGCGGTGCCACGAACATAGCGAAGGATCCTCTTGATCAGCGCGAGGTGACAATCGCGCGGATCATGCATATGGAGGCAAACCTGCTGCACAGCATAGGCTAGGTCTGGTCGAGTCAAGGTGAGGTACTGAAGAGCGCCGGCGAGGCTGCGATACTCCGAAGGATTCTGGATAGGGTTGCCAGTGTCCGTCGCAAGCTTGGGCTTGGTGTCGACTGGTGTGGCCACCGGCTTGCAGTTCGCCATGCATGCTCGCTCCAAGAGATCCTCAGCATACTTGCGTTGCGACAAGAAAAATCCCGTGGGAGATCGAGTCACTTGAATGCCGAGGAAGTAGTGGAGAGGTCCGAGATCTTTCATCTGAAACTCAGCATGTAGCCGGTCGATGATGGCACGTAAAAGCTCGTCGGAGGAGGCGGTGAGGACGATGTCGTCGACGTAGAGGAGGAGGTAGGCCGTAGCTGTACCCTGACGAAGGATGAACAGGGAGTGGTCCGAGCGGGCCGAAGTGAAGCCGATCTGCCGCGCAAAGTTGGCGAAGCGCGTGAACCAAGCGCGCGGTGCCTGCTTGAGGCCGTAGAGTGACTTGGATAGCAGGCACACGTGATCAGGCCGAGTGCTGTCGATGAAGCCGGCTGGTTGGAGGCAGAATACCTGCTCGTTGAGGACGCCATGCAAGAATGCGTTCTTGACGTCGAGCTGGTGCACCGGCCAACGGTTGGACACTGCGAGCGTGAGCACTGTCCGGATAGTCGCTGGCTTGACGACTGGACTGAATGTTTCGTTGTAGTCGATGCCGGGACGTTGGGAGAAGCCGCGGACTACCCACCGCGCCTTGTAGCGCTCCAGCGTGCCGTCCGCCCGTAGTTTGTCCCGGAAGATCCACTTGCCTATCACCACGTTGGCGTGACGCGGATGTGGAACGAGTGTCCAGGTTTCGTTGGCGAGCAAGGCGTCGTATTCCTCCTGCATGGCGGCCTTCCAGTGTGGATCACGAAGAGCTGCTCGCACGGAGGTGGGAATGGGCGACAGTGGCGATGCAACGGTGATGTGAGCATATCGTGGGTTTGGTTTGTGGATGCCAGCGCGGGAACGAGTAACCATCGGGTGTAGCTGGGATGAGTGGCTATGTGGTGCACGAGCGGCGGGCGCAAATTGGATGGCCTGGGAGTCAGGTGCGTGAGTGTGAGCAGCCGGAGCGGATGGGTTTGCCTGGGATTCGTTTGCACGGGCGGAATCAGCGGGCACGAGTGGGATAGCTTGCGAGTCAGGTGGGGAAGCTGTTTGCATGGGAGCAACGTCCGGGCATGTAATAGGTGGTGGTGAGATGCCATGCACGTAAGGCGCAGACTCGGCCAGATCGTCCACGATATCCAGGGCAGGTGACTGTGTACGCTGAATATGTCCCTGAAACGGAAAAACAGATTCATCAAAGTAGACGTGCCGTGACACGATGACTCGCCGTGTGTCCGGATTGTAACAACGATAGCCTTTGTGGCCCGCCGGATAACCAAGGAAGATGCAAGCGGCAGACCGTGGAGCAAGCTTATGAATGGCGGTGGCGGACAAGTTAGGGTAGCAAAGGCATCCGAAGACACGGAGATGAGTGTACGCCGGTTGAGCACCAAAGAGAATCTCGTATGGTGTGAGAAGACGCCGTGGTTTGCAAGGCCGACGATTGAGAAGATATGTAGTTGTGGCTAGGGCTTCGGCCCAAAAGGATGGTGGGATAGCAGCATGAAATAGAAGAGACCGGACAATATCATTAAGTGTGCGAAGAATACGCTCCGCTTTGCCATTTTGTGGAGACGTATATGGACATGAGAGACGTAGAATGATGCCTTTACTAGAGAAGAAAGCACGGGATGCATAATTATCAAATTCTTTGCCATTGTCAGTTTGGAAGGAAAGAATTGGACATTTAAATTGTGTGGTCACGTAAGCATGGAAAGATAGAAGAGTGGGGAAGACCTCTGACTTGCGACGTAGCGGAAACGTCCAAACATAGTGACTAAAATCATCTAGGATGACAAGATAGTATTGATTTCCGGAAAGGCTTAGCACAGGTGAAGTCCATACATCGCAATGTAACAATTGGAAAGGAAAAGTGGTAAATGTAGAAGATGATGGAAATGGGAAACGTGTATGCTTTCCTAATCGGCAGGCATGACAAGAGTGATTCTCTGCCTTATTAAAAGAAAAACCAAATTTCTTCAAAGTGGAAGCAAGAGATTCCCGTCCAGGGTGGCCGAGACGCTGGTGCCAAAGATCAACAGTCGAGGTGTGTAGACTTTGCGGTGGATTGGTGGAGCAATGCGGAAGAAGTGGATAGAGATCACCGCGGCTGTTACATCGGAGAATCATCGCCTTGGTTCGAAGATCCTTTACAGAAAAACCATGAGGGTCAAATTCCACCGAAACGGAATTATCACGTGTAAAAGAACGAACAGAAACAAGGTTCTTTATAAGAGATGGAGAAATAAGAATATTGCGTAGATGTAAAGGAGTAGAAGATGTAGAGATAGAAGTGTGGCCAGTGGTAACAATGGGAAGGGTGTTGCCGTTGCCGACAACAATTCTGGAAGAAGGAAGGAAGGGGGTAACAGTGGAGAGAATACCAGGGTTGGATGCCATATGGGAGGTTGCGCCGGTGTCCATGAACCATTCGCTACCGCCAGGTGAAGATGACGGCATAGACAGATGATTCAATGCCGCAATGAGATGGGCTTGGTCCCATGTGGGTGAGGTCTGGTATGCAGGCGCGGAGGTCATCTGCGCCATGGGCATGGAGGCAGCCGTGAACGCAGGAGACGCCGTTGGCGCCAGTGGAGGACGTGGCCCGAGCAGGCCCGATCCGGGGGCGCGCCACGGAGCAGGCCACGCCTGGAACATGCCATTCCAGGGATGGGCAGGAGGTGGCGTCCATGGCGCGCTCGGCTGGGTTGTACGCGGAGCACCGCCGGAGCCGCCAAAGGTGTGGCCGGAGTTCTTCTTCCACGTCTTTTTGCCTTTGGGCTTGGAGGAAGAGCCGCCTTGAGCGTGCGGCGATGGCACTGGCACTGGCAGACTAGTGGCGTGGAAGCCCGCCGCTGCCGCTTGCTTGGCAGCTTGGTCTTTGCGATGCTCCTCAAGAAGAAGGAAGGAGCGCGCGCGAAGAAACGACGGGAAGGGGACCTGCATGGTTAGTATTGGGATGGCATGATGGAAGGTGGGATTGAGGCCTCGTAGCATGTTCAGAACCATGGTTTGGTCTGTCACTAGCTACCCGAGATCACGGAGGCTATCCGCGAGTGTCTTCAATCGCGAGCAGTCCGTGATGGAGAGGTCGTCTTGGAAGAAGCTTTGGAATTCAGAAGCAACATATACGGCACGCGTGAGCTTGTTGTCATTGAAGAGCTCCTCCAGTGCTGTCCAGACAGCGAATGCCGTGTCATTGGGCTGGAGAACGATGGAGAGGATCTCTGGCGTCACGGTGGTGTAGAGCCAGTTGACAATGGTGAAGTCGATTTGAGTCCACTCGCGGTCGTCGTGGTTGGGCTCGGTACCGTCGACGTGAAACGCGATGGCGAACTTGCCGAAGACGGTGTTGAAGAACGTACGCCATGGCATGTAATTGGAAGCCTTCAAGTCCAGGACGATCGGAACATGCTGCTTGATGTTGATCATTTGTAGCATGGCCGAGGTAACAGCCGGCGCCGTGGGCGGTGGAGTGGCCGCGACGAGGGGTGTGCCGTCGGAGGGGAGCACACCAGCGGTGGGGTGAGTATCCTGCAGGGAGGTCTCCGGTGGACTCATGGAGAAGATCCGGAAAGTGGGAGGAGGTGGAAGAGAGGATAGGAGAGGATAGCGGAAGCAGTTGGCTCAAGGTTCGCAGGAACGTTGAGCTGCTGATACCATGTAGAATACAGAATTGATTCAACTCACTTGTAATGGTTCATTTGCTGTGTTATATACACGTGAGGCCATAACTGACTAATACCAAGTCAAGAGATATGCCAAGAGAATAGGGCTAAGTTACAACGGGTAGAGAGAGAGAGAGACCAAGGTCGCTAACACCATGGGTCAAATAGGACATAATATGGCATCCATTGGAGTATTTCCGGTGGTTATTTGAAGTCGTCTTGTTTGGCAAATATCGTATTATGTGGTGTTGATACCATGTGTCAAATAAGAAATAATAGTTAGCGTCTACACGGGTATGGCTATTTTGAGCTGTGCTAACAAGCTAAGTTGGACGCCAGATCAGTTGGAGCTGGGAAATCGAAGTGTTGACCTCAAATCAAGTATTTGGCATTAGCACTATGCTAGTGGACTTATAAGGGTATCTTCAATAATGACATCTTAACTGTCTTTTAGCTATATTAAATAAGTAAAATCCTATATTGAGGAGAGAGGAGGTGAGTAGAGTTAGCATACCATCTCAGATGTCTCTTAACTATATTAAATAAGTAAAATCTTATGTGGAGGAGAGAAGATGTGAGGAAAGATAATGTGTTGTCTCTTATGCAATAGACGATTTGAGCTCGCAAATTAACGTAAATAGTAAGAGAGTGTGAAGCAGGAGGTTATGATAAAAATAATATAAAATAGATAGTAGGATGATTTACTATTGGAGGGGTTATCTCTAATTCTGTCTTTAGATAAAGTGAAAACTTTAGAAATAACCTTAAAAGACAGACTATTATATATGCGCTAAGCTAAGTGTCGACTTGTAGTCGCTTAAACTCGAGAGGCGATTCTTATGTATGTTCATGAGCTTGGTGCGTAGAAGAGAGGACACAGATATAATAGGCTACTATATGAATTTTGTAACGCCTCTATTTCTAGAAGCGCTGGTAATCCCTGCAACTGTCTAGGATTGTTTAGTTACGAAGTACTGTCCATGAATGAGCATCAGTTTAACACATGCTTACAAACAAGAACCAAACTTTAATTATAGAAGTAAGGCTTAACAGCCCAGCTTTGGATGTAGCAGGCGATCAAGCCCAAAAGTTAACATGCAGAATAAAAGAAACTCACACATGCGTACTTGAGCACGGCTGAGACCTAAAACTACTGGTCGCCAAAGAAGTAGGGCCCTTCCAAATCTTCATTAACAGGAGAGAAGGTGTGGAAATGGGTGGTGGTGGCCGGCAGTAGGAGAGAAGGTCTCGAGCTTCACTGCGGTGCTAGAGTTTTCCAGCAGTTCTCCGCACAAGGTTAGGATCGATTTGACCATCTGCGGGGTACAAGTTTCACGGTGGTGGTGGTTTGGGTTGGGGGTTTCCCAGGAGGGCTGTCCACAGGAGAAACGCCATGGTCGGTGGGGGGGGGGCTCTCGTTGGTGGAGCTATAGTGAAATGCTCTTGTCAAGGTGAGTTCACCAGAGTGTTCATGGCGGTTCAAAGATGCTTTGGGTGCGAGGAATCGAAGAGTGGTGGTCGGAGGTAGGAGATTGGTTGCGGTGGCTCACGGCTCAGGGGACATTGAAGTCAGCGATGAGGCGCAAGGGGTTCAATTGAGTGGTTCAGCTTTATAATTGGGAGTGGTGCGGGGTTCTCTGTGGATCCAACTGAGCTTTAAAGCCAAACTAAGGCAGTGGGAGCAGTAAGGCGGTTCGGCGATGCTGGCGTGTGGAGGATGTGGTGAGGGCACGGTCAGGGAGAGAGGGTTGCAGGGGAATTGGCAAGAGGAGTACTACGACACTGGCTAAGCTTGCGGAAGAGTGACGAAGGCAGGTATGGCTCATGTACTCATTGGGAGGGGGAGGCAGAGAATTGCAGCAGGAGAGGTGCGAGTGAATTGGTGCTCTGTGCGAGGGAGGGAGTGAGGTCAACAGGGAGGTGGGCGACCAACTGGATGGTGGGGCCATGGCAGTAGGGTCAGATGTTGGCGATGTGAATGCCTAAGGAAGACATAACAGCAAACGGCGGCGTGGGCATGCGGCCACGTGGTCGGAAAAACAAGGAATGGATGGCGGTTTGTTGAACGACGCAACAAGAGGAAGTGGAGTGACCAAAAGAGGAAGGCAAGAATTCAAGGTGGATTGCCAAATTAGAAAGGTTTTGGGGAGTTCAATCAAACTCCAAAGAGAATTCAAAAACTTTGAATTTTCAGGGTATTTCAAATTTTTAGGCCTGCTCACGAGCGGATCCAAGGCCTAAGTTAGTCTGGACTTGGGTCTGGGCTTGACTGAATAAATAGCTTATCAAGTTACGAAGAACGAATGTAGCTTAGATAGTGAAGACTTTGGTTTCTTTTTATTTAGAACTTGGGCTCGATTGTGGTTGTTGTAACCTTTTTAGCTCACGGACTAAGGGGTAAGTAGCACAATTCAGATTTGTATATCAACGGAAAATGTGCACAGTTTTATACCTTCCTCTCTTTTGAGCCACTCGATTAGAATGCGAACTAGCGAGAGTAATCGCTACAGTATGGTACATCTATATAAATAAATATAATTGGTGATATTCAAACCACCTTATTCGTTTGGGACTAGAAAATCGCACAATAATCTTAAAAAGAAAAAATCTTAGAAATTATCATATTAATCACCTGCTTGAATTGTCACGAGGCATCATACCTATATTACAGCCGGCAGAGTTCCCGGCCGCTGAGCCGTGTCACGTCAGCTTTTTTGCGAAAAGTCCTTGCGTTTCCCGAAATTGCGTAAGGATCCTCCGTTCTTGCAAAAAAAATCCCTACTAGGTTTTTTTCGAAAAGCACCCTCCACTTCACCGAAATTGCGTATCCTTTGTTGGATAGCACCCCGCGGCTTTCTAAAATTATGTAGGGTCCTCGTTTAGTTACGTAGAGGTCCTTACATGTCCTCAGTTTTTTACAAAAAAGTCATTCGATTTTCTTGAAATTACGTGCGTGTCCTTATTTTTTTTAACAAACTACTCGTGAATTGCCGTCTCTTTTACTTCGGTCCACACGGTAGTTAGTTTTCATCACACGGCATTGCTATCCTCCGCATGTAAGCCACGCTACGCAGAGGATCCTTGCCCACACGACGAATGGATGTGCCCTCTTGCGTGGTTGTGGACCGCGTCCACGAGTGGTTGCCACGTTCCTGTGTTTCTTTCTGTGGGCTTGGGGGAGAGAGAAACTGAGGAAGTAGGCCGTCGCTCGCTCGGCACTAGCACGTGGGGCCCTCAAGGTGGGGTCAGGATGAGGTGGCGAGGTGTTTTGACACGTTCCTCCGTGCGTGGTGTGGACCCGGAGCAAGCCAGGCCAGCGAGCCACTACCCGCGGACGAGCTTGCTGGTCTCAACTGTACTCTTTACTTTTGTATGACCACGGCGTCTAGCTACTCCGACTTGCGTCCAAACGAGCCAACGTGCAGCTGCTCTTCGTATTTATACTGTACAGATACGGGCTGCGTGGTGAGAATATTCGGCAAGGAATGTATAGGTGAATGGATGACAAGTAGAAAGGCATTAACAGCTGTTGATTCTGGAAGGCGCTTTGCCGCTTTGGTCTTTTCGGTACGTACTTGATGGAACTTGGAATGTTACGGCCTGTTTTATTTTGACGGTAGCCGATGATGGTTGTCTCTAGAATAAACCTTTATACGACGAATAAAATATCAATAAATTAGTTTTAAAAATTATCTTGATAAGTTATTTTAAAAAACGATGAAGAAAATATTTTATAATATTATAATTTTGTTAATATATCCTAGCTAGTACTCCCTCTTTTCTTTCCATGTAACGTTTTAGAATCCACGCATTAAACTTTGTAAATTGGCTATTCCGAAACTATACTGTTAGATTTACCATTAAAAATATTTTATAATATTATAATTTTGTTAGTGTATTTTAATATAAGTTTATAAAAAGTAACAATTAAAGTTGTATTTTGGATATTGTAAAAAATGCTAAATAAAAAAGAATAGAGGGAGTATTATCAGGGCTGGACTGGGATGAGTTCTAGTAGCGAGTGCATACCTTCTTCATCCGGGTTCAATCCCAATGGGAGGACCATGGCTATCTGCAAATAACTCAAAGTAAATCCAGGTAAACTTTTTCTTTTGAACTTGTTAATACTACTGCTGATGATGACCATCGATGACTGTCTAGGTAATCAGCGGTTCGTGACTGTTTTAATAGTCAGTGGTTCTGTTTGGTCCTTCCACATTTGAACTGACGTCGTCTGAACTTCTTTAACCGGATGAGATGGGATCAACCAGCTCGGTGGCTGCTAACAATTCAGAAATATCTTGCTCCCATGACCAAGAACGTTTCGGATAAGGTGATCTAAGAGTTCGTGGATAATTGTCATACGACAAGGTTTCTAACTTTGACTTGGGCACCGGTATACATGGTCTTGAGGCGTTTCGAGCCTATCTGATGGGAACACTCGTCAAATCAGCTCTGTGTATTAGTCATCTCACCAGTTTTAAGTAGAAAATGCAAACCTATCTTACTAATTGGACTGCGAGTGACGATGGATTATAGAACCTAAGTGCATGCGTATCCAGTGGCGGAATCAGGATTTCGTTACGCCCCAGATTTAGTGGTAAAATGATCTAAAATATTTAGATTAAATCATAAAAATATCACCTAACTGGACTGAATTTAATCAGACTATATACTAAATATTTTTCCACGTTCCAGGCTAAAGTCTATCCTGTCTAAGATGTGCGTACCTGTTACATACGCTTTTAGGCCTTGGACAACCTCACAGACTTGTATAATCTTCTCGTGCTTGCAAACGTCGTTGTTTTGGCCGGGCTTGAAAAAAAACCTGATCTTGTCTGTTTCGGGCCGATGAAACATTTCGTTGAACCGTAGTCTAAACAGGCCTAGCCAGACGGGCCGAATGGTCTTCGATTGGCTGGCCTGGATCAGTGCAGACCAGAGTGAGCGAGCGAGCCTGCCTTCTGAATGGCTGTCTGTTGGCTGCAGAGACACATCGTTGTCCCGATCTTGAGCTGCAGCCATGGCTAACTAAAGCGATCGCCATCATGTCAGATCAGTGTCAGTGGAGATCACAAGCTTCCAAACTGTAATTCAGCTGGAAGCAAGTTTAGCCGCACAGTGACACATACTGAATCACTGGCTTACCGCAGCTCAAATCATCACCCCCAAAATCTAGCTAGCTAGTTTACCTGACGTGCAAGACGGAACAAAAGGTAAAAAGAGATCGACCGTTCAGTGCAAGAATGAGACCAATCAGTCTTATCAGACGAGGAAAAGAAGAGAGAGATATAGATCGATCGATCGATAGGCAAGAAAGGGAAGAGATCTACCAGCAGGGAAAGGAGCAGCTGCAGCCTTGCAGTTGCAGGTAGGTGTCCTTGGCGTCATCTTTATGCGTGGAGAGGCATTGAGACAATACATATTGCACAGGTTGAATTTCCATCACATTACAAATCCTCTTCTCTGCACTGCAGCGTCACTGTGGAAGTGTGGAGAGAGGAACCAAGAACACGCAGCAGCAGCAGCCACTGCACACCAGCCAATGCGTCTGCATGCATGCAGAGTTGCAGACGCATCACGTACAGTGGAAGACAGCAGCAGGGGAGGGAGGGGAAAAGGAGAAAGAGGTGGCTGCAAACTTTGCCTTTGCTCAGGTGGTCCTCTTGATTGTCTCTGCGAGCTTCGTCGACCGATCGTCCCCATCTCTCTCTCTATCACCATCTGATCATCTGACCGGCGGCCGACCGTCGTTGCAGAGGGCGATGCATGGCCGGCCGCCGGTCCCCGCCGGTCGGGACCGACCCATATACATCGGTTGCATCAATAATTGTGCGCCCGTACGCGCACGTTGGATTATTGATCCTAACATGTCATATCATTTGGGGGGATCACTAGCTATGAGCTATCAGCTAGCTAGGCGAATTACATGTGATGCATGGGCTCCCAGCAAATTATAAAGCTAGCACTGTAAAAAAAAAAAAGTCCTGTTTGTGTTGCTGCTGAAACCCTTTTAGGTTTTTCCTGTTGAGAGGAAAAGCAGAGGGAAGAAGATGCTCTGCAAATTGAGTTTGTCACTTGAGTCTCGAACTCTCGATGGTTGATAATATTTCATCGAGACCCTTTTTTCTTTCATAGTTTATTTTTTGAGGGGATTTTGATTTAAGCACTACACTGATATGCATTATGGCACAAGCTAGTTGATAGCCATGTCTTGTTTTGCCCAATGCCAACCAACGTATCAGTCAATCGTGTACTTCCTTTTGAATTTATATGCCGTCCTGAGATGAGTAGTAGTAGACCATGCATGGATGCACCTAAATTTCAAGCAGGCATGATACCCGAAGTGCATCACTGATCAAAAGACTTGGCTAGCTACATACAAGTACTAATCATTAATATTTGAAAAAAAATATTTATATGCTTTACATATGAATACTAGATTTATAGCCTTTCCGATGGTAATATCTTTTTGAATAATTTTTTTAAGTACCTATCATCTTTTTTGCTGGTAATTCTGTTGTCGGTGGTTATTTTACGGGAAAAGATTTAAATCACACTAGAAACACCATCAGCTATATACCAAAAAAAAACTAGAGCAACCGTCAAGGAAAATTTGTAATATAAGGTTATGTTTTCTAAAAAGGATGTTTTTAACGATTTCTTTTCAGTTTCTAAAAGTTATTTTTTGATTTTTTTATAATAATTAGTTTTTAAATAGAGTGTCTTTTCAAGACAGACTATACAGGTTGATTGTAGTATACACTGTAACGACTTTATTTATATCAACTAAAATCATACATAAGTTTTTATTACTTTATATTTTCTCTTATAAATATACTAAGCTATAAATCGAAATACAAAAAAACAACAGCCCTTGTCTGAGTTGGACCTGGTTCACAAGTTACGCATTCGTTTGCTCGATGCAGGGGAAAAAAAAGTACATGACGAAAGATGGCTAGCTGCCACACATGTAGAACATTGCAGAACAAACCAGTTCACTACTGGCTACCCCAAGGTCAGTAGTGTACTTTAATTATAGGGAGATTGTGATGATGGTTACTTTACATGTATCCATGGAGTACATCGGATCCTTGCATGAAAAGGCAACGGGGCACTCACATGCATGGCGATCACGTACCCACATGGCCCACATGATTTATGCATGAGATGTCTCGAGAGAATGCATGCTTGCTTCCAAGACGACCCAACTTTTCTTATACGCTATAAACTATGCATTTCATGCGATGCAAGTAGTAGATCCGTATCTAGTCTTTTTTTTTTTTACTTAGCGAGAGCGCTACTTTCATTACTCAGCAGGATTACAATTAATCGTGCTGAATGCACGCTACAAGAAAATCTGGAGCCTGATTAAGCCGAGTGCAATCCGGAAAAAGAGGCAAATGCTTGTTTAGCACAGATGTGAGCGGCTAAATTAGCGTCCCTCCTAGCAAACACGAGAAAACGAAACAAAAACCCGGTTAGCTCTTGGACCTCCATCGAAAATTGGCAGAATATCCGCCCGATGGTTGTGCCTCATTCCAAAGACCAAAAAGTTATCAGAATACGTCTCTGTGAGGTCACACTATGTTCAGAGACCGGTAGGGGTCATCTTTTACTGTATGATAAGTGTTTAATTTTATTATGTAAATAATGTCAAAGTTTGAATTTGGTTTTTGAGAATTATATTTTTAGAGTGATTGTTTGTCTCAATCGGTCAGACCGAACTGGGTAAAGAGGTCCGACCAGCTTTTGAATGGCGGTCGGACCACTAGTTCGGTGTGGCCGAAATTTGGTTGACGGTCCGAATATAGGTTCGGTGTGACTGATTTTTACTTGACGGCTGTCTTTTTTAGAGAGCGTGCTTTGGCATTAGTCACATGCGGTCGGACCGATCATAGTTGGTGGCCGGACCAAGGTGAGTTGACCGGTATGACCGCAATGAAAATGTTGTCACACCGAATGGCCAATCAGACCAACCAGTGGTTGGTGGTCTGACCGGACGTGGTCCGACCGGCGTGGGAAGAGCAGTCAGACCAGTGGCTACATGCAGAATACAGTGAGAGTTGAAATTGAGTGGTTTGAGTATGTGTACGGCATGGTGCCGTTACTTGGTTATGGTCTATTGTATGATGCCATTATTGGTTTGCCGAATGCTAAGTTATTGGCCTGTGGTAGCCTGTCGTGCTGGTGAGAGATAGAAAAATTATATTGTGGCTATGGTGCATACTAGATGGAGCAGAAGCTAAAGTTGAACTGGATGACATCGGGCCAACGAAATAAGTTAGCTGTCCGCGTGAGGGGACCGTACATGGCAAGCTTGTCATCCTCACTGAAGCCATAGAAGAGGAGAAGGAGGCTGACATCACAACCGTGGAGAAGCCACTCACCAGCAATAGAGCCCGAGTGGGGTGGTCGCTAGCGAAGCCTTTGAAGAGGAAATGGCCGCGCATCGGCGCCCACGGCAAGGTGCGGGTTGCAAGAGTGGGTGGAGACAAATAGAAAATTAGGGCTGTGGCGCGAGATAGGCTTCTAGATGTCAGAGAGGATGACGCTGAGGAGTAGGCATTACTACAGAAAAGGTCATCACTGATGGTTCAAAAACGTCATCACAGACGGTTTTGTGAGCCGTCTGAGTTTATGGGTCAGTAATGACATGATGTTATCACTGACGGTTATTAATTCATAACTGTCTGTGATACAGACAGTCTGTAGTAGAAACTATCTGTGATATGTCGGTCACCACAGATGGTTCGGATTAAAAACATCTATGATATCTGCAATTATCACAGACAATTTTTAATAAGAATTGTCTATGATATTTGTACTGATGAATTTTTATCTTTCCATTTTCTCGTATTTTTCTCTACTCCACAGAATGCCTTTAATGGATCATCATATTTGGGCCCTTGCTCCATGAACCGAAACTTCACCGTGACTAATCGACGATGGCAGATCAACCACGGTAGAACAATCAGGGAAGAACGACCACAGTAGAACGATCACCGCAGAATGACTGCGGTGGAATGATCACCGTAGAACGACCACGGCAAATTGACCATGGTACAACGATCACCGCAGAGTGACCACGATAGAATGACCATCGAAGATCGAGCACAGTAGAACGACCATCGCAGATCGACCACGGCAAAAACACTGTGAATCAAAACTTTATGTACTTGTTGAGGCTACATGGGCCATACAGCAGAGGGTCATCAAAAGTGTGGAGCACGCCACCTCCCTTGGGCACGTATTTGAATAGAATCGAGTAACGCTTGCACTTGCTCGGTGTCCTGACACAGTGCATGTAGGATGGCACCCTCCCATTTGTCATGGTCTGCAATCACATTCACAGGCTATAGTCATCACCTTGTTTTCTTGATAACCTTCATAAGGAAGGGAAGAAATGATGGATGGGGCTTGTATATACCATGAGTAAATCGCCAGTCTTAACGGTGAGAACGTCCGGCTCAGGGGGCACAGTGAGCCAGCTCTTGTCATTGGCCTGCATCTCAAGGCCCTCAATGTCATGTGAGGTGGGAAAGGGAGAAGAGGAGAACGGAGAGTCCTACATCTCGAAGGATTAATAAAGTGCGAGAGGTGGGAAAGATCGGTGCCTACCATTCGATGAGGAGAGAATGGACAGGTTAGATCGGGATCCTAGGGGAAATGCCACAAATCGGTGACGTGGGGGGACAAGACTAAAATTTCATACACAATTTATGTCTGTGATATTACCTCTTCATAGACAATTTTTACTGCTGGTAGCAACACAGATGGTCTCTAAACCTAAACAGTATGTGATTGTATTTAATACTAACGGTTTGGTAAACCGTCCGTAATGAGATATCTAGTATTAGTTTTTTTGTAGTAGTGGGGGCCGTGGAGGAAGTGGAAGCGACAGAGGAGGGTAGGGTTGGAGGCTATGTAGCTCGCCGTCTCGATGACGACGATGGCGCTGCCGAAGCACATCATTTGGGAATACCCACAGGCCAGCCGGCGATAGACGGATGCCAACCCCGGCTGACCTCCGTTGGGTCCGTCCTTGCTCCATCATCGCGAACCACAGCTTGTTCGCGTCAAAAGCCCCATCTACATTCGCTTTGATCTTTCCAGGAAGTGGTGGATGCCATTTGATTTCCCTGTTCGCCGGCCCTATCCCAGAAGCATTTCTGGTTACCTGAGCAAGATCGAAAGCTGTGTCCCTCGCCCATCTGCACGCCTGCGGAAGTTTAAGAGAAGCCTCCCCATGCCTGCGCGCGTTCCTTGAATTCCACATACGATTATACTCGTCTCCTCAATCCGGCATACACTAGAATCAAGCAAATCCGCCGCCCAGGAGTTTGGATGCAGCGTTGGTAACTTAACCTGCACAAAATCCTTCATGGCCGCCCAAAAAGACCGTGCATATGTGCACTCCACCAGCGCTTGGTGTGCAGTTTCATCTGGATGGCCGCAGTCTTCACAATAACCGATTCCTCCGATGTGTCTTTTTTCCGATATCAGGGTTCATTTTTTAGATATAGCTTATGGTTTTCTCTAAACAAATAAACAGAACGATTTTTTCGTCGTCTTTTCAAAACGACTTATCGGTTTATTGGCATTCAGTTCGTTTACATAAATACTCATATTAAAACCAAACACTATTAACTACAGCAATAAACCTTCAGCAACAACCGAAAAGAACCCATACCTCAAACAGGAATAAATTCATTTATAACCCTCCACCAGCATACACGAACTTTTGGGTGGGACTTTTAAGCTCCACACCTTCTTCCAGATGGGGTAATGTTCATGTTAGTAATCTTTTGCATGCACTTTTTAGATTTTGTAAGATCACCCAAATGATCACGATGAAATGTGAATCCTACCAGTCGAAATTGACAATGTGCCATGCACGGCTGGCCAGACAGCAGAGTTAAATTTTCTTCGAGGAGGACAGGTGATGGATATTGAAATGTGCACCGAAAATAGGTAGTGAGGCATGGACGCGATGAAAAGTGCGTGCAGATTAGCAATCCGAGATTGGGAATAAAATGTTTTACAAAGGAAAGAAAAGCGTGAGGAGTAGAAGGGCCGAGCCCTTCCAACCCAACACGACCCATGTGGCGGCATCAGCTTTTCTTGTTGTCAACCACCCTTCGATCCGGTGGGGCGGGAGCGAGATCCCTCCGGCCCCTTCCCCGGCAAGCCAGTGGCACTCGCCGTAGTTTCCCAATAATTGAAGGGTGTTCACCTTTCCACCTTCGCCTTTTGTGTAAACAAGTTATTATGGCATGCTCCAAACCGCTTTTAAGTGGTGATCAGTTGGGCTTTTTTTGGTGGCTTATGGCTGAAAGCACTGTAGCTGGCTGAAAAAAACACTGTAGCTGACAGAGGCTTATTTAGCATAATTAAATTTAAAAAATCAAAAAATATAAAAAAATATGTTAGCCTATTACATATAATACAAACAAATACGGGAAAAAAGAACCGGCAAAAAAGCACAAAAAAGCCAAAAATTCAGAAAAAAGACGAAATTTGTGAATAGTGAAAAATAAGCCGGAAACCAGAAGCTTAAGCTGAATTGATCAGGGTCTTAAGCTCTCCGGTTTTAGTTAGAAGTTACTTAGAATATGTTGATTTTTTTATTTTGGCCTTTTGATATTTTTCTTATTACTTTGCATTGTCCCAAAAGATATAGTGGTGTTTTTTATATCTCTTTTTTTACTATTTTCCTTATTTTTTATTCAGAAAAAGTTAACAGTCGCTATAGTGCACTTGCAGCTAAAAGCTAGAAGCAGAAGCCAAAAGTTGGGCTTCAAAGTTGTTTGGAGTGGCATCATAGAGTGGTTTCTTTTTGGCTTATAGTTTATAGCCTATAGTTTTCTCCGAACAAACAAATAGGGTGGTTTTTCCATCGTCTTTTCAAACGCCTTATCAACTTACCAGCATTCGGTTCATTCGTATGATCACTCGCGTTAAGACCAAAAATCATCAGTCGTAACCGAAAAGAACCTACCTGTAGTGTATGCCACTGATGTCACCACTCATCACCAGTGGATGAAAAGTATTCTTGGTAGGTTCTTTTGGGTTGTGGTTTATGACTTAAATTTTTGAATTCTGCCTATTTCGCGGGAGGCAGTACGTAGAGAGAAATAGTCACATACGATTTTGGCTGGTATACCTGAACTCAGTATATTTTTTACTATAATCTTACTGTTGACTGTCTTAAAAAATACATCGTTTGAAAGCTAATCACTGTAACATAAGCCAAAGCCATAAGTGGAAAAGAAGGAGGCTGATTCTCGCATGCATGCGATGTTTTATGATTTACCTTTGTTAGCTCTATTGTTGCCTTTTATAAAAATGGGTAGAAATTTATTATGCGGTTTACGGATATTTAGGCAGCGATCAACATGGCTGCAGCTACAGTGCTGCGGACTTATTTGTCACTATTCATAAGTTTCGTCTTTTTCTGAATTTTTGGCTTTTTGTTGAGTTTTTTTGCCAGTTCTTTTTTTCCCGTATTTGTTTGTATTATACGTAATGGGCTAACATATTTTTTTTATATTTTTAAATTTTTTTAAATTTTTTAAATTTAATTATGCTAAATAAGCCTCTGTCAACTACAGTGCTTTTTTCAGCCAACTACAGTATTTTCAGCTATAAGCCATGAGCTTTTCAGCCGAACCGATCACCCCCTTTAAAGGCAAAGACCAGTGAAAAGTGCCGCGCATTTTCGCGTAGTGCATGGGTTCGAATCGCGCTTCGCGCCTAGGTTTATTATATCGATAGCATGATTTGATTACAGTTGCTCTTGCCATATCGATCTTACAATGCATTTGACAGCGATTGCCCTCTCTGGATACGTTCTCCAAATGTCAAGTGGTACACGATGTTCCTTTTTTCCTTTTGCGAGGGAGATGGTACATGATGCTATGCACATGTTCCGACAAAAAAAAACTTTAATTTATACATTGTAAATATGTTCCATATATACTTCCTCTATAGGAAAGTTAGTAGAGAAATGAGACACCTTTTGGCTGATGACTGAAAGAAACCCGATTTTTCTCACGAGAAATTTCTGCCCAAACCTGACCCATGCAGACGTACGCAGTGCTGGTCCACTTGTAGCTCGATAGGGACCGTGTGCACGACCGCACCATCGCTCGGACAGTGTGAGACCAGAGACCATGGAAGGTGGTGGTGGGTGCAGCTGCTGCAGCTGAAAATTTTGCAGAACTAGAAGCAGAGCAGCAAAAAGCTCCTCCCTGTTGTTTGTTTCCTTCTTGTTCTCTACCTCGCCCCTTTGCTCTCTCTCTCTCTCTCTCTCTCTCTCTCTCTCTCTCTCTCTCTCTCTCTTCGTTCCAATTGTTGCTGCTGTTGGCTGCTGTCACAAAACACTGATCCATGCTGTGTGCTCATCATGCATTCACGTCCTGCGTCTGCTTGGCCCTCCTTCCCTGCATGCCAGGGCGGCAGGCAGCGTCATTTTCATCTCACCTAGCTCCTCTCATTCCTCACACCATTATGCTACCTGCCCCTCTTCTATATGTTCTCTCCCCCTAGTCCCTAGTCTCTACCAGTAAATTATTAGGCCCACCACAATTGCAACCAACACTGCATAATGGCTTATTTTGAGCTGCGGTTGATGACTTTTATTTACATTTTTTGAGAACATGACGGACGGCGGAGACATAGACGCGGACAACACATACGGTTTTAGACTCGGAAAGTCATTTAGAGAAGTGGCTTCGAGAAGACGCTTGGAGAAGCCGCTCTGTTTGGTTCAACTTCCGGAGGAACCGAAGCCAAAAGCCACAAAAAAAGCTCCAAAGAACTGTGAAAATTAAGCAGATCTAACAATATTTTTATTTTAATTCCAATTATGATTAAGTACAAGAAAGCATATATATATATATATATATATATATATATATATATATATATATATATATATATATATATATATATATGCTTATAAAATCTTCCAAAGCAGATAAACAATTCATATCATTAACATGCTATAATATGCTTAACAAAACACACATATGAGCATATAAAATCTGTATAACACACATATTTGAGAATTATAGTATTGCTCTCAGGGAGGAGTTGCGTAAGTTATGAAAAACTTAGCCTTCTCAACTCTTGTCAACAGTTCACTAATCAAACAGACTATTCTCTTGGTATTATGCTAGTTTGATTCTAAAATTACCTCTGAATGTCACAGAATCAATTCACAGTTTCAAAGCACAAGCATGGACCATAAACTGCTACTATAACATGACCAATAGTGATACGGCAATAGCAGGAAAATGTAACAGCTAAGTGCTTCTACAGAATGAACTGAAATAAACATGATTTAGTACTAAATAGTAGTAAACTACACATAACTAAGATATGAAACTAGTTCTGACAAATCTAAACTAGCATAATACTTTCTCAATAGTCACAATGATTTCAATTTGACAAGTTTTCCTCATTGAGCATTTATAAAAACCCATCATGCATAAGTTCTCCCAGTGCTAAAATTTCCCACAAATTTCAGATATTAACAGATATGAACTAGCATAACTGACAAAATACACAATATAAGTAAGAGGAGTAGAAGAGCAAGCTCACAGAACGGTGGCACTTCAAACCACCGTGACGGCCGAAAGGGGCTAGGCTCATTGGAGACGATGTCCCAGAAAACCAATCACCGGTGAATACCAGAAAATCACCAGAGAGGCAATTGGAGATATGAAGCCCTATTCCACAAATCAATACTCACCAATTCGTGGAGCCGAGGTACAAGTCGATGCCGCACAAAGCCAACAAGAAGATGAAATCCCATTGCACTTCACCCAGCCAAAGCCGAGCCAAAGAACCAGAGGAACACTGCGTGCGAGCACACGGTCCAGAGAGCAAGATCGCGAGCCAGAAGCAAGAGTGCCACAGTCCGGCGATCGCATGAGCACAGCCGCCACCGAGCTCTCCCCAAATCCCCAAGACCGAACAACCGATGAAGCTTTGGATCTCAGTGGTAAGCTCTCGTTCTTCTTCCACTAAACTCAGTTCTCCCATCTCGGATATAAAGTCAAAGAGACCGAACTTCCGATCTGGATTCGGCGGCGCCCACGCAAGGAAGACGTCGAAGCGTCCGCCTGAAGGAGGAAGGGACAAGAAGAGGCATCGACAAGATCTAGATCTATTTGGATGGTCCGAATGGTTCGTCTGAACGACTCGTTTGAACGAGTCGTCCGAATGGCTCGTCTCGCCTATATCCTTTTCTCTCCCCATCTTACAAGTGGGCCCCATGGACAATTTTCTTTTTCTTCCTTGAAAATGAGGTAAATTAAAAATAGCCCAACAAGAACAACACCAATGTGAGATGCTACAGTAAGAGCTGGGGTGAATTCTGTAACAATAGTTTACGCAATAAACTAGACAATATTATTATCATTACACGGAAGAATGACTGATACCTTCTGCTAATTAGACAATACTATGGTCATAAAATGGGAGGAAGACAACAACTTGTGCATAGTACATTGAGTTGATTGCATTACAAAACTTGTCTAGCTGTGTCACTTTTGTTTGATAGGTGACAGTACATGGTCCCCAAACTTTTGGTTGATCATGCTAGCTAGTTAGGTTTTCGGCTTACTTGGTTACACCGCTTAGGCCTCTGAACCTGTCAAATTGTCACACTTACTTAGTCTCCTCTGATTTTTTTTAAAATAGTCCCCTTCTCAATCATCTTTTTTCATCTCTCGATTTATAATTGCAGCATAGCGACTATCCTCTTGTGATTAGTTGTCTGAAAAACAAAATTACCAATATAAACAAGTTTGTGTAGCTCTAGCAAATTTTCGTATACTAAACTAGTTGGCTATACACTTGTATGGTGATGCATGGACTAAACTGGTGTTCCATCCATACATAAAGGCGATATCCTGTAGAAAATTTTAAGATCCACATGTAAAACAAAAAAAGTTCCCCTCTACTTATGTAAAATTTACTCATGTAAACAGCATTACTGGCTGTCTGCGACTAATAATTCGTGGTAAACCCCAAAAGTTACCATTACAACCTCATAAATCGATTTCTTTTCTTCTTCTTCTTCCCCTCTCTCTCTCTCTCTCTCTCCTCCATCGAAGAGTACCGCTATTTAACAGGCTTCGCGCTACCGTAGTACCGCCCCAACCTTTCTCTCTCTCCTGTCCTTCTACCCACTTCTTGCATCCCTCCAAGAACAAGAATTCGATCCCGTTCCACCAACCTCTCGCGCGATTTCACCGCCAAATCGGGCGGCGGCAATGGCTTCTCCCGCCGACGAGGTCCTCCCGGCTCTGCCGCTGATCAAGACGGCGCCTTTATCGCCCTCGCGGCCGTCTGCCTCGGCCTCTCCGTCTCCGGTGCAGGTGCCAGCGGAGGACACGAAGGCGGAGGAGGACCAAGAACCGTCGACGCCGACGTCGGAGGAGAGCAGGCTCCGGCAGCCCACGGAGTGCCCGCCGGCGCCTCGCAAGCCGCCGGCGCCTCGGCTGCCGGTGAAGCGGAAGTCGCCGGCCTCGTGGCGGGTGTTCGTCGACGTCCCGAGCGACCTCTCCGCCGTGTTCCGGTCGCTGCCACCCAAGAAGCGGATCCGGGCGTAGTGATGCTGCGATCTGGCCGTAATTTATCTTGGGCTGCTTGGTTCGGTTGATTTCTTGGAGAATTCTTCGAGTTCTTGGCTTCCTTTTCTTCTTCTTTCTCGGGTTAATGGTATCCACGGCCATGGTATAAATTATAATTCTTCGTATAAATAAGTTGTTATTTTAGTGTGTTTTATTTTATTTTTGTTTTTTATGGTTTTGTGCGATGGAGAATTTGTGTAGTTGTAGAATTGAAGATGTTATTACTGGATGGAAGTTAAAAGCAAAAAAGGTTGTAAGAAAATTCACAGAGATCTTGGTTATTATGATAGCTACCAGAATTTTTTATTATTACCTTCAGTTCTTCTGTGTTCTTTGTTGATGTTGTATGTGCAAATGATTTGACCAATTTAGTCAGATCCCTGTGTTAATCGCCGTTCAAAACTTGGTGAACGTGACCTGAGCATGAACAACGCGACAAATGAACAATTTGGGTAGATCTAGCATTCTTACAACGAGATAACCGGGAATCGTTAACTGTGGCATAATCCTAACAAGTTTGATTTTTTCGAACTTAATTTACCGAATTATTTCAGCAATGCATGGGTTGGATACCCTGTCTGTTAATTCAGAACTATTCCAAGAAAATACCTCTGATGGTGAGTGTGCTTTTGGTTGTGCTGTCCCAGTGCTAGAGAGAGAACAGACAGTCAGTCTTCTATTGATCAGAACATGACATAGTTTTCCTGTTTTATTTTTCCAGGGTAAAATTTTCTCTGATGGGTCTAAATCCTAATTTGTCTCTCTACTCAACCAGTCTACCTATAAACTCCAAATTTAACTGTTCAGTTGAGCTCTGTTTATCCATACAGATCAAAATAATCTCATACATTCAGTTTTTCTCTGTACATTGAACTGTCATGTCACAATGGAAAACTTAGCAAAAATCCAAGCTCCCAATTACAAGAACATGCATTATCATGACAGGGTTAGGCTCTAAATTTTGCTCTCAGGGCTTGTGCATCCTGCAACATTGGTCAGTCCACATCTGGCTAACAAGCCATAGGAGTGCCATACATACATATTACCTGCCAGACCACACCACAGTTAAGCTAGTAACATTCCAAGCATCCTCTTATCTTGAAAACTAAGCTCCAAAGTTTATAAGTTTACTGAACTTGTCAGATGGATTTAAGCTCGTCAGATTGAAGCTAGCCACAAAGATGTTTCTAACCACCTTGATTACATCCAAATTGCAATCAGTTTACATACTGTTCAGTCACGCAAATGCCCCACTGTTGCTTGGATTTGATCTTAGGATCAAAGCTCTTGCAATTACTCACAATTCAGTTCACCTGCATGGCCTTGTCTCTAGACGAGCAGAAAAGGCTTTGATCCCCTAAAGAAGGAAGGAGAGAGAGAGAGTGATAAAAAACCTGAAAGGTCCCTCACATGGGTTGTTACTTGCAGCTGCGGTCTGTGCTGTTGCCTCAGGAACAGGTCGCAGTGCACTTTATCCTACGAGAGAGAGATGACGCGCGAGATCAGTATTTGGAGGCCGTTCTGTTACGTCTGCATCTTCAGTTTTTTTTCGCTTCCCAAACCTCCTTTTCAGAGCAGTTCTCACTTTTTCACCTGCAGTAGAAGAATAATAGGCCAAGGTATGTTCTTAAATTTACCCTTGTTGAATCAGACAAACAGTAGTTGATGGTATGATAAAGTAGTGCTATAATGGTTAATATGTCGTGAGCAACACGTCGGGTACAGACTTTCAGATGCACCTTTGGATTTTAGAATCAATGGAAGGGGGATAAATGAGGAGCAGTGGTGAAGTCAAAGGGCCAAGAACGTACACATGCGACCAAGTAACCTAGGATTCTTTGGATTGGGGTAAATGTCTCTTGATGGCTTCTCCACTGGAATGGAAACGTTGCAATTTGCAAGAGTAAATTCTTCCTCCAACGGTTGTCTCTCTGCATTTTTTCTGGTAATAAAAGCCATGGTACTGCATGGCGAGGTAAATATCAGAAGGTATTGTGGTAGCATTTATTGTACTCCACATTGTTTGTTCAGTTGTTCATGCCAATTCCCTGGAATGTTTTTATTCTTTTTCGTGCTGTGTCAAGTGTAGCAGGCTGCTGCATCAAGTGGCATGTTGTATAATGTAGAAATTTTCTCTACTATGATTCTTTGACAATTATGTCTATAATACCGTGACAAGTCTCACTGCTCAATATATATCTGAAACTAACCAAAGCCCGCACTAAGTAGTGTATGATCAACTTCGTCACCATCAGCCTAATTTTGAACCCAATAGAATTATAGAAGTATAAAATATGCAGCGGTGCAGCCTGTCAGCAGCTGCGTCTCCGACTAGTTTATTAGTGCTCCCTTTGCCAGAAAACTCCCCTTAAATGAACATGCATAAATATAGTGAATGGTAATAGTAGCAACAATTTTCTCCTTTTGGTGGAATCTAAGGGCATATTTATATTAGGTTTTGGTTTTGACTTTGGCTTATAAATAATAATAGCTTGTAATGAAGCTTGCAGAGGAGAGACACTCGCGGACGATTTTGGCAAATATAAATGAAGTCACTGCAGTGTGTATTAAATCAACTAGTAGATCCCATCTTGAAAAGAAACCGTGTTTAAATGTTAGGTTCTATAAAAAACTATTTACTACCAAAAAAAATAGTTTTTAGAAGCCAATATGAACAAGGTCTTAAATGTAGTTCTGGACAACTTGTTGCCTGTTTTGGATCTGCATTTGCTACCAACCAATCATTTCTTTTTTAAAGGAGAGAAAAGATTGGATGAAACACACAAGTTTGGATCATTGAGAAGCTATGGCTTTCCCTTTGGGTTTGCTTTGTACAGCCATTGCAGTACTAGAAAGCAAGCAATAGCACAGTAACTCCACATGATTCCACCCAATAAACATTGGGTTAATTAGACAGCTAGTAGCCTAGATCCAAATGTGGCCACTTAACTATACCAACCAGCCCTCTCTAATAGTACTACTAACTAGCTGCTTTATTCTTTGAGACTATTGTACGTTGGCCTCTACCAGGACAGAATGAATTTTAGCTGAAACCATCAGAGAGTTCAGTAATCACAAAGGAAACGCACATCGCTCCTGCAAAGTTCATGAGAATAACTTGACATGATACATGAGGGTGTTAGACCAGGAAAATTAAAGCACGGAGATCATATCATCGTCATCATCACAGACCGGACTTGATTGTTTCCTGTGAGAATTAGCAGGAATGATCGCAAGTTTGAACCTTGAAGTGCAAGCAACTATTCCTTTTAGCTAGGCTTTTGACCACTAGGCCTTGTGGCCACAAGGAGGAGAGCTAGCCATAGGATGCCAATGCCATCACTACAGAGCCCAGTCCATGCATTATCTAAGAAGATTCATTCTCCTTTCCCCCATCGACCGACCTACATAGATTGACAAAAGTGACGTCCTCTTCCTTCTCCTATCCTACATGTTGGCATGTTGGGTCGGGTCCCCATCACCACAGTACCTTCCTTCACCGACTAAGCTGGAAAGATCCAGTATTCTGTAATATGGATACCCTATTCGATCCAGTATTCTGTAATGCATGAGAAAGCTAGGAGAAGAAGCCTCGGTGTTGGTGTTCGTGTGAAGCGTGCGCGTCGCTACTCGCTGCCATGGCGGGCGATGTGGTCCAAAAGCCGTGTGTCTCATGACCAGCCTCGATCAGTCAGGTTCGGATGAAGTCTGAAATACGTTGGAGCAGCAGATATACCAGCGATGTAGGCTTTTCGATCGGCACCCGCGCCGGACGGTGGGGGAAAGCTCGCGCGAGAGGACCGGCAAAGAGCGTGGGAAGCACGGTCACGGTGTATCGTAGAGAAATGTACGACCGCGAGCGTTGATTGAATGGCTCGTGTAGTCGTGTGGCATCGGGCAGTTGAGGATGCTACTTACTCGGCCACGGTGAGTACTACGCCGGGCAAATATATACGCAGGATTCAAGTGCTCGGATCGTAGCGTTTCCCCTCCTCCTCCTTAAAAGATAGGCACACGTACGATCGAATCAGGGTGCGAACACGCACAAGTACGCCCTGTAGTCAGTGGCTTAGCCTTCTGTTCTTTTGCACCGCTCGATTGGGCTGAAAAGATGTGGTTTATGACTGAAAGCGCACTGTAGCGACTGCAGTTTCACTGGAGCTGAATGTGACTTATTTGACGTAATTGAAATTAAAAAATTAAAAAATAGAAAAAATATGCTAGCTCATCACGGACAACGTAAACGAATACGAGAAAAAAAAGAACGAGGAAAAAAGCTCAAAAAAGCCAAAAGTTCAGAAAAAGATAAAATTTATGAGTAGTAAAAATAAGGCAGAAGTTAAAAGCTGAAACTGAAATGAGCAGAGCCTAGACCGTCACTTATGATTTTTAGCTTTTGATCGATAGTTTCTATCAAAGCGACATTGGACGATAAAGGCATGAATACAAACAACACATGTTTTTAGATCAGAAAACCGGTTAAACAATTTGTTCTAAAAAAACGTACTATCTATTTTAATTTTTTTTTTAAAAACCAAAATTAAAAAAAAAACCGGATGGCCGTACGCTCGGGGACCTGACAAATCGAGCGCCCGGGATCTCCGCGCGCTGCAGGGTCGTCGCACGGACGCGCGGTACGCCCAAGGACATGTTCGACACGTACGTACAAAACATCTCCCGTGTCATCTGCAGCGACTGTCCGGCGTACGATCACGCCATATGTATGCACGCATCCTGCGCCATCAGGAGCGAGATCGTCCGTCCTACACCGTAGGTGTCTAGGTGAGTTCGGTGCCCGGCCGGCACGAAACGGACGTACGGACGAAGCGTGTAACTACGCTCCACGCACACAGTGACGACGCAACAGTATACGGTACTCTGGCTCGATCTGAGATATTCATGCTGAGGTGGCCTCCACGTAACATAGATTTTTTGCGGCACACAAGCTTCGGACGGCCATGAGAAAGGAAGATTAATTTTTGCGTCGACGACCCGTAAGGCCGTGAAGAATACGCATTCGATTGGATTTAGACCAGACTTTAGAGAGATCGGAGGCCTTATCATTATGCGGCCACCATGACAGATTACGTATGCTCACGCGTGTATAATTACTCATGACCGTGTACCTGGCAATCATTTCCTTCAAGTCCGGATCTAGAGTAGTGGAGTGGAACTGTAGAAATACAGGCTAACTAAACCAGTCTAATTATTTTTATTTATTTGGCCTCACTGTGCCGTATTAATTTGAAAATTAACCTAATACGCCATAAAATTGCAAATATAGCACCCTTACCAAGCACAAAAGGACCCACGACCAACACGTGGCACCTACCGCGCCACCTAGCCGCGGTAGACACCTGCCACCGTAGCACCTCCCTACAGTGCAGCACTACTCAGCCATGCTCGGCAGGTGGTGCTGGCTATCCTCGCGCACACGTCAGCGGCTCTATTCGTGTCGGCGCTGCCCCTGGGTCGCTGCCTCTGCCCGTGAGTAATAAAACTCCCATGATCGCCCCCACACCATTTCATCCGGAGGCAGGAGAGACCAAGAGAGGGAGAGGAGAGGAAGGGCTTGCCAAATCGAAAATTTGAGTGGTTTAGTTCACGCAGTTGTGAAAGTTGTAGATCGGCTTGTGAGTACGAAGAAAAAGTAAATTTTTATCCACATGCAATTATAGTTTTAGCAATGTGATTAGCATGTATTTAGCTAAATGATACCTTCTTAGTGTAGCAAAGTAGTAGTTAGCCTTGTGTATGTGATCTATGCCTGTAGTTAACTAAGAAGACAAACTGTTGTTAATTACTTATCAGTTACGATAATTATGTGCATGATTTTACTTATGTTTAGCTAAATGAGTTTGCATGCGAATAAAATTATTACAATTAGTGTGTTAGAAAATAATTTTATGCAATGTGTAGGTTGTTATTTCATACATGTCGACTAAAAGTCAGAAATTTCGAAAATGTGAAGCATTATTAGTTGAAAGTACATAGACTTTTTGACAGAAAAAATAAAAAAAATCATTAGCACGTAAGAAAATAATTATTATGTAATATGTAGCGTGTTAATTTATACCTATCCTGTAAAAGTTAGAAATGTGGAACATACGAAATATTATTAGTTGCAAATACGCAGACTATTTGACGAAAAATTAAAAATACTTTATTTGTTACAAAATAATTAATATGCAATGTGGGCGGTGTTAATTTTGACATGCCCTGTAAAAGTCAAAAAATTCAAAAATCTGAAGCATTTTTAGCTGGAAGTACACAGATGATTTGATGGGAAAAATAAAAATATTTAATGCATTACAAAATAATTATCACAAACATTACTAGCTGGAAGCACAAAGATGTATGATAGCAGCTTTTACACCGTGCGGGGTGTTCGCGTAGGGCATTCGGCGCACCTACGTGAGCGCGACCAATGGTTCAACTAGATGTGTGCAGGATACACTGTGCAGTACTACAGCGCTGACTATCCTGGAGGATCATCGTCTGCACAGCCACGTACGCCAGTACGCTATAACATAGTTAACATAATTTTTTCGTTGCACGTTGAGCTGAACTAATGCATCCCACCGAATTCGCAGGTGTGGAGAGAGGATTTTGGATAGCTAGGCTAGGTTTCATCATTCGCACATGGGACTCCACATGTAAATGCTTTCCAGTACAACTACACATTGCAAACGTCGAAACCTTTGCCCTAACTCAGCAGTACCCTTCCCGCAAGATGCGGGCCTCTCTTTGACCTGCTGGGTGGATGATATGCTTGGGTCTTAGCACGTCACCTGCAGTGACTTCTTCGTAGCCCCACCTACCACCTAGCCCTCGTACTATGGCCTCCGAGACATACACCGCTCCCCTGATAGGCTCATCTTCCCTGAGAATCAACTAAATCGTTGGACCAAGCGGCGAACGGATGTACCATGAGCTTATGTATATTGTCTTCAGTACCACTGTGTTCTTATCTGTACTCCTCTGTATGATGTATGTTTGTACAATGCATATCCACACCTTTAGCTTAATAGACAGTTACAAGTTATTACTACCGCTTCAACGTCTCTGGATCACACTAATTCGTATGGATCACTTCGTTGTTATTACCCAATAAGGGAGTTTGTATGCAACGATGTGATCCAACAAGGTAGCTTTTCCGCAGCGATGTGATGCAATGCTGCACGAAGCTGCTCGTCAGGGCAAATACCTCATGGGTGCGAATTTGCACAAACCAAATTGCACTTCAGTCGCGTACACCGCGCCGGCTTAGCATATAAATAGTACCCATTCCTCCTTGGGTGCTCCTACATCAAGACTACAACATTAGTTCGCTCAGATGGAGCAGCAATGGGAGGAGATCCACCGACTCGTAAGGGCTACTGCAGCTTGCGACGAACAAAGGGAGTAAGTCAGGAGGGCACCTCCCCGCAATTACGCTCTCCGTAGTAGCAACCCCTATATCAATATTCCCACTAAGTAATCGTCGTAAGACTCGTCCAAGGGGGACACGCCACCCCTCTATTGGTATAGGGATATATGTAAGTTCTTCAAGTCCAAAGAGCGACTGAGCCTAGGCATACATTATTGGAGTTGCGCTAATTACGCCTAGAACTGTCCCGAACGCCATTGGGACACAGGGTGGTACCGACAGCCAGTAAGGACGGTTTATAGTACATTCCCCTAACATTTTTCTTTGAAAGTACACACTAACACCCTATCCTGTCTACTTGTAGTCTCCAGATCTGCTATATAGGTACCGTAACTGGATCGATCAAGAGATCCACCCACGCAACCAATGGCAGCTCGACTGCGAGGAGTGAGGTGCTAATAAGGACCGCGAGAGGAGGGAGGAGCGGCGTTACAACAAAGAGCACAATGAGCGTATCTGGAAGAAGACACAAGCTCATCTTGAAACGTGCAAACGCAGGGAACGCGAGGCTTGCGAGAAGGAGTGTGAAAGAAAGTGCAAAACAGCGGCCAAGGCCAAGGCGCCCGACGAGGAGTACAACGTCGAACTCGCAAAGAAGGGCAAATAGCCTCGGTCCATGTAGTAGATCGGGTCATTCCATACTAGTCCCCATCCTATCCGCCATATTTTTCCTTTCTTCTAAAAGCATGTATACTTACATGGTCTAGATACTTGTGTCGCTGTGTACTGTAGTAGTAGCGAGGTTGATAGAAGCAATTAGCCGAACAGTCATGCCATGTAACCACGTCTACTATGTGTTTGTTTGGAGACTCTAATATATTTGAGGTTCCATGCCTTGCAATTTAGCTTCGGTCCAAAATTTTCATCACTTTGCTACCTACTAGTACATTTGTTATGTAATCTCCAAGCCCGCATCAAAATTGTCCTTCACAGTTGCTATGACAAGATCACAACCAACAAAATACCCTAACGATGTTTCAAATCATCTATACCGCGAGTTTCACAAATATTCATTTTCCTCATTTCTTCTTCAAATTTTCTTTTTGAAAAAAGTTTGCACAAGTACCATGGTGCCGCACCTCCCTAGTGCGGCCCCTGTGCTGGTGCCTGCCATGGCACGGGAGCGCGGAACCTCCCCTTGGGCCTACTGTAGTCAAGTGGCAGCACCTCCGTAGGCCCGCCAACTGCCGCGCCCGACCGAGCAGTGCCGCACTATTGGGAGGTGCCGCGGTGGCAGGTATCTGCCGCGGCCGGGTGGCACAGTAGGCGCTATGCGTCAGCCACAAGTCCTTCTGTGCTTTGTAAGGGGGCTTTATTTGCAATTTTAGGTCTTATGAGGTTAATTTTAAAATTAAGGTGGCACAATAAGACCGAATGAATAAAAATTTCCTTGCTGGGCACTGCATCGTGGCCTTTGGGACAGGGGACACATCATCTGTCCATCAATCCAGATTGTTGGCAGCCCACATATGCATTGTGGTGTGTTTTTCTTGAAGAAAACAGTGGTAGCACAGTCTTCTACATCTGAAACATTGGCACCTGAAAGACAGGGAAGAAAACCGATGAAGGAAAAGATATTCCGCAGATGCCACGAACTTCGGAACATGGGAACGATCTCCGCACTAGATTTTGAATTCCAAACTACACAGCATAAGTTCATTAGTTCAAAGCCCACCAATCCATGGCTCCATGCAAAGGAAAGTTCCGGAACCTGTTATGTGTCCTAATGGCAGATTCAGTTTACTATGCAACATAGCTTCCAGGTCTAATGAGACAGGTTAAGTTTCACCATCTTGAGTCACATAGAAATAAGGATCCTGATCTGGTTGTGGGCAATAGGAATCATCTGCAGCCGACCAGGACAGTGCCGCCACTGGGGCCTCCTCGTCATCGTCAATAGCGAGGAATTCTTCGTCAGAAGTCGGTTCAGCAAATGGTGCGTCTATGCTCTCCCAGTTCAGGTCATCTCTGCAAAGAAGGCTAGGGTCTTCACTGACCCATTCATCCAAAACATGGATGTTGTCCAGGCTGATAGGATCAATGGCATCTCTCTGTTTGCGCAACTTCCTGCAAGATAGTAGTTACTAGTAAGTAGAATATCGTGCGCACGATGGCAGCATTTATACAGCATACAATTTCCAATTGTTATACCTTTCTCGAAGCTTGAGATTGCATTGAATAAAGACAACATCAGTTAACCTTGAACGTTCAAGCCTACTTAGCTTTCTGGAATGGAGACATTCGAAAATATCCCAATTACTTTCGCAGCCTGTTGCGCTACAACATTGGCTAAGGACTCGCGTTGCAAGTCTTTGGAGCTCTACAGCTCCATTACCAAAGTTGTCCCACCATGCAACTAATAAACAAAGATGTAAAATCATGAGAATGAAGTACCCGGAAAGGCAAATAGCAATATGAGGAACATGGATTCTTTTTTCATTTCAGGGTAAATGAGTAATGAGACAGAAAACCTCAGACATTCAGTCATAACATGGAAGGCATTCTTACCTGGATTAAGTTTCTCTCGTTGACGAATTGCAATTGGAAGGCCAAAGTCACCGGTTGATTTCTTGTAATCCTCAAGCTGGAGAAATATCTTATCTTGGGTCTCATCATCACGGACCAAACTAGTGATTGTCTTAATAAGCCCCCTAGACACATTACTTTGCATCTTAAATGAGGGACTGAAGTAAATACCAGGGTTGAAAAAGCACCCTGCGGCATGTAATGGACTGTGAAGTTGCTTCTCCATCCTAGCATCAATTACTCTAACGTAAGGCCCATACAGACATGCCTTGTACATCATCCTTCTCCTTATTGATTCCTTTGCCTTTTCCATCGCTTCATACAGGTAACCCATTGAAGGTTTTTCATTACTATCCACCAAGCGTAGGACACGCAACAGTGGCTCAGTGACTTTGACAACATGTTTGCACTGGGCCCAAAAGTCGACATCTTTCAAAATAATAGCTGCGATCTCTTTTCCAACACCACCTTTAGCATAAGTTGATTTCACCCATTTGTTACTGGTAACCATTTGGCGGAGCACTTTCTCAAATTTAAGAACACGTTGGAGACTAAGAAAATGTGTAGCAAATCTTGTGATTGATGGACGACACAAATCTCTACCATTTGTGAAATCTTTTCTCATCAAAGACAAAACCCATGCATGATTATATATGAACTTTGTTATCTTTCTTGCTTTACTTACAGTTTCATTGATCATAGGAAAATATTTAGGATCTGCAAAATTCTCCAACATCAAGTCTATGCAACGTGCAGCACATGGAGACCAAACAAAAGTGCCATACCTTTCTTCCAGAACCTTAACAGTAGCCTTATATCTTGCATCTATGTCAGTGATAAATTGAACAATGTTTTCTGGTCCAACTTCTCTAACAACTTGATCAAAGATCTCAAGTAAATTTGCTTTCTCTGTTGAAGTATCAACGGATTTCAAAAACATGGTGCCTCGTGGACAGCATACAAGAAAATTTATTATATAACCCTCTCCATGATCCTTCTGTCTGTCAGCAATGACTGAGCAGCCGTATGCACTCCATTCTCTCTTAAGATCATGAAGATATTCACGAATGTCATCAGCAACATGTTTCAACAATGGCCCACGTAGGTCATGATACGACGGTCCCGTGAAGCTCAGTCCAGCAGATGCTATGGCGTCTATCATTGGCTGATAGAAAGGAGATTTAACCGCACTAAAGGGTATATTAGCATCGTACAACCATCTTGCCATAGCAATTCTACCATCATGTAACAGATCATTTGGTGCTTCTACACCACCCATGCTATGTTGAACCATGTCTTCCGGAGCCATCAATCCACTCATGCTTGGTTCTGAACCTACAATATCTTGTGGAGAGATGTATCCTGTTCTTCGCTTCCTTGACGGCCTAAATTGACTTGCAGAGCCTCCTTCAATCGAGAATAAAGCATCTGAAGAAGCTTCGAAAAGTGAATTGTGGCCAACTCTAGTTTCATGTCGTGCCCTGTGCCTTCTTTCTTCATTTCTTCCCAGATCACTGACTAATTGTTTCATCTGACGCTTGACATCAATGGGCACCTTCTTGCAAGATTCAACTTGGCCTGGAATTCCAGCAAGATGATATTTAAAGCGAGTAATGCCACCACCACCAATCTTCTTTCCACAATGAAGACATATTATGGCATTCCTTGAGCCAGCATCCACTTTTGCATGAGTCCAAGCAGGATCCAATGTCCTTGTAGAAGCTGAAGGTGATGCCATGAAGGTGCCTCCAGTTGATGAGGCCCCAGCTACGTCGGTTCTAAATACAGAGAGAATCAAAACAAAATCTTTTAGAAATGTTACCAGAACTATTACTGGATAAGAATTGTATTAATGCAGGTTTGTATCGTTTGTTGCATGACTAACCGTATATGGAGAAAACTCAAAGCCAATAAAATAATAAGAACAATACCCTTTCAGTACTAATTTTTTTAATAATACATTTAGTGCAGCAGATTATCTGACTGCATATCAGCAAACAAACAGGCACAACCAGTTCATATTTATGCATAGTCCTAGTAAATTTTGTTCAATCTGAAACCGAAAACATTGGGCGATAACTTTGCTTCTTACGCAGTAACATTGTACAACTTTGGCGTTCAACATGCACAATAAAAAAAAATCCTAAACACCACAAAAGCGTGACTGCGTGAATACTTTGCTCGTGAGATTACCAATAACGCCTTCCATTGGGTTACGCTACAGAAAAAGCAACCTGCTGGTTCCAGGTGCTTCATTGTAACTAGGACCAATTACCAACAATGCAGCCAAGGTTACAGTCCATCACTTCGAAGCTCACAAAGGTCTGAACTTGCAAGCAATCGCGGTGGTAACCGGCGATCCCTGACCGTGCGGAATGAAAACCGGCCGGTATCAAACCCAAACTCGATTTTTTTTTAACCTAACTAAAACAACGAGAAACAGGGAAGTACTGAATCGAATACTGGAAAAACATATGTATGTAGCACCTCTCGTCGACCATCAATTGGTCGAGGTCGAACTCGTCCGCGTTGATGCCTTCCTGCTTGGGGGCGCCCTCCTCCAGGCGGCAGATCTGTTCGGCGAGGTCGAAGAGGGGGGCGCCGGGAGGAATCTTGGTGGAGTCTGGCGAGAAACCGGAAGTCATCCACAGCGGTGCGGTTGGGGTTAGGGAGAACGGGGAAAAGGTCGGGCCAGGGAGGGCTTGGACGGCGGCTATCGGCGGAAATCGGCGAGGTTTTCGTGAAATCCGGTGGTTACCGCGAGGATTTGGCCGCCGCTTCCATCGGGGTGGTTCCCTTGGCCACAGGGTTCAGGGTTGCCTACTTGCCTGGAAAGAATCGCAGAATTGGAAACGATCACGTATATTCAGGTCATTTACGTGGAATTAAAATGAGTAAATTGTACCACGGCTTACTAAACTTTGTCGTGTTGGTTCAAAAGGTGACCGAACGCACAAATTACATATTTAGGTCATTAAGCGCACTTAAGTAGGCCGCCTGAAATGTCCTAAAAATTTCAAAATTTTGATATTTTTCTTGATCTTTTGCTTGAATTCCTAAACTTTCCCAATTTAACAACTTCCCTTGAAAATATGCTTTCCTTTCTAATCTTTCCGTCTTCCCCTCCCGCTAGCGCTCTTGAGCGACGCCCTAGGAAACAAGGAGCACCTGGGTCACACGAGAGGCTTTGATCTTTACGTTCATTGGAAATATAGTTTTACAGAGAACTCCGAAGCGTACTAGAGTAGAAAGAGAGCCAAAACTGAGCACGAGGCACAGCTACAAGAGGACATTACATCACAAATCAGAGATGAGATGCAAAGGTTGGTCAGAGATGAGATACAAAGGTATAGAGAAAATCAGCAGAAAGCACCACCGCTCCTGTGCTAGGCAGCCCCAACCGTTGGAGTAGTTGTTCGTCTAACCCTACCTCGGAAAGCGATCACCAATTTCTTGTCGATGACATCCTGCTAATAGTTATTATCTCTGGAATGCTCGATCCACTGATAAGCCTGTTGGAGTAACTAATCTTGTATCGTTATGTAGGTGGCTACAAAGCGCAAGTTCCAAGTGAGATATGCCTCTGTTGCCCTATGCGCTGCTTGGGGCCAGGCATATCCATCGGGCCTAGGGCCATGGTGCACGGTGTATTTCTAGCACCAGGATTCGTAAAAGTGAATGTGGATGGTGTTTATGCCAATTTCGAGATCGCCCCACTGTAGATGCCCCCCAATGACAAGGTCATGATTCTAGAGCAAGCCATTGGAACATTCATCTAGTTGCCCAAGAGGGACATCTGCCTAGAGACTCCTGCACCGGTGCTAAGTCCACGAGAGCCATCTGCACCGGTACCAAATCCACTCAAGCTATCTACACCAGTGCCATGTCCACGGGGGCTATCCGCACTAGAGCTACCTGCACAGACGCAGCAAAGTCATGGTGCATCTACATCTCATGTTCGGTCGACTACCGTGAAGTCGACCTACAGCCGAGGTAGCAAGGGCAAATCTAATAAGACCGATGACGAGATCCCCTACTTGTCGTTGGCCCAGAAATTCGTGCTACGCGAGCCGTTGGTTGTCCCGAAAAAGCACCTCCTAACCCTAGGACTAGCTTACTAGAGATTGTATACATATTATATCGAATAGGCTAACAAGCTAGAGGAACAACGACACTCAGGTGTCATCGTCAACTTTAGGCCGAATCATCTATAGCACGATATTCATGATTGTGTCTTCACGGTGACCTTCGAGGACTTATTTTTTCTGTTCACACTCGACACCCTTGACGCCTTACTCATTCGATACTGGACACTATAAGTGTGTAAAATTATAGTCTATGTTTATGTAATACCGATAAATGTCATATATAACTCATTGTTGTTGTGTGTGTGTATATACATGGTGACTGAAACTAGATTAAAGAAATCACCAGTTGGTTTTTTCGACCCATGCTTGCTCTCCATGGATACTGGCAAGGAGGATGCATCCTTTGTCCAGAATTATATGACGATGGCATTGGTGGCTAACTACAACAAGAAATTCATACTTATGCCCTACAATTAGGAGTAAGTGTTGCACTAGTAGCTACATTTGTTGATTTGTACTTTATAAGAAATACGAACTTAGATTTAATGATTATAGCGACATGCTTGTGTAGATTTCACTAGATTCTAATTGTAATTATACAAAAATAGAATAAGGTAATATATCTTGATTCCTTAAGGAGGAACAGAATCGACTACATAGTTGTCCAATGATTAATCGACATGTAAACATATTTCTTTTATAGATAACTTTATTGTAGTCTTTCTTTCCTTCCGAATGACTAAGGCTAACTTTTTAGAATCACGTAGGTCATTCACCACGTACGTTGAAGGGGTACGAAAATCTAAAGGAGGGATCGACGCCATGCGATGATCTAGATTTCCTGGTATTCACTAGTACACATTAATCTTGTATAACACTTCTTAGAATGCCTCTCGAACTAACAAATTATATTTTTACAGTACCACCACCAGTCGCCGGGCAACACCTGTGGATTCTATGTTTGCCACAACATGTAACTACTCGTTGATTCTAGGAAGAACTATGATACTTAGGTTTGTAAATCTTGCAATAATTATTTTATATTTATCAATTTATATATGGGCCTATTCTTTTTGGCTGAAACTTATGTTTTTTGGTTGTGGCTTGTGACTTTTAGGCTATTCGTGCGAGAGATTACAGAGTGACAGAAACTCACGTGTGGTTTTTGCCGATATAAATGAAGTCGGTACATTATGTACTCCAATTGACTAGTAGACTTCATCTTAAAAAGACACTCCGTTTAAAAGCTAATTACTATAGAAAAACCAAAAGCTGAAAAATAACAGGGCTTGTATGCACCAAATTGATCTTCCTACTGACAAGTTGCGTCCATCTCTACAACGCCATTGAAACAGGCTGACCTCAAACATATTCGAAGACAGTGTGCGTACTTCTTGACGTCTAGAGTTATAAAAGAAGATAGAGAGTTCCACAATGTAAAATGAATTCACTAGGATAAGATTGAGTTTAATTATTCATGTGTGTATTTGTTCAAAGCTAGATAATTTATTTCAGTTAATTGATTTGTGAAATGGATGTTTTTGTTTCTGAAATGAATGAATGTGAATTGGATGTATATATACTGTGTTGATCTGCTTGTTTCAGAGGGCATTGCTAGCATTTCCTGAAGCTAGCAAACAAATAGAAATATGTTTAGGAGTATAAAGGAATACCATAGATAGTTATTAACTTATAACCGTCTGTGATAATTGACAATCATAAAAGGCTTTTAGTACAAACCGTCTATGATATGTGATATATCACAGACAGTTTCAACTACAAATCGTCTGTGATAATTAAAACTATCACAGACAGTTTGTAGTTGAAACCGTCTATGATATATGACATATCACAGACGGTTTGTACTGAAAACCGTCTGTGATTGTCAACTATCACAAATAGTTTTTAGTTGAAACCGTCTGTGATAATATGCGTCATAGACTATTTGAAAGCTATCTATGATGACCTTATATTATTACTGATTCATAAATTCAGAAGGCTTGCAAAACCATCTGTTATGGTGTTTTTGAACTGTTTGTGATAACCTTTTCTCTAGTAGTGTGCCGATCCGTAGTATGACCGACGTCTATCTTCTTACTTGTGTTCGGTTTCTACACTAATAACATTGGCGCCATCCATGGGAAAATGGTAGCCAACCACCAGGGAGGAGTTGGTGGAGGCTACCATTGTCTAAGTGTACTGAGGTTTTTTGTTTTTTTGTATTTGAGGCCCAGTCTAATCAATAAAAAATGGTTGGAATTTGCCGTTGGGACCGAGTGTCAATATCGTTGTGATGATATAATGTTAATTTAGGCTGTAATTACAGTTAGGAGCTAAATTTTGTCGCATGATATTTCTAATTGTTATTCTAGACACTTAATTAAGTGCTAAATTGTGTCATGATGTGTTCTTTTTTTATTCATTTGGACATGAACATTATCAGAAAAAGTGTGGCTAACTTTGCCACAACTAATCTTTTGGGGCTTGCGACACTTTTTGTGACAACAAAATTCAGGGCCTGTTTGGCAACGGCTGCGGCTTATGGCTTTTGGCTGAAATTTTTGAATTTTGGCTGTTTACGGTACAGATTACGAAGAGATAGATACTCACTTGCGATTTTGGCTGGTATAGATGTTGGGCTTTTAACGTGTAGATCGTTTAACTTGTAGACCCCGTCTTGAGAAAATACTCCATTTGAAAATAGATACTGTAACAAAAGCCAAAAGCCGCCAGCTTCAGAAGAAAAGAACAGGCCCTCAGTGTCACAACTCACAAGTGTGACAAACATAGGCAAAGAACTGAATCAATGACATGGATTACGGGGCTAAGAAATTATGGGAAAAACCAAACATTCACTTAAAAAGTTGTAGCATACCGAAGGTTTCACATGCCAAGGATAGGTTCTAACCAAACACCACCTAAATGCTTACCAGAAATCTAAATGCCTAGGAAACCCTATCCACCGGGGTCGTTTGGGCCGAGTCAAGACCCAGCCCACGACAACGGCCCAACAATGTCGAACAGGCCCACATGGCCGTGGACAAAACCGGCTAGATTAGAAAGTCAACACAACAATTTTGTAGTGAGGACCCTAAGTTTCGAATATTTTTGGTATTGAAACTTTTGCAGGATAACCATTGCACTTTTGGTTAATTAGAGTAATTTTTTTTTGGAATTCGGTATTCTCGTAGGGAAAACCTTGAATTTTTTTTTATTTTTTGCACTAGAGCAATATGAATTAAGGATTCTTATAACTTAGAATATGTGGTTTAGGTTAATTGATTTAGCTATTTAGTAAAGGGTGCGACTATAGCGCTCCTGGTGCATTGGAGTCTTGAGCATCTCCAACAATGTCCTCTAAATCTCATCCCCTAAATCACTTTTTAGAGGACACAATCTAGAATATAGAAGACTAAAAATATGTAACCTCCAACAAGTCCTCTAAATATGGTCCCCTAAATTAAAATCTGGGTCCACAAAAACTATCAACCAAAGAATTTAGGGGATCGGACGGCGCAGGAGCGTTGGGACCGATTTAGGGGATGGTGTGCGTCCTCCATATATGGGGGACGAAAAATCAGGAATGAAGTCCTCTATATTTTTGGGTACCATTTAGGGGATCTGTTGAGCCCTTTTTTTTTTACCTTTTCTTCTAAAATATAGGGGATATGAGTACTTTAGAAGATTTGTTGGAGATGCTCTTAGCACAACCCCAAGCTCCCTCCGTGTTATGTGCATGGCCCATGTTTGAAAGGGCCCTCCGGGCCATGTCCACGTGGACCGCCTGATTTTTGTTCGGCCAGGAAGAAAGTTTGTGGGTCTTGCGGCGGGTGGAATGGGCCAACAAGACATGCGGTGGGATAGTGGCCAACAAAATCCTTGATGAGGTGGTTGGCCCAGTTGAGCAAGCCACCGTCATGAGCCTAAGACAAACATTGACAATGCAATACATACACACATTGCCTTTTGTCAGACAATGAACTTCTAGATATGAAAGGGCAGAATAAATAATCATCATTAACCATCCAAAAACTAATCATCGTTAACACTAGGTGATGCATATTGATCCTACAAAAAACAATTACCATCAGTTCGTGGTTTGTGAGTTTAAAAATTATTCTCAATTGCACCCCTAAGTTATCATATGTAGTATTAATAAATTACAACTCCACATTCACAATATTGTGAATTTTTGTGTCTAGATGAACATGGTATTTTGACCACGGCCCTTCGACCATGGCACTTCGACCATGGCGTCTCAACCATAGCTCTTACTGCAACTCCAGTTGCACTGCTCACAAAAAGTCGGTACTACCGGTTTTCGACCACGCAGGTCTTCCCAGTACCGACTAGGTACTACAGATTATGACTACCGACTAGTTTCTGTATCTTACAATTATTGATCAGTTACTATAGTTATGATTATTGATCAATGACTATCAACAGGTTCACTGTAGCTACGACCACACACACAGATATGACCAAATCTTTGACCACACACAGACTTGACCAAGTTGACTCCTTACGACTTCGAGTCCTTTGACCACGGCACTTCAACCACGGTACTTCGACCACGGCATCTCAACCATGGCACTTCGACTACGGCGTCTTGACCATGGCTCTTCATCGCAACTTCGGTTGTATGCAGCTCACAAAACCAAAGACTCTGGTCTTCGATCGTAGGTCTTTCGAGCACCGACTGTGCATCGTAGTTTACAACTATTAACCGATTCATCGTAGCTTTAACTATCGACATACAACTATTGACCGATTCACTGTAGCTACGACCACACACACAAACCTGACTAAGTCTATGACCACACACAGACCTGACCAAGTTGACTCCTCACGACTTTGAGTCCTTCGACCACGGTGCTTCAACCATGGTGTCTCAACCATGACTCTTCGGTCACGGCACTTACTACAACTCTGACCGTACCGCTTACACAAAGTCGGTACTACTAGTCTTTGACCATGCAGGTCTTCCCAGCACTGATTAGTTACTGTAACTTACGATTACCGATCAGTTACTGTAGTTTTGACTATCGACCTACGACTATTGACTAGTTCACTGTAGTTATAACTACACACATAGACCAGACTAAGTTTATGGCCACACACAACCTGACCAAGTTGACTCCTTATGACGAGTACTTCGATCACGACACCTTGACCACAATACTTCAACCACGTTGTCCCAACCATGCCACTTCAATCACGTCATCTCGACCACGACTCTAATCACAACTTCGATCATACTGATCACACAAAGCCGGTACTACCAATCTTCTATCACGCAGGTCTTTTGAGCACGGACTAGGTACTATAGCCTATGACTATCGACTAGTTACTGTAGCTTACGACTATCGACCATTTACTATAGCTATGACTATCGACTGGTTCGCTGTAGCTACGAAATAATTTACAGGGTTTAGAAATGATGCCTTTGGATAGAGCCTTCTGAATGCTGGTGGGTTGGGCTGGGTTGGTGGTTCTGTATGCAGATGTCAGATATATGTTACGCCTCGACCCAAGCACTCATGATTACATTAAGAATGCTTTAAAAAATTTTTAGCAAAGATGAGGTCAAATCAAAGAAATCATCTGACAACAACAAAGGCATACAATTCTATGCAACCAAAACTCATGACCAAGAACATATACTCAATGCTTTTGACTTGTATTCCACGTGCATGCTTACTAGTTACCACCATTTTACGAGTTTGTAAAAAGTTCAAAAAATTACCCTCAACTAGACATTTGGTTACAACCTATTGTTTTTAACAAATTACCACTCAAAAGGTGAATTTGACCATTCTTTTGTGGTGGAGAAGAGGTGGGGCCCGCAATGGAAGAATCTCACCCGCACGTTTTCGCTGGCCAGATTGGAAGGACACGATGTACTTGATAGAGCTATAGATTTTCTTTAACGCGCACCTGATGGAGCTATAGATTTTCCGTTTAGTAAATTCTGAAAATTCCATTCGGCCTTTTTCCATGGAGATAAGACGACATATTTGACATGGCTGTTGGCTGGGCCCGGTCCACACTCCGCACGCTCTGGATCTCCTCCCGCGCTGCCTGCCCCTGTCTCACCGGCCCGCCTCCCACGGCCACGGGTGGCGCCGTCCGACCCCGACCTCTCCCTCCCGCGCCGAACTCGCCGCGCCCTTCTCCCTCTCCGTCTTGACCGTTTCCATCTTATCCCTCCCACCCCCATTCCACGACCAAACCAAACCGCACGGCACGCGACGCGAGCCGCGCACCAAAACGCACGCACCAATCGATCATCGATCGGCGGGCGGGCGATCACCATGGAGCCGGACGACGAGGCGCTGAGGGAGGTGGCCGCGGCGGTGGCGCGGGCGCCGCCGCCGCAGCGGAAGGGGATCTCTTACAGCCAGCCGCTGTCGCGGGACGCCGCGTCCGCGCGCCGCGCCGCGCTCCGCAAACACAGCCTCGACGACGAGCACATCCTCCCGGCCTCACACTCCCTCTCCTACGTCCACCACGACCCCTCCGCGGGTGTGCCCGCCGGATACCACCCGCCGCTCCCGCCGCACCAGCACCAGCACCACCCCAGCGCCTCCTACTCCTCCGCCGCCACCTCCCGCCATTCCGTGGGCGGCGCCAGCGACGGGTCCATGACGCTCGAGCGCGCCATGTCCGAGTACGGCGGCGGCCACGGCACCCTCCCGGAGTTCGTTGCGGCCGGCGGCGGGAAGGGCATCTTCCGCGTGCCGCTCCGTGCGGCCATGCACCCGGCCCGCCCGGCCCCGCTCGAGGTGCGGCCCCACCCTCTCCGCGAGACGCAGGCGGGCTCGTTCCTCCGCACGCTCGCCGCCGAGCCGCAACGCCGGCAGCTCTGGGCCGGAGCCGAGTCCGGGATCAGGGTCTGGGCGCTCGACGAGGTGTTCGCAGGGTGGGGCGCAGGCGCGCGCCGTGGCGACGAGGAGAGCGCCCCGTTCCGCGAGGGCGTGCCAGCGCCGCCCGCGCTCTGCGTCGCCGTGGACAGGGCCAACCGGCTGCTGTGGACGGGGCACAAGGACGGGAGGATCCGATCGTGGCGCATGGACCTCGACACGGTAGCCACGGCGCCGGCGCCTCCGCCTGCTGGTGCAGGTGACGGCGGTGGGAGCGTTGGGGGAAGCAGCCACGGCGGAGGCAACAATGCGCCGGTGTTCAGGGAAGCCCTCACGTGGCAGGCGTACGGCCGGACGCCCGTGCTCTCCATGGTCGTGACTTCATATGGTGAGCATTTCATCTATGATCTTGTAATGTCAATGCATTTCTGTTGTTAGATTTGCACATTATGATTTGATCATTGCATGTGAGTTACAAATGTAAAGCGTTGTGACAAAATTGTATGCTCCGTTTGAATCTAATAACAGGTGAGATATGGTCGGGCTCCGAGGGCGGGGTCATAAAGGCATGGCCTTATGATGCCATTGCCAAGTCCCTCTCACTGTCACCAGAAGAGAGACACATGGCTGCCTTGTTGGTTGAGAGAGCATACATTGACCTCAGGAACCATTGCACAGTTGGTAATGTATGCTCCTTGCCCGCTTCTGATGTGAAACACATGCTTGCTGATCATTCCCGGGCAAAAGTTTGGACTGTGACGAGCATGACATTTGCTCTCTGGTATGCCGTCAGAAACATAAAGATGAAATGTAGATTGCTGCTTTTTTGCCCACTAATTGCTTTAACCTACTTATTCTACTAAACTACTTGCTACAGGGATGCTCGTACAAGGGAGTTACTGAAAGTATTTGGGATGGATGGCCAAGTTGAGTCGGCTCGGCTAGAGACACCAGTCATGCCAGAGCAACCTATGGAGGAAGAGGTCAAAGTAAAACCTTCAAAGAAAGATAAATCCCAGGGTTCTTTGAACTTCTTCCAAAAATCTAGGAATGCCTTAATGGGAGCAGCTGATGCCGTGCGCAGGGTTGCAACAAAGGGGACGTTTGTCGAAGATAACCGTAGAACAGGAGCAGTGGCTCAAGCAATGGATGGAACAATTTGGTCAGGATGCACAAATGGCTCCATTATCCAATGGGATGGAAATGGGAACCGAATGCAAGAATTCCAGCATCATACTTCTTCTGTGCAGTGCATAAAGGCGCTCGGAGAAAGGGTGTGGGTGGGCTATGCCAGTGGTACTGTTCAAGTCATGGATGTTGAAGGTAACCTTCTTGCAGGATGGACTGGACATAGTTGTCCAGTGATAAGGATGGCGATCGGTGGTTCTTACATCTACACGCTGGCACATCATGGTGGTATTCGGGGATGGCCACTGACTTCCCCTGGACCTCTTGATGATATTTTGCGAACCGAATTGGCTAACAGAGAGTTGTCGTACACTAGAATGGAGAAGATAAACATAATGGTTGGAAGTTGGAATGTAGCACAGGGGAAAGCATCTGCTGAGTCACTTAAATCATGGTTGGGTAGTGTATCATCTGATGTTGGGTTGGTTGTTGTTGGATTACAAGAGGTCGAGATGGGTGCGGGATTTCTGGCAATTTCTGCAGCAAAAGAAACTGTAAGACACTTGATCTTACCTTCAGTCATTTATTTTTTCTATTGTTTTGTTGTTCAGTCCAACCAAGTATTGGAAGCTTGCATCTAGGTAAGCATACAGGTAGCTTAAAACATAAAGAATATTCCCGCTTAAGGGATGCTACTTTTGAATTATACGATTCAAGCAGTTAATTTGTACTACTCTATGATTTGTTTGCTTCAAGTTTAGTTGGAAACTCCTTTTAAATTTTGATCTTCCAAGCTTACTTTTATTATTACAAATTGGGCTCAAAATATTGTCCCTCTTATTTGATAAAATTTCCAATATTGTTCCAAGTTCTAATGTTGCTAGTGCAATTAATATTGTCCATGACATTTTTTTGCCAACTGTTGTCAAGGCTTTCTGTTCCCCCTTTTCATGATCTGTATGACAAACTCACATCTCAGTCATTATTCTTTCCTATTTCTGATGATATATGTCATCGTAGTTTTATTTCACCCGGCAACCAAGTTTTTTGTTGCCAATCAACATTGCAATATGATCTTATTCTATTGTTTCCTATAAACTACCTTTTTCTCTTGGATACTTAGTATTGCATTTAATAATTTTCATGAATTTTGTATTAATCACCACTTCACATAATGTCATTTGCATCTCATTTGTGTTGTCGATGAAATGAGTCATAAATAAAAAAAATAGTTGTTAACTATTGAATTAAAATATAATAAATTTCTTTTGTTAGGGATAAACAGATTTGATCCTCTTTTACCTTTAGTGTAATATACAAATCAGGATTGTGGGTACTGATGTCTATTCTTTTGTTGTGTGTAAGTACTCTACGTCATACGTTTAGTTCAACTTCCCTTGTTCATGGTTTTAGGTTGGACTTGAGGGCAGTGCCAATGGGCAATGGTGGATAGACAATATTGGCAAAGCACTTGATGAAGGGACATCGTTCCACCGAGTTGGTTCTAGGCAGTTGGCTGCGTTGCTTATTGCTGCATGGTATTGGCTTTTCATGAATTAATTTCCTAGAATTACACTATAAAATTCTCTTATCACATGATGATAGCTTGTTCAATTACCATTCTCATGTGATATACATAAAACGGAAAATATTACCTTTTCAAGGGCAAGAAAGAGTCTTAAACCATATGTTGGTGACGTGGATGCTGCTGCAGTGCCATGTGGTTTTGGACGCGCTATTGGCAATAAGGTACATGATGATAAATATGTCTAGCATTCATTTCCCATTGGAGTTCCCATTTCCTAAGGCTATGTCCTTATGTATTGTACACTGTGCAATCACTGTAAAGAACTAATAATGGTTCACGTAAAAAAAATAAGAAATGATAAGTTATCCAAACATGAAGAATTGAACGTTGCAATGACTGTATTCACTTATCAGAAAATTTTCAAGGCATCTTTTCTTTGTATACTTCTTCCAAGATAAAGATTTTTTTTGAAATATGTTATGTCAGAACATGAAATTCAAGGGATGATCACTTATTCAAGCCTCTCCAAATAGTGGGTGAAAGTGTTTCCATGTAGCAGCAACACGTCTCATTCATTACTCCATTATATATTTTGTTGCATGCGTCTAAGTCATGCTCCCCAGTTTTTTCGATTGTGTGATGACAATAGATTCTTCTGCAGGGTGGTGTAGGATTAAGAATAAGAGTCTATGATCGTAAAATGTGCTTTGTGAGCAATCATTTTGCTGCACATCTGGAAGCTGTTAGCAGGCGCAATGCTGACTTTGATCACATTTATCGTACAATGGCTTTCAATAAACCTCATGGATCCACAGGTTCCTTCCTCACATTTCCTCTTTAAGTGCTATATGTTTTTTTGCATTGAACTTTAGGTGTTACATATCAAATAGCATTGTTTTAATCCCGAAAAAAAGTGTTTGCTATAACCGTTTTGGTTTCTTTTAATGCAGCTTCTGCTACATCTGTCCAATTGCACAGAGCAGTGAATGTATGTGTTATCTAACCTTCAAATTATCCATACTAGTGAATTTATAATGATGTCCAGATATTGTGGTAATGGCAGGTTAATGGAAATCAGGTTGATGAAATCAGGCCTGACTTAGCTGAAGCTGATATGGTTGTCTTTCTTGGTGATTTCAACTATCGACTTTATGGTATCACATATGATGAAGCAAGGGACATGGTTTCACAAAGAAGCTTTGATTGGCTGAGAGAAAAGGATCAGCTTCGAGCAGAAATGAAAGCTGGAAAGGTATTTCAAGGAATGCGTGAAGGTCTGATCAAATTTCCTCCAACTTACAAATTCCAAAAGCACCAGCCAGGTCTTGGAGGTATGTCTATTTTGATGCTTAAACATTGTGATTGCTTATTTCTGTGTAAAAAGGTTAACTATTTTGTCCTGACTCGCATAGAAAGTTCAATTTCTGAATAACACTAAAAATTTTGTGTGTGTAGTAAATTCATTCATTCTGAAACTTTTCCATCGACTGCCTTGTAGGGTATGATTCTGGTGAGAAGAAGCGGATACCAGCTTGGTGTGATAGAGTACTATACCGTGACAGTCGTTCTGTATCGGTAGCTGAATGCTCGTTAGAGTGCCCTGTAGTTGCTGCAATTACATCGTTAGATACTATCACACACGTTTTTCTTCTTCTAATGTTCCATCATTCCTTCCATTCATATTGATCCTTTTTCAATCTCTTTTGATAGGTATGTAGCTTGCATGGATGTCACAGAGAGTGATCATAAACCTGTGAGGTGCACATTTAGCGTTGATATTGCAAGAGTGGATGAGTTGATAAGAAGACAGGAGTACGGAGAAATAATCGAATCAAATGACAAAGTGCGTTCTATGCTTCAGGAGTCTTGCTTTGTTCCAGACACTACAGTTAGCACAAACGAAATTATATTGGAAAATCAAGAGAATATAGTCTTTCAAATTACTAATAACTGTGAAACAAGCAAAGCAGCTTTCGAAATTCTATGTGAAGGCCAGTCAACCAAGAAGGAGGATGGAACTAAATCAGAGATTCTTCCAAGGGCATCGTTTGGCTTTCCGCTTTGGCTTGAGGTATGAATTATTGTATTTTCTTTATACATACATCGGAATTTGGAGATCCATTTTGTATGTGAATTATTTTTCATTTAGTATTTAGCCCTCATTCTTAATCCCCCAATATCAGTGATATCACAGTCACACTCCCACTTCTCTTTCAAAGGAAGAAATATAGCACAGTTTTACGTTGTTACCAAAGCTTCAACCAGAAACTGTTATTGTTAAAGCTTCAGTTTAAATGTTGCTTTACGCAACATCTTGTACGGATCCTTTGCTCCATTGATTATTAGTCCATAGATTGCCTAGCAAATATATGAAAAGAAAATCAATTATCCTTCTGTTCATATCCACCAATATCAGATTGCTGCCCAAGTGGCTCAACATGTCACAAAAGTAGCTACTGAAGTCATTGTCAACAAGAAACAGTTAATCTGGGTTCTTTGATAATCAAAAGTTTTCTTTGCCTTCATGCTGAATACCAGTAATCAACTACTAATTTACTATAGTCTATATCACACAGGTCCAACCAGCAATTGGTCTTATTAAACCAGGAGAAACGGTGGAGATTACTGTCCATCATGAAGACTTCTACACACAAGAAGAATTTGTTGATGGAATACCACAAAACTGGTGGTGTGAAGACACCAGAGATAAGGAAGCTGTCCTTACGTTAAACATAACAGGTAGCACCTCAACTGAAACCAAGACACACACGATCAATGTCCGTCATCGCTGCCCAGCAACATCAGCACCCCCACCTATTATTAACCCACCAGCGATTGCCGCTCCGCCAAGCAATGTTCTGTCCAGTGAAGCACCATCCAAGCGTTCTTCTAAAAAGAGCCAGTCGAATCATCAACGACAAGACTATGCACAATTCGGGAGCTCAGAGGTACATGACTTGTGCCGCATGCGTTGTCCTTGAGACCTGTAGAAAGGAGTACTATCAATATTGCAGTTCTGTCTAGGAGATGGGGATCAGGTGTCTTAGATTTATCACATAAATCAGGAAGGAGTCGCTCCAGTTCTGTACATATGCTTCACTTCCTCTACCAGCTGCCATTCTTATATGTAGCTGAAACAAGGAGTCTAGAGTCATGAGAATGTGATACAACTGCTAATAAGTTCTTGTTTTCTTGTTTCTTAAAGAGTGTTCTTTAGAGAGTTGAATTCAGGGGAAGTTATCTTGTGAATAAATGAACAATTCTCAGTGTAATATGTTTCATAGAATTACCTTAGGTTTGTTATGTTTCTTTACTCAAAAGTGCTGATGATATTGTAATTCATGACTATTCATTTTGTTAATAAGTGATCAACTCTTTCGTTCTCTTGAACCCTTCGTTGTCTTTTCTGCAAGAATTATTCATGAATCATGATGTTGTCGTTAGTAGTCATTTTCATGTATTGTTACTGACTTCATGAAGAACCATGTGAGAAAATCCATAATACTGTTATGATGAACCATTGCAATGTTTGTGAAGTGGTCAATTAGTTTTGCAAAGATTGCATTTGATTTAGACCATTTTCTGGAAGTGTCAGGAAAATCGAAAATACCGCACGTATTAGTGCGGTAGTTCCGCTTTCCAGAAGTACCGCAGGCATAATTAAGGTAGTACCACTTGACGGAAGTACCAGGTTGAGTTGCTATATGTTTTTCTGGAGAGGTCCAGGTGAGGTTTTCAACATGCGGAAGTACCGCTTTGAGGAGCGGTAGTACTGTAAAGTACAAATACCGGCATGGTAAATGCGATACTTCCGATCTTCCTAGAAAAATAGGGTTTTGGAGAATTAAGTCATGGATTAATTTGGGTTTACTTGCTTTATTGGATTAAGGGTGCATAATGTATGTCTTGACTAATGTAGATCAAGTTGTAAAGAACTTGTACCTGGAAACGATTTTTTTGTCTTTGGATGTGCAAGATCACTTGGAGTCAACTGTGGTCAATGACGAGAATCGGGGCTAGCCTCATGGAGGAGTTGAGACCCAGAACAATCGATGATGCCAGGTGAGATGGTGAGCTCAAGCATGACATGAGAAAGCCGGGAAATATTGAAGACGAGTTCAAACGGCGGGATGGCGCCATGTGGCTTGCATGGGCCAAGTGAGCCATGGTTCAGTGGAATCAGGATGGGAAAGACTTGGCGATGCGTGGCAAGCTAGTGGTGTACCTACACGTGGCAAGCATGGTGAGTGCTTGCAGTAGTTGGTGATGGCGGGGTCAAGGAATGGTATTTTAGTAGTTTGACCAAAATACCAGAAACCATCTTAGATCAAAACCGTGATGCATGGGCGATACGTTGGACAGTGGTTTAGGTCAAGGTGGATCTAGTTGGATCAAGGTTAAGGATTTAACGGATGCACACTTATGCGCTTTGAAAAGCATGCATAAATGAATTTATATGAGTAAAACACTGTGTGTGGATCAACGAGTTTCCTCCACTGTAATAGTGGATATGATCCATTAAGGGGTGTATGTGGCTGGTTATCCACATATAAAAGGGGGTTGGGATGGAGACATGTGAGGTTAACCATCCATTCCATCTCTTGTGGTCTCTTCTCTAGATTTAGGGTTAGGGTTTGAGAGTGAGTATCTTGGGTGCTCTTTATTCTCTAAGGTGGAGTGGATGTAAAATCTACCTTCTTAAGTAAGCAATATATCAATCTTTGTGCAACTCTTGAGTCCCTCTTATTTTTGATTGATATGCTTGAGTCCCTCTTATTTTTGATTGATATGCTTGACTTTTGGTTGGTTTTGATCTCTTTTCTTTCCTTCTTGTGATCTTGCTGTGCCAAGGTCGTGTAAGAAATGGAGATAATCATTGAAAATACATCTCTATTCACAAGAAAACCCGGTTTGCTTTAAGGTGTGATTTCTTGATCCGTGGGTTTTTGGCGTGATTTCTTTCGTGTTCTTACTTGCTGGGACATATGTAAATATATCTAAAACCATCTTGGCCATCATCTACCCATAAGCAAGTTGTATTCACCGTTTGGGGTTTTGGTTCTGTTTTGGTGCATATTTCCGACAAACTGAAAAAGGTCTCAACTGAGATTTTCAGTAGGACTTGTAGCTGAGATTTTGTTTGACATTGTTTACTGTTAGACCATGTGGCTTGGTTTAGAATATTTTGGTAATAAATAATTGACAATGGTTAATTTATGATGATAAATATTTGATAATATTGCTTATCAATGTTGTGTGAGTCGTGTGACGTGTGTGGACTGATGCCAGTCAAGTTATGACGAACTTATGCCGAAAAGATATTCTTTGGTCTTTGTATGTGCAGATTGAGCATAGAGGCGATCATGGTCGATGACGAGGTGGACCGGGACTAGGATGGGGAGATCCGAGGTTCGGACGATCAAGGATGTCATGAGATGGTCGGGCTCATACTTGGGGCGCATGGAGATCAGAGGTGGATGGTGTGTGGAGAAGCTACGGGAGGTGTGGTCCTAGAGGCTTCGACACGTGATGAGTTGAAAAGTCAGAAATATAAAAATCTACGTTAGGAAGGGTTTTGGGTCCCTTGAAAATTAGTGCGACAAAAGCCTAGTTGAGGTAAAAAGGCCTAGGCCTGATTGAACGAGTTGTATTAGGGTTTTGAGTAGAGATTGAATAGGTATGATAGGGGCTATATATATATGTATATATATATACGGGATGCCGACCGAGACTCAGAATTGGAACAAAACGAGCATCAGCTAACTCATTGATGGATAGTTGAGGGCCATCTGTAAGATCAAGGAGGCCGACTAGAGGGGGGTGAATAGGTGGTTTAAAAATTCTCTACAAATTAATACTAATCAACACAAGACCTTTTCTATTTGCCTAAACCAAGGAAATAATGCGGAAGCTAAATTCAAGTTAGTTTAGTACAAATAGTGCCTAAGTCAAGCAAATTCGCCTAAGTGCACCAACAATGCTATCCTAGGTCAAGATTTGCAATCCTAGGTTTACAAGCAATCAAATTGAGTCTATGAATGTAAATTGCTTGAATATAAATTAAGTACAAGGAAACAAACCACAATCGACACAACGATGTTTTACCGTGGTGTTCGGAGAAAACTAGCCGTTGGAACAACAACTTCTCCAACCGGCCACAAGGGGGTATTTATACCCCACACAAGAAAACTAGCCGTTGGAGCCAAACCCCTGAAAAATCAGGAAAATCGGAACTACCGCAATGTTATGGGCGGTACTTCCGGATTTTCGCCGCCTGGTCAGAACGGTTATGTCAGAGGATCAGAAGTAACCGTTGGACATTAAATGCGGTACTTTCGCCGTTGTAAGTGCGGTACTTCCGGAAATCTGGAAGTTCCGATATTTCTCCGGTACTTCCGATCTCAGCGAGTTCAAGTTTAACTCTGGGCGCTCTCTGGAATTAAAGTTCCGCTCTAATGTCCGGAACTACCGGGCCTACGGTAGTTCCGCAGTTCAACCCGCGGTACTTCCGTTTTCCGAGAGACTAACTTAAACTTCCGGCGCTCGAAAAACGCCCGCCGGGCTCCTGGTACTTTCGCCCGATCGGTAGTTCCGCGCTTTGAACGCCGGTACTTCCGAAAATTCTGACAATGCATGATCTTCAACTTTTGCAAAACATATTTGCAAACTTAGAGCATGCTACAAGGATTAGGTACATGGACTTCTCATATTTGCAAAACACATTCGCAAACCTAAGTCACATGCCACAAGGATTATATATGAGCTTCAACCATTTGCAAAACACATTTGCAAATATAAGCCTCATATCAGAAAGAATGAAAACATGGACTTCAAGCACTTGCAAAACACATTCGCAATGCATAGTCCCATGTTGCAAAGATTTCAACACATGAGCTAGACGAGGTGAGGTTTGAGCTATCAACTCATGATGAGACTCAAACTACTAGACATGACCCCTCTTAATAGTACGGCAACCTAAACTAGCAATCCGGTATTCCAACCAAACACCAAGACCGGTAAAAGACTAGGAACACATCCTTAGCCCTAACTAGTCATACCTTTGCCTTGGGTCATCGTCTTGATAACTCATGATGCACCCTTTTCATCAACTCCATCAACACATGACCATCTCCACTTGAACATGCATCAACTCATGATACATCATCTTCTCGATGGCTTTCAAGACATGAAGCCTTCTTTTTCTCAAATCTTGACTTGATGATCTTCAACACATGAAGTTATCCCAAGTCGTTCTCATTTGTGGAACCTAACCTCTGCATCCAACTCATGGAAACCATTAGTCCACAAAACAATTGTCATCAATTACCAAACTTCACCTTTTTGGTAATTTATGACAATCTCAACAAATAATGAGATATAAAATAGATTTGCGAGTATACAATATGTACACAACAAATGTATACTCTAAGATAAGCTTTAGACAAAGCTTACTTATCCGGTTGTCATTAATCATTCAACCATTAACATATAATGGAGAGGTTAAATGATAACCCGATTGCACATGAATATATATACTACACAAGTTATATATACTCAAAAATGTATTTTCAAGTAAAGATCCCAAACATGCGTATTGAAAGAAGTATGGATCAATACTTATGAAAATCCAAAATATATATAGAGCTACCCCTAAATGTGTGCATACAAGTGTATATAAATAAAGACATATGCACATATTTATTTTAGACTATTTGAGGAGTTCAATCTATATTTTGGAACTAAGGAATGCATTTGTCTATGAGAAAAGCGATTTCGAATGCATACCTCTTTGATTTCACCTTTTCATCCAATTGAGACTAACCAAAGATAAACTCAAATAAACATATTAGTCTCATAAATTCATTTATCATTTTCACCAAAATATTATAAAAGTATGTGTCATTAATATCATAATGTTATAATGGCATTTGTCATTAACACCAAAACCAACTTAAATGGAGCTTGATCTTTCAATCTCCCCCTTTTTGGTGATTGATGACAAATCCATTTATGATAATAGCATAAGGGTGAAAATGACTAAATGATAGGCAATTAAGTGCATAAGAGAAGGTGAAAGCATTATTCAACATATAGATTTAAAATTTTTAATTTCTCCCCATTTAACATTATTCAATCAATATCACTTTTCTCCCCCATTGGCAATAGCATTTCTAATTTTCTAATATGCAAAGCTATTGTTTCTCCCCCATTTGGTATTACCATAAGTTTACTTTCTCTTCCCATTATCTATAAGTTTACTTTCTCTTCCCATTATCTATTATCACAAATTTCTCCCCCATTTGGCATTAAGCACCAAAAAGAGACAATTAACACTTAAAAAGCATAGATTAGTATTAAAAACAAGGGAAGAAGACAAGTTAAGCCATTTAAAGGAGATTTTGCATTAAGAGGGGCTTGATACCAATTTTCATTATGAGGAGCTTGATACCACTTAATCTTAAGAAATGAGGAGCTTGATACCAATTGTATTGTTATTGTAATAAGCTTGATACCAATTTGATTTAACTTGATATGGTCATGACGAAATATGAAACGAGATGCAGATGACCAATTGATACCACTTAAATCAACTAACGATATTTGAAACACAATCAAATGATCTTACTCATTAGAGCTCCTTGAAGGCTTGATGCCACTTGAGTTGATACCACTTGTATATAAAGCACTTGAAGTATGTGGATCATTTTCTGATTTTGCAATCCAAGTGGCCTTCAAAATCTTCCTGAAAAACTGACTTACAAATATCCAATAAATCTTAGAAAATTTGTCAGTATAGATGAATATCTGAGGGTCAAAAGTCATAATTATAGCTTCCTCAGATTATGAGCCTAATTAAAGATACAAAAATCATAAATCAGCTCAAAACATGAGTTTTCAGAAAAACTGAAATCTGAAAGTTCAGACTTTTGCATTCCACTTAAGCTTCTAGAGAGAGAAGAAAAATTGATCAAATGATTTTTATAGATTCTGATAAAATTTGACAATGAAGACCAACTATATTGGATCAATTTTTATTATTTTAGCTTCCTTTAAATCTGAACCCATTTGGAGATACAAAAATGACAATTCGGCTCAGAATCATGGAAATTCTGAATTTTTCAGCACATTTTCAAAGAGAGAAAAGGTCAAAACTTTTTCAAATTAATTTGAAACATTTTCAAACTTTGCAGATTTGAACTTGATGCTATTTGTGACCTTTTCCAACAGGAATTTTTGAAAAAGACTTCTCCAATCAAAAGATATGCTAAAATGCGCATTGAGAGCAAAAGAGTAAGTTGATTTTGCATTAAAGGCTTGAAACCCAAACAAATTGGATTTTCATGGAGTAATTTGCTTTCTTAGCTTCATATGAGTTATAAATACTATTTCAAGCCAAGATACACAAAGAAATCTTGCTCAAATAGCTAAACTCATTATATGCAAGATTAGGTCGCTTTGGGTCAAATAGAGTTTTTGGATGAGATTCAAATGAATATAACTTTTCAATGATTGGTCTTTTGCAAAAACTTTGAACTAGAGAAATGTTTGAAATAACCAACCATACGAGTTTGGTATTGACCACTTTTTCAAATAATCAATAGATTGTAATTTAGAGAAATACGTTGTTTAATCCAAAAACAAGATCATATAAGAATCTTTAGGGCCAAATCTTCCTTTTGATTTCTAAAATAGAAATTTTTACTCAAAAGGCTTTGAAATCATTTCAAATACATAGTTAAGCACTTTTATTTAGTTTTCACAATTTTTAGCCTTTTAAAACAAGATTTTTGATTTTGACCAAAGAGGCTCTTTTGAAAGGAAAATCTTGCATATCATTTGATTATTACTCCATGAATTGCAAAAGAAGCAAATGAGAATGAAACACATTCATTCACAAGCTCCAAAAACCATTATTGGGCAAATAAGTAAAATAATTTTCCCATTAGTAATATTTTACCCTTTTTGCTTTAGTAAGCACAAAAGTATTATATATGTTTTTCACAAAGAAAAACTCCCCGAAATTATTTTTCTCCTCTTTTGTGTAAGGGGGATTCTCCTCTTGTTGTTTTTCTTCTCTTTTCACATTAGATACCACTTGTGAAAAAAATACCACTTGCAAATATAAATGATACCAAGTATACTTAATTCCAATCGTAGAAAACTTGATACCACTTGAAAGATTTCTTAAGGGTAATAGCACTTGTGGTAAGAGTATGATATCATATAGAAGAGATACCACTTGTAAGGGTGGTTACTATATGGAAGAAGTTGATATCATAGGTGAGGAGCTTGATTAAGAGAAGAGATTTTGCTCGGCAAGAGAAAGGAGTAGATATCACTTGAAAGATATCATATATGTGAAGAGCTTGGTTAAGAAATATTTGCTTGCCAAGAAATATCAATCCAAAATATATCAATTGGAGGATTAAGGATATCACTTAATTTTCACAACTAAGAAATATCACTTGAAGAAAATGGATGATATCACTTGAAAAGATTGGAGTGAAGTACATGCCGATGTCAAGATGACTAAAAGTCTACCACTCTTTAGAGAAGATGCCATTTTTAATAAAAAGGAATCAAGGTAAGAGCAAAATGGCATATAGAGTCAAGAAATACTTGAGGGTAGCTAGCAAGGATTAACAAAGATCATCTTGACTGTGAGGAGCAAAAGAAATGGCTGAGGAAATTTGAAATCAAATTTTGAATCAAAACAGCCATTTTCCAGAAATATCGGAAGTATCGCATTTTCGCTGCCGGTAGTTCCGAAAACCCGGAAGTACCGCAGTTTTGCTGCCGGTAGTTCCAATAACCGGAAGTACCGCAGAATGACTGCCGGTAGTTCCGATTTTTCTGGGAGCACGCTAAGAGTTGGATTTTTGAGGAGATGTTTGATATAGTGTTGTATCATGCTCCAAAGTTTTTCACAAAGAAACATAAACCACTTGTGGAGCATTTCCAACTATAAGCCAAGATTAAAATACTTTTACAATATAGTTTTTAACAAATTAAGCTTTCAAATTTTAACAACAAGCTCATTTTCATTGAATTCTTCAAGATTGCAAAAATGAGCATTTGGGGGTAATTTAAGTATTCAATTACATGTATGAGTTATAAATACCCTTGTGAGCCAATATATGTCAATAGATTTAGCTCAAATGGTAAAACTCACATAAGTGCTAGATTGTGACCATATAGGTTAACTTAACCTTTTTGGGCGAGTTTCAAATCCAAATAACTTTTGATTGGTTGGCCTTTTGGAAAACTTTTGAATACTAATAATGTTTGAAATAGCCAACTCTAGGTTTTTGGTATTGAACATATTTTCAAATTCCTTTTAGAATTGATTTTGGGAAATTTTTGAGTTAGAAGCCAAAACAAGATACTAAATTGATAATTTTGGGTTACAAACTCACTTTTACTTGAAATAAGATTTCTAAAGCCGAAAACTTCTGTAAAACCTTTGAAAAGCATTTATATACATTTTCCAACTAGTTTTTCAAAGATATACTAATAATTTTGAAAATTTTGACTTTTGACTAAATGGCTCAATTTTGAAATACAATTTTAGCACTTAATTAATTTGGGCACATTTAGGAATGTGATATACATGAACATGATTTAGCACTCCCCCTTAATGTGCCACACCCAACTTGCTTAAGATTGCAATGAAAATTCGAATAAAAATAATAACATCTTTTGAACAAACATTTCATGTAATGCAATCTACACATGGCAAGTACTAGATTCTTCAATTTAAATGCTTGTTACCGAGATGGCATTAGCTTAAGATGTGAGACGTTGATCTTCAAACTTGGCTCCATGTTTGCTTGTGGTGGAGTCCACTTTTATGAGATGTCCAAGCCTCTAATGCATCTCCAAGCACCTATTAAGCAATCAAGTACATTTTGGTACCTAAACTTGGTTGAGTCCTCGGATGTTAGTCACAATAGATTTAGGAACCCAAATGGCCCTAGTAGTAGATTTAGGTGAACTAACATGTCTAGCAAGTACAATGCTATTTTTATCCTTTCTAAGCATATAATCATTGAAGAGTGTTGGCTTAGAAATGTTACCTTTGGGACAATCCTTACCGAAATGTCCTTTTCCCGGCAATTATAACAAGTTCGACCTTTCCTTCCACTCTTTGTCTTGTTGTTTTGCTTTTTGCCGGTTTGCCTTCCTTTTGAACAAGTTAGCTTGTCATTCATCTTGTTTGGACACACGGAGGCAATGTGTCCTTTCTTATAGCAACCAAAGCAAGTTAAGCTCTTTATTTCTTTTCTTGCTTCATCAACTTGTTTATTTCCACTTTGCCTCATTTTTTATGACTTTGACTTGTCATCTATCTTGTTTGGGCACTTTGAGGCAAAATGACCCATCTTGTTGCATCCATGGCACTTAGCATATTTCTTCATGTGTCTTGCATTGTGCCTTGTTTTGCTATTTCCCATCTTCTCGGAGACGAAGCCAATGCCACTCTTATCATTTGAGCTTCGTTGCTTGCTCAAGACATCATCAAGAGTGGCCTTTCCTTTGTAGCACCTTTCCAAGTCATTCTTCAATTTTGTGACTTGGGCCTTGAGCTCATTATTTTCCTCTACAAGGTTAGTCTCAACAAGCATAGAGGAAGTGGAAGCATCTATATTTGAGCAACAAGGTATATCTAGCAAATCATCACATGATGTCGATACGCTAATTTTAGATGAATTACAAGAGCTAGGAATTACACATGACATATCATCTAATAAATTACATGTAATTCCTATATCCACATTTGGTTTAGAATATTCCTTGAGAAGAAGAGACTCATGTTCTTCTTTTAACACATCATAATTATTTTGAAGAGAAACATATTCTTTCTTCAAAACCTTAAATTTAGCTTTCTCTTTTCCAAGGAATTCATTTAATTCTTCTAACATGTCCATCAACTCATCATATGAAGGTTCGTCATTGTCATCATTAGAATTTACCTTCTTGTTACCTTTTGCCATAAAGCATCGAGTTGATGTGGAGGGGGTGGTGGATTCTTCATCGTCGGAGCTAGAAGTTGAGCATTCTTCTCCCGACATCCACTCGTGTATGCAATCTTCATCGGATGAGGTGGACGCTTCTTATTTGTCTTGAATTTTCGTCCACATATCATGAACGCTCTCAAGATTGCATATTGTGTTAAATACCTCTACACTCAAAGCACTAAATAAAGCGTTAGTTGCTTGAGCGTCAAGATGTAGGCATTTCTCTTCCTCAATAGTTGGAGCTAGAGGATCCAATGGAGGAGAAAAGCCAACATCTACAATCCGCCATATTTTTGGGCTCATGACCTCAAAATAGCATGTCATGTGGATTTTCCAATTTGCATAATTGGTGCCATCAAATATAGGTGTATCATCTAGGTGTACAATTCCACTAGTCGCCATCCTTTATACTCTCTAGGCAGTTAAGCCTAACTTATGAGAGACCATGGCTCTGATACCACTTGTAAGATCGAGGAGGCCGACTAGAGGGAGGTGAATAGGCGGTTTAAAAATTCTCTACAAATTAATACTAATTAACACAAGACCTTTTCTATATGCCTAAACCAAGGAAACAATGCGGAAGCTAAATTCAAGTTAGTTTAGTACAAATAGTGCCTAAGTCAAGCAAATTCGCCTAAGTGCACCAACAATGCTATCCTAGGTCAAGATTTGCAATCCTAGGTTTACAAGCAATCAAATTGAGTCTATGAATGTAAATTGCTTGAATATAAATTAAGTACAAGGAAACAAACCACAATCGACACAACGATGTTTTACCGTGGTGTTCGGAGACTTGCTTGGTCTCCCTAATCCACGTTGAGGTTAGCTGAACAAATCGGACCGGCTCCACGAATTAAGCCAAAACACCTCGTATCCACTAGTGGTAGCTCTTTCCCGCTCCGGTAGGTGAGCTCCGACCTTCACAAATTCGGCCGGTCTTCTCACAACCTTCTTGAGAAGATCACCGCAAGACGACGCCCAACGCCGTCTAAGAGTCGGCAAACTCCAAGAGTAACAAGCCAAGTCCTCACTTGACTCTCACCACGTGCAACAAATGCACAAGCTCAATTGGACACTAAGTCCACCTCTAGATGCAACACATGCACTCTAGAACCTCTCTCGCTTCTCACAAAGTGCAACACATGCACAATTGAGTGGAGAGCCTCACTCTAGCTCAAGAACACAGGAATGAATGAAGCAACAACTTCTCCAACCGCCACAAGGGGTATTTATACCCCACACAAGAAAACTACCCATTGGAGCCAAACCCCTGAAAAATCAGGAAAATCAGAACTACCGCAGTGTTATGGGCGGTACTTCCGGATTTTCGCCGCCTGGTCAGAACGGTTATGTCAGAGGATCAGAAGTAACCGTTGGACAGAAGTAACCGTTGGACATTAAATGCGGTACGTCCGCCGTTGTAAGTGTGGTACTTCCGGAAATCTGGAAGTTCTGATATTTCTCCGGTACTTCCGATCTCAGCAAGTTCAAGTTTAACTCTGGGCGCTCTCTGGAATTAAATTTCCGCTCTAATGTTCGGAACTACCGGGCCTGCGGTAGTTCCGCAGTTCAACCCGCGGTACTTCCGTTTTCCGAGAGACTAACTTAAACTTCCGGGTGCTCTCTGGAAAAAACGTTCCGCCCGGGCTCCCGGTACTTCCGCCCGATCGGTAGTTCCGCGCTTTGAACGCCGGTACTTCCGAAAATTCTGACAATGCATGATCTTCAACTTTTGCAAAACATATTTGCAAACTTAGAGCATGCTACAAGGATTAGGTACATGGACTTCTCATATTTGCAAAACACATTCGCAAACCTAAGTCACATGCCACAAGGATTATATATGGGTTTCAACCATTTGCAAAACACATTTGCAAATATATGCCTCATATCAGAAAGAATGAAAATATGGACTTCAAGCACTTGCAAAACACATTCGCAATGCATAGTCCCATGTTGCAAAGATTTCAACACATGAGCTAGACGAGGTGAGGTTTGAGCTATCAACACATGATGAGACTCAAACTACTAGACATGACCCCTCTTAATAGTACGGCAACCTAAACTAGCAATCCGGTCTTCCAACCAAACACCAAGACCGGTAAAAGACTAGGAACACATCCTTAGCCCTAGCTAGTCATACCTTTGCCTTGGGGCATCGTCTTGATAACTCATGATGCACCCTTTTCATCAACTCCATCAACACATGATCATCTCCACTTGAACATGCATCAACTCATGATACATCTTCTTCTCGATGGCTTTCAACACATGAAGCCTTCTTTTCTCAAATCTTGACTTGATGATCTTCAACACATGAAGTTATCCCAAGTCGTTCTCATTTGTGGAACCTAACCTCTGCATCCAACTCATGGAAACCATTAGTCCACAAAACAATTGTCATCAATTACCAAACTTCACCTTTTTGGTAATTCATGACAATCTCAACAAATAATGAGATATAAAATAGATTTGCGAGTATACAATATGTACACAACAAATATATACTCTAAGATAAGCTTTAGACAAAGCTTACTTATCCGGTTGTCATTAATCATTCAACCATTAACATATAATGGAGAGGTTAAATGACAACCCGATTGCACATGAATATATATACTACACACGTTATATATACTCAAAAATGTATTTTCAAGTAAAGATCCCAAATATGCGTATTCAAAGAAGCATGGATCAATACTTATGAAACTCCAAAATATATAGAGAGCTCCCCCTAAATGTGTGCACACAAGTGTATATAAATAAAGACATATGCACATATTCATTTTAGACTATTTGAGGAGTTCAATCTATATTTTGGATCTAAGGAATGCATTTGTCTATGAGAAAAGCGATTTTGAATGCATACCTCTTTGATTTTACTTTTTCATCCAGTTGAGACTAACCAAAGATAAACTCAAATAAACATATTAGTCTCATAAATTCATTTATCATTTTCACCAAAACATTATAAAAGTATGTGTCATTAATATCATAATGTTATAATGACATTTGTCATTAACACCAAAACCAACTTAAATGGAGCTTGATCTTTCACCATCTTGTATTGATTGAAGAAAAAGCGAGATGCGAGTGGTGGCTGCGTTGCACTGATCGAAAAAGGTGAGCGCGGAGCAGGCAGCTCCGTTTTTTGCTTTGTGTTTTTTCGCTGATGGATGAGAGCGGCGGCCGTGACTGGGTATAGGACTCATTGGTTGAAGTTTTCAGCGTCGGCCGCATTGCGTGAAAAAAAACGAAAAAAGTGGCGAGCGGCGACCGTGCCGATCGGAAAAAGCGAGCACTGGCCGAGTTTCTTTTTTGTGTATGAATCATTGTGCGGCGACTGAGATGTTTTTAGCTGGTGAGCTATTGAGCAGCTTTTGTGTCGTCTCAAGGAATAAAAGCGTGTCGATGCCGGCATTATATTCCTCGATCTGCATGCGACACTGAACGCTGTGTTACTTCGTGCGTGCTCTGTCGTGAAGACGCGTTCAAGCCTCAGTCCAACACATGTGCGGGCGGGTTCCGAGCTTTGTCTGTCATTCATGAAGCAGCAGCCCGTCCTTGGTTGGCGTGCGGGAATTGGCAACAAGAAACAAAATAGCACAGTACCTTTGGAGAGAGAGTAAAAATCAATACTATTTTAGCTATTTCTTTTGTGTTGTTTTTGTGTCTTTGCTATCGCTGCAGGTTGGTCATCCAAAAAATAGCAGGGGTGTTTAAAAAATAAAAAAAAAGCTTCTGCTAGGCACTGCAATCATTCACCCCCTCTGATTGCCATCGACGATCCTACAAGTGGTATCAGAGCAGATTGCAATGGCATTAGATTGAGATCGTTTTTCAGGTAAGCCACCATTTTTTGATGGATCAGATTATCTCTATTGGAAAACACGCATGGAGGTTTTTCTTCAAGCACAACGTAATTCTATTTAGCAAAAAGTTGAAAATACATATGAAGTGCCTCCTATTGTTACAACTAAAAATTCGTCTAATGTTGAAGCTAATGCTAAGGCTAGAAATATCTTGTAGCAAGGTTTAAGTAGAAATGAGTTTGTCAGAATTGCTCACCTTAAATCTGCAAATAAAATTTAAACCACTCTAGAGGATTATCATGAAGGATCTAAATCTATTAAAGGTGTGCGTCAGAATCAATTCAAAAAGGAGTATTCTAAATTTAAGATGAAACCTGGAGAATTAGTAGATGCTCTTTTTGATCGCTTCAATAAAATTGTTTGTGACTTGCAATCTGTAAATGTCACATATTTTGATTCTGACAATGCTCGTCAAATTTTACATGCTTTGGACATATCTGTTTGAAATGTGTTAGTTACTACTATTAATCATTCTGTTAACATATAAACACTTATTTTGAATGATCTTTATTCTAAGATAAAAACACATGAGATTGATGTCTTGGCCAGGATGAACAAGGCTAATTCTTTGGGCTTAGTGACTAACCAAGCTGACAGTTTTTCTATTGTTTCTTTGTCCGCATTGTGCTCTATTTCAGATGAACAATTAGAGAAAATTTTAGAAGAGCAGCTTGTTCTTCTCTCCAACAGGGTGACCAAGGCAATTAACAACATTAGATCAAGACGGATAGTAGCTCCAATCAAATGCTATGAATGTGGTGAGCTAAACCACAATAAGATGAATTGCCCCAAACTGAGAAGCAAGGAGGTTAAAGATGTCAAGGCTCCAACTCGTCGCTCTCAAATCAAGATTGATCCAAACAAGAAACGCAATTATCGCAGGGTAGTCAACAAGATAATTTCAGCACTTGATGAGACTATTTTGAGTGATGATAATTCTGAAAGCGACGATGAGAGCAATGGTAAGAAGACAAAAGAGGTGGGCTTCATAGGGATGTGTTTTATTGCCAACAGTGAGGAGCTCAACGATAATAATCTTTATAGTGATCCTGATGAAGTAAAACCTTCTTATACTGATTTATCTCGTTCTGTGCTTAGATTCACAGAAGAGCTCAAAAAGTATAAAAAGAATTTTAAAAATCATGATTATATTGTTAAGCGATTAAATTCTTGATGATAATGAATCTTAGAGCCTCTATTCCTGATGATGAATCTTGTGAATCTTGCCAAGTTTTACATACTGAGTTGGAGTCTGCTAGAACAATTAATGCATCAAACCTGGTTCAACTTAGTGATGTAACTGCTAAACTTGATTAATTAAGATTGACACACAACTCTTGTGATAACAAGTTAAAACTTGCAAATGATAAAATTGAAAAGCTCAAGTTTAGCTCTTCTACATGTTTAAAGTTAAGTACTTCAACTGCTCAATCTAAAACTTGCTCTAATTATGAACTGTTAAAAGCTAGACTTAATTCATCACAAGAAATAATTTAGCAGATGTTTTATCATGAGATATCTTATTGCTCTAATTGTCCTAATCTTAACACTGAAATAGAAGCTTTAACTAGACAACTTAATGATTTTACTGAAAAATAAAGATTGGCTCAGTTTAGTGCTTCCAAGAATTTTGTGAATGAACTTGTTAAATACATAACTTGTCCCACTTTAGCTAAAGAAAATTAGTACACTAAGGATACCTTAGAAAGATTCTCTTTTGGGAAGAAAATTTTGAATATGATTCTAGTCAAGTAAAAAACAAGTATGGAAAATAGTGGTCTATGATTTAATTTTATTGAAAATACCAAGAATAATCCTCCTAAGATTATTAAGCTTCTTGAACCTGGAAAAATTGAAGTAAACTTGAATTAAAACAAACTGTGTTTAAATCTATTGGTTTTGTGCAAAAATCATCAAATAATCCTATAGGTGCTAGCTCATCATCTCAAAAGAATTTTGGTTATGTTAAATTTCATTACATTTACTGTGGAAAAGTTAGACACTTGCATGAATTGTGTTTTAGGCGAGCTAACAAAGAGAAGAAAGAAAGATTGAATGCTTTAAGACAAAAACGTGCAATCTCTTTTGTCCCTAGAACAAATGCGAAAGCTATGTTTTTAGAGAACTTTTATGATGACTTTAAATCTGCTTCACATGCTAGATTGGGATTTAATTCAAATAATTCATGTTTTTTTTTGCATTCTGATCAACCACATGCATGTGATTTTGGTTCTAACTTTGTTACTCATGTTCGTCGTGTGTCTTAGTACTGGATTCCTAGATCTTATTTCACTAACCCCAGTACTGTGAGACCGATGTTTCCTGTGATGTAAGAACAGTTGATAAAGATAGAGAACATAAGCTAGATCGGTTTCCGATCTTTTACATCATTGCTTGATGGAACACTTGATGGTTGTTCTCTCTCTTTGATTGCTTCCAAGAGATTTCACTTTCTGAGATACCATGTGGAAAAGGGTGATGTTGTTCTACACTTTGTTGAGTCTGATCTCCAGATTGCTGATATTCTCACTAAGCCGCTTGATACTTCTCGTTTTGTTTATTTGCAGAGTGAGTTGGGGGTATATCATCCATTAGGATTATTCGAAGGGGGAGTTTATTGTTTAAAAATTTCAGAAACTTTGTTTATTATACTTGTCAAATAAATCAATAAGTCCAAGCCATTGAAATTAAATGAGTTGTAGAGCTATCTTTATCATATTTACTCATATGCTGTGTAGCTTTGATCATCACTAGTTATAATTAATTTTCTATACTTGAACTAAAATATGACATAGAGGAATACTTTGACTAGATTGATTATAGATAGTATTCTACAATGTTCATCGAAAAGGATTAACTTGATTGTGAGTCTTGTTTTAAATATTGGCTATGAGGCTCGCATGTTTCATATTGTGATCTTTTTATGATCACCCAATTTGGTATGTTATAAAAAATGATGAGAAAGAGAAAATTCAAAAGATGTATGCTTCAAGCATGCCGTGGTACACAAAAAGTGCATGAATAAAAAGAAGTATGCTTGAAGCATGCCACCATCTAAAACAAGTATGCTACAAGCATTCTATTATGAAAAGAAGTATGCTACAAGTATGCCACATACCTATGAATTGAGTGTGGAGCAACAGGTTGTTACATGAGACTACTAGCTCATTTAAATTTAAACCTTGCTTCACTTTTCGTCTCTGACTTTTCGTTATGATATCTCATTATGCTCTTTATAATTGGTTTGGTCACTGTTGAGATGCCTATCATTAATATAAATTGCTTAATCATGCTCAAGACTGGTTTTGACATTGCTATATGATATATGACTTTATATGATCTAGATAGCTCTATTAAAAAATATGTCTTGGTTGCTTTGTTAAATCAATACATAATGACTTGGATAATCTACAAATCTTCTTGATTTTTACTCCCATTGCTCCTTCTTAGAATTATTCCATCTTTGAAGTTTCTTAATGATTACATTGCCAAATGGGGAGAAATTGGAGAGAATGGAGAGATACATATTGGAGAAATTTGCTAAAATTGATTCTCTTGTGTTGAGGGAGAGAGATTTTGAAGAGATTTGAGATTGTGGCTTTAATTGTTTTTTCGGGTTTAGTTCTTCACTTATATCTGTTTGAAGCTAATTCATCATGCAATTTTGTGGTGTTGTCAATGTATTCATCAAGGGGGAGATTGTTTGACCATGTGACTTGGTCTATGATATTTTGATGATGAATCATTGACAATGGTTAATTTGTGATGAAGAATATTTGATAATATTGCCTATTAATGTTATGCGAGACGTATGGTGTGTGTGGACTGATGTCGATCAAGTTAGGATGAATTTGTGCCGGAAAAATATTCTTCGGACTTTGCATGTGCAGGTTGAGCATGGAGGTGATCATAGTCGGTGACGAGGTGGATTGGGACTAGAATGGGGGGATCCGAGGTTCGGACGGTCAAGGATGTCACGAGATGGTCGGGCTCATGTTTGGGGTGCATGGAGATCAGAGGTGGATGTTGCGTGGAGAAGCTATGGGAGGTGTGGTCCTGGAGGCTTCGACACGTGATGCGTTGAAAAGTCGAAAGTGTAAAAACCCATGTTAGGAGGGGTTTTGGGTCTGTTGAAAATTAGTGGGCCAAAAGCCTAGTTGAGGTAAAAAGGCCCAGGCCTAATTGAATGAGTTGTATTAGGGTTTTGAGTAGAGATTGAATAGGTGTGATCGGGGGCTGCATATATATATATATATATATATATATATATATATATATATATATATATATATATGGGGGACGCCGGTCAAGACATTGAAAAAAAAACGAGCGTTGGCTAATTGATGGATTGTTGTGAGCCGTCTTGTATTGATTGAAGAAAAAGAGAGATGCGAGCGGTGGCTGTGTTGCATTGATCGAAAAAAGGCGAGCACGGAGCAGGCAGCTGTGTTTTTTGCTTTGTGTTTTTTCGTTGATATAACTCATTGATCGAAGTTTTGAGCGTCGGCCGCGTTGCGTGAAAAGAAAAGAAAAAAGTGCCGAGTTGCGACTGTGTCGATCGGAAAAAGTGAGCACTGGCCGAGTTTCTTTTTTGCGTGTGAATCGTTGTGCGGCGACCGAGACGTTTTTGGCTGGTAGAGGTAGTAGTTCTCAGGCGTGGAAGAATTCTCGATCCTAAGAAGTACGTAAGCAAATCAAGATCAGTCATTAGAAACTGCTCACTGAGATACTTCTTCATATACGTGATAAATGAGGAATCATCACCAGTGATAAGCATATCATCCATATATAGAAGAAGCAGTGTCTTACCTTGATGTGTGACATGGACAAAAAGAGCAGGATCGTAGGAACTAATGGTGAAATCAACAGCGGTAATCACTGAGGTAAAATGAGCAACTCAGACACGAGGATCCTGTTTGAGGCCATAAAGAGCACGATGAAGACGACGGACGTGTCCATGTAGAACAGAATACACAGGTGGTGGCTGCATGTACACTTTCTCATGCAAAACACTATTAAGAATGGTATTCTTAACATCCAGCTAAGAGATAGACCACCGACAAATAGAAATAACCACAACAAAAGTGCGAACAATGATCATATAGACAACAGGGGCAAAAGTCTCATCATAATCATGACCGTACTCTTGTTGGAATCCGCGAACCACAAGATGAGGCTTGTAGCGCTCGATAGTACCATTAGATCTGATCTTAATCTTGTATACCCACTTGCACATTATAGGACGAGCACACACATGTGTCGGTTTAATATCCTAAGTCTCTGTACGTCGAAAAGCATCAAGCTCCTATACTATAGCGAGTTGCCACTCAAAATGAGAAGCACCCTCACGATAAGAATTAGGCTCAGTGATAGAGAGAACATAAGCTATTGAAAAAAAACCATGATAATCAGGAGACCGAAGGGATGTCCGGTCAAGAAAGGCGTAATAAGAAGCATCATCAGAGGAATCAGACATCGGTGTCGATAAGATACCAGGAGAGGAATCTAGTGAAGGACGAGGATGTCTGAAGTAGCGCACCCTAGAGAAACGAGGCGATGGTGCTATAGGAACAAGAGGCGGTGCTACAAAAGTGGGGGTACAGATGGAATCACTGGAGACAGACTAGCGGAAGGCTATGATAAATGAGAAATGGGTGAAGAGAGGCAACGATGAGATCTTCTCAACAGTTGAAACAGGGCAATGAGCCGAATCTCGATAGAAGAAAGATCGAGATTCGTTGAAGACAATGTCCCATGAGATCCTGATCTATCAAGAAGAAGGATCATAATAGCGATAACTCTTATGCTTAAAACTATAACCTACAATATATACTGAAGTAACTGTGTTGTTCAAAACCGCAGAATATATACTGAAGTAAGTGTACATCCTATAAAGCACTCGCAGAATATATACTGAAGTAACTGTGTTGTTCAAAACCGCAAGTTATTGCTGCTGTCCCATGTTTTTGTGCTTTAGTCACCTTCCATGCATCAGGGCAGGGAGTTGTAGTTTGATTTTGATTTTTGATAGAACTGAAACATGGAGTGTAGCTATATTTGTCTTATTGAGCAAATAAAAAATTTGCTAGATCAAATTAAAATTTGTACCGCTATCAGGATTTTGGGGCAGCATTTTTATAATATCTGAATATTTGAAAATGAAAACCTAGTACAAAACATTGATAATAGAGCCAACAGTTCCAAGGTTGGTGAGAATTGAGAACTTCTAGCTAATTAAGGCATTTACCAGTGCCACAAGGCGAAATGCAGCTCAACAAACGCCTGCTCTCTTTGCAATGTTGTTGGTACATGATGGCACCTTCTGAGCTGTTAAGATTCTTCTAGTTGAATTCCCTATGAAAAGAGAAGAAAAGGATGCTTCTGTCTAGTTGATGCTTTGTTCCTACTGCACACACATAGTTTTGAGATAGCATGCGTCACTTGTTCGTTGATGCTTTACTTCAACTGCATATTTTTCAGTAATACAGCTCAACTCTTCCTTTGATTTGCAATTGCTTCAGCTTGTCTCAAGTCCCTCCACCCACCAACTGAAGGTGGCCACTTAAAAGCTTTTTGTTTCAAGTTCAAGGAAATTGAGCAGAGTGCAGCTCAAACCAACTATGTGAAGCCTAACGACTGAAGGGTCACATTCAAAGAACCAATTCCTCCGGTAGCTTTGCCGATGGAACAAAGCATTAGATTGGAACCTGAAAACTGACAGGAAACAGGGAAAGTGCGTCTTGTGATCGACTATTGATGGCTTTTGGGATGCGGCTGATATTTTTTGTCTGTGTTTTTCAAGATAACGACGGACGATGAAACCGTTGATGTAGATGGCACACATGGTTTTGAGCTTAGGATGCTGGTTGGAGGAGCAGCTTCTCAAAGCCCGTTTGTTTCGGTTTACGAAGAAGCCAAAGTTAAAAGACCAAAAAAAAAGCCAAAAAGAACATGGTAGAATCCGCAGCATTGATGTGTGTAAGCTCAGTGACGTAAACATTTGTGCATATTGTAGTGGAGATGATGCTGGCAATTAGGGAAGTTGTTACTTAGGTCTAATCAAAAATCATTTGGAGATGCTCCAACTATGAACAATTATGTTGTGGTAGATAACAGATCCCTTTCGGGGAGAAATTTTTTATGTTAAGGAACAGAAGTGATCGATTGTTTGAGACTGCGTTGAAAGTAGCAGTAAGAGGTTATCACCATCAGAAAGGGTACCTGAATAGTAGTTTACTAAAGACAGATGCTACCGCTTGCTGGTCCTCAACTATTAATCAAGATTGTTAATTCCTTTGGGAGGAAATCCAGTAGCAAGAGAATATAATGTTGAATTGCGGACAAATGAAACTCTATTGATATATCTTTTTTTAAAAAAAAATGTAAAGTGCACCAAATCAAATATTCTTCCCTTTCCAATTGAAGGTAAAAAAAATATGCTTCCCAATCTTTGTGCCTTTTCTTTTTAAGAGCAATCCTAAAAGGAAGAATATACAACAACGATAACTTAAACAACATGAGTTATGCCATTCCTTTCTGGAAAGATCATCTAGCCCTTCCTTGCATTACCTTCTGCGGTGCCACTCAAAATGACTAGGAAGCATTTCTTCCCCGACGCTGTCCGACGGAAACAAGCTTCTGAAATCGCACTTGGTGGCAAGGCTCAAGATGATCACCAAGCGTGCAAGAGATTGATATGCAGCTGTTGTCTTGGAAATTCTGTCTCGATCGAATGGCTCAGAGGAGGAAGAAATGCGCAGACGCTTCAGATAGCAACGCAGATGACCCTTTCCTGCATGCGTTCCCATGTCTTCCTTTCTACTTCACCGGCCATGGTCCACCGGCGGGAACAGACCGCCCAACTTCTACAAAAGTGGCCTTCGCGATGATTGGGGCCTAGACGCCAAGCGCATGATCGGTGCGAATCCTACCGGACAAAGACGCGAGCGGCACCTCGAGCCTGCAAGCTTGCTTGCACACCGCACACCCGTTCTAGCAACTAGCAAGGTGCTGGCTTTCCATGTGTTATGAACGCTGACGGAACACATCATGCAAAACCAAGATTTCACAAAACACGCTCACTACAACTTATTCTTCAGGGTAATATACACTGTTCGTATTAATTTCTAAAAGGCGTTTTTCTAGAGAATATAGCTTTTAAACAAAGTGTCTTCTCAAAACGAGTTTTACTAATTAATTATAAGATATACTATAGTGACTTTATTTATATCGGACAAGATCGTATGTAAGTATCTTTCTCTAAAAGTTTTTCTGTAAGTTGTTACTATTTGGCAAAATTAAAAGACAAAAGTAAAAGATAATATAAACGGCCATAATTACGGTACAAAAATAGGCGGGCCAAAATCACAAGATCATACGCTAAACCTATCTGTCCCCATACACACCACAATGGATCAACAAAGGCCGGAGAGCCTGAAATTCACACGGCATGCGGTAAGTGGCCATTGGAGGCGCTGTTGAAGGTCTTGTTCTCCGCCTTGCGCCTCTTGACGACCATGCTCCATGTGACAGCCTCCAGGATCACCGCGACGCCTCCCAGGACGCAGATGACGGCGATATAGGCGGTCTTCCACCGCTGCTCGAGGTCGAGGATGGTCATGCCTTTGAAGATGTTGATGATGCCCAGTATGATGACGGTGTACCCGACGGAGTGGTGGTACATGTTCCAGTAGAGCCGGTACTTGTGGTCCTTCTTGGGCCTCAGGAACAGCGCAAAAATCTGAATGCAATTGGAACAAAATGAAGCATCAGTGAGATTGGCACGAGCAAACGCAGAACTGAATTATCAACAGCAACAAGGATTGAAAGATCTTGATGCATGATGCAAAGAGGAAGTACAATTCTACAATGCTTACTTGTAGGGTGCCAAGAGCAAAGACCGTGATGCCGATGTTACGGTGAAGAGTGTAGGTGACTCCCCTGGACTCCTTGCCGAGGTTGATGCCGGTGGCCCAGCCGGAGACTCCGACGACGTAGCCGGTCAGCTGGCAGGTGACATGGAGGTAGAACCATGCAGGGTCTGCCGATTTGAATGTCTTGAGGTATCTTGCAAAGATGGCTCCCATGGGCAGCAGGATGCCCCAGCTCACAGCGTTCAGGACTCCATGAATCTTCGCATCCAGAACGAGAATGGTTTAGTTTGGTGTTTGATTCCAATCGCAAGTGGGTTCTTGAAGCCAAGAAGTGATGATGAGAGAACTCACATTGCGCTTCCTGGCAAGCCTGTCGCCTCCGGCGGAGGCGGCGGCGGTGGTCTCCCTCAGCAGGTCCAGCTTCGCCTTGGCGGCGAGGTTGTCGCCGCCCAAGGCGTGGGGCGCGGGGCTGCCGCCGGAGACGGCGGACCCCACCTGCCATATCTGGTTCAGCACGCCCGCGCCGTGGCCCAGCTTCAGCCTCCCGAAGACCCTCACACGGCCGTCGCCGCCGAGCTCGGCGGCGAGGTCCGACGCCGGGAAAGCGATGGGCCCGGGCTCGCCGAGCGCGTACCCGGAGATGTTGTACGTCTGAACGGCCCACGCGCCACCGCCGGACGACGACGGCGCGGCGACGAGCGCCTGGGCGCCCGGCATGCCCTCCCCGGTGGGGTTGAGCGCCCACGCCACCCACCCTCCCGGCGCGGCGGGCGCGGCGACGAACGCGACGGACAGCTTGGCCGCCCCGCGGTCGTAGGTCCAGTGCACGGACGCACCGAGGTGGGGCAGGTCGCTGCAGGCCGCGTAGGCGCGGTTGGCCGAGAACACCTCGGCCGCGCAGCCCCCTCCGCCCGCCGCAGACGCCGGCGGCGCGAGCAGGAGCGGGAGCAGCACGAGGACGGCGGCCACCACGGCCATGGATTCTTTCACACTCTGCAGCAGCTCCGCTGCCGGGACGGCCGGGGGAGACGTTGCGTACTTGCGTGGGAAGAGCCGAGCTGGTGTAAGACAGTTGGTGTCCGTGACCGCGAGCGATGAGAGTACTTGAGCGGGTGGGTGTGGTGGGGAAAGGAAGGGAGCGAGCGGTGGGTGGCGCGGAAGCGACTGAAATGGTGCAAACGGTGGATCTCACAGGCGTTTTGAGGCGCGGCGCGCCGGTCAGTAAGGAGCGGAGTGGGAGTGGGGGCGTGGTTGGTCGCGGGCGCGAGCGAGGGAGGTGTGGGCGCGGGGTTGGCACAGGGCTTGACCTTGGCGACTCGGTCTCTGCCCGGTGACTCTAGTCTAGTCCGTTGTGGCATTGGTTGGCGCGTTGGCTGGGGGCAAATCCGGCGTGCGTGCGTGAAATGCAACCGTCGTGAAGAGCTTTAGAAAATCCACAATCAATCTGCCGGGTACACAGGTTAGATCTAGATCACGGTCCTGTTCGTTTGAGCTTGAACTTCTGATTTTTTATTTATTTTTCGTTATTTTTAAATTTTATCTTTTTCTGATTTTTCATTTTTTTAGCTTTTTGCCTATTTTTTTCTCATATTCGTTTGCATTATACGTGATGGTCTGACACGTTTTTTTTTCTATTTTTAAATTTTTTAAATTTAATTATGCCAAATAAACCACATCAGTTATAGTGTAATTTTAGCTAGCTACAGTAAAAATTCAGCCATAAACCATAAAAAATCAGTTAAACCAAGCACTATCTAAGCAGCTGTTGCGACCGTACCGTTCTTCTGACTGTGTGATCCATACGCATGGAAATGAACTATATTCGTTTGATAATCTTTCTCGCATGAATAAAAACCCTATTACACCCGGGGGAATGCCCCGCACCCCGCGACGCCACCTCACCCAGCGCCGCGCCCGTGCGTGGCGCGGATTTCAGATTTACCGGAGGGAAATCCCTCCTTTTCGGAAATTACGTGCAGGTCTATTTTTCTCGCAAAGAGGTCCTTTTCCTCGCGAAAAGGTCCCCGGTGGTTTTTCTCTGGCGGATTTTTCTAAACCCCTCCAATTTGCGGGATGGCGCCCCGCAGTTTTCTAAATTGCGTACGGGTCCTCATTTCATTACATACGGGTCCTCAATTTTTTCGGAAAAACCCTTTAAATTTTTCAAAAATACGCATGTGCCCTCGATTTTTTTTAAAAAAAACTCCTCACAAATTATCGCTTCTTTTACTTCGGTGCACACGGTGGCTGCCGCGGCGTGTCGTCGCGCCTATGCTGCTAGTTATGGATGATAAGAGGACTCATGCATCTATTCTCGAGCTCCCTGTATGATTCTTCTCGAGCTTCTCCGAACAGGGCATTGTTGTCGTTGATGATGATTAATGACAAGGCGAAAGTTGCAAATCATGTTGAAGCAGGTCCAAGGACTGTACGTTAGAACTAACCGGAAAGAGCGGAACGTGGAAAGTTTCAACCGACGTGAAACCTAGCCACCCGGCCCGCACAAAGCTAGGTGTTCATGCTGAAAAAACAAGATTTACGTACATGATAATTGCCATCAAGGTCCTGCTTGTTCCAGCTCGACATTCCCAGGAAAACAAAGGTACGAGTGCCCTTTGCTTTTTGTGCTCTGCTGCATTGCGAAGAAACGGAAAACCAAATGAGTTGCGGAGCCGGCACTATCATTAACACACAAGTGCCAACTCGCATACCTCTAATATTAATATATATATATATATATATATATATATATATATATATATATATATATATATATATATATATATATATATATATATAGGACGAGTGTTTCATGCACCATGGTGCCTAGGCACCAATATCAATACCGTTGATTTGCTTGAGATTCGTAACGTTTGATGTGGGTATCTTCATATACCCATAAAAAGTATATTTGAGGTGTCAAACTCGAAAAATTTAAATTCAACTTCAGTTTAATTAGTTTGAACTATTTTTATGGTATATACTCATCAGAGTTGCATTGAACTCAAAAGTAGTTCAAACTAATTTGAACTGAGTTCAAAACTTACTTACCATAAATATATCAAGGGTATAAAACATTTTCATACCCAAACTCAAAAAAATTATCAGTCATACACGTGTATCGGATGTTGGTGCCTAGGCACCATGGTGCCTTATGTAATTTTCCTATATATATAGTATAAGTAACAGAGGCACCTAGGTGTCTGGACACCTAGTCTCCCTACCTTTGAATTGCTTTTAGATGCGTGCTAGTGTGATTGAGACTTTCCATCCATGATTAAGACTTTCCTTCCATGATTGATTTAGCATGCCTAATATATTACATACCATACATACCATTGCTCTAGCACGTATCTAAAAGTAATCTAACTATAGGAGTCTAGGTGTCCAGGCACCTAGGTGTCCCATTTCAGTCTCTATATATATATATATATATATATATATATATATATATATATATATATATATATATATATATATATATATATATATATATATATATATATATATATATATATGAAGCCTCTTTTCTACTCCCGGTGTAATTACACCTTATGTTATATCTCACAACGTAGGAAGTATCTCGTATGAACTGGAGGGTATGTGCATGTAGTATACAGTATTTAAGACCATATAGGTAGTATGAACAATTTTTCAGAGGTGGTATGTATATTTTTTGACATACTCCTTTTATGTAATGTATATGAAGATATTTATAAAATACGCTAAAAACTATGGACTCCTTGCAATTTTTTATATGGTTCATATTGGAGTATCTTATAATTAGTATACGAGTGTACCTAAAGTGATAAACGAGTATTTCAAGTTTGTTTAGGTGGTATATTAGAGGGGTGTAATTACACCTGGAGTAAAAGTATTTTTCCTATATATATATATATATATATATATATATATATATATATATATATATATATATATATATATATATATATATATATATATATATATATATATATATATATATATATATATATATAGGAAACCTCTTTTCTACTCCCTGTGTAGTTACTCCTATGTCGTATCTCACAATGTAGGGAGTATCTCACGTAACGGAGAGTATGTACGTGTAGTATACGAGTATTTAAGATCATCTAGGTAGTATGTATAATTTTTCAGAGGTGGTATGTATATTTTTCAGACATACTCCTTTTTATATGTGTATATAAAGGTATTTGCAAAATACGCTAAAAACTATAGACTCTTTTGCAATTTTTCGTGTGGTTCACATTGGAGTATCTTATAATTAGTATACGAGTATACCTAAAATGATAAAGGAGTATTTCAAGTTTATTTAGGTGGTATATTAGAGGTGGGAGTAATTACACCCGGGAGTAAAAAGTATTTTTCATATATATATATATATATATATATATATATATATATATATATATATATATATATATATATATATATATATATATATATATATATATATATATATATATATATATATATATATATATATATATATATATATATATATATATATATATATATATATATATATACGTAATGCACCATGGTGCCTAGGCATCAACATCCGATACACGTGTATGATTGATAATTTTTTGAGTTTGGGTATGAAAATGTTTTATACCCTTGATATATTTATGGTAAGTTAGTTTTGAACTCAGTTCAAACTAGTTTGAACTACTTTTGAGTTCAATGCAACTACAATGAGTATATACCATAAAAATAGTTCAAACTAATTAAACTGAAGTTGAATTTAATTTTTTGAGTTTGATATCTCAAATATACTTTTTATGGGTATATGAAGATACCCACATCAAACGTTATAATCTCAAGCAAATCAACGGGTATTGATATTGGTGCCTAGGCACCATGGTGCATGAAACACTCGTCCTATATATATATATATATATATATATATATATATATATATATATATATATATAGTAAAAATACCTTTTACACCCGGTGTAATTACATCCACCTCTAATATACCACCTAAACAAATTTGAAATACTCTTTTATCACTTTAGGTATACTCATATACTAATTATAAGATATTCCAATGTGAACCACATGAAAAAATTGCAAGGAAGTCCATAGTTTTTAGCGTATTTTATAAATACCTTTATATACGTACATAAAAAGGAGTATGTCGAAAAAAATATGCATACCACGTCTGAAAAATTGTTCATACCACCTATATGGTCTTAAATACTCGTATACTACACGTACATACCCTCCGTTACGCGAGATACTACCTATATTGTGAGATACAATATAGGGTGTAATTACACCCGGGAGTAGAAAAGTTTTTACCGTACTTGGAAAGTTACTAGAAACTACCAATGTGATGATTCGTACTTTTACCGAGGGTCAACTTCATACAACTCGATCTCAACACCATCTCCCTCTCACTCAGGGTAAGGCTCATCCACCGCAAGTGAGGATCCAAGTTGACTATCCTCTAAAAAAGAAAATAATAGCTAGTGTGAGTACACAGTACTCAGCAAGCTTATATAATAAAGATGCATTGTATGCTCACAAACTAACATTTCTAGAAACATCTCACTCTCATTCTCATTCTTATGCCATATCAACATTTAAATGATAACTAAATGATAACCTGTCAAATACTGTTGAAATTTGAAATTTACCATCTATCAACATTTTTTAATTGTCATTTGACTTGTCTTATGTTGTATGCTACAATCAGGGAACTAAGAATAGCTTGCACAATTGCTCAAATGAAACATGAGGGCAGCATCAGTCCCCGAATATCCCCTTTAGCAGAAGTATGATTCATGTATGATCTGAAATTAGGCCCAATTGAGATATGTTCATGCTTCTTACATCTCTTTTATGGCATCCAGTTTCTTAGAATCACAGCCTGGTGTTTCTCTTATGAGATATACTTTGCAGCCATTTCTAACAGTTGGATTGCGTCTTACATACACACTTTTCAAGGTCTGTGATGTAAGAAACATTTTTGACAAAGGCATGCTTCACCCTTCCAGGAGTTGATGTTGATCAATACATCATCAAGTACAATAGTGGTTTGTACAAAAAAAAACTTGATTTTCCCTATGAGTAGTGTGTGTTGTTAATCATTCTTTACCTTATTTTGTGAAGTTTGAATGAACATGCCTTTCAGTTTTAATCTTGAACCTACCTTTCAGTTTTATGCTTGACATCGTGGAAAATATTCTTACATTTTTCAGATAGCAATGATCACTTTTGTATTTTCAATCAACAATTAGGATAGTAGCAAGTTTATTTCATATCAAAGAAAATGTTGTCATTGAGTTAAACATTTCCATGTATTGCTTATTTGTCTTGATAATTGCTACTCTTTTTGTCGACTAAATGTGGAACTTGTTGAACATCTTAGAGCGACTGGGGAAACAAATGCTCTCTTTCAAAGAAGTCCTGTGAGCCTCTTATTATACTTTACTGAAAAATGGCTACATTCTAATTAATTTGGTTACCCTGGTAATTGAATTTTTGTTGTTTTCTGTTGTCAGATATTAGAGAGAGATATAGCCTTGGCAACTGTGGCCATTTACCAGTCAATGTTTAGCTTAGAAGATGGAACTATTCCAGCAACCTTTCAGGTTTTATACTATGATGTTTCAATTTCTTTATTAGAATGAAGGACGGCAACAATGCATAGACCATGTTACCCTTTTTTAAAACTTGATTGTGGTGCAAGTATTCAATGGTATCTTTTCTCGGCAAAAGTAACTTAATACAAGCCAGCAATTATGAAGTCCCCTATTAGAAATGATTCACATATTGAGCTGCACCATTGGTTACCAAATGTTTGTTACTTATTTGCACAGGTAATTTACATGAATTGCTTGAGGGAGCATCCATCACATCAAAAAAAGCTAAGAGAAAGGGTCTGCCACCGTATCATTTAGTGACATACAGAAACAATTTGGTTCTAATCAAAACTGGACTTTCTCAAATGGGAAGTGGATGCTGGCATTAAGTTGATCTTGTGTTTTAGTATTGTTCAACCCCCTATTCTTGGGTTTCTTATACCGTTGTTGCCCAACTTTGATGTAGAAAACAACCAACAAGGAAGGAAAATAAACTTTGCTTCATGGCACAAATTTCAGTTTCTGAGGCTTCCCATCTGCAGAAATCAAGTACTTCAGTGTGTCTGTGAGAACTGATTTCTCTACTGTTGCCTGATGATTGAGACTGAGTTTAAGGGATTCCAAAACCATGTGAACTCCATGTATATTGCTGTAATCCACCATGGGTCTCAACATCAGAATTCAGAGATCTTTTCGCTCAATAACCTGGCTCATCCAAGCAAGCTCTCAAGTTGCATCTTTTCGCTCTTCTGATGCACTGACCGTGGAAAGTATCGGCTATGGCTTGTTAACAACAAGATGGAGGTGAAGGCACGACAATATATCCATCCATCATCTTTCTATCTATATCTATACCAACCAGCGGAATTGGGATCATGTTTGATAATTTGTATTATCCTCATTTGGTACTTCATTACAATGCACGAGCACCTTATTAGTTCAAATTTATATGCTTATTACACAACCATCATTTTGCAACCGACTCAAAAGTTTTCCCCAATTTTGACATTCGTGATCTCAGGAATACCAAACCACATTGACTGAGCAACCACACATTCAAAAATGAGATGGTTAATTGTTTCACATTCACCACAAAATAGGTAAGTTTTGGATGGATTCTTTTTAACTACGGCTTATGATTTTTGGCCCTAGCATGGTGCTTATGTAAACGAGCTGAATGCTGATAAACCGCTTTAAAAAAGTTGTTCCAATAAGCCATTTCAAAATGGCGGTACAGAAGCTATCTCGTTTGTTTGTTCGAGATAAGCTATAAATTATAAGTTAAAAATAGCCGGAGTATTATCACCAACATTCTGCCTTTTGGCCAAGTTATTACAAACACTGGCGGAGCTACAGGGTGGTCCCTGTGGGTCGCGGACCACCCTGCGCTCGGATAATGAGGCCTTCATGTATTTGATCATAATGCAAAAACTTGTTGAATCACAGCTACATTTTACCTCCCGCTAAATCATTTAATTTGCTCTATATGTGTCAAGCTAATGACACGCAACTTGGGAATCTAGATGTACAGTAAAATCGTTGGCTAGCTTGGCATCTAGATGTACAATAAAATCGATGACTAGCTTGGCATGTTCATATTGAACGACAGTTGATGGTTTTAGCTAAAATAAATAGTAATTACTAAAAAAAAGCTTTTAGTGGGAGGATACGAGTGGTGGGGAAAATAAAAAGAGATGCGTAAAGAGACAGGAGCGAGAAGAGTGTGGTAGTGATATGTCCGTGTCCCATAACTTATTTTCAGGATGAGGGAAATAGAGAAATTATTTTAGAAAGTTAAATATTTATATTACCTTCTTTCTTCGTGAGAATGTAAGTCGGTGTAAACGGTCTCGTAAATTTGTCGAGGTAGGTATTTGTTGTCTTAGCTTGCGTTTGCTCCAAATGCGGCTTCCAGGAAGTTACCCATGCAAGCAAACTCTTCTGATCTACTTCTTTATAAAATGTATTTTTTAAATAGCTTTGTCCATAAATATAGAATGTATTTAATGTTCTAATATAAAATTAATGTGATGTTCTCTTTATATCCTGACAAGAAGAAGAAGTAGTGACGTACTGTTCTTCAACTACTATGGGTATGTAATATTTCAATTCTATGTTAAGAAAGCTATATTCGTCTATTTTATGAAGTTCGTATGTCCTTTTTCCCTTAATTGCATTTCGTAATTCAAATACTTGTGTACCGACATGTTAAATTTATAGCGGTTAAATAAATTTTAGACAATGGACTACCATAGCTATAAATCCTGACTACGCCACTGATTACAAATAAGCTGCTTCCGTGCCCTACTGGAAGAATTTAAACAATCCCTGGGATTTGCATCTAAATCTTCCTTTCCAAACAGGCGCGGGGGGAGGGGGGGGGGGGTATGCATCGATACTTTCATACTTCCCTCAAATGTCAACCTGGTAGTTGAGTAATCCGCATATAAATTGATGCCCATACATCTTCAGTTCGAGGCTTCAAGCCCACGAAAATCCAGACAGAAAACTGAAAGGCCCAAAGCATCTACCCGGCTAGGCGGCTACTGCTAAATATCCATGTTGGCTTCTTTTTTTTTTCTTATTTAAGCAAAAGCTATTTGAAATATACTGGATTCTAATTTTAACTTATTTTAATTTTAGCTTTTTTTTTACTTTTTTCCTTTTCCCCTTATTCATTTATGTTGTCAACGATGATGTAATGATTTTTTTCTATTTTCTTTTTCTAAAAAACTAACAGCTGTTAAAATATAATTTTAACTAAAATTCAAAGCTATAAACAAAATTTTAAACCAAAAATTAGTTAAATCACCACCCTTCCACATGAATCTAATCGGGAACCTAACCTAACGTTACGAACAAGTGCATCATCCAACCGTCAGGGCGACGTAATCCATGAACAGATTGTATATATATTTACGCTCGCCCCGCAATCAAATGGCAAACGCCCGCGACCTCCAAGCCGGCGCAACGGGCTCGATCGACCGCTCCTTGATCCCCGTGGTTTACGGGTCAACTTGCAAAGTCCGAAGCCTTCACTCCAACCCTGGAGCAGTACATCGTGCGTGATGCATGTATTTAGGAGACTCCTTTTAACGTGTCCTGCTGCTGTATCTAACTCTGCCGGCACCTTGCACGTCGATGAATGATTGGACCTCACGTTCGTACCATGTGGGCAAAAAAAATGCAAGTTCCATGTGAAATCTTTGGATCAATACGGTGATCAGATAAAGTAACTTACATTTACACGATAATTTTGTTGGATTTCTATAAGCACTATAAGGATTACATTGTTTCGTACGAAATACTCGTGAAATATGTTTTCTACGGTCTTGCTATTTGTAAAACGTAAGAGAGGAAAAGGTGTGGTAAGCCCACAAATCGTGTTGGGTGATGTCTAATTAAAAGGACTTAGTTTCTTTAGAAAGAAAGCTTCTCACCTCACTGCAAAATCAGGATTACTTGACAACAGAGGTAAAGGTTAGAATTCTTGTTTATACACTCTAGGTAAAGGATTAGAATTATTATAATAAACTAGTATGATGGCCCGCGCACTTACGTGGGCATCATTCTTAAAGTATATTTAATTAATTTAGCGTTATATATGTGATGATAACAAAAGAACTACATTTGAAAAATAAAGAATTGTAAATCAATGAAAGAATTAGAATTTTAGAGTGTTATCAATTCGATTTAATTTCCATAGGTCATGTTCTTTTTCAGCTTTTGGTTTCTGTTTTTGGCTTTTCTACAATAACTAGCTTTTAAATGGAGTGTCTTTTCAATATAGGGTCTACTAGTTAATTGTAGTACATACTGTACCGACTTCATTTATATCAGTAAAAATCGCACGTGAGTTTCGATTACTCTGTAATCTCTCACACGAACAATCTAAAAGTCACAAATCTCAGCTAAAAGCCATAATCCTTAGCCAATAAAAATAGACCCATAAACCTTTTTGTTGTAGTGATGTTATGTCAATCGTACTTTTTGTAGTAGTGATGTTATGTCAACGTACTAGGCGATCGGTTCGTTCTGACCGTTGATATCGCAAGTCAACTCCCAAAATGGTCATAGCAATCTTCCAAGCATCGAATACATTGCAAACTCCCATGGCCACCCCAACTCGTTCCCTAGCTCCCTAACTCTATATAAACCCCCCGCATGTGCTTCTCCTCGCACTCCCGGCGCCTCCCAAGAACGAAAAACACCTCTAGTCTCTAGACCCACGCGGCGCACCGTCCAAAATGGCCTCCGTGACGCAGCACCGGCGCGCCATCCTCCTGGCCGTCCTGCTCCTGGCCTCGCCCGTGGCGATGCTCGGCGCCAAGGCCAGCAGCTGCGAGAGCGAGAAATTCCCGGCCGGCAGGAGCTACGCGACGTGCGCTGACCTCCCGAAGCTCGGCGCCACGCTGCACTGGACCTACGACGCTAAGGTCTCGACGCTCTCGGTGGCGTTCGTGGCCAAGCCTGCGGGCGGCAGCGGCGCCGGCTGGGTGTCGTGGGCGATCAACCCCACCGGCGACGGCATGAAGGGCGCGCAGGCGCTCGTCGCCTTCAAGGGCGCCTCCTCCTCCGCCTACGTCGTGAACACGTACAACGTCACCGGGTACCGCCCGCTCGGCAGTGCGTCCACGCCCATCGACTTCAAGGCCACCGACCTCGCCGCCGACGAGAGCGGCGGGAAGATCCGGCTCTACGGCAAGCTGCAGCTGCACCAGGGGATGGAGGCGGTGAACCACATCTGGCAGGTGGGGTCCACGGTGACCAGCGGGGCGCCGGCCAAGCACGAGTTCGCCAAGGAGAACCTGGAGGCCAAGGGCAAGCTCGTGCTCGCCGGTGTCGCGGCGGAGCCCGCCCCTGCTCCGGTGGCCGGGGGGACGTCCGGTGAGGCTGGTAGCATGGGAACGACGGCATCGCCCGGGCCATCCGGCGGGAAGTCGGCGGCGACCACCAAGTACGCGTCGGCTCCGGTGCTCATGCTTCTGGCATTGGCCGGTTTCTTGGTGATTGTATGATTTCGTAGAGACGGTGTTGCATGTGGAAGGACGTAGGAGGTTGTAGTTCTTGACACTTTTTTTTTCTTTTCTTTTTCGTTTGTTTTCTGTTTTGGGGTTGAAATAAAAGAGTTTGTCTCTGTTGTGGAAAGGGTGGCGTTGTTTTAACCTTTTAGGGTTGTGTAGTCATCACCTCATTAATTCTGCTGATTCAGTTTATGAGGCTCCGAGACAGCGCTTACTGGATGAATTTGGTCAACCTGTTAAACCTTGACTTGCATTGATGCTGTGTGCAGAGTGAATCTGAACTATTTGATTGATGATCCGATCTAGCTACGGTATCGATGCTGCAGCTTAAATAAATACTAGTTTTGTTTTTTTTTTCTTGCCGATTCCGTGCGAGACCACTCCCTCCCTCCCTAATAAACAAGTAAGCAAAGCATGCGAGGGCACTTTTAGTACCAACATTGTATACCAATATTTATAGCTTATCATTTTATATAGACATATTAGAAACAATCTTCTTAATATATGATACTCTATTTAGTAACTGTGTCACTCATTAATTCTCTGTCTTATCTCACCTCCTTTCTACTAATCCCTATCTTTCTTTCCTCTCGAATAAGCAATGTGTTGTATGAGATATTACTATCATCTTTCTTAATTGTTCTTTTATATTAGCCTTTTGTTTATTTGATATACTATGGACATTGTTTACTTCACTCCATTGCGAGTGCCCAATCCTACCGCAGATCCTACGTTGGTGGCGTAGTTATTACAGATGATGAGCCGAAGTACTTTGTTCGTCTCTCCCTATTTTGGCGTGGTTATTAAAGATCCAACTGGGTCTGGCGATTCGTGCCTGCGCGCTCCTCGAGACCAAACGAGACTAGCTAGCGTATTATCCAGGGGCAGGACATTGCGAATCGCGATGCACCTCCGCCTGCAAAACCACAAGGTTCAGCAGCCCGCCGGCGCCGCCGCAGCCGGCATGGATCCGTGCTGATAGTTTTTGGTTGTGATTGGTTGTGATTAATGGATAATAGTGATTAATAAATAGTATGACCGATAAATAGTAGTGACTGATAAATAGTAGTGTATTATGTAAAAAACGGAGCAAGGAAAGGTACTAAAATATTTAAATCATCAGCGATTTATGAAATTATGATATAATAAAATATAAAATATGTTATAATATGTAAAAATACATATTGTAGTGGCAGCTAATATAAGGCCCTGTTTGGCACAGCTTCACCAACAGCTTCATGAGCTATTTTTTGCCAAACACCCTTTTTGCAAACAGCTTCATGGGTGAAGCTTCTTTTTTTTCTGCTCTCACCTATGTTGCACGGACACGGATACGTCGACACGACACGACACCGACACGGGAATTCGCCGTTTTCCCAAAAATACCGATACGCCAACACGGCTATATATATTTAAATAATAAATAAATAAATTATATATATATATATATATGTGTGTATTATTTTCTATGTTTCCACATGCTTATTATCTGAAATAATGTAAATTGTAAACTTGTAATTTGTAAAGTGTATACTCGGAATATGTACCTCATGAATTGTTTTATTAATCCTAGTAACAATTGTTGATGTGAATACCATTTCTAGAAATAAGAACTCTATTAACCTGGGAAAAAGTAACATGATCAGATCGGCAAGACTACACGGGAGGAGATGCGAGAGCCGGCGACGCACAGGAGATGTAGTCGACGGCGAGATGCGAGAGATGTCGGCGGCGGCGAGATGCAGGAGCCGGCGGGCAGAGGAGATGCGAGTGAGGAGATGGAGGCGGCGGCGAGGTGCGGGAGCCGACGGGAGCGGGCGGCGGCGATATGCGGGAGCCGACGGGAGTGGGCGGCGGCGCGAGCGGCCGATGCGGAGAAGTGCAAGCGAGCGATGTGAATGATGCGCTCGGGAATCGGCGCTTATGGTTAGGGTTAGGGATGGGCTGGCCTGGGACAGCCATGTCCTGGGCCATTCCTGGGCCAGCTATGTTCAGGCCGTGTCCGACTCGTATATTTACTGTATTCGACACGTGTCGAGAATTTTAATAATTAAAATTAATTCCGAAATCGGTCGATACGTCGCCGACACGTGTCCGTGTCGTATCCGTGTCAGACACAGATACGACGGTTTTGACACGTGTCCGTGCTACAGAGGCTCTCACAAAGGAATGAGGAGAGGTGAAGCTGAAAAAAGTAGCTTTTCACAGCTCTCTCCCTCAGGCCCGCAGTCCTAGGAACCCACTACCCCTCTGGTTCACCAAAATTACACGTGTTTGCCACTAGTCCATCCCGTTCACCTCTCTCGTTCACGAAACACAAACAAGACACTAATATTGCTTCCTAACGATTTTAATTTTTTATTATTTTTTATTTTAATATTTTAATTCATACTCATTCAAATATATTATTTTTAAATTCATATGACCATATACAAACATACAACTCCACATATTAGAACAAGTCAGGTAGACAGGGGCATCTTGGACAATTGCCCTCTCTCAGCCATGCATGAAGCTGTTTTGCCAAACAGTTTTCCAAAACAGATTTAGCTTCATCGGTGAAGCTGCTCGTGAAGATAAAACAAAAAGAACAGCTTCACTAGTGAAACTGAGCTGTGTCAAACGGGGCCTAAGTTAGGGCGTTCCTCACAACGCCCTAATAAGCGCGCGGTCCAGAGATTCGTCACAACGGCCCAGGAGTCGTTGAATGGGCCCATCCAGACGTTGGTATGGCCCGTAGTTGATGGCAAGCAGCGCGAGTCTTTCCGCCGGCTCAGCCAATATGTCTGCACGGGCGGCGGCCCGGTCCATCCATCTGAGACCGCAGCGCGGCCGTTCATCTCACCGAGCCCAGAGTCTAGGGTTGTCGCGGTGCAATAAGACGGACCACCTCGCAGGCTCACACCCCACGAACGGCTTGCTTCTCTGCCGCCGCCGCCTCGCGCTCGCTTCGTCGCAGGCTTCGCAAGGTAGCAACTCAAAACTCACTGATGCGTGATTTCGATGGAGACCTTCTCAAATTCGCTGTCAATCTCGACCGAACTGACATGCTCTCGTCTCTTGGTCTCCACCGTGTAGATGGCGGTGCCGCTGCTGACGAGGAAGATCGTGAAGAAGCGGGTCAAGCAGTTCAAGAGGCCCCAGAGCGACCGCTACAAGTGCCTCAAGGTAACGAACCCATCCTCTTCTTGCGCGAAGCTCTCACCTTTCTTGATTACGAATCAGTGGCGGTCCTCTTTGTTGATCCAGTAGCAGCTCGTTTGTTTGCGTTATATTTGGCACTGGACGAATCCATTGAGGTCATGTGGTTGCCGTTGCTTATCTATGTAGTTTGTTTTTCTTGGTACAGTTTTAGCCTAGAAGATCCTAGTAATAGACAGTGGCGGACCAGGATTTTTAGGATGAATGTTTGAACTTTGGAGCTAAGTTTTGAATATATCGACACCATAACGCATCATTTCCTCTAAAACACTGATACAACAGTACGTGTATATAGATATAATAAAAATACATAAATTATAGTAATTAACGATTTCTTATGAGAAAATAAGCGACACAAGATGATCATAATGGCATGAATTAAACAACAAATTATAGATGTTAATGATAGTTATATATCTTGTTGATTTTGCCTTTTTCTGCTCTTTTCCCCATCAGTAAGAACCGTTCATCTAAGAGAAAATTGTATGTTCTTTTCATGGAACAAAACATAGCAAAAATTAGCATGTAAACAAATATAATAAGGGTCTAACTAATTGCTCATTGTCTAAGACAAAGATTATATTTTTATACAAAATCTATTAGAAAAAAACAAACAAAGCAAATGCTCAGCTAAAAAACAGAGCTGAAATAGAGATGAGTAGAGCAAAGCGGAGAAAGAAAGAAAATAAGTGGAGTGGGACAAAGCACACCTAGATCTGAAAAGAGGATGTTGACGATAAGTTGGAGGTGCCACTCACTTCCCGATGTTGTGCTCCCTCCCGGCTACCGCACTGCTCCCTTCCCATTGTCTGCTCCCTACCTCTGTGTTTGTTGTGCCACCGCCTGCTTACCTGCAACATCTTTCTACTCGTCCACGCTGCCACACGCTCACCTTGCACCCCACGTTGCCTCACGCATGATTACCGTCATGTCATGGCGTCACATCCACCGGTCGTCGCTTGCCTACGTAGTCCATGTCTGCCGATTGTCACTCGCCTCTGCTGCCTGCACCTCTGTCCACTCGCCACTTGAAGGCTGGCCGGAGTCTCCTCCCACACAGATAGCCACAAGATGAGAAAGAGAACAAAGGTTAATATTTTGTTTATATCTTTACCTTTTTGGGCCTTTAGGAGGAGGGCTAAGGTGGAAAGAAAAATAGGTCTAATGTGTTACATGGGCTGCGCATGAGATATGGAGAGTGCAAGTGAATTTATTTGTGGGCATAAAAATATAGTTTAACCCCACTAATAGTATGTGTATCTAATATATCTATTTTATATTTGGTATTTTGTAAAAAAATTAGATATTCAGTTGAATACCCTTGACCTCTTGTAGGTAAGCCCATGGTAACAGACCTTGTGTTAGATTCATAATCTTTTACGTGCAGCCGTAACCAAATGATGGTCAGCTCGATTTGAGTGGTGGTGTTTGTGCATTTTTTAGATAAAGGAGATAACGGTGGTGTTTGTGCATGGGATGGGAGTTTTGCATATTTAGGATGCTGCCTCAGGTTACGATAACCAAGTCTCTAGCAGTAGTTACAGCAGATCAATGCCCTCTTTAATTGTCAAGGGAGATTAAGTTATAGTGATGAACTGTTGCTAAATAACGAACTAAAGATTTTGGAAGCTGTAATGCTCTATTGTGGGAATGGGGAAGAAATGTCTATAACTGGTTCATTCATATCTGGGTAGATTCAAATTGTGCTACTGATGTGTAACCTTGCGCAAGTTTCGTTCCCAATATTTTATCTGGCGATCAATCTTCGGGAGATGTGTGTATATAACCTCTAGGGCAGACAGCCCATAAGGAGAACTGTGCAGAATTTTTTAGTTCTTGAGTGAATTAATTGCTTCATGTAGCATTGCCATTTTCTGTTGGTGTGGTTGAAAGGGCTCATTTTCACTGATACTGTTTCCTGTAGCCAAGCTGGCGCAGGCCAAAGGGTATTGACTCTCGCGTCAGGCGGAAGTTCAAGGGATGCACCTTGATGCCCAATATTGGATATGGTTCTGACAAGAAGACTAGGCACTACCTTCCCAACAAGTTCAAGAAGTTTGTTGTCCACAATGTCTCTGAGCTGGAGCTGCTTATGATGCACAACAGGTAAATTTTATCTTTCCTCCCATTGAGAAGTTTCATAGGTAGATGCCATACATTGGGAATTTACTTGATAATTGTTGTATGGAGGAAAGTGTAGTCTCCTAGTAGGGTGGATAGTCAAGCAAAAGGAGTACAGTAATAATCATCATAGTATATGATCGTTGGTCAGAGAGCTTAAAATCTATTTTTCCAACATTACCTTATTGATTTGGTGGGGGCGCTCAATGCTAGTGTTTTGTTACTCGTACTTATGTACTGTTAATATGCTACTTGTGTTCAAGCTTTTGAAATGCCCTCTTTGCTTATGCCATATTTTGTGCAAGCAGGACATACTGCGCTGAGATTGCTCACAACGTTTCCACCCGCAAGCGCAAGGATATTGTTGAGCGTGCTGCACAGCTTGACATTGTGGTCACTAACAAGCTTGCCAGGCTACGCAGCCAGGAGGACGAGTAGTTTTGGTCCTAGGACAGTACCCTGCTTTGAGAAAGTTTTGCACCATTCTTATGTTGCTGCTAGATTTCCTGCATGGACAAGCATTTTGCTACGAGTGATGGCGAATACTATCTAGTTTTAGCTGGACATCATGAAGTGTGCACCAATGTGACATCTCTTCCTATGAGTCTGAACATGTGTGTTTTGCCCCGCGTGCGTCAGGTTTGTGAGGATGGATTTTGTACTTGAAATGTTTCGGTATTCTTGGTGTTTGGTCTTGACTTAACGCAGATACTTTTGCTCGTTGACTAACGATGCTAGGAAAAAGGGTTGGGAGCACTACTATGGCGTGCTATACCGTTCAAATAGATCCGAATGGTATAGCATTTAACCGGCGCCGCTCCTCCGTCGCTTCCCTCCCCATCCTCTCTCTTCTCAACATCACCTTTCTCACCTTCTTCTCCGGCGCCAGTCTAGCTCTGCGCTCCTCCTTCGCCTTCCCCCGCCTCCTCCACCATCACTTGCGGCCAATGGCGCTGTTACTGCCTCATCGTGCAGCCCCCCAACCTTTCCCCACCGTACCGTCCCGCTGAACTTAACTACCACCGCCCTTTTATCTTGCCCATCGCCTTCGCCGCCGCCTCCCCCCGACTTCCTTCTATGCCCGGGGGAAGGGTGAACCCATAGCGGGAGAACCGGATCTGGCGGCGGAGGAGAGAGAGGGGGATTATCTTTGGCGAGGAGGGAGGGAGCAACGGATGGGAGCGAGAAGGAGCACAAGAGGGAGGAAGCTGCGTATGAGAGAGAGATGGAATGGTATATCGTGAGAACGGTATACCGTTCAGTAGTTTTTCTCTTATATTTTTTTGGCCACTAGACATTAGTAGTTTTTCCTACTGATGCTACTTGACTTAGGCATGTTCCTTTTAACTTCGATTTATGACTTTTGGCTATGACTTATAACTTTTGGACTGTTTGTGAGAGTATAGAGTAACAACAACACTTGTGTGGTTTTAGTCAATATAAATGAAGTCGCTATAGTGTGTAATACAATCAACTTGTAGACCCCGGCTTGAAAAGACACTCTATTTGAAAGTTTGTTGTTGTAAAAAAAGCCCAAAAATATTTTTTAGAAACTGAAAAGAAAATGCCTTGAGGCCCCATTTCAAACGGCTTTAGCTTCTGACTTTTTCTAGCTTCCAGATTATTTAAGGTAGAAGCCACTTGTAATACGTCAACTTTTAATTTCGGGAATTTTTTTGTTTTTTGTCTTTTTTTTCTTCTTATTTCTTTGCATTGTCCGTGACGATATAACGGTTTTTTCTATTTTTTTCTTAGAAAAGGCTAACAATTGCTATATTGCAATTTTAGCTAAAAGTCTTTAGTCAAAAACTTAAAATAAAAGCTAGTTGGAGATTATTACGGAATAGAGTGATGTGAGGAGAGATGATAGCATGATATGGTCGTATTGGAAAGTGTAGGGAGAAGGGTTCCGTCATGGCGTCAGCCGCGGCATGCACCTGCAACGAACGCTGAGCCTGCCGGCACAGGTGCAGAGCCGGACAGGTCCCCGTCCATGTACGCGCAAGCGATCGGCGCGCGTGCCGCTTCAAATCAGTGCCGGGGCCACGCCGCCACGATCGACGGAGACGCGGGTGCGGTTCCTCCATGAATCTGGTGGCCGATCTGCTCGTGTACGTTGTGGACCTGCGGTGGGTTGTCAAGTAGAGGGCCATGTCTTTCTGAGCGTCCGATCGTTCTCGTTCAGGCCGGCCCGCGCAGGAGGAAGCTGTAATACACTGGCTCTGTTTTTTTAAGCTGTGGTGGGTGATTTTTAGAATAGTTTTTGTATGTATTTTTAAGATATTAGTGGATGATGAAGACGTTAATGTGAACGTTGTACATGATTTTAGATTCGAGAAGCCACTCGAAGAATTCACTTCAAAACCTTTCCTATTTGTTTTGAACCTTTCCTCCTCTTCTAGCGGAACCGTGGACACCGGAATAATTTTGGCATACACGTACACGGCTCAAAAACACCAGATCGTAGCGGTAGACCACTGACTAACGAGAGCCGCAGCCACAGGGCTTGCGCCCATTGGCATCGCCTCCAGGACCATGCTGGAACTTGGAAGGAAGCGAGCAACAGGCTAACCAGGACGCGCCCATCTCTGCTATCGGCGAAAGTTCTTAAATGGCCGAGAAAATATCGGCGACCTAGCGTCCTCCCAATCACATGTACACTCTCGCCAAAGCTCTGAATCATCACGTCGAACATACATGTGCGCCCCAAGAAGACAAACTCAGCTCCATCCAAGTAGAGCCGTCGCTGCAGAGCAGAGAAGAGCACCGGCTTCGACAACGATTTGCGCAAGAAATTTACCTCGAGTCGACAGATTCACATGCATAAGCCCGGGGTCACTCGACATGCAGTCAATTGCTTCCATTGCAGCCATTGAAGGTACATGATGCATGCATGGCCTAGCTAGGCCGTGACACTACAGTTGGTACTCTACACAAGGCATCCATCAATGCTCTTGTGGACCAGAGCTCACAAGCTTAACCTGGTTTATCTGACTAATGGGAATTACTGTCCCCCTGTGGCGTTGAAGGCATAGTAAAGATGGCTGGATACGATGCACATCGGCATTGCACAGGAAACTTTTATGTTACTGTCAGACCCGGAATTGCTTCGACAGAGACGGCCAACCAGTTGTCTGAATCCGTATTGAATCATTCTATATTTATAATCGTTACTCTTATCCTATTTGATGTGTTCTTTCCCTCTTTTCTGTGGGTGGACACGATTTATAATTGTATTGCCTGATGGAGATGCTAATTTCATCCTCTTCAATTTCTTGTTTCAGGACCATACCTTGGAACAACATCTCATCTATCACCCATTCATTCATGTCATGGATATATTGCCTGATGGAGATGCTAATTTCATCCCCTTCAATTTCTTGTTTCAGGACCATACCTTGGAACTGTTGGATTATATGTGGGCCAAGCCCATATAATAAGAATAATTCCTATTAAATCTCAAAAGCCCACTCATGCAAAGGAGGCATGCATGTGACCTTTAGTACCATATTGCTAGTTCTAGGAGAGGAAGACCACCTTAAAAGGGATGGTGCACTCCTAGCCACTTGAGGCATGTGTGGGAGAGAACTAGAGGATAACACGCGCGCGCTCGCTCGCCTCGCCTCATTGGGCGGGCGCGCACGGCACTGCGTGAATGGTCCGCCAAAATCCGCTCCAGTGCTTGCACGACGCGCTTCCTTTTGCGCTTTATTTTGCCGTTTTGAGTGGCGGTGAATCCGGATCGGCGGTTGCTAATCCGGTTCGATTACGAGTTATGGAGAACGTGCAGCGTCTTGATCACGCGCCCGGTCTTCTATAAATACGAGCCGCCGCTTTCATACGTAACATGCGAAAATCAATCTAGGTTTTGCCTCCTCCATCCATTGTCTTCTGCGCGTCCCACGTAGTCTACTCCGCCCCGCCCGCCGCTGCACCGCCGTTCGGAGAGCGGTCTCCGAACCGCCGCCAAGTCTCGCACCGGAGAGGCGAATAAGGTTTTGGGAAGCGCTCTGCGCGATCGCCGCCGTAGCTCGCTCGTCTTCCTCGTTGTTCGGCCGCGAATCGTCATCGACTTCGTGTCATCTCACCGTGCTGCGGCGTCTACATCTCGCAAACCGATCGAATGAACCATCGCACGCAATACGTCATGTTCTCCGTATTAGATCTGCTCATGTACGCTTCTGGTTTACATGTCTAGATCTTTTATGCCTGTGATGGTTCTGTTATTTTGCGTGCATGATATCATGATTTATTTATAGAATAAATTAAACCTACATGTGCTTATATATTCAACAGGAACAACATCTCATCTATCACCCATTCATTCATGTCATGGATGCCATCATGAGCGATAAGCCCTTGATGAGTGATTGGATCGAAACAAGGGCCATCCATTCAGTCTGTTCAGAGCTTCAGATCTAATGCACAGTGATCACTGATCAGTTTGCTACAGTTCGCCATGGATCATATATGTTTGGATCATAGGCTACTGCTAATTTGCGCCCTTGGTCCTCGGCACGGTGAGTCCTCCCACCAGTCCTCTTCCCCCCTCTTGACTGTGGTAGTGTGGTTTAGCCGGCGGTGAGGGCAGCAGCGGCTAGGAGGTAAGAGATATGGCTGAGGTCGGTAGGAATAAAAGCACACAACTGTGGAGACCCTCGAGGCAGTAGTAGACTAGATGCCCTAAGGGTGTGTTTGGTTTGAGGGATAGGGTGGGATGGAATGGGATGGTTCCTTTGACCAAGCCTATCCATGTGTTTGGTTTGAGGGATAGGGTGGGATGGAATGGTCCAAAATGGGATGAGCCTGTGCAAATTTAGAGAATATTCTTCTTAGATGCTGGACCATGTGGTTCCACCTTTTTTGTGGAACCATCTCATCCTATTCCATCCCATCATATTCCACTTTCATCACTCCAACCAAACACATCCTAAGTCACTTGCTATGGACTGATGGGCCTGCGAGATGAGATAGCCTATTTGCTTCTTCATTTTCTTTGTTATTGTCTCTTTTATGTCTATTTGTGTGTGACATACTTATATCTCATGTATGTTTCTCGGCACCATGATTTTAAATACATAAATTCAACCTAATTCATGTATATTTTTAGAAATTTTAGTTTTAGGGTATATACCCATTTATAGCAATTTAAATGAAACACACATTTCAAAAAATATATTCGAATTCAATGATTTTGAACCAATTTAGATCACATGTTTTATCAATATTTTATATAAAATCAGCACATAACTACAACCAAACTATTATAAAAAAAAGGCAATTCTGGTTCGAATTTTATTTCAAACTTGTTTGAATTATTTAGTAAACTAGTTAAACTCGACATCTAAAATATTTCAAAAAAATTTGCACACGATACATGGGAAAATACCTCTTTTAGATTATGGTACCCAAACACCATGATGTACCAGTTAATTATATACATATATATATATACATATACATGTGTCGATGTTATAGTATCGATCTTACATTTGATTATTTGAATTCAGGGAAACTCTTGCTACGACCTAGCTACGATCATACAGAGAGACACACACAGGAATTTTTATGCAGGTTCGGGCATTCTCCTACAAGAATAACAACCCAACTCCTATGTGGCTATTGCTCAATGAACTGCTTACAACTGAGAGAGGAATGCGAGATATCTTGTTCTACTCCTATTCTCCCTCAGGTCTGTCCTCATTCTCCCCTCTTCTCCCTGATGTCCATCTTTATATAACTTGCAAAGCAGCGACAGTTGTTCCATGCCAAGAGACGCCTTTATGTTTCGGATGATAACCGTCCAATGGGAGTTATTGTCAGAAATATGTGGTATCTTATATGTCGTGCGATGGGTATTGTCAGAGAGAGGGAGAGATTACACGCAGTTATTCTAGAGAATAAATGCACATGCTAAGCATCTCTATGTATATATACATACATACATACATATGTATACATACATACATACATACATACACATATACATATGTATATATACACATATGTACACATACATACGTACACATATACATATGTATATATACACACATATGTACACATACACACAGTTGTGCTATTCTACGCCTGTGCGCACTGTTCGCGTCGAAAATTTACTGTTGTGCGTGACTGAAGTTACCGACAGTACTCTCGGGAGTACATACTCCCACTTTCAATATACAACTTTAACGACTATTTTTATTTCTCTTTATCACTTTCAACATACTTAAATACTAATTCTAAGATACTCTAATACGACTTGGTTGAAAAATTTTCATCGGAATCCTTTATTTTTGCTATATATATATATCATTTTCTATACATAAAAGGACTATATACACAAATTATGCTATAAAAAGTAAATTTTTACAAAAATTTTCATGGAACTCACTTTTGAGTATATTATAATTATTATTAGAGTATACTCAAATAAATAAAGAGGTATAACAACACCATTAAAGCACTATATGAAAAGTGGGAGTACGTACTATCAAGAGTATGGAATTATTTTACTATACATACACACACGGCTGCGCTATACGGGCTGGAAAGTTACTATCGTGTGTGAATGAAGTTACTGTCAAATACATACATATACATATATGAATATATGTATGTATGTACGGCTACGCTATTCTACGCCTACGCGCACTGTGCGTGCCGGAAAGTTACTATCGTGCATGAGTGAAATTACTATCAAATACATGTATAATTACTGCTAGTTGTGTAGTGTTACAACTGACAGTAATTTTACATGTGTTTGGCAGTAACTTCACTCGCACATGGTAGTAACTTTTCGACGTGCATTTTACACCTACGTGCAGAATAGTGTATGTATGTATGTATGTATGTATGTATGTATGTATGTATGTATGTATGTATGTATGTATGTATGTATGTATGTATGTATATATGTATGTATGTATGTATGTATGTATGTATGTGTGTGTGTGTGTGCATGTATCGCTGTATTGGTGTTTTAAGAGAAATAGCGTATCGCGGTATCGGTGTATCTAGGCATCCTAGTTGGTAGACCTTGAAGTTAATAAGACATCAAAGACCAAAGGATATATATGGAGTGCATCACAAGACCAGCAAATTTGGCTGGTGATGGTGATGTCCAGTGCAGCCAGCCTTGCATCCTGAGGATGTGATGCTTCACCAGTTAGTGGGAGTACGGGACTGTCTTGGTGATCAATTCCAAATGAAATCGATGAGGGCACGGGGCTCCTTGAGCAGTATTCCAGTGGACCAACAGTTTTTCAGTGTACAATGCAAACTCTGCTGAAGCTAGCTGGTTTAAGAAGGGAGTAGTGCTTTAATGTTTTTCATTCTAACAATAATAGTACTAATCTCAAAACATACGAAGGGGTAAGTAATCACTATCCATCATTCAGTTCTGTTTTAAAAGTTGTGCAAATCACTTTGAAAAAAATATTGAAGCACCTCCCTTAAATAAGATCACAGACCATATATGGTAAATGCAGACAAATGTTAACTGCAAAATGACCCGGCTTAAGTAGGCGGGTTTAACATCCTTAAATGTGGTAAGTAGAGACGATATTAAGTGGAAATATATTGAAGTAGACGAGCTTTAAATAAGGAAATTGACTGAAATTACAACCCAGTTTCAGTGAACTATTGCTTATGCAAGTATGAGTTTATTGGTAGAAGATATCTTTCCATTTACAAATAGTGGCCCAGTGGCACCTTCAAGCATCAGGGAAAAGTATTCTTGTAAGAAAGGACGTCAATTTTGAAGCCTTTGATACAGTGTTGGCTTATGTGTTTCAAGTACTGAAATTGTATACGATCTTGTCATGAGCTGTATACTTTGCAGCCATGAATTTTCAACAGCCTGTCCATTTTTCAGAGAGGACAAACTTACAAAAGTTGTACAATCAATTGGCTTTCTCCAGGGAGTAAGAAACGGAGCCAAGCGCGACAGGGAACCTAACTGCATAAATTAGTATCGAAGACATGACTCTTTTTAAGATACCTGTAGAAATTAGGCACAAGAATAGGGAGGCAGCAAAGCCTGATCCTGATGTTGACACTAGAAGACTTTGGTGCAAGTAACCTTGGATTACTATGTAGGAAAATGAAAATATTTCCATGCTAACAAAACTACAAAGAATGGGATGGGGGGGGGGGGGGGGTGGAAGTGTAAAGAATGGGGGAAAAGTGTAATCTGGACGGCTGGAGTAAGTAGTAAACGTACAGTGACATTTTTGTCAAAACTGAACAAGATTCAGTAGCCAGCACGGATGACGGCAGCATAGTTCAGTACCACGAAATGAGATCCAGCAAGCAGCGAAAAAAGCGATAGCTTACCTACCAAACTTGTGAGACAATGACGCCCGTTTGTTTGTACGTAAACGAAGACATGAAACAGCTAGAACCTTTTCCCTACGTAGATGAATTGTGATGTGAGTTGGCTGAACAGGAAAGCTGTTGACTACCCATGGTTGAAGGCATGAACTGAATTACTGAAGGCAGGCAAGAAGGCATTACATGGCTTTGAAGGTAAAATTAAACTTGGTTTGGAGGTTATAGTTTTTAACAGCTGTAAGTTTGCAGGTTATAAATCTCATAATTTATGATGGAGCACTGTTTCATTGTGATGAGCCTTCAAGATGTATCACTGGAATTACTTCATTATGATATTGTTTCAAATAAAATTACTTCAGTAATAAGGTGGCAACTCAGTTGCAACAAGATGAAGCAGAAACATTCATAACATGCTGAGGATAAATATCTCATACTTTCCATTTAAAGGCAAAATGCACCAGTACATGGTATCATCCCAATCCCTGCCAGCTCTTACATATTAGAAGAGAGATGGTGCTTGTAAAATTTGCACCATATCTAGTACATAAACTACTATTTGTGAGATCATATAATCTCATAAATATGGGAAGAACAAGCTGCCGTACATCCACCATACAATAAAATTAATCAGTTCTCAGGCCTGAAGTCTAAAGACTGTTAGCTTAGGAGCTTCACTTGCCATAGTTGCCATTCTTCCAATGTACAAAAATACCGACCTTGGTGATTATCAGTGATGGTCTAGAACTCGATCTTTGTATGATCTGCACCTTGTAACTGACCTGTGTCAATTGAACCATACAGGCTATTAGGCTAGGGTAATTGCCAAGGCGTGCAATACAAGTGAATCATCATCCATTATACAAACCATCAAAATGCGGTGCTGAAGCCCCATTCTGCTGGCTTTGCTCATTGTCAATACGCAAAGCATTTTGGAGATCCTCCTCCCAGAAATCCCTTTGCTGAAAAAAAAGAGGAAAACAGTATTATGATAAGATGCATATTAACTCTCATTAATTAGGTAGATTGCAATTCCATATTAACTCTCATTGATTAGGTAGATTGCAATTCTTCAGGCAACAATCACCTGCTTTTGAAAAGCATACTGTGGGTTGGCCGTGTGGGGTAGAGCCGTGTCTAACAGACCTAGGGAGCATTGGTTCTCCATAGTACCAGAACCGAAGGACTGGAAAAGATCTGTTTGGTCAGAAAATGGAAAAGCTGCACCAGCACTTTCCAATGGAAAGACCGAACTCACTGAAGGGCCGCAAGCTTGGTACATCTGAATATACAGAAGAAATAACATGTTAGGGGCAGATTGTTTCATAGACCAGATGCACGAGAAATGAGATAATTCACGCTCACATCTTTGTGTAAGAGGGTTGACAAGTTGCTGAAGTCAAGTTGTGGATTCACGGTTGCAAGCTTCATGGACAAGAACTGAAAGCGTAAAAAATATTGATAGGATTAGAATTCCGTGAGAACCACAAACTCTGATTGTGTGACACAACTAACTGTAGGCAGTATCTAACCTCGACTTGCTGCTGCAGCGATTGTACATAGTTTATGATCTCATCAAGCTTGAGCGCTTTGCCAACCACCTACAATGGGAAATTTCTTCAAATTAGCCAACTTATGGGTAACGAACTAACAACTGACACTTTGACACAGCAGTGCCCCATTCAGAAATCTTATGATACCTTGTTACATCCTGGAACTATGTCCTGAAGCAATTGCATCCTCTGGCTAATCTTCTCTCTTCTAACCTATTAAACCACAAATGACAGTGAATAATTTTGCACTTAAGCCAAAAAAATTAACAATTTTGCCATATAATTGAAATGACAGAGCCGAGTAAATTCCAGTATATTACCCTCTCTGCAAGGCTGTGGCTATCAGTTGCCTGCCCTCTCCTTGCCCGGACATGGACGTAGTCCTTGGGAGGCTCAACCGCCGGCTTCGAGCTCTTCCCCTTGCCCTGCTTCTGCCCTCTGTCCCCGACCGAGCTATCGCTCGCCGTCTCCTCCACCTTGGGCTTCACCGGTCTCTCCTCCATTTTGCATATCTTCGAGTCCGATCCCTTCGCCTCTCCCACCTGCAAACCAAAACCGACGATATCTTCAGCACGAGAGTAACACATCAAGAACTCCAGCAAGCTTGTCCATGGCAGAATTCCCCCACGAAGCTGAAGTTCCCCACCTTGCAGGGGCTGCTGCTTAAGCAGGCTGCCTCCTTGCCCTTCCCAGTACTAGCCCCCGCGGGCGCTTTCCTCTTCCTGGCATTAGCGTCCCTCGCGTAAGCCCAGGCCAGGTCGGACACCGAGGACCCCTCCGGGGAGCCGCCTAGCTCGCCGTCCCCCGCCGCCACCCCTGCCATACTAAAGAGACCGCCACCGCCGCCGACGGACACCCTCGCCGCGCGCTCAGCGAACCCCGCGCCGCTGCCGCCGCCGCACAGCGTCTCCAAGAACCCGCCGTCCAGCACAGGCGCGCCGAAGTCGAGCCCCGGAGCGCAGGATGACGAGCTCATCAGCAGGCTGGCAACGTAGTCGCTGTCCATCGTTCCCGGCGCCAAGAAACCGCAAGGATCGCGCAGGAAGCAACAAAAAGCAGGTCAAGAAGTGGATTTGGGGCAAGTGGGCGAGGCAGGCAGACCGAGAAGGTGGTTGGTGGACTCGCCGATCGATTTATAAAGGGGGTTTGGGTGGCGGTGGCGGTGCAGAGCAGCACAGCGCGTCAGCGCGGAGTGGTGGTGTGGTGAGGTAGGTGGGATGGGTGCTTGCGGCGGTGGGTTACTGCATCAGCTTCGCTAGAGCCATGTTTTTCTCGTATTGTCGATGCCTTTCGAGTGCGTTTACTGAGACGGTGGCGAAGACGGGTTTTTGGGTTTGAAGGTCTGTTCAAAGATGTTGATTTTAAAAAAAGTCGTTTAAAAAAGATATCTTATTTATTTTGGTTTTTGAATAAATCCAAACTAAAAAACAATGAAAAACTAAGAAAAACCGAGCTGGAACGGGGAGATGTGACTTTGCCCATAAGGATATCTACAATATGTAATATTTATATTGCTTCTAAGATAGAATCCGTAGATAGTCTCTAAGCTTATCAATTTTGTCTGAAATATATAATATTTGTATTGTTTCTAAAGTGAATCTAGCAAACTAAAAAAAAATTTCTCTTCTCATCATCCAAACCTCTCTGACAAGTGGGTCATTCGAATAGTTTAGTCCGAAAAGACAGTTTTTAGACCTAGAGGCGATACCATCCTTTCTTTTAGGGACCGAGTTTTGTAATGTATTTGAGATAGCCTCTAAGACTACCTCTATCTTTTTAGAGGCTATTTTAGTCCAACACCGTAGGTGCTCGAAGCCGATGCAAGAAAGAAAGTTTTTTTTTTTTTTTGTTATTGAACGGGTGGGGGTGGGGAGGATGGCTCCGGGTCTTTTTGCTGCGGAGATGGAGATGTTTCTATCCTCACCGACTCTGCCGCGCTGATGGGACAAGGATCCGTTGCAATTGTGTTTACATCAGACCACGAAAGGTTAGAGGCTACTATTTTGCTAATTGGAGTTGGTGTGTGGTCTGTGTCTCTCGATGGGAACATGTTTTAGGTTTACTGTGGAGCTCCTTGGATTTTTTCGGCGAGAATTTAGCGAATGTGTAACCTCATGATTTGCAAAGAAATAAGTGGCCGTGTTGATATGATTGCACTTGTGTCTTCCCTTTTACGAAACCCTCTCAACCCACTCGCGGATCGACGACGCTTGTGGAGCAACGCCTCGGCATTTCCGGCGCTGATAAGGTGCGTATTAGCCACTGTGGCGTCAAATTATCTGAGTTTCTAATTGTCGTACTTAGCAGGCTAGCAACCGCTTGTCTGAAAACAGAAAAGAAGTGGATCTGGACACCACCCGCCTAATTGCTTCACTCGAAGGAGCGCCTGGATGCAAAATTAAAGCTAGCTCACGGGCTATCTTTGAGAATTTTAGGGTTATCAGTTCTTTAATATCGATTTTATGTATGATTTGTTTGCATTCGAGAAAACTCTAAAAGACTCGATGTATGAACATGTAAAATAGAGATACAGAAATTGTTATACAGATTTATGCCATCTCCTAGAAGAATAATAACCATACGTCCTGTATGGCTATTACTCAGAGAAATTAATTACAACTGAGAGTAATGCGAAATACCTAGCACTATCTCGTGATCCAATGTGATCCGCTCTCCTCCCTTTCCCCTAGCGTTAACCTTTATATAGTTGACGAAGCGACGGTCATTGTCCTGCGCCAAAAGATATCTCAATATTTCGGGAGATAACCGTTTGGCGGAAGTTATTGTCAGAGAGGTATAGTAGCCCGCTCATCGTGCATCGCTTGTTGTCAGATAGAGATCGTGTGCGGTTATTAGAAATAAGCACATGTTCTAACCGTCTCGTCAGATAGACTTACCATGCAGTAGGTAATTGTAGACAGACCAGTTGAAGATTGAGTAGTCGCAAGAAGGCTCACGATACAACTACATGGTCATAAAAGAACTTATGCTATGTGATGGTTGTAGAAAAGTTTATGACTACGTGATCGTAGAAAAGTTTACGACTACATGATCGTAGAAAGACTTATAACTACGTGGTCATACAAAAACTTACGACTATATGATGGTTGTAGAAAGGCATACGACTAAGTGGTCGTAGAAAAGCTTACGACTATGTAGTCGTAAAAAGATTTATGATGACGTAGTTGTAGAAAGACTTACAATTATGTGGTCGTAGAAAAACTTACGACTACATGGTCGTAGAAGGACTTACGACTATGTGGTCATAGAAAGGTTTACGACTATGTGGTCATAGAAAGGCTTATGACTATGTGGTCATAGAAAGGCTTACAACTATGTAGTCATAGAACGACTTACGACTACGTGGTCGTAAAAGAACTTACGACTATATGGTTATAGAAAGACTTACGACTATATGGTCGTAGAAAAACTTACGACTGTGTGTCATAGAAAGACTTAACGATTACTTTGTGAAATCTCTCCCTTATCGATAAGGGATATACTCGGAGAACATAATGACGTAATAATTAGAGGATTATTATATCATCGTCAAGGGTCTATTCATATTATCTTCTTTTTATTTTTGTTTGGAGAAGTTAGAAAACAATACGAGCATCCGGTTTTCTAAAGCGATTTCCTCACTCTTCTTACTCTTGTCTCGCTTTGGAGATAAGGTGGAGGATCACGAGCGCACACACCTTACTCTTCCCGCTCCCGTCTTGCACACATATCTCTCCCTTACTTTCCCCACCTCCCGTGCTCTCATTCCACTTTTTTCAACCACTATTGTTTATTTTTCAGTCAAAAACCATCAGTTGCAATCAAAAACCATCTGTTGCAACTAATATAAATGGGTCCTTATGCTTCTGGATACAATGGAGCTGCCTAAAATCAATAAGCTTTTGTTTCCCTGATCTAAGTAGCGTCTATCTGTTTCCATTCTCTTGCTTTATTGATTCATGCAAGGCAATCGGCATGAGTTCCACGAGTTCTGTTTTGTGTATTCCGATGAAATCTTTGGATTATATTTGTGGTTTTCATAAAATCTTCACAAATTATTTCTAATTGAGCGCTTTGAATTAGCTCCCAGTAAGAAAACTTTTTTATTCCAAAACAAATGGTAGAAATCAAACTCAACTGGATGAAGTTTCTCCCAAACTCTAGGGATGATCACCCCAACTCCCGTATGGTTTGCTATCTGAAGAGTACTAGCAGATTAATTGGAGTTAATGATCAACCATGCATGCACAATATGTGGCCTAGTACTTTTCATCTTATAACTTATGGTTTATACTTTCTTTTGAATAAACAAACAAGACGACTTCTCTGCTGTCGTTGTGAAGTGACTTATCGGAATAGCTTTTTTGAAGCGACTTATCATTATTCAATTCATTTATACAACCACTCACGTTAGAGTCAAAAGCATAAGTTTCAATCATAAATCATGAGCCACAATAAAAAAAGAACCCACGCATATTTCAATAAGAAAGCAAAGCCAAACTTGACGTTTGCCATCTTTGTCGGCTGCATACACATAAGCAAACAAATAAATAAGGCATGGCTATTCTATGATTGTAGGATCGAAGATAGCAACAAAGCGAGGCTGAATAATGCTTCAAAAGTCTTTCCCAAATATTCACTTATCCTTTGCTACGATAGCTACAAAGCTATGGAGATTTGGATAGGAATCCTACTCACAATCTGGAGAAATACGGAGCTGTACCACTGTGGAAAACTAGAGACTCTCAAAGCTGAGCAAAACTAGTCAGAAAAATAATGTGGTTGAACTTCGACTACGTGGTCAGAAGTCCCACAAAGTTGAGCACAACCTGATTGGAAATCAACGTGATCGGATTTCAACTATGGTGGTCGACGACTAGATAATGGTCTAGAACCAACGTGGTCGTAACCAACGTGGTCGAAAGCCAACGTAATCAAAACGCGACTCAATGGTTAATGACCAGAGAGTGATCAAAAACCATCGTGGTCGAAATCAGTATGGTCAAAACCAATATTGTCAAAAATCGACGTGGTTGATGTTCAGTGTGCAATCGAAAAACCAGCATGGTCGACGACCAATGAGTGTTCGAAAACCAACCTGGTCAAGACCGATGTGATCATAACCTTCGCGATTGATGACCAGGAACCACTGTCAGAAAACAAATTGTGTAGATGATGACCAGAGAATTCATAACAGTTCAGAATATGACTTGAGTGGTCTATGACTAATGAGTAATCGAAACCAAAGTGGTCAAATCAAGTCAAAACATGACCAAAGTGGTCGACGACTGGTGAATGGTTGAAAACCAAAGTAGTCGAAAACCAGGGACTGTGATACTATCGCTACAAGGCTTGTGGTACTACTGTTTCCAACAGAAGAATAGGGTTTTCAGCCCGACCGCGAGAACCAAAATCGATAGAACTTTCTATCGATAGAACCAAAATGTTTAACTCTTGTCAATATATCAACAAATCAAACTAGCAGAATATTTCTAAACAGCCACTGCGATCTCAACTTTGACAAATTTCCTCATCAAACAATCTCAAAAGCCCACAATCTATCATGCAACGCCTTTTATGACCACAGCAGAGTACGACCATGGAAGCTTATGACCACGGCAACTTACGACCACAATGGCTTACAACCACAGAAGCTTATGATCATGGCAACATACAACCACAGTGGCTTATGACTATAGATGATTACGATAACAGTGGCTTACAATCATGGTAGTTTTCGACCATAGCAAACTTATGCACAATAGTAATAATAATGTAAATGAAAGCTCACTGTGTGATGGAAATCCAAGCCACTAAGAAAGTCGTAGGGGCAAGGCTCATTGCAAGAACGATGTCCCAGAAAACCAATCACAGGCATATGCCCAGATATCGTCGGAGAAGTTAACGAAGATACAATGCCCAACTTCACAAATCAGTACTCACCAAATTGTGAAGCTAAGGAGCTGATGATGCCGCATAAAGCCAATACAATCTCCAATCAGATGAAGCAATTGAGGAACCAAACACGCAAGAACCCAGAGAAGAACTTGGCTCACATAGCAACAACCAAGAGCCCAACACCCCCCGTGGATCTGTAGAGACAAGCCGGAGTGGATATCACCGAGACTGCAGTGAGTTCGCTGGAGCAAACCGCACAGGAGATCAAAGAGAAATCGCCACCACTTGCACTCGGATCTGGGTCTACTCTTTTTACTGTGTTCGCCTGAGAACTCTCCCATCGCTCAGTTTAAAGGGGTGTCTCAAAGATCAGAGATCAGCTGAGGTACGGCGGTGCCCAAAACGGCCACCCGCACCTTCCACCCAAAGACCAAGGAGAAAAGCGGGTTAGCCAGATGTGAGACGGCCTCACATTCTTATCGCCTCTTACATGTGGGCCCATGAGAATTTCTTTTCCTTTATTTCAGAAATGAGGAAAATTCCCATATTGCCCAGCGCTAAATACCTGAGAGTTGCCACTATAGATGTATTCTAGTATTTTTTTTATTTCTCTGGGTTAAAATTAATTGTAAACTGTCTATTTTGCCATCCACCTAGCTCGGTCTAGCTAGACCTCATTCCCCTGCTCGACTGCTCCAGACATGATTGTAGAGTGCAGACCCCATTCGTTCCCAACCTGATCCCATTCTCCATGCCATCCTCTCCTCTAGCCCTAACCCTACCACGGCGGTGAGCCGGAGTTCGTGTCAGCAAGCAGCCAGCCATTTACTCGTCCCCACGCTATTCTATGTTGTTCTTGTAACTGAGATAAATGAGGATCATGCATAATTATTTTGGAAGAGTTGCAGGTGACTATATGAATGCATATCAGATTGCATGCATTTCCGGCTACAAAAATGCTTATGCATTTTTATGCCTTTCTCTTTATTGCCCATAATCAAAATTCAGAAACTACATAAGTGTTTCAGTGCCGCCACCGCCTTGCCCCCTTTGTCAAGCCCAAGGAGGTGCAACCGCCGCCGCTGCCTTGTCCCCTTCATTGCACACAGAAGGCCACGCGAGTACGCATCAGACCAAGTTTAATAGCATAGATAGCTGCTACCTCTAATATATTTCCATGTCATCAAAAGGTAAGATGCAGCCAATTCATACAATAAGCTGGCTATAAGTTATCTCTACAAGAGCTCTCAATCATTTAATACATACATGGGTATTGGTTATTTAATACATGCATGGTATAGCAGTTAGTTCTATTGGTACATGCATGGATAACGCCTCTTTTCCTGTGCTATAGCCTGACTCTTGCATGGGAGTCGGCTTGGCTCTCTCTCTCCTTTTCTCTCCCCTCTACATAGGACTATGCTGACATGGATTTTCTTATAGCTAGCACAGTCAGTCTTATTAAACTTACTCTCAGGAGTAGACAAGGCCAGGTTGACCAGTTCGTGCGCACCTCGGAGCAAGCAGATTCCAGCAAGTGTCTAGCGTGAACCTGGCTAAACGTACCCAATAGGGAGGGGCGCAAGGGGCATTTCACAGTGATTTTCGGCCCAAAAAATTCAAAAATGCTGAAATACACCCACAATGTCAAATCTTAGATATTTAGTGCTTATTAATGGCAAATTATCAAGAAAAAACTTAAATGTGGCAAATACTATATAGGGTCTCGGAGTGGGAAACACTCAATTTTACATTTTCTTTTGGTACCAAGTTGTGGTAGAGCAAAACAAGTTCAGCATTAACAGATGGCTTTAATATCGTATCAGTAGTATATTCCTACCAAATTGCTGACTCGCCATATAAAAATTTGTACTGTTTCTTTATCCGGTATATGTGCTCCCTTAACTTTGTCACTGTCGTTGGTTCAGTGGTGGTTGGATCTGAACTAGCAGCAATGCTTGGTGCTTTGGTGGATGAGGATCTCAAGCGAGAAGACTACCTCATAGTATTTCCTCTTCTTTTTTTGGAGAGTATTTTCTCTTGGGTTGATGATGTCTGCTACTTCTACCACATTTTTTTCTCAGCTTACAATTAGTACTTGGTTTTGGCTGGCCCAAGGTGCATATTCCAAGTGTTGAGCTCTTGCCATGGTTACACGTTAGTACTACGTTGAAGAGTTGGAAGATCGAGAGCAATACTTGCTATACACGGGTTCGGCTGTTGCTGAAATATAGTAGAACTTTGCAACACATGAACCGAGGGAAGGTTATTGTACTTTGTAAACTACTCCATGACCTACTCTTAACTATAGCTTTTTCTGTCAAGAATGTTGGGGCTATCCCCTTGGGCGCGAGCATGATCCTTAGCATATTCATGGATCTTGCCACTGTGACAACCAGAGGATGGCTACAATGACCGACTGAATCCGTTAAGCATTTCAGCATAACTAGTCCAGGGTGCACTGCAAATGGAGCTCAAAGATTGAACAAGCATAGCCTTATAAGGTTCATATCTGACATGTCAAAGGCTCAAAGCACAAGCCAGAAATTCTCGTATTTTCATACCATGCACAGGTGATTTCAGGTGACAATGCTCATTTCCCAATTTCCAATGAGCAGGCTGCAAGATGAATAAGAACTCTTATCTTCCATAGTGTACAAAACACTCTATCCTACATCGCAGCACCCTCCTAAGCACAGCTTACAGTCGCATAAGCCAACAAAAGCGGCAAGCATAATTTTTCCACTGCTAACAAACAAGGGCAATCCACATTCTTTCACATCAAAACTACTGTAGGATGATAATCATACATTGCCAGAGTCAAATCATTAACGAGAGCAAGATGGTTAACAATATCGAATCCTGAAGCAAACAGAAAGGAAAACAGAATTCCTGGTGCAGGATAAATCTACTACAGGTGAACCAATAAAAAAAATCCAAAACTACTACTATTCGAAATAGTTTACTCATCCTCCTGGCTGCGAAGCCTGGCAAGCTTGTTGGTGACCACCATGTCAAGCTGTGCAGCACGCTCCACTATCTCCTTGTGCTTCTTTGTGGACAAGTTATGTGCGATTTCAGCACAGTACGTCCTGTTTGCAGAAAGATACTAGTTTTAGCAAATACTTGATAGAGCACTGAACGTGGGAGACAGCTGCAGCTCTCAAGATCAATCAACTTGATGAAGATCAAAATGCATAACTGTTGTGCATCATAAGCAGCTCCAGCTCAGAGACATTGTGCACCACAATCTTCTTGAACTTGTTGGGCTGGTAATGCCTGGTCTTCTTGTCAGAACCATATCCAATATTGGGCATCAAGGTGCATCCCTTGAACTTCCTCCTCACACGAGAATCAATACCCTTGGCCTGCGCCAGCTTGGCTACACATAACAGTAGAAGTGAATTAATTACACATCAGATAGCAGCTTCAGCAAGCATAGCAAGATAAGCATGGAAAGGAAAAAACAGGACAACACCCAAGAGTTCAATGTATTAAACCGAATCCTTGCTATGGTGTGTAGATGATCAAGTGTACTGAATCCTTGCTATTAGCATAGTGAATATTGCGTAAGAGCACAAATATTGCAAAAGAATAACCAAATAAACCTTCATGACAAAGCTACTTGGAATAGCACACTCTAGCTAGATAAACATATTAAAGATTTAAAATGTACGCATCTCTTGCTAATTTCATGCAACATTCATTTTCAGCAAAATAAAGCTGTCCAAATACATATATCATCACTAGATGGGTAAAACAAACATGATGAAATCATACATTAATTGGAGGGTATCTCATTTTGTTATCCCGAAATATTGCACGATTGTCGGCATACACAGGATAAGAGCTAAACATGGGTGACCCAGACGCTTGTAAGTAACCACTGATCCCACAAGCTTTCAAAATATTCAATGATCATGCTAAATGCAACAGGCATGTGCAACCCCATTCACAAGTGAAGTGAGTTCAAAGTGGAGTTCAATGGATCCAGACATTAGGTCCAGTATCGTCTGGAAAACACAAGCTGAGTGCAACATACACAGCAAACTCTCAAAAACGAACACAACGTAGCTCCAATGCAAATTTCTAGCAACCATCACAGTGTGACAGACTGATTCGTTGTGCCCACGTGAAATACATGCCTGTATGACCACAATGCATTACAATTCATTAGACAACCAAACCATCCCCTCCATGCTCACTAAACACACTACGACAAGTAGACGACTTTGCAACCAAGATTTCGCGGACAGAACTAGCAAGTAGCAAAGCAATACGACATCTAATCTAATGGCCTATTATAAATAGCTTCTAACTTTTGGCTTGTAAAATTCGGAAGTTGAATGGAGTGGTTTTTTAAGGACTATATGAGAATATCCAGAATAATATTGTGGTGAACCATTGTAAGGTTTGTGCAGTGGTCAAATTATTTTGCAAAGATTACATTTGATTTAGACTGATTTCTAGAAGTACTAAAAAATCGGTTCTGCTGCAGTTGTGAACGCAGTAGTACTACATAGCAGTAGTACCGCAAAGATTTGTGTGGTAGTACCGCAAGGCGGTAGCTCCGACTGTGTAGCGGAACATTTTTTTCAGATAGGTCCAATTCAGAATTGCAGGGTGCGGTAGTACCGCAGTGCAATAGTCAAGTGCACGAGTCTGAAGAAAAGATAGGGAACTCAGCCTTTTTGGCTTCCTTTGCTCTCAATATCTTGATGATTACCAGAAGAAAGGCTGGAAATGTGGATGAATCAAATGAATGAACATTGCCCATGATTGAGGCCCTGTTCTTTTTTTTTTATTTTTCAGCAGGTTTTAGCTTCTCTCAGCAATCAATATTCATTAGACTAAAAAACCGTAGCTATAAATCTCAGCCTAAAGAAATAGGCCCTAAATGTTGATAATACTGCTTCGATCCAGACTATTTCCTCGGTTGAATGCCTAGAATTTCATCTGTGCATGCTAAATTTTCAAGTGATGAAGAGCTCTTTATTCCTTAAGGCAGCCGTCTAGCCCATCTAGGTGCCACCCGCTAAATTTTCAACTGCTAAAGAGCTTTTTATTATCTAAGGCATCCTCCTAGCTGATCTAGGTGCTACCCTCCCACCTAGCCAATTTGTTCCGCCTAAGCAACGATTACGCGTTAGACACTAGCCCATCTAGATGCCACCCGCTAAATTTTCAACTGCTAAAGAGCTTTTTATTATCTAAGGCAGCCGCCTAGCTGATCTAGGTGCTACCCTCTCACCTAGCCAATTTGTTCCGCCTAAGCAACGATTACGCGTTAGGCACCGGTCTACCGTCTGCCTAGCGCTTTGGTGTGAAAGAGCTACGTTGCGATGATAAGAGATGCTAGCTGAACTCTGGTTTATATAATTTTGCACTTTTTGGCGTTGCAGATTTGTTGGGGCTAATGTAGGATAAAAAGATGTTGCTCTCCTTGATGGAGTGCTATTCTTCACAGAATCCGACGTCCAAAACCTCTGTTAGCTCCATCGAGTATGGAAGCCAAATCGACACAGGCGTCATTTTATAGCCATGGTCCAAACAAAAACAAACATAATACTAGTAAGTCTGCAATAGCACTAGCCAATATCCACCGCAACTTATAAAACATGTATCACAGATCAGGTGCTTGTTCAGAAAGGCCAATAGTTAAGACAGGACAAGAAGTTGTGAAATAGCAGAAAGCCTCGGGAAAATAATGTTCCTTTCTCTATGGGATCCCTAATGCATTTGCGCTACTCGAGTAAATATTCCATGCACTCGTCTATTTGATTTGACAACTAGACTTTGTTTGATCCGTACGACAGTCGAACTGTCCTGGCTATCTAAAGCTCACTGCCAGCATCGTCCTCGTCTGATTTGCTGGCTGGCTCTCCGTTGACAGCAACAAGCTCGGTATCAAATATGAGTGTTGCTCCACCTGCAGACCAATAGAGGAAAAGCCAGGATCACAAATCTGTAGTAAAAACGGCCTGACTAGAAGATTAGAGCATTGAAGCAGTTCGATCAGGTACAGTCACCATGCACAATTACATGATAATTATTTTCATTTCACAATTTCTCTTGAAACGACTGTAATATAACTCGAAGGCAACCCTAAACTCAAAAGGAGTACAAAATGGCATACCAGGAATGGTAGGTGGTGATCCCTGAGGTCCATAGCCAAGCTTTGAAGGGATCTTCAGCTTCCGCTTCTCACCAACGCACATGCCCAAAAGCCCTTGATCCCATCCTATGGAGTGAAGTAAAGAAATTCAGACAAAGAACCAAAGAATAAATGAAATGGCTATCTACAAATGGGGTTCGTTACCAATTTGATTACCTTTGATTACTTGGCCTGTGCCCAGTTCAAATTCAATTGGGTCACCCCTTTCGTAGCTAGAATCAAAAACTTTTCCATCAGTAAGTTGTCCCTGGTAGATAAATGACACAAAAGAACAAGTGAACACCGCAATTCGGAATAAAATTGATGTCAGTGATGAATGTAGAATATGTTATACTAGTATTAATTATTAAAACTTTCTTTAAGCAAAGTTAGGGTGGTTAAATTAACGAGTTCTATTAAAAGTTTGAAAGCTATGGCAAGTTGGCAATGCCATTTTTACAATGAATTAAAATGATCTATTGTACCTTTCTCATAAAGGAAAATCACTTTTGTTCTCCACTTAAAAAAAGGAATATTCATGGATAGTTGAAATTGGCAAAATTCTTAGGAGCAGTAGAGGACAGTTTAAAACAAGCAACTTAGTGCGAAATGGAGGGAGGGAAAATAAAGGCATTCCAGTTCATAAAAAAGAGTCTCACATTGAAACTGATCAATCTATAGCATAAAAGGGGAAACAGTTCACACAGCAGAATATCAAACTTACACGGTAGTGAACTTTAACTTTATCACCTTTGTGAGCTTGAATGCTACAGGATTCTGGCTTGTGCTGCAAATTGCAACGAGGGCATAACATCAGCACAAGAATCTGATGGAATTAATAGCTGAAAATCAGGCATATGCTAATTATCATGAACGTCTCACTGAGGCTTCCAGATACAACTAACTGTATTCCATGGAAAATCAAGACCAAAGTTTGCAGTTCCTGTCTCCTTGGCTGCATAGTACTTAAGGATAGTCCATGAAGGGGTTCTAGTTGGCTCTTCTTTACCCAGTAAACAGAAATGTATAGGGATCGCCTTGTTCATTTTTAATCAAAATAGGCCAGGTTCGGTGGTATGATGCTACTCCACGGCAGTTCAGTTTGAGATCCAATATCTTTGGAGCAACCATTTGTTTCATGAATAGTTAATGGTTTCTCCTAAGCATCTGGATACATAAAAATGCACCTTCTAAGATCGATGTCGATGAACTCCAATGTTACAATTACACAACCTAAATTTTGGTAGACCCAAATACCGTTTCCTATAACAAGATGTCAGGACCTTGATATATGACATTTACACAAACTGATTCTAGCCTGTTGTTCTGCTAGGATATTCTGTTCAGATGAATTGCTTGGAGCAAGATACAGTTTTTTTTCTTTTAGTTATATTGAAAGAAAGGAAGATGCAGTCTCTCAAAACACTAACATTTTTGGGTTATGTAAAAACTTGTTTGTTAACTGGCTAGTGGCTATACTAGTCGACAGGGAACAAACAAGGTACTAGAACTATTACACTGGCTCGTCAAGGCATGAGAAGATTTATTTTGCTGTGAAATTGTTCTGATGGCAAACAAAATTACACTGTGACTTGTTACACTGAAAACACTATAAAATGTTGAACTCCCTGCAAGAACCCTTTTCAAACCACCAGCTTTACTCTGACAAAACCAATGTAATTGTTGCCCAATCAATTCCATGAAAATGCCTCAGTTTTCCACTTTCTTGAGCATGGGTTTTCTTTCTTTCCAGTGGAGGAATTACCAATTCAAATGTGAATCGAGTTGAGAAGGCAGACTCGCATGTCTCAGAACATCACTCCAACTACAACATGTTTACTCAAAATTTGATCCACCCATAAAGATATCCAAGGGATCTAATCTAATCCGCGTAAACCACACCTCAGATACGATAAAAATCCATATTTGTATACCACCTAATCTGACATCACTCAAGGTGAGCCGATCCAGGGGCGGATCTAGACCTCTGGCTAGGTAGGTTGTAGCCCAAGGCTTAGCGAAAAAAAATAAGTAGTGCAAATTTTTTTTGTATAGGCTGAAAAAATTCAAAGTATAGTGGCCTAGCCCAAGACTATGTAGCCTAACCCGAGGTGGCAAGCCATAGCCCAGCGCCCCAGCCCCCAACCCACAATGGAATATGCTGACGGGTTGAGCCCAAAGCGAATGATGAGGCAAGTCGGTAGCCCAGCCTCATTCACGGGCGGCTTCAGCCTCCAGGTCTTTAGTCTTCACTTGTTCACTGCAATGAGCCAATGAGGCAAAATCCCAGTTCCACCACGCGAAGTGCGAACCCTAGAGTAGAGGCACATAGCTCCCTCGAGCCGGGCTCGACCGTTGGAGGCTCAACGGATCAACTCCCACGCCGCGACACGACCACGCCTCCAGGTGCCCGCTGCCGCCTCTCGCCAGCGAGGGCTCCCGCCTACAGGGCGCTGCTGCCTCCCGCCAACGAGGGCTCCTACCTCCTAGCCTCCAGGGCCGCCAGCCGCCGCCTGGCCCACTCCGTCCCGCATTGGCACCGCCTCCCTCCCACACTGACCTCGCCTCCCTGCGTCGGTGAGCTGCGAACCGAGCCCCGTTCGGCCGTTCCCCAATCTGTCAATCCCAAGCTTGGTTCGTTCCGCAATCCCAAGCCGGCAAACATACTTTCACCTGGATGCTAACTGATGTGCTCTCTTTCTGTTCCCTGACTCCAAGGCATTTGCCTGATCTTTCTTTTTTTTTTATGGTGTGTAAAATGAGTGTTGCAGCACGAAATGAAACTTAACACTGTTAGTCTACCACTGTTTTTTACACAACTCCTAAAAGTGATTTTTAATGTGAACTTTTGTCATGAGAATGCAGGATATTGTTATCTAACACAATAACTTATTTGCTTCCAAATTGGTTATGCCAAAATTTGCACATGTACTAGCCAGCGAGTCGGTATCTTTTTATGTACCCACTTCCCAGAACAAGCAGCAAAATCCTTTTTTTTCCGAGGAAAAAATATGTTCTAAACATAAAAAAGTTAGCTGATGCCACCAGCCAAGGAAAAAAATAAGTTCTAAAACATCGTCAAACCAAGCATGCACTGTAATTTATTTGCTATTCTCTTTATTTTCGTTTGGGCTAAACATAAATAAACAGAATTGGACTTCTGTTCTCTTCATGATTTTAAGCCTTTTGGAACAGGAATTTGATAGAATGATCTTAGAGAAGAACTTGTAGCTTTTATCTGTTAAATACCCTGCAATCACCTAGTCAAACAGACATGTTGAGTCTGACAATAGTGGATCTGTTTAACATGTGAATACCATTAAAATAAGGCCTTCCGTGTCTAATTGTTATTGAAGGCATAAAAATGACCCTTCTCATTCTATTTTTTTTCTCCTTCTTTTCTGCTTTTATTTCCCTTTTTTGGGGCAGTGCTACATTTGATAATGGCAGTCAATGAAGTCAGTCTTTCGAAATTGCTGTAATTTAAATTTTGGTTCAAACTTGTAGGTTGTTAGCCGTTTAGAGTTCAGCCCGGGGCGCGGTGAAATACTAGATCCGCCACTGAACCGATCCCACCCGACAAGACAAGCAGAAAAGATGCGATTTTGAACGCGCACAGGAAAACTCATTCCTGGTACCAGAGCCAAGAGCCCAAGAACGGGTACCTTAACGCCGATCTGGAGCTCCGTCACGTCGCCGGATTTCTTGGCGGAGGCTGCAAGAAACGGAGTCAGATCGGATCAGAGATCGCCGCCTGGGGCGCGCACCCTAGATCGAGGATGGAGCAAGCCTACTTACCGACGAGTAGCAGTACGGCGGCGGCGACCACGAGGCAGAGAAGAAGATGCGGCCTCGCCATGGTTGCTGCTGCAAATTTTGTTCAAGGACTTGTGGCGAAGGGGTCGTGCTGTTTATGGAGCGCACAGGAGCAGTGTTGTGTTGGGCTGTTTGGGTTTGGCTTCCGTTTAACCACTTGACGCTCGTACCGCCGGTGGCTCACTGGCTCAGGAGAAATTTTCGTTGTGTAACGACATGAGCTTTTTTTAGCCCGACTGGAAATTTTGTCTATATTTTCAAAACAGTAACGAACGGTGAAGACAAGGATATGAATAGCGTAATATGATTTTAGACTCAGAAAATTTTTTTAGATAATTTACTTCAAAAAAAACTACTCTATTTATTTTAACCTTAGAGAAGCCAAAGGAAATGATTATATTAAGTCAGGTGGCGATACATCAAAATTGCACTGATTCAAAATGTCTGATCATCAACGCATCGGGCCGGCCTGAGAAGCGGCGGGCGCACGCGGGCCCCAAAATTCGAGGGCCCCAATCCCCATATACATAGTATATATACTATGTATACTATCCGTCTATGAGTCTATCCGTCTTAAATTCCGTGGGCCGACTTCTCGCGTCTTCGGTCTTCTTTCTAAAATCTGACTTTCCGACTTCTTAGTTCTTCCGTGATTCCGTCTAGCCGTCTAGGGCACGCCGCACGCCGCGCCGAGCCGCGGAGGGTGGCCGTCTCTCTCTCTCTGCCCGTCCGTCGCGCTAGTGCCGTCTCGACGGGAACGGTCTAATCTACAAGGCGACACCGCGACAGACGAGCCGAGCGGAGCGAGCGATCAGCCGCAGAATTCCCAAACCAGCAGGTCCACATCTACATCACTTTATCATTGCTTCTTGTAGTTTGCATATTAGGAGTTTTTTAATCATTAATTAGTGCTTTGTAGTTACTAATTATACTATTGTTCTTTAAATTTTTAGTACCATGTCATCTAGAAAATATGCATCCGTCAGTGAAAAAAGAAAAAAGAGGAAACGAATAGATGAGTTGATAGAATCACAGAGAGGTACATGATAGAAAATGGTTAGTTTATTCAAAACACGTTGATAAGGTGTTTTGCTTTTGTTGCAAGCTTTTCAATTCTGATAAGGTAATATCTATAAACTCTTTGATATGAATTTTTTTTAATACATAACGCATTTTAAGTGTTTGTTGGTAAAATTAGATACATATATATGTGTATGTAGATTTATATTTATATATTTATACTAGACCTCTTATTTCTAGTTTCGCTCTGGACCTCTAAAATCCCAGGACCGGCCCTGAACGCAGCTCAGCAGTATCAGGTGATATCAAACCATCTTAATTGCGTGGACTATCTGCACAATGATGGACAACGTTAGTTACAATGGCACATGTAAGACCAATGCGATACAAAAGCAATGGCATGTGGACCAATGCAATACAGAAGCGTATCCAGTCTCCTCTCGCAAATACTAATAGTGACATGGGTACAACACGATGCACATGGCGTACAGAAGCGTCAACGGAGGGCGAAGACACTAACACCATGGCACACGGATTTTAGATTTGAAAAATCATTTAAAAAATTTGTTTCAAAAAAAATCGTCACATTTATTTTAACTTTCGAGAAACCAAAAGACAAAAGGACGAACCATATAATAAGTCAGGTGGCGATACATCAAAATTGCACCGATTCAAAATGTCTGATCGTCAATGCAGCTCTGCAGTATCAGGTGGTACCAAACCATCTTAATTGCGTGGACTATCTACACAATAATGGGCAACGTTAGTTACAATGGCATATGTAGACGAATGCAATACAGAAGCGTAGCCAGTCTCCTCTCGCAAATACTAATAGTGTCATGGGTACAACAAGATGAACATGGCGTATAGAAGCTTGGCTCTCGTGAGCTGAATAAGGCAGCCTAATACACGGAGTGGCAGCAAATAAACGGCACCCATGGCTGTTTCCTTCCTTTGGATCTATTCTCACCATTATTGTGAGGCAGTCTGTCAGGAGAGTTCCAGTATGGGTCACCAGAACCAGCTTTGGGAGACCCTGACTTCACCGATGACGCTTCGTCCTTTGATACTAGGCGCTTAAATGACAGCACCCGCTCTTTGGTACTGGTTTTCTTTTCTTTGGCCTCCAAACTCGCCTCAGCGAGGAGGACCTTCAAAGGAACATGAATCCTTTCTGATTTCGACCTTACTCCCGTGGCAGCAATCTCTTCATTCTGCTTATTTCCCTCCTGACCAACTGTGTCTTCACTCTGCTTCTTTTCTTCAACACTATCTGTGCTTTGTACGGCATTCGTCCCCTTCGTGCTAGTGTCCTGAGCCTGCTGCTTGTCTTCAACGTTATCTGTGCGCTGTACTGCATTCATCTCCTCTGCACTAGTGTCATCAGTCTGCTCCCTCCTGTCTTCAACATTATCTGCATTAAAGTCTGCACTCATCTTCTTTGCACTAGTGTCTTCAGTCTGATTCTTTTCATCAACAGTTTCCATGCTTCGCACTGCACTCATTCCGTTTGCACTAGTGTCTTCAGCCTGATTCATTTCCTCAACATTTTCCTTACTTCGTACTGCACTCACTTCCTTTGCACCAGTGTTACTTCGTACCGCACTCACTTCCTTTGCACCAGTGTCTTCAGCCTGCTTCTTTTCTTCAACGTCATATGTGTGTCGTGCAGCATTCATCTCTGCACTAGTGTCTTCAGTCAGTTTCTCTTCTTCAGCACTACCTGCGTTCGATATTGCATTCATCTCCTTCACACTAGTGTCTTCTGTCTGCTTCTTTACTTCAACATTATCCATGCTGTGTACTGCAGTCATTTCCTTTGTACTAGTGCCTTCAGTCTGCATCTTTTCTTCAACACCTATGCTGAGTGCATTGATCTCCTCAGAAGTGGTGCTAAACTCCACTGGAAATACTTGAGATGGCGCAAATATGATACCATCTGTGTGTGCTATGTTTTGCTGCATGCTATGCTTCACTGAGGCATCAGGAAAGAAAATGTTCTTCGTAAGATCAAAACTACTGACAGACATGTCTTCCACACCAACTGCAGGCCCATTTTCTCTAGTACTTGATACAGCTAGTATGCCATCATCTGCCAGAACAGAAATGTTCAATAAAGTTCAGTGCGTAACACCATGTAATCCAAACTTGCAAGTTCTGATAGGGGAAAAAATCATACAGTAACACTGCGACAATGGGACTTGAATAATTGAACATATGAAAATATGCAGTGACTGTGGTACATGTAATTTTATGCACTTCCCATACAACTTTTACCACCATCCACTATTCATCCTGTAAGTGGGAAGTGGGGGACAAGTGGCATGTAGGAGGAAAAAGTTGAAAAAAATTTTGTACCTAAAAGTTATTTGTACAATAGTCAATTAGTCATCCCCATGAAAATATTACTGAACCAGATTAGAATTTAAAGCCTAGTTTAGAAACAGCTTAGACCATATGATAGTGTTCTAATACTTCACTCAACCCAAACTAGACTAGACAACTTAGATAAACTCCTCCCCAGCTTATCATTTTACTGATATTCTTAATTAATCATCACTATCTTATACCGACAATACACAATTAAAAACTCAGAATATTCTCACCCGAGATAAGACAGTTTTGCCCTTCAGCAATGCTAATTTGATTGGATACTGTCAGTTGATCCACCGTCAGAGATTTGGAGTCAACTTGCTGCTTTGATTCAACAACTTTTGATGATTTCAAATGGTAACTGTCAGTGTCAAGCTCAAATAAGTCATCGCTCCTGTTATCATCTAGATTGAATGGATTCTTGGTACAAGACGCTTGATCCATTAGTAAAGCGACATACTCCAGACTTGTAGAACCTTGATCTTTTGTAGGAACCTCAGGGTTAATCTCTTTGTTGCAGACTTCCTCATTAGAGAATCCATTAGGCTTCTCTATGGAATGATTTTCTTCTGCTATATCAATAATCTGCTCAACAACATCTGTTTGTGGCCTCTCACACAAGGAATCCAACTCACTGCCCTTTACTGAAACTCCTTCACTACAATTGTCATCAGCAATGGAGTTGAGCATTCCATCCACTTTAGTAACAGCAAGATCATTCTGGTAACCAACTACAGAACACACTGAATTTCCCTGGTAAGAATTCTCAACACACAGCTGAACATCTGAAGTATCTTCAACAGGCCAGTTCTGTAAGGTGCACACTGTGGTAGCATTTTCAGTGTGAATGAGCTTCAATTTAGTGCTAGAATTTGTTACTGTTTCATATTCAACATTATCTGATCCTACTACTTCTGGTCTTGGTGATGCTTCAGGCATGATATGCAGAACGTCCATACTATCTTCCATGAAGCCTTCCACCTTTCTGGAACATGTAGATTGGGATTCTGGGCCTGAAATAAGTGGAGAATATTTATGAAGAGATGAAGCATTCCATTCACCAATCAACTCGCAATTGCTCGATGTATTGTCAGATTTGCTGTCAACCATATATGTATTATTGCTCTCAACATTTATTGAGCATTCATCTGGACTCTCAAGCTTCAGACTAACTTCAGGCTCAGCCAATCCAGGAGTTCTATTCTCCAAATGACATTCAACTTCTTTTCCAACTTTGGGGTCAGCAGATAAATCAGTCATACTGGGTTCTCTTGAAAAATGGTCTTCGCATAACACATTTGTTTCCACAGGAATTTCATTTGCAGCAACACTTGGTTGCAATGAAACACTATTCAAATTCTTGATTTCTGTAGAAAATTCTGAGTTGTATGCTACTGCTGCACCATCTTCAGAATCAGATTGATGAAGAAAAGGAGATGCGTTCTGGTACTCATCAAAACTATCTTCTCGTTCAGCCGGATGTCCAACTGCAAGAGGTGCGGTTTCAGAGCAATGTTTTGCCACTTTATTTTGACTTCCATTGGTGCAAGCAAGTAGTAAATTAGTAATAGTTCCATTGTCTTCATTTGCAATTTCCAAAGAATCATTAGTGCAATTAATCAGGCCAGTTTCACCACATTCACTGCTGATGACTTGAACTCCAGTACCATTAGGAGAAGCATGTTCTACAAAAAAAATCAAATGAACATAAAAAAACAAATTAACACACACCCACTGTAATTTGAATAAACCAGCAAAATGATTCAATATTCTGGAAAAGAACATTTACTAGGATACATAGGAATAGCCAGAAACAACTGAAAAGCAGGCAAACTAACATTTCTACTACCAGAGCTTTAGTATAAACATCAGTAAATATTTAAGGCATGTTTTCCCTCCCAAAAGAAATATTCAAGGCATTTTTAACAAAAATGCAAGGAATGAGTGCAAAAGACTAGAGGGATTTCGAGGAACAAAAAAATCAGGTAAGCATGAATCTGCTAGCAGGTTATAGTTAACAGGAAAAAAATGCTATAAAAAGTTAAGTCATACTAATAAGTGCAACTATGGAGAAAGTAGCAACACTGAGACCACTAAAGACACTAGTATTGTGTGGTCCAGATGGTAAACAAAGGAACAAACTACACCAACACATCATAAAAATGAATGACAGCACTGATACCCTACAAACTTGTACTAAAAAAATGTTCCATTTATGTCTGTTTTCCCACATTGAAATTTGCACTGGTGAGAACAGAAGTAAATATGTACATCCAAGAGCAAATCATGTGAGACATACTCCTGTAAAACCATTCTTAAATTTTCAATTTTATTGAGAGAAAGTGTCATTGATCTTCTGACTCTGAGACACACAACAGCAGTTTGCAAACTCAAGCAACTCCGGTTAAAAAGATCTAACAGAGTGTGTAAAAATGACAAATAAGCAATTTTTTGGGGGTTGGTTATCTCCTAGTGTTCTTAGTCATTTTTCAGTGGTAAGGCACTCTTTTGACCCCCATTAAAAATTAATCAGTAAAATAACAAGGTTTCACAATTGAGAAAAGACATTGAAACCGTAGATAAACGTGAAAATAAAAAAATATGAAAAGTTTATAGTACAAGTGCATCCCATGCGATTTACTTAATAAAATAGTCTGAATCACCCATTAGTTTGCCTGATATATATAACATTGGTAATATAGCGGACTAAACCTGAAAGCCAGGCCTTAAAAAAAATTGGACGAGCAAGCCTGAAAGCCACATAAATAGTAGCTCTATACTCACCATTGAAGCACTACAATCATTAGAAGACTTAACAGCACAGTGACTTCAGAATTTTTTTTTCTCGAACACGCAGGAGAGCTGCGCATCATTATATTAAGAAGAAAAAAAGGGGAAGAGCCCTTACAAAACACACACACCCACCCACACCAGGTCCTTCAAAACCAAAAACCAACACGCGCCTATTACAAAAGAGCCCGACCACGACCTAGTTTGGCACCAAGGCAAAAAGGTATGAAATACCTTTAGCCCCGGCCAAACCCCATAAATGTAGTTCCTCACCAGCGAGCTGTAAAGCTCTAAACAGGTTAGGAGGCACTCCATCAAAAACACAATTGTTGCGATGCTTCCAAAGGGTCCAAGCGCCAAGGATGACAACAGAGTTGAGGCCTTGCTTAGTCTGCTCCTCGGTCTCTCCTAGAATCTTCTCCCACCAGTCATCAAAAGATGTTTCTGCTAGCTGCGGAGCAAGGGATCGCATACCAAAATTATGCAGCAATCTAAACCAAAACTCTCTAGCAAAAATACAGGACAGTAGCAGATGGCTGATGGTTTCTTCCTCTTGGTCACAATGGGGACATCTTTCTGGATGAGACAGTCCTCTCTTAGCAAGACGATCAGCTGTGCAGCACCTATCATGTGCTACCAGCCACATGAAAAACTTGCATTTACCTGGAGCCCAAGATTTCCATATTCTTTTCCAAGGCCGAAAAATGACAGTGCCACAAGTGACTTCAGAATTGACGGATAATACATGACAACATGGCCACAAGTCACAACAATTAGGTAATAAATTACGGCAATTCATGTCAACGCCCCGAAATACGGGATCTGTCCAAGTCATCGACTTGACAATATATTTATATAAAAGGATACATCCAAACTTTTGAGAGACATCAGACATGCACAGAGCCACATACCTAATGAGAGTAAACTATTTTGCACAGAAAACAGAACGCAGTTGTCACTGAGACAACATGTGGTGGAAGATCACGACGAGCAAGCTAACCTAAGAAAATCAGTGTTACAACGACAGGTTCTAAGACATCCTACCTACCAGCACGAGTAATGACAGATATGTCGGATTTTTAGGATGAAAGCTGGATTACCAAGAAAGCAATAAAATTGGCTCACCCTTGCCTGACAACCAGACGAGAGAAAGAATCCAATGCATATACATGTCCACAAAGACAAGTAACAGCTTCTTATTGCTGACTACCAACATCAACCGACCAACTTGCCACAAGACACGGAGAGATAATCTAGGTAAGTGATGGTGGAATCGTGTGCATGAATCTCAGCGATTAGCGCCTGAATCCACTACTTTATTCAACATTTAACATAAGTAACTTAAGCAAAGTTCAGACCTACAGTTACCAAGAAAAAGCCACTCCCACTGTTCTACATGTTATCACAAAGTATCGCCCTAACTCCAAGGGAAACAAGAAAGTACCCACGCTTTCAGCTTTAATGCTAACCAAGAACCACGCAGACTTTTATTCCAGGCCCCCACAACAGTACCATCTCGGTATGCCATGTGAGTTTTGTGTTCGGGACTGAGCAAAAGGCAACCAAACTTTTTGCCTTTACAATCTCTAGCAAAACAGCAAAAAGCACAATATGGCACGCAACAGAAGCAAGCTATGCAAAATTGCAACTTTGTTTACAGAAATCATCACAATCTAGTATCGATTTCTCACAACCCAGAAGGCAGCAAGCAAATCAACATAATAGCTGCAAACCCCGCGTAAAAATTTAAGACAAACACAAGACAGAGCAGTGGAGAAAGAAAGCAGGCATATATTAACCAGGAAAAGATCAGAGAGCATGCCTGCAGTCTCCTTGTTCTCCACCAAATCGCCATCTTTCGCAGATCCGCGCAAAGCAGAGCCTTCATTCGCCTCGCTCGCGCCATTAACCTCCCCCTCTCCTCCTCCCCCACCTACAGCGCGCACACAGGCACACCCATCAAAAATCAATAGCCGAAGACCACCACACCGAAACAAAACAATTCCAAGCGAAGCGAAGCGCCGAACGGCCACGTACCTAGCATGAGCCCCTCGCCCGCATTGCGCTCCCCGGCGGCCTCCTCCCGCTCGACCACCCCCAGGCCACCACCCTCCTCCGCCGCGGGCATCTTGCGGCAGTTCTTGCGGTGGGAGCGGCGGAGCTTGGCGCTGGGGTTGGCGTTGGGGTAGCGGTACCCGCACACGTGGCAGAGGTGCCCCCCGCTGAGCGCCTCCTTCCCCCGCCGCGTCTCGTCGCCCCCCATGGCCACCGCTCTCCCGACCTCCTCGGCTGCTGCACGGCAATGGCGACGGCGACGACGATAAAAGGGCGGAGACGAAAAAGGAAGGTTACCGCTGCTCTTCTTTTTAGACGAGACAACGGCGGGGTTTGGAGTTAAGGCACTGGGCACCGGCGGTTGCGGCGTGGGAGCCTTAACTAAGCGCGCGGGTGAGAATGACATGTGGGTCCGGGGAGTGGTGGGGCCAGGATGTCGGTGAGGAGGCGTGTCGCGGTAGCGCCATCAATGCGGGCCATGTGCGCCGTGCGTTGGCGGCGGGGAGGGAAATTACGCTCGGTTTTTAGGGCACTGGTGGAGGGAAGGGAGAGATTGGGAGGGGCCCCACCTGGAAGCGGGGGACGTCCGCGTGGCGCTAGATCTGCCCGTTGAATGGGTGATGGACGGCTGGTGGTCCGGGTAAAAGGGTCACGACCAGCGAGCCCGGGAAGGCTCCTGCCAATGTTTGGGGTGGGGGCCACTGGGGGTTTGCGGGAGGAGGACTGTAATGATGCTTTGATTGCTCTCCGTAGATCCCTCTAGTTGTCTGGGTAAAGCTTCTTGTTGTTGTGCTTTACACAATTCCCATAGGAGCTTGGAAACCTTAATTAGGAGGTTAATTAGGGAACATTCATAGTAGCGTTTGTTTATGTCTTTTGGATGTAATGACTTTTTTATAATAAAAAAAAAGATAAACACTATAAAAAGTGATAGAGATAGGTGCGTATGACGGGAGATGGTAGGGTGGGTGATGTACTCATGACCTATACCTTATCCCCGAAGTAAGATAGTAGCGAGAGGAGTAAAAAACCGTTTCGAGAAACTGGATGTTCGTACTGCCTTTTGACTTTTCTAACTAGAAGCAGAAGCAAATATGAAGACGACCTTAGTCAATAGAGCTTGCTAGTACTAGTAGCAACTCTTTGGTCCTGTTAAAAAATATTGTGGTTTTTTTACTGATTGCAAGAGAGATTAAAGAAGTAGAGAACACTCACGTTAAGATGTTATTCTGTTCAAAGCAACCCCTGTAATGACTCCTACAAATAGTTTATAGAAACTATTTTGAGAAACCACTATATTTAAAAATCTATTTCTAAAAGCTAAAAATTAGAAGCTGTTTGGAACATGACTTTTATAGAGTGTAGGAGTAGTATTATTTTTTGTGGATTAGTGAAGTCACGTGGGAGTACAAATATGCATGCATGTAACCTTCTGTATTTTTATGCCTATGATTTTGTTGGGAGTTTACAATGTGCTCATACTCTACTCGTGAATGATATTGATAGGCTTTTACCGGTCCAGTTCCGGGGTTGTTTTGTTTGATCAATGCCAGATTTTGGAGGCCGGTCCCGTTCTAAGATGGCTTGATGCTTCACACGCATTCCTTGCATGCTTAAGAGCTATTTTTCATTTGAATTTTGCATGTTTTATTCATCATATATCCTCCTCTTAGATGGAAATTCAGGATTTACCTTCCTAACCCACGCGTCAGTAACTTATGATGACCCCACATGTCATTGAGGTGGGAGGATAAATTCTGAATTTCCCAACTAAGGAGAGGGTATATGATCCAATCCCCCTTTTAGATCCACATACGTTATGTTCTACCTGAAATAAAACGTCCGACCAGCTAGGCTCCTTTCAAAAGCAACGTGACGCTTGGCTGAATGATATTATAGCGCCTATTAATTTTTTAAAATATATAATTAAAAAAATAAAAATAGGATAAATAAAGAAATCGTTATATCTTTATAGATAATTAAAAAAAGAAAAAAACTATATTAAAAATCAACGTGTTTCAAATAATTTTTGGTTTCTGAACTAGAAACTATTTTGAACCAAACCTTAACGCACACTTTGACAAACGACACTTCAGTTCCGGCCCCTTTCACCAAACAGTTTTTAGGTTGTAAGGTCAGAACCTGTTTAAAGAGGAGCTTTGACGCACGCTTTGACAAATGACACTTACCCTTTCTCTCAGCGTCGTTTCAGAGGAAATGGCTTTGATATCCATCGGTGTGCTAGCTTGGCTAGCTACGCACACGTGTTTTCGTGTTGTCTGCACGGCAGTTTTTGCTGGAAAAGGCGTCCGTTTCGATCTGATTTGGATCATCATTCCGATTGGATCGGGGCAGAGGCAGCCAGGTAGGAGTTTCCACATGACAGGCCCAGAACAATATGGCTTCAGCTTCTGGCTTTAACTTATTTTTGCACTATTCATAAATTTCGTTTTTTTCTGAACTTTTAGCTTTTTTTGAGTTTTTTTACCGGTTCTTTTTTTCCTCGTATTTGTTTACATTATACGTGATGGGCTAATATGTTTTTTCTATTTTTTAATTTTTTTTAAGTTTAATTATGGTAAATAAGCCTCTATCACCTCTGATGCTTTTTTTCCCACTCTGATGTTTTCAGCCATAAGCCATGAGGTTTTTAGCCGAACCGATCACCACCTCAGTGTGGCCATATGTTCCAAGACCCGTTCAAAAGTGCTAGCCTTTTCAAGGTATTTAGTGGTGATCGGTTCGGCTGAAAAGCTCGTGGCTTATGGTTGAAAACACTGTACCTGGTTGAAAAAAACACTGTAACTGACAGAGGCTTGGAACAGAACTATGTATGGTGGAGAAAAAAAAGAACTGCCTTGGAACAGAGCTACGATGCCGGGCTGCATGCTGCATGGGAAACTGGATGGGATGCAGTGTGCAATATCTCCTGTGATTCTACAGGTGCTTACTGTAGCACTTCCGCGCTACGGAGAAGGTAGTTGCGGTGTGCCACTAACAAAACGACGCGTCACGAGAAAAGCACCGCGAAGATTCGCGAGAAACACGCGGAGCTTGGTGCTAAGGCGACGGATCTTACCAGTAGGGCGATCAGACATCTGAGGGTTTTTTGGGAAAAATAAAGATTTATATGTAAAAAAATAAGGATTTATATGTAAAATCTAAGGATCTATTTATAATTATGGAAAAAGAAGAAAAACCTTTTCACATTTCTATTGAGGTGCCGCGAATTAGGGGTGGGCACTTTAAACCCGAAAACCGAAAACCGAACCGAACCGGACCCGAATAGACCGAATTGTCGGTCTATTCGGTTCGGGGTTCGGGTTCGATCAATATTTTCATTTAATTCGGTTTTGGGTTCGGGTTCGGTTTTTGGCCTACAAAACCCGAATAGACCAAATAACCCGAATTATTTGATATGTCTCTTGTCTCTTGAATTCATGAACTTAATATGTGATGTATGTACTTATTTGATATGTCTATCATCTATTTACTAGCTGACTACTCATTGCTTTATGCATGAATATTATTTGTTTTGTTTAGCTCATTACAATTTACAAAGATTTTGAGGGGTGACAAGGGTCCCCATCTTATTTCGGTCAATTCGGTGGACCGAATAGACCGAACAAAAAATTCGGTCTATTTGAGTTCGGTCCTTGTTTTTTTTCTGAGAAATTCGGTCCTCATTTTTTAGAACCCGAATTTTCCAAAGACCGAATAGACCGAATAGACCGAATGCCCAGCCCTACCGCGAATCCCCTATTTAATATAGTTATTCGTATGGACATGGATTACCTGCAGTGATACCTTGCCGTATCTGCGAAAGGTACTTGCCAACTGAAATCACACTGCACCACTACACCAGGAATATATGCTGGTATCTTCTGACCTTTAATTTACTTGGAAGTAATTGCACCGTTTCGTGTTGGATGTAAGTGTGGTGGTTAAAGCTAGCTACAGCAGTTGAAGTGGGTGTGGTTGTCCCAAGCGACAGACGGCCAAACTTGCACAGTTGAGTACATGAATCACTCATCACTGGTACGTTCTCCCCTACTGTAGACGATGCTTTATAATTACGACTAATATTTTTGTTTTAATATAAATATTTGTATAAATGAACTAAATATTGATAGCTGTTTTTAAAAAACTGTCTTAATAAACCGTTTTAAAATAATGATAAAAAATCATCCTATTTATTTATTTATTTAGAAAAAGTCATAAGTTGAAAAGGACATGCCTTTATCTCATGTTTTCCTCTGTCCGGACTCCTGAGCGGCGTTTGTTTGTGATATAGTAAGATAGCTGTTTTAAAAAATGTCTTAATAAACCATTTTAAAATAATGATAAAAAATTATCTTATTTATTTATTTAGAAGAAATTATAAGTTGAAAAGGACGTCCCATTATCTCAGGTTTTCCTCCGCCCTGAGCGGCGTTTGTTTGTGATATGGTAATGCTAGTTCGTGGTGAAGTGGATAACATTAACGCCTCACTTGCTCGCCATCGGATCATACCGACGACCACTTGGCCGGAGGAATCTTGGTATACTTAACATCCACGTCAAGCAAAGCCACCGTCTTTTCCCCAGAGCCCCAAGCCCCCAACCACATCGTCACCATTAGCGAGTTATCTCTCGGCAACGAAGCTGCTGCTTCTCTGGAGCTATTTTTTTTTCTCTACTCAAACGAACGTTATCGCGAGATCGATGAGTGGTTGTCAAGTAACAACTAACGCACGGATCGAACGCAAGCGACGAGAGCAAGTAAGCTTGGAAAGTCTTAGGCCGTAAATATGCATTTTCTCCGGTGCATCGACGAAGATTGGATGCAACTGCAACATGGGCTGGTCGCCAGGTACATTTACTTTAGTCTGCTTTGTTAGCATTTTGGACAGTTTTTTTTTCTGCTTATATATTATGTTTTTTTCGAACAAATAAATGAGATGATCTCTATCGCTATATTAAAATGATTTATCAGAACAATTTTTTAAAATAATTTATGAACATTCAATTCATCATATAAATACTTACGATAATATTAAAAACTAAAAACTATTAATATAATCTACAGTAGAAAAAGATACACCTTTGACGAGCAACTTGTCTCTGTGAAGGCGCTTTTTGGTGTCGCCAAGGAACAGTCACTGCATTGTGCCATAGCCTCAGTGAGGTGTCTTCCCGTGAGTGCCTTTATGGCCTGCTTCTGTTCTTCTGTCTATCTCGAGAAATTGTAGCAAGTGACAACTGACAAGGAACGAGAAGTGTACTAGCGATGTCCTCCCTCTCCATCCATATTTTGAAGAGCCCACTTTTTTTTTCGTGGTAGCTGCTCTTCTTTCTTCTAAATTTAGCTTCTAAATATCTATTTTTATAAATTTAGCTTCTTCATAGACCTATTAAGCTCAACAAATACCTATTAAGCATTTCGAACTCGGAGTCGACGAAAGCGGCAAACAGAGATACAATCTTGAGACGATCAGACAAAGCGTCTACGATCATGATGTGATCGGACGAAATCATGACCACAGGGTGATCGAACAAGGTCACGGCAACGAGTCAGTCAGACAAAACGTCAGCGACTACGAGATGGTCAGATGAGGCGTACACGACCACGAGGTGGTCGGACGAAGTCTCAAAGTTGGCAGCGAAGACGCGTTCCTTACCTCACACCCTTCGGACTCGGAGTCGACGTAGTCGGTGACAAGATGATGACTCGTGCGTGCGTGGGCCGTTCTCCACCATTCGGACTTGGCATCGATGAAGTTGGCGACGCGACGAAGACCTTAACATGCATGGCCTGTCTCTCACCCTTCGGACTTGGCGTCGACAAAGGTGGTGGCGGAACAAAACCTTGACACGTGCGACCCGTTCCCCACCTTTGACGAGATGTCGACGAAGGCGGCAGTGTGCGTAGCATGTCCCGCACCTTTTGGACTCGGGGTCGATAAAGTCAGCGGCGAGATGGAGCTTTGCACACACGCATTCTGTCCCCCTTCCTTCGAACATGGCGTCAACGAAGGCGGTGGCGATACGAAACTTGTGCGCACGCAGTCCATCTCCACCCTTCGGAGACAAAGTTGGCAGCGAGCTAAAGACTTGTGCGCGCGAGCGTCTACGACTATGGGGTAGTCGGACAAAGTCACGACCGTGGGGCGGTTGGACAAGGTCACGACTATGGGGCGGTTGAACAAAATGTCAATCACTACGAGGTAGTCGGACGAGATGTCTACAACCATGTGGTGGTCGGAGGAAGTCTTGACCATGGGGCGCTTGGACGAATCGTCTACGACCATGATATGGTCAGACGGAGTCACAACCGTGGGGCAGTTGAACAAGGTGACGACCGCGGGGCGGTCAAACAAAACGTCAATGACCATGGGGTGGTCAGATGAGGCGTCGACGACCGTGAGGCAGTCGAACGAAACGTCTAAGACCGCAATATGGTCAAACGAAATCTCAACTGCTATGCAGTCGAACAAAGTGTCTACGACCATGAAGTAGTCGAACGAAGTCTCGAAGTTGGTAGCAGAGACGCGCTCCTTCCCGCACACCCTTCATATTTTCCGTCTCAAGCAAGCGAAACATATTACTCTCTTTTGTTGCTATTATCTCCATAATGGGTAAGTAGTATAAAACTAGGGAAGGACCTCAGAACCGGTATAGAGCTCAGAAGTGAGGGATCCAAGTTGAGAAAAGTTCAGACCCGTTCGACCAACGGCTATTTTATAGTCGGATGGAGATATAGTGATGAAAGTTGAGAAAACATTTTATATTCTAAATTTGAGATCGCATCAAAGAAAATGTGAAAGGCCCAGTGTCTATAAGAATTCAAAATAGATATGGGTAAAGTGTTATAAGTCTGCACAATACTTAATAAATCACAAATTCATAACAGTCTCTTGGATAAGAGTCTACGGAAAACTATTAAGAGCTTTTTCTCCTTTAGAATGATTGTTAGAATAATTTCAGAAATTAAAATCTTGCAAAAACTTCGAAACGAGAACAATGGATTTTTGAATAGTAGATCATGTAAGAAATTGAGAAATACGAGGATTGTGCATCATTATTTAAAAACTTGTTGAGTATTTTGTACTCATTTTTGCTATTAAATCTCTCCCTTTCAAAGCCATATTCAGCTAGGTTATACTTGGAATTTCATGAGGATGGGCTAATAATGAAGGCACCAATGGGTATGAAGTTGAGGCTGACTGGGAGTATGATTAGGTGGAGACTTTATGCGACAGCTGGGAGGATTATATGACCTGTAGTTCATCGTACCTAGTCAGACGGGTACTATGATATATATACTTTTCTTTTCTTTTTTGATACCCTGTATAATTAATGATGGAGAACAGTTGATATTGTAATAACTTCAGGCTTCTGTGTGCCTAGATCTTAAGCTCTATGTGACTTGTAATTAATAAAATGTATTAGTTTCTAGTTATTCTGCTGCTACTATTCTGATAGACTTATTATTCGCTAAGCGATATTCTACCGAATAAACAAGCAATAATCTATTGACCAGGGTCATTATCCCTGGATAATGACATGGATCACCATGTGTTTCCCCTCAGCCCACTCGGATTCGAACTTCGGATCCACCAAGGGCCTACATCTAGGGTTGTTCAAAACGGTTTACACGAACCCGTCGAAGTGGCCGGCCAAGGAGAGCGCTGGGGCGGTGGTCACGGCGAGGTGGCCAATTGATGCCTACTTTGCTTTTCTTCAACCCGTTGAAAACCGGCTTGAATTTAACTGCAAGCCAGAGCTTTTGGCAAAATTTCAAAAAGGAAGTTGCAAAATTCACGAGTTCTATTTCTACGTAACACCGAATCCGTTCATGAAGATGATATGGGAAGGGGAGATGGTTAGTTTTTGAAATGTAGTTGGACGACTAACGGCAAGCTAGACTTCACTGTTACATGAGAAGTTTAAGAAAATCAACGGCGACAAGCACGTTCCTAGCTAATCAGGTTTGACGAAACCAATAATCATATTTTCCCTCTTGTCCTCCCCTGTAATCAATCAGCCCAAAAAACTGTGGAACTTGCAGGATCCATAGCCTGCAAAAATACAAAAAAACTCAGTGATACCGACAAATCAGCACGGCAGGTTAACAACTAAAGGCTAAAGCTGCATGTCAAGATCACAAAATAGTCAATTGCTTGAGCTAAAATTATCGAATAAAGCTTCTGGAAATATGATCTGATCGGCTTTACTTTTCACCAATGGTAATTTAAATGCTCAAAAATCACTGATATAGCATGCAATTTGCAGCTGGAGATTCTGATTTCTCTAATATGCAATAGCAGAAGTGCAGAAGGACATTACTTTTGAGACCAAATCAACATCAAGCTAACTGAGAAGGTAAAAGTAATGAACAACAGGAAGATGCGCAAGCGTCCAAGGATGGGTTTAGCCCTGAGAGGTAACCTTACAAAGACGTTTCACCTAAAACTGTCAGAAACCACCCTCCTGTTTTTTCAGAACATGTTAATGCACCGAAGCGAGAGTTTCAGCAGCAACCAAATCAGTCTAATACTCTAACACATTGAAATACGTATAAACAACTAGCCAATGTAGCATTTTCCCGAGTCTACCGTGTTTGAGTTTGACACTACAACAAATGAAGAAAAAGTTTTAAGATTCCTTACACAGTTAACACTTAAAATAAGTAAGTTCAAGCTAACTCCCAACTGCGCAGAAATTGTGTTTCTGCATTCATCCTACTAGTAAATGCCCAAATGTATAAAAAACTAGTACCAATTCCCTGTTCATATTGGTTTTTGGCTTTGGCTTATAAATAGTAACAGCTTATAGAGATATACTCGCGTGCGATTTTAGCCGATATAAATGAAGTCGCTGCAGTGTGTACTACAATCGACTAGTAGACGACACATTGAAAAAACACTCCGTTTGAAAGTTAGGTACTGTAGAAGAAAACATTTACTTAGAAAAACAGCTTTAGAAACCAATATGAACAGGGCCGGATGCCTTTGCAAATACCTGCATGCTTTGCAGGCTGCAGGCCTGCAGCTACAAGAATCCAAGGCTATGTGAACTGTGCAGTTGGACTTTGACCCAAGCAATGAACGGACCACAGCGCACACAAGTATACAGGCATCTAATATAGCATTGGATGGAAAGCAACAGTTCCTATGGCGTAATGACAGCGAAGTAGGCAGCTCCGCTGTCTGAAACTCTGAATGAATCTTTCAGAACAAAATGTGCAACCTGATCATTTCAGAACATCTTTTGGAAGCCAGCCAGTGACAGACAAACACTGAAACACCCTCGATATTATGCAGTGCCATGGTAGGATTCTCTGTGTCAACTCCTAACAAAGAAGTCTACTTGATATGCGCTAGGCTAATGCGGAGATGGGGATACCTTATTAGCTTGAACAAGTACATTAGTTGTTACCACTTCAACACCCCCTTCAGGTCTACTTGATAAGTTGATATGACCAGTTGTATAACATAGATTCAACATGGTTCAGAATTTGGTCCAGTTTAGGAACCGTCCTAGTCTGTAAAACTGAAACCTCTAAGCACCAAACCTTCCTAACTCCTAAATACATAAGCCCAAGGGTTGTCAAATTCGGATTTCATACTCTAAAACTAACACTAGTTCCATGTACTTCAAATGATGAACTTATCAGAAAACAATTGCCTTTCTACTCATGCTCAAATGCAATATTCAAAATCAATCAAGATCCACATGCATTGGGTCAATCACAATGCTGCTGATTAAATCTTGGCAACATAGCCTCAGCCACATCCTATAATGATCGATACCTATTATAATTATTGATTCCTGAAGGTCCTAATTGGGGGTCAACTCTCTTGATAGATGAGAAGCAAAAGAATTTCTTATTGACAGCGCACACATCTCCATTATAATCCTCCTATACTAGCATAAATAATCCAAGGAATCAATTAGCTATGTGAAACACGATACTGAAATCTTCCATGCTACCAATTTCTTGGAAGTGGTAAGCATTTTCAAATATCTCCATATTGTATTTTTTTAGAGATCAACCTACATAGTAGTTAAGTACTACACCGTGTAGATTCATATATCACAATTCACAAGGACTTCCAGTTTTCTATTATTTGTCTCATCACCTAGTTGGCAAATGGCAGAATGGCAACGACTTCAGATTTGGTCATTTGGATAATCCAATAAAATCCCAGGAGAGGCGCAGGACAATCTGTTTTAATCATCTCCAATCATCAGAAAAAGACACCTAGACCTGGTCCTGTACTGCTTCCAAAACTGTAACCTTGACCAGCTTTCACAAAGTTCATCACCTCAGCCAGCTAAAGACATCACTTCTTATTGCTTATGAGCAAAATGTATACTATTACTATCTATTCTATTCACTAGGTACTAACCAACATCAAAAGTACACAGTTAAATTAATCTAACGCGCTAAATCACAGAATCTAGTTGCACTGCTCATGTGGTATTAATCACTTCAAATTTGGAGTACTAGTAAGTACTATTTTCACAATGTATGGAGGAGTATGGAGTTTGAGCACACTTACTTGGGTCCTTAGTAGTCTGCTCTGCAAGGTTATTGAAGTAGCATGTCGCTCCGATCATCCTGAACTGCTGCCAGTACGAGTTGAATGCGTAGCTGGCGTGCGCCGCCGTCGTGTTCGGCCGGAAGCACTCCCCGCCGGGCTGGATGGCGTTGCACGTCCCGTTCCCCTGCCCGCACGCGTACGCCAGCGCGTTCCCCACCGCCGTCTCGTTCAGCTTCTTGCCGCCGCGGCCGGCGGCCAGCACGCACCATATCGGCCCCTTGCGCGGCGTGTTGTTCTCTGGCGCCGGCAGCGGCGGGTACGACCACAGCGGCCGCCGTCCCGTGAGGTCGATCTGGTAGACTTTTGTGCCGTTGGCATAGTACAGCCCCCAATGCCGCTCGGTGCCCGGCCCGGGCTTGAGGTCCTCGTTGTAGAGCGAGAAGACAAACACCGGCATCTTCGCGCCCGGCCGCGCCGGCGTGCCGGGGTTCTTGGCCATCCGTACCGCGAGGTTCCTGTTGTAGATGGCGGCGTTGTGCACGTTGCCGCCGATTTGGTCGTAGTCGCAGCCGTTCGGCCACCCGGTCTCCGCGACGGCCAGCTTCACGCCCCCGTACCCGAGCTTCGCCATCGCAGCGACCACGGAGTCGAGCATTTCGTCGAGCAGGTTGGTGTATGCCAGCTCCGTGCCGGGGTCGACGTAGCGGCCGCCGCCCTGGAAGAGCGCGTAGCCCAGCGGGATGGTGGTGTTGTTGCTGGCCCAGACGAAGTAGGGGTACGCGTCGACGAAGTAGTACGAGTTGGTCCCGTTCAAGAAATGGAGCAGCGGGCGCACGACGGCGGCGGCGATGTCGGGGCGGAACGAGCCAGCCGACGGCGGGCGCGGGGAGGAGGAGGCGAGCGCGTCCATGGCGAGCGTGGTGCCAATCTTCACGCTGCTGATGCGGTGCGCGCGGAGGCTCCGGTGGAGGTTCTCCATCGCCGGCACGATGCGCGGCCAGGTGGAGTTGGCGATGGAGTAGTCGGAGAGCACCTCGTTGCCGACGAGGAGGTACTTGACCCGCGTCTCCGGGTAGTACGGCACCAGGTTCTCGGCCACCCACCTGTCCGCTGCGGCCGCGGAGGCGGCAAGGTCCGGGATGATCTCGTTGGGAACCATGATGGAGACCCGCATGCGCGTGCCCGCCAGCGCGCGGAGGACGCCCGGGTTGGCGTCGTAAATCTTGACCGAGCCCGCACCCGCCGCGCGCAGCAGCTCGACCGAGCGCTGCGGCGGCGGGATGTCGTCGGCGACCCTGCCGTAGTTGACGCCGAGGCCGTGGGGGCTCCTCCCGTGCGCCCCTGCAAGACACATCAACACATGAGCTACTAGCTCGGCCCAGCCCAGCCCACCTCACCTTAGCTTCGGCCAGTTCAGAAAACGACGCGACGGAGGTGGCTTACGCATACCATGGCAAGAGAAGGCGGCGAGGAGGAGGAGAGCCCAAGCAGGGGAGACGGCCATGGATGCCATGGCTGCTCTGTTTCTTGAGCTGTGGTTTGTGGGTGCCTTCCTCCTGGAATGTGGAAGCCGGGGAGCCCTCGCAGACAGGCTTAAGTAGGGATTTTACCGTTTTAAATTAAAGTTCGACAACGGTATAGTAGGTTGCATTGGGCAAGCGTTTGAGTGGGAGATAACCGTTTTAAATTAATGTTTCTATGAATAAATTGGATATGATAGATCGATAAACAATATCAAAAAGACTGATATGACAAATCATTTTAAAAATAAAAAAAATCATATTATTTATTTATTTAGAGAAAAAATATATATCATAAACTAAAAAGAAGGGCCAACGAGTGATGAGTTTTGTGAGGTGAAACTGCAAGATCACATGCCCGGGGGGAAGAAAGGCAAGGGAGAAGGAAATTACAAGCAAAGCCAGTGCATTTACATTACTTGTGCTACTGCTGATTGCTCGCCGCCGCCTTCTTCGCTTTTGTGCGTTGGATCCTCTCCTCGGACAGAGAGGAGGAGCTTGGGCGAAGCTGGCTTTACGCCTTTACGGGTGTGTGTTTTTCTCTTTCTTTTCGCTAGGACAGATTTGGGGGTTTGTTAATTGTGATTTGTGAGGGATAAAGCTGTGCGATTACAGTTGCTGCCTCTCTTCTTGCTGTAAAAACGCTTTTCTTGTTGTGTGTGCTAAAAAGGAAGAGAAAATGATCAGGGGATCTTGTGTTTTTACTAATGCGATCAAACCGATGCTACAGCACAAGTACTTTACGGCAATGCGACTTCGGCCTGGTTCACAGTGAATAGAGAGTACTAGGACTTAGGCCTGGTTCATAGTGAACGGAGAACTAGGCTACGGCCTCCGGTGTCCTTCCTAGACGATGCCTGGTATTTTGTGCGCGAAGTTCCCGTCACATTTTCCTTTGTTCCTTCTCATTTCGCTTTTGCTAGTAGTAGGAAGAATAAATATGATTCAGCTAGAGAAAGCGAGCAGTGCTAGTGTTTGGTGCTCGTCCACATCAGCCATTCCCCTATGGGAGGGGTGCACACGTCAGTTTGGCTGGGCTCTGGCTCTGCCAGAAGCGAGTGTGACGACTGAGGAGACGCTCGCGAGGGAACCGAGCCGCGTCGCTGACGCGAACGGCCCCGTCTCCTCTGCACGACGCACCGTAGGTGAGAGGATGTACCGACTTGACTGCACGCTGACGCTGCCCCGGTCTCACGCGCAGTCTGCCCGTCCTCGTCGTCACCAGCTCGAACTGGCCTCCTGTCCTTGCGCCGTCGTCGTCCCGTCTCTCTCATCTGGCGAAGCAGCTGGCACGCGGCTACTTGTCTTAGGAATCTATTACGTCTAAGTATCGTATGGATAAGATTAAGGGCTTGTTTGGTTCGTGACCAGAAGTTGTCAAGCCACAAGTTAGGCGTGTCACAGTTTTTAGGTAGTTGTTTGGTTCACTGACGCAACTGTGGTATGCCACACTTTCTTAGCACCCGGCCCCACACGTCATAGACTCAGTTTCTTGCCAAACTTTGCCACAAGTGTGGCTTCGATTTTGTTAGCCACACTTTCTGTGACAGCCACACATTGTCTAAACTTAGACATGGCAAACTTAGGCACCAACTAAACAGACCTTTAAAGTTTCAGTCTTTTCTCAAAATATGTAAGATTACATCAAAATCGAGTAAATATCAAAAACTTGATAATCAATTTGCTCATGTGTTAAGAACAGATAAGATGATTTTAGATGAGTTCTCACGTGCCACAACAGGTAAGACCACCTAAAGAATTGAAGCCAAAACTCTAAGATCTAGATTCCTCAAGAAAAGCTCCGAATCAAATAAGAACTGGGCAACTTCAAAGTTTTACAAATACAGTGATTAGATGAATGTAATCTGATTTACATGAGTCATCTCCATCAATTATATATCTTTGGCACGCAACAAGGTCAAGAAAAAGAAAGAGAAGATGCAAAAAAAAACCAATAAAAATAAGAAAACTCAACGAAAAAATAATAGCACTTCATGATAGATGAATAAAATTGATTATATTACTACTTGAGAATGAATGTTTCACAGTCACTCCATATGGAGGACAAAAGAACACATCACAACACTCATTCTTCTCTCTCAAACCCTAACCCTATGACTCAAGAATGAAAAAGTTGGGATTGTTTTGATTGCAAGCCTCCATCTCTAACCCACTAAATAGATGGAGCAATTAGCCTATATCTAACCCTAATATATACTATCCACTAGCATAATTGAAGAAAACATGTTAACCTTACACAACACGGGTCTTACACTTAACTCATACACACTTTTTCAAAAATACATGAGTCTGATCCCGCTAAGTTTTTATCTTTTGATCTACTTGATCTTTTCAATATTTCTTTTGACCTAAACCGCTTTTTCAAGCACTAATGAAATTTTCAGTATTTGGTTAACTAACAAAATACCCTCACATCAACCTGGTTTTCTTCTTCCCTTGCAAGCAATCATCATGCTTGTCATGTGTAAGTGCACCAATGGCTTGCCACGTATCGGTGGTTCTTTCCCACTTCATTTCCCACCAGACCACGTCTAACTTGGATTGACCAAGCCACTTAGTACAACCCGTCGTTTGAACTTTCCCTTCAATATTCCTTGCCTTCTTGTACCACGCTTAAGCTCAACCATCTCACCTAGTATCCTTTGACCGTTCTGAACCTCAAGTTCTCCATGGGCGTTGACGAGGATATAGCAATCCTCTAATTATGATGTCATCATATTCTTCTAGTATACCCTTTAACGATACGGGAAAGATTTCATAGGGTAGCTGTAAGTCTTACTACGACTACTCCTTAGTTGTAATTCTTTCTACGACCACATAGTCGTAAGTCTTATTATGACTACTTCTTGATCGTAAGTCTTACTATGACTACTCCTTAGTCGTAAGTCTTCCTACGACCACATGCTCGGAAGTCTTCCTACGAACACCTAGTTGTAAGATATCCTACGATCACCTCGTGGTTGCAGGTCTTTCTACAATCAGCATATCCCTGACTAGCTTGTTTACGACAACCTACTTCATCATGGGGTCGTCTGACAAGGCGGTTAGAATGTGCACTTATTTCTAATAACCGCATACGATCTCTCTTTGAGAACAACCATCGCACCGCGAATGGGCTACTACGTCTCTTTGACAGTAACTTCCATCAGACGATTATCACCTAAAGCGTTGAGATGTCTTTTGGCACGAGACAATAGCCACTGCTTTGTTGATATATATAGAGGTTGATGTCGAAGAGGAGAGGGGACAAAACACATTGGATCTGGAGATAGTGCTAGGCATCTCACATTATTCTCAGTTATAAATGCCTTTCTAAGCAATAGCTACATAAGACGTAGTGTTATTTTTTTTCCAGAAGAAGGCTTGAACCTGTATAAAAATTCTTGTGTCTCTATTCTGCATGTTCATACATCGAGTCTTCTAGAGTTCCATAAATCCAAACAAATCATACGTAAGATCGATACTAAAACATCGATAATTGGCACCGTCCGTGGGACTAGTTCTTCCAAGACTCCGGTAATTTACTTATTGGCAAGTTCTCTTTCTTCTGATGTCCTCATGGCAGGGGAGTGGAACAAGGAGAACTGGTTCAACTTAGCTGATTATGCATATCTCGATATGGACGCCTGCTACGACTACAAGTAGATGATGCTTGCTTCTGACGGTGAGGCTATCCCTGAAGACCCATCCCAGGGTCTTGAAGACTCCACTGCGGGAAAGGCTGAGGGGTGTATATCCCCCACAACAGTATGCCAGATGGAGGAACCAGTTTTCCTGAATGGCAAGGGTCAATCTGACCATGAACAGGACTCATAACATGACGAGGGGCCCACCCCCCAAGTATTCGAGTCCCCCAGTGACCGCTCCAGCACTTTCAGCAAGCATTAGAGTCCATGATTCCAAGAATTCATCATCAACTAGTGGTTGTAACTCTCCAGTTGTCCATGCAGAGAGGATGCATGGGCTCCCTGCGAGTCCTTCAGCACACTCATACGATTCAGCTCCAACAGGAGACGGTTATAACCTAGAATTCCCCTACCTAGTGGGGTTTACTCTTGGCCACGATGCACTCTTGCTGGAGCATTCTTCAAGCGAGGGCCCTCCATCGGAAGTGGAGATTCTAGATACGAGGTCTTTGACCTCTCTGTAGATTCTGATCAATCTCTCGGAAGAAGACCTGAGGATCCTCCCCGTCGGTCACACCCTACCACTCCTCATCAGGATGGCGAGGAGACCTCCAGTGATGAATTTGGTCAATTCTCTGATGAGAGTGGGAGAAATCCTATAACTAATCACTCTCCATTAAGGCAGCCACAGTCAGCCTTAGAGATTGAGGATCCTGAGACCGTTCGAAGGAGGTGACTGGCTGTCCAGAGGTTATTGCCTGGGCATGCCCAGTATCAGCCTGAAGAGGCTCGAGAGATCCAATGCATCAACGACCTTCTCGAGAATTCAACTCCAAAGCTTGCTAGAGCGCCAAGCTATGACCACATCGTCAAAGGGATTGCAAGAAGGATTCACAGCATGATGGACAGATTCGAGTAGCCTCGTCAGCATAACTCTGGGAGTTGGACAAGTACGATCGCGTTTAGCCATTCACAGAACTCACCACGTGGGGTTCGATACGATGGTAGGTCGTGACGATTTCCTAACCACAACTCTAACCAAAGGAGAGTTCTTCGAACAACCCCGGATCGACGAGTTGATCGATGGGTGATCGATCACCACTTCGGGCGAGGAATCTGCGGTAGCAGATGGAGTACGAAGAGTATTATCCTTTTATGGATGAGGCTTACTACAGGCTAGGTCCATCCATTGTCGGGGATCATCGAGTACGGTCACCCGGCGATGCCAATTACCCTTTACCGCAAAGAAGATGTCAAGAACTCGTTATCAGATGTCGGGCATTCATTCTCGAACTCTGAGCAATGCACTGGCCACTCCAGTTCTACCCAATAAACATGGATAAGTTTGATGGGCCCCAGAAGCACATCAAGTTCCTTCAAATTTACATGACTGCGGTTTGGGCGGCAGGAGGAGATGAGCACGTTATGGCAAACTATCTTCCGACGGTGTTCAAAGGGTCTGCTCAGTCATGGTTGCTTAACCAACCTTTTGAGTCGATTTACTCTTGGCAACACTTCTGTAATCTTCTATTGGCCAATTTCTAGGACACATACAATTACCTTGGAAAAGAGGATGACCTGCACCAGATGTGGCAGAACAACAACGAGACTCTACGACAATTTATTAGGTGCTTTAGCCATGTTCATAATTCAATTTTAGAAGTCTCTGACGCTTCTGTCATCAAGGCATTCGAGCAGGGTGTCCACAATAGGAGGGTCATGGAAGACATCGCCTTGCATCCTCCGACCATTGTTACCGAGCTCTTTGAGATGGCTAACTATTATGCAACTGCTGCTGAGGTGGTCTAATAGACTAAAACCATCGATCAGGACAACCACAGTTCCAAAGCGGAAGGTGAAGGTAGTAAGAGGAAGAAGAAGGCAAAGAAGTCCCAATGCAAGGTCAAAGGTCAGAAACCTCAGATTGAGAACTCAAAGGAAGTCTTGGCCGTAGGCGATAAAACGCCTCGGAACTCCAAGTAGTACTCCAATTGGGGCAAAGGTAGGGTACTCACGTGGAAGGACAACAAGCTTAGGTGGTGTCTACTTCACAAGGAGGAACATGACCTTCTCAATTACCGATTTTCTAATGAAAACTCAAGGATTACTATTCTAGCAAGGGACGGTTCCCACACTCGATGAGATGGGGCAGTCGAGTGGTCAAAAGCACTCGAACAAGGACGAGGACATGCCTTTCTAGGATCTGAAGCACACCATCGAACATATATACGGAGGTTTGTCCGCGTACAAGTCGAAGAGGTAATATAAGGCTGTTGAATGAGAGGTAAACTCTATCGTCCCATCCCTTGTCAATAATCTTCCTAAGTGATTGGAAGTCATGATCTCTTTCGAGAAGAGTGACTGTCCGATCCCTTTGACTCGACCTGGTTAATTTTTGATCGTGATCGAGCCCACTATCAACAACTGTCGAGTGAATCGCGTGTTGATTGATGGTGACAGTTCTTTAAAAAATTTATTTGTTAGTGCTCTGGACGATATGCAAGTCCCTCATACTAGAATAAAACCAGTACGATATTCATTTCATGGAATTGTACCGGGATCTTTGACCAAGCCCGTTGGCCAAGTTTCTCTACCTGTTATGTTCGGATCTCTGAGCAATTTTAGGACAGAGAAATTCTCCTTTGATATGGTTGACTTTGACATGGCATATAACGCCATACTCGGACGACAAACTCTAGCACATTTTCTGATAGTCGCTCACTATGCATATCGATGTCTTAAGTTGCTAGGTCCCAGGGAGTCATCATGGCTTGCTGTGATAAGAAAATGGCACTGACATGTGACCGCAAGGCTCTCGAGATGGTCAGCCAACTACCGACTCAAGAAGCTACCAAGGCGCTGCCTTCAAGCAAGCACTCGAAGCCAAAAGCCATGGCAAAGATGAACAAAGAGGTTAAGGAGGTTCCTCTGGACCCACCGGAGCCTTTGAAGACTTTTCGCATCGGGGTTATTTCCAACCCCGCATAAGAAGACACCCTCGTCACTTTCCTTTAGGAAAACACAGATGTGTTTATGTGACGGCCATCTGACATGCCTAGGGTCCCAGGGAGGTTATCGAGCACAAGTTTGCTCTACGGCCTGATAAGAAGCCCATAAAACAAAAATCACAGAGATTTGCACGAGATCGATGAGAAGCAATTAGATCATAATTAGACAAGTTACTCAAGATAGGCTTTATAAGAGAAGTCGATCACTCAGAGTGGTTGGCTAACCCTATAATGATTAAGAAGTCTAATGGTAAGTAGTGCATGTGTATAAACTATACTGATTTAAATAAAGCTTGTCTAAAATATCATTTTTTTGCTTCCTCGTGCTGATCAATTTGTTGACCGTACCGCTAGTTACGAAATGTTAAGTTTTCTAAATGCATACTCTGGTTATCACCAGATCAGTATGTCTTCAGAAGATGAAGAGAAGACCACATTTATTGTGCCATTTGGAGTGTTTTGCTATGTCAAAATGCTATTTGGTCTAAAAAATGTTGGTTTGATTTTTCAACATTTGATGCAATTGACTTTTATACATCAAATGGGCCAAAATTTAGAAGCTTATGTTGATGATGTGGTCGTCAAAAGTATCAAACAATTTAATCATATTTCGGACCTGCAGTGTGTGTTTGGAGTTTCTTCAAGAAAGTATCATAACCTCATAAAGCATCGCTTGAAACTCAATCATGAGAAGTGTGTGTTTGGAGTTTCTTCAAGAAAGTTGCTTGGATTCCTTGTTTTGACAAGAGTTATCGAAGCAAATCCTAAAAAGATCAAGGCCATCGAGCAGATGCACCCTTCGACCACGAAGAAAGAAGTTCAAAAACTTACCGACTGCATGGCAGCTCTAAGTCATTTCATTGCACGTCTGGGAGAGAAAGGACTTCCTTTCCTCAAACTTCTTATTGAGCACGAAGGTTTTGAGTGGTCGAAGAAGGCTAATAATGCCTTAGAGAATGTCAAGGGATATCTTACCGGTGCTCTTGTTCTGGTTTCTCCAAAGCCAGGCGAGACACTCTTAGTATATCTTTCCGTTACGCCACAGGCAATAAGTATTGTACTCGTTGCAGAGTGTGAAAGCATTCAGTGACCAGTATACTATGTAAGCGAAGTCTTACATGGGTCTAAATAGCACCACCCTCAGGTCCAAAAACTCTTATATACTCTCCTCATATCTTTGAGAAAGTTAAGGCATTATTTTCAAGCGCACAAAATTATTATGTTGTCTGAGTTTCCCTTAGGAAAGGCCCTCCAGAATAGGAAAACAACAGGGCGCATGTCAAAATAGTTAGTAGAACTTAGGGAGTTCGATCTCCATTTCATGTCTCAAATGGCCATTAAATCCCAAATCTGGGCAAACTTTATTGCCAAATAAACAAATCCTAAACTAGTTCAGGATCCCCAATAATACGATTCCCACGGTTAGTGGATAATGTACTTTGATGGGTCGCTTATACTAAGTGGCTCGGGGGCTAGGGTGGTCCTACTATCTCCCACGGAAAAAAACCTTAAAGTACAGCCGGCTGACCGCCTTGCTCAGCTGGTTTAACCGCTACGTACAGCTAGTCTAACAGTCACCTGCTGACCGTTCAGCATCGGTCAGACTGCTCAGTAGAGCTAGTCCGACTAACTGAGGCTGAAACCAGCCAATTGAACATCCAAATCTTTCGTAAATTTAAATTTCAACACAACACATATTAATAAATGATTTTATCATAAATATTTTTAGACTTTCTCATATGGTAGCTCAGTTTCTTGCTTGTGATACTAGGAAAAAGAGATGCTACTATAATACTACTGTCCGTTGCATAAATTAGTGCAGAATGCTGTTAGCTTGTAAGCTTACTGTATGTCTGTATCTGCTCCTGTCCTATACAAAAATTACTGAAGATGCATTGCATGATCCATTTGTGCCCAATTGATACCTCGTGCTTTTTGTAGCATGATTGCAATAATCCAAGAACCGCATTGTTTGATATGAGTAATGCTTTGATGCCGACCAGGGCACGATGAATACTCCCTGTGGCTCAAGTGAAGACAGCGAGATGTTACCTATGAGATATTTGACTTTTTAGCTCCTGAAATCTGTTTTTCAGGTTTTTTATAATTATTAGTTTTCAAATAGAGTATTTTTTTAAAGATAGAGTCTACAAATTAATTATAGTAACTTTATTTATATAGATTAAAACTATACGTGAGTTTTTATTATTCTATATCATCTCTCATAAATAATTTAAAAGTGGTAAGACACGGTAAAAAAAACTATTAAAAAAGAACATGTCCGTTTTCCAAGCCATGTTCACGGCGAGTCTTCGCTGTCGCAGGGCAACAACCTGTAGACTGAAGAACGGCCTACTTCCATCCACAACCCCACCTGTACCAACGATATCAGCATCAGCGCATCACATACCAGCCACCAGTCCCCCTCTCCCGCGAACAAACACGCAACACAGCATAGCCATGGCTGCTCCAAGGACGATGAGAGCTTTGCAGTACGACAGGTATGGCGGAGGAGCAGAAGGGCTCAAGGTATACTAGTACGAATTACTTCCTGCTGTACTGACCAAAAACCTGCATCTCTGTGCAGAACTGAATATGTATCATGTGTTTCCTCTGATGAGCCTTTGTTGATTCCAGCATGTGGAGGTGCCGATCCCGTCGCCGCAGGAAGGCGAGGTGCTGCTCAAGATGGAGGCGGCCAGCATCAACCCGATCGACTGGAAGATCCAGAAGGGCATGGCCTGGCCATCCCTGCCCAGAAAGTTCCCATTCATACCAGGTAAGGTATATTTCTTTGTCTTCCATGGCATAGCTTCAGATTAAAACACCAGTGCCCTTTACATGATCGTAGTTGATTGCGCGAACAATCGCCAACGGAAATCGCATAATTTCGGAATTTCAGTTCACCTGGTGATTCCCCCTGCTAGAAACGCTGTGCTCTTCTTTCTACTGAACTTTTGACTCTGATGTGCAGCTAAATGAGGAAACAAGCTACAACTACTAATTATCATTAGAGAAATGCTTCTATATTTTTGTAGAAGAACTTAGTGCAAATTAAAGCAATTATTGCAGAATGAAGACATAGCAATTGCACACGGGCTAAAACAAATCGATTACTCTTTTTTTTGGGCCTAAAGAGCATGGTTATGTGATGCTGGGTGATGATTAATGTTGATCTCGTAAGGAAAACACGATGATACACTTTTCTTAAAAAAGGGTGAAGATGTGAGATCGTTCTTGTATGTAACATATGCCTGCCACGAAGATAAAAAAAAAGCATCTATAGATGACAGTATTGTGTACACAGCAATAACAGACTATGTTTAGGTTTCGTTTGCTCTAAAAAAATATGATGATGCCGAGATGCATGTGTACAAGTGCTACGGCAAATTCCATGTTCTAAAGCAAGAACTCTTGCCATGGCCATCAGTTGGCGATCTGTCTGGCGAAGTCGTCGAGCTGGGCAGCGGTGTGAGCAACTTCAAACCCGGAGACAAGGTCATCTCCATGAGCTTCCCGGTAAGAATAATGTGCTACCAAGTCACTTGCACAGCATTGCACACCATTCAGTCTCTACTGAACAATCATAATCTGGTGGTCTGAGACCGACACGCTTAAGGATCGGTCACCATGACAGAACGGTGGCGGGCTCGCCGAGTACTCGGTGGCGCCGGCTTCGCTTACGGTGGCAAGGCCGCCAGAGTTGTCTACTGTCGAAGGCGCCTGCCTGCTGACTGCCGCGGCCACTGCGCTCCAGCAACTGAAGACGGCCGGAGTCAGCTTTGATGGGTCCGGCGCCACCGGGCCCAAGATCGTGCTGGTCACCGCTGCCTCCGGTGGCGTCGGTCACTACGCCGTGCAGCTCGCCAAGCTCGCCGGCCTGCACGTCACGGCCACCTGCGGCGCGCGCAACGTCGGCTTCGTCAAGGGCCTCGGCGCCGACGAGGTGCTGGACTACAAGACGCCCGGGGGCGCCGCGCTGCAGAGCCCAACCGGCAGGAAGTGCGACGCGGTGGTGCATTGCGCGAAGGGCACCCCTTGGTCGGTGTTCAAGCCGACGCTGGCCGACAACAGCACGGTCGTCGACGTCACGCCGGGGATCGGCGCCTCAGTCACGTCGTTCCTGCAGAAGGTGACCTTCTCCAAGAAGAGGCTGGTGCCGTTCGTCCTGATGCCCAAGAGGCACGAGCTGGAGTGGTTAGTGGACATGGCGAAACAAGGGAAGCTCAAGACGGTGATAGACTCCAAGTATCCGTTGAACAGAGCAGAGGAGGCATGGGCTAAGAGTATTGAAGGGCATGCCACTGGCAAGATCGTTGTAGAGATAAGAGGTGCAGAATGAGCATCATCAGTAATGGCAGCAATGCAATAGCAAACTATCTATGCTTTGGTTGCTTTGCTCTCTAGTTTGCTTCTGGGGAGCTCACAAAATTACTCAAATGTTTTCATTCTGAAACGAATACAAAACCCTGTAACACATGAACTGGAACGTGAATTCACGGTCATTTGCCAGGACTGGCTTCCTGTTGTATAGGCAATATCAACTTTTAAAAGAAACCACTGGACTGAGTTTATAGGACGATCAAGAATAAACCGTGAAAGATAGCTATACTTCTGTATTTACAGTTCGTGAAGTAAATCTTTTTTTAGTTCCTGGAAATCCGCTTGATTCCTGTTTTAACTAAGGTGGAAGAAAAGGGTACTAATTTCCCTTTCTTTAAAGGGTGTGTAGTATAGGTATCACCCGGATGTTTTCTTCTCAACAATCATCCAGATTTCGGACCGTTGGATTAGAGATCCAACGGTCTCTTTTTTTGGAGGGGGGTGAATTTTTTTTGGAGGGGGTGGGGAGAATTTGTGACCCTTGGATCTCTAATCCAACGGTCACAAATCTGGATGATAGTTAGAAAGAAAACATCCGGATGATGTTTATCAATACCCTTCTTTAAATGTGCCATCCAGTAAAAAAGAAAAAAAAAATGCACACCATGTGTCACACATGAACATCACTTCTTTCAGGTTGTCAACACCACCCAATTGCGAAGCAAAAACATGCTCTGGTTGCATGCAAGTTCGGTCATGGCCCTATTTCTAATTCTTTATCTCCTTTTTGTCTTACTGTGAAGACACACATTGATTTTTGGAGTATAGTTTTCTTGCCTACCATCGTAACTAAATGCTTCAGTCCTTTTAATTGACACTGTATGTTCTTTCAGGGTCTTGGAGTTGTTTGCAACAAAAAGCGTGGATTTGGTGTAGTGATTTTGTTGTTGAGTTCTTTGGTGAGGTGTGCTTTACTTTCTATATTCATCCAATATTCCTAGAATGAAACGCACAAGTGTATAAATGACTATGAATTTGGAAATTTGTGATCTTTGCAGGTTTACCCTTCTTGGAGATGGTACGAAAAGCAAGATGGTATTAAGCATATACAAAACAAGTAAACAACAACCAAGATCAATCTCCCGAGCTTTACAACATTATGTTAGAAAGGCCAAAGGTATTGTTCGATCTCAATTTTTGAATGTCATCTAACCTGTGAGGCTGTGACTGATGTCATCCCAAGCCCAGATTGTTACAGATTACTGATCATTTGCCTTTGTTATGATGAAAGGGAGACCGCGATGGATATTACTTGGTTTTTGTTGATGCAATGAGTAAGGCCAACTATGCGAGCAGAATCTGTCACTTCTGCAACCCTAACTGCGAAGCAAAGTAAGCTTCTTTTATGGTTCAGATTTGCTCCTTTCGATGATTTCCTGTTTCACTACTTCTATGATTCTATGATATTCTTTTTGAGTGTTGGTCTGAATTTCTTTTGTATGTATTTATGAAAGAGGTTCACTAATCGAAAGCTATGCAAGTGTATACTGTTAAGTTGACAACATTGATAAAAGCTGTATTCCAACTTCGCTTTTGTTCAAAATTTGCACATGAGAGACTCTTCTCTTACCCGTATATGCAGCTGCTTTCTGTTGCCATCATTCATCGTAAGAGATCCTTCATTCTTCGAAAGACCTTTGTGAATTCATCATTGTTGTATTATGTGGTGGGGTTCATGCATGGGATTTGGAACTTTAGTAGTGAACGAGTAATATTATTCCACTGTTCATGCGTATCAACTTCATTCTATTTGACCTTACCCTCCCCCTTTCCCCACTTCTCCATATATGGAATCGCACACACCTTCTTCACCACCGTCGCCAAGCATGGATCTCTCCGGCAATCAAGCGGACACGATGATCCCAAATTCCATAGATCCCACCGCCGTTCTCCTTCACCACCACAACTGTTGTCCTTCTCTTCCACTGCCATCAATGGGTCTGCTGATGGATGTGCCCAATCTCTCCTCGCTCACGAAGTTCAAGATCTTCATTCAAAACCACCCAGTGCTTGTGGATGCAGGATGTAGACATCCACATCTCCAGTGTCAAAGTTAAGATGCCTCCAAGATGGCGACCGTGCTGGAGGAGAAGAAGACGAGCAGATGAGAAGTGAGCAACCACTACCACGTCATCACTGTTCGTTGCCTTGGCATATATTGTTGGAATTAATCTAGACTTGATTAACAATAATCGAGTATAGGTATTTTTTTAAAGTACAAGTTGGTTTAATCCGGTTGTGGAATTGAACCAGGAGTGTAGGTTGGTTTCAGTTTCAGAGTCTAGTTTCAGTAAGAGAAAGAGTCCAAGTTCAGTTTGTAATCGGCAATGAATTGTCCGTCTTTGAGATATAATCTTGAGTATAAATAGATGGGAGTTTACCCTACAAAAGGCGCGGCGATTAGAGCACCACCAAAAGATTTAATTTGTCCTATCTTAGTTATTTTCATCGAGTACTGTAGCACCCGCGGCTTACGAGTACCACACCGATCGAAGTCAAAGCTATGAGTACCAACTACCGATCGCTGTCGAGGACTCGAGTAAGGTCAAATTGCTTGAAGCGCTCGACAACATGCAAAGCGGTTGAAAGTTCAACTACGCGCTGAGTGGTCATAACCGACTGAGCGGTCGTAAACAACTTATGACTACTGAGCATATGAGTACCGAGTGGTCGAATTCAAAGTTCGAGTCCTTGGTGGTCGAATCCAACAAGGGTTTTGGACGTGCGATCCGGAAGGGATTCCTACATATATGTGAAGCGCTCAGTGTTGGTGATTGACGACCTCTTGTGCGAGTTTGGCACCGATGGCATCGTCCATGAGTATGCATAGGCATTGTGGGGGTACGACGTGGAGTACCGGTCTGCTGGTGTCCGGTGATCCCGCCCTCAGCTTCCTGGGAGGTATCGCTACCGGAGCAAGGCTTAGTATGAATCATTTTATGTGAAATGTTAAGCTAAGTACCAATTGTCCTTATTAACTAAATCTAGCTTCGGATATTTATTTATCGGCGATGTACTAAGGGTGGGGTCTGCATTATGAAGCCTAACTTTCCAATTTAAATATTTCTTTCATTTAATTTGGTGTTAGCATGAATCAATAATTATTTAAAGCTTAACCATAAGTCAGTTGCATACAAGGTAGCCTCTATTTTAATTTGAATATCATGGCCTAAAGGTTTGTTTATTAATGTTCACATTATTTAACAGTAAAAATGGATTATCCTAGTTACTATGGATAAAGACAATATTTTAGGGTTTAATTTTGCAATGGTTAATTTCTACATCATTTACTAATATGCAATGGTTCATAGCTTATGGTTTACTAATTCTTTATTTATTAGAACATCATGAGAGCTTGAACCTACAGGTTATCCCTAATTAATTTCTCACTATTCCTTAAGTTAGGGATTAAGTTCTATACAAAAGATTAGAATAATATTAGCAACTAATATGTAACGTTTAATCTAAGGTTAAATATTTATTAGGCCCATTTACACTCTCTGCAGGTCTTGTGCGCAACAAAAATAAAAACCAAAAATCACACCCAGTGCGCGAGCGTGGCTCAACACAGCGCCAAGGGTGGATTTTTATCGCAGCGTTGCTAGCCGAGAGAGCCTCTCGAGTGTTGCTTACCGATGAGGTGCGAATAGCGATTATGCTAAGCGGTAGCAGCAGGCCGGGCGAGAGGAGCTCGGGCGGGAAAGGCGGCGGGCTCGTCGGCGGGAGAGGCGGGGAGGTTCGGTGGCGGCGAAATGGAATGCCGCGCGTCAAGGAACTCAGTGGTGCGGTCGGCGGCGGACGGGGTCACCGGAGTAGGGTCGGCGCGTGCGGTGGCGGCGGTCTAAGGAGAGATCGTCGCCGCGCGGAGAAGGATCGGGGAGCCCGGCGGCGGATGCGGTTGACTTCACGACGTCCGGAGAGGTGTATACACGAGGAATTGGGAAACGGCGGTGTGATTTGGTGGATTGGATCGGCGGCGGACTTGGGAAGGGAGTGGCTCGGCGAAGGAGGGGTTGGGAGGCCGATTGCTGCGGAAGGAGTGAAAGGGAGTTCGGGAGGAGTTTGGGGGCTTGGGTGGGCTTTATAGCCGGCGGATTTTCTTGGCGCCGAGGAGGCGGTGGCGGGTATGGCGGCGCCGGCCGGCATGGCTACGAGAGCTCGCTGACCGGTCTCCCGTTTAATGCTTGCGAGAGGTAGTTGTGGTGACGACCGCAGAGGACGGGTCGCGCAGCAAGGGAGAGTGGCGCGGCGTCCTCGGCGGCGACCGCGCGAAACGGGATTTGGGCGGGAGCGGCGTGGGCGGCGATGGCGGCGCGATGAGGCGGCGGCGTGCGCGGGTCGCGCGAGAGGAGGCGGCGGCGACAAGCGCATGTTGCGACGCGGCGCGGCGCCAGACAGAGAGAAACGTGGAGCAAGCTCGCCACGGAGAAGAACGGAGGAAGAGACAAGAGGAGGGGGCCTGGGTGCGCTCGGGGAAGGAGAGAAGGAGGCCGGCAGGAGCAGGGCCCGCAGGCAGTGAGAAGGAGGGAAAAGAGAGAAAGGAGAGAGAGGGAAAAGGAGTGGGCCCACTTGGAAGTGAGAGAGAATTAAAAGGATGAGGAAATGAGGCTCATGCATTAACTTAATATTTGGATTTTTATTTTAAGTTTCTATCTCACATTTATTTATATTCTTGCATGCCAATTGAACTGTCAGCTTTTATTTTGCCCATTGCTATGCTTATCATAATAGTTTTATTAACATATTGCATATTTGGTTTCTTTTGTGGATATACATATTTTCACATATTGTTATTTGATGGCCTACTTAATTTTGCACATATATATTTTACTAGTACTTCCTATATTGCTATTCTCTTCCTTGCAAAATTTGTATATGCGTATATATTTATGCGTATGTTTTTTTTTCCATTCACTTTTATTGCTATTCATGTTATTATCCCCAAAATGAGACTTTTATATTTTAACTCAAGTTTCCTCTTTTTATCTTGGATCATCTTTTGATTCTTATTTAAATTTTTAATTCTCTATTGTTTACACATGTTGGTTTTCTTCTTGTCCCCTTTTTTTTTAACCTTTGAAATTATTATTATTATTATTTTAGCCATGATTGCTATTTTACGTTTGAAAATTACTCCCAGTTATTATTTGCTTAGCACAAAACTCAGAAAACCCAAATAAGATTTCGAACCAAAATTCAAATTCCATTAAAATGCAGATAAAAGCTTTAAATTTTTCAAATTTTGAAACATCCAAAATTTGGGATGTTACAAACCTACCCCCCTTAAAAAGAATCTCGACCCCGAGATTCCGGTAGAGCAGAAAGAAGTGGGGTCAAATTGGTTAGCAATAGGTTTGCTTGTTGCAAATTTCTCAGTCTGATCTGCTTAGATTTAATACTACATCATTGCACTTCCAAAATAGACATACATCAGTTCAATACCTCCAAAAGTACTTATACACCATAGTAGTCCCCTGACTTTCTTGTCTATTCTTGCTACCCCCTTAAATAAGCGACGTCTGATATTAGTCTTTCTTTCCAACTTCAGGCCTGACAAGTCTTGCTCTACTACATTCTACACATATAATATTTAAGGAGGTTTCCTGGTCGGGTGACGGCACTTTTGTAGTTGCATCTTTTTCCTCTTCGAAGTCGTTAGGGTTTCCTTCGTCAGAGTTGGAGCTAATGGTGATGGCTTCCATCATTTGCTTGTCTTTCCCCTTGATGGGGCAAGTCTTTGCGTAATGTCCGGATTCGCGGCAATAGAAACATTTGCGCTTCTTTCCCGAGACTTACTTGATCTGAGTTGTTGTTACCTTCATTGTGATGGCTTCTCCTTGACATTTCTTGCAAGGTGAGGTTAGGTGATGGTTGGTACATATGGCTAGAGCTCTTGATATTGGCGAGATCTTCCCTTGCTAAAATTAAGGTAAGTGACGACGGCATTCATCATTCGCTTGTTCAAGTCCCGTTCAGGGCAGTCTCTCACATAATGTCCTGGGTCACTGCATATGAAACAGTTGAATCCATGACCCGGCTTCCTCTGAGGGCTTTGATTGGTGGTGGTAGCATCCCCGGCTGATCCTTCTAGATTCCTTTTCTCAGGGCACCTACGCATATCATGTCCTTTTTCTCCGCAATAGTAGCAGATGGTATTCTTTCGGGGTCCGCCTAATGTAGTGGTGCGGTTGCCTATCATGCGGAGACTTGTTCTTAGTTGTCTTTGTGAAGTGGATCTGAGCGAATACTTGGACGAGCGGTAGGGACCAAAGTGAGTAATAACCATTGGTTCCTGCTTCTTGCTCTTAACCTTATTCTTGGCCATTGAGGATGCCTTGACGATGGCTAGAATAGTGCGTCTACCGCGGAATAGAGACTTGAGTCTTGATCCTCTTGCAGGCTAAGGCTTCTTAGTTGTTATCTTTTTCAGAGATGTTGCCTCTTCCCACTTCAGAGCTTCAAATGTGTTGACTTGGTTATCTGTTATCTCTTGCCTGCAGACCTGGCGAGGTTTTTAGCAAAAGGTGAGGGGGAATAGCATGAGGTAAGTATTAAATCGTAGAGATAAGATGTTCTAAGCCCATTCTAAGGAATGCACACCCAGATGCTGGGGCAGTACACACGCCACACAAAATAACCAAGCTTTGGAAAACAATCTTTTCCTGTGACTACGAAATACAACGCCTGAGGGCAAGAAGGCAGTGCACAGGGCCAAACGAAATCTTGCGACAATACAACGTCTACTCGGGGAGAACACATAAGATGCATAAGGTTTATCTGCATAGTTCGTTTAGATCGGGACCATCCTATCTTCATGACCATCGTCGACGACCTATTCTTAATTTTTGGAGTAAGGGTATGAGAAGGTGAATAAAAATTTTCTCTTAAAATCCACGGAAGGAAGAGGAAAGTATTTTGGTAAAATTTGTACTCATTCTTGTAATTGTTTTGTAAATACAACACCTTACGACACCCTTCAGTATACTAATGATTCCCCATATGATTTTTTTTTAACCTAAGGCCTAGAATCCGATAGCCCTGACAATTTAACTTCCACTTTTGTAAATCCTATGTAGGTTATCCCCTTTTCACTGATTAATCACGGTATTTTTCCATCTAAACTCCGAACCGCGAGTATCTTTTATTTATTTAATCCACCGATCATACACTTCCTATTGTGTGTTTTCAATTTCACTAATCCTGCTATGGGTATCTAACCTTCACATAAATCCTAGCTTCCACCATAGATTTATGATTCAATTCCCATATTTCACTATGTCCATATAATCTCAATCTCAGATCTATTATCTGCCAACTTGATCAGTTCCCCAAGCCAATGGATGCCTATTATTCTTTATCTTAGATCCACCGATGATGTTTGCATTGAGACTCCTAGTAATCCAATATGACGTTATTAATTCAATCCCATAAGTTGCTCCTCTAGAGATCAACCTAAATATTCACTATCTCTATTTTGTTTCATTATTACATACTTCCTCAGAGAGTTGTGTTTTTAATCAAGTCTATACTCAGATAGTTGTGATCATATCTCCAATTTCTAAGACTTTCAGTTAATCCTTCAACTATCGATTATCTCCTATTATTCTATTATAAACATCTTCCAGGAATTTTACAATTTATCAGTGTTGCTATTTCTCCAAGAGCCATTTAATTCGGCTACCTAGGCCTTCTATTCATGTACGTTTCACGAATACATTCATCCATATTCACATTATTGTTTCCTCCAAGAATAGAATAATTGTTGAGACTAAGCTTCAAGGTTCAGCATCCTGATTCTTGAATTAAAGTGGGTTTTCTTAGAAAACTACAAGAGGAGTACTGGATTTTCATCGCATTTGAATTCGGGATAAGAGAGCTTCAGAAGTAAAATAGCTATTGCCGCATATAGATAAGAGGGAAATCATCTAAGAGAGATGAGAATGAGCAATATAGCTTATATTTGTGAAAATAGATATTGTGGAAATAAGTCTAGTCATGGACTAACGGCCAAGCTAACTAGGTCACGACCTGCAGTCGATATGCTCTGATACCATGCCTGTCAGACCCAGATTTTATAATCCGGAAGCTACTGTGTTTAACTGCACTATTCCCTGGATCAGTAGATAGTACACACAGTTACAGTAATGAATATCAAAGTACATATCATGCGGAAACGTAAATATAATAGTAGACTTACTCATGGGCCGATTAGGCGAAATCAATAAATTGCAGCGTGGAAGAACGAAGCACACATGTGGGACCTTCAGACATGCCCACAGCACCAACCGGAGGTTCGCGACCTAGTTCTCGACATCTTCATCTTCTTTGCCATCATGATCCAAAAGTATTGAAGCACGTGATCGATTCTGCTCTCCCGAATTTGTCGCAAAAGCGAGCATGAGCACTCCGACCCGTGCTCAAGCAAGCCAATACACGAATGCATATAACATGTATGGCTAACCAAATGATGGCTTAGGTTTATTTTATTTTTGCGAAGAGTGCTTTTGAATACAATTATATAAAAATTCCTAAGACCTAGCATTTTGAACAAAAGCATAATGTTCAAGAACATGCAATAATATTAGTGATCCAGATTCCATCCACCGTTACATGGCATCTGCACCATATAGCAATTTCTTTTCAGCGTTATAGCCGCTTAACTTAACACGGGGCGACACCTGAGTCATTTCTCTGGGGCGACACCGGGAACCATGAGCGACATCCGGACATATCCAAAACCGGGGCCTTACACTGCCCTTCACTTTTCCAATCCACCCACAAAACATTTTGAAATAGAACTATATCTGGTTAAGTTCCCATGTCCGCCCTTGACCGTGGGCACGGCTATTCGAATAGTTTTGACTCTGCAGAGTTTGTACACTTTCCCCACAAGAGACAATCAACCCGTTGCCCCACACGATCCCTTAGACGTGTGGTTGAGCAGACCATCACAGTGACTTTTCAAATTATCTAGGCCCTTTTCTCATCTCACACTTATGGGAAACTGCCCACTTGCGGTGGGTCCCATCTGTGCGCGGGATGTTTCCCCCAGCCACTACGCAGCCGGCTTCTACCTCTCCGCAACGTAGGACAGCTGGGAAACTTCACCCTCCACTAGTGTCCCTTCAGGCCCCCTTGCCATAGCGTAACCCCTTCAACCCCCTACCAGTGAGATGAGTCCGGAACTTCGATAAATTTACTTAGCCAAGTCGTAATTTACGGACTTGTGGTTGCACTGTTTTACAAGGGAGTTCATGACAAGATTCGGTCCTTAGTGGTATCTGGGCGGTCTATCACTAACCCAATTTTGTGCTTCCACTGCACCACACATACACACCCTCGAATCAATCCGCCCAGATATTAAAGCAAGTTGGGGATGTTGGGATTGTAAAATAATCATATTAGATATACCAGTCATTCCCACTATGACTGCCCAAACCAGTTTTCATGATTAAACATGTCGATAACGTTTTGGAGCATTTTCAGTGCCCCATGTATATCAATGCAGTACTAGGCGTAGCATATTATTAGGGACTTATTTTGAAATATTATAATTATAATTTTGCTAGGCGACAAGGTGCACACATGCAAATATTCAATAGAGGGTGTAATATTATTCAAGGTAAACAGTGGCATATAACTAGAATCTTAAACTTAGCACGTCTTTGCATATAATTAAACAGCATGCAATTTGCTAATTTAAAACAAAGTAATTTGTAGAAATGTAGGTTCAACATGATCAAAGTATTGACTCGCCTGGCGCGGTTTACCGCGATCTTGAGATCACACAATGCTTTCACTTGGGCTTCTGGTCTCTATCTTCACTTCGAGCTTGATCTCGCTTGATCTCGCTTGATCCATTGAATCTTCACGACTCCCGATTTCTAAATACGTGACAAACGACTGAATCCAAATAAAGCAAATAACTCAAAAAGATCCAAATAAATCCGAATAAACTCAATTTAGTTTTGTTACGAGTTAATGGGTGATTCGGTGATTTGAGGCAAGGTTGGTAATAGCATACGGTAACTTGATCTTTTTATTAATAATCTCTTTTTATTATTTTGCTATTTATCAAGGAAGTTCCATGAGTCGGGTTAGACCTATAGACCGTGTAGAAGTTTAGTGCACAAATTTTATCTTTATTAAGAATAATCTCTTATATATGTCTTTACTTATTAATTGGATTAAGATAAATAGCAGAGGCTCCTCATTTATTCATATACGGTAACTAATTAAAATTTAAATCTTTAATAATCCTATTATCATATTTTATGTATCTTCATTCATCGCTAGCTTAAGTTTAATTCGAATTAGGATCCTTTGGTATGGGTCCCAGCTTGATTTATATACAATTGTACTAAATTTTATTATGTACCAAAGCTAGTGTTAGGATTTAGTTAATGGCACTATTATTAGCTTGCTCATACTTTAGCTACTATTAGGCTTAGCTCCACTTCTAATTCTAGTTTAAACTTAGCTACCGGAGCAAGGCTTAGTATGAATCATTTTATGTGAAATGTTAATCTAAGTACCAATTGTCCTTATTAACTAAATCTAGCTTCGGATATTTATTTATCGGCGATGTACTAAGGGTGGGGTCTGCATTATGAAGCCTAACTTTCCAATTTAAATATTTCTTTCATTTAATTTGGTGTTAGCATGAATCAATAATTATTTAAAGCTTAACCATAAGTCAGTTGCATACAAGGTAGCCTCTATTTTAATTTGAATATCATGGCCTAAAGGTTTGTTTATTAATGTTCACATTATTTAACAGTAAAAATGGATTATCCTAGTTACTATGGATAAAGACAATATTTTAGGGTTTAATTTTGCAATGGTTAATTTCTACATCATTTACTAATATGCAATGGTTCATAGCTTATGGTTTACTAACTCTTTATTTATTAGAACATCATGAGAGCTTGAACCTACAGGTTATCCCTAATTAATTTCTCACTATTCCTTAAGTTAGGGATTAAGTTCTATACAAAAGATTAGAATAATATTAGCAACTAATATGTAACGTTTAATCTAAGGTTAAATATTTATTAGGCCCATTTACACTCTCTGTACAGTCTTGTGCGCAACAAAAATAAAAACCAAAAATCACACCCCAGCGCTGCGGAGGCGTGGCTCGAACACAGGCGCCAAGGGTGGATTTTTATCGCAGCGTTGCTAGCCAGGAGAGCCTCTCGAGTGTTGCTTACCGATGAGTGCGAATAGCGATTATGCTAAGCGTAGCAGAGGCGGCGAGGAGCTCGGGGCGGAAAGGCGGCGGGCTCGTCGGCGGGAGGCCGGGAGGTTCGGGTGGCGGCGAAATGGAATGCCCGCGCGTCAAGGAACTGGTGGTGCGGCGGTCGGCGGGCGGGGTCACCGGAGTAGGGTCGGCGGCGTGCGGTGGCGGCGGTCTAAGGAGGAGATCGTCGCCGGCGCCGGAGAAGGATCGGGAGCCCGGCGGCGGATGCGGTTGACTTCACGACGTCCCGGAGAGGGTGTATACACGAGGAATTGGGAAACGGCGGTGTGATTTGGTGGATTGGATCGGCGGCCGGACTTGGGGAAGGGAGTGGCTCCGGCGAGAAGGAGGGGGTGGGAGGCCGATTGCTCTGGGAAGGAGTGAAAGGGGAGTTCGGGGAGGAGTTTGGGGGCTTCGGGTGGGCTTTATAGCCGGCGGATTTTGCTGGCGCCGAGGAGGCGGTGGCGGGTATGGCGGCGCGCCGGCCGGCATGGCTACTGAGCTCGCTGGCCGGTCTCCCCGTTTAATGCTTGCGAGGGTAGTTGTGGTGACGACCGCAGAGGGCGGGTCGCGCGGCAAGGGAGGAGTGGCGCAGCGTCCTCGGCGGCGGCCGCGCGAAACGGGATTTGGGCGGAGCGGCGTGGGCGGCGTGGCGGCGCGATGAGGCGGCGGCGTGCGCGGGTCGGCGCGAGGAGGCGGGCGGCGACAAGCGCATGCTGACGCGGGCGCGGCGGGCGCACAGGAGAGGAAACGTGGAGCAAGCTCTGCCACGGGAGAAGAACGGAGGAAGAGACAAGAGGAGGGGGCCTGGGTGCGCTCGGGGAAGGAGAGAAGGAGGCCGGCAGGAGCGGGCCGCAGCGGTGAGAAGGAGGAAAAGAGAGAAAGGAGAGAGAGGAAAAGGAGTGGGCCCACTTGGAAGTGAGAGAGAATTAAAGGATGAGGAAATGAGGCTCATGCATTAACTTAATATTTGGATTTTTATTTTAAGTTTCTATCTCACATTTATTTATATTCTTGCATGCCAATTGAACTGTCAGCTTTTATTTTGCCCATTGCTATGCTTATCATAATAGTTTTATTAACATATTGCATATTTGGTTTCTTTTGTGGATATACATATTTTCACATATTGTTATTTGATGGCCTACTTAATTTTGCACATATATATTTTACTAGTACTTCCTATATTGCTATTCTCTTCCTTGCAAAATTTGTATATGCGTATATATTTATGCGTATGTTTTTTTTTCCATTCACTTTTTATTGCTATTCATGTTATTATCCCCAAAATGAGACTTTTATATTTTAACTCAAGTTTCCCTCTTTTATCTTTGGATCATCTTTTGATTCTTATTTAAATTTTTAATTCTCTATTGTTTACACATGTTGGTTTTCTTCTTGTCCCCTTTTTTTTTAACCTTTGAAATTATTATTATTATTATTTTAGCCATGATTGCTATTTTACGTTTGAAAATTACTCCCAGTTATTATTTGCTTAGCACAAAACTCAGAAAACCCAAATAAGATTTCGAACCAAAATTCAAATTCCATTAAAATGCAGATAAAAGCTTTAAATTTTTCAAATTTTGAAACATCCAAAATTTGGGATGTTACAAACCTACCCCTTAAAAGAATCTCACCCGAGATTAGGTGAAAGAGAAAGAAGTGGGGTCAAATTGGTTAGCAATAGGTTTGCTTGTTGCAAATTTCTCGATCGATCGCTTAGATTTAATACTACATCATTGCACTTCCAAAATAGACATACATCAGTTCAATACCTCCAAAAGTACTTATACACCATAGTAGTCCCCTGACTTTCTTGTCTATTCTTGCTACCCCCTTAAATAAGCGACGTCTGATATTAGTCTTTCTTTCCAACTTCAGGCCTGACAAGTCTTGCTCTACTACATTCTACACATATAATATTTAAGGAGGTTTCCTGGTCGGGTGACGGCACTTTTGTAGTTGCATCTTTTTCCTCTTCGAAGTCGTTAGGGTTTCCTTCGTCAGAGTTGGAGCTAATGGTGATGGCTTCCATCATTTGCTTGTCTTTCCCCTTGATGGGGCAAGTCTTTGCGTAATGTCCGGATTCGCGGCAATAGAAACATTTGCGCTTCTTTCCCTGAGACTTACTTGATACAGAGTTGCTGTTACCTTCATTGTGATGGCTTCTCCTTGACATTTCTTGCAAGGTGAGGTTAGGTGATGGTTGGTACATATGGCTAGAGCTCTTGATATTGGCAGATCTTCCCTTGCTAAAATTAAGGTAAGTGACGACGGCATTCATCATTCGCTTGTTCAAGTCCCGTTCAGGGCAGTCTCTCACATAATGTCCTGGGTCACTGCATATGAAACAGTTGAATCCATGACCCGGCTTCCTCTGAGGGCTTTGATTGGTGGTGGTAGCATCCCCGGCTGATCCTTCTAGATTCCTTTTCTCAGGGCACCTACGCATATCATGTCCTTTTTCTCCGCAATAGTAGCAGATGGTATTCTTTCGGGGTCCGCCTAATGTAGTGGTGCGGTTGCCCATCATGCGGAGACTTGCTCTTAGTTGTCTTTGTGTAGTAGATCTGAGGGAATACTTGGGCGAGCGGTAGGGACCAAAGTGAGTAATAACCATTGGTTCTGCTTCTTGCTCTTAACCTTATTCTTGGCCATTGAGGATGCCTTGACGATGGCTAGAATAGTGCGTCTACATGAATAGAGACTTGAGTCTTGATCCTCTTGCAGCTAAGGCTTCTTAGTTGTTATCTTTTCAGAGATGTTGCCTCTTCCCACTTGAGCTTCAAATGTGTTGACTTGGTTATCTGTTATCTCTTGCTGCAGACACTGCGAGGTTTTTAGCAAAAGGTGAGGGGGAATAGCATGAGGTAAGTATTAAATCGTAGAGATAAGATGTTCTAAGCCCATTCTAAGGAATGCACACCTAGATGCTGGGGCAGTACACACGCCACACAAAATAACCAAGCTTTGGAAAACAATCTTTTCTGTGACTACGAAATACAACGCTTGAGGGCAAGAAGGCAGTGCACAGGGCCAAACGAAATCTTGCGACAATACAACGTCTACTCGGGGAGAACACATAAGATGCATAAGGTTTATCTGCATAGTTCGTTTAGATCGGGACCATCCTATCTTCATGACCATCGTCGACGACCCTATTCTTAATTTTTGGAGTAAGGGTATGAGAAGGTGAATAAAAATTTTCTCTTAAAATCCACGGAAGGAAGAGGAAAGTATTTTGGTAAAATTTGTACTCATTCTTGTAATTGTTTTGTAAATACAACACCTTACGACACCCTTCAGTATACTAATGATTCCCCATATGATTTTTTTTTAACCTAAGGCCTAGAATCCGATAGCCCTGACAATTTAACTTCCACTTTTGTAAATCCTATGTAGGTTATCCCCTTTTCACTGATTAATCACGGTATTTTTCCATCTAAACTCCGAACCGCGAGTATCTTTTATTTATTTAATCCACCGATCATACACTTCCTATTGTGTGTTTTCAATTTCACTAATCCTGCTATGGGTATCTAACCTTCACATAAATCCTAGCTTCCACCATAGATTTATGATTCAATTCCCATATTTCACTATGTCCATATAATCTCAATCTCAGATCTATTATCTGCCAACTTGATCAGTTCCCCAAGCCAATGGATGCCTATTATTCTTTATCTTAGATCCACCGATGATGTTTGCATTGAGACTCCCTAGTAATCCAATATGACGTTATTAATTCAATCCCATAAGTTGCTCCTCTAGAGATCAACCTAAATATTCACTATCTCTATTTTGTTTCATTATTACATACTTCCTCCGAGAGTTGTGTTTTTAATCAAGTCTATACTCCGATAGTTGTGATCATATCTCCAATTTCTAAGACTTTCAGTTAATCCTTCAACTATCGATTATCTCCTATTATTCTATTATAAACATCTTCCAGGAATTTTACAATTTATCAGTGTTGCTATTTCTCCAAGAGCCATTTAATTCGGCTACCTAGGCCTTCTATTCATGTACGTTTCACGAATACATTCATCCATATTCACATTATTGTTTCCTCCAAGAATAGAATAATTGTTGAGACTAAGCTTCAAGGTTCAGCATCCTGATTCTTGAATTAAAGTGGGTTTTCTTAGAAAACTACAAGAGAATCTTGGATTTTCATCGCATTTGAATTCGGGATAAGAGAGCTTCAGAAGTAAAATAGCTATTGCCGCATATAGATAAGAGGGAAACCATCTAAGAGAGATGAGAATGAGCAATATAGCTTATATTTGTGAAAATAGATATTGTGGAAATAAGTCTAGTCATGGACTAACGGCCAAGCTAACTAGGTCACGACCTGCAGTCGATATGCTCTGATACCATGCCCGCCGGACCAGTTTTATAATCCGGAAGCTACTGTGTTTAACTGCACTATTCCCTGGATCAGTAGATAGTACACACGATTCTGATAATGAATATCAAAGTACATATCATGCGGAAACGTAAATATAATAGTAGACTTACTCATGGGCCGATTAGGCCGAAATCAATAAATTGCAGCAGCGGAAGAACGAAGCACACATGTGGGACCTTCAGGACATGCCCACAGGCAGCCAACTGGAGGTTCGCGACCTAGTTCTCGACATCTTCATCTTCTTTGCCATCATGATCCAAAAGTATTGAAGCACAGTGATCTGATTCCTGCTCCTGAATTTGTCGCAAAAGCGAGCATGAGCACTCCGACCCCGTGCTCAGCAAGCCAATACACAGAATGCAGTATATAACATGTATGGCTAACCAAATGATGGCTTAGGTTTATTTTATTTTTGCGAAGAGTGCTTTTGAATACAATTATATAAAAATTCCTAAGACCTAGCATTTTGAACAAAAGCATAATGTTCAAGAACATGCAATAATATTAGTGATCCAGATTCCATCCACCGTTACATGGCATCTGCACCATATAGCAATTTCTTTTCAGCGTTATAGCCGCTTAACTTAACACGGGGACGACACCCAGGTCATTTCTCTGGGACGACACCCAGGAACCACTGGAACGACATCCAGGACATATCCAAAACCAGGGCCTTACACTGTCCTTCACTTTTCCAATCCACCCACAAAACATTTTGAAATAGAACTATATCTGGTTAAGTTCCCATGTCCGCCCTTGACCGTGGGCACGGCTATTCGAATAGTTTTGACTCTGCAGAGTTTGTACACTTTCCCCACAAGAGACAATCAACCCGTTGCCCCACACGATCCCTTAGACGTGTGGTTGAGCAGACCATCACAGTGACTTTTCAAATTATCTAGGCCCTTTTCTCATCTCACACTTATGGGAAACTGCCCACTTGCGGTGGGTCCCATCTGTGCGCGGGATGTTTCCCCCAGCCACTACGCAGCCGGCTTCTACCTCTCCGCAACGTAGGACAGCTGGGAAACTTCACCCTCCACTAGTGTCCCTTCAGGCCCCCTTGCCATAGCGTAACCCCTTCAACCCCCTACCAGTGAGATGAGTCCGGAACTTCGATAAATTTACTTAGCCAAGTCGTAATTTACGGACTTGTGGTTGCACTGTTTTACAAGGGAGTTCATGACAAGATTCGGTCCTTAGTGGTATCTGGGCGGTCTATCACTAACCCAATTTTGTGCTTCCACTGCACCACACATACACACCCTCGAATCAATCCGCCCAGATATTAAAGCAAGTTGGGGATGTTGGGATTGTAAAATAATCATATTAGATATACCAGTCATTCCCACTATGACTGCCCAAACCAGTTTTCATGATTAAACATGTCGATAACGTTTTGGAGCATTTTCAGTGCCCCATGTATATCAATGCAGTACTAGGCGTAGCATATTATTAGGGACTTATTTTCGAAATATTATAATTATAATTTTTGCTAGGGCGACAAGGTGCACACATGCAAATATTCAATAGAGGGTGTAATATTATTCAAGGTAAACAGTGGCATATAACTAGAATCTTAAACTTAGCATGTCTTTGCATATAATTAAACAGCATGCAATTTGCTAATTTAAAACAAAGTAATTTGTAGAAATGTAGGTTCAACATGATCAAAGTATTGACTCGCCTGGCGCGGTTTACCGCGATCTTGAGATCACACAATGCTTTCACTTGGGCTTCTGGTCTCTATCTTCACTTCGAGCTTGATCTCGCTTGATCCATTGAATCTTCACGACTCCCGATTTCTAAATACGTGACAAACGACTGAATCCAAATAAAGCAAATAACTCAAAAAGATCCAAATAAATCCGAATAAACTCAATTTAGTTTTGTTACGAGTTAATGGGTGATTCGGTGATTTGAGGCAAGGTTGGTAATAGCATACGGTAACTTGATCTTTTTATTAATAATCTCTTTTTATTATTTTGCTATTTATCAAGGAAGTTCCATGAGTCGGGTTAGACCTATAGACTGGTGTAGAAGTTTAGTGCACAAATTTTATCTTTATTAAGAATAATCTCTTATATATGTCTTTACTTATTAATTGGATTAAGATAAATAGCAGAGGCTCCTCATTTATTCATATACGGTAACTAATTAAAATTTAAATCTTTAATAATCCTATTATCATATTTTATGTATCTTCATTCATCGCTAGCTTAAGTTTAATTCGAATTAGGATCCTTTGGTATGGGTCCCAGCTTGATTTATATACAATTGTACTAAATTTTATTATGTACCAAAGCTAGTGTTAGGATTTAGTTAATGGCACTATTATTAGCTTGCTCATACTTTAGCTACTATTAGGCTTAGCTCCACTTCTAATTCTAGTTTAAACTTAGCTACCGGAGCAAGGCTTAGTATGAATCATTTTATGTGAAATGTTAGTCTAAGTACCAATTGTCCTTATTAACTAAATCTAGCTTCGGATATTTATTTATCGGCGATGTACTAAGGGTGGGGTCTGCATTATGAAGCCTAACTTTCCAATTTAAATATTTCTTTCATTTAATTTGGTGTTAGCATGAATCAATAATTATTTAAAGCTTAACCATAAGTCAGTTGCATACAAGGTAGCCTCTATTTTAATTTGAATATCATGGCCTAAAGGTTTGTTTATTAATGTTCACATTATTTAACAAGAAAATGGATTATCCTAGTTACTATGGATAAAGACAATATTTTAGGGTTTAATTTTGCAATGGTTAATTTCTACATCATTTACTAATATGCAATGGTTCATAGCTTATGGTTTACTAACTCTTTATTTATTAGAACATCATGAGAGCTTGAACCTACAGGTTATCCCTAATTAATTTCTCACTATTCCTTAAGTTAGGGATTAAGTTCTATACAAAAGATTAGAATAATATTAGCAACTAATATGTAACGTTTAATCTAAGGTTAAATATTTATTAGGCCCATTTACACTCTCTGTACAGTCTTGTGCGCAACAAAAATAAAAACCAAAAATCACACCCCAGCGCTGCGGAGGCGTGGCTCGAACACAGGCGCCAAGGGTGGATTTTTATCGCAGCGTTGCTAGCCAGGAGAGCCTCTCGAGTGTTGCTTACCAGTAAGGGGTGCGAATAGCAGTTATGCTAGGCGGTAGCAGAGGCCGGGGCAGAGGAGCTCGGGGCCGGGAAAGGGCGGCGGGCTCGTCGGCGGGGAGGGGCCGGGGAGGTTCGGGTGGCGGGCGAAATGGAATGCCCGCGCGTCAAGGAACCTGGTGGTGCGGTCGGCGGCGGACGGGGGTCACCGGAGTAGGGTCGGCGGCGTGCGGTGGCGGCGGTCTAAGGAGGAGATCGTCGCCGGCGCCGGAGAAGGATCGGGGAGCCCGGCGGCGGATGCGGTTGACTTCACGACGTCCCGGAGAGGGTGTATACACGAGGAATTGGGAAACGGCGGTGTGATTTGGTGGATTGGATCGGCGGCCGGACTTGGGGAAGGGAGTGGCTCCGGCGAGAAGGAGGGGTTGGGAGGCCGATTGCTCTGGGAAGGAGTGAAAGGGGAGTTCGGGGAGGAGTTTGGGGGCTTCGGGTGGGCTTTATAGCCGGCGGATTTTGCTGGCGCCGAGGAGGGCAGGTGGCCGGGTATGGCGGCGACGCCAGCTTCGGCATGGCTACAGGAGCTCTGCTTGACCGGTCTCCCCCGTTTAATGCTTGCAGAGGGTAGTTGTGGCTGACGACCGCAGAGGACGGGGTCGCGCAGCAAGGGAGGGAGTGGCGCAGCGTCCTCGGCGGCGACCGCGCGGGAAACGGGGATTTGGACGGGAGCGGCGTGGGCGGGCAGTGGCGACGCGATGAGGCAGCGACGTGCGCGGGTCGGCGCAGAGGGAGGCAGGGGCGGCGACAAGCGCATGCTGACGCGGGCGCGGCGGGCGCACAGGAGAGGAAACGTGGAGCAAGCTCTGCCACGGGAGAAGAACGGAGGAAGAGACAAGAGGAGGGGGCCTGGGTGCGCTCGGGGAAGGAGAGAAGGAGGCCGGCAGGAGCAGGCCCGAGCGGTGAGAAGGAGGGAAAAGAGAGAAAGGAGAGAGAGGGAAAAGGAGTGGGCCCACTTGGAAGTGAGAGAGAATTAAAAGGATGAGGAAATGAGGCTCATGCATTAACTTAATATTTGGATTTTTATTTTAAGTTTCTATCTCACATTTATTTATATTCTTGCATGCCAATTGAACTGTCAGCTTTTATTTTGCCCATTGCTATGCTTATCATAATAGTTTTATTAACATATTGCATATTTGGTTTCTTTTGTGGATATACATATTTTCACATATTGTTATTTGATGGCCTACTTAATTTTGCACATATATATTTTACTAGTACTTCCTATATTGCTATTCTCTTCCTTGCAAAATTTGTATATGCGTATATATTTATGCGTATGTTTTTTTTTCCATTCACTTTTTATTGCTATTCATGTTATTATCCCCAAAATGAGACTTTTATATTTTAACTCAAGTTTCCCTCTTTTTATACTGGATCATCTTTTCAGATTCTTATTTAAATTTTTAATTCTCTATTGTTTACACATGTTGGTTTTCTTCTTGTCCCCTTTTTTTTAACCTTTGAAATTATTATTATTATTATTTTAGCCATGATTGCTATTTTACGTTTGAAAATTACTCCCAGTTATTATTTGCTTAGCACAAAACTCAGAAAACCCAAATAAGATTTCGAACCAAAATTCAAATTCCATTAAAATGCAGATAAAAGCTTTAAATTTTTCAAATTTTGAAACATCCAAAATTTGGGATGTTACAATATATGAATGTGATAGTAGATTAGTCTTGAGCCATTAGTTAACCTGTTTTTACTTTCACTGATCATCGCAATTGTTGTTCTGTTCTTGCTAATCCCTATGCTAGATCTGTTTAGTGGTTGATATTGGTCTCTTCTGACCTTTGCCAAACCTTGCTATCCTGTTAATTCAATAGTAGTCTCTGTGATAGATTGAAAGATTGTTTTTAGGGGTTTTCAGCTCTGTCCAGAAAGCTATTTTCATGATCTATTAGTGTTTGTTAAATAGAAAGGTTTAAATTGAGCTCAAGATCTAATCTATAATTGTCATATATAATCAAGATTATATTTTATCTTGGCGGAGATGGCCAAGATTAAATCTTGTGCAACTAGCCTTCTGAGAGCACTTAAGAGAACTCAACTTATTGATCATATGCTGAATCTGGTCATATATGTTAAGTTTTTATTGAGATTAGCATTTAAATGCACTTGTATACTTGAGGACATGCTAATCTTGAACTCTTATGACATTTATGTTGAGTATATGTTTCTTTTTCAATAACTTAAATGCTTCATATGTTAATATGTTGGTTAAGTCATTTCTTTGCCATGTTTGCCATGCTTGTCTATTTATTATTATTGCTAGAATTAAAGTAAAAATTATACTTATACCGTATATTCTACAACAGAGATCATGCCTCCCCTCTCACACGTCTAAGTTAACCTTCTCATGTGCCCTATCTATTCTATCCAGATTTATTGATCATATACCCTCCATTTAGATGGAAATTCAGGATTTACCCTCCTGGCCCACGTGTCAGTGACTTATGATGACCCCACGTGTTATTGAGATGAGGAGGGTAAATCCTGAATTTCCCAACTAAAGGGAGGGTATATGATCCAATCCCCCATTCTATCCAAGGCCTAGCAACTAAAGTCCATGTAAAATTCATGAAAAATCATTAAAAAAAATGAAGTTAGTCTAAGAGTCTGCCTAAGAGCAGCTGGCTCAGTCCGGACTTAGGTTGATTGACCGCCAAGCCTAACCGAGCTCCACCTTAGACGCGCGTCGCTTCTCCGTCACCATAACCAACCTACGGTGCACCCCTGCCCCCACCTGACCACCTCGCACTCGCAACCGGTGGACGGCCCGCGCACTTCCTACCATTCAATCGAATGATATCCATTGCAAAAAAGATTGAACGACATAAATACAACTTATATGTGATGAAGTATAAATCTCCCGAAAAGGGAAGCTCCAAATCCTGCAACCATTGCCACTAAAATTCTGAGTAATGACATTCCAGCCGTGGTCCAAATGGTGGGTCTTCCTCGTATGACACATTTCGGCCGAAGTATTGACTGCACTAATTGGTGGATTATGCACTATGGCATGACATCTTTGAGATTTTTACGTAGAAAATTTTGTACGGGACAGAGCTCGCACAATGTTTAATCAACGCGTAAGGCCCCCGCTCCAAACGTTGTATGGGACAGAGCTCGCACGATGTTTAATCAGCGCGTAAAGCGTCGCTCTAAACGGTTTTAGTTTGTTTTTTTGGCTTTCGGTTTTTTTAAATTAGAAATCACTCGAACACGTCGGTTTCTAATTTCGTCTTTTTTTTCTTTTTTGAGCATTTTTTTATTTTTGCTTTTTTTTTCTTTATATTGTCTATAAAAATATAATGGTATTTTCATTCAGCCAACAGCTAAAAGTCATAACCGAAAACTGCAGCGAATAGTCGGTTGAACCGGCACCTAAAACCTGTAATTTTCAATCCTTCGATTCGGACTCTTGCAACTAGGTGCCTTATCGCGTGGTGAACCATCTTTGATCAGAATCTCGCAAAAATAAAAAGGAAAAAAAAACTGCACGGACCTTGTGAAGGCAGGGAGCAAATCGAATTGGCCGACCAACTCGGTTAATGGATCTGGCAGATAGCCACATCTCGCAATCTAGCCGAAAATGCGTGCTGCTAGATGTGCACACACGCCGGCCTCTCACAGGCTCACACAAGGCTAGAACGAGTAACGCGTATGGACGCAAGCCGGAAATGACAGGAATAAGTTACAACCAAACCAAGCATGCAATTAGATTAGTAGCATACATTATACAATTCCCCAATCCGCGAAGGGGAAAATAGGGGCACATCAACTCAGGGCGTGAGGGAAAGGAGCTAACCTTTTGCAAGTGGTGGAGAAGCACTGGCAGACCAAATCAGGGTTAGGTCAATTTCTGGCCTAATGCCATTCTTATGCAGGTCAAAGGTTGTTCCAATCTGAAGCTTACCTGAGTCCATGGGGACCAAACTTCTTTCTTGCAGTAATAGAATATAACTGTAGCACTAGCTTCAAGGTACTAGAATGAATATATATATTAATTCTAGTACCTTCAAGGTACTAGCTTCAAGGTATTCGAGAACGATGTACAAAGATTTCTGAAACATATGATGATTAAACTGATGGTTTAGTTATAAAATGGCAGAGTTCAACTGTCTTTAGCATCTCCAGCCCATCTAGTGACCTGAAGTATGCAGCAAGAAAGATACGCCAAGAACTGTACAGCACTTCAAGATCTCAAGCCTCAGATCCTAAGCGCTTTCCTGCTCATAAATTATTTTGATATACTGAACAAGATCACCAGACTGTGTTATACAGACAGGCCTCGTTCATCACCATTTCAGACTTCTAAGCACAGCCCCATCTCTAATTCCTAAGGCATATTTGTTGCTTTCTGCATAATTTATGAGATGGATTCTCTCTGGTCCTGCATACTAGCCGTGTTCAATGTATTGTTTGGAGTTGCAGCATGGCATGAAATGATAGAAGCATCTAGATGCCGACATATTTGTTTTCAGATAAATAAATAGATCCGTGGCTTTGGTTCACTCATTTGTACTGAAAATGCTAGTCAGACAAGTTTGTCAAAATTAGCGAAGAAATGCCATATATGATGTATGAATAAGTCAACAAAATCCCAGACCATATTATTAGATGACTTTCTTGACAGGGAGGCCAGATTTTACCTGGAGCAGGTGCAATTTTCACAGAGCACAATGATGTGTTTGTTTCTCTTTTGGGATTCTGTAGAACGTCTAGTATATACAACACTACATCACTGGAATCTGATGGCCCATGCAAAGAAGAAGCTGCGGTGTAAAGGCAAAGTGGACAAGAATCGTCCTAGAGCATGATGGATGGATCAGAAACGGGGCCGATGTGGACAGACACTGGCAGTGGGAATAAATTGGGCTTAGAAGGAATCCAAGGTTCAGCTTCTCATTACCCTGCAAACTTGCATAATCAAAAACTGGACCTACGGGGGAAAAGCCACCCCGGGCATTATCTCTGAAAGAAGATCTTCTCATGTAGATCCAGAAAACCCCCGAACCCCTGCTCACACCCTGACACAGGGGCACCGTAGCCCTTGTGAGAACGACCACGACCAGGGCCGGACCTTAACCTGTGCTTTGGCTTGTGGGGCAGGCGAGGGGGTTTTTGTTACCCTCAGCCTGAAATTCGCTCCCACTGGGAGTCGAACCCAGGACCTGAGAGGTGCTACTAGAGCGCTCTAACCGTTAAGCTAGAGACCCGTTCGCTCAAACTTGCATAATCGCATTACCTCTTTCAGATTAGTGCTGCAAAAACGCACATTGGCACACTTTGCAGTGTCTGTATCAGCTATCCACTATTAGATGATTGTTACTCACCATAAGCGAAAAAAGATGGTTGTCACTTCAGTCACTTTGAATGAAAGAAGATAGCTTGAATCCGTATGAGAATATCGCTGCTAAATTTTGCGCTGAAACTGCAGCGCTGCCACTGTAGGCTCGTGACAAGGTACCGACATTCTATTGGCGCTAAAATATAGCAGTATGCTTTCTTCCTTCAGCTTAACACAAATCTCGCAACAGTGGTCGAACTGGCAGTACGCTATCTTCTGAGACGGCAAGAACAACGCCTTTTACCAATGGGCTCACTCTACCAACTAAAGATGCTAAAAAGAGCATCACATTGGACCATACTGATGATCACCTCACCAATCGGCCTCATTACTTCACCCGAGTGCTGGATGAACCAGACCCAACTGATGAAATAATGAACACAATAGCTACATAAGTAGTAAATATCGCTGGTTTAAGAACCAGACCAAAGTGTAGCAGCAACGCCTGAATCTGTAAAAGCTTGTGCAGATATATCAAGAGATGGCTTAGATTGGATTTCTTATTACACTTTAATACCCTTTTTATACGCAGTAGTCTCCAGATCGGGTTAAAGTTCGTGAGATAGGGCATGATTGTACCTGGTATCAAGAACGAAGATAGATCTCGTAGAGAAAACTAAAATAACGACGTTGAACCAACTACAAAAAAAAAGAAAAAGATTTTGCGAAGCCGACTGCAAATTCCTTAAATATAACCTCAAAAGAGGACAAGAGATTGTCGTTCTCTCATAACCCTCTCAAATCTTTTAAGACCCACGGATCTTTGCGCTATACAAAAATTTAGTACTAAAAATTAACCTAGCATCTAATCGTCTCATGCACCTCCTAGAGGCGGACCCACCGAGAGGTCAGGTGAGGCTAGCGCCCCTACCGTCGGCCGCCCCCCGCCCCCCAGCTGCCGCTTCCTCCAGTCAAAATGACACCAGATGACTGGAGTAGAGTTGCTTCCTTAACAACCCTAAGCATTGAAAGAACACACATGGCCTTCCCATTTTATCTGAGAGACTGCAATGATACTTGATATGATGCCTTGCACAATCATTTTCAGATAGTCCGATTTCTTGCCACATTTTGGCAAAGCAAATATAGTAAGTAATCAATCATCAGCCCTCTATCATAAGATCCATTCAAATGGTAAAAGCTTGTGTAAACCATGCATATACAGAAACAGGTTCATGCCCGCTGCCGCTCTTGCGCCATGTCGAGCTTGAGTCGTGCCTGGCGGTGTAGCAACTGTGCGGCGTAGATGTTGGTGAGCCCCGTCTCGGTAGCAATGTCCGCGCTGCTGTCCTCCATACCTCCACTCAAGATCTCTTTTGTTTTGTAGTTTGATTAACCACACCTACTGTTCTAATAATCTTTCATGCCATAGGTTTGTATGACTTCCGAAATCCACCTGCTCGTCGGTACAGTGTGCTTGGTCCCACCATATCTTTCTTCTTTTAATAGCTCGCACATTTGCTTTTGTGCTTGCTAGATTTTGCAATCGTCTTTATAGTTTCACATATAACTACATATGAGATCTGAGTACCTACCGTTGATGACACGGTTTCCTTCTCTAGCAGGATTTTTATCAGACCTCTATTGGTTGCCCTTCCTTTAGGTGTACCCATCAATCAGTATCCTCTATTGCTATAGATACTTTTCATGATCACTCCTTCTTGGCAAGTAACTTGTATGACTCCACCTCTAAGTAATACCTTACAACCCTCGAGTTCAAGCAATTTTACAGATATTAAATTCTTTTTGAAGCCAAGAACATACCAAATTCCTGTCAATATGCGACGTGCTCTATCATACATTTTCAATGTAACCGTTCCTACCTTAGTAATTACATACTCCTTGCAATCCGCTAAATTAACGATTTCATATGACAGACGTAGAGTTCTCTCGTCAAACATCTCCCTCACCGAACATATGTAAAAGCAACAACCTGAATCTAATATTCATCTATGAGAAGTACTTGATTAACTGATAAATAGTACATCAAAATCATCCTTTACTATCGTTGTTGAGCATGCCCTCTTCATTTGCTTTAAACTCGAACAATCTTTTATCATGTGACCTTCTTTGTCACATAGATAGCATACACGTATACCCTTACTCTTGCCCTTCTTCTTCCTTTGACTTTTGCTTCTGCCTGCAACACCTACTGCAGCTAATGCTTGGTCACTTGAGGATGAAGATTCTGAAGGCTTTTCAAGGACTCATCTAATAGATATGCGACTACTTCATTGAAGTTGAGAGTAATTTTTCCGACGAGAATATTCATCACCATTTTTTCCCATGATGGTGGTAGATATGGTGCCATTATAACAACCTTATCATTCTCCTTACTTTTTTCATCAACACTAGTCAACTGTATTATAAGTTTATCAAAGACATTGAGATGGTCAATGAATCGTTTACCTTCCTCTAAACACAACATGTATAATTGTCGTTTCAGTACTCATTGGTTTGTCAGTACTTTGTCATATACAATTCTTCTAAGTATTCTCATAATTTCGTCGGCGAATTCTCCTTGATCACTGAGTACTTTACCTCATCACAAAGACATAAACGGATTGTACCAATAGTCTTCCGCTCCATCACCTTCCAGTCTTTATTGGACATCTTTTTCAGTTTGTTCACTTCAAGAGTATCAATTAGCTCCCACCAGTCAAGGACATCCTTCTCTACGTGGTGCCATACGTTGAAATTTTCTACACCGTTAAACTTCTCTACTTGATTCAACATCGTCAACATCGATCTTAATTTTATACCACCTGATGCTTTACAGACCTTCTCACAAATCAGATTAATTCGGCCTTGGTTCTGATACCACTTATTATATTTCGACACCCCTTCTTGTGCACAGCAGCTCCCGGATCCGATCAAAGTTTGAGAGATACGGCACGGGCGTACACAATATTAAGAACAAAGAAGATGAATATCGTAGAGAGAACCAAAATAACGACGTTAAACCAACCACGATGGGAGATAAAAGATTTGGCGAAGCTAACCGTAAATTCCATAAGCACAATATCAAAAGAGTACAAGAGATTATCGCTCTTTCACAACCCTCTCAAATATTTTAGTGCCCTTGGATCATTGCCTTATACATGAATCTAGTACTAAAGAATAAACTAGCTCTCTAATCCTTTTGTACACCTTTACCTTTAGGTGGGTTGCTTTGTTGCTTAGTTGTTTGGATTCTCTGTTACCCCTTCATGGTTTTATATCGTCCTCCTAACTCTCCTTCAAAATAGAGTAGGAATTCTACTTGATAAGAAAGTAGAAATTCTAATCATGTTAGGATTTATATAAAACTCCTTATAGTACATATTTCTAAATCATAAAAGATTATAATTCACGTCACTTATTCTCAGCAGATATGTATACTAATTGAATCAGAATTCAGAAACAGTATACAAGTAGAACCGCTAGTCTTGAAGCTGAGCAGCGTGGATTTGCATCCATCCACCACATAAGTCTTGATATGGTTCACATGACCAAATGAACAGGAACAAAACAGGTGACATCATTCGAAAAACAAATTGATTGAAAGGAAGCCAGTGACTTCATCTTTCTTCTGTCCTGACTCCTCTGTTTGCTCTTATCATCATCTATACCCCCAAAATTTATCCACCAATAGTTATTTGCATTATTATTTCCCTTCCCCTCTAAATACTAACAGCTTTAGAAGAACAGCTTAAGAAGAAGAAGAGGAAAATGCAAATAGCAAGAGGGCTTAATTGCTTAAACAATAAGCACTTACACTTGACGACGTACACACTGTGTACTGTGCTCACGACGACGCCGACATGGCCGTGGCCTTCTTCTTCGCGGGCTTGTCGGCGCGGGCGCCCTTGGCGATCTTGGCGTCGAGCTTGTAGTAGTCCACGAACCAGTCGACGAAGTGCCGGAGGCCGGCCTCGAGGGAGGTGGTGGGGCGATAGCCGAAGTCGTTCGCCGCATGGCTGACGTTGGCGTGGGTGAAGGGCACGTCGCCGTTGCTGGGCATGGTGACGATGTGCTTGTTGGCCTTCTTGCCGAGAAGCTTCTCGAGGATGGCGACCATCCGAGTGACGGGCACGGGGGAGGTGTTGCCGAGGTTGTACACGCGGAGGGGCGCCGGCCCGCTCTTCTTGCCGGACCTGGAGCCCGTGCTCTTGCCGGCGGTGTCGAGCGCACCGAGGCAGCCCTTGACGACGTCGCCGATGTAAGTGAAGTCGCGTCGCGCGTCGGAGCCGTCGGCGGCGCGGAAGAGCGTGATGGGCTCGCCGGCGACGATGCTGCGGGCGAAGAAGAAGTAGGCCATGTCGGGGCGGCCCCACGGCCCGTACACGGTGAAGAAGCGGAGGCCGGTAATGGAGAGGCCGTAGATGTGGTTGTAGGCGTGCGCGATGGCCTCTCCGGCCTTCTTGGTCGCCGCGAACAGCGACGCCGGGCGGTCGGTGCGGTGCTCCTCGGAAAAGGGCGCGTCGGTATTGAGCCCGTACACCGACGACGACGATGCCCACACGATCGCCGGCTGCGGGTCGGCGTGCTTGGCCGCCACTTCGAGCACGCTCACCAGGCCGGCCACGTTCGACGCGACGTACGTCTGCGGCGCCTCCATCGCGTACCGCACGCCGGCCTGCGCCGCCAGGTGCAGCACGTGCGTGAACGGCACCACGTCGAACAGCTTCTCCAGCAGCAAGCCGTCGTTGATGTCGGCGTCGAGCACAACGACGCCGCGGTCGGCGAGGAGCCTCTGCCGGCCGCGCTTGAGCGACGGGTCGTAGTAGGAGTTGAAGTTGTCGAGGCCGAGCACGCCGTCGCCGCGGGCCCTGAGCGCGAGCGAGCAGTGCGCTCCGACGAACCCCGCGGCGCCGGTGACCAGCACGGAGATCCCCCCGTCGCGGCGCGGCTTGGCGCTCCGCCGTATCTCCTTCTCCCACGCGGCGCCCCCGTAGGAAGCCGCCGCCGACGACATGAGCAGGCTCCGGTGCGAGGCGTAGCGCATCATCGGCGAGGCGGTGCCGCCGTCCGCCCCCGAGGAGAGGTGGAAGGAGCGGGAGAGGAGGGACGGATAGTGCAGCGTGAAGAGGAAGACGAGCGCGAGCGTGGCGAGCACGGTGGCGCGGAAGAGCAGGTGCGAGGACGCCGACACGAGCTTGGCGCTCGCCACCCGGCGCAGCAGCAGCGCGCCGCCGCTCGCGTAACGCTCCAGCTTCACCCCCTTGGCCGCCGCGTCCACGCTCCCCGATGCCGGCATTGTCCGTACGCCGTTCGCGCGCTCCCCTTCGACATGTGACCTCATCTCGGCGTTGCGTCTGTGATTAGCCAGCGGCGGGCTAGCTGAGTGAGGGGTAGCAAGAGAGGATATATATATAGGGAGTGTCTATATAACATTCGATTATTTTTAAGGACAAAAATAGTCAGATTTTAAGCCGTTAGATGGAGATCCAACGTCCTAGATCATTTTTTTTAGAGGGGGTCATTTTTTTTGGAGGGGGGCTTGTATGAGTGGATCCGTTGGATGGAGATCTAACGTCTCGGATCAATCATTGTTTTGTCTTCAAAATAGTCGAATGTTGTATAGACATTCTATATATATATATATATATATATATATATATATATATATATATATATATATATATATATATATATATATATATATATATATATATATAGGAAGTGACTATTACGTACGTGGCTGTTTTTCTCTTTATTTTTAGTTATTTTTTATATGGTAACTTTAGGTGATTAAGAGTATAACTTTAGATAACTAAGAGATAAAAAATTTCAGTCAACTGTATAATAGCAAAACCATATATCATTACTATTATAAAAAACGAGTTGGTGATCGTACGCCCCTTCTTTAACCGTCTTATTCTTAATTTTTCATTACTTTTCACTTTTTAACTGATGAGGAATTTCTTCGCTGCTGCACTCCGTAGTGTCCTTTGAGGAAACAAGCGAGCCCTGCTTAGTTGGGAAGCAAAGTAGCAAAAACAAAGTGGCAGCTAGCTTATTTATGTTGAGTACACAAGTTAGTTAATTTCTCAAAGCTAGCTATGTGCAGGGGGAAAACGCCATTGAAGAAAAAAAAAACCGGAGGTCATCGAGATTAGAAAAAGTTCAAAAACTTTAAAACCAAAATTTGGATTTGAATTTGGCAATAGGGCGAAAATTTCCGGTAACTAGCTCGAATTAAAATTTAGCCCCTTTTCGGGCGAGGGTTACCGAGATTTTCAGTTACAGACGTTAACAAGCCAAGACTTCTTTCATGGCTATACGCACACTATGAGCATAGTCTTTTAGGCTACAGCTTCTTAGTCTAATGAATAGTGGTTGCTGAGAGAAGCCAAAAGTCACTGAAAAAAAAGAACATAACCATAGAAATATGTCAATTGCTATTCTTAGAGACTTCCATTCGTGGTAGATTTGCTTCAAGGTTTGTACTTAGGCATGAGATGGTGATCGGTTCGGCTGAAAAGCTCGTGGCTTATGGCTGAAAACACTGTAGCTGGCTGAAAAAAGTATTGTAGCTGACAGAGACTTATTTAGCATAATTAAATTTAAAAATTTTAAAAATAAAAAAAATATGTTAGCCCATTACGTATAATACAAACAAATACGGGGAAAAAAATAACCGGCAAAAAAGCTCAACAAAAAGTTAAAAGTTCAGAAAAAGATGAAACTTATGAATAGTGAAAAATAAGCCAGAAGTCGAAGCCGAGTTGATCAGGGCAATGTTGTGCATAATTACTAAGCGCGTATTCAGTACTATAGCAGCAGAGACGGGCACCTTGACGGTGAGAACAGAGAAGCAAGTCGCGCTAAGTGGCAAATGTATTGGCTTGGCATACACAGAAGCACGGAGGGGTCTTGTGGGGCTAGCGGGCACATGGACTGGACGCCCTCATCTTGCATAAATTCTACGCTGAACTGTGCCACTTACGGCGATGCAGGTTCCACACCGGAACGGGTTCGGTCCGTGACATGTTTGCTCGTACGAGTCGCACACGCCCCGGGGTTGTGAGGAAGCTTAGCCGTGGACCGTTGTCCATTACCTCCGTACGTAGTTGGAGACGCCGAAATATGAATCGATGGGTTTGACAAGCTGCGAGTCGATGGAAGCTGACTGGTGAAGGCGCTCGCGGGCATATAAAACTATCTAGGTTGACTACATAAAATTATACGATTAGATTTATCACTAATTTTTTTTATAATATTATAATTCTATTAGCATATCTTAACGTAAAATTATAAAAAAATAATAATCAAAGTTGCATTCCAAAAATCATAAAAAATAAAAATGCTAAGTAAAAACAGAACGAAAGGAGAATAATGGACGAAAATTGGACCTATGCTTAACAAAAAAAAAGGGGTAACTCTTGTAATATAGTTGCTAATAACAGCCAGTAGCCCAGTAATTTACACCGGGGTGGTGAGGCGACCAGTGGAGAATTTTGGACATTATTGGACCCCTGTGCATCAAAAATTCCGTTTTGACCCCTGCAAAAATTCCAAAATCGACCCCTCTCCACCGCGGATCGCGACGCCGCCACTGTCCCGATCGTGCGATGCGGTACCGCACGATCGCCTTCGTTCATTGGGTCGTGCGGTACGGCATCGCACGACCCGCTGCCGTCACGCCGACCGCGCGTTCGGTCGCCTCCAGTAGCGTGTCGCGCTTCGCGCGGGCGACCAGTACCGAGCGTAGCGTCCTCCGGCGGCCGACCATGCGTCTTGTGTCCGAAGAATTGTCCACCCAAAAAAAATATGTATTTACTGTGTATATATATTTATCCATATATAAAGTAATTATTAAAAAAAAATTCATGTGTGTATATAAAATGAGTGGAAAAAAATATGAATTTGAAGTGGAGTCCACTGTAATACTTGTGTAATTTTTTGTGCAATTTTGAAAATTTAAAATATTGTTTGGTAGAGTACGAAGGAAATTTGTGTGAAGTAACGATTAGTGTATTTGTGATTTTCATATATTGCTGATCGTGAAAAATGTGTTGAAGTGACAATAACAAATTTCGATCATGGTATGTTGTTTTATTAGAAGGAATTTAATGAAAAATTTTTTGAGCACAAATGTGATATGAACAATTGGACGAAATGAATGAAAGTGATATTGAACACGTGGGAATGAGTGCAGCAACTGTAATGATTATAAGTTTTCTTAATTTTGTAGTTGTGAAACAGAAAAAAAAAATCTGATAAAATTGTAAAACAAGGTTATGTTGATTGGCTCGTTGTAGATGCATAAAAAATTATGGTAATTTTTTTTAGGAACGATTGTGCGTAGAACGATCGATATATAAAGTGGTAAGTGACTTTTAGGGTTTGGGCTGTTTTTAGGGTTTGCAATCTCCGTGATTGTTTTAAGTTTTGGCAATTTTGTAGTTATAAACTGGGTAAAAATCAGATAAAATTGTAATAAAAGATTATATTCATTGTAAGTTGTAGATGCATAAAAAATTTTGGTAAATTTTTTTTAGAAAAGATTGACCGTAGAACGGTCGATACATAAAGTGGTAAGTGATATTTCGAAGGTTAGTGAGAATTCGTGTACGGTGAGGACCGCTATGTTAATATTGTTAAATGAGGTGCTACGTGAATCATGGAATGATAAAATACGAGATATTAAACTTCATAATACAGTTGGGAGTAACATGCCGCGTAGATTTTTATTACATGCATAACATATAGCATGATATGCGACTAACCCACCCAATCGCCAGACGACCTCTCTGTGTGTGGACTGGGGCCACTTTTCCTTCCTTGCCCGCTCGGCGTTGAACTCCTCCGCGGCCTCTTTTGCCTTAACCGCAATTTCCCTCTTTCTCTCGCGCTCCCTCTCGCGAGCCTCCCGCTCCCTACGCGTGCACGCTTCAAGATGAGCTTGCGTCTCGCGCTGTAAACGCAGGGTGTGCTCGTGCTTGCGGTGCTCCTTCTCCAGCAACTCCTTCTCCTTTGTGACATTCCACTCCTCGAAGTCGAGGGTCCATTGGTCCTCAGGGTGGATCTCAAGATCGATCCATTTGCGGTAGCCACACAGGGGTTCCGGAGACTGTAAATACATGGTAGATATTGTTAGTGCGTGCTGTGAAGGAGAAAAGGTAGGGGAAAATGGTGCATGTGGTCGCATTCTTGGTCGCCGATAGGTTGCGGTGTCAAAACGGCGGTTGGGGTAGTCACTAGAGTAGTTTGCGCAACCCCAGTAACGCATACCTAGACTGATGCGGTGCTTAGACTTGAAGAATTTGCACACGTCCCCGCACCAACAAAGGGGAGGTGTCTCCCCCTCAGGTGGTAGTTGTGGTGAATGCTCGGTTGGGACGTCCGGGATGGGGTTATTGCTACGCGGGCGCTCTGGGGGGACCTTTCATCGTAGCACGATGGGCTTGTTCTACCCGGGCCTGTATAGCCCTTATTTTCTCATCGTGGGCGGCATCGCGGGCCGCAGCTGACCGTGCTATGTCACGGGTCTCCTCCCAATCCTTCACCATCTTGTCTCATTGCTTCTTCTTGCCTTTGTCCATCCCGGTTGGGTAAGGGAAGCGCGATGTAGTATGGGGTTTGGATGTGCAATGTTCGCTGGGAAATGGAATGCATACCAATTTATAGGGGCAGTTTTGTCTCTACTCGTATGTCTAAAGCTGGTCCGCGTGGTCGTAGTAGTGAGTAAAGATGGGAGTGCTGCGATATCACTGAAAAAAGGCCCCATTTTGTAATGTCTCTGAGCAAAGCTGCCCTGTTTTGTCATCTCACTGAGCAAAACTGACCTCTTGTTGTCATGTCACTGAGCACAGCTGCCCTCTTTAGTCTCACACGCCAAAGCGGCATCTTTTGTCATCCCACTGAGCAAAGCTGCGCCGTTTCGCCATGTCACTGCGCAAAGCTGGCATGTTTTGTCATCTCACTGAGCAAAGCTGGCCCGTTTTGTCATGTCTCTGAGCAAAGCTGCCCCGTTTTATCATGTCACTGCGCAAAGCTGGCATCTTTTGTCATCTCACTGAGCAAAACTGCCCCGTTTTGTCATGTCTCAGAGCACAGCTGTCATGTTTTGCCATCTCACTGAACAAAGCTGACCTCTTTTTGTCATTTGGCTGAGGACAGCTGCTCTCTTTAGTAATGTCACTGCCCAAAGCTGGCATCTTTTGGCATCCCACTGAGCAAAACTGCTCTGTTTTGTCATATCACTGCCCAAAGCTGGCATCTTTTATCATCTCACTGAGCAAAGCTGCCCCGTTTTGGCATGTCACTGAGCAAAGCTGCCCCGTTTTATCATGTCACTGCGCAAAGCTGGAATCTTTTGTCATCTCACTGAGCAAAGCCGACATCTTTTGTCATTTCACTGCGAAAAGCTGTCCTCTGTCATCTCTTTGAGCAAAGCTGCCCCGTGTTGTCATGTCACTGAGCAAAGCTGGCCTCTTTTGTCATTTCACTACGAAAGCAGACCTGTTCTGTCATCTCTCATAGCAAAGATGCCCCGTTATGTCACGTATGTGTGAAGAACTGTCCTTTTATTCGTTTTGAGGTGAATGAAGCAAGTTGTCTCCTTTGGTATAAGTAGCACGGTTGGGGTCCCAGCACATTGTTCAGTCGAACAAAGAAGTACCCTGTCTTTCGTGCTTGAACAAACCATGTCGGAAGCCGAGGGGCCAGTGGGATTTGGGTCACCGAAGGACGACATTCTCTTAGAAAGGAGGGATATGTTCGGTCCACAGTACCGATTGATACCAAGTCGACGTGCTCAACCAGCGTGGCCGAAATGCAGGCACAATGAGTACGTGGTCGTCCAGATCTTGGATTCCCCGAACGATGGCGGGCGACGTTTCTTCCGATGCTCACGCTCCGGGGTACAATTTAGTAGTATTACTTTTTTGTATTGCTTATGGACCCGCGAAGTTTACCATCCTTTTTTTTTGCAGATGGCAAAATGCGACTTCTCCCGCTGGATCGACCCTCCTCATGAACGGTATGTTGATCGTTATGTGGATACATTTTGGGCTCGAATATGAGACTTGGAGTACCGAATGGAGAGTCTCACTGAGGAGAACAACGACCTCCGCGAACAGATGCAACACGAGAGGGGCAACGAGGAGGTCGTGAATATAGGAAGCTCTTATGATCCCACATGTTGCTGTGCGGACCCGAGCTGCATATGTGCATGCCACTACCACGACGGCCAGCCACGTCCGAGGCGGCCCCCTCAGCAATTCTCCATATGGGTGCCACGAGTCTCATTTGGTATGTAGGTAACGAGGCTTATGGTTGTGTCGTATTTTAGTTCATGTATGCATTGAATTAAAATGTTGGGTGCACTACTTTCTATAAATTCTGTATGTGCAATGTATGTGTTGTTTCGTGTTGTAAGTGCGTGACGCCTTCATTTTCTGGGACCTTCATGTTCTGTGGCCTCTTTCCGTAACGATGTAATGTGCAACGTTGTTAAGCATGTGATGGATTGGTTGTTATCTTCGTGGAGTTGTTATCACAAGCCAAAAAAATACAATACTGAGCAAAGATGCCCCGTTTTGTCATCCCACTGGGCAAAGCTGGCCTCTTTTGTCATGTCACTGCGGAAAGCTGGCCTCTTTTCTCATGTCACTGCGGAAAGCTGACCCGTTTTGTCAAGTCACTGGGCAAAGCTGCCCTGTTTGGTCATGTCACTGGGCAAAGCTGGCCCGTTTTGTCGTGTAACCCAGCAAAGCTGCCCTCTTTTGTCATGTCACTGAGCAAAGCTGCCCCTTTTTCTGAGGTCACTGCGCAAAGCTGGCATGTTTTGTGTCCGCACTGAGCATGCTGTCATTGCCTGATGCCTTCTTATTCTGTGGTCTTTGTGCGTGAGGCTGCCCCCCATAGGCGCAGGCCGCGTACACATGGGAGCATGGCTTGTGCAGAAGCTGGGGCTTGTTGCAGGTGCAAGATGCTTCATCACCAATCGTGCATACCTGCTTGCGCTCCCCTCTAATGTGACCCATGACATACTTCTGCCTTAGGCGGACCTCAAACTTCCTCCGTAAGCCATCAATGGGCTGAGCAATGTGGCATCGAGCCTTCTCCATCTTCCTGTCCATGAAGGCCTGCATGACCTCAGAGTATTGCTTGTTTTCCTCAAGGTGCTTCTGCGCCATCATGGCTCTATTCACAAAGTACCCGACGGTACGGTTCCAAGTCTCAGCCACGATTGCCGTGATCGGCAGGGATCTGACGCCCTTCAAGACACCATTGTAAACCTCGGACATGTTGGTTGTCATGATCCCATACCTTGCCCCACCGGTGTCGTGCAACAAAGACCACATTTCCAAGTCAGGTGCATTGGCCTGAACCCATTGTGAGAATGCTCCGACTCTTGTGGATCCCCCCTCCACGGCCCCTCGCTACAGATGCACATGCTTCGTAGCCTCCTGATCGAGCTGCCTCCGCAAGGTGTCGAACTTCCGCTTTTGGTTCTGCATGCATAGCTTCTTGAACATCTTCATTAGGTCCTTGCTACGGAACCTTCTATGGAAGTTCGCTGCAATATGCCTCATGCACCAGCGGTTCTTCACATCAGTCCACTAGAAGGGGGGCTGCGTCCCATTCTGCAACGTCCGCAACGCAGACAGCAAGCCTGCATTGCGGTCGGAGATAAGGCACACTTCAGAGCGTTCTTGCACTACGGCATGCTTCAAATTGCAAAGGAACCACAACCAGCTATCTGTATTCTCGTTCTCCACAATTGCAAATGCCATCGAGTAATCGGTCATTTGCATCGGCCGCAATCGCTGCGTCGAATAGTACCCTTGTACTTGCCGGATAGGAACGTCCTATCTACGGTTAGCACTGGACGGCACCACCTGAACCCTTGTATCGCCTGATGAAAGGCCCAGAACACCCTGTCAAGAATGAAACAGTTCGGTCTCTCCGTAGGATGAGCCCTCTGCTGCCTGTTTATGTACGTGCCTGGGTTTGATTGTGAAATTTGATGCAGCATTCTTGGGACCAGGTCGTACGCCTCCTCGTACGTCCCATACATTTGATGCAGCACCTTTCGCTTCGCCCGCCAAACCTTCTTGTACCTCACTTCGTAGCCCGCCGTGTTCGCTACTGCTGCCATTAGAACCTTCGGGGTAATTGACACATCCGCCTGGACAAGGTGCGCGACCAGCTCCGCAAGATACGATGATGTCATGTTGCGGTGTCTATGTACTGGGCCCGCAAGCTTGCAACTGTGATCTTGGAGCACCGTTATCCGGAACTCCGTGCCAACGCCCTTGTACCGTTGTGCATGAACTTTGCCACCATAGGACACATCGACACACTTCACGACGTACGTGTCCGGCTTTGACTTGTGGACCCGATACGTCCGGCTTATGTTGACGGCATGTCTAGCAATAGCCTGTTGGACAGCACTCTTATTACGGAAGCACTGTCCCAAAAAAGAGTGCACCCTCGCTGAACCCCCATTCTCCCTCCTCCCCCTGTGGCAGAACTAGGGCTGCCGCTGCGATGTCGTCGATCTGGGGCGACACGTCACGCACCTTCCGTCGTCACAACACGACCTACCACCCCTCCAGTTGCACCTTCGCCATCCTCGTCCTCTCCAGAGCTGCCTGTTTCCACCTCCTCCTCCTCCTCGCTGCCCTCTTCTTCCACCTGGTCCCCCAGATACTCATGACAGCTTCACCCACTTCCTCGCCCACATGTTCTCCCGCAGAAGCGTCTTCATGACCGCCGGCCACTACATCTCCACCAGCGGCAACTGAACCAACCATGGCTGATGATTCTGCCCTCTCCACGAACTCGACATACACCATTGGCCTCCCATATATCGCAGCATCAGGGTTGCACACGACCTCCATGTAGTTCGCCCATGAGGCATCATTGGTCACCTTCAGAAGTTGTCATATGCTCTCCCTTCCATCATCCACCATTGAGGCATAGACTGCCTCGATTCGTAACTTATTCCTTGCGGTCTGTCGATCGAACGCTGAACGGACATACCTCCGTAGCTCAGACAAGCTCATGACGCTCAGACCGGGTGCACGGATCACGGTCCGCTCGCAATTTGACAGGTCCGCCCCATACGGCCCATCACGTACGAGACCACTCCCATAAAACACGAACAATTGTTCAATGCCAGCCATTGCGTACCTAACATAAGTAACAATCGTACCATTTTAGTACACATCATGTAACAATCGTACCATTAAAAAAATTGCAACATACATCACATTACATATTCATTTCATTTTTATTTGCATTGGTCTTATTTATAAAATTTCTTTCGTTACATTTTACTTAATTAACGTCAGCTTGCACTAACCAATTTCAATTCCATTTTTTCCCCGATTACTGCAACATTTCCATTACTTATAATTATCTTCCTAATGCGGCTTTCACTTATAAAATTGTACATAAATCAACAAAATAAATCCTTCTAATTTCATGTCCTCAGTTTATTTATTTTTACTATACCTTTGTACTACTATCCTGGTATTTCTATTATAATAATCCAAATTTATTCCCAATTTTAATTTTACACGTTGCCTACGGGCATTCACTAAGCCTACTAATTATCCAAATTGTCTCTAATCTAACTACTGTTCCTATCACCTACAAATGCTCCAATATAAATATGTACTTTTTCAACACCTACACATGTGAGCACATATGTTCACCAAAAACTAAATACATTACAATACGTAACTTCAACATAAAATACGACATTATCTACACTCAATAAAGCATGCATCATATGTGGATTTTTACCTACACATACACACCGTATGACACATTGACGTATTCTTAGCTACAAATACATAACGTACCAAATATTGACATGGCGTATTCTCACACATTCACATAAAATATCATTACAAAACGATGGTTTGTGCTAATAGACTAATTATGGACTAATCACATACATAAAAATTTAGTTTCGCGGGCACAAGACTTACCTCTTCTTGAAGCTCACGACACGATCTACAACTTTTATACTTACAAAATCCGCTGATTCCAAACAAAAACCACTCAAATCTACGAGTTTTCACTCCTCACTTCCCTTCACTTTCTCCCTCGCTCTATCTTCACTTCGGCTGCAAATGAGCGTTCTGGCTTCGACAGCAGCTATTCTCCCTCTCTTGCGCTGTGCTTGCGGTTTTTTAAGTGTGCATCCAGTCCTCATGGAGAGGGGGCCGTTCCTGCGCTGAAGACGCGTGTGCGATCGGACAGGAGAAAGCAGTGCGCGCGGTGCTGCTTTTCTTCTTTCGGCGGACGGACGAGACTTGACGGAGACGTGCGGTCGGCAGACGAATCCCGCGGTCGGGCAATTAATCGCGCGCTGGGGACGGCAGTCGCGCGGGGGGCCAGCAGGTCGTGCGGTCGGGCAAGCGGACGCGCGCTCGGGCCGTCGATCGTGCGCTCGGGCGACGAATCCTGCGCTCGGGAGCGGAGCCACGCCGGTCGTGCGATGCAGTACCGCGACGACCGGATGCACATCGCGATCGTCGCGGTACCGCACCGCACGATCGGGCCACGTGTCAACGTCTAGCGATCACGCGCTCAAAAGGGGTCTAAAACCGGAATTTTTTTGCACAGAGGGCCAAAACAGGAATTTTAGGTATAGAAGGGTCCAACAGTGTCCAAAATTCGACGGAAGGCACGAGTCGCGCAGATCCGGCCACCCAAGCCAAGCTGTTGGAGTGGGAGGTGACCTAAAGCTGAAGAAATGTCAGGTCAGCATGCGCCCGCCACGCATGCAGCGGCTCGGATTCGGCAGCAAACTGCATACCTTTAATTTGTCAGTGACCGATCGATCGAGTACGTACGTACTTGCATCGAGCGTACAATTACGTCGCTCGTACGTACAACCAATAATTGCATGCCTACTTGCACATGAGTTAGCCAGTCCAGCAACAAACGTTTGATGAGAGCGGCCAAATACCTCATACACGTACACGCGGTACGGTCGTCGTTTTCGCAGGGAAACAAGCTAGGGGCATGTCTCTGCATACACGTCGGGCGTGCATGCGTCGGTGGCTGAGAACAACGCCATAGCTGACATGACAGCTCCCACCGTGACGTGCATGTAACTCGCTAGCCCAGATGCGTGTGTTGTGCTAGCAATTCAGGTCGATTAACACCCTTAATTATCAGCCCAGCTTGAAAGGCAATGCATGGCCAATGCAATGTGCAGCAGCTAGCGTAATGCAACATGCCAGGGGTGGCACACATGAAGATGAAGGCCATGCGGCTGGCGCTGAGAGCAACGCCTCTGCTCCCCCCTTCAATTCGACCGATCGGAGGTAATCGGTTGGTATCGTACAGTGAGCGGTTCGATCGATTTCTCTGTGTGCGCGTTTGCGATGCTACGTGTGAGCGTTCATGTAAAAGAACTGAATATTGATAAGCTCATAAGCCGTTTTAATATCTTCATGTGAACAAAAAAGAAGGAACAAAGAGGACACTGATTTCTCATTTTCTTCATCGTAGGATGGAGATTAATCAATACAATACTACATGACTTTTATGATTTTTGATGTTATGTTAAATATAAACTTGTCGAATATGGTATTTTGGATGTTTTATAGAAATTATGGTTGAGATTTATAATTTAAGATTAAGTATCTTTATATTTTAAATGTTTTATAACTCAGCATATAGCGTCCCTTATATTTCCGATATACACTATCCGCTATAAAAAATAATCCACCGCTATGTTTTTCGCTACCCCTATTTAAAACATTGGTTATATGTTATCTTTGTCCATTGCAGCATGTGCCAGAAGTAGCACAATATATTCATGCACTACTATGGCTGTATTATACTAGGCTATACATTACTATGCTTGTATTATACTAGGGCTGTATGCATCGTCAGTGGTCCAAAGAATATCTCGGCTCAACCTATACGATCCTATGATTTTTCTCTCGAAAATGCGATATGATGAATATCCTTCAAATTAAAGGATCATGATTGGGCTGTTAATTCCATCTAGATAGAACTTACGCTCTACTAGCTAGTACTGGAGATTTATGGCACCATCACGAGAAGGCAAGGCATGGCAAATATCTGCCATGTACAAGCTCGTCGATTTGGACCAAACAGCTTCTTCATTGCAATGTACTCCTCCTTTGAATGCGACTATTCGCCATATATGCATTTCATGCAATTTATACCATGGATCCACATGCCGGTCGATTCTAATGTCCCATCCAAGCTATATCACTGTTCCATAAGTTAGCATTACTGCCACTTAACGGTTGCTGCTAGTTAAGTCGATGTGGGATAGTGCTTGCCCGCGTTTGGAACGAGAGACTTAATTGCATTCTTTCTTGTGAAATTCCAGCGTTTCAGGTAAGCCCTTAAGTTGGTCCTGATGAGCATTATACTACTATCTGATCTGGTGAAATTACTGGTAGAAACACCATTGGTTACCTCTGAAACTAAACTACTTAATTACCAGGCGAAAACATGTTAAGTAGGGATGAGGGAGCATATAATGGAGGCAATATTCCTTAGTTGAAGTGGGTTACCTTGAGTCATACATTGTACCAAACAGAAGTTCAGATTTTATATACAATGCCATGGTATATAAGCGCTTTTCTCAGTGTAAGCTTCAGGAGTTCAGAGTCTTCAGACTCAGTGTAAGCTTCAGAAATTCAGACTTGGCTAGCTAGCACAAACCTGTACACACGATGAGAGAAGCATTGAAGCACCTCATGATCCCTACTGTTTGGCATCTCCTTTGTCATTTCACGCATCATAATCCAATCCAGACAAGTCGAATCAAATCCAATGCGGCATCTGTTCCAATCACTGCCCTTAACAATTCTCCTTTATGGTGGACTTCTCGACTTTTTGGAGGCCAAGGGTCCCTACAGATACAAGGGCCACACTGTCATATATGCGGTGCATGCTGCAAAATTTTTCAGTGAACTGTACGTAGTCCAAAGAAAGTTAAAGAGAGTGATCGACACTTGGCAATATTAACTGGAAATAAATGAACTTTACAAGAATCTAGAACTGAAGCATATGAGCATGTTAACTATGTAAGTATCAACTGGATTTGGTAGTATTGGACGTAGGCAGGAATCACTACACATCCTATAGCTAGTGATTTGCTGAGTGAGACTAATGCACAATGATCGGACATGCATGTCGTTTCCTGCATGATCTTATGAAAACTGGTCGTTTTCTTGGATTCACAGGAACTTAATTTTCCCTTCAATTCAGATCAAAAGGTTAGATCAGATTGGGCAGCGGCGGATAAGGGATCTAGCCCGGCCCGTGCTAGTTTATTATAGCGACTGCATGCATGGTGGTTGAGACGTCAACACGCAGGTGATCCCCCTCTCTTAATTTTGGTATCATTCCATGATAGGTCGTCGTCGACGTAAACCTAAATTATTATTGAGTCAAGAACGACGAACAAACCGACACTGTTCTACGTATCTGAGAGGTTTACTGTTGAGCTGCTTGTTATATATACGAGACATATACGGCTGAAGTTAGAGCACAGCATGTGCGTGAAGAGAGCAACAGAGGACGTCGTACGTTTGTTCTTACATGGTCGATGACTGGATGGGCCAACTGACAAACCCTTCTTGACAATTTTCATTATTAGAGTATATTTAATTAGTTTAGCGATACATATGTGATAGTTAATAAATGAACTACATGACAAAAATAAAGAGTTACAGATCATATGAAAGAATTCACTTCTCATATTGTAATTTTTAAAACGTTATCAATTTGATTTAATTTTCATATTTGTAGAGTTGGTTTCATTAATGATATTAATGTATCTCTACTACGTATATGTTAAACAAAGAATATAGATTATATCATGGGAGCAAATACTTGTTCTTTACAATTTTTAATTAGCATCTCCAATAATAATGACAATAGTTGTATTCATATTAATACAATTAAAGGAATACAAATTATAATAGATATTGTAAGCAAGTTCGTGTCTATGTGTGGATAGTTTGAGTTCAACTCTATCTCTAGCATCTCACATCTTAATTTTATACAAGAATTGCCCAACTATAGGTTCACACATATCATGGAACAAATCAACTTCATACGCACTTTCATAGATCAAGAAAAATCATTGGCTATAATTTGTTAATCATAAGAAGGGTCCACCTGATAAAGAGCTAGATGTTTTTCTTTTTGTGAGAGTTTCTAGCAATTATTTTCATGGATATTCCGAATCTGCATGTTTTTGGATCATATTTTTTGTGGATTTCTTTTTAGTTTTAGGCTGGATTTCATATAAAAACCATTTTTTCTTTGAATTATTATTCCAAATTTATTTTTGGGTTTACTTTGAAATTCACGTGGAAATAAAATTGGTTATTTTATTGTTTATTTTGAATTTTAGTTGATTTGGATTGTACTTGACATACACCCTTCCTTTTAATTTTCTATTTTTTGTTTATTATTATTGTGAATTTTAGTTATTTAAGGGTGTTACTTTGGATGTTGTATGAAAATCAAATTGCTAATTTTTCTTTATTTTTAATTCCATTTTTTTCTTAATTTGGAATATACTTGACATGGACTCATTCTTTTAATCTGAGCCATTATAATTCGAGTCCGTTGGATTGATGGCTAGATCTTTCTCTAAGTGTATAATTAGTATATAAATAAATAAACTCATATATATCTAAACCAGCTATCAAATCTAAGCATTTAAAACTAGGACCCACCAAATTAAGAGCTTGATTTTTTGTGAGAATTTTAGTATATCTCTCTTTTTCTGAGCAACTCTAAAAGGCTTGTTAATAGATATTACATATACTTGGCACTGGACAAAGCTATGGGTTACAGACTAGTGTAAGGCCTGGTTTGTATTGGCTTCTGGTTTCTACTTAGAAAAGCCAAAAGCTAATACGAACACTCAACTTCTCAAACGGCTTCTCTATTCCTCTCGATGCAGTCTTGCTCCAGGGATAATGCAGGAAGTCAAGGGTGCATCGCGTACCCTACTTCTCTTGCTCCCATCAGGTGCACGGATTTCTTCCTTACTTTTTCCACCGCTCGCTCCCTCCTTCTAAAAGCCACTTTTTTCAGCTATTATTATTTATTTTTAGCCAAAAACTATCAACAAAAGCCAATGCGAATGCCCCCTAAAGCAGGAGGATGTATCTAGCTAGTGTAAATGTGCAAACTTCCCTGTAGCAGTTAATCATGTTTGTTGGATCTGTACAATGTGGCACCATGAAAAAAACCTAGTAGTCCTACACATTAACAAGGCATATCTCTACCACTTAAAAGGAGTTAGTGAGTTATATGTTCTTTCCCCTCCCCCTAAAAAAGATTTGCGCAGGTTCTTTCCATTGCCTCCCATCGACATGTGGGCCATCCCCACCCCCTGACTGCCACCATCCCATCCTTCTCTCCTCGACTCCTCTTCAACCCCACTCAACTAACTCCCACTGCCTCCCCTACCCTCCTGACTGCCGTCGCCCCATTCTCCTCTCCCACCGCCCGGCTCTGCCATCGAGTGCTCGCCTGAATGCACAGGTAGACACTCTTCACCACCTTCTTCTCCCTCTCCTTGCTCGCGGCTCACCCAATCCCTAACCCTACAATCCACCACCATCGTTGCTCGCCTGACACGATCGCCTCCATCCACCACCCACCTCCCTCGCTGTCTCCTCCTCCTTGGTCGCCTCCATCGCCATCCTTTGTGGTTCACTCAACCTCCTCATTACCTGCGAAGAAATCGTTGGCACCGCCTCCAGCTTCTCCACGCTAGCGTCCTAGGCAACTTGCAGGTGTATACCCCACCCTTTCTGTCTCTATACCCATCATTTCCTTCTCGTCCTAATCTTCTCCTCCCCCTTCTCTTTCCTCTCTTTCCTTCCACATCTCCATCCCGATCTCACTTCTCTTCTCCCCTAACTCCAAATCCACCCCCTCTCTCTCATGTTTTGTTTGTTTGTTTGAATTAACCTCGTTGTTGCTTCTTACCATGTAATTTTATTTGATTTCACTTTTTTCTTCTTTTGTAGAGTTTATGCAAGCTGATGGAAATCCATAACCAAGTATGATTCTCTGATGCATGTAATTTCTCTATTTTTGAACGTTCCTCAATGTACTTTTTCCATATAGATTTTTATACATCTAGCTGTATTTTGTTCCACTCAGAGCATTGGTAGTTTGTGTGTTTGCCTCGATGGCACCTTCAAATGTGCAATCTATCTGGGATTTTCCCAGATCGAGATAACTACTTATTATGTGCCTTCTTTTGCTATACAAGTGTTGTAGAATTCACATGTACTGAGTTATTCCATTGCGATTGTGATATATGGGATATCCTCTTTGTGTATTTTGGTTTTAGTGTTCGATTGTATAATTTGGTACCATCTTCATGTATAGAGAGAGAGAGATACAGAACATGCCCTCACCTCAATGTGCTATTTTTTAAAAAATTGAAAACTTCTAGGTTTTATTTTTATGTCACCCCAATTACTTATATGATTCCCTTATACTACATTTGCATCTTTTTTTTCATTCAAGGTGTTTTAGCCATGATAGAGCTAAGATCTCAAAGATCAAAATTAACTCACCCATTCAAGTACAAAAATACTAGAATTACTATCATGGCTATCAGTTACCATTTTCTAATTGAACCATTTCTACATATTGATGATAATTTCTCAAATTTTTGTGTGAAATATTCAATTATTTTTGTGAATTTTGATATGAGGTATTCAATTTTGTGTGCGCGTTGATGATATGCACTTGCAGTTTCTCACGTTCGACAAATCATATACATCATATTCCTTTGGGTGTGATATGAATGGGCAGGATGAAAGCAAATGGGCCCTAACACCTAATGCATAAGGAGAAGATATCCAGTAAGGAAGCAAAGCTAAGTGCTATTGTGTTTTGCTCAGTTGTGTTGCTTTCTTGCAATTTCCAACCAATTATGTTTCCATTCATTGTGTGCTTACAAATATTCTTCTTGTGCATGCCACCAAGATTACTTTTTTACTGATATCTACAAGAGGTTGATGATAAAGTGAAGTTCTGCTACTTTCTAAACAATTCATCTATGCTCTTTTCTAAACAACTCGTCTACTCTTAGTACAAATTGTATACCAAAAGGGTTCATTGTGCAGTGTGCACTTTCTGAAATTTGAGCAAACATCATTGTGAGGGATCATTTTGTTGCTTGGCAAAACCACCATTCAGATGTATGTTTGTATGTATCCTGCTAAATCCTAAAATTGTATACATGTTGGTGTATGGACATATAAGTGTAGGGTGAAAGCAAAATAATGACTGGGTGGGAAAGCACCGTCGACTTTATGATTTGGAATAACGTTGTCAGTTATGGAACCAACACTTACCTGATTCGGGCTTGGATCCATGATCTTCTTCTCCTATTGTTTTCAAGGGATATCAACTTCAAGCATCTGCAATCTAAAACTTTTTTACCTCCAATTTTTGCTTTCACTCGTGCTTTTATTCTACCATGCATAATAACATTTGAGGTCACACTTCAAGTAGTTTTACTTTGAGGTTATATTGTTATCTTTGTTCTGAATTATTGACAATGTGTGCTCAAGGTAGAGGCAAAAAAAATATTCATGGTGTTTATCCTATTTGAGCATATATATGCTATGGTGTGATTGCTTTGATCGCTTGTCTATCTGATACTAAACACTAAAATTGTATTGCACCTCCATACCTACAAACAATTTAAAGGGTTTGCTTCAATATATATTTATTCTGGTGAGATAGTTGGTCTATATAATGTAGGCTCATCATAAGGATGTTGACACTAAGGGCATGAACTGTCAAGAAAAATAATGGCTTGGCCAGTGTGTTTACATCATTAATTAATAGATATCTAAATAGCATCCAATAAGGAATCAAATTACACCTAGAGAAGCATGAAGCTATCCTACTAGCTTTATATAACTTATGTGTAATATTAATATATGTAGCTTATGAGAAGCATGTGTATGAACTACAATACCCTAACCATGAAACTAATGCATGTTATATTAAAACATGCCTTAGGAAAGTGATCCTTATGATGCGTGAATGTATATATCTTTAAATTGTCTACTATTTGGTTTTTTAAGGGAAACTCTATAATTCCGTTCAACATATAGGGATTAGTTGTTTGACAAAATTTAGCCTTTTGATGACACAGGCAAAACTGATCTATGGACATTTATTTGGTCACATCAACTTGTGGGCTTTCAATGTTGCCATTATTTCTTCTATTCAACCTTTTATTCAAAACTTGGACGATACTGTTATTATTGGATTTTTTTATTATTGTCATCGTTGCGCTCTTTGAAGTCCAAATTTGCTTTAGAGAGCTTTTCCACATATGTAAATCACTTATACTTTTGTGAGGGGGAAGTCATGGATCAAATACTGTGATCCTTATTTTGTAGATGATGCAAGAGAATAATGATCATCAATCCATGGCGAAGTAAAGACAAGGAACAATTATCTACATCGATCGCAGAGATCAATGTATACCGCTTGCAAGTCCTGACGGTTAATGAAAAGAGGCTAGACTTGTATAATGCAAACGTGGTGTGATAATAATAATAATGTTTTCTTGCTAAGTTTGCATCATTCATGATGACAACTTGACAAATGTTGTTTTATAGGTGTGCTATTTGGGTAGAATGACTATAGAATAGACTTCAGATGTTAGAATTTATTTTTCTTACCATAGCTTTGGTTCTACAATAAAGGAGTAGATACTAAGGTCCCTATGGCAATTGTTCGATAATTTAATATAATGGATCCCTAAATAGTTTAGATTTTGGCAAAGTTGGTATAAGTACAATAGTAGATGAGGGAAACATGCCATTGTGTAAAGCAGTAGATGAGGAACTTAAGCCTGGTGAGGGGTCGATTTTTTATGGGACAATTGGGAATGTGCCACTACATAGAATGCACTTTTAGGATTTGCCACTATAGAGATTGCAATTCAGGATTTGCCATTATATATGTTGGCCAATTCAGGATTTACCATTTTTGGCCTGTTTGCCCCTTTTCCCCGATTTTAGGCCACATGAAATGTCATTTTTGCCCCTCTTCTTCCTTCCCTTATTTCTCCTTTTTTCTTCTCCTTCTTGACCGGCCATGGAGGCAGCATTGTTTTGCCTCACCCAAACCCCACCTACTTTGCCCACCTCCCTTCTTCCCCTTCCCCTTCCCTTCCTTCCCGATCACAGCCACAAAATGTAATTGGAGGATTTTTTTGGTGCCACTCTTTTCTTCTTATTGCCACCTTCTCTGTGCCATCTTACTACCAAGAAAACAAACTTTCAAGAATGATTTGCCGTCATCTTAGTTGATGAGCTCGGAGACCCGGAGATGGCACCATCCCTACCCAGCCGCTCGAACACCTTCTCATGGAGGGCTCTCCCAGACTCGACATTCTGCACTAGTTGCTCCTCATTGATAAGGCCGAGGTCTAGTGTCTCTAAGTTGGGCATGAAGCTGGAGGCGGTGGTCACAGTCACCGAAGTAGCCCTCGAGGTGGAGGGGAGGCTGTCAGACCCAGATTTTTCAATCCGGAATCTACTGTGTTTCACTGCACTAATCCCTGGATCAGTAGTTAGTGCACACAGGTACATTGCTGGATCATGTCATACATCGCATAATATTACAACATTTGAAATACACCACATCGGGTGAATGTTTACAAAATGGCCGCTTTGGCCAAGTGTCTTCATTACATAAATGCAGCGGAAATAGTAGCAAAAGTAAACCCAAAATCCACAGGCAAGCGACCAGTAGGGTAATGTGTACAGTATATGTCACCGGAGATCTAGTAACATATGTGTACACAAATCCAAGGGTCCACTTGTCTATGTCTAACCATCGTGGCCTACGCCTTAGTTATCGCCTTTGCTTCCGCCAACGTTGGTAGGGGCCTCCTCATAGGCGTAATGTCCTTGAGTTCCTGTTTTTGAATTTTGTCGCAAAAGCGAGTGTGAGCACTCCAACCCCGTGCTCCGCGAGCCAACACACCAAATGCAATATATAACATGTATGGCTAGTCAAAGGATGGCTCGGGTTTATTTTATTTTTGCGAAGAGTGATTTTGAATACAATTACTTAAAAATTCTTAAGACCTAGCAATTTTAAACTCAAGACTTATATTGGTAAAGTAAGTTGATCTTATAATTGACACAGATTTCATCCACCGTTACGTGGCATCTGTATCATATACATATTTTAGCATTATAGCCGCTTAACTTACCACTGGGACAACACCCAGGACAATTCCAAACCAGGACCATCAGCGGTCTTACACATTTTCATTATCACCCACCAAGATTTTCGAAATAGAACTATATCTAGTTAAGTTCCCATGTCTGCCCTTGACCGTGGGCACGACTATTCGAATAGTTTTGACTCTGCAGAGTTTGTACACTTTCACCACAAGAGACTGTCAACTCGTTGCCCCACATGATGCCTTAGACATGTGGTTGAGTAGACCATCACAATGACTTTTCAAACTATCTAGTCCCTTTTGTCATCTCACCCTATGGGCCGTTCCCACTTGCAGCGGATCCCATACGATGCACGGGATGTTTCCCACGGTTACTAGCGTTATTCGGGCTTCCCTCCCTCAGCGCTAGTACGACTGGAAAACTTCACCCTTTCCAGCACATGGTTGCCACGGGGCGCTCGCGCGGAGAGCGAGCAGCATGATGATGCGCGCTGGCGCACGCGGGCGAAGGAGGAAGAAGAAAGAGAGCTGGCGGGAGGGCCCGCCGCAGGAGAGCAATCAGCGGCGGCCGGCCCAGTGGTAGCGGTGGGTGGAAGCGCGGCGGGAGGGCCCACCGTCGGAGGAGACGCGCGGGTGTGGGCGGGTCCGCTGCCGATGGCGCTTGCTGCTGCGCGGGCCGGGCGCGGGGAATTGGGCCGCACGGCCGAAGAAGGGATGGGGTTGGGCTGGTTTCGGCCGGCCTAACTCCATCCATTTCATTTTTTTTATTTTTTTTGGGTTCACTCTTTGCGCATATCTTGGTATAAAATCCAGATTTATTTTAAATTCCTTCCCCCAACTTTTCTGGATCATCTTTTCAGATTCTTAATTACAATTTGAATTTACCTTCTTAATTGTATATTTTCTTTTTATTTCAAATTTTGGGAACCTCAACCAAAAATCTGGAAGAACACCATGAAATTCAAATCCAAAATAAAATAAAATATATTACTAAGAGCTCCATATTTACAAGGTCAAAATTTCTGGGATGTTACAGAGGCTGTAGAGCCCCACGGCCTTGGGTAGAGATGGCAACGGGTAAATACCCATCGGGTATTACCATTCCATACCCGTACTTGCTAGGTGTAAATTTACCTGTCGGGTTACCCGTATCCGCACGCGGGTAGGAAAATTTACCCATACCCGTACCCGTGCGGGGATTACTACCCGACGGGTAACCCGTACCCGCAAGCATACCCGGTTCAACACATAAGAATATCATCAATTTAGACATTCATTAATCATACATGCCAAGCACAAAAACGTCTAATGATCAAAATTAGTACATCACATAAACATACTTGACATGACCATATCAACATATGACAAACAAATAACCAATCAACAACAAGTAGATAATAAAATTAACATTTGAGTGGGATGTCTAATTGTCTAATGCGGGTATTCATTACCCGCGGGTAGGCGGGTATGGGTAGTATATACCCACACCCGCACCCGCCTACCCGACGGGTAGAGGATTTCGCCCAATAACGTACCCATGGGTACGTAAAATTTTTCATACCCGTCTCTTTATCGGGTAAAACCCATCGGGTATTCGGGTATCGGGTACCCATTGCCATCTCTAGCCTTGGGTCGTAGGCAACAGCTGAGGCAGGGTAGGACCACCTGCCGGAAGGCACCGATTGCGCCTTGCTGAGGTGGAACTGGCGAAGTGAGACCAAGATGTCACTGACGGGCGATCCCACGCAGGCCAAGCACCCTGAAGGATGATGGTGGCCCATCTGGTGACAATGGTAGGGAATTGGATGGGGCGACTTGGGCGGCAACATCAGGGTGCTGGTCGGTGATGAGGACATGATGTTCTTGGTGAGATAGCTCTTGAACACTAGCGCCGCAGCAGCAACAAGGTGCACTCCTCGGGCTGGACTGTTGCAGTGGGAGGACGTAGAGCTGGTCAATAAAAGAGGAGGAAGAAAATGGAGAAAAGGAAGAAGATGGGCATGACCACAGGGCATAATTGACATTTCACGTGGCCTAAAATGGGGAAAGGGAAAAATGCCGAAAATGGCAAATCCTAAATTGACCAATGTATACAATGGCAAATCCTAAATTGCAATCTTTATAGTGGCAAATTCTAAAAATGCATTCTATAAAGTATCACATTCTCAATTGTCCCTTTTTTTTTATATAAAAACTCTTCAAAGAGTATTTATATTTGGTATTGAATATCCTTGGCAGGAACATAAAAATAGCTCTGCTGAGTTTTCCTTCCTTTTTCTTGCATATTTTATTTGTGGTACAATATGATAAGCTTTTATCTGGAATCACATTGAAAACAACTATAAGTGAAATGTCTTTGTTATGATTTATGGGTATATTGTATGCGCAATTTTCAACTAGACCCATTTCTATGCTTATTAGCCACTGTTACTTGCAGGGGTCTTGTCAATGATACTTACAAGATGGATCTTATTCTTATATACCCTCCATATATGATTGCATTGGCCTGCATATACATTGCAAGCGTTCTTAAAGATAAGGACACAATGTCGTGGTTTGAAGAGCTCCATATTGACATGAACATTGTATGTGCGTTTCTTCTTCTTCTTCCATTGTTTTGTTCTTCAATCATACTCATCCATTGCTGCTCATTCACAATACTCAGGTTAAGAATATCTCAATGGAAATTTTAGACTTCTATGACACCTACAAGATTGATCCTCAAAGGGGCCTCCCTAAGGAAAAGATAAGCCATGTGATGAACAAGTTGCCAGCGAAGGTCTAAGGCAGATATGGAGAACTCACTCTTAGACCATTCCAAGGCATGATGCGCAGATTTGGAGAACTCACTCTTAGACCGTTCCAAGGCATGATGTGGGAACTGCCCTAATAAACTTCTAGGACGACATTCGGATATAATCATGATACAACAACTTAGTAGACCTAAATTACATTCACAACGAATATCTGCACGGTAGGGAATAGTTTATATGTGCTTGTAACTGTCTAAAATACTTGACAATGGTAATGTTTATATCGTTCAAAACTCCAAAGGAATTATTGAAGTCTCTCAGCTGGTTGAGGTGAATTTCAAGTTTGTTCAACCTACATACTTCAACATTTTTAACTTTGCTACTCGTTTGTTGTTCAGTGCCATACATCTAAATCCAGTACTATGTAGAACTCTGCATCCACAGCATCAGTGGCGTGTGCCTGCCAAAGGTGGCCGCTGCTTGGCACTCAGCAAGTCAGCAGCGTGCGCCACCGGCCATTCAGTCATTAGCCGGAGACGTCATTTCAGAGGACGAGTGGCCACAGCTCGGCGCTTGGCAGCACGCGATGCCGGCCGTGCAACCGGCGACGTTACGCCAGAGGACGAGTTCGCCTATTCAGCCAGACCACCTCCGGTCGTTGCTATAGGCAGCCCTAGAATGCATTGTCAACCGTGTGATTGCTGGCTAGCTGCTTAAAATCGTGAGACATTCCAGGGAAGGCACTTAAAATGAACAGACAGCAAAATGGATGAGTACAGAAACACTATACATGCAATGCGCCAGTATCATCTCAGCTCAATCCCAGTTACATTGACCAGGTATGGAGAAATGGTGCACGGCTAATATAGACTAATACATACTGACAATGACAGAATAATTCTCAAATTATTAAGTCATTATATCTCTTGAATATACCTCTTATCGATAAGAGGTAAATATAGCAGGATGGTCGTAAGTTTTTCTACAACCATATAGTCGTAAGTTTTTCTACGACCGCATAGTCGTAAGCCATACTACGACTACCCCTTGATCGTAAGTCTTTCTACAATCACATAGTCGTAAGTCCTACTGCGACTATCCCATGGTCGTAAGTCTTTCTATGACTACGTAGTCGTAAGTCTTATTGCGACCACTCTATACTCATAGGAATTCTTACGATGAGTATATCTCAAGCCGACTTATCTACGACAATGAATCACACTGTCAGTTCATCTGATAAGGTGGTTAGAACGTGCGTTAGTCTACAAACCGCACATGATATCTCTCTGACAACAACCACTACACGGTGAACGACCTCTTATGTCTCTCTGATAGTAACTTCCGTTAGGCGGTAATCATCTAAAGCGTCAAGACGTCTTCCGGCGTGGAATAACTGCCGTCGTTTCACCAGCTATATAAATGTTAATGTCGAAGGGAGAGGGGGAGGATTGGTGAATCATTCACAGAAGATAGCACTAGCCATTCGTGTAATTCTCTGTTGTAATCCACTTTCTAGCAACTAACAATCATACTGGATGTAGGGCTTTATTCTCTTAGGAAAAGGCCCGAACTAGGATAAAGTTTCTCGTGTACACCGGGTCTTCTAAGAGTTTTACAGAATCCAAACAAATTATACGTAAGATCAATATTAGAACATCGACACATAAAACAGTATACAAGTAAAATTATTATGTTGTCCGAGACAATAAAAGATTATAGTCAATTTTAATCCATTGGAGGCAGAGGCCGTCCACTTCCCTCGTCAGAAAGTTTTGTCTCGAGCAACTGATGAGCTCCTGGAGATGCATTTGCATACATACATCAAGGGGATGGCACACTGTTCCTCGGTAAAATGATCCATTTTTCATTCTGACTTGCTGAGAGGTCTTCTGATCCTGAAAATACAATTCACAGGAAGATGTTGCCAAAAGTTCCTTTGGCACATTCAGCGAACCTGCGTTTGATGAAGCTGAAGTTAAAGCAGATTGCCCAGAAAACAGAGAAGCTAACAGATATGCAAGGACTCACCTTAACCATCAAAGTTCGGAAGGTAAATACGATGGAAATTGTTCATCCTCAAGCTCTTCCGGCAAGTAGGGCATTTCTTCTGAACCTGGATTGCTTGCTTGATGCACTTCGCACAGGAGACATGGCCACAAATTGCTGTGGACGGGGACGGCTCCTCCAACTTGTTCCAGCACACTGGGGCAGGTAAAAATTGGTTCCTTTGGAGCCACCTTAGCAGGCTCTTCTTTCACAGCACTGTTTGACTGCCAACAGGGGCGGGCCTAGGGCCCGGGGCTAGGGCTGTAGCAGGGGCGGATCTACAGTAGTTCATAGGTGTTCAGCTGAACACCTAAATTTTGTGACAAAAAATCTAGTATATATGAGGTATAATTAATACATACATACATATATATATATATATATATATATATATATATATATATATATATATATATATATATATATATATATATATATATATTAATATCAACGGTATTGATATTGGTGCCTAGGCACCATGGTGCATGAAACACGCGTCATATATATATATATATATATATATATATATATATATATATATAGGACGAGTGTTTCATGCACCATGGTGCCTAGGCACCAATATCAATACCGTTGATTCTTCGAGATTCATAACGTTTGATATGGGTATCTTCATATACCCATAAAAAGTATATTTGAGATGTCAAACTCAGAAAAATTTAAATTCAACTTCGGTTTAATTAGTTTGAACTATTTTTATGGTATATACTCACTGTAGTTGCATTGAACTCAAAAGTAGTTCAAACTAATTTGAACTGAGTTCAAAACTTACTTACCATAAATATATCAAGGGTATAAAATATTTTCATACCCAAACTCAAAAAATTATCAATCATACACGTGTATCGGATGTTGGTGCCTAGGCACCATGGTGCCTTATGTAATTTTCCTATATATATATATATATATATATATATATATATATATATATATATATATATATATATATATATATATATATATATATATATATATATATATATATATATATATGAGTTGTTGGGCCAAATCAACTGTTAACAACACAATTAGCCGGCCGGCCGGAGAGAAACGCAGCGCCGCGCTGCAGTCCGCGACCGCACGTGAATGCCAGGGCCCAGCCCAATTTTTCTGTCCGCGCGGCCTGCCGAATGCCGATCCCCGGTCCCGGTCCCGGACCCCCTCCCCCCGATCCCCATTTCCGAACGACCGAAGGCCCTGCCGAATGCAAATCGCGCGGACCGCGCCTCGCCGCCTCCGCCCTCCCGCCTAACCCTAGCCAGCTAGCCTCGCCGCCTCCACCCTCCGCTCCGCCGGCGACTCCGGCTAGATCTGGGCTCTCCGGGCCTCCGGCTCCGTGCCCGCGCCGGCGCGCCGCACGACCGGCGGCAGCGCCTCTGCCCTCCCGGCTCCGCCCGTCCTCTCCGCCGCAGCCCACGACCGGCGACCCGCGACCGCACCAGCCACCAGGCGCGCCTTCGGCCATCCGCTCCGCGCCTCCGCCGGCAGCCCGCCGAGCCCGGCACCGCGGCGCACGACTGGCCGACCGGACCGCGCGCGCGCGGCCACGCCTCGTCGCCTCCGCTCTGCGCCTCTGCCTCTGCGGCGCGCCGACGGCTGACGCCGGCACATGTGTCTCACTAATCACATCAGCAGAGCTGCAGAGAAGTCTCAAAATTGCTGAGAGCTCCATCGAAGAACGAGGTACCATTTGTGCTTAGCCCATACCTGTTGGTCGGTGCTCTTGCTTTGCTTGCTTCTGGAGATGCTGCTTCCGCATTCATTGACCCCAAGTCTCCCTGGACTTATTACAGCAACTGCCGTTGCATCAGGTGCTGTAGGAACAACTCTAAATCAAGTGATCCTGCCAGAGATTCGAAAGGTAAATTTGATTCCAATGTAGCAAAAATATTCCAGGGGATATCTATTCGTTAAGTAAACAAAAAAGATGTTCTAATACTGTGAGCTGGTAGATAAAATGCTAGTGTCTTTTGCACAAGCAATATATTATGCTAGCACATGTCTATTAAAATTAGCATGTTCTATATTGCTTTGTTATTGGATTGGTCCCACCCATTTTGCCATTATGGGTTGGCATTACTTGCCATTTGGCTAGCATTACTGGCCTAGAATAATTTGGACTTTCCTTAACCATACTATCAACCTGAAGTCTTAATGTTTTTTATTGAGTAAATTTTTTTGGAGGGCAACATAGTTTCTTATAATTCTGAGTCATAAACTATGATGTCCATTATCTGTTCTCCTTGACCAAAGTCTTGTGTCATGTCCAGCTTCCGCAAAAGGCATTAGATATAGTTGTTGTACGACATTTAATCTAGCTGAAATAGTGAAATGTTAAATATGATATTGCAGTTGTGTTCTATGATTGTACTGAAAAATATTTTTACAACTTCGAACACCCATTCCAAAATTCCTGCGTCCGCCACTGGGCTGTAGCCCGGGTCCTGGCCCAACTAAATTAATACGTCTTACTGTTTATATGGCCCAAATAGTATCCGGCTTAGCCCACTAGCCCCCTGCGCAGCGCGGCAGTGGTAGTGCCTCCTGGCGCGGTGACGCATACAGCATACTCGCATCGTCCCTACTCATTATCGTCAACCCTAGCCGCCCCGCCGCCCGATTCCGCCGCCGGCGCCGCGCCCGCCCGCCAGCTCCGCCCGCACCCTCCACCAGTCCCCCTCCGGCCTCCGCCACCTGCTCGGCTGCTCCGGCCTCCGCCTCCGCCTCGGCGCAACGCCCTCCGCCGGCCTGCCGGTCCGCCCGGTGCCCGCGGCCCCGGTGAGTGTAGCACTGTAGCTACATGAAATTTACCCAATTCATACTATTACTTATATTGTGCCGCTAAGATGACTGCAGGTGCTGATTATACCATGAGGACGTCAGTTATTTACATAGTGGCAGCAGATACATAGGCTATGTTGAAACTAGACGTATGATTTTCATTGTTTCTAATTTTCCATTTGAATTTCTTGTTGTAAGGTTCTGCATGTATATCAACATTGAATCTGGAAACCATACATGAAAAAATGTTAAAATTTTCATCAATATGCTATCTGATTCCCTATTTCCCCCCATTCAACTCATTATCTACCTAATCATTTATTCAACTAGGATTTAGGAGTGTTTCGTGATGTTAACTGTGTCTTCTCATAACACAGGGAACAAACGTCAAAGGGTTGCACCTGTAATACATTGCCTCTCTCCAGAAGGGGAGACGGGTCTAGCTTGCAGGTATTTAATTTTATAATTTTGATGGGAGTAAAGTTTCTCAGCTTTAAGGCCCAATTTATTATTGATTAGTTATCCACTTTTCGAGCATACACCAGATACCAGATGCTATTTTACAGACTGCGCGGCCTCCCGTCACCCAGCTTTTATACAGGCTGCAAGTAAAACCCACACATATTTGCTGCCTGCCTGGCCCACGTCGATCCAGAACAACCGCCGCCGCTGCAGCGCTCTCACACACACAGACGCCGGAACTGTCGAGTCCGCCGCCACCATGGCGCAGCGGCAGGAGGGTACAGCGGAGGGGGAGGAGGAACGGCTGCGGGCGGCACTGTGGCACCTGCAGGCAGAGGCGGCGGTGCTGGAGCGCCTCGTGTACAAGCACAGGAACCAGCACCGCGGCACCGCCTACTTCCAGTACCTCCTCAAGGTCGACGTCGATCTTTCGATTCATTCACCCACTATGTCCCGGTGAGTGGCTCTGTACTGATGAGTATGTCTCCGTGTGGGCGAGCAGGTGAGGAGGGACCTGAAGCTGCTGCTCGGCGCCAGTCTTGGGGAGGTCCTGAACGCCGTGTTCCCTGTCCTCGCCTGCCGGAAGCCGGCCCACACGATCCTTGTCCCGCACAGGTCAGGCTTCGCATGCCCCGCTAAAGAATCTTGATCACATGTTGTGTGTATAGAACATAGTGGCAAATTTTATGCCCTTAAACAATCCTTCATACTGGCAACGTTTGGTTCTGTAGCTAGCTTTTGCAATTATATGCGCATTGCTTGGAACTTCACATGCTTTCACTTGTTTTTGATATGGTGCTATTATTTCATTAGTTGTCTAGTTGGGTTGTTGCTTAATGTTTTCTTTTATAGGCAGAGTAAGAGGAAGCCTGGTGCAAACCATAATCACCATGAGAGGCTTTTGGGTACTGCGCGCTTGTTATCTCAGGTGTGTTTTATTTTTTATTCACGACATTGCTTTCCTTGACTATCTTCAAGTGAGATTTCACACACAGGCCAGCTCCATTGTGGCATTAGCATGAACCAAATACTTTGATAGAATCATATATTCAATGTTTGCAGTTGATAAATCACTGCTATTTGTTCTTCATTTCCCTTTTAATAATTTGAACTTGATAAAGTCAACCAGCATTGTCAGATCGTTTTTGCCGCTTTGTTTGGCTAACTAAAAATCAGATGCAAAGTACTGTTAAGCCCTCCAAGGAAGTTGTATACTTTTATGTTCTATGACACATGTAACACATACTTGACGAATCCTATTTTTTAATCCATGGTATCTATTGCTGGAAGACTCATTGTAGTATTGTACTATATTCCTCATTCTTGACCTGCTTCAGGACAGGACTGGCTAAGTTAGATCTTTACTTCTTTAGAGAAAGAAAACACATTTATATTTTCTCTGTTCTTTGTTTCTAAAATAGTTCTCTGTTATGTGCAGATGGCTGAACCTGTTATGATGGGAGCAGTGTATCCTTTGTTTTTTTTTATTATTCCCGTGTCTCTGTTATTATCTTATTGATAGAAATAGAACAAGTTGTACATTCACATTTGGCTTGCCTTAGGTGAGGCATGTCTCACCTTAATTATCTGCTTAGTCTTCGAACAAATTTTTGTTCATATGTTTACTTTCATATAAACTACATATATTTCTTCCATTGTCAATTTGGTTGCAAGTTATCCGATGTTCCTTAACCTACACTATAGTCAGATCACTTTTTTACTAGCTAGATCATTTTTCGTAGATCTTTGCGTGGCGGTGCTTGCTTTGCTTGCACGAGTGAGGGTCCTGATCCAACAGGTGAGCAGAATAACCTACATGCATTACTATGTGTTATATCAAGCCAATTCAGATATAAAATTGCTAGCATACTAATATAACATCTAAGAAATGTTATTGGAAGCATATGCTGGCTAATAAACATCTTTCTCTTTTTACCGCAGAGCTTTTCCTTTAGACACTGATGCTCTGGTATTGTGTTGACAGATGTTAGTTGATGTTGTGTCATTATACAATAAGGTGACTGATCTTACTGACAGGAAGCAATCTGTTAAGATCAGTATTGATGGAGTGCAGGTGTGTTTTGCTTCCACACTAGCATCTGTATCCTTGTCAATCTTGAAGGAACGGTACTACCTAAAATCAGGTTGTTAGTTGTTACACAAACTGAATTGGCTGGAAGTTATAGTTATTTCACTACATTTTTTTAATTATTTTGACAGGCTTTCAGAGAGTACTACCCTGCAAGCAATGATGCTCGTAGTATCCTGGAGTGCGTATGGGTGAAAGATAAATTTGTTTTACATGAAAGGACGAAAAGGAGCTCTCAGAAGGCCCAAGATGAGGATCAGAAGTCATGTGATCTTGAATCGTCAATCCAATATGAGACTCTTGGAGTCGTTGGTGAAGGTTGGAATGCTCTACCTTCTGTTCTTCATGATATATGTATGAAAATGTTGAGTTCTTAGTTGCATTTTGTGCAATATTTACACATGGTCGTGACAATGTTTGATGTCTGCCTGCTGATACTAAATCTGTCAGATATCAACAACAACAATAAAGCTTTTTGTCCCAAACAAGTTGGAGTAGACTAGGAATGAAACTGTTTCAAGATCATCAACCAGCACCACATCAGCAGTGAAAAACATACACTAAGGGATATCTCCTTGTATGTTCCGTGTGACCCTGTCTATCACTAGGGCAAAAATGTATAGGCTCAACGCTGACCTTTGGTGTAGTCCTATCTTAATAGGAAAGTCATTAGTAACCCTACCACATGTTCTGATATTAGTCATAGTATTTTCGTACATGTCCTTAATTAGGGTAATATATCTTGTTGGAACTTTTTCTCTTTTGGAGCGTCCACCACATGACCTTTCTTGACACTTTGTTATAAGCTTTCTCTAATTCAATAAACATCATGTGAAGTTCCTTTTGCTCCCTATACCTCTCCATCAACTGTTTATCAAGAAAATCGCCTCTGTGGTCGATCTCCTAGGCATAAAACCAAATTGGTTTGTCATCACGCTAGTCACTTTTCTTAAATGGCGCTCAATCACTCGTAGCGCATCCGGGCACCGACGTAGCGCATCACTAAGGGAGTGACGTCCAGGCGCTTACTCAATGATCACCACACCCGGGTTTTGATATGGCACGTCGTTAAGAGGGTTACGCCCTAACGAAACTTTAATTTGGGTTTCATTCCATGAAAAGATGGCATGATTTTTATGTTAGCTTGCTAATCCATGAAAAGAAGGCAAAATTCGTCTGTTAAGTGATTTGAAGGAAATATATATTATGTAAATATTAATTAATGATGGAGTAGTAGGAAACGGTGTTTGAATGAAAATTCAGCAACTTGGTGGTGTTATACATTCTTAGAGCATACCTCCAATTGACTATCCAGAAGTTCTGATGTCATTTATGTTTTTCTGATAAAATTCCCATACATCTTATGGTAGTTGCCAAGTCACTTGAGAGTACGGCATTTGGGATTCAATCCATCAATATTTGGCAATATGTGACATTAGCTATTTGCGGTAATTTATTGGTAGACAACTGCTGTTTAGCATGGTATCATGATATATAGTGATATGGCAGATAGCCTGGTTGACATGTGTTACAATATTAACATCAGATAGCTTGGTGAATGACATCTGATATGGTCCTGACTGAAATACAGCATTTTTTGCAAATTGCAAGTATGGTGCCAACTTATATTAGTTCTTTTTGATAATCTTAAAATATCTTTTAGGTTGTTTGTTCCAATTGCAGTTTTTGACTTATTGTTTTATGGAGCCAAACAAAAATGTTACATTTTTTCAGTACCAATTGTTTGTCATGTATTTAATAGAGAACAGGAATGGTCCTTTATTTATGTTTTTCAATGCCTATTTGTGACAAATTTTCAGAGAAGGAAAACCTTGAAGAATCGAACTCCCCAGCCAAGGAACCAGATGCTACTGTGGCAAACCAACCGGAAACCAGCCGTTGCAGTGATGATGGCGATTCTCAAAATGAGAGGCAATTGGTGAATGAAAACAGTTCTAATTCTCTTCCTGGCACGCTTGCCACCCATGTGCATTCAACTCCACACCCGGATCTCAAGCCTGAGACAAGGAAGAGAGTGGCGTTCATCGCAGTTGGAAATCCGAAAGCCACTGCTAGGTCCTCTGAAACAAGATCTCCAATGGTAAACAAGAAGCAAAGGCTAGATGTGATTCCACACACCACTACAGAACCTGAAGATCTATTTGGCAACTTTTCTGAGAACGCAGACAAGTCCATATTTTAGTTCGTTTGAGGTCCGTTGACATGCTTATATGCTTTACAACGGGGAAGAACAATCAATAGCGAGGCAAAGGCCGGCGCAGCTTCAAGATACAGAAGTTGAAACAGGTTGTACTGTATCAGCTCAAAGGTCACTCGGAGCCTCAGAAGCTGAGGCCGTTTGTTGTCGCTTCATTAGTACAAAGCATTCTGAGCTACAAGATTGCCATGTAGGGTAAGTCCGTCACGTCGATGGACGGGAGCACAATTTCAGATAAATTTGATCCTTGTTCGCGCACTCTAATTTATGCCTTGAGAAATATATACGTGTGACAAAAGTAAGAGAAGTGAAAAATCCGTTTTGAGAAACCGAACGTTTGTATAGTTTTTGATTTTTTTTAAATAGAAGCTAGAAAATAAAGTCAATACAAACAGTACCTGGCCATGACATCACCCCTGGAATTACAATTTTCCGGTGCGTTGAACCGAGGAAACGGGTTGAGTTTTATTGAATCCCATGCACAGGCAATGCACGACTCAGATCCCACGCACTGTAGCGAGCGCGCATGTCCTGCAATCTCGCTCACCGAAATATTCTGCTGACTTATCCTGCTTATTTTGGTTTGAGTTTCTGATTTTTGATTTATTTTTACTATTCATAATTTTTGTCCTTTTTCTGGTTTTTTAGTTTTTTTAACTTTTTTGCTGGTTCTTTTTTTTCATATTCGTTTGTATTATCTGTGATGGACTAATCTGGTTTTTATTTTTAAATTTTTTAAAATTTAGTTACGTCAAATAAACCACCATCAGTTACAGTATAATTTTAGCCAGTTATAGTGCACCTTAATCCTCAGCGTTTACGCCAGAATCTGAGGGACTTAATTCTCAGTATTTACACTAGAATCCACTTAGGGTGTGTTTGGTTGCTGGGATGGAGTGGGATGGGATGGGATGAGATGATTCCATAAAAAAAGTAGAACCACATGGTCCAGCATCTAAGAAGAATATTCTCTAAATTTGCACAGACTCATCCTACTTTGGACCATTCCACCCCACCCCATCCCTCAAACCAAACACATGGATAGGCTTGGTCAAAGGAACCATTCCACCCCATCCTAGCAACCAAACACACCCTTAATTCTCAGTATTTACACCAGAATCTGAGGATCTTTACTTGAGTAGTTTCCTTGATGAACAGAGAATTTGATCCAAGAACGTTGCAACTCAACATTGAATTTGATCCAATAATGAGCTCTGTTCTGTTGAATATTTTCGGTTTTCCAAGAACAAGAAACAGGACAGCAAGAAATCTTTGTCGTCGTAGCAATTGAAATTTACTGCTAGTATCCAGTTATCCTCTCCAGCTGTTTTGTGGTGGCGACGGCTGATGCAGTTGGAGTGAGCAAGGGCGGTGCGGTTTTGGCTTGGGCGCCACGTGGCAACTGCGCGCGCGGGGCTCGGCCGATCGCGCGGGCGGGGTGCGGACATTTTTGAGCAGTCGGAGGGGCGCGGCGGTGACTGACTACGAGCTGACAGTCCCGCGCCGCCGTTGCCGCGCGCGGCAGGTTCTTGAGGCCGTTTCGGCCGCTGGATCGGGCCGTTTCTGACGAATTTTTATTGGCCGCATGGTTGGTTGGCACGAAGCTACGACCGAGAAGGAACTTCTCTGCGGAAGCTCTTCATTTTGCATCTACGAGGATGCTTCTAAATGTTGAGGCCTGGTATCACCAATCGCAATAGACTCCCTCTCTCTCTCTCTAGCACTTCGTCCATCCTATCTCCCCTATCCCCCATCTTTCCAACACTTGTTCCTTTGGTTTCTTCCATGGCCACATCCGCATCCCGGCCATGGTCACCGCCCATGTCTTCTGGCTCACCCACAAGCTCGGCCATCATACTGACGGCAAGACCATTGAGTGGCTCCTCCGCTAGGCCAAGCCCTCCATCATCGTCACCACTGGCACTGGCGTCTCCCTCAAGGATGTTAAGTAATTTTATTGCATATTTACTTTCAATCGTAAATGAGTCAGTTAGAAGTAGTAGTTAATTTTGTATTTGAGAGTATGTTTATTGGCCGTTTCTTTGCATTTAGTATTCTGCATTAAGTTTAGTTATTGATCGTAACGTTGAGTTACTGGTGGTAGCACACCTTCAAAGTTTTGTAACTGTTCTTTGTATTCAGTAGTATATAAAGGGAAGAAAAAACCATAAAAGATGCTTTGCACTTAGAATCCAAGATTTCAAGGTGCCCGTTTGACAAGTGCGTCCAGCAAGCGAACGATGCTACTCTCCGACAACCACTAGCTCTGTCATAGGGAAGGAACTTCTCTGGAGAAGCTCCTCACTTTGCATCTGTAAGGATGCTTCTAAAATGTTGACACCTAGCATCACCAATCTTAATACACTCCCTCTCTCTCCAGCACTTCCTCCACCCCATCTCCCCCATCCCCCATCTTTCCAGGACTTGTTCCTTCAGTTTCTTCCATGACTACATCCGCATCCAAGCCATGGTCGCCGCCCACATCTTCTAGCTCACCCATGAGCTCAGCCACCGCACCGACGGCGAGACCATTGACTGGCTCATCTGCCAGGCCAAGCCCTCCATCATCGCCGCCACCGGCACTGGTGTCTCCCTCGAAGATGTTAAGTAATTTCACTGCATATTTACTTTCGGTCGTAAATGAGTCAGTTGGAAGTAGGAGTTAATTTTGCATTTGAGAGTCTGTTTACTGACCATTTCTTTCCATTTAGCATTCTGCATTAAGTTTAGTTACTGGTCGTAACGTTGAGTTACTGGTGGTAATGCACTATCAAAGTTTTATAATTGTTTTTTGTATCCAGTAGTATATAAAGGGAAGAAAAAACTAGAAAAGTTGCTGAGAAGGTTATGCGTCGCAAAACTCCTGTATTGTGCTTGTGTGTTCTTTCTCCAAATTTCTTGTTGAGCGAGTTGGGGTGGTCAGAGTACTCGATCAGAGTGATAGATCGAGTACCAGAGTAGTTCAGAGTACTTTTGAGTACTCAGGAGGATCGTGCCAACGTGGAACCATGTCACCTTCTGTCTTGGTTTTACGGGGCAATGTTGGCAGTAATATATGTGCTAAACCAGCAAGCAACAGGATTATGCCAGCAGTGAATCACTATCGATCTTTACGTTATCTGCGCAAATCCACTTTGCATGGCCCAAGTGCAAGCCAATCAAGCTGTACACCCCTAGTCGTAGCTGCTCACCCGTAGGAGGACATAGAAGTGGTTTCCGACGTAGCAGCAGCGATACCACTTGGGTACAGACCGGAATCAAAACGTTTCCTTAAAGAAAAAAGTTGAATGGAGAAGGAAGTTAAAACTGAAAGTATGAACAAATATCAACTGATTTTGCTTCTTATAGCAGCATTGCTACCGTGAGACCATGAATATCAAAAGGGTAAAAAAGCACATCGATATGTCAACAGAACAAGCTCCCCGGCTGATACCAATATGGGCGCCACATTCTGAGAACTTGCACCGAATCGATGTAAAAAAATAATTTGGAAACAAAGGACCTCTCAATGAAGAGGCACATTCTTTTTGTCCCAGATAATAAGGGTGAAAGCAAGTGTAAAGCACGTTACAATATACGCCCCCATCACTCAAAATTTAGGGGCAGGTACAACATATCAAAAAAATGTACTAAGCTGTCCATGATTGGTTGTAAAGCAATAACTACTGTAGGCGTTCAACAAATCCCTTGCCAAGGTCTGTATGAACTATTCGCCCATTTTGAACAATTTCCACACCTCCAACTATGTTCGCAAGAGAGAGAGAGAGAGATGGCTTTAGGCAGTATGAACAGATTAGCTGTTCAAGTCAACTTGTGAAAATCTCTTCAACTGAGTAGACAAACGGTATTGAAGCCAACTGGTGCCATGAAGTGAATCAATCAAAGAAACAAAAAGGACTTGATGGAAAGTTATATTAGTACGTAAGACTCATTGAGCATCTGGCTATCCAAAAAAATGTTGTTTCTCACCTCTTGCTTGCCATTTGATCTCGTCTCACCTCTTGCTTGCCATTTGATCTTGTCCTGATTACTGACTGATCAATGAATATGCCACCAGACATATAATCTTAGTCTCCCACCCTTTCGTAAAATAGTATGTAAGCCTCACAGTTAAGAACTTCCTCCAGAGAGGCGTCTCTGACTTGTGCATCGCTTATATAAAACCAAGACTTGGAGTCACTGCTCCGCTGCTGCCGACCCCCAATCTTGCCAGCTCTCACATATGCAACATAATGCCCCGCTGCCATGGTTCCCATGTGCTCGACAACGGCAACTAGACAATAAGTGGTGTTGTCATTCTCCTTAGATCTGCATATTACAACTCATAAATCACAAATACGAAGATTCCAAATTTGATGTCATCCACTTCTATCACATAAATGACAAATCTGAGGATCTAGAAGAAGCGATTGGCAAATAAGGCCTCATAAGATCAGAAGTAAATAACATGAAAACCCAAAATACCAACAGCTCACATGCAAACCAGACAGGCTAAATAATTGTTTTTAACTGCTATACAATCATTTTAACTGAGACGAGTGAAAATGTCTTTCAATTAGATCCACTTGACATCAGAATACAGCAACCAAAATTATACAGAACATATCCCTCACTTAACAACAAAAAGGTCACCAATTTGGGTAGTTTAACTGATCTAATAATAAATTGTGGGATGCTTAGAACAACGACAACGGTAGTCACTACATATGCACTCAAAACACGACAGCACTACTTAACCCTAGTTTGAGTTCCTAGTGACAAATCAAATTGTGGTAAGCAGTCAGCACAGAGTTCTGATCCAAATGGCCAACCCAAAACTATATGCTCATGCACACACTTGTTTTAGTATTTCATGATTGGAAGCTGGAATATGACATGATTTCCTTTCTCTCTTTCTTATGCAGATAAAAAGACATACTGTTGTACAAACTTGAGAAGGCATCATGCGTCAATGGTACAAGACATTCACAGTAACCTTTTTTTGGGGATGTCTTATTAGTCCAAACTTGATTAAATTTCCCATGCCCGGTAAATATGTGTTGCACAGTACAGCAGTAAAGCACGGCTGAAAGATTGGACCAAACTTCCTTCTACCTAATTTTGTATAACAAACCCACAAATACAAAAGAAAAAAGGGAACAGATCTTATTTTATGGTAATCTAGTCCATCTTAGGTTCCTCATTGATTAGCAGGATGACCAATCCAGAAACTTGCCAAAATCCAATCCTAAATCAGCTATCAACTATTTTCATTCTGTGACTCCTCTAAACCTCACAACATCTGACCATCAAATTAATTCACAGAAGAGACTGCAAAAGGGAAGCTTGATCTCTTCTTGTCCCTACAAAAATAAGAAACTGGCAATGCAGACCACATCATCTATTTTGCCATCCTTCGACTGACTACAAGTCCTTTCTTCTCTGAAAATCACTTGTGGTACTGGAGATGTGCTGGAGCAGTGGCGGAGCTAGAAAGTCTTCAATGGGTGTGCACACACTGACGATGCCAGCCATGGCCCACGTTGGTCTCCGAACTCCGGGCACCATCCCCTGCCCACCTCGCCGCGCCACCACCCACGACCCACACCGGTTGCAGGGCACCACCCCCTGCCCCCTCGGCTTCTCGCCCCCTCCTCACCTCCTGGGAGTAGCGGCAGCATGGCGCCACTTGCTCGCTCCACCTACGCACGCTCCGGCTCCACCGCTTGCCTCGAGTCGCTGTCAGCCCGCGCCCCTCAACTCTCCAATCACAATATTCTACAAATCCCAAATCCCTAAATCACAAATTGAAATCGAATTCTTACATTGTTACTGTGAAATCTCCAAATGACATGCTCCTGGCGCCTCCCAAATCAGCTCGGCCGCTGGCCGCTCGGCTCTGCCGCCACCATCTGCTCCCGACGACCCGACCTCCCGCATCACGCCCACAGCCCACCGCTCCCTGGCTGCTCAGCTCAGCCCGGTCGCCAGCTGCTCCCAGCCTCCCACGCTGTGCCCCCCGCTTAGCCGCTCAATGCCTTGGCCGGGACCAGCCAGCTCCTCCCCTCCCGCGCCTGTGGAGGCACGCCAGCACCGCTGCCTGCTCCCATGATTGCGAGGGTGGTGAGGCCGCAACGCGCCACGCCGGGCCCGCCGGCCACTACTCTGGCTACCTCACCTACGCCCTGCAACTGCCACTGGCCTTCTCCAACCCCACAAACCGCTGCTTCGTGGAGGAGAGGAGAGCTAGTAGGAATGTGCCCGGTTGAATTTTTGGGTGTGCCTGGGCATACCGGGCACCCCTACTAGTTCCACCCCTGTGCTGGAGTTATGTATACTTATAGTATATGAAGTCAACATGATCTAGACATAGCAGTACTATAGTTCGACATGATTGTAAAAAATGAAGCTGGTGGAACTTTTCAGAGCCAATGCCCGAATCGACATGATTAAATCAACATATGCATGGTGAATAAGCCCAGCATTGGAGGCAACGCATATGAAAATTCGCTGCAGCTTCTGAAAGCCTACCAATTTGCCCTATATGTAGTTGTGATCTTTCAGTAGACAAAACAGTTTACTTAAAAGTTAGAAGGTTGAAAGAAGCAACCCATTTGTATCATTAATATGCCTTTGCATAGTAATCACATATTTCCTTGCAGAAAAAGTAAAAATCAACACATTGGTATGCCTTGCAATCTAAATCATGTTTGTCCACTCTGTGAGTTGGAACAGCAAAGCAGTACTTCTAATTGAACCCTATCATCCAGATTCACGTTGATTATGAAAGATTTTCAGACATTCCTCTTTCTTTCAGGATAAGAGGTACATGGTGAATTTGAATTGGAGAATAAAATTGCAAACAATTTGCAAAAAAGTTCTTTGTAGAGCAAATCCTAGAATACTACAGCCAATGAATCAACATCATATAATATTTGTTGTTGTGTTTAGTTTTCTGACACTTTCCAATATAAGAAAAATCCTGTGACATAAAAAATAACCTTGCGTTCTATTAAATCCATTTTGTGAAGAACCACCCACCAAACTAACAAGTGGAGGAGTAGTGTAGTTCTTTATCTTCTCAGATCACAGTGGCAAATGCTACACAGTCAACGAGTAAACTATAGACAGATGGTGGTGTCTCCTTGTAGCTACTAGGAATAAGCTAGTAACAAATGGCTGCAGCTAAGCAGAAAACTGTTGGGTACTTGGGTTGGTAAAAAATTATTGATATTTTCAACTAAGTCAAAAAATTCAGTACCTTGGGTCAATGAATGGCCGTACATCAAGCATCTCCTTAAAGCGCACATGACCTTTCAATTTCTTGAACCGACCATGGGAGTCCTGGCTGAATCTGTTCAAATTAATCGTCAATACAGGTGGCGCCTTGCTGATAAGAATTCTTCTCATTGCAGCTCTGAAAACCTTTGTGACATTCTCTTTCTGTTTATTTTGGCTATCTTGCCCTTGATGTGCTTTGTCAACCATCTTCGTTTGCTTCCTCCTGCTCTGCTTCCTTCTGATGACATCTTCCTTATCTTTGGGACTCGGCAAGATTCTTTGTGTCTCAGATGGAAGGCTACTAATCACAACTTCTTCAGCACCAGCACCACATTCAGCCTTTTTGTTGCTAGTAGTGCTGCAAGAGGCAGAGTCATCATCACCACAACTCAGTGGCATGCTTGTTTCTTCAACGGCTACATCCACATTATGTTCATCATTATGCTGGGCAGAGTCATGTGGTTGCTTACTCAAAGATGTACATTCTGCTGCTGAGCTGTTCAAGTCCCTACACTCCTGAGGGTATATTTTACTGTCTGACTGTTCAGTCTTGTCAACAGTAAGCATTGCACCTGTTTTCAGTAAAATAGTATTTCCAGTGTCTGGAAAATTACCATCAGAGGTGTTTTCAGCATCAGCCAAAGAATGATTTGCACACACCCCTTTCTTACAGCGCAAGTCAGGATTTACATTGTCAGAGCAACCATCAGTTGCCATAACCTGATCAATGTCATCCTTTTTGCTGCAGCTCGTGATAAACTTATCACCACCTTGTCTTTCATCACCACTAGCAATCATCTCCTCACCATCCTTTTCATTGGCACTAGGCACTATCTCCTCACCATCTTTTCCTTCATTGGTGTTTGGGAATGCAACAGCATTAGTGCAATGCTCACAGTGCCATGGTTCAGATAGTAGCTCCGGCTCAGTATACAAAGCCAAGCAACCCTCAACTGATGCGGGGGCATTACTATCATCCACCTCATCATCAGCACTATTGCTACTCCAAGCCATCACATCAGTATCTTCAGCTGTACCAGTTTCTTTCTTGACTTCAGAAGTAACTTCCGGCTCATTGAACATATCACCAAGACCAACATAGTCATCTTGCTCTCCATCTCCACCAGATACAGGCTGTGCATTATTTTCTGTTACTGGAGAAACAGTTGGAGGAGGAGCGGCATCTTCTGGATTCTGTGAATTTTCTGCGGTTCCATCCATTTCCTCGGCAGTAGTATCAAATTCTTTGTAAGGAAGCAAGATAACAGGTTGTAAAGAAGCTGCATCATCAACAATGTTCTCACCCGAGACCGAGTGCTTGGAACTCAAGATCTGCTCTTTGGGTAAGGCATCATTCTGAGTGTGACATGAACCATGTATGGCATCCTTGCTTTCCCAGATTTGTCCCGCTTCACTAGAATCACCAGAATCAAGAATCTCAGACTTTGCTTCATCTGCATCAGCAACATAATCCAACCAGGACATGCTATCGTCCACATTTGAATCAGCCTTTAGTTCTTGATTGGGCACAGAAGCACATGACTCACTGCATTCAGAGGGCTCAGGCTCTTTCTTGCTGACAACCTGTCCTAATTCTGAACCCAGAATCTGGGAATCGTTGCATTCAGCAACTGTTTGAATCTTTTCTTTGCTACTCTCCTCCATTGTAGGAGATACTCGGGTAGCAATCTTCCCATATCTGCGACTTTTGTTCCTATCTCTTATGGACTGCTTGGTCCTCTTCGCTGGTAGTGATGAAACACTCTTGGCTGGAGGCCTCCTTGATGGAACTGGTAGCGAGAGATCAAGGAATTGATCGTGTTTAACAGAACTGTGTACGCATTCTGTGCTGGACACAGTACTAGACAGCTGACCCCCAAAGATGGAGTCGACAATTGTGGGAACCCCTGCATTGGAAGCACCCTCCACTAGCTTCCGTGCTTCAGTTTCTTCGGTACGTAAACCATCAAGAAAACAGCGGAGTAACTCATGGCTGTCCTGCATCTGGTAGCCCCTGAACTGCGGGTACCTTGTGCAAATACTTGAAAAGAGGTTCTTTGGGCTCAGTGCTCCTCCTGCATCATTCAAAGCGCTCGTCTCCATAAAGAGCTTCTTCAGTGACATAGCGAGGGGCCCTGTTGGAACATCTGGTCCTAACATGTTCTTGCGCAACCTGTCAAGCGCGAGAAGGCTCTGCAGCACTGCATTGAAGAAGCATGTGTTTCCAAGATTTGGTAGCCCTCTAATCACATTACCATGGCAATTAGACAAAACCAACGCATTGCTATCCGATGCACCAACCACCTTATCATCCGCTGCCACTGCCACAACTTTCTCTACTCTGGGCATCTCGATCAACACCTCATTTTCACAGGACAAACAATACACAACAGTTGGATCATCAAACCGTGCAACCCACCAATGCCGGTCCTGCTTGGCATGCCTTCGGGCATGCCCGTATGGCTTGGTCTCAGTGGCCGCACCACCACAAAAATGCCGACCGCAGTCCAAGCAGACCCACATATCACTCTTCTCCACCTTCGCCTGCGCCTTGGCAGCAGCGCCTTTCGGGCCACCTCCACCTCCTTTCTTCTTCTGCTGCTTACCGCCGCCTTTCTTCCTCGGGGCGTCCTCCCGGCAATGCTCACACGACGCAACATGCTTGGAAGACATGATCTCCAAGAGGACCTTGTCCAAGTGGGAACTGTCACGGCTGTAGTGGCCGCACTGCTCCCTGCCGCTGGCCGACACAGCCGCTTCCTCCATCGAATTGCTCGAGTCCTGCGACGCGGCAACGCCGGATCCAGCATCCGAGGACGCAGCCGGCGCCTCCCGCTGCTGCGCTTTCCGAAGATTCTTGGCCTTCGCCTTCACCTTCTTCCCCATCACTTCTGAAACACAAGAATAGGGGGTGAAAACGATCTCATGGATCCAAGAAAAACCTAAAGAACAAGCCAATCAAGAACTGCAAGGCCAAATCAAGAAAGCTAAAGAAACCCAGAACTACACGAAAATCCCGGGCGAGTCAAAGATTCGTCCTGGTCCAAGAAAAAGGCCCGCAGATTCGGAGATCAAGTCTACCAAGCAACCAAGCGAAAGAGCTAAGGACAAGAAAACTAGCAAAGGAAGGGAAGAACAAATGTCCGAGCTTTACCTGAAGAGAGAGGCAGGGGACGGGATGGGCACCGGTGGGCGTCTCGGCGAGGAGTCTGGATTTGGAGTGGATTTGCGGCGGCGGCGGCGGCTTATAGGAAGCTGTTGCGGCGAGGCCGAGATGTCCAAGGGGGAAGGAGAGGGGTCGGAGAGAGTGGAAAGGGGGGAGAAAAGAAGGGTTTTTTTTTACCCGGCAACCTCTGCCATGGGATGGAAAGGGAAGAGGAGCACGAAACGGAAGGTGCTCGGGCGCTCGGCTCTGCCCGGCAAAGTGGTGAAGTGAGGACTCGCTTCTCAAACAAGAGTCCACAAATTTGTGATCCAATTCAGAGCTCAGTGTAAAACGGATTACAATTCTATCGAATGTTTATTGTCAGATCTGTCATGGAACGCTAGCCATGCTGGTGATCCAGCACGAACAGAGATGGAATTTGTTATTTAAATTCAGCCCATTTATGTTTTTCTTCGAGGTTTGCCTTTGATAACGATTGGGCATTGCTTTGCTCTATCTGTTCGTCATCATAGGTTGTTTCACTAGCCACGTAATTTATTTGCGAATGAATCTTACTTAGTTTCGTTGCATTCTGGTCGAGATAGAGAAAATTATATTTTCCAAGACATGAAAACGGTTGTGTTCTATACCATCTTTAATTGTGGCTAGTCCCAATCTTTTTAGGCCAAGCTACTCCATCTTAGTAAACCTTACGACAATGATGACATTATTGTATATAGTGTATGACAATAATAGACATATATGTAACTCAAAATATATACAACAAAATTTATATTTATTATAGTTTTGCCTCTTAGAATGGCATAAATAAGGATTGTTCTTACCTGTTACATCTCCAAGGAAATCAAATATTCATTTGGTATCCGGAATAACAATATAATCCTATTTGTTTGTCACCTAGGTAGTCGTTTGTACATATATTTTTTGGTTAAACTAACCACATTTTAGACAAATAGAATTTGAATCAGTGGTGTTTTATTTGGGATGCCGTGTGTGATAATTATATTGGCTTCTAAAACTCAAATATAATTCAAAAGAGCAGTTTGGATAAGTCACTTGGAAAATGCAAGAACTTTCAAACTTTTGAGTAAGTGCCCAATGAGTGTGCGTGAGAGAGAGATCAGGTCAAGTACTTTACGAAGTGTAGTAGAGTAGGAAAAGCACACCGTTATTTTTCCCATCTTAAGGATTCAATCCCTTTTTCTTTTAAATATACACCCGCTAGTGTTACCCTAATACAAATAGGTTAATCTGGTCTATTAATATACGCTATCTATAAATCATCTACAATATCTGCATATGGGCGCAATTATGGATTTATGACTTATAATTTTTCACTAGAAACAATCAAAATAATAACTTTTTTTCTCGAGAACACGCAGGAAACTTAGGCACATTACATTAAGCAACTCCTAAGAACACCAATCATCGTTGGAAGGGATGAAATTGACATTGCTTACGCCCCCACTCATTTCAGTTTGAGTTTTTGATTTTTGGTTTATTTTTCACTATTTATAAAATTCGCCTTTTTCTGAACTTTTGATCTTTTTTGCTTGTTTCTTTTACTCGTATTCGTTTGCGTTGTTTGTGATGAGCTAACATATTTTTATTTTTAATTTTTTTAAATTTAATTACGTCAAATAAGCTACCTTCAGCTACAGTGCAATTTCAACTAACTACAATATAATTTTAGTCATAAGTCACTATTTTTCAGCCTAATCAAGTGGACCTAATTTGCTTGCTTGCTTGACGCCTTAACGGCAGTCCACGGAAACACGTAAATTATTGAAGGTTCTAAAAGTGGAGGTCCCGCTCTCGGAGCTCATCTTCTCCCCTTTGAACAGGAGAATCGGTTCCCCAGATGCTGCCACGTGGTTTTAGGCCCCCAGAAAATTTGTTTCCCTTTGAACAACCCTCTTCTCTCCCTGACTCCGCGGCCCCACTGATCAGTCTCGACCTCACCTTTTCGGCCTCCGCTCCCTTCGAAACTCCTCTGCGCGCAGCCCGCGAACGCCTCGCGTGCCCCCTTCGCGGGGTTTCGTCGAACACCTTGCGTGCGCCACGAGAGCCGCGGCCTCCGACGCGCGCGAGCTTGGGACGCAGGGCTCGACCGCTCGCGCATGGAGGGCCCGGGCGCTGGCTCGGAGGAGCAGCGCGGCGGAGGGTTGCGGCGGCGAGAGGTGCGCCGCGCAGCTTTTCCTCGCCACCGCGTGCGTCATGAACGAGCGCGCGGCTCTCCTAGTTAGGAAAGAGGAGAAGCTTCCGATTCCGGGGGTTTTGGCATTCAGGGTTTTCCTGTGGGCGAAGCATGCACAACGCGACAATCAAAAAAGGAACCAAGAGACGAAACGGAAGAAAAAAAAGCCGAGAAAATTTGGATTTAATGGGGAGGAGCGGAGGGGAGAGGGGAATTGCTCTAGGGTTCGAGACAGATCTGGGTAGAGGCCTCTCTCCTCCTCATCCCACCTCGCTTTGTTCTGGACGCCACCGCCGGCTCATCTCGTTCGATCTTCGCGTTCTTGGTGCTCTCCTCAGGAATCGGCGAGCTCGGTTGCTTCCTTTGCTTGCCAAAGTTCGTTTCTTTGCTCTTCCTTTAGCTGTTGCTTGATGTGCTGCTTCTTTTGGTTTCTAGATCTAGGCGAAATGGTGTTTTGCCGTGTTAGAGTGTATGTATCTGCATACATGATGGGGGATTCGGGAACTAGAGTTCTAAATAGGGATATATCTGTTGTGATTCGTTCTAAATAGGGATATATCCGTTGTGATTCGAAGTCTGGAGGATTGTTGTAACCAGAATATAAGATAGACTATGGAGAGCAACAAGGACGGAGCATATTTCCATTTGTTCCTCTTTGCAAGCACACAATATTGACTGAGCATATTTTGCTTTGTTACAACTTTCCGGTGTGTTGATTTGATCCTGATGGAAGTGCTCAACGTAGAATTGCATATATTGCTCAACGTAGAATTGCATATATTGTAGTGTTTGGATGAGGAAGATTCTTCGGATTAGTTTGAAATGTTGTCATAAATGGGTGCCCTCTTCACTCAGAAGAGCAAGAAGTGATATAGAAGAATAATGGCACAGCTATACAGAAGTTCTTTGATCACACTAGTTTGTTAGAAGGCATCGATGTATCTGATAGGGTATATTTGCTGTGTAACTTGATGAAAAAGTTGTTTGAATTTTGATAAACTTGATCTATGCCAATTTTGTCTGTCGGTGGATTTTGGACTGTTTTGGTAAGTATTTATAGTTGACTGTACATCAAAGCGTTTTTAGTGGTACTTGGATCGACTCATGGTATAACCTATTTAGAGCTTTACCATCATGATGATGATAGTTTCCTGAAGAAATAAATAATAAAAAACATCCATTCTAATTCCTGGGTTTAGTAAGCCTATCCTATGAAAAAATGCAGTATGATAACATTCTTATACTCCGTGAATCCGTGACCATCTTGAAACTCATAGGGTACGGCAGCCTTCAAGTTCTGGGAAAAATCCACATACTGTATTTGTCTTTCATTTATTCATATCAATCAAGTTCATTCTGTAACAATGTAGTAACATGACTGGGTATAGCTAAAATCACATGCTAAGTGGTGAGTTTCCCGGATGTAGCATCGATATTTCCTTTGCTTAAAGTGGGCTATCTCATCTTTTTCCATGAGAGGTGGGTGAGATGAGCATATGACCTTAAAATGCATGCCTAATTTTCACATGCATTCATCATTTCCCATTTTAGTGGTCTAAGCACACCATCGTGATTGCCAAAAAGCAGTATAGCCACCCTCCAAAATGCAACATGCTGACATGTGGTCGGATCCATGGAGCTACAAGCAACGCAACACAATATGGCTGGCTAAGAAGCACTGGTCAAATTGTATCTATAAGTCTTCATCAATAGCAGTAGCACTAATAAAATACATCAATAAATGAATTTATGTTTTATCTGTAGACTTCGAAAGTGATCAAGAAAGTTACTTAGCTTCTTTTATGTGCAATCTCTTATCCTCTAAATCTTTTCTGGCATGAATCTGATCTGAAGAAAATAAAAGAGGAACTGATGTAGCACCCATTGTCTTTTCTACTAGTGATTATTTGCCCTCTGAACCCTTTTCTTTTTATAACATGGGTGTGTTTTGTTCCTGTTACATCATAGTCTCCACTGTCTGGCATGAGATTGTATAATTTATTTTTTGCAATTGTGCTTGTAACGGTACAACTAGGCTGTATTTTAACTTATCTCCCCTGTTTACTTTATAGAAGAAACTGAAGGGCAGCATCATTCTGTGTTGTACTGCTACCAGGAATACTGGAGATGGCGGCCCTTAAAGCTTTTTTGAATGGGAAAGAGCCAGGATATGCAAAGCTTCAAGGTGAACATTTTAATTACTTCATGCAAGCTCATTCAATCATCTTGGGACGCAGTACCAAGAAAGAAAAGATAGACTTAGATATCTCTGTCCTTGGTGGAGGCATGGAAGTTTCCCGCCGTCATGCACGCATATTCTATGATTTTCAATGCCGCCAGTTTGCCCTTGAAGTTCTTGGCAAAAATGGATGCATCGCTCAGGGGGTCCTTTACCTCCCAGGTGATGGTCCTGTTAGACTGAACTCACAGGACCTCCTGCAGATTGCACAGACAAAATTCTACTTTCTCCTACCAACTCGCTCTATCGAGGCCACTGTTGTTGCTCAGCGCGCTCATATTCCATCACAACCCCCGTTTTCATCCTTTATGCGGTCTGCCCACCCTCATTCATCGGATGTTCGTGAGCATTCCTATGGTAATGATTATGGCCAGGACAATGGTGACAATTTGATTAGAGTTGGCACTGACGCTCAAGGAAAGTTCATGAAGCAAAGCAAGAGGTCTTCTGGTGAATTGGACATCTATAGCGATTACCCTATCAATGTTGAACCAGTGGGAGCACTTGGTGAACGTGGTATGTTATGTTTGCCACATACTTATACTAGATCCGTTTCTCTCCTGTATTCTTTTTTTTTTTAAAAAAAATACTAACATAAAGTAGATAACATATTACTTCGTAATAACACTATCAGTCCTTCCCCTAGACTGATTTGTACGTTGCAAAATTTTGTCCATTGCAGTACAGGATGATTATTAGGATTTAGGACACATTAATACAGAAGTTAATTGTCGAAGATAACAAAAAACAACCTTGTTTATACATTAACTGCCTAAGGCCACTTTCTAGATGCTGTATATGTACACCCCTGATGTTTCAATTTTTCATATCATGTTAACCTGTCTTATGATACGCATTGTTATCACAAAATTTACTCATGATTCTGGTCTCTTGTAACAAATTAAATTTGTGACTACTAGATATAAACTGCTCAAGAACTAATAATGAATAAATAAAGGGCGATACATCTTTATTGCTGTAAATCGTGGATATACTGAAACAAGTTTCTAAACTAAATACAGTGTTAAAGGTTTTTCCTGTATTATTTCTTGTGTTAGCATTATATTCTTCAGAAGAGCAAAATTCAGTTTTTCTCACATCTCAGCATTCTTAGCCATATATCCCTAACCAGCTTATTATATTTATGCAGTCAATAAATTACAAATAAGAAGGGCAGACAAGGATACATACACTCATCAGCTCCTAAAAGAAGAGAAAGGTGTTATATCATCTGTTGCAACCCTGGTTTCTGACAATTGCGGTCCTGGAGAATGGATGCATGTGGCAAAACTCCATTCAGAGGTTTTTTATGCAGGAGTATTAATTTCTGTCCAGTTTCTGGAATTCTAAAATTTAATCTAACCACCTTGATGAATACCAATATGGTTTAGAGAAGGCATAGGGGTTGGGCTATAAGTTATGAGCAATATTGGGAAATTACAGCCCGTTAATTAATAGAGCAATTCCTGAGCCTCCTTAAACATAAAAACAAGTACTTTCATTTGAAGATGCGATCTGATCATGTCATCAAGGCATGCTTTGCACTGTATACCATGGACATACTATAAGAATTTGTTTACATGCATTTGCGTTAGTTCTGCACTGAGATTCATATAAAATATTTGGGTTCACTGGGGAACTGCATTCAAATGCAGAAGATTTTGGTGGTAAAATGATTATGTGATGCCATTAAGAATCCCATGATCCTTTAGTAACCTTGTGCCAGAAGTTCTGTAATAAGCTTACAGATATTTAGAAATGCCCTAAGGCGTAAACCCTAAGCCTTTATTGTATCAGGGTAATTAATATGTCAGCTTCAACAGTTAGCATGCGTGTAGACAACCCTGCCATATACTCACTATTTTTTTCCGTCCATGTTTGGCATGTGGTGCCCATTTCAGCGATGAAATGTTTATTTACCTGTTATGCCCTTAGAATTGTATGATCCTCACGGTAACATGTCACAGAAGGCATGACATAAGCTTGCAACCTTTTGGTAATGTCCAAATCTTCCCTTTTTCATAGTATGGCATTAATTTGTCAGCTTTGACTCACAAAGTGGCCCAAAGTCCTAGAATTGCGACCTTCCACGTGCTATTATTGACTATGGATCATTTTTCGAACAATTTACTAAATTCAAGACTTGCCTTTGTCTTGTAGCATTCCTTCGACAGATTGCAAGTCACATAATACCTCATCACCTCATTGTTTCATAGTTACTTTCTTAATTAGTTAGATATCCTAGCATTTATCAATAGCAACCTTAACAAATCACTGCTACAGCTGTGATAATGTATGTGTTTAGCGTAGTATTGCTACACTTTTGAACATGCTATGGCTTGTGCACACGCTGTGAATTTCTTGGGCATCCAAACTAACCCTTGTTTATTCTCAGCTTATTGAACACTTTGGTAAGATATGGCCCCATAGCAAGGTCCAAAAGTACCTGACACCAGAGGATGGCTCGTCAACTGAAACAAAAGGCAGGCCGTGGTACAACCTGTTGGAGCTGCTCAAGAAGTACCCAGAGCACTTTGTCATCAATGCAATAACTAGAGGCAAAGTAACATCAGAGTTTGTTTCGCTGGTCTCCTTGCTATCCTAGGAGAAAGAATCGTGAAGCATAGAATGTGTCAGACATCGTTTTCGGCTTTCTGAGGCTGCTCAAGTCATCATCGGTCTATATTAAAAAAATGGAGACTTATCCTTGTTTGTATCCCCAGCTCCTGTAGTAGGAGCGATCATGCTATGTTGTAAACCTGTACACCTTGTGGGTATCTTTTAGGCTTTATCTCTGTCCTTCTATGGCACTATTTGCTATTTAAAAAAATCTGGATTTGGGACTAATTGTGGGTGCATTTCCTCAGCTGTTATTTGTATTTCTTCCGTGAGTTAAGATGCGGTGAGCAAAATTACATATTGGATGTTTGCAAATTTACAGGAATGATTCTGAATTCTGATAGCTCGTTTTGTGAAATAGTGGAGCAGGGTTTTTCGTTTACTCGCTGAATAGAAGGCTTTAGTGTCTAAAGAGGAACTTCTCTGCCATGTTTTCCATGTGTTTTGGTTCAGCAAAAGGCCACTGAGTAGCTCTATGGTTTTGACTATTGATCATGGAACACTGAGCTGAAGTCACTATCAAAGTTTGATGAAGATGATTTCTTGACTTCTTGCGAATATGTTTAGTTTCGTGTGTTCTTTTATTTCAACCTATCATAGTGGTTGTTGGGTTTTCTCAAATTCTAAATGATTCTAAAGAGGTTTTTCAGTTTATCCTCTATATCTTTGTTTTTTCTATTGTGCCGCTCACAATGACATCTGAGGCTAGAGTGTAGAAATTTATTTATAGATTCCACTTTCAGGTGTTACAAAATGACTCACCTGTTTTCGGTACACCGTGACTCTTGAACCATGTCATAAACCACGATCAAACAAACCAATTTCTAATATATATTAGTATTTAGCATACATGTGAGTTATGCATCATAATTAGATTATTTACGAGATCAATTACAATCTGATCATGTGGGTCAACATCCTACAGAACCAATCCTGCAAAACAAACTCAACTATTTCGCCCTGTGTTGTATCCGGGTTAATTATATACATACACATTAAATTCCAGTAAATTTGATCTCAATGAATATGTCTACCATGTTCCAGCATAGCCATTCTCGGCACATCGAGTATTAATTCCTCGAGTTAAATTCCGCATCAAATTATTTTTTATCACTTGCATCAATAATATGAATAGTTCAACATTGAGTTTAAATAAACAATAATCACAAAAAATATTGAAATCCACATAAAAATCCTAACATTTCTCACTTGGTTGAAACCAGGGTTCAAAAACCCGGCGGTAACGGGCCGGTAACCGGTGGCTACCGGTAAAATAAAAACCGATGGTTTTATTTAATTCAAATGTCAAATTTTGAATGTAAAAGTTAATTTTTCTAATGATGTTTACATTGTTTAACACTAATGGAATGTATTAGAAATATGCATGCACCTCCCATACTTGACTTTATGCTTTTGCCATTAATGTATTAGGAATTTCTAATTTTAAATTTGAAAAACCAGTTTTTAGCGGTTTTTCTCTAGTTTTTTCAGCGATAACTGGCTGGTTTTTCTGGTTATCGGTTTCAAATTCAAATTCCAACACTTGAAATTTGGCCGATTTTTCTAGGTTTTCTGATTAGCGGCGTGCAGAATCATCTGCATCGATCACGAGCGGTAACCTCCTGAATCTTCGAATTTCTAACATTGGCTGAAACATTTAAACCAATAAAGAAGTCCCATATCTTTAAGATGTTTAGAAAATAATTCCTAACTAACTGAGTTAGTCAGTGGATTTTCTTTAAATGTGTTAAGTGATTGATTGTGATATACTTTCCACGACTTTAAGTGATGCAAACAATTTTCTTAGCCATACACATTCCTTTACTGCTTCAGATGCATCAATGTATTCATGTATTCAGCTTCTACGGAGGAAAAGTAATTGATCATGTTTTCTGTTGTACCAAGAAATATCACTTCCTATCAAAGTAAATAGATAACTAGAAGTTGATTTATCCAGATCCCCTTGCCAATTAGCATCAACATAACTTTGCAGCTGAAGATTATGACCATTAAAATATAATGAATAATCCATAGTTTGACATAACACAATACATATTTGATTTTATTTCTAGTGCTCTTCTCTATGATTCTTTCGATATCTACTAAGAATTTCAATGACATAGCTAAGGTCATATCATGTAAATAATATAGCATACATAAAACACCGTGCGACTACTAAATCATGTCACTAATCACGATCAGACATGTCAATTTTGTGAGCCTAAAATATATTAGTCCCTAACACACATGTATGTGTCATACGCCATGATCAAATTGTTTACGAAATCAATCCAAATATGATCATATGGGTTAACGGTCTGCAGAACCGATCCTGCAAAACAAAACCAGTCATTCCGTCCTGTGCTACACCCAAGTTAAACATATATATGTACATTAAATTTTAGTAGACTTGATCTCAATAAATATGTTTACCATATTTCAGCACAATCGTCATTGACACTTCGAATATTAATTCCTCAAGTTAAATTCTACATCAAATTATTCTCTATCACTTATATCAATAATGTAAATAATTCTATATTAAATTTAAACAGACAATAACCATAATAAATATTAAAGGCCACATAAAAATCCTAATAATAGCAACTCCTATAGGAGTCGAAACCTTGAAGTAACAACATAGCCAGTACATATGGATCGAGTGAACCATCCCATACTGAGGACAACCACAATGTCTCTTCATCGTTTATCCCAAAGACAGCCAGAAAAAGGCCGGCATTTAGCAATATGACCATGAGATGGATCTTTAATATTATGATATACTTGCTGTAACCATGAAATGGACCGAAATTGGAATTCATTATTTTGGTAGGAAGAGATGTACGCACTATTGCATGTCAATGCAATCTCTTGTGGACAAAGTAGCTGCAGACAGATTGCATAACAGTGTCCACTAGTCCAAATGAATGACAGTCCAAATGATGACAGTTAAGCACGCACAACCCCAGATGAGGTCCAACGAATGCCACAAATTGGCATTGTTACACAGGTTGCAAAGGTAACAATTCATCACAAAATTTGTGGTACAATCGATTCTCTGAAGATGCTAAGCCAACCGAAAAGAGCAAAATGGTGAAACAAATGGAAGAGCAGAATACACCTGAGCAAAATTAATAATCTTTTATCTAGCTAGCTTCCTCCACACAGTGCGGCCACGGTTGATCTCATCCCCAGTCCCAGCAAATCTCAAGCAGTGCAGGAATTGACGCTGCTCTTCTGGGTGCAGTGCCGCAGACGCAGATCCATTCATACTTTTCTTCTCTCCTTCCTCTATATAAGTAAGTGAATCGACTATGTCATCATGCTGGCATTCTCTTCTGTAGTCAAGAGTGATTGTTTGCAACTCATGCGTATCAATAATATCTTGAGGTATACTCTGCCATTTGAAAGGAAAAAGAATGAGCTATTACAAACTATCACAAATCAACAAGGTTTATAATTTCCATCAAGAAGGAAAACAATAATATTAAGGAATAAGTGATTGTGAACTACTGAAATCATCTACCCCTGAATAAAGAATGGTTCAAAAGCAAGAATGGTCAACTGATAGTTACAGTAGAAAAAGGCTGGTGGAACACTTACTTCGAGGACCCAACCAATGTAAGTAACATTATTGACATGTTGGTTCATGTCCAGATCAGCTCTTCTTGGCTGCAATTAAAAAAATTAACGTCTGTCATCATTAGAGTTGTTGAAGTGCAGAGCAAAGTACTATCCCTGGAGGGGAGACGGACTAACCACTAGCCCTAGCCTTGAGTACTGTGCAGGATCTGTAAGAATTGGGATCTTCTTCAAACTACCATTATTTTCCTCAGGGAACGCTAATCTGCACAATGATAACTTGTCACAACCATTATGTCTACCACAACCACCATGTGAGACTACATGTACAATCTTCATGACTACCAAGCAATTATTTGCGACTGACTACACGAAAAGAATATTTTAGCAATTTTGAAGTAATTCAAGACCAGTGAATATCCAATGATCTACAGGTAAGAGAGTTTAACAGAGCGCAGTTGAAGCGTAAAAAGGGAATTGATCTCAGTTGAAACCTAAAAGAACAGCAATTTCATTGCATGAGCTGTATGAGGATATCAAACAGAGAAAAAGTGCATGCATATGCAGAATTACGGAAAGCAAAATGAGTATCAGTTTACCTTGGAGTCTTTGGACAGTGGACAAAAACCTCATCCCTGACTTCATCACTGACTCTTTGAAGTCTGCGTGTATTTTGGTTCATCATGACCCACTTGCTGAACAAACAAATGATATGACTTGTTACTTATACTGTACAAAGTGACAAAGATCTACAATTGTCCACCAGAAGAAAGCAGAGAACGAAACAGACAAGCACAGTACTAACTACTAAACTCCAGTTCTGTAATCATATGTTGCTCTGCTAAAGAAAGCACCATTAGTTGATATGCTTTCTTAAGCACAGATGATTAAGGCTGCTACCAATTGCAAGTCAACAAGCAACAAATATGTACTGCATTAATTCAAGTATACGGCAAGTACCATTCCAAGGACCATTGGGCATAATTCTACACATTTTGATTCTTGACACACATTTTCTTTCGAGATTGCTAACAATCTAGTACCTGATTTTTACCTATCTTACAATGCTTACCTTCACTGGATTTGCTTGGAGAAGGGGAAGCGTGATAACAAGAAGGTGGGGATGAAGTTTAAAAAGGTCAGAGATGTTTAGTTAAAACTTAAAACATGTATGAAATGGCTAACTGTCCCCTTTTATTTTCCTCCGGTACACACAAATATGATTCTAAATAGGGGTGCAAACGGGTCGGATTCGGACGGATATTGTTGTTACCATATCCTAACCCATATTTTTTTCTCCGGATTCGGTACCAATCGGATTCGGTGCCGGATCGGTCGGAATTAACCCGTTTGTAAGGAATGCATGCAGTACAACAAATGCAGTAGGAGGACGTACTGTCAAGAACTTGATGTTACTACTTAATAGTTGATGTGGAAGATTTTATTTTACCATTGCAAAAAAAAAAATGAAACGTCAAATAGTAGCACTAACCTGAAATCAAACTTGAAGACGTATCGGATTCGGACGGATATTGCTGTTACCATATCCTAACCCATATTTTTTCTCCGGATTCGGTACCAATCGGATTCGGTGCCGGATCGGTCGGGATTAACCCGACCCGTTTGCACCCCTAATTCTAAATGTGAATGCAAGCATGGCAACTACTTCGAATAGAAAAAAAAACATCAAGCTTTATACTTTAGCAGTAAGTACCTGGTAGCTCTTCCAATAACTTCACCATTAGCTAGATCTTTAAGAATCCAATCACGTCGAGTACCGATCCTTCCATCAGCTTGGCACCATGTTTCAATTTCAACAACATCACCCCTAAAAGTAGCAAAATTACCAGTCAGGATTAAATCATGCTAAAAGAAGAACAAGTGTGGGAACCAAGCTCAACGTGATCCTGCAAATTTACCAAGCTGGGTACTTGTAGATCTCAATGTGCATTCGGTTCGTCACCCAAATGAGTCCAAGTTTTCTCATTGTTGTAGTTGTGGCAAAACCATCGGTGGAGAACCCAACACTTTGTGCATGGTTACACCCTACCTCCTGCATTTACAAGAAAGTTTATCATAAATAATTCACACAAGAAACAAAATAATGAGCCACTTCTGGACAGTATACCTCGATATAAATAAAACCAATGCTGGTAACTAACACAAGAGTTAATAGAAGTGGAAACGCTTGTTATTTCTGTTAGTTCCAAATGTATGGGGAGAATCCATCTCAAATCCAATGATCAGGAGGAGTTCAGAAGTTTTCAAAGAAAAAATTGTTCCATTTGGTGGGGCTTTAATTTTTAACTGAAGATTGCATTGAATCCACTAAATTCCACCGGAGCTACCTCCAGGGGATGTATACCCACTTACAATTTCATTTGTTAAAGCACTTATAATGGCATGATTAGACGGCAAAGCGAGCATATTCACAAGATTCGGTAACTGCCACACGTGAATTCTTCCCAGCACAAGAATTACTTAAACAGACTTGATCCACAATGCCCATTGGCGCTCCCTATTAGATCTTTAAGCATAAGATTTCACGAACTATAGCTTTACTTATCCATGGATAAGGGAAAGTCAGCAAAGTAATGCCCATTTGCCCATTTATGGATGCATTGCACGCACACCAGGAGCAAATTTCTGCGGCGATATCATGGGCACAGGATTTCCACAATATCCATGCAGATTCGCCACTTGCAACAAGATTTAAACAGAAGAAAAAGACTAGAATAAGACTAGGAGAAGTAACTTATTCAAGCTCTAGCTCAACTTCTGCAAAGGATAATTCTCGCAGATTTGAGCAAAATAAATACAAATTCCTCCTGCTAAATCTAACCGTGGCACAGCAGAGGAGCTCGGATTCTATCACAAGTTTGGAGCTTTCCAAATTCAGATCCAAACCCCCGAATCCAACAAGAACAAAACGTTCCGCTTTTATTCCCCCCAAAACTCCTGGAGGCGGCATCCATTTTGCAATCCAAGAAGAGCCCGCCTCAAATCGAGCGCCGGAGAGAACAGATCCGGGCTCGAAATCTAGTCTCGGCTAGCTCAAGAGGAGTCCGCCGCGAGCGTACCTGGAGGAGGTTGGCGATGGTCTCGACTGTGGCCGTCTTGTTGATTCCCACCTCGTAGCACCGCACGATGAAGCTCTCCTTGTACGACAGCCCGTCCTCCAGGAGGCTCCCCAGCCGCAGCCGCTCCGCCAGGCTCCGCCGCTCCCCTCCGCCGCAGCCACCCGCCGCAACCTGCGCCGGCGACACCTCGAGCCCGGACAGCTGCGGGCCGCGCGAGCAGCGCACCACCGCCGGGGGCCCCGGCTCGCGCCGTCGCGGCGTGCCCAGCGCGGGGCGGCATTGCGGCGGCGTGTGGCAGCGCAGCATGGCGCAGTGGCGGCGGGCGGTCACTTTGAGATTCGTGCGGGGCCGGCCGCCGCCGATATGGGTGGGGTTTATATGGACGGCGTGGGTTGGTGGGGCGGTGGCCACTAGTGGGATGGAGTATATAGCGACGGAGAGCGGTGAGGTGGTGGTGGAAAGGGCGCACGGGGCGATAGGAACGAGGAGAAAGGGCTACACGAAAGGTTTTTTTTTTATTCTTTTGTCTTTTGCTTTGGTTCAAGCTTCTAAGGTCCCGTTTGGCACAGCTCAGCTTCACTAGTGAAACTGTTTTTTTAGATTCAGCTTCACGAGCAACTTCACCGGTGAAGCTAAAGCTGTTTTAGAAAACTGTTTGGCAAAACAGTTTGACCAACAGCTTCATACATGGCTGAGAGAGGTCAATTGTCTAAGATGCCCCTGTCTACCTGATTTGTTCTAACATTTGGAGTTGTATATTTGTATATGGTCATATGAATTAAAAAATAATATATTTGAATGAGTATGAATTAAAAAATTAAAATAATAAAATAATAAAAAAAATTAAAATACGTGAACGGAGAGAGAGCGGTGCGTCTGTGAAAGAAAAAGTGAACAGGATTTTTGTGAACCGAGCGGTGCGTGCGCTGAGGAGAGAGTGGCAAATACGTGTAAATTTTTGTGAACTAGAGGGCATTCGCTTCCTTGGAATATGGGCCTGAGGAGAGAGTCGTGAAAAGCTACTTTTTTCAGCTTCACCTCTCCCTATTCCTTTGTGAGAGCACAAAAAAAGAGCTTCATGGGTGAAGCTATTTGCAAAAAGGGTGTTTGGCAAAAAACAGCACACAACAGCTCATGAAGCTGTTGGTGAAGCTGTGCCAAACAGGGCCTAAGTTAAAAAAACCAAATATTAAAATAGAGTAACTCTTGAAATGGATTTACAAATGGCTTTCTAAGTCTAAAATTCTATATATCATCTATATCGATATCTCCGTTATCTGTTGCCATGTTAAAAAGCATTGACAAAACCACTAACCTTAGTAAAAAATATTAGTCGTAGGCAAAAGAACCCTCCGAATACTAGCTCGTGCGAGTCGCTCGACGGCAGGAGTGCCAGACTCCTGGAGTGTGGGCATACCGTCGGTATTGATTAGGCTTGGCTCAAAAGGGCTTATGTTTAGGTTTTTTTTTGACTTTTTACTATAGTAACTCGTTTTTAAATGGTACGCCTTTTAAGATGATGTCTATAAGTAGATTATAATATACACTGTACCGAGTTCAATTATATCGGTTAAAATTATATATGATTTTTTTCCTACATACAGTCTTTTACGAATACCTAGAATTTAAAAACCAAAAATAAAAACACGGCTCAAAAGAACCAATATCATCAAAAATGTGTTCCACTCTACCGTATAGTAGAAAATGCTGCGTTGTTTTGGTTGAGAACGCGTCTTGTGAAAGTTGCTTTTCCAAATTTTATTCTAAAAATTATTTTTTTACTATCATTTCTATTCTATTTAAACTAAAAACCAAAAAGTCAAGCTAAAAAAAAGAATAAAACGCTCCCGGAGTACACAAGACCTATTTACTTATTACTGCCTCGACGGTATGTTAACTCTGACGTGCGCCATCCGATTTAACGTGAGAATGCGTCGTGTTTTAACCATCTCTAGAAGTTGGACGGTGTTAGAAGTCCAATAATGGTCTTATCAAGTAGTCAGTATTTTTGCTGATGTGGAGAAGAAAAGAGAGAAGAGAGATGAGAGTCAAGCTCTCATACAAGCAACAAGCTGGGCACGAGAGCCTATACAGTGGTGGGCTCAGATAATAAATGTATGTGAGGAGGAATAAGAAAGAGAATGTGAGACATTGTACCACATAATAATAAAAAACCTTTTGTAGACAAATAGAAGACAAATTATTGTATAACTTGACTCTTATAAGGGCATCCGCAATGGTAATAGCTAGTACTAACTATATAGTCAGCTGACGTGGAGGTGAGAGACAAAAGCAAAGACTATTTTATACTGTTGGACCCACATGCTCCTCTCTCATGTTCTTGGACTACGTGAAATAGATCAGCTATTTACTCGTCACTAGTGACTACTCTCTCTCCTACTTTTTCCTTGCCACATCAGATCTAGCTAACTAAATAGCCAGCTGTTAGAGACGTCCTAACTTGATTTATAGCCAAATACTTAGCTCTATTATTGGACTTGCTCTTAGCGTCCTAGCAGGATTAGGAACCAGAGTTGATGTTGATTGAATCTGTTGTTCGAGTCTGGAAGGAAGATGCCGCCTTTCAAGTATAGTTTCAGAGGTTGAGTAATAGCATGCAGTAGTTCGACAAAGTAGGTACGACCGGGATAGAAAAATCGACTGTTACGGTGGCCGGTAACCAGAAAAATCAGTAGAAATCGGTAGCAAAAAAATAGACTGAATTTTTTAAATATAAATTTATATTTATGATTGTATAATATATATTTTTTAGTTTGGCTTAGATCTTTTTGTGCTAGATTACCTATTGTATAAAATAAATACACATCAATTATTGTAATTCCAAGTTTTATTTACCAGTTTTTTTTTCTAGTTTTTAGTGATTTTTCTGGTGTATTTTTCAGTAACCGTTCCGATTACTAATTTTAAAACCACCCGAATTCAAAATTTAATATTCAAATTTTAACCGAGTTTTTTTTTCCGATAACTGACCGATTATCGTTATTGGTCACCGAACGGAAACTTCTCTGGGACATAGATTTCTATCCCTACGTGCAACGCAATTCACGCGTTAGCTGAGGAGCATGTCCTCCTAGTGAGGTGTTTCTCATTTCTCCAACGCGGTAGTTGGCAGTCCGTATTAAATGGTGGTAATACGACCTTGTTTAATTCAAGATGCAGTTGTACCTAACGTGTATTCTTTTCAAATATAATTTATAGTTCTTTTAAATAAATAAATTCATCGCTATTTCAAAATGACTTATCGAAAGTTATTAAATGTGGTTTATCGGTATTTGGTTTATTTATATAAACGCTCACGGTATAACCAAAAGATATAACATATAAATCACAGCCGAAAAGCATAAACAACATCAAAATTAATTTTTATGACAGTACAGAACCCCCTCCCTAAAAAAAGCAAGTGGAGCACACACATGTAAATATCACACGATCTGGTAAGCTTATTTGGCATAAGTAAATTAAGCCCGTGAATTTACATTCGAGCTAGCGAGATGGTACATTGAAGACTATATAATTTATCTTACGAAGACTATATAATTTATTTCGCCATCGTGTGCAGATATCTGCTCCAGTTCGTAATACGGAAACTTGGAAGTAACGACATGATCCCCTAGCCTAAATTAGAACGCAAAGAAAAACCTCACAGTATTTCTGAAATTTTCTTGCGTTGTTTCGTGCGGGATTCGTACGTTTTAAATAGCCCCTTAATTTTTCTTGGGATGTTTAATTTTTCTTGGGATGTTTCTCGCGCATGATACATGTTAATCTTCAAGTCGGCGATGTCGTAAGGTACACGCACAGTCATCTGGCCGCGTGGAACGGGGAAACAGAAAGGCGACGGTGGTGGCGGATTCTTGGAAGGCGCCAAGGAGGGGAGAAGGTGGGTTGGCCAAAAGGGGAAGCTGCATTTTCTAGGAGATTGTTAAATTGGGATGGTTTCAAGAGTTTAGTCAAAATTTGAAAAAAAAAATCAAATGATTTTGAATTTTTGGGGTGATCGAACCTACCTTCCTTAAAAAGGATCTCGGCCCTGAGATTAACTTGGTCCAGAGAGTAAGTTGGAAAGATCTTGCTGCGGATCTGACTCCTTTTCTCAATTGACTCTGCTGCGGTGTGGTTCCTCCATTGCACTCTGCAAAATCTGATATTTCTGTTTCTGAGTTGTCTTTCAGTTGTCTCAAGTATTTGTAGAGATTCTTTTGGATAAGTCAGATCATCTTACAAATCGATCTCTTCTACTGGGACTTCATCCGTGGGTTGTCGCAGACACTTTCTGAGTTGTGACACATGAAACATATTAAGTATTCTAGTCATGCCTGGTGTCAGCTGCACTTCATATGCCACTTCTATTCTTTTTGTGATCTTAAATGAATCAACGTATCTTAGGGGCTAACTTTATTTGAAATCTTTTTACAATCTTGAAGGGTGTAACTTTGAGATATACAAAATCTCCTACTTCAAAGCTCAGATCTTTTCTACGGGGGTCTTCATAACTCTTCTGACAGTCTTATGCAATTTTCATTTTGTCTCTGATAATTCTCACGTGGACTTCTGCGTCTTGAGCAACCTGAGGACCAAGAAATTGTCGTTCTCCAGTCTCTGTCCAATTTAGTGGTATTCTGTATTCTCTCCCATATAAAGCTTCAAATGGTGGTAGTTTGATACTGGCTTGATAGCTGTTATTATAAGAAAATAATGCAAATGGCAAACATGTATTCTAAGCTACTCCGTATACTAATCCACAAGCTCTTAACATGCATTCTAAAATCTAATTTGTTCTTTCTGTTTGTCCTCCAGTCTGTGAATGGTATGCTGTGCTAAAAGCCAGATCTGTGACCATGGCTTCATGAGAGGAGGGATGGGGAGCGGCAGTGGCGGCTGGTGGTGGGATGGGGTTGAAGTGGAGTAGAGTGAGGTTAGGGTGGATTTATATATGAAGAGGAGGAAGTGATCTGAATAGTTGAATATATATCAAATGGCTTAGAAAATTAAATGAAAGTTAAGAAAATTTAAACAACTATGTAATAGACGGCCCCATAACTTATTGGGCCTGGCCTGCAACGCAAACTAAGGCCGACACACACACTTCTATGTACCCAGTGAGAACTCCTAAACGAGTCCAGAGTTACCGACGGCAGGCCATTGGCCTGGTGAGTGAAACGAGCGTGTTGTTTATATCCATCCGAGTTCGACATCTAATACTGACAATACAATTTTTTTTGTTTAATTAGAGTATGCACACACGTGTATCTGTACTCCGTAGATGCTGAGTTTATTAAGACCTCTACAATTCTTAATATGCAGTTGGACATACACACGTGTGTGGATGGGTGAGGGTAGTCCTCCCTTGTTCTTAGTATGCTGTTTCGTAGAAATTCTTAATATCCTTGTGATGGTAGAAATTCTTCAGGGAGCGTTGAAATTCAACCTTGATGCGTAGGCGCACCGCGCAAAAACACCACTCTTTTTTTCCAGAAGTGGCTTACAAAATTCTGCTGTCGGGTGGATGTTTCCTCCATTAACCCACTAAGATGGAGTTTTATTGGTTAAACAAGAACGACAAGTATTAATTTTAACTTTATTTATATACATCGGTGCTGCTCATACGTGCGAATGGCTTTCACTAATGGAGAAGAAACCAAATGTATCTTTGATCCTGTTTGAGACAGCATGGGGGTCGTCCTCGATGATGTTGATGCGTGCCACGCCGTTCGGCAATTGCCGCCGTAATCGTGAGCTTCCAGCGCTTGCAGGAACAACAGGAAGCGAAAGATCTACACCGTGCGAGCTCGATCGAGCGGTTCTTGTATGCCTAGAGGGTGGTCGCTGAACGATACAGGGACTCGGTATATCTGGTGGCATGAGAGGGGGACGGAGGAGTGAGTAAAAAACTGACATATGGCTCTACTTAAAAAAATATAAAATAATTGATGTTGAAGATTGTACTAGAGACAATGTATTGGACAACCTCTTTGATACTGTATTTAGCTGAGGTGGGGGTTTTAGAGATAATCTTACAAGACAGGCTATTGTACATATCCTTACAGATGATGCAAATCTTGAGAAAATAGAAATTAAGTGCAGTCTTAGTCACTCATTATGTGTAATGCTCCATGCAGATCGGCAGTTCGGGCCCTGTCTGATCTGCATGCGATAAACCTTTTGCAGTGCGCGCTGATTGGTCGATGGAATTTAGGGTCTGTTCTTTTTTGCTGCGGCTTATGGCTTTTGATTGTGGCTTGTGATTTTTAGGCTGTTTGTGTGAGAGATTATAGAGTAACAGAAACTCACGTGCGGTTTTTGCGGATATAAATGAAGTCGGTATAGTATGTACTACAATTAACTAGCAGACTCTATTTTGAAAAGATACTCCGCTTGAAAGCTAGTTACCGTAGAAAAGTCAAAAAGTAGTTTTTAAAAGCCGAAAAGCAACTTTTAAAAGCTGAAAAGAACAGTGGCTCAATCATATATTTAGGATTCTTGCCGTTTTCAGACGCTACCTGTCCATTAGCGACTCTACTCTGATCTTATTAGCCGCAGTGACCATTGTTTACAGAAGAACACAAGTATCTTGCGCAAAGTTTACTTAGTAGTTTAACTCCATAGGAAAGCAACGCTAGTTGCATTACACACTGATAATGATACAGTGCTTAGGACTGTATGAAGGCTAGAACAGTAAAGTATAGAATTAACACGGGCAATGACGCCAATGTCCCAAATATAACTCTGCAAGATTCAACAACAGTACAGTTTCAGTTACCGGAGTTAAAATGGTCAGTAAAATTACTTTACCATAAACTACTTACGCAGTGCTGAGTACATCAGCGTGAAGACCATACTCCCTTGCAAACACAAACGTGGTGATGGATTGAGGAAGCGCAGCCTATCATAGGCAAAACAAGGACAGAGAGTGAGCAAACAGTTTGTTCGCGTAGTGATCATCGAGAGATCAACTTGAAAACTATAACCATGTCATCATACAGCATGCAGCTAGCAATGCATACCTGTATGATAGCGAGACGTAGTACGTCGCCACGGAGTCCGAGAGCGACGGCTCCGACGGCCGTGGCCGCCGGCCCGGCGACGAACCGCAGCGCCATGCCGAGCACGGTCGGGCCAGCCCCGCACACGATGATCTTCTCCTGCAGCGCCATGAACAAGCCTGCGACCAACGAGTGCGTAAATATATACACATCTTGTTCAGTTGTTCGCATATTCTGATAAGTACTGCACTGCTAGTAGGTGGTTCATTACCCATGCTGAACATGGCGAGTCCAACCCCGGTCTTGGACATGATCAGCACCGAGCCCTCTATGATGCTTGGCGTCTCGATGTGCCACCTATGCACAATAGGAACAACCGGTCGAAGTTACAAGAATGTGAAGTCATAGTAGCATTGCACTGAAGTATTCTACTTGTGTGGATGTCTATTGTTGCATGCATGTCTCCAGTAGGGTCTTTCTTTTGTTCGGATTCGAAGGCGCGCACTTAATACATCTCGTTTGCATCAAACATTCTCCTGTTCTGAATCAACCAACTGTATGATGCCAATTTGCCAAAGTTGTTCTTGATATATGCCGATTGGACCGCCAATTGGGGGTAGTGAGTTGCTTTAATCAGTTGTCTTGTTCTATTCGCAAAATAAGGGGATGCTATTAGTCAAATCAATCTACTTTAATTTAGCCCAAAGGTGATTTATTGGTTCGGACGTTCCAGTAACAAGAGGTATTTGTTCCACTTCGATTAATTTTCGGTGTGAACCGTCTCAGCGAGATTAACAAGGAATACACATTTGCAACAATGTTTAGAGTTTTTCTTGAGATGTGGTAGGAACTTAATAGAAAATGGTGATTAACTTAGAAGAATTTCCTGGATTAGAACCGTAAAAAAATTGCAAATGATGGAGTAAGCGATCGATCATGGTGCCTATGTACGTAGCGCGCACCTGTTTGTGACGCAAGACCACGCGACCCCGAGGACTCCCGCGTAGACGTTGGGATTCCGCGCGACCTTGAGCCAAACCGCGCGAACCAACGGCCAGAGCGACTCATGCGTCCTCGTCTCGACGCCGCCCTCCACGTCGCTCGCCGGCGGCGCGGAGCGGCCATCTCCCGCTGGGGCCGGCTTCCCGGCGCCCCAGGCCCGCCTCACCTCGAACGCCAGCAGCAACAGCGGGAAGTAGACGATGATCTGCACGACCGATATCTGCACGATGAGGTCGCGGGCCCACTTGCCGTACATGGCGTCCAGCAGCGGCACGCCCACGACGAGCGTGTTGTTGAGCGTGGCCAGCGAGAAGCCGGTGATGCACCAGGAGAAGGCGTAGCCGATGCCACCGCCACCGCCGCGCTTGCAGCGGCAGCAGCAGCGCGTGGACGCAGCCCAGGTGGCGAGGGCCAGCGCGACGGCGAGCTTGGAGAGCGCGTCGGCGGCCAGGACGCGGTAGCTGAGCGCGAACGGGTCCATGCGCGCGGCGAAGTCGAAGGAAAAGAAGGGGACGGCGAAGTAGGCCACGAGGCGGTTCACGGCGTTGCACTGGTCGGGCGTGAAGAGCTTCCACCACCGCACGGAGCAGTAGCCGAGCCCCAGGGCGAAGTAGAGCGGCGCCATGGCGGCCACCACCTTGTAGACGTCCCCCCATCCTATCATCTCCTCCTCCGCTGGTGATGACTGCTCGTGTGCCACAAATGCGATGTTTGGTCACGTTGGTGCCGTTTCTTGGTGCTTATATTGTTATAAAACGTGGCAGAAATATATGAACGAAAGAACGCAAGATACGAATTCAACATGAAAAATCCTCAAGAAAAAACTATGAACATATGAAGGTAAAATTTACTATATTAGGAGAATTATAAGCATAAAAAACTTCCGTGTGTTCCAGCATATCTAAACTGTGCGACTACATGGTACATATATATATGCTAAGGATCAAAACCCCTAACAGAAAAAGAACAGACTTTGACTAGTCTCAAATGAAGAAAAGAACAGAGATCTAGTCGGCAACAAAATAGAGATCTACTTAGAAGTTGGAATAGTAACATTCTTGAAGACGGGAACAGCACACCGCTCGGAGAGTCTTAGAATTAAGATAACGATAAAGAGTTGTAGTCAGAAGCGCCTCAAGTAACCACGTCCGACTCCAGTCGGCACAGAATCCATCATGGATACAAAGATGATCCCAATCGTAACCCCCGATAAGTTCCCATTGCTTCCTGATCGAACCCTTCAAGCGGTCGAAAAAACCTGCAGTGGCTGGACCTTATTAGATTCAGATCATAAAGTACAACAATCACCACCTTGAAATGAATTCCTCCTTTAGCGAAAAAGACAATGCAATAAACTCCTTCATGATGATCGCACAAGCGATCCAAATTGCAACATATCAAAACGGTAAACAAAACACCAAATTTAGTTGTCCTCACAACTAAGATTGTTTTATTTTCTCTAAAGTCTCCTCAAGCAAGCGTAGGCCAAATTGTGTTGAAAGCCTGCAATTCCACTTTAGACTCTATATGCGCGGATCTTGCCATAAAACCCGTAGAAGATGACGGATTGCCGAAGAAATTGCCAATGATTAATCCCAGATGAATGCCACCAATAATAGGTACAACAGCCTGAATTGCATCGAACTCCATCTCCAACAAAAAAAATATGCAGAGCTGACCACACAACTTCTTAATGATGATCGATTGAGGTAGAAGATCACCAACGAGAATGGTGTAGTACGATGACAGGGCATGGCGTCGTGCGGCGTGAGCAATGGTGCTACTGAATCTGACACTGGAACAGTCGCCGAGGTAGAGCACTGAGTGATGGTCGACATGGCATGGATTGGCGTTAAGTTAGAGTCGAGATGTGGAAACAGCGTCGAGGTGAGTCAAATCACCGAGAAAGATAATGTCCTAAATGTTATTCTTGATGCCATGCAACGGCTGCCCCGGGAGTCTCCTCCTCCCAAGGTAGCGGCTTTGAACTTGAACCTAAAGTTTTGATATCACTTGTTATAAAACACATGGCACAAATATATGATCGAAAGAATGCGAGACACAAATTTAATGGGAAAAGCTCTTTCAGAAAAAACCACATATGCATGAAGATGGAATTCACTATGTAAGGAGAATACAAGCATGAGAAACTTCAGTGTGTTTCAACGTATCTAAACCGTGCGATTACAGAGGGGTGAGTGTGTATAAGGGGTGTATGTGTATAAAATAGGGATCAGGGTCTCTAACAAAGAAAGAAACAACATCCTAATTAGTAATAAAATAGAGATCTAATCAGAAACTGAACCAGTAACCTTCTTATAGACGGGAATAACATCCCACTTGGATAGTCTTAGAAGATAACGGTGAAGTGTTATAGTTGAAAGCATCTCAAGTAGCCACGTCTGACTCCAGTCAGCGCAAAGTCTATCACGGACACGAAGATTATCTCAATCATAACCCCTGATCGATTCACATGGCTTCCTGATCGAACTCTTCAAGTAGTCAAAAAGGCCCACAGTGATTGGCTCGACTAGAGATGATCGGACTCAACTAGATTCGGATCATAAGATATAGCATATATAGAGAGAGGTGAGCTGGTGAAGGTATGGTTACATGTATGTCTCCCGAGCAATACATATTCTTGTGAAAAATTTTAGGTATCAAAGAGCCAAGCTTGCGCATGAAGTATCGGAGTGGAGTACAAAGAGAACGAACCATGCAAAATACACAGGTAGGATCGTATAATCCCCATATTATACCTCGGAGGATTGCCGCGCGGAGAGCCCCGCCACGTCGCCCCTGTGTGTGCTCCGGCCGGCACATGGCGGGGGAATCTCGGTACGGTCGGGGGACCCTTTTTGCAAAAAAATCCCTGCGTTTTTTTGAAATTACGTAAAGGTCCTTGGTTCTCGCGAAAAGGTCCCTGTCAGTTTTTAAAACACTTTTTTCGAAAACACCCCTCCACTTTGCAGGATAGCGCCCCGCAGTTTTCTAAATTACGTACAGGTCCTCAATTTTTTACGAAAAAAACCTTTAACTTTTTCGAAAATACACATGTGCCCTAGATTTTTTTTAAAAAAACTCCTCACAGATTATCGCCTCTTTTACTTCGGTACACACGGTGGCTGGCGCGGCGTGACGCCGCGCCTATGAGGCTAGTACTCTTACACGTTGGCCAGATCGGATCCCACGAAAACAAGCTATGGAACAATCAAAAGGAGACGGAGAAGATAGGGAGAGGATCTACTCAAGTCAAGCCAAGCCGGCAAGTCGTCCATTTCTTTTCCCCATTCCATGCCCTAGTGTTTGACGAGTTTTTGTACACATATTTTTTAAGTTAAAGTAAGTACCCTGGTGTATGTTTGGGAAGAAAACTTTAGTATGTATACGTGCTACACAAAACTTAATTTCTTTAAGACTGGATAATGAAACGGCACGCGAGCTGGTCCTCAAGCTATCAGTGCATGGTCGATGCGTTGCGCCTCATATGGCTGCAAGTCCCAGCCAACCATGAAATATATGCATCAATATCATCCTCTAAGTTCGTGTGTCTTCGACCATATTGAGACAACAATGTTGTATCGACCACGCCTGCTCGAGCACGTTCATTTCGACCACGTATCGTCCACAGTCATTTCGACCACGTTGTATCGACCATGTTCATTTTGACCACGTTGGTCTGACCACATTGTTCTCTTCTACCATTACTTGATGCCTCAACCCCGACTCCTCGACTATGCAGGCCCTCGAAGCATTGATCGAATACTTAAGCTTGGTTCACTGAACGGTTTGCACTGTCTTATGACTAGCTTACTATAATCTGGAGGGTCTCTGACTCCGAGGGTTTCGACTGGTCTCCGACTACTACACGAGCTTTGGCACATATGTACTCAACTACCATCAACAACAAGATTAGTACCAACAAGATCTACGGTCCAGTTCGACCTATTGTTGTGCCATGCCTCACACGGCTGCATGTTCTCAGTCGATTGCAAGGTGTGGTCGATTTATGACAACTTATGCATCAAGATGGAAGGAAAGGATTTGTTCTCAGCGTACCGTGTTTGCAATGGGAAAATAATTATACCATATCTCCATCTGATAGAAGTAATTCTTTACAAATCATTTTGACATGGAAAGCAGAGGTCTAGAAGACAAGAAATCGGTAATCGGTCAGGAATTTGATCTCAAAATTAATAGCATAATTGGCACCGTGTGGGGAGCTGCGTATGTCGCATGTGACCTTTCACTTGTGCCTATAAAAGGAGAGACGGGGGAAAGCCATCGAGGGAGATTAGATGGAAGGGAGAGAGAAGCGAGGAGGATGGACGAACGGAGCTAGCTTGCATGCCGATAGAGTGCGGCAGTAGTGGGACGGCTACAAATGCCTACGGTCACTGCTGCTGATGCCGTCGAGGAAGCGCTCAGCAGCTCGCCATTGGGCGACCTTTGGCCACAATGATGGGCTGAAAAATTCGTCATTATCTTATTAGGCTTGAAGCATGATGTCCTCCCACTCTTGCATGTGGCGCACACCCCGGCCAAGCTGTGTGGCTGCGATGATCCATCATATACCAGTTGCCCGTTGAGCTTGGTCGCCTACAACTGCATACGATACTTAAAACTTCTTCAATCACCTTCGGGACATAGGTGCTTTCGACCACCTTTGAGATACAGGCGCTTTCGACCACCTGCGATACTCAGGCACTTTCAACCGCCTTCGATGCCTAGACATTTTTGACCACCTTCGATATTCAAGACTTCTTCGACCGCCTTCTGGGCTCGATACCTTATGACCGTCTGCTGTACCCAAGCATCACCGGATGGTTTTGATACTCGATCGTTTACGACCGCCTCCTGTGCTCAGTCACTTACAACCCCCTTCTGTGATCGGTCGTTTATGACCATCTGATGTTCCCAGATGTCATCAAATGCTGCTAACACTTGGTCACGTATGACTGCTTTCAATACTCGGGTACCATTGACCGCCCATAGCACTCAGACGTCATCGACCACCTACTCGGCCAGATGTTTATGATCGCTTTCAACACCTGGGGCCATCGACTGCCCACAGTACTTGGACGGCCCCCAAATTGGGAGCATGCATTCAGATGAATGCTTCGATGGAAAAGGAGATACACCATTAGCACACATATACGAAGAAGATATCTACAGAGAAGATACAAGCAAGAAAGGAGAAGAAGGTGGAGGAGCCTAAGGAAGTGATCTGTACAAGCTAGACCATGGGCCAAGTGTACCCCCGACAAATGCTGGCACTACGGCCTCTCCGTCGCTGCCCCATGAGTAATTAGTTAAAGGAGGTGACTAGACAAAGAAATACTACTCCAACAGTATAACAAAAAGGTTTCATAAAATTTTTTTAAATTGTTCAATCATTTTCCACTATTTAGGTTTCTGCATAATGTGGTGGCAAACATCGTGGTAGCTTTTGATGGCACTAGCATTCATGAATGTCCTATATATTGTTGCATGCATGACTCAGTGTCGGATCTAAAACAAAAATAACGCGGGGTCTTATACTCTATAGTGTACTTATCGACGCATCATGTAATAAATAGTAATACGTTCTAAATTTTATATCTTTAGGCTTACCATACTCAAGTCAACTACCATACTAATTAAATCGTACATGTTAAATCTTCTTCTTTTTTTCTTCCCAAACATTATCTATGCAAAATCATATGTGCGGGGTTGACAACGTTATCGAAGTACTTTCTTCTTACCACATCTTAGAGATATAGACATCTATTCTTTTCCTTTTCCTTAGATCGAACTAAATCTCTTCTTCCCAATTGATTTCTGGACTTTCTGTATTTGTAGCATTTGCACTTGAACCTGGTGTCTTTCTTTTTAGAAATAGCTCCATGACTACGGACTACTTGCCATGAGGAGATGACAATTATTGAAAGTTAGAACACATTGAATTAGATATTTAAACACATTGAAAATTCCCCAATTCAACTGTTGCAAAAATCGAATAATGCATTCTAATATTAAAGCTCTGGCCCATAAATATTTTAAAGATCATAGAATCGAAACCCTAAAATTTAAATCATAAAATTTAGTACCTATTTTGGCTGGTTGATCATTACTTCGTTAGCTATGAAGATCATTGCATATTTGAACTTTGAAAGCAAGAAGACAGGATGAGACGCCAAGTGGACAACCTTACCTATTGCTATAACCGTGGGCCATACTGCATACAACATATATACACTGAGGGTTTCTCCATTTGCATGCGAGCTCAGTGAGATTAACATAGCGGGAAATCTAACCTTACCATCTGACGCACGTAGGCGCAGACGAGAAGTGGACGACGTGCTCTAGGACAACGGTAGCTCCATGCGTTGGACCCACCACCGCTACAAACGAAGTGTTGCATGCGTGGCGTGCTGCTTGGGGAATAAGGGAAGGTAGATTAAGTGTTGTCTGGATATGGTGTTGGCTACTTGATTGGCTTAGGGTTGGTGCTAGCTTGGGCCTTAGGCTGGCGTTGACTTGGGCTTGGACCGGCTGGTGGCCCACGCTCAATCAATTCAAGTAGCACTTGTTATTTTGTTCTCTTTTCATGGTCAATTGATATGTTATGTCATGCTAACTTCAACTTACACACATTTTTTTGAAGTATCTTATTTTGTTAACGTCCTGCGTGTTTTTGTTTTCTTTTCTCCCACTGTTTATCAATGTATTTAAGTCTTTTTCTTTTAAATAGATGTAGTCTTTGACATATAGGGGTACTAGTTTTCGACATGTGGGGCATACACTATGTAAATTTAGACTCTAAGCAATAAAAATTAAAATCGGCCTGAGAACCTGTGCCCCTACACTGCTCAATGTGCCTACGCCCATGCATTGACACTTGAATTTCTTTCTGAACATAGCGAGTGCTATGGTGTTAATTAAACACCACTTATTTGCTAGCTGCTGTGGTATCTTTCAGGCCGATCGGTTGCCTTGCCCCTTAACGATTTTGCAGTGTAGGTAACTGAGCATGCCTGCCATAATGTGCCCCGCACACCTACACTTGCTCACCATTTTCTGGATTGAGATGCTCTTTTTAAAGATTATATGCGTTATTTTAAATGTAGTCCCAGAAAAGTTTGCGATGATATAACAAAGGCATGTGCTTAAATAAGTTCACTAATAAAGAAAAACCAAATAGTTCTTGAAATAAGGAAAAAAAATGCATGACCAATCTTTATATCTTGCGCTTCATATAGTTTGCGATAAAGATGGACTAGATAAGACAATTTCTCAGCGTGCTTGTGTGGCACCTTTGTGAACATGAGCGAGTGAAGAACGTATAGAATTATTTCAATTCAATATTAATACTAATTGTAATATGATAAATAGCTAATACTAATATGAATTAATAGCTACGATTTATTAATATGATAAATAGTAATACTAATTGTAGAAATATTAAAAGCTAGAAATCGTTAAAAGAACCAAAAGTACAAGGCCAAGCTCATCTCCCCTACCGTACACGGGGTCTTTCACAATCGTAAAGCAACGGCACCTCCGTCTTCTTCCCCGTTCAAGACCCCCACCAACCTGCGCTACCCCCGGTGCCGGCTTTGGCAGTCGTAGTAGCAGCACCAGCATGGCCAATGCGCCTTCCTACGACATGCTCAAGCTCGACGAAGAGGCACTCGGAGTCGCGATGCGCCGGTGGAAGGACAAGACAAGTTGCTCATCGTGGTCGTCTGGGACGTGGAAGAGCTCTAGTTCTGCTTGAAGTCCTCGACCGTGGCGTCCATGGCCGCCGTATTCTCGTCGCCCACAGGCCGCACGTCTCCAACACGGCGGTGCGGTGGATTCCTCGTACGACGCGCTTAATTTGAACACCATTGCCTCTCCATCCGCCCAAGCATTTCTTTGCCGTAGCGTCCACCGCAACCTGCCGATTCAGAATCCCCCAATTTTTAAAATCTCTTCGCTACCTGCTTGATTGCTTTCCAGGACTTGATGAGATCGATAAAATATGATGGGTTCGGAGAATGCCATCCTCATCCCTTGTTGATGCATGAAGGACCTGGGTCATGCATGATTTTCTTTAGATGACAGCTGATGTTGGTTCGGCCTGAGGCAACCGCAAGCGCCGTTCGTATATTGGCCTAGCTGGGCTTGGGCCATGTGTTGAGTTATGGGGTAGATCATACTAACGTAAATTAAAATTTTTACTATGTAAATTTAGAAATCATGTGAGTAAGAGATCACAGATCGTTAACATTAAATGTGCAGTACAACAGAAAAAAAATTGAAGCAGCCCGGTTCAACGTAGTGCACGTCGCTGTAGTGTAAATAGTCGATCTCCATAGTTCAATTATCTTCACGAATCGTCTACATTAGCACTGTAGTCATGGCAACGTCTCTACTGAAGTCCACACGTCTAAGAATGAAACATCGTACACTGGTGTGCTAGCACCAGCGTGCACAGCAGGGCATTTGAAAGGAGATGGCTAGGGTTTTTATGGGCGGTGCAATGTCTCTTTTTATTTAACCCATAGCCTAAAGCACCCCTTTATATAGAACATTTGAACGGATACTTATCCAACACGAGTAGATATCATATCCTACTCAGAAAATCTTCGATCAGATCTTCATCCAACACGAGTAAAGATTATATCATACTCGAAGACCATCAATCAAACTCTTATTGTTACAACCCGTTAAGTGTATGACCCTATATGTTCATGTATATTTTGGTTGTAACCCAGAAACACCTTTTCCATTACTGGTCGATAGTGGTCCCTAACAGGACATATCGATCCCGAAATATACACAAAGATCAAACTGAACAAACCTTATGCAATATAATCTACAACTAGGCCTTAGTCACTCATGATCAGTTCATAACTCCTTACAACCAGTTCATATCTTGTACAATCAGTCTATATCCCTATACGACCAGTTCGTAGATCAGTTTGTGATATGTCCGACCAGCTTACGACCAATTAGTATGCTAAAGAATCTTGCTCACCATTACGTGTTAAGTGAGTTTTGGCAATTAATGACAACCATATATTGGACTGACATTTTCATTGAGTTTGCGAAATAGGTTTAGATCCTATGATGAGAATGACTTCAGATGGCTTGATGTGTTGATCATCATCAAGTCAAGGTTCAGGATGAAGGATAGTATTACGTGTTGATGGTAATCAAGTTGAGATCCTGAAGTGGTGCATAGTTTCATGTGTTAAAGTCTATCAACTCAAGATTCGAGAAGAAGAAATGATCATCATGAGTTGATGAGCATCAAGTTGAGATCCTAAAAAGGAAATGATCATGAGTTGACCGCACTATAGCCGTGCGACGGTGGGTGCTACAGTGCACCACCGCAAGGTGGCCATGCGGTCTTGGCTACTCCGCATGGCCATCGTGCGGCACCGCTGATGTGTCAGCTCCTCGGTCAGTCCCACACGGCCACCGTGTGGAGGAGATGCTATTTTTGTAAATTCTACGTGATGGATGCCATTTTTGCTAATTGTGTGTCAAAAAACACCATTTTGGCCACAAACAAAATCCATTATTAGACGTTCATTAATGCTAGTGGCGATTGTTGTAAATAATGCATTATAAGTAGATATTTCAATTTAATTCCAGCAAAATAAAGCATAATTAAAGTACATTTCCAGTAGTATATAAATGACATAAATAACATATAAGCATGTAATTCTATCATGTCATTTATACAAGAGCATAACCTTAAAGCATGAAACATGATGAATTCTAAAAGGAGCATGTTATCCAGATTCATGACAAATGAATCAATTATAATAGCCAAAAGCTCACTTTTAATTGATATTATGCTCTTTGAAGCGAAGTTGCTCAAGACATAAAACTTGGCCTTCTCAATAATATGTCAATACTTTTCACTAAGTGATAAGACAACTAGATATTAAGATTTGAGATCTAATCAATGCACTATCACAAAAAATTTGAATATACAAAAGATAGCAACTTCTAAATTTCGGTATAACAGAATGGCTTAAGAAAATGCTATAAGGCAGTATTCTAACAACAGTTTAAGATGATCAATTAAATGATAACGCAATCATAGAAACTCAAGTCAATAAAGGAGAAAATCTCTTCTATACTTATCTGAAATTAGAATACCTGCTACTGCATATTAGATAATCACAGAGCAATAAGACCGAACTGACTGATCGAAATTAGGAACTCAAAGAGCTACAAAACAGGGAGTAAAAAGCATCTCAGATTGAGCTCAAATTTAATCTAGATGTACAGATCACTTTCAGTATTTGACAGATTTCATCATAGAGCTTTAAGCCGAGCCTACTAGCAAACAATGTTTCCCGGTACTAGAACATATATCAGAGAATAATGAACTGGCACAACTCACAATGTTTGCAATCAAAGAAGCCAAAATACTCACAGTGCAGACGGCACTCAAAGCCGTCTAGAAGTAAACTGAGCTGACAGTAAACAAAATCACTGACAAGAATCAAGGCAAGGCATACCCAAAGGTGCTGACCCAGAAAACCTAGCGTCCGCTGTCCACAGTGAGAGGGCATGGTAGACGGAGATATAATGCCCCTTTGCCATTCGGGATACACCGGAACCAGCAAAGCCGATGTGAAGGAGGTACCGCACAAGAACACCAAGAAGCACCAGCCTAGTGTGTCTCGCCGCCGCCGCTGAGACCAGCGGTTTTGCAGCGGAGAAGAAGCCCTAAGGACCAAGCTACGAAGCCAAATCAGGAAGAAAGACTAGATCAAAGAGAAAGCTCATTCAAGTTTTTACCGATCCATCATGCGGAGGAGGCGGCCGCCTTATATGGCCGAGAGGAGGAGGGGAAGAGAAGTTCAGAGTGGTGGCCACCAATGGCCGGAGCCAAGCATCCTGGGTCGCAAGCACCGCCACCTCTCCCTGCCGAAGCCACCGCCACCGAGGAGACCGAATCCACCAAATGAACCGCCGCACGGGAGGAGACTAAGCCTCCTCTCCTTCTCTTCGAGTCAGCCCATCGACACTTTTTTCTTTTTTTAATTAAAAAATTACCAAAATACCCTTAAAAATATAGTAGCGATTAGGTGCCACCCTAAAACTGGAGGACAAGACAATTCTCAAGTTGCCGCTCCCCCGAGGAAAAAGGAGAGAGCGTCGGTCTCATGACCGGTCATTGTGCCCGAAATTTGGCATCACGCACTCATGACTAGACTAAGACCAGCCATATATAGACCAGTCGCAAAAGGCTTTCGAACTTTCGGTCTGTTTTTGTCCGTACGTGGGAGGGGATTTTATGCATTTCTTACAACAGCACAGCAGTGGCCAACCAACAAGCGACTCCCACACTTTTACCAAGAGGGTTAGCGCACCTGTGTGCACAAGACAACTGTGAGCTTTGGCTCTTAATGGCCAAGACTCGGCTAGACACGTTCCGACCATGAGATGCTATGCTCGCGTCAATCCATGCTTTGCTACCAAAAGATTCTGTTGCTAGGAAATTGACAGATACATCTTTCCCCCCACCGTCCTTTCGAGACTAGGCACCAACAGCACACCGGTATAATTGGCTTCGTCTAGCTAAATTTCTTAGATCTTATTCGATTCAGTTTGATTTTTCTGGATTTTTCTTGAGCTATTTTATCGATTCTTTTTTCTCCTATTCATTTGTATTGTCCGTGATAACTATCTTTTTTTCCTTTTTAATTTTTTTAAATTTAATTACGTCAAATAAGACGCCATCAGTTACAGTATAATTTTAGTCAGCTAAAGTATAATTTCAGTCATAAGTCAGTTTATTTAATCCAACTGAACGGTACCTTAATCATCTGTTTTGTTTTCTTGATTTGGCCCCGCTCGTTACGGCTTCAGCTTCTGGCTTATTTTTCACTATTCATAAATTTCATCTTTTTTCGAACTTTTGGCTTTTTTTGCGTTTTTTGCCGGTTCTTTTTTCTCGTATTCGTTTGCGTTGTCCGTGATGAAGTAGCATATTTTTTCTATTTTAAAACTTTTTTAAATTTCATTACGCCAAATAAGCCATCTTCAGTTACAGTAAAATTTCAGTAGCTACAGCACAATTTCAGCTATAAACCACAGCTTTTTAACCCAACCGAGCGGGGCCTTAGTAGTTACGTATATGTGTTGACCAGACCAGCACGGGGCTCTGTTTATAACATTTTGCCGGTTTACGTGTGTTGACGGTTGTTGCTACGTGTCAAGTGTTTGAACAAAAGGAAAGAAAGGTGGACTCTGGCCGACGCGAAACGATCAGGCTGGACATCCTGGTCCAGTCACATCACGGATCACGCGGTCATGGCTTACTCACCGGTCAAATGTTGTGGGTTACCGTGCTATATTACTCACTCTCTTGCGTCTTCTTCCTCAAAACCCAGCTCCCTTCTGTTGGTTGCCGCAATCGTCGGAGTCTTTCTGATGTTCCGATGGTTCGGAGCTTGCTGCCATTCTTCGTCTCTCCGGTCTGGGCGGCCTGCTGGTTTCTCCTGATGCTCGCAGTGGCGGACGTCCAAGGAGACGACGGCTGCTCGCCCCAGCCATGCGGCAACCTGACCATCTCCTACCCGTTCTGGCTGCACGAGCCCGGCCGGCCGCCGTGCGGGCACCCGTCCTTCCAGCTCAAGTGCAACAGCAGCGGGGCGTTCCTCTCCCGCTCCGTCAGGGCATCCTATCGGGTAGTTGGCATCTTCGTCGAAAACAGCTCCGTCCATGTGGTGGATGATAATCTCCCGCTCGCCACCGGCTGCCCGGCGCCGCTGTTCAATATCTCACGCAGCCTCGGGATGGCGCCGTTCGTCATCAGCAAAGCCAACACCAAGCTGCTCGTCCTCTCCGGTTGCAAGGAGCCTCCGCCTGGCTTTCGCCGCCTGTCTTGTCACAACCACTCCTCCGTCTGGCTCGGCGAACGTGTTCACGGGGGCCTCCCGCCGGGCTGCCTCTCCTCAGTTGTGCCGATTCTTGGGACTTCGGATGGGAATGGGGACGATTATGTTGCCAGAATGAGGACTGGGTTCCTTCTTGAGTGGACGACGATGTCAGGGGATTGCCCCAAATGCATGGCAAGCGGCGGGGAATGCAGGTACAGGGACAACGGCCTGGGGTTCGCGTGCAATTGCTCCGACGGCGTGCGCCCTGAGAAGTGCGGTGAGTTGGCGAAATTAAAAATTCACGATGAATTCCTAGTTCTTTGAACATGCAATTGTAGGCGGTACTAACGGATTCAGCGAATCCGAAGTGTCCATTTAGATAGTAACTACTACGATTTATGATACTGCAAGTGACATAGAGTTTGTGTGCTGTTTTCTTGCACAAGAACATGTTTGATGGGCTTTTATGCACATCAGTTCGCAGAGGATTTGCAATTTTTCTAATCTAAGAACTTCCTAGAGACTATGTTTTTTCTTACAGTGTGAAAAAATAAGTACATATACCTAACTGTATCATTGACTCCCGCATAATTAATGTATTGAGCCTAGGAATCAATAGCAAGTTAGATTACCAAATCTCATTGGCTTCTCAATTTCAGTAGTCTGAAACTAGATCAATTTCAAACCCGTTCCAAGTTCAGCTCAAAAACTTCTTGGTAAAGTCTCTCCATGGCTCTATATCTAGAACATTGCTTTACCCTTTTAGGCTGTAGTGAAGTCAGTAACTTTACTTGTAGTCTTCACTCTTCAACTTTTTAATTTTCCTGCTAGTTGCTGGTAAAGATATATGGACAACGTTGGACCATGGACCATGACTTCAGAATTTATAGCTCTTTAGTCTTCAGACAAAGTCAAAAGTGAATGGCAATAAGGCAAGAAAGTTTCATCACACGAGGTGCTGAGTTGCTCTTGTCCAACCTTTGAGCTAAAGCATAGATCATGGTTTCTTGTCTTATCTGAAATGTTTACTTCTTTAAATGCATACCTATGTTCAGTTTATATTCATGAAAACTCTGATGTGATAATTCCATTGGTTTTAGATGTAGACCTCCTTTTACAATTATTACTATTTTTAGTCGTGACCACATATGTATGAAACCAGTTAATTCTGGTGTCATCGTCACTATCTAGAAGTCAAGATTGTGGCTTCTATGAAATGTTTATGTTTCTTAATATGATACCGCCTTCAATTGGGAATCTCAAAGTTAGGTGTTGCTTGATTTTCCTTGTACTAATATATTCAACTTTACACCTACCGTCCCTTATTGTCAACATTCATACCTATTACCTTCTAACTTCTGTCTGTCTGTTCACCTTTTCGTAAACTTTCTGGAGATCAGAATGTTCTTCACCTTTTCATAAATTTTCTAGAGATCAGAATGTTCTTTGTGCCTACAGCAATATAGGGATATCTGCCCTTCCCTGGTCATTTTCATGCCCCTGAACTCTCGTTGTTATGTATGCTAATAGGGATTACAGCTTGATCCTCTCATCCCACAGAGAGATGCAAAATGGCCCATGCTGGCATTACAATGATCAATGTTGCAATTACTGTAAATCTGTTGATTTTTCTTCCTGCCTTTCTGCTGCTCCTATATACTGTTAAATCTTATTAATTTCCTGAGTGACTACTGTACCCGATTATTACTTCATACATGGGTAGTTATTCACAGACTGTTCTTATGCAGGAGGCAGTAGGAAGGGAAACATAATTGGAATAGGTGAGTATCAACCCTGTCTAGTCCCTTGGTTCTCATTTCCTACACTCCCCCAAATTGAAGTAGAATTAGGAAGATAAAGATGGTGACATCCCATGTTGCAGAATTTGTTAGATCTCTTGGTCGTTGCGTATTGCTAATGCTATTACATTGTTGTGGTGGGCAGCATGTGGAGCAGGAGTCGGCGGTGTATTGATGGTATGCTTCGTCCTTTTTGTCTGGCACAAGCACAAGAGGGGGAAACAAGCTAGAGCTCCAAATGAGCTCATGCGTAGTGGATCTTCAATGGAATCATACGGCAAGGATCTTGAGTTGGGTGGTTCTCCCCATATCTTCACTTATGAGGAACTTGAAGAGGCTACTGATGGATTTAGTGCCTCAAGGGAACTTGGAGATGGTGGTTTTGGAACTGTTTACAAAGGTTAAAAAAACATTTTTGAATAATTCCTTATCAAGCCATATTACAATTTCTGCATTGACATGTCAACTTGTAAACGATATATAGGAGCTCCATGCAACTATATTCTTTGTTAGATGTCTTGTTTTTGTTGACTTGGCAATGATAAGGTGATCTTTTTGTCATTCAGGAAAACTCCGGGATGGGAGAGTAGTTGCAGTGAAGCTCCTTTACAAGAACAACTACAAACGAGTTGAGCAATTCCTAAATGAGGTAGACATCCTGTCCCGCCTACTCCACCAGAACCTTGTCATCCTATATGGCTGCACGTCTCGCAGCAGCCGTGACCTTCTCCTGGTGTACGAGTTCATCCCAAATGGGACAGTCGCAGACCATCTTCATGGATCCCGTGTGGCAGAACGAGGCCTCACATGGCCAGTAAGGATGGACATAGCCATAGAAACGGCCGAAGCACTGGCATACCTCCATGCGCTTGAAATCATACACCGTGATGTTAAGACCAACAACATATTGCTGGACAACGGTTTCCATGTCAAAGTTGCGGACTTTGGGTTATCGCGTCTGTTCCCTCTTCAAGTCACCCATGTCTCGACTGTTCCACAGGGCACACCAGGATATGTTGACCCTGTGTACCACCAGTGCTACAAGCTAACCTATAAGAGTGATGTGTACAGCTTCGGTGTAGTATTGGTAGAGCTAATATCCTCAAAACCAGCCGTGGACATGAGCAGGAGCCACAATGAGATTAACTTGGGCAACATGGCTCTCAACAGGATTCAGAATCATGAAGTTGATCAGTTGGTCGATCCGGAGCTCGGCTATGAGACCGACAGCGAAACAAAGAGAATGATAGATCTCGTAGCCGAGCTAGCCTTTTGGTGCTTGCAGTTAGACAGGGATCTGAGGCCACCGATCAAGGAGGTAGTGGAGGCCCTAAATTGTATCAAGAATGGGGAGTGTCTGGCTAAAAAGATGGGTAAGAACTCGTCTCCAAAGGAAGACGCACACTTGCTGAAGGATAGCCTACAGTATTCGCCTTACTCGGTTATCCATAGATTCCATAGTCAGTCAACTTACCACTCGGCAGCATCGAACTAGCGGATGATGAGTAGTACATTGTATTGGCTGTGAAGAAATAAGGTCCTTTCGGATGAGTTGTATATAGCATAAAGTTTGCTAATGAGGTGATTCGTCTGGGTGAGTTGTTCCCTCTTTGTTGACTAGTAAGTATAAGCTCAAGCTTGCATTCTGCAGTTCGAGCTTGGTAGAGATTCAAATGAAAGGTGAATGTACTAGGAGCAAATACCAGGGTAAACATTGTAAATTGTAATATATATATATATATATATATATATATATATATATATATATATATATATATATATATATATATATATATATATATATATATATATCTTCCTCTTTTGGATTGTTTTTAGATGCGTGCAAGTGTAATGATATATAATATATCGATAAACTCATAACATTCATTACATTAATTCAAAAAGGCATCAATTTGGAAAGTAAGTTATTGATTTAGCATGTCAATCAATCATAAATGGAAAATCTTAATCATGGATAAAATGTCTCAATCATGGAGTCTGGTACCATGGTGCCTCTGTTTTATATATATATATATATATATATATATATATATATATATATATATATATATATATATATATATATATATATATATATATATATATATATATATATATATATATATATATATATATATATATATATATATACATACTAGTAAAGTGCCCGTGCGTTGCAACGGAGTACCAAATAAAAGTGATACATTCTATCAAACATGATCTCAAACTAAATAATAAACATCAATTTTATCTTACGTCATCATGTATCAAGCAAAACATACATGTTCATACTTGTAAATAAATCAAGCATCATATTAGTGAAGCATGATAAAATAAGCACCACATACAATAATATGTACAAAAATGGTAGTAAACAATATTTTTTCGTAGTATACTTAATGCATAAATAACTGTCCGACGGTCTTGGAGAATAACAAACCAATACATAAATAAATCAAGAATCTAGTTACTATGCTCCACTGAACCACAAAACTACCTCTAGGATATGCGGCTATGATTAAATATGCCTCGTCTGAAATAAAAGAACATGAGGCGATATTAACAGCAGTGCTAACCACAGCTACCGTGCTCCAGCTAAAACTATCAAATGTAGACCATTACATATGACAAAATCCAGATGTTTGAACAAAACCATCTCTATTAAGGCCATGCCTACCATACACGCTTCGCTTACTTGCTGACCGAGTCTGCAAAAACATTATCCACATAATAGAAATTTCTGGACCTCAACTTAGCATGTTGATCGTGTATGTACCCATCCCCCGTCTAGTCTAAAATCATAATAAATACCATAGGTTTAGCATTGGCAGCAAAGAGTAATTATGCCTGCTTCTGCTCTTGTTTAGAGCCCTTGGAGGATTTTGATGAATGGCGCTTTGCAGATGTTGGAACAGGCAATAGACCACAACAGACCCTTTTCAATGTATATCCTCCGTGGGCGAGGAAAAGAGCTGAATAAGGTTTTATAAATACGAGACTGCTGCAAACACAGAAATAATTCAAACTGCCAATTTAGATGTGCACATATCACAAAGTTGGATGTACCTCAAGTAGAATAGCATATATGCACCTTTTGACATAACTTGATTCGTTGATACAACTGGACTCGCATACAATAACACACAAATTACCACATCAGCTCATACAATTCTCAGTTTTTTGTTTTTCACATTTCACGTAAATGAGCCCATAACAACCTCCTAAGAAAAAGGACATCACATGTTGATAAAATGTGAAGTTAATTGTTGTCATCGCAAAGCTCTTTGATGCAAACAGATTTTAATGCATAACGAAGTTTCATAAGCGCCAAAACAGTATTTAACAGAGAATTGCATTAAATGAAACAAAGTATATTATGACTCATTGGACATCTAATCTCACAATATGTTCAGTTTCTAACAAATATATACACCTATGTGATTCCATGAGTCCAGAATAACTTCTAAAAGACAAACATATATAGGTTATTCATCTACTTTAAGGAAACTTGCCGGTATGGCATAAGCACCAAAATAGTAAGTTAACACCAAAATTGCAATAGGAGAAAGTGAGCATGTTATGACTCATTGGACATCTAATCTTGTAATATGTTCGTTTTACAATAGATATACACCGATGTGATTCCATGAGTCCAGAATAATTTCTGAAAGCAACACATATACATGTTCTTAGTCTACTTCAAGGAAACTTGACAGTATATCTTTGTTCACTGTTTTGTAACACGTACCTCTGAGTCATCAATTCTCAACCATGTACCCTGCATATCTTTGACGTATCATATATAATGCCCAGAGAATGATGCATTTTCTGTGTCCAAATGTACAAACACAGCATACAAGAAGTAAAGATGAGGGTTATCACCAGCCCGAGTCACGAAAGGAACCATGTCCAATATATCAGGAAAAGTGATGCATTTGTTAACCTTGCCGTACTTCCCTGACTGAAGCAAGAAAAAGTTCACTTAGTTCCTTCATATAGAAAGGGTCAGGTACCTATGTGATTGTAGTGTAGCTAGAGCAGTAAACAACTAAACACAAGTCATATAATAAGTGATCCAACCAATGAATCACATGCTTGCAAAAATTGCCCAAAATGTGCTTCATTACATTTTATTAGAGGGGTTTGGTTGCAATTTGAAATAAGGTGCAGAACATAACATCATGAAATTCTATTACAATTTAGTCAATTCAAGTGACAATTCTCAAATACTGATAAATGTATATCTCACGACAACACAAGTGTGAACATATGCTTCCAAACATGTAGCTGAATATTAGTCATAATACAAACATTTACTGGGAACATATCAATATGGCATGAAATACAACAATACCTGGAATCTTTTCAGAACTACCGGTAATATGTACGGCACCTCATTCACACTAAGTTGTTTTCTAGCTTTGACATAAGCAGAACACCTGCAGTATAGATTTAGGAGGCTTTGATATCAGGAAAAGGGTCAATGCTCCGGCGGACATGGATGGTGGGAGCAGGGGGATCGGAGCCCCGGGTGGGAGGCTGGCTGGCTATCAACTACACAACAAAGCAAAAAATCAAGCAGACAACAGATAATCTAATGTCATGAAATTCACCAACTGAAGAAAAATGGAGGGGAACACATTAAGGATCAAATCACACACAAGACAAAATTGGCTTGTGGTAACAGACTGATTGAACGGCATTTCATCAAACACGTTGGGGGCAAAAGGAACATCAATAATACCTCTGATTCTGATATTGATCCGCACGGAGATGCTCCTCAAACGGCCAGAAATCCGCCGGCCGGCAGCCGGCAAACGGCGGCGGGCGGGTGTGCGGGTAGTCTGGGAAGCGCTGCCGGTCGGAGGGGTCGAAGAGCGGGAAGGACTGGCACCGCCGTGCGTCATCATCGTTGGCCCGCAGGCAGGACTCGATGACCCGGCACTCATCCCGGAGCCGGTTCTGTACCTTCCGCAGCGCGTGCGGTGGCGTCGCGGCAGAGGCTCGCCGCGCGCAGCGCTGCGGCGCATTGTTTTTGTTAGCCGCCGCCCTCTTGTCGGTGGTCCGGTGACTGATGGTGGGCGCGAGTGACGACGATCTTGTCCTTTGGTTGCAGGCGGTGCAGAAGCTGGTGGAGCGCTCGGCGTCGAAGGTAGTAGCGCGGATAACAGGGGAGGGGAGGAGGCGTGGGCGGAGCGGCGCGATGAAGGAAAGGTGCGGGGTGGGCAGGAGAAGGCGACCGACAGGCAGAGCGGCAGAGTAGGAAGGAGGAGGCGATGCGGGGTGGGGAGGAGGAGGCGGCGGCGGAGCGGAGGGGTGGGGGGAGGAGGAGGAGACGGCGGCGGAGCGGAGGAGTAGGGGGAGGCGGCGGCGGTGGCGCGGGGTGGGGAGGAGGAGGAGGCGGCAGCGGCGCGGAGTGGAGAGGAGGAGGCGAGGTCGGAGCGGGGGAGTGGGGGAGGAGGCGGCGGTGGAGCGGAGGTTGGGGAGGAGAAGGCGCGCGCAGCGGAGGAGTAGGGGCGGAGGAGGCGGCGGAGCGAGGGTTGGGGGAGGAGGAGGCGCGGGGAGGGAGGAGGAGGTGAGGCGCAGCATGAGAACGGCGGCGTGGAGAATGTGGGGAAGACGGGGAGAAGATTGGGTGGAGAACGGGGGGAACGTGGGGAAACGGGGAGAATAATGGGCGAACGAGAGAAGCCAATCGGCAGTGTTTTGTCAATTGGGCCCACGTGTCGTAGCTTCTTTTCCTAGAAGGGGTAAGGAGGAGGCCGCACCAACCACCAACTCCTTCTTTTATAATAGTAATATATATATATATATATATATATATATATATATATATATATATATATATATATATATATATATATATATATATATATATATATATATATATATATATATATATTGGCTTGCAAACTTAAGTTGACCCAGCATGTCTGAATTTGTCCTCTATTTGGCGTAACCACTTTCAGTTTATGGGCTTGCAGCTATGCTCAAATCACGGGTGGAGCCGCTGCCTGGCGAGACTAGGCAGCTTCCCGGGCTCACCAGCGAGTAACCGCCCAACAACTCCTTGGCCACCCCAAGAACCGTGAGCATGCCCTTCCAGCACCGGCACCCAACAAGCCCGCACGGTCGCAATCTGACGTACTCACCCACAGCCTCCTCAGAGAAAGGAACATTGATAGTAACAATGGTAACAGGGATGCCGGTGACCGTGACACGGAAGTCATCGGTGTCGCTGATGAGCGTGAGAGGCTACAACAACTATTGGTTCAGACCACAGATCAAAACACACATACTCGATGGTCATAACACATACGAACATTTTTAATCAACTCAAGACACACAAGAGTTTTGAGACTGCATAATAACATACAACTTTTCTATTTTCTTTTCTTATTTATACTATTGAATACAACAAATGGTTACAAGACTTTGATGGTGTGTTACCACCACTAGTGCTTCCGTTGCATGCAGCCACTAACTACAGCACTAACTCCTCTAGTTAGACTCTTTGTGATCCAATTTTGTCGCCCATGATTCCCTATAACTCGGCGCACACTGCGCACTACCCAAAATACTTGCTCCACTAACCAATACACACAGGTAGTGAATATGACTAGTGTAGACACATTGCTACTTGACCAAGTCTACGAGCCAATAGGACGATGACACGTGCCATGAAGCACTGTAGCACTGTACGGAAACCACTGTAGCACTATAGTGAAACACTGTAGCATTGCAGAAAAAGTTTTTGCGCACGTTTCAAGGTTTTTCCCTGTGCTACATAGTACTTGCTACAGTGTTCATGCCGTGTGTATCGCCTGGTTGGCTTGTTACACAACTCGATTTGTACCACCGTTACACAACAAAATTTCTCCTTGGCAGGGTGCACTACATGTCTGCCCTCTCCACAAACTGAAAGTGGCCAGCCCGCATCGTTCTCATGGTGTCTGCTGCACGCTACCACAGCGTGAAAGAGCGAATCTCGGAATAGCCATGCGGACGAGGCTAAGAGGCGGACCATGTTCGACCTATGTTTCTGCCTTCCGTTTAGGCAACTCAGAAGTTATTATAAACATCCGGTTTTTTAAATTAGGCTTTCTGTTATTTTTACTTCTGTCTCGTTTTAAAGATAAAACACAGAGTCACGAACACATCATATATCCCACGCTTCTCACTTTCGTCGTGGACCAATCTCTCCCTCACTCTCCTAAACAGCAGTCAATGTAAACCGCGTGCCACGGTTCCTCGCGTAGTCCCGCCCCGCCTTACGTCCGAAGTCTCCGATGCCACGGCTATTTTCGTCATCAGGGCCCAGCCAGCTCGGCAGAACCCGTCGCGTTCTGGGGAGTGACTTGTGCGCCGGCACGCAAGTATGCAGCCGTACGTCGAGCCGCGCC